>JAPMIB010000047.1:0-1400327 GCA_034770305.1 Trichogramma dendrolimi
GAAAAGGTAAAGGGTGCGCTCAAAACGCCATCTGAACTGTACAGAGAGAGAAAGAGAGAGAGAGAGAGAGAGAGAGAGAGAGAGAGAGAGAGAGAGAGGAAAAGAGAGCAGGATGGATGAATATGAGGGAGGGTGGAATATACACAGAGATACGGGGGAGCAGCTTAAGCTTGTGTATGTATATATATACACAGTGGCAGGGCTCGTTGCTCTCGTCGTCTCTGCATGTATCATGGGCTCGTGCTTGCGCGCGCACTGCTGCTTAGCAGGCTCCATATATATATATATATATGTATATATGGCTTATATATATAAATATAAATGCCGGCGCCTGTACAAGGAAAATTTTTACTGCAAAAAATTTGCAATTGCTTTGTGCGTTCTTGATTTTTTTCTCCCACAAGCTCATTTTTCTCATTTTTTTAACGCACTTGTTAAGTCTGAAATCACGCGAGGATAAAAAATGCGCCGAGATATTGGCATTTCAGTTACTTGGTTTCACTTTCAATATGCTGGACTAGTGAATTTTAACTCTGTTCTTTTATTAATTTTTTGACATCCAATCACGTATCTAGAGCAACACAAAGATTAATGCGAAATTTTGAAGACATTTCTGAAGACATTAAGGGATGATAAACTGGTTATTGATCTATTTAATGCTCTAGATTGAGCTAGGAGGCTTCAATCGAAAAAGGAGCGGTCAAATTTTTTTTAAATTTGACAAGGAATTCAAAGAAAGTATTTTCAAACTTTTTTTCTGGAACCTTTTTCGTTAAAAATAGCCTTTTTTGACTCTAGGCGCTATCGCCTTTTATTTAAAAATCTGAAAAAATTTGAGGTTAAAATTTCCAGAATTTTCGAGGCTCCGTATCGTCCTGAAATAGTAATTTTCAACATACTCGCCCGTTTTAGCCTTATTACGCGCTGAGCAAGCTGTGTGGGTAATAGGGTCTCGTACAGTTGAGCAGCGCTACTCGGCTGTAATGATTTTACTCGGCTGTATTAGGCCTATTACAGCCGAGGAGGATTTCAATACAGTCGAGGACGGTAGCGCGCTCTGACGACATTGAAAAGGTTCACCGCTATACTGACCTAGGACGTATCTTGCGCGCTCGTAGCTCATAACCTAGCATCGATCTATCGAACGAATAAACCTCCGTTGATCAAGATGAACTTTGAATCTATGTTTGCGATTAATGCTTCACAAGTTCACGAAGACTATAGTGGCAGTGGCAGTGACATTAAAAATGCAGATATGAATAAAAGAACTGCAAGAATTGGTCAAACAAGCAAAGTCGAACGCCATTCCAATGCAGTCCGCAGCTCTTTGTTTACATGCTAAATAACTTTTTTTTCATAAAAATATATAAATATGCATTTTTTAGCTCCTCAAAACGTAACAAAATTGTGTACACATCAAGAGCTGTTAAGCCGTCACATAAATAAATAACTATTACGATACAAGTGCAATAAGTAACACTTTTAGGCACGGTGTAGTTTAGGGCCCGAGCGCAGCGGGGGTCCTAATAGCTGTGCTGAAAAGTGTCCTCATGGCACGAGTATCGTACAACATTTTATAGCACTGTGCCAAGTTCACATTTATGCCCCCTTTTCCGAGCCATGAGTCGCACTTTCTGGTAACGCGAACTGAGGTTAGCGCACGAGTGTATGCGAGTGTGATGCGAACGCAGCGGTGCCAGAATGTGCGACTTATGTCACAGAAAAGCGTGCCATAAAT
The DNA here is from genome assembly GCA_034770305.1 of Trichogramma dendrolimi. NCBI lineage: Eukaryota > Metazoa > Arthropoda > Insecta > Hymenoptera > Trichogrammatidae > Trichogramma > Trichogramma dendrolimi. The sequence continues at coordinate 1,739 of JAPMIB010000047.1, forward strand.
GTGAACTTATGCCACGCAGTGCTATAAATCTTCTTCTATCTTCTTCTCTTCTTCTCTCTTCTCTTTTCTCTTTTTTTTTACTTATAAAAAAGAGAGCGGCCGAAAAGTGAAGCCGCGTAAAACGACCTCTGATTGGCTGACACTGACGACGACGCCCGATGCAAGCCGACTCGATACGAGCGCCTGCGCTGCTAACTGTCCACAGGCAGTTAGTACTTAAGTAACCTCAAAACACGAATGAAAAAAATAGACGCGCGAAGCACGTTGGAAACTTACTATTTCTGAATCTTAAACTAACCTTGAAACACGAATAAAAAAATTAACACGCGCGGAGCGCGTTTGAAACATACTAGTAAGGTAAAAGCACCGATTATGGAACGGTGTACCAATTTGTGGAACACCAGCATTTAAACCCTTATAAAATAAAGTTTTTGTTAAAATTTTATCTTGAAAGCAATTGAAAATTATCAATTTGCATTAGTATAATCAATAAAAAATGATTTCAAAGCTAACTGGGTAATAATAATTTTATCATACAATAAATTAATCAAAAAGTGTCTGAAAAGCACGTTCCATTGATAGGGACACCCAAAAAAAGCAGTGTCCCTTTAGTGAAACAGTACAGGTTAAGATCGCCATTTGATTTGTTGTTTCCAATATTGGAACAATCGTTGATTTCGTTGATCCTTTAATGGAATGCGCAAAGTTTGCATCTGTTCCATCATTAAGTACCAAGATACTTTGTTAATATTACTTATATAAATAAATAAGAAAATTAAGGACAACTTTAAACACAGTGATTTCGATATTAAAAGTACAGCGCATCTAATGATAAGTTTGTTTTAAAGTTTTATCGATTTTTCAAGTAGATACACGTGTTTGAAAAAAAGTTGCCTCAAAACTGTTCCAAAATTGTTTTTACCTTATATAACGAATAGAAAATGAAATGTTCGGTGTGTGTTTTTTTTGGGGGGGGGGGGGAGGGAAATCCTGTTTACGGATTCAACATGCGACAAAAGGTGTTTGTCACATGAATATGTCGGACTCGAGTAGTGTACTGTTGAATGTGAACAGTAGGGTGGTCCACTTTTTCAAAAAATTTTTGTATCTTGGGGGATCCATCGGAATCTGAAAGTTTAAGGTTTAAAATAAAGTTTCCTTTTAACGCGAACTCAAACAAATGATTTTAGATGATGTCGATGGATTTTTGAAGTTTAAAAACGTGCTCCTAAAAAGGAGCAAAATCGGGCAACCATTCGATTTATTTCAAACTCTGTTCAGAGTGAAAAATTATCTTAACGATACATTTTCTAACGTGTTTTTGTCTGCAAAATCGAATGCCGTAGTTAGTTTTGATCTAGGAGCACCATTTCATCGAAAAAAATTCACTTTTTCGATCGTTATTTTTCGCAAATTTCGCAAAGTTCATTTTCGAGTGAGCGGCAAATGAACAGAAAAAATGTAGAAAATTTTTTACCACCAAAATTTAGGATTTTTTTACGACAAATCCAACGGTATATATTATACACTTTAAAATTATTTTAATGTAAAAAAAGTACGACTTTATCCCAAAAAACGATATAAAAAAATGGAAAAATGGAAAAATATATTCGTTTCTTCAAGAAAATGGCTGAGTATAATCACTTATGAAAATAATTGAATGCAACTATTTGATAGGTTTTTTTCTCACCTTTCCAACGCCGTTTTCAGAGTTAAAAAATTCGTAAAATTAACCGAGATACAGCTGTTTTTGTACGATGCACCTTTTTTAGCTTAAAATTCAACAATTCTGAGCTGGCTCTTTCATTAAAAAACCAGCAAAGCAGAATTTTGGTGTTGTGTGGGCGGATGATGTGCCTCTGTACTAATTCCCACTAAAACCCATCCTCTTCGTCTGCCTTTGTTTTTTCCCCGCGGGACTACAGGTTAGGCATTACTTCGCGGCGAAGGCTGTATCATTGGAAGCTCATCCAAGATTTAGCTTGTCTTCTGGGTTGCGTCTTCTTCGTGCCGCATCGTCCGGTCATCTTCTTCTTGCCCTCTCTTCGCTTCTCAGTCTAGTCATGACTGTGCTAGCGAAGGAGGACGTTGCTTCCCAATGTCGCTCGTTTTCGAGCATGAATCCAACAAACGTCGTGGGCTCCAGTGGCCTGTTTGTTAGGCGATAAAGCTCTTCTCTTTCCGCCGTGAATCGAGGGCAGCGGAAGATGACATGTTCAAAGTCCTCTACTGTAGGATGGCAGGTCGGACACGAGTTGCTTGTCGCGCGCGCGCGCGTGTGTTTTTTTTTTTTTTTTTTTTTTTTTGGATGTATTAATATATTTTATTTAGCAGAAAGTGAAAATAGAAGTTTACATTGGGTAAAATGTAACAATAGAAGTGGGAGTGTAACATATTGATTTAGGGTACATAGTGTATGTACATACATCCACGTCGGTTTCCCTTTGTTCGGCGGAAACCGCCGTTAGGCATTACTTCACGGGGATGGAGGGGTTGGCGTTATGCGCTTCATGGAGGCTTGGTTGAGGTGGCGTCTTCTTCCGGCAGCATCGTCCGGCAAGGAGGGCGGAAAATTCCATCTCAGAGAATCTTGGTGGATCGTAGACACTGAAAAAGAAAATTCCGCCGATTCGGGCCCACGCGAAGTAAGGATGTACTCGCGCTGGACGCTCCTGCACCGGAATTCCTCCATGCACCCAGATAACTGCTTGGCCGTCGGCATCGGCGAGCCATGTATGGGTGGAGCAAGGTTCTTGTATTGCTCACACAAGATGGCCACATCGATGCGCAGCTTGCTGATGGTATCGCAAAGCAGGTCCTGGGCAGCCTCGCAGTGATTGAGGTTGAGCTGGAGGATTCTCATCATCGGCGGTCCTGAGTGATCTTCCGGGCCAGGGGGCAGCTCGAGCTCGAGTTTTGAGTTTCATCAAGATCTCCGCGTAAGTAGACGCATCATTTGCCTTGATTATGATTGCGTCTGGTCGGTGGTGAACTCGGCGATGCGGTGGACGCGGCTGCAGAGACCGGCGGGCAGAGTCACGCTCAGCATTGGTGGCAACTGGGGCTGCGGCTTGCGCCGGCGACGTCGTTGGTGGTCCACAAGGACGTAGTTGTCGCAGTCCTCGGCGACGTTGTTGTTCTCGTCCAGCTGTGTGGGACCCGATACACCCGCGCTACGCTTTGAAGGTACGCGCATTTCCGGGGACGTTTCCGCAGGCCGCTTGCTCATCGCACTGCCCGCGAACAGAGGCGAAGTGCAGACCGCCTTATCTGCTGCGGGAGGGCAAGGCGGCACTTGGCTCCCCAATGACTTCTCCAGCGCTGAGAGGGCCATACCAAGGCTCAGCTGTAGCTAAACACTTCCTTGTGAAGGTTGGTCTTGCCTTGCAGGAACTGGCCAAGACCCCTATAAGGCCGTCCATCCGTTCCAGCTTCCTCCATAGTCCCGGTTGCGAATTCCGCGAGTGACGGGAGCTTGAAATCCTTCTCCTTGCAATGCAAGGGAGCAACGATGATCTTCCCTGAGATCGCCTTCAATTGTGGAAGAAGGCGTCCGCGGCGATGGGGGCGGGACACGCTCCATCAGCCCGGCACGCCGGACTTCTCGACCGACGTCTGCCCTGCTGCGGGCTCCGCAGCCCGTCGTTCATGGCCGTAGTCATGCCGCGAGTCGCACGCGCCTTCGGCGTTCGCACCACGGCGCGAGGCAAGCACTCACACAACGCGCGGAGCTCTCACCGACAGCTCAGTACGCGGGAAAACACAGAGCAGAGTAAAAAACACCACCACAGCTGTACACGCACAACTACGGAACTGCACACACATGTACCGACGCGGCGCGTCAAGCTGCACACTTGGCGCTCACACAGACACTTCGGCACTACGTATGACCGCACTAGGAATTAATAAAACAGGAGCACGAGCAACACACGTACTACTTGCTTTCCAGTCCAGGCGCGCGCGCGCGCGTGTGTTTTTTTTTTTTTTTTTTGGACGTGGGCAGAGTGAACTCTGCAGCCAGTGGCCCTTCGAAACGAGTACCCCACCGGGAACCGTCGTTAAACATTACTTCGGTGGGGACTCTATAGAGCTTCTCTGCTACATCTGTGTCTTTTCCGTACATCCCCCGTCCACCTTACGGTGATTAGGGGTTCGGGAACCAGAAGCGTCGTTTTCGAATTCGTCTTTTTCCTACAGCATCGTCCGGATTATTTTATTTTTTATTTTTTACACCTCTTGCGCCTCTTGTCTCAGTCTAGTGACGACTGCTTGCGCGAAGGATGTACCGCCAGCCAATTGCCTGCGGTCACGAGCATGAGCCGGGTGATGTTTTCCGGCTCGATTTCTTCTTGGAGGGCCTGTTGTAGTCTCTCCCTTTCTTCTTGGAATCGCGGGCAGCGAAAAAACACATGCTCCGCGTCTTCTATCATGCTTGGGCAGGCTGGGCAGAGAGCGCTAAGGGTGTTATCGTAGCGCTGGCTATGGCTTCTGAAGTAGCCATGCCCGGACAGGAGTTGTGTGAGATGGTAGTCCACTTCTCCATGTCCCCTCTCCCCATTCTGCGATCTTCGGAATCAGCCTGTGTGTCCATCGGCCTTTTGGGGCCCGATCCCATCGGTCCTGCCACCTCCTCAGCGTTTCTCTTCTTTCTTCCTCCTTGACGTCCTCCGGGCGGCGCTGGTATATTCGCGCTCGCTCGTCCCAGCAGGGCCAGCGGCGGTACGCCGGCTATCACGTACGTCGCGTCGAAGGAGACGTGTGGTCGCCCGCTGATCACGCGCAGGCAGGCTCGTCGATGCACGGCCTCCGCTTGACGGATGTAGGCCTCCGTCTCCGTCGCACATCTCCAGATGGGCGCTCCATACAGGAGGATAGAGTCGACGACGCGAGCGTAGAGTTCTCGTCGGCTACTTCTGGGCCCACCGGTGTTGGGCATGATCTTCGCGAGGGCTCCAGCCACTCTTGCTGCCTTTTCGCTGACGGTTCGGAGATGTTGGTCGAACCTCAGCCTGGAGTCGATGTGTAGGCCCAGGTAGCGGATGCAGGGGGACGACCTTATGCTGCAGTCGCCGACTGTGATGGTGATGTTCTCCATTTTCTTCCTGCTGTGATCAGTAGGGCCTCGGTCTTGTGGTCAGCCGTTACAAGGCCGAGCTCGTGAAGCGTGTCGCGCACCAGCTCGATAGCAGCGCTCAGATCGTACTCGATCTGCCACAGGTGCTTGGCAACGGCCACCAGGGCGATGTCGTCCGCGAAGCCTACGATTCTTACGTTGCCTGTGAAGTTGAGGCGCAGGACAGCGTCGTACATGACGTTCCACAGGATGGGCCCCAAGACCGATCCTTGCGGAACGCCTGCCGTGACTCTGTAGGACTCTGGCCCGTCGTCCGTGTTGTAGTCGAGGACTCTCGCTGAGAGGTAGCTGCTGATTATTCTCAGCAGGTACTCAGGCGTGCGCATCCGGCGCAGCGCGGCGTGGATGCTGTTCCACCTAGCCGAGTTAAACGCGTTTTTCACGTCGAGGGTCACGACGGCGCAGTATTTCTTGTGCCGCGGTTCCATCTCTTGCCCGCGACAGCCTCTCGAGCGGTAGCGATGACGTTCTCGATGGCGTTGATCGTCGATCGTCCCTTCCGGAAGCCGTACTGGCGGTCCGAGAGGCCCTCAGGGCTCTCGGTGATGGCTTCGAGGCGGTCGCAGATGATTCTTTCCAGAATCTTGCCCGCTGTGTCGAGCATGCAGAGCGGCCTGTACGACGATGGTTCTCGGGGGGCTTGCCTGGCTTTGGCAGTAGGACTAGCCTCTGTCGTTTCCAGCACGCGGGGAAGACACCGGTACGCAGGCATACCGTGTACACCTGCATGAAGATGTCAGGGTGCGTGTCGATGGCGATTTTGATAGCGGAGTTCGGTACTCCGTCCGGCCCAGGCGCAGTGTGGTCCTTGATCCTCCTGCATGCTCCTCGCAGCTCTTCCAGAGTGACGGCCGGTACAATTGCTCCTGCTTGGAGTGGTGGTGGCGGAGCTGGCTCGTCAGGCACGTGGGGGAAGAGGGCAGCCACTATGCGGCGCACCGGACGGAGAGCTCGGAGAATTTACTCTCGGACCTCTGAGGCGGGACATGACCGTCTCGTACGGTTTGCCCCACACGTCCTCATTGACCTCGTCGCACAGTTTGTTCCAGCATAGGCGCTTGCTGGTCTTGATAGCAGCGCGCAGGAGACGTCTTGCGGAGGCATAGCTCGCTCGGCAGGCGTCTCTTCATTGGCCGACCGTGCGCTCTCTGGGCAAGCCTTCGCGCTCGCAGACATGAGCGCCGAAGGTCGGCGATCTCGCTTGTCCACCAGTAGACTGCGCCACGACGGCGTCGTCCACCACTCTTGGTCATAGACGCGTCACATGCATGGTAATGGCAGCCATGAGGCTCGTTGCCATCTCTTCTGCGGGTCCGGGAGGTACGCGGTCCCGGCCATCATAACTGAGAGACACTCTGTGTCAAGAGTGCGGGCATTCCACTTGGAGCTTTGGCGCGTCGAAGGTCTAGGCGGTCTGGCGGTCTTTATCTCGAACACGATGGCCTGGTGGTCGCTGTGCGTGTAGAGCTCGCTTACGGCCCATGATGTAATTTGGGGAGCGAGTGTATCGCTGGCGAAGGTGAGGTCGACGACCGAGTAGCCCAGTGGACCGGTGAATGTTGGCATATCTCCGGTGTTTAGGAGTACGGCTTCAAGGGCGGCAAACGCGTCAAGGAGAGCGGTGGCGCGCCGTCTCGTTACACGGCATCCCCACTCCGTTGACCAGGCGTTGAAATCACCCGACGATGAGCGGCCTCTTGTCCCTGGCTTCCTCGATGATGTTGGTGAGGAGGGCGGAAAATTCCGCATCAGCGAGTCTTGGTGGTGCGTAGACGCTGAAAAAATAGATACCGTTGATTCGGGCCCAGGTGAAAAAAGGGCGCGCTCTTGCTGGGCGCTCCTGCAACAGGCATCCACCATGCACCCAGATCGCGGCTTGGCTGTTGGCATCAGTTAGCCAGTATGGTGGATCAAGGTTCTTGTACTGATCACACAATACGGCCACGTTGATGTTTTGCTCGAGAATGGTTTGACTCAGGAGGTCCTGGGCCGCCCTGCAGTGGTTGAGGTTTAGCTGTAAGATCCTCATCATCGACGGACTTGGTTGGACTTCTGTGCGAGAGGACAGTACTGGCTTGTGGACACATGGTCGTGGGCAGCGCCTTGCTCCTGACAAAATACGCACGCTGGCCTGTTGCTACAATCCTTTATCCGATGGCCTGTTTTTCCGCATCAGAAGCAGTGCGCCGAGCGATCAGGCCCCGTACAGCGGGCCGAGACGTGGCCGGGGCTCCAGCAGCGGTAGCAGCGCAGGGCATCCTCGCGACCACGGATGCGGCAGTTTACCCAGCCAATCCGTATGTGGCCGAGTTTCAGCGCCTTGGCGGCCAAGTCATCCGGGAGCGCTGCGACAGCCGCCTGCGTTCCCGCGTACGCCTTCCGCAGCGTCTTGACTACCTCTTCGTTGAGATGCGGAGCACCCAGCGATTTGCCCAGCTCTTCGGCGATCTCCTTCTTGGTGGCACACTCGTCGAGGTCCCTGATCTCGATCATGGTTGTGTGCTGTATGGCGCTGGCAGTGGCCTCGTCACCGAGAACCCTGCCAACCTCCGCCCGAGATAGGAGGCGTTGTCTACGCCTCTTCGAAGTTGCAGCACCAGGGCACCAGCAGCACTGCGTCTGATGCTTTGGACGCTGCTCCCGACTGATGCTGCAACGTCTGCTCCGACCTGAGTTTACGCAGGATGTTGGCGTAGGTAGATGCATCCTCGCTCTGATGACGATCGCGTCCGGTCGATGGTGAACCTACGCGTCGTCGGCGTGGCTTCGGCTGCTGCCGAGTGCAAGCAGTTTCATCTGCTGCTGCTGGCTGGCAACGCTGGCGCCGACGTCGACGGTCGACGAGGGAAAATCCGTCTTGGTCAACGGCCTCGTTGTTGTTCTCGTCCAATTTCCCGGATGCGGCCGTCGCGGTGTGGCGCTTGGGCGCTGCGCGAGTCGCGGGCGGTGACTGCAGGCCGCTTGCTGCTCATACCACCCGCGAACATCGGAGGCGTGCCGACCGCCTTGTCCGCGGTAGAGGGACGAGCCGGTTCCAGACTCTTCTTCGTCTTATTGAGGCCAAGACGGCCTGGACTAGGCTCTGGGTGTACCTGGTCACCTCCGGTGTAGGTTGCCCCTGCCCTCGATGAAGGCGGCAAGACCTCTTACAAGTCCATTGATCCGCGTCCACTTCTCTTCGCAGCTCCCGGTCGCAAAATCTGCGGGTGACGGGAGCGGAGCGTCCTTGGCCGTCAGCAGAGGGGCGCTAAGGATTATGCTCGTGGTAGCCGCTGCAATCATCTCCGGCGGGGACCCTCTCTTCGTCGGCATCACCAGCGGCGAACCATTCTTCGCACGGTTCTGAGGTACGATCCGCCGGCGTAGGCGCCTGCCGACCCTGCTGCCCTCAGCATAGCTGCCTACTCCACGCCAGTCGGCCAACAGTACAGGCACCGGCACAGCGGCGCGAAGCACGCACTCACACCAGCACCGCTCGGCTCACACCGATAGTACTGAGCGCGGGAAACACCTATGGCACTCGTAACTGACAGACGACGCAGTATAGCTTGCCACAGCTGCACACACACAGCGGCGGGGCTGCACACACACACATGCACAGACGCGGCACGTCACCGTGAACGCGCAGCACCCACACAATCACTTTGATTCAACGTATGACTTCGTAAAAGTTCGAGAATACCGGAGCACGAGCAGAACACGTCTTGCCTGCTTCGATCTTCAGACTCGAATCCACGGTGTGTGTGTGTGTGTGTGTGTGTGTGTGTGTGTGTGTTTTTTTTTTTTTTTTTTTTTTTTTTTTTTGGAAGGAGGGAAATCCTTTTACGGATTCAACACGCGACGGGATGTTTGTCGCATGGATATGTCGGACTCGAGTAATGTACTGTTGTTATGTACTGTTGTTATGTGGCGGATGTTGTGCCTCCCTACTAATACCGACTAAAACCCATCCTTTTCTTCTGCCTCTTCTTCTTCCCGCGGGACCACCGTTAGGCATTACTTCGCGGGGAGAGGCTAGAGCTACATGCTCACTTCGTGGATGTTTTCTTCTTCAACGTCTTCTTCGTCGTCACGTCTCAACGTTCTTCAAACCGCATCGTCCGGTCGTCTTCTTCTTGGGTTGGGTTCCGCGGCAAGCATGAACCCTACCAACGTCTCAGGCTCCATGGGCCCTTGAAAGAGGCGATGGAGCACCTCTCTTTCCTCCATGAATCGGGGACAATGGAAGACGACATGTTCGACGTCTTCCACCGCCGGAAAACAGACCAGGCACGAGTTGCCTGTGTCGTTCGAGGTTCGACACAGGTAAGACCTGAAGCAACCGCGACCGGTCAGGAGTTGTGTGAGATGGAAGTTCACTTCTCCGTGTTTCCGTTCGATCCATGGAGTGATGTTCGGAATGAATCGGTGCGTCCACCGGCCCTTCCTCGAGCGGGCCCATTCGCCCTGCCATTCATCAATCGTCTTGGCACGTTCTTCGCTCTTGACGTTCTTGAGGCGGTGATGGTAAAGCCTCGAACGTTCGTCGATGAGCAATGCCAGCGATGGTATGCCGGCAAGAACGTAGATGGCATCATGGGAGATGGTGCGAAAGCCGCAAATCACACGCAGACAGGCTCGTCGATGGATCGACTTTGCCTGGCGTATGTAGCTCTGCGTCCTCGCCGCCTCCGCCCATATTGGGGCACCGTAGAGGAGGATTGAGTCGATGACGCTGGCGTACAGCCTACGCCGACTACGTCTCGGACCTCCAATGTTGGGCATCACACCTAGCAGGACCCCCGCCCCGGTTGGCCTTGTCGCTGACGATTCTAAGGTGTTCGTCGAATCGCAGCTTGGCATCGATGTGCACGCCAAGGTACCGGATGCAGAGGACCGACGTGATATCACTATCGCCGGCTCTTAGGGTGATGGTCTCCTTCATCTTCCTGCTCGTGACCAGAAGAACTTCTATTTTCTGGTCAACGGTTTGTAGCCCCAAGCTGGCGAGCGCAGCTCGCACTTTGCGAATGGCGATGTTCGCGTGGAACTCGAGCCTGTGCAGCTCTTTGGACACTACAGTGACCGCGATGTCATCTGCAAAGCCCACGACCCTCGCGGGCTCCGGCAGCTCGAGCCTCAGGATCTTTTCGTACATGACATTCCATAGTGTGGGGCCAAGTACAGATCCTTGAGGCACGCCTGCCGAGACATCGTAGGTCTCCTCGCCATCATCCGTGGTGAACTCCAACACTCTGTCGCGGAAATAGCTGGTGATGATCCGCAACAGGTAGGTCGGAACCTCCATCCGGCTCAGAGCGGTGTAGATGTTATTCCATCGCGCCGAATTGAAGGCGTTCCTCACGTCCAGTGTGATGATGGCGCAGTACTCCTTGGTGCCCCGATGCCATCTTTTGCCACTGATGGCCGATCGAGCGGTGCTGAGTACGCTTTGTACGGCGCACAGTGTTATATTTTGAGAAAAAATGGACAAAATCAAATTCCCGTCGATAACAATTTTTAAAAAAAACGAGGTCGGTCTCATTCGAAAGGTGATTTGATGTTTTTTTTAGAAAAATTGTCCCGAATCGAGATCCCAGCAGTGACCATTTCTCAGAAATGCCCAAAATATGGTCTTTTTCACGTTTAGACAGTTTTTCCCAATTTTCGTACAATTTTGACTCGTATACATATCCGATGATAATTTATTTTGAAAGTCGACAAAAAAACCTTTAATTTCGTTTTTTAAAAATTTTTCTAGGTGCTTGGGATCGAAAAATACATCGATATTTAATTAAGGGTAAATTAACGTTAAAATTGCATGTTTTTTACACAGGATAACGTTCCTAAATGATCCAAACTACCATGTTTAACGTTATATCCAACGTATTTTTGACGGGGAATCCAATGGTGACCTTGGATTTGACTGTGAAAACAACCTGAAACCTCCAGCGAATGAAAAATCGATTTTTCAAATGGGAATAGCCATTTTTTATTGAATATTTAAAAAGAGCAGAAAATTTTATATTCGAATATGCCTTTTGTTTTTTTTCATGGTCGTTTCAAAGGATTTTCAGTTTTATTTTACCTAGAAACATTCTTGAGAAACAAATTAGTGCTCGTAAAGCACATCTTCACTTTGAAAAAGTGTCAAAAAAGGGAAACATCAATGACAAAATTGGTTTCGTAATATTTATATTTAGTTATAATACGAAAAAAAAAATTTTTTCATAACGAATAAGTTTTTCAGATATGTATATACTCTGAAATACACTCAAATATATACGGAGAAAATAACAAAAATATAGTTTTTTTAACGATTATAAATAATTTTTGGTTGTAATCTTCGAACGAAAAAATAAATTTAAATGTACATTTAAATGTATTTAATTGTACTCACAGTGTATACTGTGACAAAATAACAATATTTACAGATAATCAAGAGAGTGATGGAGAACAGAAAAGACTCAGTTAGGTATTGTTTCTTTTGTTCATGGATTCACAGTTTTTAAGCAATCACTTCATCAAACTTTTCTTCAGGGTTAAGGAAGAGCCAAACGATACTTGGCCAGATGTAGGCAACGATTATTATCTTGATTTAGTGGGCTCTTGCAATTATTATTTGAACGATAAAGATGCAGTTCATGATCGTAGCAAACCATGTAAATGCGAACAAAATTTAAACGTACATTTTAACTTAGTCAGTGTCCATTTCCTCTATAACTTGATTAGAATGATTACTGCAACAATAAAAAACATTCACATCGTAAAATTAATTGTACTGAAATTGAAATGAGTACCGATAAATTAATTAAGTTACCTTAGTAAAAATTCTTCGATCTTCTCGGCACTATCCGACTTTTATGGAATTTCATTCGTTTATTACATGAATGAGCGACAATTTAGGATCTGACAGGAAAATGGCTTTATTAAATACGTCCAAAATTCTATTAGAACGACTGTTTTGTCGTGACGCATTTCTCATATTAGAGCGATTTAATTTGTGCCAAGCTTCACTTGAATCCTCCGAAAAATAAGCAATAGGCAGTGGAAATTTTCTACTTATTTGGCATCCATGAAGTAACAACTTGTGGGTAGAAGGATTCATTCTTGCCCATTTATATGTAGAATAGTGGTGCCAGTAAGTTTTGAAACAAAGTTGTTCCAGTTTATCTAGATCTAATACTTTTTTAGATTTAAAACAAACTATTATCTCTGCCAAATTTATTACCAACTCAGAATCGATTTCTAGGCATTCGGAAAATAATAATGGATTTTCGAAACATCTTCTAGCAACATTTCCAGTATTCGTTGTACCATGACCTTGCAAACATAAATCCACTTTTACTCCAATTTTTTCGAAAATCTTTTCCTGGATACTCCTCTTTCTCAGTTTGAATGTATCTATTTTTGGACAAAAAAAGAATATTGAAATAAATGTTTTTTTTTTGGAATCTTGTGTGGAATACAAAACTATGAGCGGGACTTCCCAGAGCCAAAATATGATATAAGGGTGTGAAAGTATTCGATTTTTCGATTTTAAGTCGAGTACTAGTCGAGTCGGAAATATACGAGTACTCGAAACAAAAAATACATTATGTATACATCTACAATATACAAAGGAGCAAGCACATGTAACGGGAACATTCATCGGTTTGCTAATACATCATCTACTTAGCTAAAACTCGAAAAAACTCTACTCGATCGAGTCGAGCACACCCATAACTTGATCTATATTCTGTATAATTTTATATAAAAATATGAAGTATGTGCTGAGTAAAAACAATTTTAAGATTTGATAATATTGATTTTTCGGTAAGGCGACAATTATGGAAATCATTAAAAACAGTGAAAAAATCTATCCGATTATAATTGAATATCCGTTGTTCGTGCTGTTAATTTTTTTCTCTTTTTAATATTTTTCAAGTAATATCTTTCCTGTAAATCCTTACGGTCATCCTCGATAATCTATAAATGCCATGAATCGTTAGCACAAAGTTTAGGTACTTTGGGAATCTTTACGAGTGTCCATGTAGTGCATAATGAAAGAAGGGAACGCTTCGATATAAACATGTAAGCTCGGCGCCTTTGACTTAGAATATACATGAAATCTCAACACATAATATTTATAAGTTTTCATGAAAGTAATTCCTGGAAGGTTTTGGGCATAAAATCGAAATATAAATCTACATATATTTTACATCCAATTATATTATACACGCGTACTGAAAAATTTTAATAATCTAATAATTTTTTATAGGTTCACGTGTGGCAATTTTTCGTGTAAAGAATCTTTTCTGGACGATAGATCAAAGTTTGGTTTTCGTACTTCGATGAACAATTAACACGGCAATGAAAAATTCTAAAACGTTGCAAGCTCAGTGAGTAAAAGCTCGATCGACTCAGCGCAATATAATTATTGATTAATCGCGGATGAAATGAAAAAATTTAATATCTCGAGTCATGCGAAGACTATGCGAGCTTGATCGGCATATACAGTCACCCCCTCTTTTTTTGTAGTTTAGAAACGTAGAATTTCCAAGAAAAGCGCGGCGATACATACATAGCCGGTCTACACAATGGTCGTGATTCGATATCTATGAGTATAAACCGAGAAATTTCGTAATTTATTTAATAGCAACCGAATTACACTGCTCATAATATGAATATAAAATATAAATACCTTTCATATCTGCTCGTACATCCCATTGCTCGAGATTTAGTCTGTACGACAAGTGCAGCAAGTGCTCGAAAGCTTTTATTTCAGCGTGCAATAAACTCAATCCATAGAGCAATGATTCTTCACGAGGAGTGAAATCTTCGTTGACATTTCCGAATTGATGCGATGTTTTTAGACACATAGGACATCTTGTTGTGGCCGGATTATCAACCAAAGTATTCACACACTTCCCATCGAATAGTCTGGAATACGTTATACTTTACACGTGCGGTTTTATATTATCTTTAAATCTTTATTTTTTTTAATTCACTAATCTCAAGATCCAACCTTTGAATTTCTTTTGTAATCGCTTCATTGTCTTCCTTTTCAAAACACATACGCAATGGTCTTGTGAAGCGAATACTTTGTGGAGAGGGATTCACCCAGCAATGATCGTGTCCATGCAAATTACAAGACATTTGGATGATGTTCATGCAGCTAACGAAAAGATATGCTTGGGAAGTAAATTCTTCGATCTGGTAATCTCTCTGTTGATGTGGACTCACGTGACCTGAAGAGCTGTCAAACCCCATTGTCACGATCATTTCCAGATGAAATAAACAATCTTCTTCCCAATCTTGAGCTTCTGAACTGCATAATCTTTCAATGCTTTTATCTAAAATGTCTTGCAACGACACGAATACTTCTGTATCTGTGTGCTTTTTTACATTTACTAAACAATTTTTTTTTGCTTCGATAAGGTGGTGATATTTAGGGTACAATTGAACATCATTGCTCGCACAATCTGCAACTAACGCTCTATACTGATGGACACTTAGATCAAGATCTAATGAAAATGATAACGCAGAGTCCCCATCGTACTTTTCATTTTCATCAGTTTGAATAACCGTTGCAGAATCATCACATCCGTTCTTTTTTCGGGCTATTTTTAGTGCGAGCTCAATGAATTTAACATTGTTATTACATTGAGCTGCGAATTCTTCAGCTCGTCTGTACATAGTATTTTCGCTAACATTATCACTGTTATCAAAAATATCCAGTCTTTTTCTTCCACCATTAAAAGCACGTTGTTTTTTTGAAGGTCTTCCAGGTTTATCATGCCGTTTTTGACCTCGTTTACTTTTTGTCCGGCTCATGATAATATAGTAGTAATATTGCACACGGATTACAAGAAAATACTCATTAAATTTCACACGCAATTTCACAAAATCACTCACTACGTGTCACTATAAATCACACACTATCGATCAACCTGTCGCTTCGCTGTCTTGAATTGTATTGTGCTCAATTGTAGTCTGTACAGTGTATACACGAATGAAAATGCTAAGACGCAGTTTCAAAAATCACTCATTATGCGGCTGTCGTCAAAATAACACATTCGGTATACATGTATATCATGTCGGTCACTCATAGTATAGTGGTCTCAAACGTAAACAATAACAGTGTTACGTGCGGATCATAGAAGATACTTTTTCTAGCATTGATATAGATATAATGTAAACATTACAGCTTCAAGTGTGCATGGGCCAAACAAAGAATAAAAGCTTACGCTGAAAATACTCATAAAACTCAATAACGGTGAAAAAACTTCTTATTACTCATAATTTAATAAATTATATTAGTAATCTTTCAGTAAAAATGGTCGAATGCTGGTCTTAAGAATGTCAGTATATAAGATCTATAGCGCGAATCATGTGATTTTGCACAAATCATGCGTATGATGCGTCCGTTCTATAAATATTGTATGAATGCAAAAATATGATATGCCTAATATACCATATGTATTGAATAAATTACTTTTATAACTGTAATTAACATTCATTATTTATTCTAACAGCACGAGACAAAAATTACATCGAAATGAAAATTTGAGAAGTTAATCATCAAAATTGTTTTTTTTGGGCAATTAAAACATCATTAAGAAAATATTATTTATAAATTAATTGAAAACAATAACTTTTAATTATAAACAAAAATAGTACATGGGACCGATTCTCACTGAAGTAGAATAGCGAAGGAAATTTTACTTCGGCAATTTTTGGGACCATCAATAACTTTTTATCGATTTTTTATTCGCTGAGGTTTCAGGTTGTTTTCAAGGTCAAATCCAAGGTCACCATTGGATTCCCCATCGAAAAATACGTTGGATATAACGTTAAAACATGGTAGTTTGGATCATTTAGGAACGTTATCCTGTGTAAAAAACATGCAATTTAACGTTAATTTACCCCTAATTAAATATCGATGTATTTTTCGATCCCAAGCACCTAGAAAAATTTTTAAAAAACGAAATTAAAGGTTTTTTTCTCGACTTTCAAAATAAATTATCATCAGATATGTATACGAGTCAAAATTGTACGAAATTGGGAAAAACTGTCTAAACGTGAAAAAGACCATATTTTGGGCATTTCTGAGAAATGGTCACTGCTGGGATCTCGATTCGGGACAATTTTTCTAAAAAAAACATCAAATCACCTTTCGAATGAGACCGACCTCGTTTTTTTTAAAAATTGTTATCGACGGGAATTTGATTTTGTCCATTTTTTCTCAAAATATAACACTGTGCGGCGTCGACAGTCGACCGCCCTTTACGGAATCCGTGCTGTGAGTCCGCCAAACTGGCGGGACCCTCAGTGTAGGCTTCCAGGCGGCCGACTATAATCCTTTCCAGGATTTTTGCCCGCGGTATCAGCATACACAGCGGGCGATACGACGATGGGTCCTCGGCCGGCTTGCCTGGTTTCAACATCAGGACAAGCCGTTGTCGTTTCCACCGAGCCGGAAAGCATCCCTTCCTAAGACACTCCGTAAAGACGCGGCGAAAGGAGTCGAAGCATGACTCCACCGCAGTCTTCAGGGCAAGGTTGGGAATACCGTCCGGCCCCGGAGCTGCTCCATTTCTTACCTTACGGTACGCCCAACGAAGCTCCCCGATGCCAACCTCGGGATCAGTGCTCCTCCAGTAAAGGTGGAGGGCTGATCTCCCGATGGATGACTTCTGGAAACAGTGTGGACACCGCTCGACGCACCAGATCCGGTGTGGTAGGAGGCGGCGTCCTCGGTCCCCTGAGGTGAGACATGACCGTTCTGTATGGTTTTACCCACACATCGCGGTCAGCCTCGTCGCAGAGTTGTCTCCAACAAAGGCGCTTGCTTGTTTTAATCGCCTTGTGGAGACGTCTCCGAGCCGCGGCCAAAGCCTCCCGACGAATGGCTTCGTCAGGGCGGCCGCGTGCACGTTGGGCAAGCCTCCGCGCACGTAGGCAGATTTGCCGACACTTCGCGATGCTGTCGTTCCACCAGTACACAGGCTCATGGCGCCTACGTCCGTCACCTCTAGACAAAGAGGCGTCGCACGCGCTCATGATTGATGACATGAGCTCGTCGACCATGTCCTCTGGGGAACGCAGCTGGACCTCCACACCAGACACCATTTCAGCAAAACACTAAATATCCAGGGTTTTCGCGCCCCACCTGCGAAGACCTGCAGGAGCGCGGCCAACACTACGGCTCTCCGTGGGAAGGATCTCATAAACAACAGCCTGGTGGTCGCGGTTGGCGTAGACGTCACTAACCCGCCAGGAACTGACTCGGCTAGATAGCGAGTCACTAACAAAGGTTAGATCAACCACCGAGCCTCCCCGTGGTGTGTGTGTGTGTGTGTGTGTGTGTGTGTACATGCGCACGTAGATATGGGTACAGCATTTTGTGGTGTATAGCGATGTTGTGTTTTTGATGTGTAACGTCTTATAGCTCGTTTGGTAGGCTAGTGAATCTGTGAAAAACGATCGAGCGAACGAGCGCGATAATCGTAGGTTTTAAGTCTCGGTAGCGTCTATTTGTCGAGTGACTGCTTGCTCGCTTCTGCTGCGGCATACACAGCACGGGCGAGCAGTATTCGCTCTGAGCGTTTGGGCGGAGCTTAGAGTGGCGCTGCAGTCACTATTTACACGTAATCTTATGGAAGAACATGACGCGTCCTAATAAAACGCCTGCGTTGGCCGCTCGAACTAAATTTTTTCCTTGAGAATTAACATGAGAAAGCGCCACGCTGTGTTAACGCTCGGAGCCAATTCGGCAGTCAGCGCTCATGTCTATGAAACGTATAATGTAGCGTTGTGTATCTCTGCGTCTCTGTTTCTCGCTCGCGCGTTGCGTTTTTATGCGTGTTGGTCGATCAAATAATAATTCGAGTTATTGTATGGCTTCGCGCACATGTCTACAATCGTAAATCATAAATCGTAGTGTTCTGATGCACTAATTTTTTATAAATTTACGTAAATATATAACTACATATTGATGAATGTTTAATGAATATATTGAGTAAATAAGTTTTTAAGTTCATAAAATTTGTTGGTGAAGAATGGTAATATGTCGAGGCCGTGGTGCGGCCTCAGCCAACACAACCGAACACTTAGCTCAAAATTATGTAAACTAAATCGAGAATTGTTAATTAAACTTAAATTCGTTTTGAATCAAAAACTAAATTGAATCATCTAATGACTGTGAATTCAGCCACAAGCAACTGAAATGTATGAAATGCCTAGTGTTGAAGATCTATAGGTTTCATAAAAAAGTACCGACCTGAACCCACATGTATTTTTGTGTATGAAATTAAATGTACAAACTACATTTAACAAAGTTGTTATGCCTGATCTCTATGCTTACCAATAGTTTAACAATTATAAAATGTACGTCCTCGGTTAATATCGATCTGCAGATAGCTCTGTAAGCGATTACAATACCTTATGTACTTCTCGCGTTTATTATAACCACATTGGGATCTATGTTTGACTCTTTGTAAAAAAGACCTTGACTACGTTGAATTTTCTTATAGAAGTGTTCCCCTCTAAAGGTTGATATTGTTTTATGCAAAAATTAATATTTGTGGATAATTACCAGACAGAAAAACAATAATTCATTTATCGTTTTTTGTCTCCAGATTTGATCGGCAGTCTCTGTAAGAATCATTTCTTACGAGACGTTTACAGAAAGATCGACGGGGCCATTATTACATCTCAAAATGAACGCAATCTTGACTGCGCGGTCACCTTTCAAACGCACAGCATACTTCAACGGTTTATGCTCAAATTCGATCGGCTGCAACTGGACTGCAATGATCATCTTTTCATTTATGATGGAGCTCATTCTGTTGGCAGTTTTAAGGTATACTTTTATTTAATTTTTTTCTTAATTATACTCTAGTCATATGAGAAATTCTACCATAAATCTGCCACTTCAGGAGTCCAAAAAATCTGGATTTCTATCTCAGGATAGTTTAAGTTATTCCGTAATAAACTATTAAAAATAAAATGACCAGTGTAAAAATGATAGTAATTTTATAAACGGTTATAAAAATTCTTTTTTTGTTTCAAAACTCTATTTTCGGAGATACTGTATAAATTTCTTTGCTGACTGAATAATAAAATTATAATTTTTGGACGAAAAATTTAAATGCAACTTATCTGCGCGTTCAGAGCGTATAAAAATTATGAATTTAGAGTAGAAAGTGTCAAACATATAACATGTAGTATTTATAGAGTGTTGTGCGACTGCGGCGATCGGTGTGGGTCACCTACGAAGATTCGTACCATTAATCAAGTATCGTTTTTATTATTTTCTTCGCAAGCTACGACGCTTTTTCACAATGTATAAAGCACCGATCTCTGCTTAGAATACTTCCTGCATAAAACATTCTTTTTCTTTTAAAGAGTCAAACTTTCTTACCCCATTCCATCGCGCATTTCCTTCTCTTTTTATCTATTTCCCATTCTCAAGAAAAATTTTTAGCTTCGGTCGAATATCAAGATGATGTAATAATTTAAGATTTCTCGGAAAAGAATTGGTAGAGAGAGAGAGAGAGAGAGAGAGAGACAGAGAGAGAGATCTGATAGTTTATTTGATCGGACCTTGGGGTAGAACCCTGTATGGCCCAGTATGCAGCTGTATACAAAGCTATTTTCAAAATTTACAACAGTAATTTTACAATTGATAAGGCGTACATATGATAAGGCGTAGATTAAAGATATCTATATACATAAATACGGTGGTTTGCAAACGGGTTAACAGTATTGAACAGTAGGCTCTCAGACAGTGTTGTAGATTACAAGTGTATAGATGTGTATTTATTAAATTATTGAGGATTATTTTTTGGCAGTTCTTGACGACGAGAGAGTGCAGGATCCTATGATGTGCTGGTTGGTGATGGATGGCGACTAGAGGTGAACGAGCTAGAGAGCGATGGTAGTGCTACAGCAAACGCATCCAAGTAAGCTTCGGTGTTAATTAGGGTGAGTTTGGTGCGGTTTAGGCAACGCATATAAATGCGCATGTTGCGTACAACTGGGTTGGGCAGTTTGTGCTGTTTGCGTAAAAGCCAGCATCTCCTCAGTAGTCGATAGCGCTCGGGTGGCAGAATAGGAGCGGCACTAAGACGACCGTCCTCAGCTTCAGGCAATACAAAAATCTTCGACACTGGGAGACGCTGGAATCGCGGTGTGCAGCTGCGAGAAATGATTCACGTGCGTAGCCGAGGCAAAGCGCAGCACGCAGGCTTTAGTGTCTGGTATGTGTTTTGTAGCAGTGTCAATCTGAGAGATTGCAGAATTGGCGGCTGATACACGAGGCTTCGCCTTCCATTCTCGCACACGTATTACGTGCGGTAAGAGTCGTTCCTCCCTAGCGCTTCAAGTACATGTTGACATTGGTAATGTCACATGGGTCCAATATCACCGGTAGGCCTGACAATCGAACCTCGCAGTCATCATTACAGTCTTCTGTAACAGAAGATGCAGGCACGGGTACAGTGGTTGACGTTTCCTCAGTGGTTGCACTTCTCTCCTGGAGACTCGCGAGAGCATGCTCATTCACCATTTGCCGGTTCTTAAGATTCATTAAGGGCTTATATACACCTTAAATTTGAAATTTTTTTTATTGAATTTTTGAATAGGATTTTTCCTCCTCTTTCCATTGCTTTTTCGAAATTCCAAAATTTTGATTTTGCACTGAGATACAGCTGTTTCCGTGAGCCTTTTTCCTATACTTTACGTGTTAAATTTTTTCTTCTTTGCGTTTCTGGAAAGTCGTGTTTTTGGTCACGTGTCGTAATATTCAGAGGGTACCGATTGAGCTTTCTGCACCAGGGTCGCGTACACTTCTTCAGAACATGAATGGTTACGGCCACTACCACGGGTGAGACGATCGAACTCGCACATTGCTCTGCATGAACAGTTAAGCCCACATTTTTTTTCATTTTTCGTTTTGCTGAAATTTAAGCCATAAAATTACTGTTTGAGAGTGACCTGTGAGTTCGATCATCTCACCCGTGGTAGTGTCCGTAACCATTCATGTTCTGAAGAAGTGTACGCGACCCTGGTGGGAAAGCTCAATCGGTACCCTCTGAATATTACGACACGTGACCAAAACACGACTTTCCAGAAAAACGCAAAAGAATAAAAAATTTAACACGTAAAGTATAGGAAAAGGCTCACGGAAACAGCTGTATCTCAGTGCAAAATCAAAATTTTGGAATTTCGAAAAAAGCAATGGAAAGAGGAGGAAAAATCCTATTCAAAAATTCAATAAAAAAAATTTTAAATTTAAGGTGTATATAAGCCCTTAACTCGCCTGAGAGGCGTCGGCTCAGTTCTGCGATGTCTCTGGCGTTCTGCGCTATTGCCTCCTCATGCTTGTGCTGTATTTTTACAATAACGTCCAGGCTATCCAAGACTCGATCTACGACTCGATCAAGATGGCTCACAATCTTCTGCTGTAGTCCAAGGAACCATGATGGTGCAGTGGAGTCAGAGTCATCGGCTTTAGGTGGAACCGTTGTGTTGTTTTGATGTGAGGAAGGCATGGTTATGGCGTACAATAATTTTGGTCACAGTAGTAGCAAGGAGTGAGAGCGATGAGTCAGTAAAGATTCAATGATCCTAGAGCACAGCAGAATTGTCGGCCACTAGAGTTACGCCACAAGCTCGGCACATTACACAGTTTCATAGGCACGACAGGTATGACGATGATACGAAGTGGGGCTTGAATCGCCAACAACACCATCAGCGCACACTCAACCACAGCACACCAGCAAACAGCTCACTGAACCGGGCTCCTCCTTCACTCTGAACTTTGGCTTCGCTTTTTCCTTGAGATTTTAGCAGACAGTAGGTGCGCGAAGGAAGCGACGCAGAAATTTTCTCGTGGCTAACCTCGAATCGGTTGAAGAAAAAAGTGATGCACTTATGATGAAATTTCCAGCTGTAAGGACCAGTTGCAGTAAATGTCTTTACTGATTTGGATTCCTTGCACTTTTTTACACGCAAGATCTACAAAAGAAAATGCCTGGAGGCACGGATACAGCAGAAACAGATCAAAATTCAGGAGGTCGAAAAAAACACGTGCCACTTGTACTCACCAGAGAGAGAGAGAGAGGGAGAGAGGGAGAGAGACTGAACACATTCCCGGCTCTTTTTAAATGTCATAATAAAGCAACATCAATGCCTCTTTTTTAAACAAGACTAAATAAACCAGCAGATGATGACAGATTGGGTACAATAATTTTCTTATCATGCCTCTTGGAGTACTTAAAGTATGTCTAGAGACAAGACTAAACCCAAACTTGTAGCATGATCCTATGTAGATAAAAATGTCTGGACACATTTCGCGTTGGCTTGGATATTTATTCTTTAACTTATGCCTTTGAGCAGTATAATTTATTGACTCGAATAGTTCATAAAAACTATTGGCATAAATGCAGGTAGTAGCTACCCAATTTAATGCGCTGAAGAGGTTGGAGCATTTCTCGAAAGACTTTTTAGGATAATCATTTCTAATCATATGCCATTTCTCTGGGAGGTAGGAAAAGTGAGTGTGTAGCTACCTAAAAATAACGTCTGAGAGTATCATGAGAAAATTATGATAAAAATGATTATTTATCTCATGGTACTAACTATGGTAGCTACACGCAGCATTTATGCCTCTTTCCAAATAAGTTTATATCATCGTTTTCTACCTCTCAGAGAAATGACATAAATTTAGAAATCAAAAGTTTGGAATTACGAAAGACGCAAAGAAAAGGGGAGGAAAAATCCTACTCAAAAATCCATTTAAAAAAATTTTTGAGTGAAAGGTGTATGTGTCCCCTTAAGTTTTCATGTTTAATAAATAAGTTCAAAAAGTTTAATATACTTCTTACGTTTACTTAAACAACCTCACTTCGGGTTTTATCTCTCACAAAGCCGTGAAAATTTCCGTGGCATTATTTTAACGTTTTGTGCCCATCCATAAAAGTATGCTGTAGAAAAGTTTCTAATGTTCGACATTATACAAATTTCTTATTAAAAACCGAAATGTTGAACAATTTCACTCATTTTTAGAAATTTTTTTTAAAAATTCATGAATCAAAGCACTTATTTGACTGAGGACTATACTGCTAATTTCTTTGAACTTATTTCTTCCATAGATTATGGTTATATGTTAAATTTTTTCATGGGGTATCATAACTGTAAATTTAAACAATAATAGATTGGTAAATATCAATAGCATTTCAGAAAATTGTTTAACATCCATTTAAGGCCTTATATGATTATAAAACGACCTTGTGAACTCACAAAGCCCCGTCACACCATGCACATTATAACTCGATACTTTGGTGTACATAGAGTACGAGCTTTTCTACATAGCTATTTAGCAAACTATATTATGTATGTGAGTCTCGAGTAAGAGAATTATATAACATAATATGCGAGATTCAAATTTTGTGTAGTCAAATAGTCCATTTAAAATAAATTTTATTTTCATATATTTTTGAAAGCTTTCTCCTACTGTAAAATATGTATGTCTCTTGTAATGTCTGCTCCATTTAAAATACTAAATTCATCAATCTACGTAAAGTTTGAAAATTCAGCTTTAAAAATGACGAGAAGATAACGACACTTATTTTTAGTGCCAAGCAAGCATACTTTGTTTTATGGCGTTATCCTACACAAACTTCGTAAATTGCACTTTAGCGCTGTGGGAGAAAGTTACAGACCGTTAACTTATAATTTTATTAATGAGATTGTATTTACTTGCGATTTATCAGTTGGTTAAATTATAACAAAGTTTTTGCGAGTAACTTTTTATTGTTGTTTATTGTTTTACTACCCCTTTTTTTTTCAATTTTGGTTACGTTTAAATAGTTTTATAGAAATATATGTAATAGCCAAGAGCTGTATAAAAAAGAACAAATTATATTATATTTCTCTTGTTCACTTTATACTTGCTAAGAAAAAAACCTTTCATTATACTCCACTAACAACACGAGAAGTTGAGGGTTTCAATTTTATCCTTTCATTAAAACGACTTTTATCCTTTTGATAGCTTATTAGAGAGCTATAAGAATTAAGAGATGAGGATTTATCATTTGTTTTTATTGTTCGTTCAAACATTTGCCTAAAAAATTTGGTAATAGCATTGGAATCTTTTGCACAATCATTAAATTTCAAAGTAAAAATTTTTTCTTAGTTTATAATTTACCGACGATTGAGTTGAATTTTAGTGTTCACGAAGATGAGCGAGTGTTAAAGGAGTTAACATAAATACGTTGAATGAGTTCTTAGCGTAGAAGAAAAGGAAAATACTCATGTGAAAGCTTGTGTTTGATCTCGAACCAATTAAAGCTCGCATACATAAGGTCGTAGTATCTATTAAAGCTACATGAGAAAACGTTCACGACCGCAAATATGCACTCGTCTACTCTTTCTTAACCGAAGCAGCATCATGTGGAATGAATCTTTCATGGATCTACAGAGGCTCAAAGTTGGGTTTTGATTTTCTAAATTTTATTTTGCTTTTATGGGATGATTCTTAAAATATATTTGATTAATAATATTTTACATAAAATTCGACGAGAAATTCAATTTTATTGTAAAATTTCATATTCAGAACCTTAAAACCAATTAAAAATGAAATAATAGCTTAAATATACAATTGTGAACTTGTTCGTATCCGTTGAATAGACCAATATTGTAATATGTTTTCTCAAAGATCAAAGTACAACTTTTTACCAAATATCTTCATTGGTTCTTCATTAGAGACATTATTTTTACTTTTTTCTTTTTAAAAAATCAGATTTTAAAAATTACATTTCTCTATGCTTTTTTGAAAATTACATTCGTTAATTGATATAGTTGTGTGGTATTAATATTTTATTTTTTATTTTTATTTTATTGTTGGGCGAATCAAATTTAAACCCACCTGTCTTAAAACATTAGATTATATAATTTTTTATAATATTAAATTGGCTTTTCCATTCAATAATAACTTTAATTCTTGATTACTATCAAGATTAACGTATAAATTAAGTAATTGGGTAAAAACTTGAAACTTTAATCTATCACGCAATGAATGATTTCAAAAAGAAATTTTTTTCAATAAACTTTTTTAATGTCAGGGGTCTCTCTCCTCTCTAATATATTATTTTGTGTACACCGAAACTTTACCGGGGAAAAAATGTAACGAGTATTGACGCACGCTTATAGTAGTAGTTGGTCCATTTTCCGTATCGTTCTTATACAAGTCAGTTTTAAGTCGATTTGATTAAATGATCATTGTCCCTAATAGGCTTGATTTCTACTTCCTATGCCACATAGGAATTTCGCATCGTATTACTTGAAAAAAAAGAAAGATAATGTACTTCTGGATTGAGTTAAAAAATAAGAATAAAATTTATCTGGTACAAAAATTCATCCAGTGCAGCTTCTCGATTGTTTCAATTTTATTCCAGAAAACTTGTTGTCAATGTTGCAATTTTCTAGCTATACTCCTTGTATAGAATTACTTCATTAGTTTAGTTACGGTATTTTATGATAATACGGTATGAAGTGACTTTTTTCGAAGAAACAATAAAAGATCTAAAAGTTATGTGAAAGATCTTG
Organism: Trichogramma dendrolimi; assembly: GCA_034770305.1. Lineage (NCBI taxonomy): Eukaryota > Metazoa > Arthropoda > Insecta > Hymenoptera > Trichogrammatidae > Trichogramma > Trichogramma dendrolimi. The sequence goes on from JAPMIB010000047.1 coordinate 27,447, forward strand.
AATTTTAATTAAAAATTTATATCTTGTTACATAGACAATACTCACTAAGAAACGGTACATGTTCAAAAGTGTTTTTAACCATTAACATAAGTTGTACCAAATTAATTTAAAAATGTGAGTATGTGCTTACGCGTCAAAATAAAATTGAGTAAATTCATTTATTAAATTTGATATACTGAATTTAATTTAATTTATGGTATAATTTAAATTAGCTTGATCAGAAGGAAAACGTCGAACACTTGAAAACTTTGTAGGAATGTGCGCTCTCCATGGACTTTTGAAATGCACCATAGATTTCTATTACTTGAAATTAGCTCAAGGTTTATCTTAATCATGCTACTCAGTCGTAGCAATTTAAATGTTGCGGAATAAATTTAGTTTACATAGTAATTATAGATACTTCTAGTTATTCTACCTATTCTGGGGAAATTCGTATACAAAATTTTAAAATTAGTTAATGAAACTCCAAATAAGCCTAGATAACCCTTGATTTCTCTGAAAAATTGTCATTTTCGTATCGAAAATCACGAATTTCTTGTGAGTGGCCACTTCGTGATATATTATAGATCTCACAACGGGTTTATTCTTAAATATATTAACATGAAAAGTCCTGCTTGCATCTAATATGAAATCAAAAATTTCAAAGAAAAGTACGACGTGAAAGAGAATTGACGAGACAACCAGGCAAAACAAAAACATTAAGGGGATTCTTTGTCACAGCTTTGTCAGCTTTCTGAAAGACTAATACATAACTCGTCGAATAACTCAAATCATTCGTCAATGGCTTACAAAGAAAAAAACTGTGCGCAATGTGTATCTGTATGTGTACGCAGTGAAAGCGAGGGGGCGCAGTATAAAATTATCGCCTGTGCGAGAGTCCGAGATGTCACGGTCGGCACATGAATCACTTCGACGGGGCAAATAAAATAAGATTCATGCTGCGCTACGTTTTCGACGCACTTATACCCACATACTTGCATTCGTAGCGTTACATCGTTATCGTCAGGACATAACTTACCAAGATGTGAAGCTAGTGTCTGACTCACAGAGAATACTAATTTTCTGCCGGTTGGAATTGATTGGACAAACGCGCTTCACATCATCTATACAGTTCAATGATCCATACGATGTATGAACCTGCTTCGATGAAGTTATTTTGTATCAGGAAGCAATTTCTCACCGGGAGACAAACAAATGCTGCGAATTTTTTGTTCAAGCTTGAACCATCTTAACGTCAAAGAGGTAATAATAGTAGGATTACTGGCTTTCCAAACCTCTTATTTTTTCATAATGAACATTGAGTAATTCAATTTAATGTACATTAATTATAGCCTAATCAATCATAAATTTCATGTAATCAAGTTTAAATTATAATCAGCGGTATTATTTATAAAGAAAGTCAAAAAGAGCTGCAAATTAAAGTTAAAATAGTTCCTACGTATACAAGGCTTTTATCGATTTGAAGAAAAATTCTTTGTGACTCCAATAATATTAAATTGGTAGGCAGCTGCGGATTAGCGAAACTGTTATTGGCTATATGGTTAGTTGCAATAGTATAGGATTCCTACACTGAAAAAAATCTTACAAGCAAGTCTAACAAAAGTGGACAGCTGGATCAGAAAAAGATATTTTGCTGCCACAGCAAAATTATTGGGCTATATTTTAATGCTAAATTTTGCTAAATTTTTTGCTGTGGCAGCAAAATATTTTTCTGATCCAGCTGCCCACTTTGTTGGACTTGCCTCTAAGATTTTTTCACTATAGTGAAAAATTTAGTAATTGGTTTGAAATGGTACAGAAGAGGTTAAAAGTCATATTGCATATAATTCGACCATATACATACGAATCGATTTGGTCGAAGCGAGCATAGGACGGAATTCGTGCGCTTGGCAATGAGAAATCGTCAAAAGCTCACCAGTAAACTGGTTGGAATAAATCGTCGAATAAAGGATTTTTAATCGCTCACAATTACTATACTACTGATTGGAAGACAACAGCGTTGAAATTAGCGGCGAAGCAGGGCGAACAGAGACATAAATAAAATAGAAGATTACTGAAGCAATAATTAGCTTGGGCACTACGACTGCACTCGTTGTAATTCGGAATTGTTCAGGGACGCAATGAAACAAGCGCGAAGGTGTCGGCGCAATTCTATAGGCTCTTGTGCACAGCAGCAGCAGCTCTCTGAACAGTCGGTTCTTCTGCTAACTCGTTGCATATACGGTTATCGATCCAGCAGATGCCGGCGTGTATTGCACCGGCCATCGACCTTGTCTCTTTCTCTCCCTTTCTCTCTTATTCGTTCAGTTAGAGGCGCCTGGCGCTCAGTTATTGCAAATGTATACGTACTTATATGCAGTGAATTTGACAATCTGGCTAATCTGTGCTTTTCCAAACGAAATTGCTCTCTACTTCTATGTCAAATATGTGCCACTGTGAGTTCCGAGTTATGAGCTGCATGCTTGCTGCAAGCTTGCAACGTACATCAGTCCTACACCATGTCTAAACTTTCGCACTCTGCAAACAAAAAAGGTTTTTTAGTTCCATCATAGAGTCAATAATTAGGTGACATTCAATACATGTAAATACAATTTTTTGAATACGTCTTTATTTTTGATAGCAATCCTGCGTTTCGAGCTAAAATTTAATAAGTGTTGGAAATTAACAAAATAGTTAAAATTTTCTTTTCATGATGGTAAAATATGTGCGTACTACACCAGATTAACCAAAAAAAAGTTTTTCTCTTTTGATGAATTTCAGTGGATTTCTTTGAACAATTTTAAATCTATTTTTTTAATATTTAAAAATTTCAAAATAAATAAATAAACAAATTAATTAATTAATTTAAAACATAAAAATAAATTTTTTTTTTCAATTTTAAAAGTAAAAAACATAGCTTATTTATTTTAAATAAATATTTAAAACACAATGTGTAAACAATAGTTATTTTGTTCAAACTAAACGACCTTATATATATTAAATCATACATTGAATCAAATTTAATAACATTCAATGAATTCATTGCAATTATAATTTTTTATAAATTTTTTAAGCGTTTCCTTGCTATTAACATAAAAGATAGGGGATAAAATACGCATTTTTAGATCGAGTTCCGTCGATATTATAAATGGCAAATGGTTTTAGGAATATCCGAATGAGTTTACGGTTTTAACCTCTTCAGACCGAGAGGCACTTATATGTTAGGGTGGTCCACTTTTTCAAAAAATGTTTGTATCTCGGGGAATCCATCGGAATCTGAAAGTTTGAGGTTTAAAATGACGTTTCCTTTAAACGAGAACTCAAACAAATGATTTTAGATGGTGTCGATGGATTTTTGAAGTTTAAAAATGCTCCTAAAAAGGAGTAAAATCGGGCAACCATTCGATTTATTTCAAACTCTGTTCAGAGTGTAAAAATAATCTTAACGATACATTTTCTAACGTGTTTTTGTCTGCGAAATCGAATGCCGTAGTTAGTTTTGACCTAGGAGCACCATTTCATTAAAAAATACACTTTTTCGATCGTTCTTTTCGCAAATTTCGCAAAGTTCATTTTCGAGCGAGCGGCAAATGAACAAAAAAACTAGAAAATTTTTTGACACCGCCAAAAGTTTAGCATTTTTTATGACAAATCGAACGGTATATATTAGTATACACTTTAAAATTATTTTAATGCAGAAAAAGTACGACTTTATCCCAAAAACGATATTAAAAAATGGAAAAATATATTCGTTTCTTCAAGAAAATGGCTGATTAATCACTCATGAAAATAATTGAATACAACTATCTGATAGGTTTTTTTCTCACCTTTCAAACGCCGTTTTCAGAATTAAAAAATTCGCAAGATTCGCCGAGATACAGCTGTTTTTGTACGATGCACTTTTTTAGATTAAAATTCTGCTTTGCTGGTTTTTTAATGAATAGAGCAAGCTCAGAATTATTTTATTTTATGGCGTTGGAAAGGTGAGAAAAAAACCTATCAGATAGTTGTATTCATTTATTTTCATGAGTGATTATACTCAGCCATTTTCTTGAAGAATCGAATATATTTTTCCATTTTTTAACATCGTTTTTTGGGATAAAGTCATACTTTTTCTGCATTAAAATAATTTTAAAGTGTATACTTATGTATACCGTTGGATTCGTCATAAAAAATCCTAAATTTTGGTGGTGTCACAAAATTTTCTAAATTTTTTCTGTTCATTTGCCGCTCACTCGAAAATAAACTTTGCGAAATTTGCGAAAAGAACGATCGAAAAAGTGTATTTTTTTAATGAAATTGTGCTCCTAGGTCAAAAAAGGTTTAATTACGGCATTCAATTTCGCAGACAAAAACACGTAAGAAAATGTATTGTTAAGATTATTTTTACACTCTGAACAGAGTTTGAAATAAATCGAATGGTATATCGTGTGTGAACAATCAAAATTCCGTTAGGAACGTTTCCGTAAGTATTGGTTACTGATAATGGGTCTACCAAGAAGTGAAAACCGTCGCTAAACCCCAGGTTTGGCGCTGTTAAGTTGTTTAAAAGTCGAATTTACTTTTTTTTTTAAATTTTCCCATGTTATTTAAATGGGAAAAAAGCTGACACGTGTGGCACTATCTAGAGTTAGTTTATCAAGATCGGACAGTGATTTTCTTTCATTGTAAGCCAAATGATGAGCTTTCAAGGAGTGAGAGCGAGGATTTGGGCAATTCGGGAAATAACGGAGAGTCTAGTGTACATTATACTGATTCAAATAAATCGAAGTTTTTCAAAACCTCGATTTTACAATCTTAATGTCTTCCATATGCCTAAAAATGAATCCCAAAAAATTTTTAGCCCATTAAAATAATTTTTACTGGTCGCTCAACGAGCATTTAGATTTAAGATTTTAATAAGATTTGACGATCTATTTTTTTTTATTTGAATGTCTGAGCCAACCTCAAAAAAATTTGACAACTATGAGCGACATGTATTTCGATGCAAAATTTTATCACCTTTCAGAATCCGGCGAAAAAATTGAGATTGTTGCATTATTCCCGATGTTATGAGCCATTTTGTGCCGAAAATTTCTAAGTAAGATAGATCTTTTTAAATATTCTTGATAATGATTGTTAATACTCCGTGTGTAAAACATTGTTTTTCTAACCGTACAGTGGCACAAAAACCAAGTTTTACGCACGAAATATTAAAAAATATGGTATGCAACTAGACCTACCCAAGCGCGCAGCAAGGGCAAAAAATAACTCCTGGATGAGTCATCTTCTTCACGCACTTGTTACATAATATACTATTATACATTGCTTGTAAATCTATCTATAAATACTATAACATAAACAATAAATACACGATGATTTTCAAAACTCTCTACAGAATAAAAAAAGTACCCTTCGATCCTCTGTAAGACTTTACTTTCGATGTAAATAGCAGTTTCTAATATTTCAACGGTCAATGAGAATCACTCATATAAAGAGTTTGAGCTATTTTGATAATTTTTGACAATTTTTATACATCTTATAAATTTAGTTTTTCACTAGCAGCTCATAATAGTAGATTATGTGTCTAGAGAGCAAAAAATGGGAAAGACGCAGAGCACATGTTTCAGCACGCTGAGGCTTATTCGCTATAAAGGTGCGTCTTTTTATGAATCCCCAAGCAGAAATTTATTCGTTCTGTTTGTAGGGCCGAAAATGTTAGTTACGGCTTAATTAGCATGAAAAATTTCTATGTAATACGAAATGCTCTATAGAAAAACCGTAGAGTTGATTTTTGCAAGTAAATACAGTAGTTATGGTCATGCATCGTCGTCAGCCTTCGATACAAAATTCTTGATAAGTGCGACAATAATTTCATGGCAAATACAAGAATATATTTTTCCGATTCTCAGTTAAAGAGGAGGTAGGGTCTGTTCGATGGTTTTCCAGAAAAAAAAAGAAAAGCTTTATTTTTACCTCGATTCTTGATAAAATGTTGATAAATGGGCAGATGCACCCGAACTTCACACGCAAATATGAAAAAATTAAAATCAATGGACGTGCTTGCAAGTTGAAAGACAATCCATGAATTCGTGAATATTTCGTACGTGAATTATGGTTTAAAATGAATCCGCTTGGAGTTCCACAATTCGATTATAATTTATATGCACATATTATGACCGTGCTCATGTATAGTCGCAGCGATGATTCAATTGCTATATATTCATGTAGCAATTCGTATACCTTCAACATTTAACCAAAATTATTTTAGCACCCATTCAAAATTAAAATAATTTACTTTGATATTTATTTTATTGATTCTTTGAAAGTATAATATGATAAATATCGACGAAATTATGTGAAATATGTCTAAAATTGTATATCTTTAATAACAAGTAACTACTCGTACGATTGATAAACAAATTCGATCTGTCATTTTCACATTTTAAATTACATTCAATTTTTTTTCTGAATTCCAAAGAAAAAAATTGTTCATCTCAATAATAATAATCAAATGTACTCGAAAAGAAGAAGAAAAATGGTCATATCTAAAAATCCAAAAATTGATCCAAAAATTCTTAAACAAATTCACAAGGGTTTTTTGGTCAATTCTAAGCACTTTTTGTTCCTACATAGCTCATTCACATTGTTATTGGCTGCTTGCGGCTATTTCATTAATCATAGGGAGAATAGCAAAAAGAAATTGAACGTAAAAAAGCTAGAAAATAATGTGCATTAACGAAGTTGGGTAAAAATTACATTGTCGAAGCTTGAAAAAGATGGGTGAAAATATGTATTAGAGAAGTTACTTCATAAATTATCATATGTAACACATTTTTTCTGAAGTATGAAATGTTTTGAGCAAGTTCTTTTTCGCTGTGTAAATTTGCAAAAATGTTAATTTTCTTACATCTGATTTATATAATGGCCAATTTACATGGAAAGAGTTATATCTATAATATCTCAGTTTTTTCGTTATTTGGTCAGGAAAATGTTTGATTTTGAAGTATTTAATTTAATAAATTTCAAGAATTACATAATTCAAAATTTTGTTTCAGGCGGATTTGTCCTGCAAAAATACAATGCAAGGCGTGGGAGCTATTTATACGCAAACAAATTTTGTTACTTTAAAATATGTGACAGATTCTTGGGGTACTGATTCCAATGGCTTTAAGCTTGTTATCACAGCAGTCAAAGATCCAAGTGAGTATAAGAAGTCATTTTTTTGCAATCAAGGTTCATGGAAAAAATTATACAGCTTTTGAGAGTAGTAGAGTTCAAAACATAATAAATTAAATGAAATTATGAATTCACTTGTATACATTATTCTCGCTACTTCTATGGTTCTGGAATTTCAATTTGATAACATCAAGTTACATCAAAACGCGTCCGAGTAAAAATTTTTTATGATTATATAATTTATTTTAAATTTTTATAAACGTGACTCGCAAAAAAATTGAGTTGCTGCCTTTTACTTTCTTTGATGAGTGTTGAAGGAAGTTGTTGTACGTCGTTTTGTTTTGTGCACGCAAAAGTATTATCAGCGGCAATTTGGGCGTAGATGAGATTCGATTTTTTCAAACAAAGTTATCCGTCGGGGTGATTTACAACAATTCTTTTGTGCGAATGCGCTGCTGCTACTGCAGCATTGATTCAAGAGCACAGGCGGAGAGAATACATAGGTATACGGTGCCCGAGACTTCCGTTTCGCTCTAGGCTTGCAGCTGTGTATAACAGAAGTTTTTCTTTGCATCTTTTCCTCGACAATGCGCGCGTAGCCGCTTCCATCCGCGTGCACTCGCTACTCGTTGTTCCGACATCTCTTATATTTTTCTATTTCATCGCGCGTGCGAGAGCAGCATTGCTCTCACAGACACGACTCGCTGGCCTATTTCTCTTCTCTTCCACCTTCTTCTCCTATGCTTTCGTACTCGTTCTCTGTACACGGTTTTCCGCCATTTTCGAGTTCAGTCTGTCTGCCTACGTCTCTCTTTCTCCTCTTTCTCTCTCGTTTTCTTTCTCGTATTCGTTGTGCACATGCACATACGCGCGCCGAATAGTAGTTTCGTTCATGCCGTCAGTTCCTTTTCTGTAATGCGTTGTTTGATTTCAATCCAGCCGTATCTTTGTACCCGTAGGTATATATACTTGCACAATATGATAGTTTCTTGTAACGTATCGATGTTCACAAAGCAAGATGGCTTCATTTTTCTTTTCGAGCGTAAATCGATTTTTCCCCTGCCAAATTTTTCGCTACCATGAGTTTTCATTATTTTGCCTTTTTTTACTGTCTCTGAATTTTATCATATTTTTAACTTCATCAACTTTTCCGGATATGTAACGTTTTTTAACTACTCAACGCAAAATATCGGTTTTGTAAATATTCACATTTTTCAAATGCTTATAACAGTATAACACTATAAAGTCCAACACAATCGCTGCAATAGTTACTCTTTTATTTTTTGCGAGAGCTTTATTTGAAATCTAGCTTATGGAGTATACATTCGATAATGATTGACACTGTTTTTTGTTAGTATAATTTGTAACTATAGTATGATATAAAATATTTTTTTGTCTATTATTTTTGTAATTTCTTTCGATTCTGGTTTTTCATATATATTTACTTTTAATAATAATAATGAATTAATTTTTATCTCCAAAAATCAACAAGTATAAATGTATAATTCCAACGACTTAATTATCATCACTAGAGTCCGGATTAAATGCAATAAATCATCCAAAATAAGTATGCAAATATGCACCAGAACTTTTTAAAATATGCAAAACATTTGTTGACAATATGCAAAGTATATAAAAAATTTTGGATATGTGCTAAAATCATTCCTCGGGCCTGGGCAAATGCGAGACAGTAGTAGTTAGTTTTTGATTTCTTTTGAGCAGATAAATTATAAATTTATTTCTTACAAACGTGTAGAAAAAATACTAGCATTGAGACATTTTTGGTTGATAATTTATGAAATGGAGCATGGTTCTTGTGTAACTACTCGGCATATGTGCTTGCAGGTGTTATCACTCGTCCGTTTATTTGATGAGATGAAAAAATGGTAATAATTAAAACAGACAATTACAAGGTTCCTACTTTCCTTTCTTCTTGAGAATCGCAGTTGTAGTTTGGCTTTTATTTGAACATTCTGGAAGTTGGGCGATCGTGCTACTCTAGAAAAAAAAGAAAAAAGACCCGTACATCACAAGAAATAGATTTTAACAGTATTAATCATTTTTTTGGAAGTATCCAAGAAAATAAAATTAAATCAAAGGGTTTTGGAATTTTGCAAAGTATCTCTGCAAATGTTTTAATTTAAAAATGGAAAAAATCTTTATCGATAGAAAAAAGACGTCCGGAGTGTAGAGAGTTCGAGCGTCCTGGGGGTCTAGAATTTCCACTTAGGGATTCTTATACTGTGTACGGTATCATACGAAAAGCGTTTATTAATCGGTTATACACACACAAGTTTTTTCACAAGTTTTGTGAAAAAAGTATATTATTTTTGTCTAAATAAATTACCTTTACATGATATGAGATCCACTGTCGGTGGAAAAGAAATCTACCCTTGAATTCGATTATTTTTGGTTAGTGTAGTTGATTTTTGAATATGATATTAGTTATTTATTCTTTCGAACCTGTATGATGGTTGAAATACGTTTGTAAAAGAGAGGTCCAGTAGGCTTGACATTGTAGGAATAAAGTTGACCTTCCATGTTCAGCTTCGTTCCAGTCTTCCATATAAATCGAATCGATTTCTTAAACATATCAATTTAGATGTTCTCGTTTTCTCTCCGTTCAGTCTTCGCAGATGAGATATATATATGCGCTCAGGATTCTAACAATAAGTTCTTTTGGAGGGAAACAATCTAAAGAAGAATCTAAAACTGCCCAACTTCGGTTTCCATGAGCTCGAAACTTACTTGTCAAAATCAATAAAGCAATCCCATAGTTTTAGCAGTTAGGTTTATATCCATGCATGGTTAAGTGCGTAATGTATGACATCTAGGATCGTAGCTTTAAGCGTAGTTTTAGAAAGAAGAGTAATGTAGAATGGCATCCTTTGCGGTAGAAGCTTGAGTCTACAGGTGCATGTCTTTAATTACATGTATAGAGCCACATCATTTGGAGTTAATCGTATCGCAAGCTTATAATTCGCATCATATAACGATCCTGTCGACTGTGAGATGCATGCATGACTTAACGTGACTCTTTTTATGCGCGATCTTTGACATATATATATGTACCACAGTGACGCAGCATCTAAACGCCTTGATACAAGTCGAACAGTTGGCAATTCTATAATGATGCAACTATCTCTGCCTCGACGCACTGGGCAATTAGTTGCCAGTCTGTACGATTGATGAAAAGACTCGCTCTATACGCTGCTACTTGTATACCTTTAGCCTTTTCCTCACTATAGTATGCAAGTCGACGAAATGAAATATTTTGGATTTTTTTCGTAATATTTGATTGCTGTTTCAAAAAAAAAACATTACTTTATTACTATACCAAAGAAAAGATTATTTTCTTGTCACTCAAATACGTTTTTTGATTTTACGGAAACATAGCGAGAGAAAATTAAATAATGATGCGTTGGAAAATATTCATATTGCTTAATAATTTTCTACTTTTTCTACTTTTTAAACTGCTTAAAAAAATCTTAACAATAAAGTTTATAGAGACAATCGACTTTTAAGGTTTTCCGTTAATTTTCCCGGGGAAAATTTTACAGAATCAAACCTTCCCACCGAAAAACTAAGGCAATATCTCATCGGAATAATGAATTAATTTTTTTCAGTTTCATTTAAGTACTTTTACAGTGAGTAGATAAATGAGCGATTGGACAAAATAATCCCACGCGAGAGTTGACGTGAAACATTACATATTAATTCATTTTTTGGTAGTTTTATGTTTCTTCTAAATCTTCCCATTTCCCATTTGAAGATGGGTCAAAATTTGGTTAACCAATCAAAACCTTTTAAAACTGCATCACTTTTATCTCTATCAATTTTTTCTGAAAGAAAATAAAAAATAAATTTACACTCCGCAACAAAAATTTTTATCGAAATTTTGTCAATTTTCAAACCCTTCTGTCTTTGTCTATTTTGATCGTATCAATACGATTTTTTATTTGATTTCTTGGAAATGTTGTCTTCTTTAAATTCATATCAACGCTCCTCGCGATCGTGTTACTCTTATCGATATATACTATAAATGGATTTAAGTCAATATCGAGTTACCAAACGCTCTAAAGCGTAACACCTAAAGTGAGAGAAAAAAAACCATTGTGTAAACATGTAACTGGAATATGGTAATTTGTTTATCAAAATCGAACATATAGCATCACGAAGTACTCTTTTCAACGAGTAATTAAAAAAAAAAGATTTCTCTTCGATTTTTTAACCCCTGTAGGCTGTTTTGAATGTACCATTAAAATTTATTGTTAGTCTTTGATTGAGGCTAACATAATTGTGTCATAAAAATCACTGCAGAAATATTCTAAAGAATTACTTTGTTTTTTAAACAAGTGTTCTTAGGCGTTTCAGGTTTTCAGTCACTAGTCACGTAATCTACCATTTCGAACCTTTCACAGAGCTTCTTTATAAATTATTCGTACAAACAACTAAATAATATTCCACAACTTGCGATTGATATAAGACCGATTTTCTGTCAATTCACCCGTGAAAAAAGTTTCAAAACCAGGAGACACCTTCTAACGGCACGTTGACAGACTCTGTACAGCTATACCGCGACACCTCGCCCGGCCTCAGTGCACTGCCACTTCGTCAAGGGACCCTTCTGATGTACCCAACACCCTCCGGATGCGTACCCTCGCACTTGCTCACGTTGAGGACAGTAGCAGCGCCTCGCACACCAAATCGGAAACCCCTATAGGTACAACAATGAATATCTCGTTTGTTCAAATATAAAAAAAACATTCTGAGAGTCAAGTGATAGTTAGTGATTATTAAACATGGAAAAATGTAATTTCAATAATAAATTTTATATTTTCGAGGGAAATATATTATAAAACTCTATAGTATAAAAATATTTAAAGAATTTGGAGAAAAAAAGGATTCGGTGTGAAATGAGTAGCTATGGTGGAGGATGATGATTTCGTCGCTCAAGATGGCATGGGCTAAGAGAATCGGATATGTTGGGAGTAGGTTCGTTTAGCTGACCAAAATTATTTGTATTGTTACAAGCTCAAAGCAATTAGATTTTATGTGAAAATGCACATAAAGTGAGCATATTAGATACGTAAGTTGAGTTTATACCTTTATATTTATAATAAAACTTATGTAAATCATTATTCATATCAGCTATATTTAATGTAGATGGTTCACCCCAACAGCGTGGTAATATGAGTCATATAAAGCTCACGTGGATATTTATTTATTGAATCGATTCCTCAAACTCAATCAATGTCTCAAACTTCTTTGAGATATTGATTTCTCAAAGTTTATTACGTCTCAAGAAATATTATGTGAAAACTGATGAATTAAAACATTCACAAAATCTCCATTATAGAATTATAAAATACATAGAATAGTTATTCTAATCAAAAGGGTGACAATGACTTACATGGGCTTATGATGGTTTTTGTTGTAGAACACGCCTGTAAGGATTTCCGATGCACACTGAAAGAGTTTTGCATCGACGCTGACCTCGTCTGTGATGGCATAAATCATTGTGAAGATGGATCTGACGAAGCCACTTCCACCGTATGCGTCAGTGAGTAATGAATGTTTCATTTTTTTTCTCGAACATTTCTGTTACGAACTTTATGTTGAAAAAATTTCTTGATACTGGAATGAAAAAAATATTTAAACTTGTAATGTATGTACTAAGAAATGTTTTTTTTATTATGTTTGTTCAAGCACAGTAAGTACTACGTACTTGAAGAAAAGCACACAAAGTGAAATAAAGTTTCGTGTTAATAATAAATAAGAAATTGCTAACATCAATTTATAAGTACATTTATAAATAGCTTAAACCCATTAACGACCAAAATGCTTGCTTTTTTTGTTGGTTTTCGCAGCGATTTTTTTTGTAGTTTTAGACCTTAAAAAAATTTCGCATGGACCTATTTCGATGTAAAATTTAATGTCCTTTCAGAAACTGAGCTTAAAATTCTGATTTAATGCATAATAAAAAAGTTATAGCTATTTAAACAAAAAAACGTAAAATTTTTTTCAAAAAATCAAGTTTTCGATTTTTTTTAGCCATGTTATCATTATAGAATCACGATATAAACATGATCGGGAGTGATTACAACTATCAAAGTATCTCAGGGAATTTTTACGGAATTTTTTAACCACTACTTTGAACAAAAAATAACTAATATTCATATAAAACATAACTCATTTTTACTCGAAAACCATTGAGTTTAGAAAAAAAGTGCACATAACAAAAGTTTGAGAAGCGGTTCGAAAATTCCATAAAAATTCTCTGAGATACTTTGATAGTGGTGATCGCCCCTGATCATATTTATATCGTGATTCCTTAACGGTAACATGGCGAAAAAAATCGAAAACTTGAATTATTCAAAAATTTCAGCTACGTTTCTGAAAGGGCATTAAATTTTACATCGAAATAGGTCTGTGCAAAATTTTCTGAAGGTCTAAAACTACAAAAAAATCGCTGCGAATAGCGTTTTGGTCGTTAATGGGTTAATCAGTCTCCGTTAATTTATTCGATTAGTACGAATTTTGCAACACTTCAATCACTTTCATGTATTTAAATTGAATGTCCGTGTCATAACGAGCTAATGTCTATAACCGAAACAATAATAATGCAGCGTAGGTTGCTAGTGGCAAATCGAAATACGTTCGCGCGTAGACGGGATAGGTGTGAATTGAAAATGTCTGCGCGAGCAGGCGAAACCATATGAAATGAACAGGTGCCGATGACGAGCGTAACCTCAATGAATTTCCATAGATACGGAGGCGTCGACGATCCTCGGAATTGAGAGTACTTGGTTTGCTGTGTTGATGGTTTGCACGGTCCTGACAATGGCTGGCCTCGTGGCGACAGCCGTGCTCTGCTTCTATAGACAACGAGTAAACACGACGCCCAGACACGGCCAGCACCTTAACAACGTCTACGGTAATGCCCAAGGACATCCGCCTGTCATCTACCCCAGTGAGTACTGTAGCGATTATTATTTTTCCTGCGACTCGAAACTATAATTTTTCTATTTTAAATGACCGATTAACTTATATTATAGTCGAATGGATAAATAGTATATTTCTCTATGGGTGCAGTTACGGTTTTGTTAAAAAATGAGTTGATGATGCTATTTTTTCCTACGAAAACCTAAAATTAGCGGCAATTAGGTTAGAGTGGGAAAAATAGTATGTTTTTCAACGCGTGCAGTGATGGATTTTTAGCTAAACGAGGAATCATACCACGATCCGAATACTGTTATGAAACTTTTTTTACGGTCATTCTTCTTCACTAAAAATTGACCATAGTTCTCTTCTTCGAATATTTTTTTTTATTTATTATTTCACATTTTAATAGTTATTTATGCAACAACTGCCAAAAATGCGTTTTTGCGCACAGTGTATGCACGGGGGCTTGCTATACGAGTCAATACTCGCGTACGCTCGTGCGCTAACCTCACTTCGCGCTACCAGAAAGTGCGACTCATGACTCGGAAAAGGGGGCATAAATGTGAACTTAGCACAGTGCTATAAAATATTGTACGATACTCGTGCCATGGGGACACTTTTCGGCCCAGCTATTAGGACTCTCGCTACGCTCGGGCCCTAAACTACGCCGTGCCAAAAAGTGTTACTTATGGCACTTGTATCGTAAAGTACTATTCTTTTTTTATCAGAACTGTTTAACTCGTCAGTATTACTGTACCTCGATTATTTATTTTAAAAATCATGATATTGCTAAGAGTAGCTGAACGAATGCTCAATGTTTTATCTCTCTTGTGTATGATTTTAAAAAACGCGTAACAAACAATCATTTAAAACATTAGGTATCATAAATTATTAATTCGTTGGCGGCTATTATTCACTGCAGTGGGAACTTGCGAACTTTTATATTGTATAATGTAACCGTTTTGCAGAGCTCAATTTATTCTTTACGCGTTAAATTTCGCTTAAAAGTGGCAATTGCATCAAAAGTTGATGATGATCAATAGCTCTCGTATCAAAGCTCTCAAAATTCAAGACGAAGTGCCGAAGCTCGCACTATAGCCTTAGGCAGTCTCCATTTAATGGAGCATGTAGCGCAGATAACGGCTGCTAGATTGCTGCTATAACAGAGCTTTATTATAGCCAAATTTATTAGGAATTAGATCTAGAAAATTTTGTCAAAAAGTATTTTTCCTGAGTGCAAATTAGCTTTTGCCGGTACAAACTCTCAGCGCCAAAAGAAGCTTTCTACAATTTTATACTCGCTTCAAACTCATACTCATGAAATTAACTGTAAGCTCTAAATAAAATGTAGTATCATGGCACTGCCCAATTCCCATA
Organism: Trichogramma dendrolimi; assembly: GCA_034770305.1. Taxonomy (NCBI): domain Eukaryota; kingdom Metazoa; phylum Arthropoda; class Insecta; order Hymenoptera; family Trichogrammatidae; genus Trichogramma; species Trichogramma dendrolimi. The sequence goes on from JAPMIB010000047.1 coordinate 42,906, forward strand.
AACTAACTATTTTTTTATAAATGATATTTTATTTTGCTCTTTACGAGGCACGTTAATAAATATGATTATATAAGCTTTAAAAGGAGTGATTTTTATTCTGTTACTTGCATAGAAAATGTTCAATCGAGCTTAGAGCAATTTTTTCACTGAAAATTTTTACTTTATATACGTTTAAGTTTGGTACGTTTGTTTGACGCAGTGTAAAATTACTTTTTCACTGGATGAAAAAACTTGTAATTTAGAATGTGTCTTCGTGTAAATTTTTTTGAAACGACATAAGGTTAAAGCACAGTCTCCGTGCAAAATTCCTCTTTTTTCATTAACTGACGTTATTTTCAACGTAAAATATTTTGACTTTGAGACACAATGACCCGTCGTTGATCCGTTTTCGAACGAAAATGACCGATTGACGTCTTTTACATGAAAACTACATAAAAGAGCGCGCTTTAATATGAATTCATATCTGAATGTCGTGCAAGTGCACGAGGCTTAGAAAAAAGCAAAGAACTGTACTTTAGATACAAGTGGTATACTTTTATGCATCGCGTACGTGCATACATATTATGCGTAGTGACAGAATAACTCAAGTCGCGATAAAGGAAAAGAAAATGAAAGAAATGAAATATAATACGCAAATCGACCTACTGGCATATTTCATTGCAAGTACTGTTAAGTTGCAGTTCTGAAGTAGGCTCAAATCTGACAATGGGCTATATTGGACTCAATTAATTATGATTTCCAGACTCGTTCTCGTCAATGCACTCACGTACGCGCCTCGGAACTGCTTCTCTTTGTACTTGAGCAAATATAACTCGCAGTGGCTTCTCACAATCGGGGAACTAGGTCGGCTATTCACCTGTCAATGAGACACATTTTAATGTGCCAGCAATTGCATAGAATCTAGAGTTAACCCCTCACCTCAATAATAGCACGTATCTCGGAAGCTTTTAAACGACCATTTGGAGAGTGAGAGTAATTGCTATGCTTCGAAAGTACTTGTGCTGCCTTGCGGATTGAGAATAAAGTATCGAATTATTTCGTTGCTTTATTTTTTTTCTCTGATTATTATTGTCAATTTCATAAGATTTTCAAGCTCATTTATTCACTAATCATTGTAAAGTTGATTGCCCAGTAAATGAACGATTATTATTTCAAATTAATTCAACGATGAATTTTGAGACAATAGTTTTTATAACAATCATTAATGTTTTTTGGACAATATTTGTTTCAATATCAACAATGCGTTAGTGAATGAAGCTATTTAATCAAAGGAAAATTGTTTGTTTTGTTTTTTTGTTGCAGAATTAACTTTTATAGAGTCTAAACAATTAGAATCAAATATTTCTGAAATATCGTTGCACTTATTAGTGATTTAAACTATTTGAAGTAAGCTATTCGATGAAAATATTCGCAACATTTATTCTTTGGTTCCTAGCTTCTATTTACCGGTATATGTTTTAAATTGGTATCATTAATAGAGTAGGTTAACCTTTTTTGACCGGCACTTTGAACCCTCAAACGAAAATAAATTTTTTTCATTTTTCATTATAATTTACCATTATTTTATTTTATTATTGCTATTGATTTAATCAATGATATTTTTAAAAAATGTGGTGTTAAAAGTTTCTTTTAAAAAAATAACATTGAAAAAAAACAATAAAAAATGTTCAGGTATTACATAAATTTATTTTTTATATCAATTTTTATTTGATTGTTTGATTGTATTTTTATTTAAATGTCTATTTAGCTTCAAAGAACGATGTAAATCCTATTTCATGAACCCACAAATTTAGTGCTTTTTAAAGTTTCTGCTCTGCACAATAAGATGCATAAGTTAGTTTTACGTAATTCATTCTGAGGGACTCTTAGTATATCATCATCATAAAGTAAATGTATACTATGATTTATCGGTTATCAGAAGAGGTTAACAATATTGTTAAATTAAAATTCAAACTTTCTAAAGAAGTACACAAAAGTTATAAAATCATCTAAATCAAATATAAGCTTTTTTATTGATGTGATTTGTATGTAATTTTCTGAAATCATGCACTGCATAGCCACATCAAAGAATAGTCTTATGATTTTTAACAAATTTCCTTTTATCGACTCATCAATAATTAAACAACGGTTGCATGTCACTTTTACTGCGAAATTTCCATAAGTGAAAAGCATCAATATTCAAGTGTCGTTCCTTAGAAAGCCAACTCGACATTGAGAAAATCATCGATGTTCATTTGCACTAGTAGATCAAAGGTGACCTGCAACCTGTCACGTATCTCCCATTTTTGTAACTTATGGCTCACGAGTAAAGCTCAATAATGGAGTGTTGTTTAAGCTTATGTCGAGCAGACTAAAACGGTGCGGTATACGTTTAAGTTTGATCAGAGATACTTACTCATGCAGGCCAAAAGTCAAAGTACCGCAGGTCACGCGATTCTCTAATCTGAACGAGAAAATTTCTATTAAAGCTTATCTTTTACTGAATTCCGATGGCAAATCACTGTCAAATTCTATCATTATTCTTTCATACACTTGGTTCGCCGTTATCAGGCGAGTCATCTGGCGCGTTAACATCTGAAATTCATAAATATGCTAATATCGCGCGTGTTGAGCAAGCATACTTGGTGCATGTGCAGTCAGCGGTGCCGGCTGCAAGCTCTCGTGTGTACACTGTACAGGCACGTTCATTGGGTATTTTGAAACGTTTAGTAGTATCGCTTCGAGTTGCTGCGATACGTGATACGAGACTCTCTTACAAGAGCGAGTTGTTTTTCGAATTGAATGGATCTATGCATCGATTGCATATAGCCCGTCGCAAAAGCGTCGTTTCGTATGAAAAGCGCAGGTAAGCCAGGCACGGCGAGCAACTCGAACGAGCGCGTAAATTAGTATGGAACAAATCGGGAGCGAGATTTTTAGCGCACGATGTGGCTATATTCATGCAAACCGGTGAGTTGGTCTGCTCATCTTTCAAACGTTATCTCACCTTCGATAAGCACACGGCTAAGCAACTACGCACAGGCTATAAAGGCCATTACAGTAGAACTGAGCTATGATAGAGGCACTTGTGCTCGAGAGCTGCGCGAGATAAGGACGGATTCCGTTATTCGATGCCAGCATTGCCAGTCCGTCGCTTACGCACTGAGAGAATCTCGCAGCGGCTTGTCGCGCCGCCAGTCCTTCCGGAGCAGCTGTGTGCACGTTTATATAAACGTATAGGAGCAGCGAAATGGACGCGAGCAAAAAAGTAACTGTCAGCTTGTGAGTGCGTGTTTACATATCGCATTGGCAGTACGTGCGAGCTTTGCAGCTTGGCTCGCTCGCTGAATAATGCATGCGACCGACCGACCGACGAGCTGACTGACTTTTTTGCGCGATGCTCCGCTCATTGCTGGTCCGGCCGTGGCCGCGCCAAACCGACCTCTCCCACACATCCGAACTCGGGGCAAATAGTTTGTCCACTTTGACAGGCGATCCGGAGCTCGGCCGTGCTGCAGGCTCCTTCAAATGCGATCGAAGACGGGGAGGCCGCTGTTGCTGCTGCTGCTGCTGCTCTTTCTGCTGCTGGCGCTGCTTCGTCATGCTCTGCTCGCGTCGTGCCTTCCTTTTCATGCTGCTGCTCTTTCTGCTGCTGACCAACATGATGTATCTGGTGCTGAGCAAGAGCTTGGACTTTCCACACCGACTCGAGCACAATGAGCTGTTGGTAACGCCGAAAGATTTTTTCATCGGGCCGTGCCTCGTCAATACCAACCAGACCTGTCCGGACCCCGAGGTGAGCTTTTTCTTGTACACGAGGAGCAACTCCGCACGCGGCCACGAGATCGTGGTCACCGATAGCGGCTCGAACCTCAACGAGACCCACTTCGATCCCGCCGACCCGACCAAGATAATAGTTCACGGCTACAACTCCGACATGGAGCTCGACTCACTGGTGGACATGCGCAGCGAGTACCTGGCGCGCGGCCCGCACAACGTAGTGGCCGTCGACTGGCACCGTTTGGCCGCCGGGCCCTGCTATCCCGTGGCCGTGCACAACGTGCCGCACGTCGGCGACTGTCTGGCCCAGCTGATCGAGCGGCTCAGGGCCGCCGGCTCCGAGGACTTGCACGTCATCGGCTTCTCCCTCGGCGCCCACGTGCCGGCCTTCACCGCCAATCGCTTGGCGCCGTACAAGCTGCCACGCGTAACCGGCCTCGATCCAGCTATGCCGCTCTTTGTCACCGTGTCCAAGCACGACAAGCTCGATGCCGACGATGCTCTTTTCGTTGACGTCTTACACACCAACGCCTTTGTCCAGGGCAAGCTCGAGCCCAGCGGCCACCTGGACTTTTACATGAACGGAGGCGTCAATCAACCGGGATGCTGGGAGAAGCGAAATCCTTTTGGCTGCAGCCATCATCGCGCTGCCGAATATTTTGCTGAATCCATCAACTCGTCGGTTGGCTTTTGGGGCTGGCCGTGTCCAGGATTTCTCGCTTATCTACTTGGCTTTTGTCCCCCTCGCTATCCGGCCATTTTAGCCGGAGACCTTGTCGATAAAACGCGCAGAGGCTTTTTTCTTGTCAAAACCAAAAATAAAAGTCCCTTTGCCGAGGGTCCATTTCAAATCAATGTTCGTCTTCGACTACTGTTGCTGCTCCTGTTGTTGTAACTGCTTGAGTGCACCAAATCTTAAAACGGTTGTGAAATCAATACCTTAATAATGATTGTTGAAAACTAACTTCATAAATCAATCATCTGTGTCCACGTGATATTTATTTTGTGCGTTGAGCAACTAATGATAACGAGTTATCGTTTAATTATTACAAAACTTAAAAATTGTATCGTGTTAAAAGTTTTTTGTGTTTTGTAAGGTGAACTTGTTAATGATACAAAGCTACGAATTGAAAGAGAATATCGTACTTATTGTTAATATAGTGCATTTTTTAAATTTTTGTACATATACCAGAAAATTAGATTACTATAGTATAAGGATATATTATAACTATTATAAATATTGATTCTAATAATAAGTCTTAGTTTTTCATAGTGTGATATATTGGTTCCTATATTTTAGTTGATGGATTGTCATTTTCAAAGTGAAAAAAATTGTATTATTTTTTTAAAGATCTTGATAAGGTTACCTTGTTACTTAAAATAGATGTAGACAATTGATTTGCATTTATTACTCATAAACTTTAGCTTATAAGATGTGTATTATATATCAAACTATTGCACATAAAATATTTTTATACAATACAAAATATTTTACTTCTCATCATTTATACCTGTACGTATATTGATGTAAAAATTTAAAAATCAAGCATTCATCCATTTTGCTACTTTTTTGTAACACTAGAGTGGTGTTGGAAAAAAAAATTTAGTTTATTCTCGAGTTCTTGAGTTATTATTTTTCTTGGCAACATTATACTTTGGCAACTGAATTATTTTGCAGAAATATGAATAGAATTTCCGGACTCCTAAAAAATGAATAAAGAAGTAGTAAAACGCAAGGCCTGATCATTACATTCATTACAGTGCAACAAATGTACGGCATGAATGGCGCATCTACAGACCTGACGATGGGTATGACAAATTTGAAAATGGGTCGATCGATGAGCGGTGTCCAAGGTGCAACAACATTACCGCGGCCGGGAAACTGGCTGCGCCCTGCGGGCCTCAGACACGGGCACAGCGCGGCCCGGGTCCGCCTCTACTGCCAGGCAAAGTGAGAAACCACGGTTCTGACAAGTAAGCCGCATTTTGTCTATTTGTGAAGTACAAATACGTAATATGTGATATTTTTTAATGGAATTTGTTATTTGTGCTTTTATGGCTCAATTGAAATTGTTACTTTTCACTAGCCAATGGGTTAACAAAAGATGATAATAATTCATTTGATATTCTCTTCATAAAGTTTTTTATTTTGCTTCAACTGATTCAATATTTGCAAATATTTATTAAATTAAGAAACTTTTTTGTTATAGCGAAATATCTTCTGGTCAGAAAGATGAGTGGTTTGTGTAGGTGAGTGTACCAAAACAATAAGTATGTTTTATTCCAAACTGAGAGTATTTTTTAATGTTCTTAATTCATATAATTCACTTGCAGAGGAAGACCTGGACCAAAGTCCGCAGGGTGAACGAGAGTGGTGGTGCCCTCGCCGCTCAAAATTTAGCCGTTTCTCGTCAATATCGACGATCTGCATTGAATCGTCAACGCTGCGCGTGACATATACACATCTACATTATTCAATACAAATAACGCGATCAATTAAAAAAACATATATCGAAAATACTTTTTCAAGAGCCATCCAAATTTTCGTTCGATTGTAAACTCGATTCACCAAACATCAACATCACGTAAACCTCGACAAAACTAATGGCGAAAGTCATGGATACACATATACATTCATATTGTGCGTTTGTATATTTATATTATACTCATTGTCGATTATAACGCGAGAGTATCGTATCTCCGACCCAGTAGTGACATCAACTAAAACGAAGCGTCCCAGTTTTGCTTTTTCCGCCGTGATAAAATAGGAAAGAGCAGAACGTCAACCGACACGCAAAATAGACGCAAGCGTATCAACATATTTTTTAACGACCAATTTTTTTTGTACTTTGTCTAAAAAGAAAACAAAATATCAACGAGCTAACATATCTTCCAAATGGCTTTTCATATCGTTCCGTATTGAGAATAATTCTCAACTATTTACCTTTTTACGAATCTATTATACATTTTTTTGAGACGTCTTTTTATCACTGAGTAGAGTTGAAATGGTTTGACGTTGAAAAAACAATTAAAACATAACAAACGTCTATTAGTAGTATAATCAAATAGGAAGTTAAAAAATAGTTAAATGCAGCGCACTAAAGCTATTATATATCAAACTGTACGAAATTCTCGCGCAGATAGCGAAAAATCGTTTTTATTAAAGATTGAACTAACGAAAACTACATACCAAGACGTAGATGTTATTATTTGAGAGTGAGAGTTATAAATGTATAAATGTTGATGCGGCTGTATTTATGAAAAATAGAAAACGAAAAATTGGTTAAGCTTGTGAGAGCGTTTGATGGTACAACCGAAATTTCATGATGTGTAATGTACTGTATCGTAAACTCCATTGGACATTTTATTATTTAAATTGATAAAACCTTTGTAGAGTAACGTTGAAGCTTCGAAAGTCGGTGGTAGTTTGTGACTGTTTAATAGTCCAAGATTTACTATTTCCTGGCATCAAATAATTTTTTAATGCGTACAACAAATGCTAATAGCTATTTTTACGAAAAAACGTAACGATTTCCTTCTTGCGCTGTTTATCATGACTGATTTAAACAAAAAATCTTTTTTAATACAAATATTAATATGAGTGAGTTAGAAATAGCACAAACTATTCGTTTTATTTTAAACAGAACTCAATTAGAACAAGTCTGTGAAAACTAGTCTTTTCCACCAAAATATCGATATATTGTACATTTCCGAATACTTTTTTTATAATTATATATCGTATGTGCTAGTCTATGATGGAAGTGAAAAAAAAATAATAATACTCCAGACTGACTTTCTTACCCATTTACAAACAAACTAATATGAATATTTCTAAAAGGAATCTTCACAATATTATCTGAATTTTTTTATAATTCACAATTTTCCATCGGTACATTTATTTTTTTACTTGCTATAGCACAAATTATCTAATACATAAATGTAAAAAGCAATGAGTGACGATCATGTAGTTAGAGAATATGTTTTCCCATATTACTTGCTATAATTAGTTGAACTTTTTATCATACTTTCAAGACGACTGAGAAGTGAAAAATAATATAGAGTTTCTAATTTTCGAGTATAATGTTGGTCAAGATCATTCTACAGCAGATTAAGATTTATTTACATTCGGAAACTTTATCTTATGTAAAAATTCAATTAATTTTCGTAAAAGACCTTACCCTCAGATCAATTATGCGATTCAACGAATTGTAGCAAATATTATTTGTCTTGGCGTTAATATTAAGATAAATTGGAATTCCGAAACATTATAGTTTATGTGAAGGTAAATACGAGTGTTTGAGTTGAAATCACTATACTTTATTCGGAAATTAGGTTTGATGGAAAAATTTGAACCGACTTTGACAATACTTGAAATACTTGTAAGAAATGATAATGTTAGGCAATTTTTGTCGTCAATTATTTATCGACGATATGTATCATTACAGATTTATCTTGTATTTCAAGGAATATATAAAAACTACAGCTAGGCGCTTGCAGTAGTAAAAAAATCATGAGATTTTCTCAAAATCATAAAGATTCTTGAGATGCATTACATATTTGTAAAATACTTGTATTTACCATTAGCCGTTCAGCTTTGTGCCGTCTTATAGAAAATTATGAAAGCAAATATAAGATATTATGCAAATAAATAAATGAATCTATATGAATAAATATGTAAAAATAAAAATTAATTAGTGTAGTCGAATATTATTTCACCCAATTATGTGTAATTATAGGCGTTTTGTAAATTTTAAATTATTTCCAATTATCATTGTCGTATAATAAATGTATACTAAAAGGTGTCTACGAAATAATACTTAGTCCAGACCCCAGGGTCGCCCCCGTATATACGTGTGTACGTGTATACACAGCGGCCATACGCTTTGCCATACGTGTAAACGTGTGAGCGCCTATTATTCAAGTCCAAAAACCATAGCTTAACAATTAAGTTTTGGAAATTTTCGTTTATTTATTTCATTAATTAAGATATAAAGATAATCTAGGACTATCGACAATATAAAAATTCATAATTTTAACCATTTTACAGAGGGTTAAAAACAGCCATTTTCGCGTTTTTTCGAAATTTCAATGTTAAATATCTCGAAAAATATCGACTTTAGAGAAAAAACACAAGAGTGCTTTTTTGTTTAAAATGGCTCCAAAACCCTAATAAATAGTTTTAGGTGGAAATTTTTAAAATTGTGCAATTTGTTTAAAGAAAATTGTTTAAAAAATTTTCCGACCATTTTCCGGTCTGCCAACGTGCAGATTCGGATTCCGATGACCATTTTCCATTAGAGACAACAAAAATATTCCATTGGAATATTCTTTCCTACGGGGGCGCCCCTGGGGTCTGGACTAACTTAAATTATTCATTCAATTAGATACTTTAATATTACACAAAACAAGTTAATCTGCAGAATAACATGTTTAACCAAAATGACATTTAATTTGTTGACTTTGTTGTATACATTTTTCGCAGCCCTAACTTAGTTTTTGTAAAATATACTATTTTGATGTTTAATAAAATATTGTAAAATTTAATATGTTTTACATCAGCACAGTTTCTGCAACATTAATGATTATACAATAACAACATAAAGCAAAGTCACAAAAATATGTAACCATCCTAAGCTGCATATTCCTCATCTGGTTGAAATACGTTTAACGTTTAGTACTATATCAGCGGCCGAAGACAAAAAAGAACTCATATTATCAAATTCCATGACTCGCAGAGTTTCGGGACATGGTGAAAATTCATAATTTGATATAAGGCGAATCAAGCCTAGCTTCGTCTGTATCATTCCTAATCTCATTCCTAAGAAATACAAATTTAAAAGATTATAGAGCAAATTTTATTATACTTTGAAATTAACTATATAGAACCTTACCAACACATATTCTTGGTCCATCTCCAAAAGGAAAGTAAGTATTAGGTGTAATGTTAATTTTGTTTTCTTCGGAAAAACGGCTAGGGTCAAATTGCTCTGGATGTGGAAAATATCTAGAATCATATGAATAGATCTCATTGGTACAACTATAGGTGTACCAGCTGGTATAACAAGTTTTGTCATAGGACATCGATAATCTTTTTCTGGCTTTCTGTCCAAATAGGGCAAAATTGGATACATTCTTAAAGTTTCTGATATGACCATTTCCAAATACGGAAGTGAGTTGATTAGCTGTAAAAAAATGTTTTTTACTGGTACCGGTTTATCCAGAGGACTTAATAGTTATTTACGCAACAAGTCCCCAAAAGGCGTTTTTGGGCACGAGTGTGCGGAAAAAGACACGAGTGTCGGCCATGCCGGTACGAGTGGGTTTTTATCCCGCACACTGTGCGCAAAAAGCCGGTCACGTGTTGCATACAAGTAATTTATTCTACCATGTCATAAGTCACTTTTCCATTATTCATTTCCAATACATCTAACAATTCTTCTCGCAGTTTTTGTTGAACATCTGGATTATTTGCTAATTCATACAACGCAAATGACATAGTTGTTGAAGATGTTTCAAATCCACCGGTAAAAAAAATTGCAGCTTGAGCGATTAATTGACCATCATGAATTTCTATAATAAAAGATTGTCGATTCAAAAATTAAATTAACTTATTGACATCAATTACCAGGTCAATACTTTACTTCGTTCACTTTTCGCCAGTCCACTTTCTTGCTCTTTTTTCAAATCGATCAAAAAATCTATCAAATCGGCTCGTTTGATCCCAGAGTCTAATCTTTCTTTCATAGCTCTATAAAAAAGATCACTAAGGAATTGCGATGAAGCCTTACCAAGTAAATGAAAACCAAAAAAATCCACAATCGATGGTACCAATAACGTTGACAAAAATTCTACGTGACGTTTGTATGATTTTTTAAATATGGTCTTTCCGACTTTGCGAATGTAAGAATTTTCATCGGATAAAGCATTAAATCGCATGCCATACGCAGTTATTCCAATAACATCTGTCGTGAATTTAGCGCATATATCTTTTACTTCCAATTTAACAACTTTACCTGCATGAAATATTATGAACTAATATTGATGATTGTACATAGTTTCATATCGCATAATTAATAAATAAATATTTAACTCGAGAACAAAATTTTTTTTGTTAATCAAAAAGAATATTTCACCAGCTTACCTTCTCCTACGGCTGTTTTCATATACCGATCTAAATCTTTATCAATTTCTAACATAAGATCTAACATTTTTTTTAATCTTCCAGAGGTAAAAATGGGTGATATTTTTTGTCGTATGTATTTCCAATCTGGATTTCGTAAAACAAAAAGATTAAACTTTCCAACATCATCTGTTTTATATGAATCAGCTACTCTTCCGGTGAAGTTAGTAAAATCCTTAATCAAAACATGTTTTATCAATTCTGGATCTCGAAGAAGTAAGTACGGCTTATCCAACACGTAAAAACCAACAGAGGATTCATTTTTTTCGTACTCATAAATGTCGTTCAGAACATTGACGAGAGGTTTTCTGGCCAGAAAACATTCCATAAAATTACCAAATACTGCTGTTGGTGGAATTTCTTTAAATCCTCGTCTCTTCCAATAGTTGAAATTTCTCACCGCGTAAAAGTAAACGCATAAAACTAAACTAAATACACATATTAAAATATCTAAACCCCAAAATTGTGTTAGTAAAGCCATTTTCTTAGCAACTTCTAAATGTAAGTAAACCGTTTAAAGATTCAGATAATCATAATTATGCAGCAAGTATTGTGCTTTTGACGATTCGATCAAAACTGAGGAAAATGTCTTGAATAAAGTGTATAAATACCAAACAAAATTTGCAACGTCATAACGAGATTACATAATGAAAAATCAAGATGCGGAGTTGGATACTACTTTGATGCTATATATTTCTTTATCAGCCACGCATTAAAGCTATAAAAATAGATAATGATAGATTACAATTTATAAAAGAGAAGTTTACAAGCAATTTTTAAAAAATATAACTTGTTTTCATAAATGCATTAAATTGACTAATTATTAAAAAAACGAATATAAAAAATATATATTCTCAAATTAACGAATCACAATCATTTGAAATCCTCGACAATAAATAGTTATTCAAAGGGGAAAAATGATTATTATTTTAAACAATACTCAGTATTAAAAACCTCTGCCAATGTATTGGCAAGTAGCCTCCTTATACTTTTTTTTAACTTGAAAATAATTTGGAAATATGAATATCATCTTTTCTAATTTGTTCACAAAACAGTTTCAATCATAAATTATTTCTGTTTATGGAATCAATTGCCAACGTTCTTCTATTCTTTGATATATAATTTTTATCGAATTTTTTCACGATGACGTAACAATTAAGGTAGTTCGCTCAAAAAAAAAAATAATTTGGAAATATTATTATCATCTTTCTAATTTGTTCACAAAACAGTTTCAATATTAAATTATTTCTCAACCAAACGATACGAAAAAGAGAGAAAAAAAAAATTATTTTTCTTCGTTTATCTCTAAATCAAATTTTCTGGCTTCATCCTTAATCCACCCATAAACAATGTTTTGACACATCATAAATTTTGAACACGAAGCAACACAAAACTAAGAAAAAAGAAAAAAAACCTAAAAACCAAATTTCATTTTCAAAACGTAACTTTTCAAACTTACGGTGAATCTTTACACTTTTTATCTTAAATCAAAGGTTAAAAGCTCTTCCTTAAAAAAGCATTACTTTTATTAAAAAAACCAGTTTGTTTTAGAACAAATAAAACAAAACTAAAAAAAACATGAAAAAAAAAATTTTTTTCTCGAAAATCCCTCATAACTTTTTAAATACTTAACGCAGAACTAAAAATGATGTTTTGGCTTCTTCCTTACATCAAAACGAATAAAATGAGACATCTACAGTAACGATACGAACTACCGTCATCGAGATATCACTGCGCACATCCCACACACGCACACGCACACACACACACACACACACACACACACACACACACACACACACACACACACGCAGACATGTGTCGCAATTCGGTAGTTTAAGAATATTTATGTAAAAGTACTCTACGATTATTAGTTATGAAAGTCGAAAATCGGTCCGTCACAAAGCTTCCTCTATGAGGAAGCAATACTACCTACTCATTTGCAAATAGCTTCCTCCTTGAATATAAATTATATTGCATATGTTTTTATTTCTACATAATACTTCATCCCATAAATAAAATAATTACAGAACTGATCTCTTTTTAAAGTCACTGCGAGGAAAACAAATAAAAATTGAATCAATAAAATACTTCAATCTTACGAAAAATAAAAAATGAAAAATTGAAAAAAAATGTTTTATTGTTAATCAAAAAATATGTTTTTTGAGCTTGGTTTTCATTATAATCGCCAATAAATGTAACTTAAATAAATTTGAATGTTTCATTTTTTAGATATACTACTCGTTCAAAAACTTTTTTTCGAGCTCATTACAGAGCCTTCCTCGTGAAAAATGCAAATGTTTATTCATTCAATTATTGATGTTAATTATAATTGTATATTAGAATTATAAAGAACTTTTTCATGCTACCCCAGTCGAAACTATAACCTTTTTCATCCCGGCAGCCAAAACGAAAAAGTTAATTTCTGCTGGGGGATTCATGAAAAATAGTTTACGCACCTATGAAGTGAAAAAGAAAGCCTCAGAGCGCATGTTTATCAGCTTCGGCTTCGCCTAGGACGATAATTACTCGTGCTCTGAGCCTTTCCAGTTTTTCGCTCCCTATAGGCACGTAATATACTAATAAAAGACTAAGGAAAGGGAAAAAAATCATTCTCAAAATGTAATAAAAAAAACTCCAGCTGAATGATTTTTCAAATAATTATAAGGTTTATTTTCTAGTGAAAGTTGTAACGATTAAAAAGACTTATGAAACATTAGGATCAGAGTAATAGTTTTCTCTCAATCGTTGGTACGAGTTGAAAAAAAGTGGTTTCAAGAAAAACTTGTTCAAAGTTTTTGTGCGTGATTTCATCGTGTACAATTTTATTCAGACTATATCGTCAATAAATTTTTTCCTTTCTAAATTTCCTTCCTTAAAAAAATTTATATTAAAGTTTTGAAAGAGTATTTTAATATTTCTAAAGAACGATTCTATGTAAAAAAAATAAGTAAATCGATTTTTCCCATGAGAATGTCACCTTAACCCGTTAACGCCCAGACGGACAGAATTTTTATTTCTTTTGTAGTGACCAATAAAATCATCTTATCAGGGCGAGAAAAATTCTAGAGTACTCATTTTCGATGTAAAATTTAATGTACTTTCGAATATGAGTTTATAATTGACCTACGATGCATATTAAAAAAGTTATAAACAAATTATTGCAAAAAAACACGATTTTGAATCCTGAAAAAAAATTTTGATTCAAATTTTTTTTATGAAAGAGACTTCGATCGTGGCCAATAATACCCAAAATTGTGGAATAACGATCTAAGTTTAAAGTACCGTAGGTGGGATTGGAAAATTCAAGATGGTGGACACCAAAAAATACACTTTTCCAGAAAATGTACTAAAAACCTTTGGTATTTTTTACTCGTAAACGATCAACTTTAGGAAAAAATGTTACTCTACAAAAAGTGTTTTAAAATCATTCAAAGATTACGTAGGAATTTTTCAGAATTTTTTGAAAATTTTTGAAAATTTTTGAAAAATGACCGAATTCCACTATGAACAAAAACATTTTTTTAATTCGTAAACGAACAACTTTAGAAAAAAATGTTACTCTACAAAAAGTGGTTAAAATCACTTGAAGATAACGTAGGAATTTTTTCAGAATGTTTAAGAATTTTTCGATTTTTTCAAATTCATTCATTTTTCAAAAATTTTCAAAATTTTCAAAAAATTCTGAAAAAATTCCTACGTAATCTTTGAATGATTTTAAACACTTTTTGTAGAGTAACATTTTTTCCTAAAGTTGATCGTTTACGAGTAAAAAATACCAAAGGTTTTTAGTACATTTTTCTGGAAAAGTGTATTTTTTGGTGTCCACCATCTTGAATTTTCCAATCCCACCTACGGTACTTTAAACTTTAGATCGTTATTCCACAATTTTGGGTATTATTGGCCACGATCGAAGTCTCTTTCATAAAAAAAATTTGAATCAAAATTTTTTTTCAGGATTCAAAATCGTGTTTTTTTGCAATAATTTGTTTATAACTTTTTTAATATGCGTAGGTCAATTATAAACTCATATTCGAAAAGTACATTAAATTTTACATCGAAAATGAGTACTCTAGAATTTTTCTCGCCCTGATAAGATGATTTTATTGGTCACTACAAAAGAAATAAAAATTCTGTCCGTCTGGGCGTTAACGGGTTAATGTATCTGGATGACATTACGTTAGTGTATAGTTTAAATATGATGTTGCATATGAGAAAAATACATACTAAAAGAAGAGGGATCTCAAAATATTAGCCCTTTCGATCCGTCCTGCATGGATCTACAGAGGTTCCAAGGCGAATTTAAAAATGTAATTTATTCTTCAGACGAATGACTTAAAAAAATTATTAAGTATAGATTTTTGATGAGAAATTTTGCGAGGAATTCAAATTCCTTACTCAAATTTTCTTTTGTATCTAGAAAAGCAATTATGATGAAAAAATAAGGTATTTTGTTACAAATAAACATGGTTATATCAGTTGAGACTTTAATGCATAAATTTTAAAAATTAGCATTAAAACTTTAAATTTCAAGGAAATTAGATATTTGTCAGTTTCTATTACTTATCCTTATTAAATTGGAATTTTTGTTCTTTATTCAAAACTATTTAGATTTGAGTATAATTTCTTTATTCACTAAATGGTAAAAAAGAAAATTCTAATTATTACCAGTTATCGATACAACAGGAATCATGCTCTTATTTGAAAGATTTCTATAAAGTATAATGGATTCATTATTATTATTATACTTCGACGTAGACACATAACAGATGGCGCAGTCATATAGTCTTGAGAATGGATTTTCATGTGGTAATGTACTTTCAGAATGATATCAGAAAAAATCTATTAATCTTTGACCATGAATTTCTATAAAGTCAACATCAACCATTTTTATATGTTTTAAAAAAATTGTTCAATGAGTATGAGTCTGGTACTGTCTGGTTCAAAAATTTTTTATGTCATTTTGTGGCTTGTTCATTTTAAAATGATCGATATCTGAGTTTTTCCAGGCTCGCGTAATATAAAAATAATAATTAAATTCTATATAATTTAATTGCTATTTTTCAACAAGCTCCATTGATCTTTCTCTGTGAAAATTCATACAATATGATGTAAATTCAGTGAATCTTCAGTTATAATTCAAGTATGTTACTTGACCGAATTTGAATAAAAAAAATTTTTAACGGGGATGCTGCTCCTTTAATGCATTAACGTACCTCATAAAGCTTATTCAAGCTATAACCTCCCAATTGAAGAGCTAATTTTTTTCTCGAGTGAAATTTATCATACATTATTACACGGAAGAGTTTGTTTAAACGTTTGTTATTTCGTTTTAAGTTTAAGCAGTAAGCGACGGGTGGTGTGAGTAGCGCTTAATTCGGACAATAGCTTGAATCGTTCTGAGAATAGAAATTGATCAGAAATGTAAAGTGCAAGTGGGGATCTTTTCTAATTTCTTTGCATCGGACGTCTGCGCTGACGCACTCTATATTCATTCATAAGGCTGTTTTAATAATATATAAGCGAGCGCATATGGAAGAGAAAGAGGAAAAGATGAGCAAGGGAGATTTCATCCCGACGAGAACGAAATCAGGCAGCCGGTCCACCTTAGAGTTTATACGGCGAAGCGTACAGCAACGGCGGCTATCGTGCGTGCTGCAAACGCGTACCGCAGCTTTGGCGCGAGAGAGACTAGCTCTCTCAGCTTCTCTCGTCTCTCTTGTACGTATGCTTCAAAATCTCAGCGTGCCGGTAGTTCAGTTAGCTCGCGGCGCTTGAACCGATAGCTACCGTAACGAACATCCGAGCTCGTCCACTCTTGTTCTTTCTCTTCCATTCTTTTCCTCTTTATTCCAAAGTGTAATTTTCCCGTGTAACAATTTTCATGTGATTCAGTGATTTATCATTGGTGTGCAAAATTTTAAATTTATGAAAATAATTTTAATTTGTGAAAAATTATGTGCAAAGTTCAGTGAGAAATGAACTAAAATGCAGGTTCATAGCATAAGTATTGAAGAGCGGAGTGCGCGAAGACGAGCCAAGACGATAACGATCTTTTTTTTACGACAAAACGAATAAAGCGACAAGAGATATTTTTCTATAATTTTTCTAACGACATTCGATTAGCTTTATGAAAATTTTTATAAAACGATATTCAACGAAAATCTCATGTCTATTTGATGAGCTGTACGAATTTTCATCGATTTCTCCCTCGCGCGCAGCTGTCTACTATCCAAAGTCAGCTGTTTTACTTGACTTTACGATTGAAATAAACAGTGTTTTTTTAGTAATCGATTTTATTTCAAGTCAAGTGCTTAGTCAAAATTCTTGATTTTGCTCGAGTTCAAATGTAATAATGTAGCTGGCCAGAAAAATTGCAAAATCCATGTCTGAATGACCCTTTACCGTAACAATCATGGAACGTACATCGGCGTGCTCGGCGCTGATGTTGCTATTGTTGTCGTTGCTGCTGCTACCAGGGGACACTTTGTCTGCGCTTGCCGGAAAGCAACTGAAGCAAGG
The DNA here is from genome assembly GCA_034770305.1 of Trichogramma dendrolimi. Classification (NCBI taxonomy): domain Eukaryota; kingdom Metazoa; phylum Arthropoda; class Insecta; order Hymenoptera; family Trichogrammatidae; genus Trichogramma; species Trichogramma dendrolimi. Next base: position 60,367 of record JAPMIB010000047.1, read on the forward strand.
TATAATCACGTACACATTTTTACATTTGTTTCTCTTACATACAACGTTAAATTTTTATGTCTTGAGCTTTTCTTTTTCGATTTTATCGATTTTAATTGGCTTCGAGTATACATGCTCGTTTCGTACGAGCTGTGCAACACTCAAGCATTCTTAGAACCATTTCACGTTTGCCTTTGACCTAAGGCTCAAATGTATTACACGAAGGCGGATAATGAGTTAAACGCTTTTCTAAAATGTTTCTTTGCTTTTCTAACTCAAATTCATTTTGATGTTTTGATTTTTTTCATTTAAAATTCAACTGTCATGCTCTGTGAATGAATGAATAAGTATTTTAGAAACGAAATTCGATGGTAAATTTCGGGCGCATTTAAAACATGTAGATATATTAAAAAATCATGGAAATAGGTACACGAATAGAGTATTAGAAAGTAAAGCCGAAGGCTAGATGAGCCTGAAAATGTGATGTTCTGCTCGTACTCATCAAACGGGGAAGTTTCACAGCGCCGAGGAGCTAGATTGTTAATACTCTTGTTCCGCGAGGCTCAGACGATCGGTGCACATGACGAGTGCATACAGGATTATGAAGTGTGCTCGCTTATGCGTATAAAAGCATATCTTCCGAATGGCAGAAGACGCGCCTGGGGAAAAGTCCGTCGTTTTGCCCTCGTGTCGTCACTGTCGCGCGGGATTTTATATTTAGAGCCACACACACGACGAAGATTGTATACACGCCAACGACTCGGAGATACTCTGCTAACGTGTCTATGCGTGCTCGTATTTAAAGGAGAGAACACCCATTTATGCATTTAAATCGCTAACGCCAAGACTCAGCATGTACATCATGTGCACATGCACGAAACCCTTTTTTCACCGCTAGCTGAGAGAGATACTCTAGCTTGACTTCGCACTCTTTGTACAACCACTGCTGTAGTGCGTTGGCTAGTCATGCGATAATTGTTAAAAAATATATAAAATTAAATGCAAGCCGCTTCTATCGCATCAGCATAAGTACTGTAAAATGTTTGAAACACTTTGAAGCAAGTTGTATCATAGTTTTTCATTTCTAATTCACGCAATTTGCTATTTCGCTGTAATATTAAAGTATGATTTCAAGAATTATTATAAGTAAATTATCCAGCTAACTTCATTTTCTTTATACGTACAAATAGTTTAGCTCCTATAATGAGATATTCGAAAGCACAAATCGAAATGAGTCATGCTGAGACTCAAATTTTCTGAAAAAAACTCAAGCCATGAGAAAAGTTGCGCATTCATTGGAGCTTTTAACAACCGCACATTATGTCTCTCAGTGCCATATAATTCACAAGAAAAAAAATTCGCATCATTGTTTAATACTTTAGCAGTTGGTTTATGGTTTTTGATATTTGTCTCCTTCTATCGAAACAGATAAAAGTACGCAAAGTAGAGAAAGGCTTTAGTAATGAATCGCAGTACAAGCTGAGTCTGAAATAAAAGGAAAGTCCTGCAATAAGGCATTGCTCACCATATCACATCATCATTTTACGTTATAGTAGTAAAACTTTTGTGTTGGAGCAATAGAGGGATATAGAGAGCGTCGGAGACAAAAACAAGATAAGAGTGCGAAACATTGATGCAATTCCTTATGAATATTCATGGATTTTGTATGGGTTCATTAATAATGATCTTGGCATTTTTCCACGTATGATTATCGAACTGTATGCAATTATGAAAGGCAGCTTCAATTCGGCATGCGAGTGTATTAGATGAATTATCCAATTCGATTTTTGTCAGCGCAAATAGCAGATTCTGGCCTCTTGATCTTGAAGTAACTTTTTACGCTTTGCTCTTCAGTTATCACATCAATTTGACTTATTTGATTTATTGATTAATTTGATTCTTTTTCTTAATCCTAGAGTTGTCTTACAAAATTTAAATATTTGTAATAAGATCGTGGATTAAAAAAATTCACAGTTTAAAATTGACTGTGATCTAAGTCATTGTGAGTCTCCTCTGTTTGTAGATTTTGATTGTTATTCACAACTTTGTCGCATATAATAATTTTTAAGTTTTCGCATGAAAATTTAAAATAAGACACGAAGAAAACCCGTTATTGAAATTATAACTTTGACATTTTTTTTCAAACAATTTTATGTACTTTCAAAGTATCTGATTATGATTCATTATTATTTTTGAATTGAAAATGTGTGGTTTTGAAATATGGCTCTGGCGTCGCAGAATAATACAGTATCCTTAAGAATAACTTGTTTCAGTTAAGTCAAGAATGAAAATAACGTACAATGCACCACGTACAAAATATATACGACTCAAAGCGAAATGAAAAACCATGACAGAATTACCTCTTTTAATGGCGAATTTTACGCCTTGCTTCTGTATAAATCATTAGGCACTTCGGTAAAAAGCTATTATTTTATTCGTTATAACAAATGCCTTGTATAGCATTCTCGTGCCTCTAGCTAGACGATTGCAGTTTTTTTCGTCTCGATGATTTACGCGTAAGTACCTATCACCGTCGTGTCACGCTTTAGAAAGGTGCACTATTGTGTAGCGCAAAAAATTCAAGACTGGATATTACTTTTTACTTTAATAACTTTATTTTCATTGAATTGCAATCAATCATAGTAGCATATCCACAAAGCAGCTTATTTACAGAATCAAGCCACTCCATGTCGACCACGTCTCGTGATACCTAAAGCATAACCAAAGATTTCCTATGAAAATAATGCCATTATGCGGGATCTTAATAGAAATATTGCATCGCGGAAAGAGAAGTGAGTCGAACTGTTATACATTTGGTCTGGCTGGAGCAAATTTATATGTTGTGAGGCTCCATCAATGCTTTGAGCTCGTTGTATCAGCTCACAAGCATGTATATTGAGATATATATATATATATAGCGGCGTACGCATGGCTCCGACGGTCAGGGTCGTGTTTAATTCTTTTTTTCGTTTCCAAGATAATTTTAGCTCCAACCAATCACTGCTAGCACCAACTCTCACGTCCGCTGTATATATATACGAATAGGTGTTTACAGACTCGAGTAAAAGCAAGCCTGCGCCTCGCGTTGCTCATTATGAAGAATAACGAATCACCCTTTGCACTGACTCGACTCGAGCTCGCCATTCATCAGCGCCATGCTCGCATCCAGTGTTATTGTTAAGCACAACTTTTGTTGTATCATCTTAGCAGCAGCAACTTGTATGGCTAATGTACGTTCATACCAACTCCACTGCATTGTCATTTATTTTACACTTATTTTTGTCGTGAGTATATGGACAAAATATTTACTATTTTGAGGTCTTTATCTGATATTTATCATGTATATATTTCAATGGGAAAATTTCATCTAATCATCTGCCGCTGTAGAATTTAATTTCACTCATTATCTACTCTTTATTTTAATTTATAAAATATCAAATTTAATGAAATAAAAAAAACTTCTTTTGTTCACCGTTCCCTTATTCCTACGAGAACAGATGAATAAATCAAAACACTTATGAGAAGGATCGCTTTTTAATAGCAATATAACTTTAATAGTATGTGTACAATGAACATTTCAAATAGTCCCAGAACTAATTGTGCTAGTAATAGTTACTAGCTATAGTACAAGAGGTTCTAGTAAGCATCACTATCACCGTACTAGTAAAGTTTACATGTTTGTATTCTACTAAGCAGTACTATTTTATTATAGTATAACTATTGACTGACTGCATACCTCAATTGGTAAGGTGCAGCTAAATTATGGAGCGCGCGAGGGGGGAGGTCCGAACGGCGAGTGTGGAAATGCGTATGCTACTTATTTACAGTTAGCACGATCTGTTACGCCGATGTTTGTAGCCCTAAAAAACACCTCGAATATGATGAATCATTTATAATATTAGTTTGATCTTGAAGATCAAGTTTTTAACTTTAAAATGCTGTGTCTAAAATCGATCGAAATTTGTCATTTTACAAGTTTCGGTTTGAAAATTGCAAAAATGTGCATTTTTTACTTTTTGAGTCTCCATGTATCGGTATACGATTATTTTACGAACATTTTACAAGAAACGCTTTTTGCTTAAAATGTAGAAAAATATATTTTTCTTTATTTTTCCATAGTCAACAAATTATATATCATTTATAATAATGTGGTTCGATAGTATAACTAAGTTGTAACTCATGTATCTACGAAAGAATTGCGACCGAGCTAAGATTACTATAACATTCTAGTTCAAGTTACTAGAACGCATCTGTTATGTAAATACTAGAGTATGTAGTGTAACTACCCAAAAATCTAGTTACCGCTACTATTACCATCAGCCAATTTTTTTACTATAGCGCTCTAGTAAACAATACTATTTAAAATGTTCATTGTAGTTCGATAGTATCAAAAAACAAGGAAAAACATTTCAAAAAATTACGTTGAAAAAAGTAGCCTTTCGTGGCTTATTTCTTGTATATTTTTAACCATTTTCCACCTTTTTGGCTTTTTTCGATGCTACCACGCTTTTCGATACTGTCAAATTTCTTGTGGGTGTAGAAGGTACATTGCAACAATGTATAAGTTAATGGTTGACTTTGTAAGGAAGTGGTGTACATTTTTAGTGGATGACTCTTACACTGAAAATTTCAAATAGAATTGGTTACTAGAGCGCTATAGTAAAAAAATTGACTGATGGTAATAGTAGCTAACTAGTAGGTAACTAGATTTTTGGGTAGTTACAATACATACTCTAGTATTTACATAACAGATGCGTTCTAGTAACTTGAACTAGAATGTTATAGTAATCTTAGCTCGGTCGCAATTCTTTCGTAGATACATGAGTTACAACTTAGTTATACTATCGAACCACATTATTATAAATGATATATAATTTGTTGACTATGGAAAAATAAAGAAAAATATATTTTTCTACATTTTAAACACATATTTGTGATATTTAGGTAATTTTAAGCAAAAAGCGTTTCTTGTAAAATGTTCGTAAAATAATCGTATACCGATACATGGAGACTCAAAAAGTAAAAAATGCACATTTTTGCAATTTTCAAACAACCGAAACTTGTAAAATGACAAATTTCGATCGATTTTAGACACAGCATTTTAAAGTTAAAAACTTGATCTTCAAGATCAAACTAATATTATAAATGATTCATCATATTCGAGGTGTTTTTTAGGGCTACAAACATCGGCGTAACAGATCGTGCTAACTGTAAATAAGTAGCATACGCATTTCCACACTCGCCGTTCGGACCTCCCCCCTCGCGCGCTCCATAATTTAGCTGCACCTTACCAATTGAGGTATGCAGTCAGTCAATAGTTATACTATAATAAAATAGTACTGCTTAGTAGAATACAAACATGTAAACTTTACTAGTACGGTGATAGTGATGCTTACTAGAACCTCTTGTACTATAGCTAGTAACTATTACTAGCACAATTAGTTCTGGGGACTATTTGAAATTTTCAGTGTATGTTTCTCTTTATTGTAGCAAGTGCTTAAACCCTTTCAGAGTATTTGCTTTTTTGTTTGGACAATGTCGAGTAAAAAAAGCTTTTCAGCACTTTTTTTTAAGTTACTCAGTACCAAATTAGGAATCTATTAGCGATAACCATAGATTTTGACAAACGCTAACTTTAGTCATCTGAAATGGGGTAATGGCAGCCCCAAAGATACGAATACAATTCGGGAATATAACTTGTTATTTTGGAAATCAGTCGAGAGAATTCCTGAAATTAAACAAAGTATTTATATAATTTTTTTTTAATAATTTAAAACGTGTATTTAATCAATTATTTCAAAGAAATATAAAATATAAAAATCAGAAAAGAGTTGTGGAACGTTCGTGAACCTGTACGGTATACACTTTACTGTGAGAAAAGCCTCACTTTGCATCGTGTAAAGCATGCATAATTTTAGTTCTTTTGGTATCTGCAAGTTATTATTTGCCCTATTTGTTGTTTTCACAATAATCTATTATTACAATTGTAGGGTATTAATGTTTTTTTTCGATTAGTCGAAACAACTTCTTCCTTGAATTCTTAGAAAATCAAAGATTCACTCTCACCTCTAATTTTATTGAACATTCATTCGCCTTTCCAATCATCGATGAGATGAACGGGACGGTAACTCAGGTCAAAAAATCAAATTTTCCATTTTGTAAAAATATAAAAAAATATTCAGTAGTAATTTTAGAAAACAAGACTGTGATTTTGACTTTTCGGTTAGTTTTGTAATCGGCTTAATCGATATTATATTGATAAAATTTGAATCATCAGGTAATTTTTTTTTTTTTTAATGTTTTCTTCGAATGAGATGAAGCACTGAATTAACAAAAAAATATATTCTGTATTTTGTATTTTCTATAACAAGGAGTACACGTGAAGGATCGAGTATACGAGACGAAACGCAAAAGTTGGCTGTAAATATTGGCTCTTGCGGGCAATCTATTTAGCGGCAAACATGATAAATGATCAAGCATGCATAGAATCAGCAATTTTATCGGGATCACAATGGTTCTTCGTTCAAAATCATTTTTTATTTGTTACCAGAGGAGAATAAACGCGTAGATACAGGCAAACCCCGTAATTCGCGGATTCCGTATTCGCGATTTTCCGTATTCGCGGGTTTTTCACTCAAAGTTAACCTTTTTTGCGCATAAATTAAAAAAAAATGTTTCAGTTTAAAATAAAACCTCTGCCAATGTATTGGCAAGTAGCTTCCTTATACTTTTTTTTAACTTGAAAATAATTTGGAAATATTAATCATCTTTTCTAATTTGTTCACAAAACAGTTTCAATCATAAATTTTTCTGTTTATGGAATCAATTGCCAACGTTCTTCTATTCTTTGATGTATAATTTTTATCGATTTTTTTTCACGATGACGTAACAATTAAGGTAGTTCCCTAAAAAAAAATAATTTGGAAATTTAATATCATCTTTTCTAATTTGTTCACAAAACAGTTTCAATCATAAATTATTTCTCAACTAAACGATACAAAAATAAAGAAAAAAAAATTTTCCCGAAAAAGAAATTTTTTAAAGATCGAAAAAAAAAAATTATTTTTCTTCGTTTCTCGCTAAATCAAATTTTCGGGCATCATCCTTAATCTATCCATAAACAATGTTTTACACATCATAAATTTTGAACATGAACAAAAACAACCGCTGGCAATGTATTGGCAAGTAGCTTCCTCATACTTTTTTTTAACTTGAAAATAATTTGAAAATATTAATATCATCTTTTCTAATTTGTTCTCAAAATTGTTTTCAAAACAGTTTCAATCATAAATTATTTCTCAACTAAACGGTACGAAAAAGAAAGAAAAAAAAATTTTTACAGATCGAAAAAAAAAATATTTTTCTTCGTTTATCTCTAAATCAAATTTTCTGGCTTCATCCTTAATCCACCCATAAACAATGTTTTGACACATCATAAATTTGAACACGAAGCACACCAAAACTAAGAAAAGAAAAAAACCTAAAAACCAAATTTCATTTTCAAAACGTAACTTTTCAAACTTACGGTGAATCTTTACACTTTTTATCTTAAATCAAAGGTTAAAAGCTCTTCCTTAAAAAAGCATTACTTTTATTAAAAAAACCAGTTTGTTTTAGAACAAATAAAACAAAACTAAAAAAAACATGAAAAAAAAAATTTTTTTTCTCGAAAATCCCTCATAACTTTTTAAATACTTAACGCAGAACTAAAAATGATGTTTTGGCTTCTTCCTTACATCAAAACGAATAAAATGAGACATCTACAGTAACGATACGAACTACCGTCATCGAGATATCACTGCGCACATCCCAACACACGCACACGCACACACACACACACACACACACACACACACACACACACACACACACACACACACGCAGACATGTGTCAGCAATTCGGTCTAGTTTAAGAATATTTATGTAAAAGTACTCTACGATTATTAGTTATGAAAGTCGAAAATCGGTCCGTCACAAAGCTTCCTCTATGAGAAAGCAATATTTAATTTAAAAAAAAATATTTAATTTTTTTTAAATATGACTCGTCTTTCGGAAAGGGTTACCGGTTACCAGTGTAAAGAAGAGAAATAATAAAGAGCTGAATTTGGTGGAAAAAATTTAAATTTTATATGCTTTTAACCTATTCTATAATGCAAGATAAGTCACTCACCTATTACCTAAACTTATTCTTACTGCGTAAGTAGTTGGAAATATTTCGGCAGATGCAGAGAGTCTCATTGAATGAGCATTAAATTACGACCCAATCATGACTTGAAGGCTTCAGTTTAGACAAGATATCGAAAAATCATGAGAGTGTTATAAAAAGTTGTACAAAGATCTCATGCGTAGAGCAAAACAAAAAAGTTTGACTCAATATTTTACTACAAAATAAAAAAATATTAATCAAAACTTCAATTTTTGCCGATAAAAAAATTGTTTACTAATGTGTGTAACCCCTTTTCCCATAAGAACAATGCTTCCGTATTCGCGGTACTTTTTTGGAACCGAACCCCCGCGAATACCGGGGTTTGCCTGTAATAATACTATGCACGTTCTTATGTCTTTTGATTCGTTACAAGCACGAGCTTCAGTTGTGAATTGAGATTTTATCTCACACATGATATTGCGCGAGCACAAGTTATTCTGCAAATAATTATTACCTTCGGAACCAATAATATATTTTTTAAATAATCTTTACGCGTTTTTTATCGATATCTCCTCATCATCTGAATAATTTTTGCTAATTTTCCTCAAATATTTAGAAACTCAGTAAAAAATGAATTCTGAATAAGTCACTGTTTTTTTCACGAGCTAAAAGAAATGAGAATTATTTTATTTTAATTTACCAAGGTCATTTGCGTTGTACATAATATATCCTAAGTGGATGCATTGCAAGGGAACAATTAATGGGGCGAGCCGGACAAGAGCAAGTTAACAGCAGGCAAGGATAAAAACAACAAACTGCGGCATGAGATATGGAGAGGATCTCTTAGGTAGAACTCTAACGAGTATAAGTATTATGTACTGGCGGGAGCAAGCCAGGCCACAGTAACAACGGGCAAGATAGATACCGAGGCAAGAGTCGTGGGTATAGGTAAAATCCTTTTTATCGCTGATATAACCGCTGGCATTGCTGCTGGTACGCTCGTGCTTTGACCATAGTTGGCATGTGGGCGGACTAGAAGAGGACACTGGACAGTGGTGCGTACAGATCCGAGCCTGTTCATTGGCCTTATATATACAAAGGACTCGTGCGCTCGGCCCATACATATACATACACAGCCAGCAGCAGCACAGCAGCCGCGGGGATAAAAACTCGCTCGTCGTTTGCAGTAGACTTACCTGGAAAGGCCGTTTTGTACGGACCGCGCGCACGTGCCTGAGAGTCTGAATTGTCTGGCGGAGCGAGAGATAGCGATGTACTTCTCGGGTTGTTGCTGCTACTGCTGCTGACGCCACAACTGATGTCGTATGACCAACACGTTTAATAAGCGCGTTATTTTATCATGGTGACTGTTGCACGAGCACTTTGACGCGGAACCTTCGCGTGACTTCTTTATTGCTACCTCCGTACATAGCTTGTTAATGACTTACACTTTTGTCATTTAATATGCTTTACGTTTTATTATGAACGTGTGAAACAATTACTTGAAATTAAAATATTCTTGAAAAAATTTGCTTCTCTTTTCATCGATAACAAATATCATTTTCATGGTCAATACGAAAAAACTTTTAACCGAATTATTTTCGAACCTTACGATTTTAAACGATACTTTTTACAGATGATTTGAGTATAATAATTAATCAAGAATATTTTATTCGAGCTACACAACAGGTCGAGAAAATTGCTCGAATAAATACGAGATGCTATAGCATATTTTTCAAGACACTATATAGTATGGACGAACATGAGTAATTATTCCTTCTTTTAGAATCAGACAAATTTGCATGTAGCTCGGATTCTTCAAGTCAGACAACTTTGAAAATTTATCCGTATCGTCATCAAGCACTTTTTTTTTAAATATTTCAAGATAAGTCCTCCATGTATGGTGTAGTTGAAAATTGATTTAACTCTAGAGACCAGTATCGTACTTTCAAAAAAAAGAATTTTTTTTTAGCTGTCCAAAAAGACGATCATCGTATTAACTTGAAATTTTCACAGGATTTTTCGATTTTTATGAACTTGAGGAAAATTTAATTTAGAAAAGGGTATACTTATTTTTTGGAAATTTTCTTGGATGTTTTCTAAATGAATTCAATATTAAAAAAAAAAAGAATTTCTCGCACTATTTACGTATATCTTGTACGAAAAAAGCCCTTGCAATGTAAAAAAATGAGCCCAATCAGAAGTATGTGCCTTTAAAATTGAAAATCCGATACATGATTTAATATTTGTAAGTAGTGCCTTAACTCACTAAGGAAATTTCTATGAAAAATTTACTTTTTTCACTCATTAAAAATTAAATAATTAAAATTACAAAAAGTACGAAAAGGAGTAACGGCCCCTTTTTCAGTTAATATTTTTCATAAATAATAAGAAAAGTCCATTCTCAAAAGGGTTTTTGTGTTAATTTTGTGCGAATTAGCTTCGATTTTTTATACACAAATGCAAATGAAACTCACACTTGAATTTTCTAAATATTTCATACACTCGAGATTACAATCACTGTGGCCAAAAGCTTTTTTTCATATTGAGTACCTCATTTTTTTGACATTTGAGAATAATACTCGGTTCAGTAAGTTGACAAGATTTTGACATAAACAGTTTTCCTTGCCAATAAAAGTTTTAAAAATTTTATTTTGTTAACATCACTAACATCATGTAAATAGCTGCTGTAAGAAGAAAGAAGAAATACATATTGTATGATGAAATCGAGCTAACAATCGACAGGACACATTACATAACTTACAGGAGGTATGTTTGAGCCTTGTCAGCTCAGTAGGAGACAATGAAAAGCCACTGCGAGCAATGCTTACACTACAGCGCCTCGTCGATCTCGATGTCTTACATGTATAATAGTGTCCGTGAGACCGGTGCGATAAAGCATTGTCAAATTATGATAGATCAATGCTCTCAACTTTCTCATAGGTGCATATAGATTCACAGTGCTTTTGTGTGTTCAAACGTCTGCTCCATCTCAAGTTGATAATATCTAGTTTGAAGAGCTGAGAGGCTCGTTGTAAACGCTTTGCCAAAGCTCAATCCCAATTAACAAACTTTAAATTTTCTATAAGCATTCTAATTTCTTTCGAGAACAATAGATTTGTGCGCAAAAAATTCGGATGTCTTTTTTCATCGTGAATACCTTACACCGATACTTTTTGAGGAGAGTTGCACGTCTCTATTCTCTTTATAACGTAAACGTGCTACTCTTAGCGCCGTAGCGTCTACGTGTTAATATCCCAAAGAAACAATAGTTTGCCACCCAACTTATGATTGAATCACGCTTTTGGCTTTTAATCGTTGCCTCATTGATTCACTATCAATTCTTTATCATCAGAGCGTCATTTTTATTTTATAGAGACATAATAATACGAACAAAGATAAAAAATCTCCTATTGAAAGAAATAAATCTGGGCCCCTTACAACTACAGGATTAATTTTCATTTAAATGGATACTGAAAATAAGCAAATCTCCGATTTCAGGCAATCAGAGACCAGAAAGACACTGCATTAACGTTCTGTCGCAATGTAACAGCAATCTATTTATACAACTTCGGATGCGTATGTTTACGTTAAGAAAAGTTTCGTTTCGTCGTCAAAAATGGAAAATTAAAATTTCCAGTAGGATCAAGCTATACAGTAAACTAAGAACTCTCGACGAGGTGGTGAGCGATTGTTTTGACTCTCGGTGAGCTGATGTTCTCTTGGACTTCTGGCTTGGGGTTAAATATAGCTTATATCATTTCGGTTGCTGCTTCGCCTTTGCTATATGCGCGAGAAACTGTCTCACGAGACATTATCATCCACCACTTGAGGCTAATAATTACAAAGCTGAGTGATGTCGAGCGCGCAGCGTACCCAAATCCTAATCTCAAAGCGTTTCTCGCGACTTGAGAAAAATGACAAAAGTTATAGGCTGGCTGCAGAAGCAGATGAGCTGTTCGGCCATTGAGTACTTTATTAAAATGGATATATGCTACAAGGCGCTTCTATATATACGGGGAGTGCTTACATACACTCGATCGTGGCGGCGGTCGAGAGCAAGCCATATGTGATACGGCTTTCGAGTTTAATTTATAGCTACCTTCATCATCAGTCTTGTAGCTGCTTTCTTTTTATGCGCTGCGTTCGCAAAAGCAGCCTGCGCCGAGTTAACAAGCGCACGCTGCGGCTCGTCATTATGCATAGAGGTCCGTTCCTCCTCGGCGGTGGGTGGAAACAAATACGACATCGCTTCCTTAGAAGGGCAAACTGCAGCAGCAGCATCCTTCAAGGAGAGGATTTTAATCCACGTTTTTTCTACTGCGAGGCTGCGCCAAGTTGCGAATCGTGCTCGTGATTCCTGCGACTCTTCGCGCAAGTATATATGGCCGACTCTCTCGCAAATACTGAGCTCCCAAAACTCTTTTTTACCTGACAATTCATGCTTTTTTGGTTATTAAAAGCTAGCCACTTTACGAAACACTTCGCGTGTCTTCACCAGTTTTAATATTGTTTTGCGACTCACTCACACCTCTTTTGGAGAACTTAATCGGAACCTTAAACTATTTTTACGATAGACTAAAAACTGATTCATTCTGCAGCGCCACTTTATCAACAAAAAACATGCTATTTCCTTTACGACGTGATATTTTAGACATTTTTCGACGTTCTTCGACACATTCAATCATTTCGCATCTCTTAAACTCGTAATTATTTTGAAAAAATTTTCTTGACAGTGCGAGGAAGCTTTCAAAATTCTTCCTTGGGACAAAAGTTTGGAACAAACTGAATTCCATTTTTGGATGCTTTTATTAATTAATTTATTTATTTATTTTTGCGTAACAGCAACTACTCAAAGTGTTTAAATCATTCGATTTATCAAAGAATTGAGCACAAGAAAAAAATTGAATTGCTGGCTTTTACTGTCACTTTCTATTCATTTTTGAGGACTATCGATCGATGGAAAAAAATTGCTATGATGGAATCAAATTTGTATTCATTCACGTTTTATAAGGTAGTCTACTAAAACGACGTCAAGCAGCTAAGCAAAGTCAATTAAAAAAACGCAATTTTGCTTGGTACCAAGGAAGTTCGAAAATGTATATAAACACGATCGTATGACCCGGGTGAATAAGCATAAATAGATAAAATATGATATTTTTTTAGTCATCTTCCGGATAGAAAAAAAAACTGAGAGGGACAAAAGTCGGCCCAGCTGAGTAAACACTGCACATTCGAGCTCCTCTGCGTAAAACGATTTGCCCACGATCAGCAAATTTTCTCAAAAGCTTAATATGACGCGCTTCAAGCATATCTATAGTATGATGCCACACAATTGAAAAAAAATCATTCCGATCATCACATTTATTTGATTATTATGGGTAAATGCTGAAGATTATTTAAATTTTAATGGTTTAACATGCAGCTAGAAGGTACAAAGATTTTTTTCAATAATGAGAAAAATGTTTGCGCGACTTGTAGAAAGCTTCATGGGCCGCAAGTACCCACAAGGTACCCGTGTGCAGGCATCAATCAACCGCACAGATTCGCGGTATATGACATAAGGCATCGCATGAAGAGAGATAGAATATATATGGCCGATTCTTTGTGAAATCGGACGTCCAAATTATATATTATGCTACAAGTGCACGTGGTAGGTGACTTACCCATAAGCCATTTGCAAAGACTTGCTTGGTGAGTCGTCTTTCTCGTGCACTAGTTACATACAATATTTTAATATTTGGCTTAAGAAACAAGGTTTTTATGACGAATGGAGTGTTTAAAAAATTTCGAACCAACATAGCAACGATTATCACACCGTTACTTAATTTGTCTTTCTTTTCTTCTTTTTTCTTTTGATGTGTTCCTAGGAAGTGTACGTGTTACAATGCCAAATTGTCTCTATTCAGCCTATATTTAATTGATGAAATATTAAATCTAAGTTTATTAAGAGTAACTTTTCAAAGAATGATCGTTCCCGTTCGAGCGATCGATTATATACGTTCTTTCGTATGAACTGTTATGCTCACCAAATTTTTTGACCATTTGATTTCACAGAGAAACGTCCATATACAGAAAGTCGAACAACAACGGACTGCGCGCGACCGCAAACACTGTAGGGCATTAAGCAGCACATTTATGCACACACAACTTAAGTGCAGAAAACACGTGTGCGCATTATATATGCACACGCACAGTCGCGAGGCACCTTTTTACTACGTATATTACTCCGTGGCAACATTCAATTCTGCTTCGAGGAATACCTACTACGGCTTATGCTTATACTCTAAGGATAAAAGCAAATACTTCACCGATTTCTGCTTGTAAGCTTGTCATTATGAATTTTTCAAAGACCGAATCGCACCTGAAGTTTACCTTTATATATTGATAAATTGTATCGCATCGGGACCAAAGTTATAATCAGATATTTACGTGTGCATCAGCTAATCCAAAGAATCCAAAATCATATCGCGACAAATTCACTTAGTAAAATTTGAAAGTCTAAATTGCAAAAATTATTTGTGAGATTATCGTAACTTTCAGCTTAACATGAAAAAGTTGCTCTTGTTATCACCAAGTACAATATGGTAGCTGACGAAATTAAACGAAATGATTAGTCGAAATTCTTAGCATAAACTAATGAGATATAATTGAAAATAAAACCGTTTTTTCATTTAAGAGTAACACGATTTTCATCGTAATTTTCCATTTCTTAGTATTCATACTCATTTTCAACATGCCCTGTTCGTTTGTCAATTTCATTTCCAGTTAGCAATAACGAATTAAACTTTTGAAATTTTCAATACTAAAAATTCAATACTCTGCTATTGCCTGCAGCTAAAGTTATTTATTAACTTCGAGATATCGCGACGACCATTTATTACTTCTCGATAGGTATCCGTATTGCAGATCAATACGATAACATTAATCGTGGAAAAATTAATTTCTATTCATAATCTCTGTATGTACTATGTACACTATATGTATCACTATAGTATCCCTATTAATCGTTCTCCAAACGATCTCAGATAATTATAATAAAAAATAAATCCTTAAAACCGATGAGAAAAAAACACGATGAAAAATAGTGTATCTATATCAATTGTTTTGCTCAGGTCCAAATGGTTTGAGCAAAAGCCTGAAGAATGGCGGTCTTTTTCCGCCAGTGTTCAACGTAGCAACGAGAGCAGACATCCAGGTGAATGCGACTTGTGGTGAGCATGGACCGGAACAGTTTTGCAAACCCTCGGAGTCGCTGCGCTGCGCCGTCTGCGATTCCAGAAGCCCCGATCCGAACAAGCGACACAGAATCAATTTGGCTCTCGATTCGAATCCAGGACACTGGTGGCAGAGTCCGACATTGGCACGTGGAGATCATAATGAATACGTAACCATCATTCTCGATCTTAAGCAAGTAAGCAAAATACACTTATCTCATATACTTTCAGATTTTTAGTTTTTGAGCTTTGAACCTAAAATTAGTCAATTTTAAATACAATATTGAACTTGAAAAATCGTGCAATGGCCAAATTCAATCAAAATTATTAAGATGAATGATAAAATTGATTTATCGATGTAACAAGATTATTTTCGAACAGTCAAATGGAGGGATTAAGTTGGTGATTTATTTGAGAATAAATAAAAAGATATAAATTGGTTTGAAAATGAAAGTGCAAGAAGTTCAAGGTTTGAAACTTTGATTGCAAATATAAAGCGGTTCGAAAAGTCTCAAGTAACGGTGTTTACGCCGGCAAAACAATGCACTTGGTGGTGGTAGTGGCTGGCGGCAAGGTTTGTCGGCCGTGTCTCGAAGCTAAGCAGTAGCCGCCAGCATCAGCAGTAGCAGTAGCTCAGAAGAAGCAGCAATTCTCCGCCTCTCATGCACGTATACGCATTTAGAAGTCTCCCTCGACTGAAAATTGTCGCGTGCGTGTGTGACGCGGTGTTAAACAGGGAACCTCTAAAAATATATACTCGCGCACTGGCGCACTCTCACACGCACGTCTACGCATATAATATACATGCAACGTACGAGTTGCGGCAGTCTGAAAAAACCCGCCTAATATATATATATATATAATATATATATATATATATATATATATATATATATATATATACTTATACGGGCGCATGCATGTGCTCTCCGGCGCCTCGGATTACCTGCGTGCTGAAAAAACGCGCCTCGGATTTCCGTCTCTCTTTTTCTTTTGCCGCCTCATCCAGCCATCGACTACAAATATATACACATGTATATTTAACAACTCGCATTTTCCCACTTTCAAGCGTACTTTAACGGACACTGTTTTCGCCGAAACACATTCTGTTACAAGATAAAAATCCTTATATCGACCAAGAAATTGACTTCAATGACATCTGCTATATTACTTGAAACTCGGATCAAAATTATTTTTACGTATTCAAATCCAAATGTTCTATAATTTTTTATATAAAATCAATGAAAATAGACATTTTTAGGAACTTTGAAAAGAACTGAATGAATTATAAACGAATTCTCTTGAACTCGTCAGTACTTTAATTTTTTTTTTTTTTTTTTTTAACTACAAGTCCATTTTCGAACTCATGTTACATCGGTATAAACTGATGAGCTTAAGTCAGTAGTACACAACAAGTTGCATTGAATTTTTTCCAACAAAGCCATTGGCAACCGCTTATGTAATGACGAACTGGCCCAGCAGTAGGAAAAAAAACACGCGAGTAACTTAACCGGTCGTCATGATTGAATGTTTCACGTTGTGGGTGCGAGTAATACTCAGCTCATTTACCAATTCCAGAAAGCTTTTTTTTATTGTTTACGCAGAAAGCAACAAAACAAAAGAAAAGCTAGTGAATGAGCTTGCATGGCTCGTTAAACAAAAAATAATTAACTTTCGAGAATCCATTTATTAAGAGCTTAATGCATTTCAATTTATTGTCATAAGTTACCGAGCAAATATTTTTTTGCTTCGCATTCTTATAAGATAATTTCATTGTAACATTTGGCTAGTAGCACTTGTGTAGATAAAAATGTAGATAAAATTGTGTAATAAAAAAACACGGTTATCCGAGGCATATCGCTTAAAATATACTAAACTAATAAGTTATATTGTAAATTTTTTCGAATAATCGCTCAATTAGCATTTTCTACTTATAATTAAAAAATTAAGAAATGAGCTATAGTTGCTAAGGTGACGATAAGTGAAAGATTTAATAGTAATGATATGTTATGCAGCGTTCGTTTATAGCAACACATTATGTAGACATGTATAAGTAAAGTCTTTTTAGTAAGAAAAGGATTTTATTCAAAAAACCAGCAGCGACGATCAGATACTCGACAGCGTAGTAGCCGCACATGCATCGCGAGGGAGCTACAGCAGAAGAAAGCCACGATGAATGCATTACTTAAAGATCCAAGTGCACGACTCAATGACGAGTCCTTTGTACACAATGCAGCTCGCCCGCGTATCTGCAAAAACTCGAGTGTCAACTCATATCGCGTTGGACTTGTGCTCGCACTCTAAAAAGCATATAACATACTATAATTCTGACTCATAGCTTTATGATAAAACCAGACCTGAAAACAAGAAAAACTTTGCTTCAATTTAGAAATAACATACTTTGTAAATTAATCAATTTAAATTTATATCTTTAAAAATTGTTAATCGTATCGAGTTGCACAAAATATTGATGTATTTAGTCAAAATCTGGACATAGATCGCTCGTTACTTATGTTTATGGAAAATTCTTGGCATGCTCTGCATCAAAGTGAGTTCGATCACCGGTTCAGGATAAACACACCGCAACTTTGCTGCTATATAGAGTCTACTGAAATCGATTATAAAAAACTGATTTTCTCTTCTCCTGTCTCCTTCTACTGCATTGAGTCCTCGAGAGACTCGGCAACTTTTTTTTATTACTGTAAAAGTCACTGGAACGTCTGCTCTGATGAATTTAACTCGTAATTTAATTCCCACGCTTCTGCTCGTCTCATCCACGACCAACTCTATATTTTTGCTTCGAACTTTTTCAGCCATAAAATAGTTCAGGTTTTACAAATTTGTATTCAACAATTGTAATACTTAAGTATACGCGATTTTCAAACATGATAACTACATGCTTGAAAGTATTTGAACTTTATTTTATTTTAATATTTTCCACACTAATATTTTTTTCTTATTGAGGGCAGTTTTTTCTCTTCGAATTATACTTTAGAGAACATATGTCATTTTCATTTTCAAAAACCAATGTACATTCGCAATAAAACGTTTTCTTGATCTTCTTCAGACCTACAATTTTTCATTTCTTTCTTTTCATTTTGTTTAAACGTTAGTTACCAAAAGTTTCGTTCGGTTAAAAACAAAACCAAAATAACGTGAATCTCGGACGCTCAAAGCTTACGTCTTTGAATAAATTTTTATTACTAGCGATAGATTTTCAAAAATCATCGTTCTTCGCTTAGCCAATAATGGTTTTTCACTCCATAATTTCTTATTCGTGAGCAATCTGTTTATTTATGAGAATAAAAAAAAATCTTTTCTTCCTACTCAAAAGTATGACTCAAAAGCAAATTATTAAAAATAGATACTTTCCTTACTTTTAGGTAGCTTGAGTAAGCTGAAATAAGAAGGAATTAAAAATAGCTCGCAAGGAAACTGCTAATTGTACGCGTCAATGAACTTGAAAACAATTGTAAACATTCGGCATAAAGATAATATAAAAGAAATGAATAACGTATTAAATATTTCACTAGTATACGCATAGGGTGAGTAAGGATTTTTATTTTTGGAAGCACGTCAGTGAAGCGGCACAGCAGCCTATGCGAATGAATGGGTGATTGAACGATTAATCGTCATCGTTAGAAATAGCGCAGCCCTGTATAATGACTGTTGCTGCTCGAGTAGACTACGGCCACCACCGTGGCTAAGTTGTCGAAGAAGAAAGTATACAGCAGGTCGCGTCGTCTAATCCCGCCTCGGATCTCAAGTATAGGGGGAGAAAAAGAACAACACGTACGCAAAATAAAAGTATATCGCCACACGGGCTTCCTTCTCGGGTGTTTCACTACATGCATTGCCTGGGGTATATGATTGTCATAGCGGATACAGTGGCAGCGCAGTCACTTTAGTTTAACCCAAATAATCCGCGTTCGCTAACGCGCGAGCTGTGCAGGTACGGCAAGTCATCTGCTTCGGAATATTACACACCGCCGCGATCCGTGTAGTGGAGATCGCGCGTCCTCCTCGGCTCCTTTTCTTGCGCTGCTGGCGTGTGATTCACTCGCGCTTTTACTGGTAATGAAGCCGATTCTTTCCTCGACTTGGCTCGTCGCATTTGTACCTGCCGTACACACATACATAACAATACGTAACGAGCAAGAAAGAGAAATAAGAGCCACTGCACGCC
Source organism: Trichogramma dendrolimi (assembly GCA_034770305.1). NCBI lineage: Eukaryota > Metazoa > Arthropoda > Insecta > Hymenoptera > Trichogrammatidae > Trichogramma > Trichogramma dendrolimi. The sequence goes on from JAPMIB010000047.1 coordinate 79,895, forward strand.
TGTCGCGCATAATAGGATATTTACCATTTGCTCGAGAGAGCAATCCAGTCGGATACACGAGAGACAGCCTGTACTTACGGTGCGCCGCGCTCTATATTGCCGTGCGCTTATGCACTGGCTGTTTGAAGGCAAAGTGATGCATGTTAGCCGGAGCAACTGCGATATGTGTGTGTGTGTGTGTTTTTTTTTTTTTTTTTGGACGTGGGCAGAGTGAACTCTGCAGCCAGTGGCCCTTCGAAACGAGTATCCCACCGGGAACCGTCGTTAAACATTACTTCGGTGGTACTCTATAGAGCTTCTCTGCTACATCTGTGTCTTTTCCGTACATCCCCCGTCCACCTTATGGTGATTAGGGGTTCGGGAACCAGAAGCGTCGTCTTCTTCTTACAGCATCGTCCGGATCGCTTTTACGCCTCTTGCGCCTCTCTTGCCTCAGTCTGGAGACGACTGATTGCGCGAAATACGCTACCGCCATCCAATTGCTGCGGTTCGAGCATGAGCCTGACGATGTTTTCAGGCTCGATTGTGTGTGTGTGTGTGTGTGTGTGTGTGTGTGTGCTTTTATACTTGAATTGTGCGTGCGATCACTACGCGATACACTTGAATTTGGCATCGCGCGTGGCCTTCACTGAAAAAACGATCACTGTACTGAGCACTGAACTGCCCAGTAGTGGCTACCGAAGCGGATCAGTACTTGACTATGCAGTAGCGCACTTACTGGTCCGGCTCAGTAATGTCTACCGAATCTTTGACTAGCAGACGCTGTTTCAGTGCGCTCTACTGAAAAATCCGGTAGTGGCTACCGAGTCAGTGCGTCGTCTTATTTACTGAGTCGCCTTCAGTGCTCAACACAGTGATCGTTTTTTCAGTGTTCTGCCTACACATCGTCCACCTTAAAAAACTTGGCACGCTTATTGGTCAACTTATGCAAGACGAGACGCGACTCGACCATGCCCTTACAAAGTTCGTAAAGGAATTGCAAACAAAAATATTAATTCTGCTTGAAAGTCTCGCGTGTAGTTGTCGAATGTCCCAGTAAGATAGAAGCATCTCTCTCGCGCACGCACAAGCGATCGAACGTAAAGTATTCCAACCGGCAAAATGAGTTATAATTTTCACGTGCCACCGCGTGTGTATGCGCGTTTACGCCGCTGCGACGATGCCGGGCGACAGATGTATATAAGTGCGCTCGTGTAGCTATGTTATAGGCGAGAGAAATAAGCTATAAGAGCTCCGTAAAGAGTCTGTAGAGCTTGGCAGGCGCAGTGCGAGATGAGTCATCGTCAGCAGAGTCGCTATTCGGCGAGACTTCCTCTCCGTCTACTGTGGGCTTATAGTCTGACAGAGTGGCAGAGGAAACAGCCTGCCGTACGGCAAATCGTGCTCTTTTTGCCTTGCGCGCAAATCGTATCGCACCCCGTTCTCATGCATACCATCTCGCCGGAGATTCGCAATCCGTGACCTTTTCAAAAGCACGCCCGATCTACATGCACCGGAAGTACCCACAGATCCTCTTCTCTCTCCATTTTTTTCTACCTCAATCCTGCGGATTAGACTATTTTACCCAAATTTCGACACAAAACCATTTCAAATTTGCATCGTCATTTTCTACTCTCAGCCAAGTTTTATAACAATTTTTATTATATTAATACGTTTCCTGGAAAATAAACACACTCGTAAGCATAATGTAAATTTACAACTTTAAAATTCAAAAAAATTGAACATGTCGGCTACAATTGTGTTTTGCATGTCGCTGATAGCGGTCGAATATTTTAGTACACTAATTAAATCAAAATTTTTGCCCATTTTGTCATTACCATATTTATCAATTTTCATTATTTTGTTTCAAAAGCGTTTTATGAGTTTCCATTCGTGCAAATAAACTACGTAACATCATGTCACAAAACCATTTTAAAAAAATTTAATTCAAACCGGGCAGAGGATGGGTTACCTTTGTTTGAGCATGCTCTATCAATGGAGAATAATGAAAAAAAATTTTTTATCTTATTCTTTTTATTTGCAATCTGTCAATATGCAACAAGACAATAATTATCTAGTTAGGGCCTACATTAAATGGTGTAACGACAGTATGGTGGGTACGCTAATGTACACCGGACAGTTTTTAACTATTTTGATGATTTGCCCTTGGTAGCTGGACAGAACAGAGCCGGTTCACAGACTCTGTGCTTTTTTGAATCTTGTTCTTGCGGTTTAAAAATTCAACCTTTTATTTTTAACTGTTTTATTGAGCATGTTCTATGACATCACCATGTCATATCATCTTTATTTAACGCAGCTGCTATACATGCCAAAAATATTTTTATATGGCATAAGTTCCCATTTATGGCACGCTTTTCTGTGGCATAAGTCGCACATTCTGGCACCGCTGCGTTCGCATTACACTCGCATAAGCTCGTGCGCTAACCTCACTTCGCACTACCAGAAAGTGCGACTCATGACTCGGAAAAGGGGGAATAAATGTGAACTTGGCACAGTACTATAAAATGTTGTACGATACTCGTGCCATGGGGACACTTTTCGGGCCCTAAATTACGCCGTGCCAAAAAGTGTTACTTATGGCACTTATATCGTAAATTACTATATCATCATATTCACTATATGCGTTACTGCTGGCGCCACCAAGTGGCATAAAGTTGCAGTTTTTGGATACCGCAAACTTATGATGTATTGGGCGTCGAACTTTATATAAATAGATATAGTAATAACTATACCAATATGGCGACGTACCCCCGGAGATTAACACGCGATTGATACAAATAATCTCGATTAAACGCATTCTCGTCGTATTAATTATCCGCGAGGGGAATGTGACAACTCAAATTCATGTAAAATTCGACGAGGAATTCGAATATCGAATTATTTTTCACCTAACCTACCCGGTAAAGCCATGAAAATTAAAAATTAAAGTGTTTTTTGCTCATATCTCGCTATCCAAGCAAGATACGGGAAAAATAATTACACCATTCGATTCCTCACAAAATTTCCCATCGACATGCACTAAAACATTTTCAAGTGTCAGTGCAAAATTTCGAGTTCTGCGCCGTTGAACTTACCGGCCGCCCCAAACGGCATTTTTTAATTTTATTGATATTGTCAACAATTTTACAACTTTGAAAGTTTGGTTACGTCAATTACCTGGCTCGTTGTATTGCTGTAATCCATTTTTTCCTCTGTTGTATCCTATGTTTTAATGTAGGAAAACTATAAAACTTAGAATCTTTTCAATTTTTTGCAGTATTAGCACAATTAGTCACACATAACCTACTTTTTGACTTTTTCATAACAAACGCAATACTATAGTATAACAGATGGGGTCCGAAGAACGATATGATTACCGCTTGGAGGCGCTTCGGTCGATTCGCGCTTCTCCACCCTTGCCTAACGCACATAGCGAATAAGATATCATACTTATTCTATAAAAACCAAATGTAATCATGAAAATGATCATTTTCACATTTTTAAGGAATATAAAGTAAAAAATCGTATTATCAAATTCATATTTTAACTTTATTCAAAATAAGTTGGTTATTCTTAAACATTAAAGTTTTTTTGTTGTTAAAAATAATTATCAACTGTTACCGTATTTCATTGTAGAATTTGTGTTTTATAAATGATAAACCATTCGTTGAACGTCTAACGTATTACAAAATGTCCAAAATGCGACAACATTGTGCATTATATTTCTCTCTCTAAAGACATCGGCTTCTTTTCAATTATGCTAAAATATACAGTGGTTGCGAGCCACTTCTCGTTACATGCTCGAGCAAAACACCTTGACCTTAAAGGCAATTGCGCAATTACGGTGAAGACAAAAAAACTATTCGTGGTTGACGCGTAATTTTCCTTGCAGAATTTGAACGGATCTGGAATCAAAAGATGCGCTTTTTATCTGGTTATGCCAAAAGAAGCAAGGTCAAACTATTTAATTTTAAAACACAATATTCCTATGTTGAATAATATACAATGATTTTTTTAATTAATATATTGCAATATTATGTTTCAGAATTATCAAATAGAATATGTAATTGTGAAAGCTGCTAATTCTCCGAGACCCACTGCATGGATATTGGAGAAATCGAACGACGGGTATAATTATCAAGCTTGGCAATATTACGCCCCGAACGATGAAGAATGTTGGACTCGGTATTCGTTGCCACCTGCACTAGGAAAGCCGACTTATAAACAAGATAATGATGTTATTTGCACGAGTTTTTATTCGCGTCAAACACCAATGGAAAATGGAGAGGTAACGTATAATATCGTGTTTGGTGGTTGCAAAGACTTCTCATTGTTAATAAAAAAATAAAATCCAAATTTTTTAAAGTATTCATCGACAACTTTCGTATCTTCGCCACTTTTTTTCTACTTTCATGCTCTAGTGCTGTAAAGTACTATTAAAATATGTGTAATTGATGTCAAACAAAGTTCTGTACACATTTCAGCGTGCCTCCTAGAATTTAAACTGAAATTTGATTTACAAAAATAAAACAAGCTAATTTTGTGAATTAAAATAATTTTAATGTCATAAAAAATCATACGTTTGTAAACAAGAAAAAAGAAGCAATACTAAAAACCCATTGAAAAAAAGTTTCAGAGCTATACTGGCATTCAAATAACATAAAAAATGTTACCATTGTATTCTGCAGAAAAAGTCATATCTTTCTGTCCTTTTAAAATAAAACTTATATTTTGCTGAGACAGCAAAATCATTTGTTAAATATAGCAGAAAAATATCTTTTGTTGATCCAGCTATTCACTTTTGACGGGTTTAGGTACTCCTATTAAGATTTTTTTAGCATACACTCAAAATATGATTTTGTGATTTAATAAATAAAAAAAAAGAAAAAACAATTAAAGTTGTAAAAAATTGTTAATAAAACGATTGCTTTTCTTCAGATCCACACGCAACTGTTGAATGGCCGACCGGGGGCCTTGAATCACAGCGATGCCATCGAAGAATTCACTCGAGCTCGTTATGTGAGGCTGCGTTTGCAGAGCTTTCGCAGACGAGGAGAAACGATTGTTGACAAGAGACGAGCTTTCTATTCGATTCGAGAAATCAACATAGGTGGAAGATGTCTTTGCTCCGGCCATGCATCCCGATGCAAATCAAACGAGCTACGCAAGGTATTCGAATCGTTTTTAGGTGTTACTTATCGGGACGCACTGTTTATCCCCGATTTTTCAGGATATCTTAAATATTTTCAAGAAATATGTTTTTATCTGCCTCGAAGCTTGGGCAATAATTAATATCACAGTTAGGCAGTTCATTCACGTACAGACCATGCGAATAAACAAGGAACACAATGAATGCATGTGTGCGCATTTCATTAGAAATGAACATTGTCTATAGTGGCATTCTTGCTATTATACATCGATTGCTATTATACATGCGTGTCTCGGATATAATATACACAGCTGGGCCTCTTTCGAGCAGATTTATTTCCCCGTGTGCGCAGTATTGCCTCCAGGAATGGCCAATGAACTATTATCCTGCCGAGGCCGCCCATGCTTTAACAGTTGGATCGCCACGGCACGGAAGCTATCCGTTCGTTTCGAGAAGATGAACGGACAGATTTCTGTTACGTAAACCAACATCTCTCTCATACTCTGATCGAGTTCGATTCGAATTTTTAATTTTATTCTCGCATGCTTTGGGAATATAGGCATTTTTGGGCTTTCATTTTCCGCCGTTGAAGTTGTGACTATTTTAGAGTTTCTTCCATTATATTGCTAAAAAAGTGCATCGTACAAAAACAGCTGTCTCAGCCTTGGAAAGGTGTTATGCCTTTGAGCAGTATGAAATTTAATGACTAGAATAGTTGTTAAAAAATATTGGCATAAGTGCAGGTAGTGGCTACCCAAAATAACGTAAGAGCAAAACATATAGGATTAATGAACATAATATACCGATATCGAACGTACAACGCCATCCGAAGCGCTCGCAACGCCGAGGAATTTTTCGCTTAGGACTATTAGTCATAGCTGGTACCGTTAAACATATTCATTTATAGGCAAAAAACTGCATGAAAGAAGCAGCCACAATAAATGCAAACGGATTGATAAGAGTCGCTGCATTGCTCTTAAGCGTGAGAAAACTTTGCTACAAAACAATGGGTGGCATGTCTCAATCGCCTTATCTTTAATGTTTAAGTTAATATTTTCGAACAAATACATTATTTTTAAGAGAAAAAGGAAATTTATTTTTACTCTTTATTTTGCTTTTGAAAAAATGTTACCGTAATGTCCATTACTTAATAAATTTGTTAATGTCAATCGTTGAAACGGTTCAATTTATTTACCCTCGATGTAAGGTATTGCGGACCTTTCTTCGAGGTATAAAACGAGATTGCACAGCAACGCGTGAGGCCTCAAGCTCTTTTTCATTTGAAGAAGTTCAATTTTTTGTTGCCATTATTATTTATCACATTGATAATAATTAACTACTACGTTTCACTCGCAGAATATGTTGGCTCTCACAAATAGCTCATAATTTATGCGATTTCGTGCAGATTTAAAGCACGGTCACGAATCGGCTATAAACCAGCGCGTTACCTGCCGGCTTATCAATAAAATTCTTATAGGCCTAAGCTGCAAATAAAGGGTGTCGAATAATGTTGAGCCAAGTGTCATTTGAAATAGACACATTGAAAAATTATTGATGTATATGGTGATTTATGTTAGCCGTTGGGCTTTTTGATGTTTTGGCAGCGGCAGGAGTGCGAATGCGAAAGGCACACATGCGGAGACACGTGCGAAAAGTGCTGCCCGATGTACAATCAAGTGCCTTGGAAGGCCGGCACGTCCGGTCGGGGCTTCCACTGCGAGAAGTGCAACTGCCACGGACACGCCAGTTCATGCCGCTACGACGCCGCGGTCGCCGAGAAGAGGCTGTCTCTCGACAGCCGCGGAAAGTACAGAGGAGGTGGCGTATGTCTCAATTGCACGGTAAGCCGAGCCCACGTCGATTTTCACATCATTTTAGATCTTGCCCAAAGTCAAACGAATTAAAGCCGAAAAAAAATTGCCGGCCAATCTTGATATAAATGTACACTATCTGTCACGCTTGCATTTGCGCAGGAACATACAACTGGAATAAATTGTGAGAAATGCGAGCTTGGATACTACAGGCCCAGTGGAATCTCAGCCGATGACCCTGAACCCTGCATCCCGTGCGGATGCTACGAGCGTGGAAGTAGCGGCTTTTGTGCAGCCGACGACTCACTCAAGCACTCAGGAAAGGTAAGCACAGCGAGGCTCGCGATCGCAACTAGCTTCCCCGCGGCGAATAACGATTGGCAAATTTGTCATTGGCCGAGTCGCCGCGCGAGAGTCGCGATCGCGAGCCTCCGTCGCAGCCCGTGAAATTCGACGAGAATTTAACGGCTGCAATGCACAAGTCGTCTAACTCGTTGTTGCTCGTTATAGATCGCTGGCCAGTGCGAGTGCAAGCCCGGCTTCTCGGGACCCAAGTGCGATCGATGCGCATCGGGCTACAGACAGTTCCCGGACTGCGTGCCCTGTCCCTGCGACTGGCGCGGCATCCTGCCGAATCACGACTGCGAGGGCGACTGCCTCTGCAAGGCTCACGTCCACGGCGAGTACTGCGACCGCTGCAAACCCGGATACTTTGCGCTCGCTCGGCAAATCGACGAGGGTTGCTTGACCTGTGTCTGCTCGGCCGTCTCGAGCGACTGTACAGCCGCTAAGGTCACTTATTTCACGGTCAGTGCTTTCATTCATTCTCGTCGACAGTACTCGTACATGATTAGCTAAATGAATAATATTTTATTAACTTAGTAAATTTATATTATCTGCTTTACGATTACGGCTTGATCTGCCCTCAATGTATCAACGCATAATGTTATTTTATTTGTAATCATATGAACATTTAGTCGTCCCATTAGCGATGCACCCAATTTCCAAAGCTAATGTGGGAATATTTCGATCGTAAAATATAATGACAAGAAAAACGAGCGATCGCATTCGTAAACCTGTAAAAACAGGTGTTAAGCCGACGTGAAATTCGCCATAAACAATCCCAGTGCTCGGACTACGTCGCACGCGAAGAAAAAATATATCGAAAGAAAATATCGTGCTTATTCCTCATAGAGAGCGTGAAATTGTATAATCTGGCTCGCGTCACGTGTGTTGAAAGTGCTGCGGCCACACGTATCGATGCGATTAAAGGATCGACTGGGGAGCCAAACGTCGATCTAGTTATTATACATATACCAACTCGTACTACGCGCCGCAAACAGGTTAAGGGATTGAGAATTGCACAGATGCTTGACTTGAATTACAGCGACTAACTTGATCGCGAGTGCATCACAGATCGCGATTCTTATCTACGCACCGGCTGATTATCTTGTCGTAAACCGCCACGTTTGCTCTCGGCTGATGCGATACAAACTTGTCCCGTGAGCGAGCTGCAGCGGCTCCCTGCACACTCTATGTCGACGGCAACCCCCTTTGAACGCTAAAAGATACAATGAAAAGTCGCTCGAACAATATCTTCCGGCTACGAATCGATCGAGGATACTAATAATTTTCTCTACTCACTCTATTATGTAGACAAAATGAAAGATTAATAATAAGCATGTAAGCAAGAAGAGGTCCAAAGCTAAAATCGAAAGTGTCGAGCCCAGTGATAATTGTCAATGTTATGTTGCGCAGCAAAAAAGCTCGTTCGGCTGGCAGGTGACGGACATGAACGGCTCGCGAGCCATGGTGCCGAGCTTGCAGGACGACGACGGCTGGCCCAAGTTCGCGTCTTACGAGGTCGAGTACCGTCACCCGTACTGGCTCGCGCCCAAACTCTACTCCGGAAACCGGCTGTCCTGCTACGGGAGCAATCTAACTTTCTCGGTTAGCTGGATCGTCATGCGCGGGGACAGCAGCGGCAGTGCTACGACCGAGCCGGATGTCATACTTATCGTAAGCCTTTTATATTATTATATGCCTTGACAACTATTATTATCATCATCTCTGTCTCTCGTGCTCGTGCGTGCGTGTGGGTATGCAATGCACACTTGTTCGCGCCCGCTGGCTACATGCTATCGTTTGGCGTTTACGTCTGCATAACGAGATCATTGTCACGATGCATGAGCTCAATTCGAGCCGATACGTGACATAGGATTGCGAGTTCCGATCCCTCGAATCGGGCCTCTCTCTCTCTCTCTCTCTCTCTCTCTCTCTCTCTCTCTCTCTCCTCTCTCTCTCTCTCTCTCTCTCTCTCTCTCTCTCTCTCTCTCTCTCTCTCTCTCTCTCCCTCATTCTCGGCGTCAGCCACCGCCTTTATGCTACTCTGCACCTCGCACATCGTCTTTTAATAATTCATTCGTCATCACAGCGTCTCGCATACTAAACGCAATACCATTTCAAATTGATTTTTTTGACACCAGCACTGATCATAGCACCGCTCTTTATAATCATCTTTTTGAACTTGACAAGGCCGATTGGGTCGACCGTTGTCGAGCAGAAAACCTTATCCTCATCCCTCCTACCCTTGTGGGAAGACTGATCTTGTCGACAGAGAGAGCCTGAACACGTCTACTTTTTACTACAGTTTTTCGTTCGTCTTTGTTTTATAATGTTATAAGTAATTACTGCTCTTGTATATACAACTTGTAAATAATTTAATTAAAAATTCCAATGTATATTTTTGCCATGTGGGCCACATGGGGTTCTACCCAAGGCCGTATCAAATAAACAAATCAAATCAAATTCTCTCGGGGACTTTTTGGCGCTCGAGTTGGACACTGCCAGACCATTCGCTTTAAAGACGAATTTCGTCAGGCTTCAAGTGCTTAATCGTGCTCCGAGTCGTGGCAAAACTGTATAAAGGTGCACCATGAGCACGCCACCACGACGCACGAGCAGGCAAAAGGCACGAGCGCACGTAGCTCTAAAGTTAGAAATACTATTTACGATCTTTCTTCACTCTGTGTGCATCTGGTGGCTCGTCGTTGCAGGGTAAAAACGGCATGCGAATAGCCTATGGTGAAGAGAGCTATGACGGCCAGGAAGCCGAAATTAACGTGACTCTGCACGAGGCTGGCTGGTACCACGTGCATTTAAGCCCCGAGATGGTCGACGGGGTTAGCCGTTTCCACAGTACCGAGTATCGAGCTGGACCGGTTACGAGAGCAAACATGCTGGCTGTACTGTCCGACGTCGAGCACCTACTCATCCGAGCCCAATATCACACCGAGCAGATCGAAGCGAGGTACGTATAGTAATCAATCTCTCTCTCTCTTCTCTCTCTCTCTCTCTCTCTCTCGTTCTTTCGAAAAACGGCCCAACCACGCGCTTAATTGGCCAGGACAAAATTGCGCGTCCATCCTGCGCATCGTGTTCGTTGTAAATTGTTGTTCCGTCGATCCGGGCTTTGGATTGCGTATAAGTACTACCTGTACCGCCACTTATAGCCACGGCATTCCGCAAATTTTTCGGAACGTTTTATCCAATCAGAATTTACGCGAATGATGCACGCGAATACTCAATGATCGTTACCCCGCTTGATACGTGCAAAAATTTTAATTAGATTACCTATACGGCAATTTTACCGTAGAGCGGTTTTAATCAGCCTCAAGAGTCTTTGAATAGCCGATCTTACACTTTTAACTATTTTTATATTCAATGTCACTGTACTCGATATCTCGTTCATATAGTTTGAAATCGGTTCAATTGCCGATCGGCGAGGTATCCATGAACAGTGGAAAACCAAGTTTCATTGAAATGTGCACCTGTCCTGCTGGCTATACTGGATTATCTTGCGAGTCCTGTGACTGGGGCTACGCAAAAGTTCAAATAAACTCCACGGACCATCAAAGTAAACATCAATGTATCAAGTGCGACTGCAATGGGCATGCAGCTACTTGCAATCTCGTCATGGATGAATGCAGTGTGAGTACAAAACAGCAATTGTTGAGCAAAAGCCAATCGGCACTTGAGCAACATTCAATTAGATCATACAAGTTAATGGCGATCGGTAAAGTAGTATTTCAAAGATCGCCTGGTAAACTACGTGAACCGACTGCCAAACAGGACATCTTACTTATCGATCGTTTAACGGGGGGGGGGGCATATTTTTAAGCTCTCATATTTAAATCATTGAGTTGGACAAATTTCCAAAGATTACTTTAATTCGACAGATTTGCGAGCACAACACTGTGGGTGCCAAGTGCGATCGCTGCGCCGTAGGGTATTACGGCGATGCAACCAGAGGAACCCCCGACGACTGCAAAAAGTGCGCTTGTCCTTTGGACATTGCGTCCAATAACTTCAGTCCTAGTTGCCAAGTAGATAATCCGAACGACGTTGACAGCGCTTACGTGTGTACTCAGTGCCCCGCGGGCTACACCGGCGACCATTGTGAGACGTGAGTATTACCCTCTAGAAATTTACATCGTAGTCAACCGAGTCCTATTTGAGAAACATGTGCATTTTCAGATGTGATTTTGGATACTTTGGTAACCCACTGACCATTGGCCGAGGCTGCGAACCTTGCCCTTGTTACGGGGCACCTTGCGACCAGGAAACCGGGCGTTGTCTTGAATGTCGAGGCAATACCGAAGGCTGGAAATGCGATAAATGCAAGGAAGCTTACTACGGCAATCCATCCGAGCTCAACTGTTTACGTAAGTGTTGCGCACACGCACGTGCGCGCGCACACACACACACATAATGCACACGTTGATAAGTAGCAAATAGCCGTTCTCGGTAACGTAATTATTAAAAATAACTACTTATACATTTCAATTGGAGCTCTTTCGGCGCATAATTGCATGTTAGATTTAATATTACCTATGCGTGGGCGATTTCATGAGTCATTTTTTGCTAGTATGACTGATATCGCATTTTATTGTAAAACATACTTCTTTAAATCAACCCATAGTTTTCATTCAACAAATTAATGATCTGTTGCCCAATAACGATGAAAATGATGAAACTTGGCGAAAAATAAAAAACTTAACCACTTCCTGCTTGAACATAATCAATGTATGGAAATTCTGTTCCAAGTAATTATGCACCGTACTAACAAATAAACCACCTCAGATGCAGGTGACCAATTCTTACCAAATTTTTTTGTAGTTTTCTGGTACCTAATTATGCAGCCTAGTATTCTTACTTTGATCCAATGGATCCAAAAGTCATTTTTATACACAGCTAAATGTAATTATAGGCGTTAAAAAAGCATTAAACGATTAATTTGACTTCTCTCAAGTAATTCACTTGTAGAGCCTTTTAGCATGATGCATTATCAATAATTTAATTTTAACGCGCCTTTACAGTAATCTATCGAAGAGAGCTCTTTTTTTTAAGTACTCTTTAAAAAGAGTACTTTTTGATGGTATATCTTTGATTTGGATACACGAATGACTGTAGTCTAGGTAGGGGAGAGCGGGGTGTGTTGGCATGTGAGGTAAATTAGCAAAATTGCATATTTCTCCTTATCAATGACTTGAACCGAGATGGTGCCATTACATAAAAATAATACATATTTTGGTGTTAGCACTACTAATAGTATTATCTCTATACAAGTTAGTGATATGGAGAAATATGCATTTTTGCCAACTTACCTCACATGCCAACACACCCCGCTCTCTGAATACTTTTGAACAATTGATTTTTTTCTGTCATCTTAGGTATTACGCTTAAGAGCGCCTGACAACTCGATTTTGACTCAAACCTATATTGACGGAGATAAAAGAAATTGCAAATTTATAAAATTTTAATCAAAATTGTTATTGCGATAATTTTGTTGCAGAAATTAGATTAGTGTCAAGGCGCATTATAATTATATTATTGATAGTGCATCATGCTATGCACATTAAAATGATTTATGGATAATGTGAGGGATGAGGAAACATATGTTTATAATTATTATGATAGGCAAATGGCTCTATGAGTGAATTAGATGCGAAAGTCAAATTAATCGTTTATTTCATATTATTTAACTATTTATAAAAATGACTTATAGGACCCATGGGATCAAAATAAGTATAGTGAGCTGCATGATTATGTACCAGGAAGCCACAAAAAAATTTTAGTAATATTGGTCACCCGCAGTTGGGTGGTCTGCTTGTAAGTGTAACTATCGAACCAAACTCAATAGTTAACTTTTATATTTACAATCAAACTTATACTATCTTTTAAAAAGCTACAAAGATTTTGTGATGAGGAAATTTTTGAAATTAAATTTTCCAGCGTGTTCCTGTGATCCTCTTGGCAGTTCTTCACATCTGTGTGATCCAAAAACTGGACAGTGTACGTGCACGGGTCTGTTCGATGGTCGGGACTGCTCGATATGCATCGAAGGCTACGGGAACGTCACGGCTGGATGCGTCGAATGCGACTGTGGAATTGGAGCCATCGATGGACAATGCGATCGTCGAACTGGACTGTGTGCTTGCAATCCAGGCACGTCGGGCCCCAAATGCGATCGCTGCGAGGTGGATCATTTTGGATTATCTTTCGATGGTTGTACAGGTGAGTTGTCGTTGGTTTTTTGCTGCTCCATTATCATGGCTTCCAATCAATTGTTTTTCAAAAACGTTATCTTCTTAACTACGGACATTTTTCGAAAAATAGCTGATCTCACTGAAATTTCACTTTTTTTTATTCCTTTATTCTACATAGGATGTTTTACAAATATGAAAGTTATTATACAATTTGTTTCACCTTGAACGTAATGAAATAACTAACATAAAAAATTACACTATTTTATAAAAACAACAGACAATCGATATCGTGATTCAGGATGCAAAGCAAACGCTCGTCGAAATGCAAGCAAAATGAACAATAATTAATTTTGATGAAAATGAGTTTACTTCGATTAAAAAATCAACCTCAAATTTGAATAATAATTTATTTACAACTTCAAAAATCAACAATTATACCAAGTTTTATAATCTAGTCATAAGATAACTCTTGTATGGCTCCCGTCTATAAAATTTAAACTTATTTTTCTACCGATACATAGGCTCTAGATATTTACACTAAAATCAATGTTCGTGATTAATGGTCCAAAAAACGTAATTAAAGTAAATTAAATTCAGCATTATACGACGAATTTGGGCCTGAAAAATCCGTTTAGACCAAACAATCCCACGACCAAGGTTTATTGATTTTTGCAACCAATTGTAATATGACGCGATCGAACAAATCGATATTAGCTTGAACGTGTCAAGTTTTTAAGTTTTTACTCGACTGCGACATTGAAGCTGATGGCGTCTTTTGTTAATTACAGAAGAAAAGGCTTTGTTACAACTGTTGCATCTATTTATAACTACATGGCGTCTTATGTGTTTTAAATAAATCGGTAATTTGTAAAAGCGGGTATCGCAAACACCGCACTCGTAAACTTTCGGTTTGAGAAATTGGAATTTTTCTTTGTGATTGTCGGCCATTCCCGTAGGTATAACGTACGTCTCTTTGTCATTTTCAATCCCTTTGAGAGATTTCGATTGTAACGGCAAACTTGATACATTTCCGATATACTTGAGTCTGCTGCGTTTGGACATTGACGAGAATGAAAGACCAAAAAATTGTAAGCACTCGGGAATCCGATGTCCTTTTATGGAGCTAAAGATAGAACTGGTTATTTGACTGATTGATTTTGGCGTGGCACTGACAATCGTTTTCTTAACAGTCTCCTTCAGACCTTTTAAATTTGACACGACTTTTTTAATTTTATTCGTATTTATTTCTGCAGATTTGCTTAGGTAAAAGCGTACAGCACCGCAAAAACTGTAGAAACGCTTGGACTTTTTTAATAAAAACCGCACAGCGATTCGAGATTTCGAGTCATTCAAATCTAACGAATCTTGCGTGTTAACACCGAAAGAATCGTTCAAAGATTCATTCATGGTTATTGTAACTGATTTTTCTTCGTCTTCCGACATATCCGAGTATGTAGAGTTTACGCTGACGGGACCATTCCAGCTTATTTGGGATAGTCCCGATGACCCAAAAGACAAATCATCTGGTACAAGCTTGTTCACGACGTTACATTTTTCGGGAAAAGAAAAGACTTTTGGTATTATTACATTTCCGAAAAATGTACTGTTTTCACCGTTCGCCCTGAATTGAGTAATTTTTTTGCAGTCAGATGTTTTGTTAATTGGATCTTTTATAGCCACAATCTCTGCATCGTAATTTTTACGAGCTGTGGTTAAATCCAGTGGTTGATCCAATGCTACTTCAAGATGACCAAAATTGTTTGCTTCCTCCAACTGAAAATTTATATAATGTATGAGTGACAAATCGGTTCATTTGATTCTAAAATTTTCATCACCTCGTGTTAAGTTGTAACATGATAGAATTTTGCACTACGCTTAGCACGAACCATTAACTATATTCTTTTATGACAATAATAATTTTTAATTTATCACCTTGATTGAAACTTGATCCATTTTTTATCACTCTCGCATTCCATTTTGATGCTAGTATTAACTTTGTTACCATCCATTTTATCCTTAAACCAAATAACTTCAATGTAAAAGATTTAAAAAATATTTGGAAAATAGCATACAGAAGTAACTAATGATAATATTTATGAATGAAGTAATAATTTGCTAGCAATATCACGTTTTCCACGATCTGAAATGAAGTGCGCTAGTTCATAGACCAAACTAAAATGTGTTTACGCTTTACTTTGATTAGAGCTCCGTTCATTCCTTTCTTAGCATTCTTCACACATCACAACAATCAATAGAGCACGCTCGAACGAGTAGCTACGTTATCGGGCTCTCATTTCGTTTTTGTACTCCATAGTTTACAAATAGACTCGTCCTATTGAGGTTCGAATGCGCGTCTATAAATATCAATATAGTTTCAAAGAGCATAATACATATAACGTAGCGAGAGAAGCAAGGATTCTGTCTAAAACAGGGAGTTATCATCGGCGTTTCGAATGAAGAATATGCTTGAAAAATTAACTCGGCGGTTGGAATTACTTCTTGCTAGTGCAATGTACAAGTGAGTTAAGCGAATGAATCGAAAGATAGAGCGAACCACGATGAGTTGCCGCGCTAAAAGTCGAACAATCCATGCGCATATCAATATAGCTTGGTACAGAACGCGTTACTGCTGCAGCTGGAGTGCAGCGCAGAATAGCTCAAGGCCAAGAACGGAGGAACGCGTGAGACGCGCGTGGGTCTGCTGCTGCTCCAGGATCTAATGCTATATAATATATAATGCAGCAAAGAACGCGGGTCCTCCGTGAGAGATGTATCGCGCTTACGTATCGGTCATGCTTCTACTGGCTCGCGTCGCTCTTCTGCGCTTAGGTGGTCTCTCGACCTTTCTTTTCCTTGACGTCTGTCTCTTCCGCGCCTTGATAGCTCATAATAATTGCGTGCCTGCACAAAAATCGCCTGAATCGTCCGTCACCCTTTTTTTTCATTCAAACTTTGACTTGCGTTGAAAACTATTTGACCGATACATCATATCAACAAATTCTTTTAACAGCTCACAATCGTTATTATTTATCGACCATTTCTTTTATAACTCATAATCACATCATTATTCTCTTCAAGATTTCAATCACCGTGTGTAACTCATTTCAATTTTAAAAAGTAAAAAATTATAATACTAAAATAAGTGTATTTTTCATCAGATATAGCCAACAATTTTTATTTAGAAAATGTACGCTTCGCATCACGTTCTAAACAAAAGGTTAAATACAGGAAATAAATTATTCGCGTTGCTTGATAACGCAAAACAAGGTACAGCCATTTACCTTGATAAGTCTTGCCATGATTGTCGTCATCATCTCTCAAAGTAGCAAGTGTTTCGCTTATAATATGAAGATATGGAATCTATAATACACACGTATGCATTGACGTACATGTGCATGTCTGATGTTGTAACAATGTGATTAGACCTTTTACAAAATTACTTAGCTTCGAAACCACTGATACAAAAGAAGGACAAAAAACATATCTATATAATTTGGGATGTTCAGCTTATAATGTATAATAATTCTGCAGAAATATGTACTCGCCAGTCACAATATTATACAAATGGAACCAAGTAAAAGAGCCGCTTACACACCTCTTTCGTATTCATTCATGGCACTTGTGTTAGAACGGGACAAGAAGAAAAATGTGGTCAGCGTAAGTGGGCTTTATCGCGTTATGCGCAAAATTTCTTCCATCGCTAAAACGCCGTCCTATTCTCGAGCTGTATCATTATGATATTTACTCCATATCTTTACTGATAAATCCGCTAGGTTTAATGGATCGGTGTGCGTATACGTGTAGAGTCAAACAGTCCGATTAATTCAAGCTGTAAAGGTGTAAGCGCCTGAGTTACAAGCTACCTCGATTGCTTATACGTGTAGGAATCGAAACTTCTTCATTAGCGTTTAAGCAAAAGCTGCGGGGAAATCAAGCAAAAGGTGAAAAAGTAATTGGCGAGCGATAAATCCAACCTGAGCAGCGCCAAGCTGCCACGAGTGCGAGGAGACGCGCACGCGATGATATAATGAAAGAACCCCAGTTCCGTTTGAATTGGTTTTTTTCCTGCGAACACGTACCACCCGCGCGAGTGAATCTATATACTCTTGTTTTGTATTGAACTTGTACAGTGGGGCCCCTTCGGCTACGCGAGTCTCGATCGGGAGAGCAGGTGATGGGATGCATCTTGTAACGGACTGCAATAGAACGTGCAGCTATGGTGTCTCGGCTCAAGCATCGAGCCTAGCCATTTCAGCTTGATGCATTATTTACACGAATCGTACGAATTAATCATCCACCGGTTTTTGGCTTATGTCATTTCATACGTTGATAAATCGCGATTTTTGTATTTTTTGTGTTGTCTGAGCTTGATCGTGTTCTGAAGCACTGCCAATCTTACTAAACACCCGTACTATCTTACTTTATTATCTCTCACATACTATTTATTTCAAGTTTTTCATAGCTAAGTTTAACATTGCTTAATTTGCATTTTTACTTTATTATTTAAAATTCAGAAGAATCTGTGTTCAACGATTATTTTTTAACTATAAATGGAATAACGATTGGTTCCTAGTAAAATTGATTTAAAACATATTTACATATGTTTTGTATATTATACGTTAAAAAACATATCTTCAATTGTATTAGGTATTTATCTAAATTGACAAATTCTAGCATTATGTAGCTGAGTCGGCAGTAGATACCAGGTACTTTGAAGTTCTATACGTAACGTACCAAGGCTTGCATATCTACATCTGCTTAACGCTCAATTAAATCAAATGCAAATAGTTTCAACTTTATGTCAGCTCATGCATGACAAGGATTTGGTTTATCATGATTAGTAAGTCAAAAACATTGATCGAAATTATGTACAGAAATTGTCTAGCGGTTTTTTAATTTGAAAATTATTGCAAGTATGAAAATATTTCAATCAAGAGATTTTTTAACCAAGTCTGTGAAAATATGAACTAGAAAAAGCTGCTATGATTACAAATAAAATTTATGCTAAAAAATTCTTTATTTAATCTTGTTAAGCACAGTGAAAAACTAGTAGTTCATAATTTATTGCTTATAGCTGTCATCCTTGGGAGATTTTTTACGCTCGATTGTGTGATGTTTTCAATAAGATTATAAATTAAGTGTTAAATAATTCAAGCATTTATTATAATCTTTTTATGTCGCATCACACTCGCATAGGCTCGTGCGCTGACCTCACTTCGCACTACCAGAAAGTGCGACTCATGACTCGGAAAAGGGGGAATAAATGTGAACTTGGCACAGTACTATAAAATGTTACGATACTCGGCCATGGGGACACTTTTCGGCCCAGCTAAACTACGCCATGCCAAAAAGTGTTACTTATGGCACTTGTATCGTAAATTACTAAAATGAATGCACGAATTTTTATTGAAGCAAAATGTTATATAAACTATAAATGTGTTATTATTGAGCAAATTATTCTCACTTATGCCGATGATTATAAGTCCCAGACTAAACAAAACATCAATTAGCGCTTGTTAGGTTCAAAATAAATATACATCTTAGAAAGGGTAACTAAAGGCATATGATTGAAAAAAACATTTATTTATAGAATATCTTCATTGATATCTATTGAAAAAAATTAATTTTTGATCAGAAAGAGTATAAGGATTGCGAATGTGATCGTTGAATTATACATTTTGTTCATCGGTAATAGCCGTAAAATTTTTAGTATAGGTACGGGCCTGTTAGCCAAAAAAAATTAGAAAGATAATTAAGAAAAGTTAAATCTTCAAAAATTGCCTCAAAAGTTGTAAAATTAAATATGGGCCAACACTGTGCAAGCTTTTTGACATATAAAGACTAAATGAAATTTCCACTTCTGTGAAAACTTGAAATGTTATCATTAAATTTTATGAAAAGACATAAATTCAAATTACCGAAAATTTCTCGATTGCACCGTTGGTACATTTGTGTGAAGTCGTTAGTAATAATTGCACCAACTAATTGTAAATAGATATAATGACAAAAGTTTTTTATAGATATTTGAATATTTTAAAAGTACATATATGTAGAGAAATTATTTCGTAATGAAAATTAATGTTCCAAGCACATCATTAACAAATGAATACTATCTTACTTGAAGCCAAAAAGAGTGTCAAAACTTGTTTTTGCTCGCGCTTGTAATTTAGAAAGTATGCATTTGAAGTACTGTTTCAAAAATGAAATGACACTTTTCCAGTGATATGAATTTTATTAATAATAAAGTTGTTGCCGCGAATGAGAAATCGTTGAAGTTGAAATGGACGCGTAACGTTTAGCTAACATAAAATGCAATTAGAACGAACAAGGAGAAAATAAGCAAGCGATGGGCTATCGGCGCTTCTATTTTTACAATTTTGTTGTATGCTCGCATTTGGCTCAAATAGCCATGCTAAAAGCATAGCACAGTGGTTACAGTAATAGCGCTAAGAGTAATAATCGTACGCAGCTGTAATTGCCCACGGAAATCATGCCTCTGTTATTGTCCTCTTTTGGAACGTATGCATCTTTTTCGATTGCAGTATGATCGCGGTGGATTCAAATTTAATATTTCCTTGAATTGACACTTGAATTTTACAACAGAATTTTATTACTTTCATATAGTCTTCATCGTAAAGCTCGATAGCTTTTAAAACAACGAATAAATGAAAAAAGCTTTATAGTAACGTCAGACTTTTATAAACTTTGATGTCGATTTCACACCTTTTTTCACCAAGAAAAACTGTAAAGTAAAAAAAATACATCAAAAGTTGCCTTATGACTCTTTGCTTTTGATTGCGATCTGTGCTCGGGCAAAAGAGTATGAAAAGAGCAAGGAATTTTATCTCGACAGAAAAAAAAAATCGCAAGAAGAGCGCGGAAAAAAGTCGAAAACTCTTAGATAACTACATCAGCGGGTGCATGCACAGTACACGCACCTCCGTCAAAATCTTTTCTCCGTATTTATCCGACGAGGGCAGAGAGTACACAAAGTGATGTTATCGGTTATGCTGTTTCTTGGAGCATGAGATGCTGAAAATTAACGCGCGAGCCAACGGCGAACAAGGCCAAATCCCATGCGGCATCGCAATGCCCCGTGTGTACAGCTAGATGTAGTTGGATCTTTGTCACTTTGTACGTGTAACTGTTCTGCAATTATTCATGCAAAAATGCAATATTAGCCCGAACGAGCCCCTGTTTAGTCGAGGATTAAATCTCACCTTGATTATCGCGTACCTCCGCAGCGCGCAACAGCAGAATGGTATTTTGACTCGACATTTTGGCCCAATGCATTACGTCATTTCGAATTGTTTATTGGCAAGTGCAATGTGCTTTCAACGGGCATCTACCTTGTGACTCGTCTCGGTATTTAGCAATAAACAAAGTACGCCCACCCGCCATTTCGTCAATCAAGGTGATGCGCGGAAACACGGCTGCATATTTTTCTCCCTGATCGGCCTCAAAAACCTAATGCTCTAGACTGATGATCATATGTATGATACACACATACACGTACAAACATATTTACACCCACGATCGCGTAAGCCTCGGGCGCAAGAGCTGTGTTTTATATGTAATATAAATTCTCTATACATTTTCACGCATCTCACTTTGCAGAATCCAAGAATCGCGTACGCATGTGCGTATATAATGCAGCCAGAAAGAGAGAAAACCAGAGAAGAGACGAAGAGAGAGAGAGAGAGAGAGATGCTAAGGTGGGGAATATACGAGCTCTATGGCAAATGGCAGCACTTACATACGACTGCGAACCAGCCGCCAGTGTTTCGCGAGTCTTGCTCACAGCACGGCTGCGCTTTCGTTTTTGTTCTTTAGCTTGCTCCTAGTGCGTGTGCTTTTCGCGCTCGAATTTTTTACGAAAATATTAGACATTTCTGCTCACAACTTTGGATGAAGTTAAAGTTAGAACAGGCGCAGTTAAAAAATGCATTGCTCATGCAGTGTATACAATCGCGAAATAATATTCCCGTGGCACGGGAATAATAAATAGTCTCGGTGATAAAAGGACGTGATGTGCAGTATGCGAATATGCGTCAAAGGCGCAAAATATTCATCAGTGACGTGACATTAAATTATATTAAAAGGTGAAGTAGCTAAAAATGGGGTTTCGTAAATGCCGTTGGAATAACTGTCGCTCGAGCATCTTGATCATCGTTCTCCTTGCGTTATCGTTCGTCTCACTCAGCGTCGCAAGCGATACCCAGAGCTCAGGAATTTTTTCGGATCGGCGAATCGATCGTCGCGTAAAGGGCCGCAACACAGCCGTAAGAATTAGACACGAGGAAGTGCGTCGATTTCGTCAGCATCAGAAATCGTTTCAGCCCTACGGCGAGGACATCGGTCGCTACGTGCAAGAGTACAAGCCACGCTACATCCAACACGTTCGAGGAGAGCTGCAAGCACCCCCGCCGAAGCCGGCTCGCAAGCAACAGCAGCAAGTGCTCGGCCTCGACAGACCATGTCCGGTGCAATGCGCTTTCGCTTACGACGAGCATCGCTTACCTCGGCCCTCGCTCTGTGGACAAAGGCGAGATCCTCCGCAAGCTCAACTGCCCAAGTATCGATATCCATCCGATTCGAGAGCTCCTATTCGCTGGCCCGGACGCAAGAGGCCTCGTAAGTTTCTTATGTATACAAGAATTTCGGGCTGCCTATCTCACGAGCCACGGCGCGCAAATGCAAGTTCGAATTGCGATCGTTTTTCAAGCGCAAACAGGCTTGAAAATCGTTTCCACCAAAACCACGCGTCATTTTTGCTTCGTGGTTATTGTGTCGAACGGTAGCGCTCGTATCGACCCACCAAACTGAAATTCAACGCTTTTGTTATGATTTCTGGTTAGCTATCTCGGATTCAAATGGTATGTGACTTTTGTGCTTCCTTGAATCATTATTTAAGTATCGTAGTCACATAATTTTACGATGTTTACGCGCGCAAGTCAAACATTCGGTCAAGCGTTTTGACCCCACCTCTCATCTTTCCCCGACACAAATGAAATTCTCGCTTCATGTTTTGCTTCCTCATAGAGGAAGCTCTGTGATAGGCTCGAAAACGAGATTCCAGCCCTCGTAGGACAATTTGGTTTACATATTTGTAATTGATTGAATTCTCAACAAATGTCCGTATGTATGTTGTGTGTGTGTGTGTGCGTGTGCGTGTGCGTGTGTGTGTGTGTGTGTGTGTGTGTGTATGTGCGTATGTCCGAGGCAAAAATGTTACGGTGGATTGTATAAATTTCAATGGCATTCATTGTCGTTTTTAGTATTAATGAGGCCAGAAAAAGTTTTTTGGCAATACACGAGAAAAAAAGTTTTTTTTTTCGATTTTTTTCGATTTTTTTCGTAAATGTGAAAAAAAAATTGTTCTTTTTTTTCACGTAAAAATGCCGGAATTTTCAAAATTTTTTTCTTGTCCACATGAAAACACAGCAGCCAAGCTTTAATTTAAGACCAAAAAGATAGGCATTCACCGAATATTATGAAAATTAACGACTCGAATTGAATTTTTTTTTTTGTAAATTTGAAAAAAAAATTTTTATTTCACGGATAAATGCCGGAAATTTTTTTTTATCATCATGAAAGCAGAGCAGTCAATAAATGTTAGTCAATAAACAGCTTATAAATGTGCATAAGTTGAAATTTAATTACAGATTTAAAAAACAAAAAAAAATTTTTTCTTTTACAAATTTTGTATAGATTTTTAAATTTATTAGTATTAAGTTTTAGGTTAATATTTATTATAATACAATTAAAAAGAATGAGGAAGCACTTTGCTAATGACTTGGCAGCGGTTTTTTAATTTTTGAAACAAGACTCTGAGTATTACGATTCGACAGGGAAAAGTGCATCCGCCACGGAATTATACGTAAAACGAACTCTTTCTACTCTCTATACTTACAATCCCCAGATCTCCAAAACTCACGATTCAATTAAGCGTATACCGTTCTAGCGCGTCACTTCACTCGTATGATTATCAAATGAAGCTTTGTTATGCTCGAATTTAATTGAATTCCAATCAGTAGTATTTATCATTCCATCGGATCTCCGAGGTGCAAGAAGATCGTATCCCGTTAGTCGTTCAGAGTAAAGTGAATCGCAATAAACCAATTTGCCCATAAAAATGAGATTTGTTTCAAAAATCGTACAATGAAACAGCTGATTGTAGCAGGAATTGTAAAAACAATTATTTATTACAATGAAACCCTATGAACAAATATGTTTAATAGATGAGTACCATTGTCATTCAATGTGCAATAATGTTACTTCTTAATCTTTCATATTGAAATAAGTATAATTCAATACATTCGAATTAAAAGTTTTATTCAAGGAAATGGAAAAATTGAAACGATTAAATTAATCAAAAACAAAACGTATACCCATTCCAACAAAAATTTGTATTTAATTTTTAAACAAATTTATGTAGCACAAAATCGATCTCTCGTTACATCAGATCCATTCGCGTCTTAGTCGCATCGAATGACTGCGCACACAGCTCGAAATCGCTCCTCGGTCAAGCAGAGAAAAATTTAGATCGAAAGCTTGAGCTATACGTGGACACTTGGGTGCATGCGTCGTGAAGCGTGTTTCGAACGGGTTGCCTGCTGCCCCCCCCCCCCCCCCCCCCCCCCAAGGCTCATAAGGCCAGCGGGGCTCTGTCCGAGTAGTCGTGTATAGCGATCGACTTAGCTTTTTTCAAGCTGTATCGGCGCCCGCATGTATGCAGCGGCCGCAGCTACACACCTCGCACTCGCATGCTCGCAGTCTCGTTGCAATGTATAGCTCATAATACATGAGCTTCGTGCGCGCACGATATACCAGGCATCATTTTTCTTTGTCGCTTTTCGATATGCTAATACCCCGCGCAACATGTCGCCATGTACTGGTCCGCGAGAAATACGAAAAATCCTGACCTACTGCATATAGTGCTACCTTTTGCTGCAGTTAGACCCCCCGCTCGGCTATGGAAGCTCCTGCACCGCTTTTATCTAAGCCTAACTTACCTAGCCTAAATAAAAAAAATGACAAACATACTTTGTCTTGCTCAACATTTTCGGCCAGTCCTTTCAACTAGCTGTGGTCTTTTTTATCAACACTTTTTTAGACATTTCGACGTTGAAAACCCATCTTCTAGTTGCATACGTCCTTTTTTTCCGAGTGAGATTTACATTTAATCTTATTATTATTATTATATTATTATTATTATTATTATTATTATAATAACGCCCTCTGCGGAGCTTACACTACAAGTACATAGGAATAATTTAACAAAAATAAAAGCAAATACATCTGTTGATATACAATAATATAAAAATAAAAACTTTTCATATCTTTCAGAAATACATGGTTTTTCCTTCTTTTTTTCCTTTTTTTTAACACTAACTTTTAAAGTTTATAAGCACATTATATGTAATATTAAATGACTTAATTTCATGTTCAATTATTTTTTTCAAAGTTTTTTCACTATTACTTAAGTCTTTCATGTTTTTAAGTAGAGCGTATATTCATAGCTTAACAATCCAAATGTAAGTGTATTCCTAGGCAATATAACCCGTGGGCAATAGGTCCCATAACTGAAAACAGTTTTTTTATTTTTGAAAACTAACTTCACTGATCGGAACGTAATAAATATATTTTGGTTAAATTTAGGTTCATTATGCATCGAAATGTGCAATCATAGGCACCAATCGTTTGCGCTTTTCACGAATAATCGATAGTTGCTCTCATCGTATCGAAAATATAATAATATAATAAAAATAAAAAATATGATATTTTTTCTTCTGGGTGCTGCAATTTCAGCACCCATTTTGAAAATTCACTTTTCCATGAAAAATTGTTAACGCGCAAACGTAAGATTTGTCAGTTTTATAAAACTTTCCACGCGCAAACGGGCGATTTTGCCCTTTTTCAAAATCTGGGTGCTAACTTTATGAACCCTTTCTGAATCTTGTATTCACTGAATGGTTAAGATACTCTTGCCTGAGAATGTGATATTCTTTTACAATGGTATTGAATATAAAGATCTGTCTCAAATATGGAGATCTCTCAATATCTATAGCGCAGATTCCAATAATTTTAAGTATTCTGTCTTGCAATAATCAAATGAATAATTTTATTTATATGACGTGATTTTTCGACTGCTATCCAAACATCTAAAAATGATATGTTATGAGCTTGCAATGAAAATTGAAATTCGAAATTGAGTAGCAAGTAAATGGATTTCGCGTGCAATATCCGACTGACTTTCGAAAACACGCACCATCTGTAGACGGCACTTGAGATTGGTGACTGTAAGTGTCAGTAGGCTAAATAGCTATATGAAATATGTACATACTTTGTGAGCAGCACTTTATTAATTTAGAAGTACCGTATACAAAAAATCACCCATCAATTTTTTTAATTTGTTCAAGGTATCACTCGCACGAGGGACCATCATAATGCCATTGACACATTTCGCCTTGATTTTTCTATTTCACTTCTAAAATGATGATTTATTTACATAAAATATTCAAGTTTAACAGTATGCATTTTAACAGTACTGCTGCTTATACTGCTTGCGGCTATACTCGTCTTTCTCAATTGAGAGCTGCTGCAGATATATACGGTCTGGTCAGTGTCTGCGCGAAAGTACACAAGTGAGCATACATGACTTGGAGAGCTCCAGAAATTAGAGGTCCGCGCGCACGAAGCCCACCCAGAGGCTTACGAGAGCTCTCCTGCACTGCAGTACTGCAAAACTCCGTCTCGTGTATGATGCACCTGTCATTGAATAATTATGGCGCTGTCCGCCGTCTTCTTTCGATAATTCGTAATCGCACTTTGCTGCGTTCTTACCGCTCAATTCTGCTAATATACCTTGTTCCATGTTCGGAATTTGTTCACCTGCGCGAACGGACGTTTCATCGCGTTTTAACATCGAATCTTGACTTTTGTCTTGAAAATGAATCATTACCAAAAACTAGAGATTAAATGACCAAGTTGGACTCTTATGTATATCGTGATTCGTGTACGAGACAATCAATAGTTAAATTTAAGAATAAATTAATCTCGCGACTGTTATCGTCCCACTCAACTTAATTTAGATGCCACATGAAGCAAATAAGGAGAATATGCATAAATTTCATTTTTTAGTTATTACTCCACACTTGGACTTTATCGATTTATTATCAGTAAGAGAAGCAGGTCTTCAATAAATTAATTTCTTTGACATTCAAATATATAATACTTCCAAGTACACTTTCCCGTGAACGATAAAGATTGGAAAAATTTTCAAAAATGACATACCATCAATAAAAATTTAATCGTACACTTTATTTTCATTTGTACTTTTTTCGCAACTTTGTATAGGAAATACTTGTAACAAGCTCTCGTTCGTTTAATTCGGTAAAGAATATTTTGGATTGCTAAATAAAGTAAATGCTCCATAATTGCAGCAAATTTATTTTTACAAAGAGAAAGTTCTAACTTTGCATCGAGTACTTTACACATCCAGTACAGTAACCCAAGTATAGCTTTAAATGCACTTGTATATGCACCAAGAATAGATGTAAATCACATCCGAATGAAAACCGATTATTTTTTACTAACGCGCATCGGAGCTGAACTAAGCCACATGAGACAAGGCCGACGCGAGCTGCGATCTATGCGTGAGTACGATTGCTGCATTTTTTGTCTACGCACGTGTTCATAAGTGTACAAGTGCAAACAGATCGCGAAAAGCCACGTTCACGCAAAGACAGGTTGTTTAGTGCGCGAGCTCGACAAATGTTATTCGATATACGTGAAATCGACTTGGATTACCTGCCACGCGGGGACTCGACTCACTGGCGGGGAACTTGACATCGTCGTCACGCCTCTTTTTGACACCGCATTTGCCATTTGCCATGCGGATCAGCTGATTTATCCAAGCGCAAAGCTTGCTGCTACCTACTCAGACTAGGTGAGCAAAACTTTTCCAGCAAAACTGACCTGAAAGGAAGATTGGACGTAATATAATAGCTATTAATTCGCAATAATCATTTCTTTCTAACATTGGCTAATTAAGTTTTTTATGAAAGAAATTAAGCTAGGGTTGAATGAGGTATGAAATGTAGCCCCCCGAAGCGCAGTATTCGCTACTTGGGTTGCCTTTCAGAGATAAATGTCAAAGTCAAAGAGGGCCTCAAGGCGAGTCACCTATCTATGTTCACGCCAGTGAGGCTCGGATGCTCGTTAAATGGAGTAGTCGGAGAGTGAGAGTACGGCAGTGGCCCTTTAAGCGGGCATCGCAGACCATCAGTGCTGAATACCGCACCGCAGTCCAAGTTTATACCTGTCCTGAGCTTGGGCGCGCGCAGTTCCAGTGACGTGATTACGTTAGATGATCTTTTAATTGGTCACCGAACCCGGTCGTGCATGATCATTGCCAATTTCACGTTTAGCTCTTGATCTAGGCGCGTTTCGAATTCCACGCGATCCGATCATTTATGTTGACTGCCTCTACAGTTTAATTTCGATTACAATGCTTTCAATGCTTTGTTTATCGTGCAAATTGAAAAATACGAGAAAGAATTTCATATATTCCTTACTATAGTTTCTAAAGATATAAAACTGATCATTAATTGTAATTGACCCGGCATTTTTCAAGATAATTTATAAAAACAAGCAAAATTGAATCACTAAATTTTTATTCTAAATTCAACCCATTAACTTCCAGAATGACTGAATTTCGCTTCATTTTTTTCATGTTTTGGACCTTGAACAAAATTTTCATATACATATTTTAAGGTAAAATCTATTGCCCTTTCAAAATCCAATTTAAGGGATCTACTACCTTTAGAACGCCGAAAATAGAGGTTTTTAAATAATTGTTTATTATTTTTTATATTATAAATATTGATAGAAGAGGTGTTACACTTAGTAAATATACTCTCGAAATGTAATAAAAAAAATGTTCCCACTCTAACCTAAAATACGCAACTTTGCCGCTAGTTTTAGGCTCTCGTAGGAAAAAATAGCATCATCAACTGGTGCAGATATGGTTTTTTAACAAAACTCGTTATAGAACTCGCCTTCGGCTCGTACTATAATCCCTCGGTTTTCTAAAATACCATATCTGCACCCGTTGAAAAATATACTATTTTTTCATTTATTTTTGCACGTGTTTAAGAATGAAAAATGTACTTAAAGAAATGACCCAAAAAAGAGGGTTGTGCGCCGTTGAGGAAATCTTTGCAATGAATGGTCGGAAACAAAAAAACCAAGTAGTTTTAGATTCAGTATGTTAACAGCTATTGAATGAATTGAGCGATTTTCGATTTTTGCAAAATTGACAAAATGGCGGACATTTTTCCAAAAACAACGTAAAAACGCGCGTTTTTTCATGATTTTCTTGCAAATAAAAATACTTAAAATCAAAATTTTGAAAAACCCCCAATTCATACAATAACTATAGTCGTAAAGAATGTCTGGTGAAAATTTCGAAAAAAAAAACGCGATTCAACTTTTTTTTTAGCATTTGAGCGCGCTAAAATGACAAAGTAAAATTCGACTAAAAATACAGTTACACTGCTCCAATCTTTCTGAATTTTTAATAAGATACTTCTGTAAATATATACTTTTCAAAAATGTAATAAAAAAAATCGATTTTTTGAAAATTCTAAAGGTAGTAGATCCTAAAGGGAGTGACCGTAACCATTGATGTTCTTAAGAAGTGTACGCGGCCCCGGTGCTGTAACTCAATCGGTACGCTCTGAATGTTACGACAACAGAGGTACACTTTGTAAATACGTAAAACGCCAGAATTTTGGAATTTTGAAAAATAAAATGGAAAGGGGACAAAAATCCTACTCAAAAATGAAAAAAAATTTTCGATTTGAAGCCCCCTTTGAGCCCTAATTAAATTCAGAAATAATATTTGATGCTTACAAGGAAAGTTAAAATCCTGAAAGTTTCAGCCCTCTAGGTCCAACCCTATTGAATTTTCAATGCCTCAAAGTTGAATTTTCTTATTCTGCTGATATTCTGCTTGCAATTCTGATTTTTTGGGGTTAACATGAAAAAATTGTTCAATCATGGTTTTTAATGTAAAATTTGATGTAGAATTCAAATTTGTACTTACAAATCATATTTACTACTTCTAGACCTATAGAAATGATATTGAAAACTGTGAAAAACTGAAAAGTCTCAGAGCACGTGTAATCCGAGGCGAAAGCCGAGGCTGATAATCACGTGCTCTGAGACTTTCTTTTTTCGCTACATAGGTGCAAATACAATTTTTTGTGAATCCTCCGGCCTAAAGTAACATTTTCATTTCGCTGAGCGGGAGTAAAATGTTACTTTAGATTTGGGTGGCACAAAAAAATATTTTTACAGTTGAACTGTAAATCAATCGGTGCGGAGCGTGACATCAACTTCAATAAAGCAATGGTACGCTGATATCGTTTCGTTGGCAGAAACGGATTGAGTTCGGCACCTGCAACAGTCCTATGAGCACTTTGAGGTTATGTTATGTGTCAACTGTGAATCAAAACAAAAGAAACAAAAAAAAACTCATAGGCGGGCGCGCGAGCTGGCTGGCCTCTATATGAATCACTTACACACACAAGTTGCCTAAAATAAGCAGACGAACACATTATACGGCGATACAGTGACCAGCCCGCGCGCCTATGAGTTTTTTTTGTGTTTCTTTTGTGTTTTCATTTACAGTTGACACTCAACATAACCCCAAAATGCTCCCAAGACTGTTCCAGGTGCCGACTTCAATCCGTTTCGTACCTAGAAACGGACCCGTTTCTGCCAACGAAACGGAATTTCTATCATTATAATGATTTATCGATGTTGGTTTGGCGCGCACAAAGGGTATGATGCAACTACACTGATAAATTATTTATTTCATTACCTTATATTCCCTGTCTGTGTATTTACCGAGCAGTTTGGAATGGATTTAGCTAAAATTAGGTAAACATCTCTTTTTCATTCATTCATTGTCTGTTCATTCATTGCTTTTAATTTATATCTTTAATTTTCAATTCAACGCAGAAAACTTTTATTGCAGTTCATCAAATATTTTGTAAATAAGAAAAACATTCCGAATGTCAGAGAAAAAATTCTAAACTACTGACGCTCACGCCAAGCCTGTGTTTGTTGTATTTTGATTATAATGTAGAATCAAAAATATTAACGAACACAAAACATAACGAGAAAGAAGAAAATGCAAAAATACGATGTATACTCAATAATGAATATGCGTGTAAAAGCATGCATGCGCACGTGCCTACAGAAATACTAGATTTTTAGCGCGACTTTTGCACGCTTTGATGCATTTGCACACAACAAAAGCAAGCAAACACGCACACACGCAGTTTGTAGCTCGAAGGTTCGGGTTATATGCTCTGTAGTCTCTTTGCGGCCAACAAACACACAAGCATCAGATCGTTTTTCATTCATGACCGAGGTGTTCCGTCGATTACATTACACGCACACATACACATACTCTCTGTGTCTTTCTTATAATTCTTTTCTTTCTCGTACGTCCTTTCCTTTTCTTTAACGGCAAAAGGTAAAATCCATGTGCGAAAATATTGTAAAAATGTATCTATGTACAGGTGCTATCTTTCTCCCTTTCTCTTTCTCTTTCTCCTTCTCCCTCTTTCTTAAACTTGAATTGATACAGAGCTGGTAAGATTTTTACACTGTTTCCTTGTCTTCCGCATATGTTAAGCCAAGAAAGGAATTGATGCTGTTATTTTATTTCGTGCTTAGATTCGTACACGCTTTAGCTTCTATCTAGAAACACAATTGTTGTACATTGGGGGATGTGTTTAACTCATCTTGAGAAATAAGATATTCTTTGATTTAATGCACGATTTTAATACTCTTGAAATAACCATCCATCTCTTCTTCGTCGTAACTATAAACTGTCAGTGTCTCGTTGTCATCTGTAGTATACTTATTTCGTATATTTTAATATCTATATTTTTAAATATACTGTCATGTCACTACATCCGTTGCCCAAAAGCTGCTCTTTGTTGCAAATAACCTATAACAGTAATATCCGTTCTTTCAATATTTTCGTGCTTATTAATCAAGAAGTTATTAAATTTTATTAAAATAATTTATTTCACAGTGATTTCAATACTTTATTCACCCAGTAAAGAGTTACAATACTTGTATTTAACAATCTTGTGAATTTATTTTCTTTTCATAGAGCATGAAAAATTACTTGAACCTTGAAGGTAGTATTTGTAGAAATGTTTCATTGGCTTAAATAAAATCCTAAATTTATAATTACAGATTCTTGATTATCAGGATGTAAAGGCTGACCGATGCACTTCATGTCCTTATCACTGATAAAAGAATGATTTGTGAAATTAATTTGCATTTTATTCTCTCTCTCTCTCTCTCTCTCTCTCTCTCTCATCATTACCTTTTTAATTGCGTGAAAAGTTTTTTTGAACATTCTGACCAAATGTTTTCATCGCGAGGAAAAGAATTTGACGTAGGGTACATTATTGTGTGAAACCCTTCCTGAGAATTGTCACAACTGCTGTAATCAATTTCTTCTTCGGTCTTACCTTCAAACCCGTCGTGTCTTACTCCTAACCTTGAATTGGAAAAAAAATTAACAAACGTTTGATAAATCTAGGATCAAAGGCATTACTGACGAATGTGCTATTTCATGTATCGCATTGCTTATTCCAAAAAAGTTTCCGTCATCTTCTACTATTACTCCATTTTCCGAGAAATTACATATACCTTTTCTCCAAGTGATTCCTAAACTTAACAAAAGGAAGAATAACTATTCTGTGGCTATCATAATATTGAATACACTTTACCGTTTACCCTCGTATATCCATCAGAATTAGCAGCTTCCGACCCCAATCCTAAAGATCTGAGAAACAAAATAAACATTCAAATTACTTTTTATTGGTTTCAATTCATATAATAGTCGAAATGAAATTTTTTACTTGCCCAGTCAAAGTTATGATTAGATTGTAGTCCAAATCCGTCTCATTCAAATATTTTTTTATTTCTCCAAAATTGTCAAGAGCTCTGTCTATATCAATGGAGTTTTCAATATTATTGTATTTTGTTTGATCAGTGTAAGATAAAACTTTATGTTCCTAAAAAATTGCTTGTTTTAATTTAACATAATTAAGTTAATAGAAGTTTGAACTTACTTCGACCGCTATGACTCCAGTTACTTTTAATTTGATGGGAATTTCAGTAATTTTTCTATATTTGATTTCTACGCTTGACCAAAAGACGTTCATGTATTTATCGATGTACTTATGATCCTTGTACAGCAAACTTTAATCAAATATAAAATTTCATAACACATCATCAAAATTTAGCACCCCATATTTATTGAAAATGCGACGAACCTGTAAAGTGCGTAATCAATTACTACTAAAATTTTTACATCCAATCTTTCCCAATGAACGGATGAATTATTTGAAAGTCTGGCATTTTCAATATCCTTCAATGCATATTCTGCAATAAGAGATTATTTTTATACATTGAACAAGTCCGAGTTCAAAAATCAATTGTAATGCCTACTGTATCCAAAATTATTGTTGGTTTGTATAATACTTGTGAATGTTTGTACTGTCTCAGTTTCTGGTAAACTTCGACGGGACCTATTGTTTGGCAGTTCCTGTTTATACCTTTCTATAGCGGCTACAATTTGCTGACTTACCCATGGCCCAAATACACCTGACTAAAGATATCATATGTAATTATCCTAATAAAAAATTATTGTTTTAAAAAATTTGATCAAAATTACAAAGTGTGTAGCGCTGCAACCGCCGTGATATTGAGCATCGTGAATCGGTATCAACGAGGCCTCCATGTTGATGTCTTCACAGATGACATTTTCCTTTCCAAGCAAACCCTGCGCGTGATTCGCTGTTTCACTAACGATTTCATAATTGTGACATCCTCAAATGAATTCGACTGAACAATTAAATGAAAATTTTACCCTATGGAATATTCCTGAAGAGTTCAAAGTCCAAAATGAAACGTTCTCAAATACGTGTGAGTCCCGCGGAACCAAGCGTACATCGTAAGACATACCAAAGTCATCGGTAAATTTAAAAGGATATGGCTCAACTTCATTCAGCTCCAACTCTGCACACTTCATACAATTGAAATAAAATAATAATTCAAGTTTTTTCATGAGAATAATCACACGCGTACTCACCACATATTCAAAATGTATGTCTCGATACAACAAAAAAGTTAAAAAGTACGCGAATGTTAGCTCGTTCATCTTATCTGGATGCGTGTTGACAATGTTTGAAAGAAAAAATTGCCTGTTCGTTGATAATATATTTCTCACAGCAGCGCGAACCACGAAATTTCATTCTATTTGAACGTGTACAACCGTTTTTTGTCAAGGAAAAAAGCACGAATTATTGCATCGATAAGCTTTGTCATAAAACGTTTGTCGTGTAATTTCTATTATTATGTGCATTGCATTTCGGCAGCGTTGGGTTTGAATCGAGCAAGTCGCTTATTTTGCAACGCTTGTGGATCTCAGACAAAATATTATAAAACGCATCGGTAAAATAAATATTTTCGTTTCTTGTACGCACAAATTGCAGATCGGCAATGCCGAACGTGCATAAAGCATGCGCGAGCTCGCTCGGCAGCGAATGATTCTAATCAGATTTCGAGAAGTCTCACACACGCACAATATCCGTCTCTGCCCTTCATAAAACTCCTCCCTCGCTGTTCCGCTGAGCACAATGCCTAGACTTCGATCTCGCATCGCAAGTGTCAAAATCAATTTTGCTTCTCATAATGCCTGCAGCAGTATATTGTGTACACAGCAATAAAATACAATCGAGTCTTTTTGATCGCTTCTGCTTCGTGGAATGACAGTTTCAACCTTATCGAGCAGCTGTAATCTCGACTAAGTTATACATACGTACCACAGGTGTATTACAAGGCAGTGCGGGGGTTATATCATACTATCATACACGCGTTGCAACAATCAACGCCCGCAGGATAAGAAAGATTGTGCGGCGATAAAAAAAGAAGACGAAAAAATCTGGCATCTTACGTACGCATTAAGTTATGTTATGCAGACGGCATGACAGATGCCAACACGTATACGTGCCGAGTTCAGAGGTGGCTTGTATTCGCGCGCCCGATCCGGCGATTGCAGCCCAGAGCTCTGCACTCGCTCGATTCTGGCGCTCGAGCTCACTTGGGCGATTCTTCTTCCTTCATTTATTTTATTCATTCGAGGAGCACTAGAGGCTCGCTCGACAACGCGTGGCTCGATGACTGAGGAATCGGTCGCAACTCTACTGTCTGTGGATGCCCAGAGACTGATTCGCTCTCTCGAGAAAAATATATGAGTGCGAACCGTAGTTAGATACCTTGTACTCGACGAACTTTCAACCAATTGACCAAATTATTGCTTCCTTTTTATCACTATTGTTCGCTCTCTAGACCCTATAGGAAAATTCTTGAACATCTTCATTTTTGCTCCAACGTATCTGCACGTTAACTTCACAAAAAAGTTGTTAAGTGCTATTTTCTAAATGCTTTATTATATAATTTAATAAATTTCTTACCAAAGTTACGTTGTGAGAGTATTAAATCCTGTAAAATAAAAATCATGAAAATCGAATTATAATATTGTTTTTTTTTATGAAAAAGTCTTTTTACACCAGAAAATATGTCTCTAGTACTTTTAATTATTTTAGGATTAGTTCATTAGTTCAAATTAGTCCAGGATTCATCTATAATGACTTATCATTCCAAAGCCCTTTGCCCTTGAATCTGAATAAAATTGTTGAATATTTTCATTGAATTATTTATTCAATCTAACAATCTCAAAAACTAGCAATCAGCTTTAAAAAAAAATCTATCCTTGGAAATTTTTGTTACTTTAACTACGAAAAAATGTCCTAACCTTTGCTTGAAATTATATTACACTTAAATGGGAAAAAAGATAAAACAAAAATTTTAAAATCAAAAAGGTCCAAATTGGTCAAAAATTGCGTTCAGATTCATGCGATGCAAGACTGAAGTCATTGTTGATGAACTCTGGACTATTTTAAATAATTAAAAGTACTACAGTCATATTTTCTAATATCAAAAGATTTATAATAACATAATTTTCAATTTACTGAATTTAACACAGGTGTAACAGGCCTAACTATAATCGCTCTGTGGTCCATTTACCTTAAATCTAGATTTCCGGTTTATCTGGCTCAAAAGAAACAATCATTGCTACCCTTTTGTCGTAATTTCCACAAATTTTATGAAAAGTGATAAAATCCTTACGCCTTCTGCATAAATGGCACGGAAACAAATCGACAATAAAGGCGGTGTAAAACCGCCTATTTTTTGAAAAATGCCATTCAATGAAAGATATTCTTTTCAACACGATTAGAAAATGATAAATTTTGACATACAAATGCATAGAATTATATTTTGGAATTTCTAATGTACTGTACAAGCGAAACAATTGGAGATACATTCTTTTATTTCTTTTATACTTATAAAAAAGTTGAGGTTTGCGAAACGACCATTTACACTTCGTTGTCATTTAAATTCGTAAAGATAACTTCACAAAGCTGCAGTCCTAAATAAATTTTATTTATTACATAAGATAAACAATTTTACCGAATAGTTAGCAGTAAAGTAGGTAAAATCAGCCCCAACCAGAGAAAACCCGATCTCGATTTCCGGTACTTATCTAACTTGAGAACATTGCTGAGCTAATAGCATTAAAGATATAACTGTAAGTAAATTAATATATGTTACAATTTTGAAACTCACTCAAGTGGAAAGGTTGTAATGCGTATCGCTAATTCTCTATGCGTAAATTTCAAATTACGTTTCTTTATACGTACTACCTTTTTACTTTTTAAAGAATATAAATTCGTAATCTATTTTTAATTTCGTTTTTTCAATCAAACTTTTTTCTTATTAAATCAATTATCAATTTAAAAAAAATCTTAATAGCACGTGTAAAGCAGAAATCTGATATAAAGCTTGAATAAAAATCGGATGAAACATTTTGCAATGCAGTTTTTATTTGTTCTATACACAAGAGCACGATTGGATTCAATACGAGTATCTATGTACAATTCAAAACCAATTGATCAAGTTGTCATACGTAATTTAACAAAAAAACTCGTATACGCCATTACAAAATGGAGCATTGATAAAAAAAGCTTACTAAAAGTAAAAATACGTTATCTCTATCACCGCGATCACATCGTAATATTTATTTACGACACTTGCGTTAATTCATTTTACTTTAGAATCAAGTTAGACGTAAATTAAGAAAGTGAATTAGCTGCAATGGCGCCGCGATTTATGTGCTGAAATATTTCCATACTGCGGTCGCAATAATCTTTCGAGAATATAGGATATTTTATTGGAAAGTCTCTAAATGTGTAAAAACACAGTAAAAACGAAATCAGCCCTGTATATTCTAAAGACCCTATCGAGAATCGTCCTATTTAAAAAAAAAAGGCAAGGTTTGAGCCACAGAATCCAATTGTACTTTATTTTTTATTGTGTTATTAACGATACTTACAAAGTACCTAAACTATTCATATGGCTTTTTTAAAATTATAGAAAATTGAAATTTCACGGAATTTAGTCAAATATGAGATAATGCTTTCATGCAGAAGTTTAGAATATTTTTATTCTTAAGAATAAGTACTTTGATAATATTCAGGCAGCTGTTTAATTCAGATGAATGTTATATAATACATAGAAATTAATCGATTATGCATCCAATTAAGCGACTTTTAGTTAGAAGAATTCAGTGATCAACTTTAGCCCCAATTTAGAAGCGTTGAAGTATTAGCAAGTAATCTGTATATATAGACAGAGAAAAATGTTTCGACGTTTAACTTTTGGCCTAGCTTCGTTATGCCCACATAAATGACATATATAACTTTAATGATACATCATACTCAACATAGTAAGCGTGTGAAGAAATCCTTGAGTGCAGCTTCAGCGAAAAGAGTGAATATGAATAATCACCCAATCGAAAAAATGATAAAAAGTATCAGAGTGTTTTGCCCTTTTAAACAATGTGAGTTAGTTTTCTTTGCAACTCTTGAAACATTTTATTTTTTCTCATTAATTATTTACCGCATCATAATAATCCTGATCGTATTAGTATCATAAACTTTTTATGGTAATTTTGCAGAAAAAAATGCCG
This sequence comes from Trichogramma dendrolimi, assembly GCA_034770305.1. NCBI lineage: Eukaryota > Metazoa > Arthropoda > Insecta > Hymenoptera > Trichogrammatidae > Trichogramma > Trichogramma dendrolimi. Next base: position 117,575 of record JAPMIB010000047.1, read on the forward strand.
AAATCATTTTTATGCGCAAATTTTCATTTTTTTATTGTTTTATCAGCCATGACTTTTTCCAAGCATCCAATGTTGATTCTATCCTAGATCTTAAATTTTTTTTGCTTCCAATCTAATTTTCATGACAATACAATTTTCATGAAATTCGTCAACATGGAAAAAAAACGCGTAGATATAAAGCGAAAACATTGGGTTTTTTTCTTATTAATAGGTTAATATAATTATTCCGTTTGTTACAGCATGTGCATGTGATAATTTGGGATCATTTTCATCATCATGTGATATCGTCACTGGTCAATGCTCATGTAAACCTAACGTAATTGGAAGGCAATGCGATCGATGTTTGGTAATTTATCATTTTTATTCTAAAACTTTCACAAATCAAATATGTCATATCAGTTTTGTGTTGAAAAATTCCGAATCTTTCAAAAATGTAGTAAAATTCATCGATTTATGTTATGTGTCGACCGAGGAAATATAAATATGATTTTTTTCAAATGTGCTTACGTTCCTCTCTTAAATACCATGTTATAAAACTGAGTCTAGATCGAATCTTTTAATTTTATTTTTATATTAAGTAAAAATTGTCTCGTATATTCTTACTTTTTGTAGCTAAACTTTAGCTGGCACATTATTATTAATATATAACACGTGTAATAAAATATGTAGATTCATTAATTATTGAAGCGGTTTAAAAAAAAGTTAAATATGACATTGGTGTTCTGAGTTCCTTAGTAATAGCCTTTGAGAATGATTCTGTTATAGGCAGATTATTGGGGCCTCGTGATGGGAATGGGCTGTCAAGCCTGCGGCTGTGATCCGATTGGCGCCTACAATGAATCTTGCCACGAAGTCACCGGTCAATGTCATTGCAAACCCGGAGTCGGAGGCTCGAGATGCGACGTCTGTCTACCTGGACATTATGGATTTTCTCATCTTGGATGCCAAGCTTGCGAGCCGTGCAATCGTCCCGGGCACATCTGTAATCCGTTGAACGGCCGATGCACCTGCCCAGCTCTGAGTCTAGGCGAGCAGTGCGATCGGTGTCGGCCAGGAAGCTTCGGCTTGCGTCCGGGAATCGGCTGTCAAGCCTGCGCCTGCAGCACAGCTGGCTCGATCAAGTTGCACTGCAGTCAGATCGACGGTCAGTGCCCGTGCCGCGAGGGCTTTGCCAGCCGCCAGTGTAAACAATGCGCTCCGGGCTATTACGATTATCCCCGCTGCAAACCTTGCAATTGTGACCCCGATGGATCCCTCGGACAATGCGACGCTTCTGGCCAGTGTCCTTGTAAAGTAAATTCAACTTCTCTTCTTAATAACCAAAGTACCGATTTATGTGCAATTTTTATGTTTGCATTTTTTCATTTCGTATAGGAAAACGTCAAAGGTCGCAAATGCAATGAATGTGTCAAAGGCACGTTTGGTCTATCTCAAAACAATTCCAGGGATGCACCGAGTGTTTCTGTTTTGGTCGATCAAACACTTGTCGACAAGCCGAGCTAAGCTGGGGACAAAAACGATTACCTCGACCACGAGTACTTTATGTCAACGATACCGTTAATGAAGTTGTCGTAAGTAAATGTTGATTAACCAATTAACTTTCAAAGCAATTTTTTTCCATTTCGTTGTACTCTTTTTATTATAGATTCATCAAATATCAAACCTGCAATAATATTAGTAACTGCCAAAATTTTATTCAAACTTGATTACTTTTCCCTTCTTAATCTTGAAGTTTTGGTGATCATAGTTTTATACCTTTTCTATTTTATTTTTTCAATATTTCACTCTAAAATTATTGCATGTTATTTGCAAACAGATTTCAAATTATGACTCTTCGATTGTATTGCCGCACTACAACAGTGGATTGAATAAATCCAACTCGCTTTACGTTGTTCCCGGTACTGATGGTGATGTCACATTACCCATGAATTTTTACCGAGAATATCCGGTTTATTGGCAGTTACCAAGTACCTTCGTTGGCGATAAGGTAATCAATAGTGAAAAATAACTAATTCGATCTGAACAATGCTAAAATGTTATCGATGCAGGTCGCGTGCTACGGTGGTTACCTTCGATTCACCACGATTACCGATGGCGGATATGTGTTACGCGAAGGGTATAAATTTCCTCAAGTTCAACTACATGGCAACGGGATCGTTCTTGAACATTACCTCTCAAACACCTATAACGACAGTTGTTACCTCGTAAAGTACGACGACAAATTTATTTTAAGATTGAAGAAATCAAATTATCAGATGTATTATTAACTCATAAAAAATTGTTCCCATAGATTCGATGAATCAGTTTGGCAACTGAAAAGTAGACCCGAAACAAAAGTAACTAGACAAGTACTCATGGTTGCCTTGCAAAATGTCCAGCACATTTTTATCAAAGCTTCAGATTATACCGATTTTCCTAGAGCAACGTAAGTTTCCTATTTAACCCATTAACGCCGGGAGGACGCGATATTGACATTCAACTTTGCGCTTTTACCATGTCTCAATCGACACGAGAAAAATTATGAAAACCTCTATACTTTATGGTTTTGAGGGTGCTCTTTCTAATGGTGGTATTAAAAATTGCGAAAATTAACAATTTATAATAAAAAATTGCAAATTTACACAAAAAAAACGTGTTTTTGAGGTAAAAAATTTTTTTCTTTTCAATTTTCAAACCACTTATCATTGTTAAATGGGGTAAAATATATATAGAACGTGCCCTCGCGGTCTCTACTTTAAGAAACCATCATTAGTTTTGTCAAACAATATTTTTTTCTTAACAAAATGGCGGCTTGAATGAAAAAATCGACTTTTAAGTTTCACTATTTTTTATCTCGTAAACTATTGAGTTTAGAGAAAAAGTTTATGGAACAAAAAAGTCTTAAAATGCTTCAAGGAACATCCTTAAATTTTTTCAGAATTTTCCGAGATGATTTTTCAATTTCCGGGAAATGTGGGAAATCCGGTTTCCCAAAATCACTTCCAAAAATTCTGAAAAAATTTGTGGATGTTCTTTGATCAATTACAAGACTTATTTGTCCTATAAAATGTTTTCCTAAACTCAATAGTTTTCGAGAAAAAAAATATTTTTTGTTAACATCGCAAAAATTATTGGTATTTTTTTTTTCGAAAACTATTGAGTTTAGAGAAAAAGTTTATAAGACAAAAAAGTCTTGTAATTGATCAAAGAACATCCACAAATTTTTTCAGAATTTTCGGAAGTGAAATTGGGAAACCGGATTTCCCACATTTCCCGGAAATTGAAAAATCATCTCGGAAAATTCTGAAAAAATTTGAGGATGTTCCTTGAAGCATTTTAAGACTTTTTTGTTCTATAAACTTTTTCTCTAAACTCAATAGTTTACGAGATAAAAAATAGTGAAACTTAAAAGTCGATCGTTTCATTCAAGCCGCCATTTTGTTAAGAAAAAAATATTGTTTGACAAAACTAATGATGGTTTCTTAAAGTAGAGACCGCGAGGGCACGTTCTATATATATTTTATCCCCATTTAACAATGATAAGTGGTTTGAAAAGTGAAAAGAAAAAAATTTTTTACCTTAAAAACACGTTTTTTTTGTGTAAATTTGCAATTTTTTATTATAAATTGTTAATTTTCGCAATTTTTAATACCACCATTAGAAAGAGCACCCTCAAAACCATAAAGTCTAGAGGTTTTCATAATTTTTCTCGTGTCGATTGAGACATGGTAAAAGCGCAAAGTTGAATGTCAAAATCGCGTCCTCCCGGCGTTAATGGGTTAAAACACAAAATGTACGTCAAAATTTTTATATGCAATGAATTTGACGAAATATTTACTTGGAGCAGTTTAATGGAAGCTTCGATAGACATAGCTAGTCTCTCTGGAATCCACTCAGCACCTGTGGCGAGCAGTGTTGAGCACTGTGAGTGTCCGAGCGAGTACAATGGGACTTCCTGTCAGGATCCAAGCTCTGGCTATTACAGGTGGAAGGAATTCAACATCACATCTATACGAGGAAATGACTACAACGAGCTCATTGGTCGTGCCAAAAAATGCCGTTGCAATAACAGATCAGACGTCTGCGATATTGAAACTGGACACTGTCTTGTGCGTATTCCTTTTCCATGCTCTCAACATTTTCTAGCCATCAATGATTTCGCGAGATAAGTGCGCGATAGTTGTTAAATCGTTCGATATCGCAAGTGAACGAATTAACTGCTATTCAATGAGTTTCAAGCGTTTGCTGCGTTTAATAGTGAAAGCCACAAATGGGCCGTACGGCCTGGTAAATCGAGAGAACACAGGTCAGCGTACGAGTTCTCTCTGGTGACATTACGCTCGATTAAGCTCGTAATTTGATCTGTTTTTGCGCGTACCAAGCCTACTTTGTTTAACGTGCACTTTCAGAACTGCGTACGCGCCATCGATCTTTTCATATCAATGAAAGCCGTTGGCTATTTTTGTGACTCGCTTTATCAGACGCGAAAAAGTAGCTTAGTTTTCAACTTGGCATTATTGTCGTTGTTTCTAGAACTGTCGAGACAATACGGCCGGTCGCAACTGCGAGATCTGCGCCGAGAGCTACTTTGGCGATCCAAATTACGGAGGATGTCACGCGTGCCCGTGTCCCCAGCGAGATAAAAAGTTTTCCAACACGTGCATTTTGCGCGCTGACAACCAAGTCGTCTGTGTTTGCAAGCCAGGTACGTAGCCGCTGTATAACACGAATAACACGTCTGAATAACACGTGTGCAGCCTAACGTTATTTTTTTGCAAAATGACAGGCTACGCGGGCAATAGGTGCGAGCGTTGCGCGTACGGGCACTTTGGCTATCCCAGCAGACCGGGCGGCAGCTGCGAACAGTGTCGCTGCAACGCCGCTGGAAGCGCCAGCGACGAGTGCGACACCGAAACCGGACAATGCAACTGCAGACCCGGCTCTACCGGCCGGGACTGCTCCCAGTGCGAGGAGGAGCGCAAGGTCTACGTGGGACTGCAGTGCATGTGTAAGCGGCCCTATTCAATGCTAGCTTTACAACGTCATCGTCGTCTCTCTCTCTCTCTCTCTCTCTCTCACTGTTTTTGCATCATTTGAAACTTTCAGCCTGCAACGACAATTGCACTGGTCTGTTGCTCGACGAATTGGAGGATATGAGGTACGAGTTTGCGAATGCTACGACGCACGTCAAGGCCGGTTACATTACGCCCCCGTGGGAAGCACTGGCCAACATCGACGACAATGTCACGCTTATGCTCCAACAAATTCAGCAAAACCAACACTTCCAATACCAACTGGAACAGTTACCCTGGCAACATTACCGATCCTTCGCCGTGCAATCTGAACAATTGCTAAAAACGGTAAGCACTCTTTCACCCAACTTAGATCTCAAATACTTGTTCTTGTAGCTTTAACTCAAAATTTCATTTTATTCTGATTCAGGCTATGAATAGTCTCAATAATGCCAGAATAACCAACTCACAAAGCGGCGATTTTCAAAATAATGTTTACAGTTTGCAAATTGAATTTGAAAATTTAAAACGCGAATTAAACAGTAAGAAAAGTTTATTTATTAAAAAAAGAAAATGATACTTTTTAAAAAGAACATTTCATTTCAATGTTAATTTTATTATAGATACTATTACAGAGTTATCATATTATGGAAGTGATAACAATAAATTAGAAATTAGTAAATCTTTGAAAAGGGCTCACAAAATATTGAATGATATTAAGCTTCTCGACATACCTAAACGAACTAAGATATTTGAAAATATCACAAGGTAATCGTTGTAAATTAATTTCCTTAAGGGGACCTTACATTTCCGAATTAGAAAAAAAAAGTTTTTTTGAAAAGATCTTTTCAATAGAATAAGACAACAAAATAGCTTAATAAAACTTATTGTACAAACTTCATTGACCTTGCAATATACATAAAAAAATTTTAAAAATTTAAAAAAAAAAAACCGTGACCGACACGATAACAAAAATAACATTAATTGTATCGTCCTGAAATTTCAAGATGACAATCTGCCATTTTATTGCTCAGAATGAACTAGAATGAAAAACGTTAGCTAAAAAATAACAAAATGGCATCATTTTTTCGAGAATTGAAATTGTTTTTATCGAAAATTGTTTATAACTCTAAAAATATTGTGTAGATTTTTACCGTTCTGCCTCATACCGTGTAGAAATATGTGCAGAGTATTGTGTTAAAGTTTTAGAACGATGAAATTAATGGTTTTTCTTCAATCATGTGGGCCAACTTGAAAAACGTAGTTTCGAGAAAACAGTTATAACAGACGACAAGAAACCGCTAAAAAACTAAAAATAACATTTTTATACAATTAAAGGCCGTTAAAGTATGTGTAAGAAATTTCATTCAGATATGGCTTTCATTGAAAATAAACCTTTGAAAAAAATGTAAATTTTTTTAGTTTGGGTCCCCTTAAGAATCAATTTTCATCATTAAAAGTTACTTCTAATACCCTTATTTACAGTGAGTGCACAGTTCACATCGAAATGCTACATGAAATACTCTTATCGATGGAACCTGTGACCATGTATAAATCAGAAGCTCATGATTATTATTCAAAATTAAAAGATTTTCAAAGAATTTTAGAAATTATAATGGAAGATATGTTTACGTATGATTCTTATTACAATGAAGTAAATCAAACTTATGGAGTATTTCAAATTCAAAAAGTTGAAGTAGAAAAAGTAAGTTCAGATTTAAATCAATCACTAGATCAAGGACAAGATTATGTTGAGCAGGGATTAAAGTGCATACTTAATGCCGAAAATAATTTACAAGTGAGTTTTAATTTAATATTGCTTCGCGCCTATCATAACCGTTCAAGTAAAACGAAATTATTTTTAGATCATACCAGAACTGCAAGAAAATTTAGAAGAAGCAACAAAGAATCTTAGTATCATTGAAAAAATTCAATATCGATTAAATTATGAGTATAAAAATAATTTTGTAATCGAAGCAACGGCTCACGCTCAAAAATTGTCCGACTATGTTGAACAGTACATTGGGTTAGTACAAGAAGTTAAAGTTATTTGTGTTATCGGATAATGATTGAAGAAAAACAAATAATTCTAGTTTTCGTATTTTTTCAGCTTATTTTTGGCTACTCGTGCTCAAGCCGCCAACCCCCTGAAGGCTAGTCAAGCGTACAGAAACATTGTCAACGATTTGATTGCAGCCAGAAACGATGCTCAAGATGCAAACATAATTCTAGATGGAGTTAAAGCTCAAGTATTAGATTTTTTATTCAATTTCTGAACATATTTTAACAAACGTTGCAATTTTATCTAAAACGTTCCTTATTCAGATTTACCCTGATGGAATAAATTATACAAATTTATTGGACAATGCTTTAGAAATCGGACGCCGATCAAGCGAGCAATTAGAACGAACCAAAAACCACACTTTACCTGTAGTTCAAGCAAGAGGTAATTTAAATAATCAAAAACAATCGGTCGCACATTTGAAGCATTCTTTGAATACAATGGGAAACAGCGACAATAATATCAATGTAAAACTTAGAGAATTGCAGAGCAACAGTCAAAAATGTAAGATAAATTTTTGACGCGATAAATGTTTTGAATTTTTCAAGTGCCATTCAATAATATATTTTACATTTTCCAGTGACAGAAACCGTAAACTTGTTGTTATTAGAAAATCAAAAAACTGACGATCTCATATCAGCAACGCAACGATTGGTCAAAGATTATCAGCAGGGAATCGTGGACGATTTAAATCCACGTTTGGCTGAATTGAAACGTCAAGGCGATTCGAGTATTAGCCTAGCTAGTGAAAAGGGTAGGCCTAGCTTGTTTCTAATCCAACGCAATTCGGAATAGAGTCTTATTTTTTATTTTCTTACAGTTGCCGAAGCTCAGAGTACCATTAAGATGTTAGATGCCAAAGTAACGAGCTTAACATCAGCTTCAGACAAGAGACAAGGCAAATTTGACAAGTGGAATAGTACTCTGTCAACAAAATTACAAATTTTGAAAGATAAGATAGCAGAAGCCAGAAATACCGCTGATGGGGTATGAAAATATTATTATTATTATTATTTTTTTAATTATTTTTAGAACAATCGCCTTTTAACAATGTTAAAAATTATTTCAGATTCGAGTTTCAATCAGATCAGCAGAAGGTAAAAAATGCGTGCGATCCTATCGGGCAGCGGACTTGCAAGCATCATCAACTACGACGATTGTTATGACTCTCGCCATACCTGAAAGCCAAAGAGAAGGTTTACTGTTTTACCTAGCTAGTAGTATAAATGTAATTTTACTTTGAATCATTTAAAGCCGACTCGTTTTTCAATATCATGATCAACTTTTAATGACTGGTCTTTCATTATTCAGGATGATTACGTGGCCATTGAGATGTATGATCGTAAAATAAGATTTGTGTGGAACGTCGGCGGTGGTACTGGCGTGGTCACTCATCCCCAAATTCTTAACGCAGGAAGCCTAACCGACGAAACCATGTGGTACCGCATCGAAGCAGAAAGGTATACGTTACAACACTACTATTTTACAAATTAATCTCGCAATTTTTGGATTATGACACAGTTGCGTCGTTATAGAATAAGACACCTTGGAAAGCTAAGCGTCAGCAAACAACTATCAAGAAGCAACAATTACCTTCCTGTTGTCAACATGACAAGCTCAGAATTCGGCCTCCTCGACGTCACATCGTTGGATCGTATTTGGATCGGAGGCCTTCCTGAACTGCAGTTCAAACCAGCTAGCCTCATAGCTCCTGTTGGTTTGCCAGCTTGCGTTCATCAGGTTGTTTTGGATGGCAAGCCAATTGGGCTCTGGAATTTTCTGAGCAATGCTCCCGATAACGCGTGTCGGCCCTGCACCGAAGGGTAATAAAATGATCCACCCGTTATAATCGTGCTTCAAGTCTCGTACGCTCAATTCTATCTTGAGCTCAATTTAATACAAACGTACCTTATACTTTCAGTGTCGAATACATGTCTAGCGATGTATCATATAGCTTTAATGGGAAAGGATATGCTGTAAGAAGTCGAGTTAACTCTGGGCCTTACAACAAATACACATTTGGCGTATCTATCAGTTTTAGAAGTTACGATGAAGATGCTTTGCTCTTCCTCGCGATCGATCTCGATAACGTTAGTATTTATTGAAATAATATTCAGATAGACATAGCTAAGTAGACTTAACGATTGTTGTATACTTTTTCAGCCGGAGAGTCACATTGTGATTTTCCTAAGCGAGGGACACGTTGTACTACAGATTGCGTACGGCGGTGGTGTCGTGATGAAAATGACTTCTTCGTTGCAGTATAATTCTGGCAATTGGACGAAGGTCGACGCATTCCGGCAATATCAGCCACGCACGGGTATGGAGAAGTGTAGTTTTAGCGTCAACGGCGAAAGTGACAAGAAAATCGGAGAACCAACGCCGCGACAGGAGGACATACCTGATTTGTCGAACGCAAAATTCTTCATAGGCGGTGTCCCACCGAGCTTTCGCGTTGACAATTTTACCCTGCCGACTCGAGTTTCATTTTTAGGTTGCATATCCAATATTCTCGTTCAAGAAGGTTACGATCCAATGGCCGAACAATACTATGGAGTCGAACCTGGTTGTAAAATTAACAAGGTATTTAATGCAGTCATTTGTAACTATTTTTTGAATAATTGATTATCCATTTCCATAATATGAATTAAAATCTCTTTTGAATTATTTTTATTTAGCCTGTGACCGTCGTTGGTTTTTATGGCAACGGTTTTGTTGAACTTGTGGGCAGAGATCTTCGAAAAAAGACATCGTCTCTGGGCTTTTCGTTTAGGACATTACAAGACTACACTCTTTTATTACTATCGACCTTTGAGGGACCTGAAGAACGACTTTTTGGCATTCCAAAGCAAGATACTACTTTAATCGTAAGCTATTACTCAGATATTTTCACAAGAAATGTAATCCAATTTAAGAATCAATTTTACTTGCAGAAGGACAACTATTATTCCGTTGCAGTGATTGACGGTCATATAGAGGTACGCGTTAATAATGGTAAAGGTGAAGTTGTTTTGCAATCGAATGGCACATTTAACGATGGCAAATATCACACTCTCATTGTGAATAAGAAAAGAAAAGAAATTGAGCTGAGAATCGACGATGCTTATCAAATGAGTGAGAAACTGTCGATTCCCGACGCGGTGAGAGCTCCGAAATCAGGTGGATTATTTTTCGGAGGCTTGCCGCAGTTGATTATGAGTACCAAGAAAATTTCTACGAAAACAGCACTACAAGGCGCGATTAAAGACGTTATTTACAATGACGAGTGAGTCGTAAATTATTTGAAAAAATAATAAAATTCTCAAATAATCGATGTTTCTTGTTTGTAATTACAGTTCAATTTTGAATTTCGGCGACGCTGTATCGTTTGAACATGCATTTATCGGTCGGCCCGGTCCTACAATGGGCAAAGATTCGTCGGTGTATTCGCAATCGGCCTCTTTAGCTAGAGGATTATCGACCCAACCGGAAGGTTGCCGAAAAGTCCCATATTATTCATTAGAACCTGGTGCCTTGAAATTCGGTGACAAAGCAAATAGCCACACCCAACTCTATCTGAACTTTGAGGATTTTTGGTTACAAAAGAAAAAAATAGAATTCGATTTCCGAACTTACTATCCTGACGGTCTTCTATTCATCACTCCGGTTAGCTATTTGAAGTTGTTTATATTTTTCTAGTCATCCGCGCTAGATCTTTATAATATTGTATGTTCCAGGGCGTTCGACTGAAAAACTATTTAGCCGTCGTCATTCGAGATGGTCAATTATCATTGGTCATAAAAAGCAAACAAAAAAAAGAGATACTATTCAAAACTCCATTCAACGATGGCAATTGGCACCACGTGACGATCGGACACGGAGGTAGAAAATTGACGATGATCGTTGACGCGCAAACTCCGATGACCATCAAAGTGCCGAAGAAAATCGGTTTAACAAACGTCATGTACATTGGAGGTATACCAGAGAGCGGCACACCGTTACCAGATAGCGTCGTTACCAAACTTCAGACTCTCAAAGGTTGCATTCGAGGTCTCAAAGTCAACGGAAACGTATACGATATGGTTGGTTCCACTAGTCGACCTTACAACGTTGGCCAATGTTTTCCCAACGTCGAAAGTGGTGCTTACTTTCACGACGAAGCCTACGCCGTTTACAGTGAGTAAAATTAAAAATTTAAATCCTATAGGACTCCTGTAGGAATTTCGCGGAATCCTATAGGAAATTTTTATAAGGGTATTTACTTACTCCCAATTTCGATCACAGAAAAAAACTTTAAACTTGATGTAATATTGGAGCTTCAATTGGAAATTCGTACATCTGAGTTGAGTGGAGTTCTCTTGTTCATATCCGGATCCGAAGGTTCACCCTCCTTATCATTAGAGTTGCACGAAGGAAAAGTTGTCATGTCCAGGGATACCGGTGATAACGAGGTTCTGCAGGTTGAACAAAACTTCCTTAATCCGTACACCATATGCGACAATAGGTGGCACAAAATTCAAGCCGTTTACAACGACGGTGAACTAACCCTCAGAGTCGATGAGTTAGATGAGAAGTACGGCCTACCGATCAAGACTGATTCGCCATTCGCGGAATCTTCCATCACTGGTTCTTTGTACATTGGTGGCTTGCCAGGTTGGTTTACCTTTAAAGATTATTTGAAATAATGAAAAATTAAATCTCAACAGACTGACAATAAAATTTTTCAAACGACAGTTTCAGCGCCAAAAGCGAGCACCCCGTTGACGAGGGACCACTTCAACGGATGTATGCGCAACATCATGATCGGTGGTGAGCGACGCGATTGGACTGATATGTCGGAGCTTCACAATATACACCTCAATACGTGTCCTGTACAGTGAAACAAGATCTCTGCTTTCCGTCATAAACCAAATCCAAAGACTACGAGTCAAAAGAAAAACACGTGAATCGAAATTTACATTTTGATAATGCGCTTTTGAAGAACATCGCTATTTTCAATACACTCTTTCGATGCTTTGTTCTCATAGAAAATAGTTGTTTTCATGCGTTTTATAGTTTTAAATTCGAAAGGTTTAAAAGTACTTTTTATTCAAAGAATTTTAATTCATAGTTTTAATGTCAGTAGGGGCACGGTGACGCTTATAATCCACTACTCCTACTAATACCCATTCTTGAATATTTTTTGTATAAGTAAAAAACTGCCATATTATGTAATATGTATTTTCAGTTATAAGTTAAACATTATAAATCAGTATTTTATGAATTATCATTAATGTTTTTAATAACATTTTTAACGAGTGATAGGTGTTTTATAAAAATAAAAAACGATTGTAATTTATACTGATAGCAGATAGATATAGTATTAAATGTCATTCATGTATCTTATAGTTTGAATTTCAATTATGTAAAAAAAGATGTGAAAATAGAAGTTTAAAAAATTTATTTAGTGCAGTATCTTTTGTATCATATAAATACTAATCATATAAATACTGGAATTATAAATAAATACTACTCGTTCGCGACCCACAACGTTCTCTAACATTCAACATTTTTATCTTTCTCCAATGCAAGCCATTTCTTCGTCCCTAAAAAGTATCAAAAAACTATTTATGCATCCATAGTAAATCCAAATTTTAAATGAAATCATTTAGTTTAGCATTACTTTTTTAAAAATTCGAAATATTTCTTGCTACAGTTGGACCAAATATACTTATCGAATGAGTGCAAATATTTTGTCGCCATAGCATAATGAATACCTGGGTCAGAAGTTTTGCATGAACTATAATCAATATTCTCTTCAAATTTTCTAGTATCTCCGTCATGGCGAAGACCTAATCTGTAAAAATTAACTTGAGTTTATTATGAATAGGTTTATTAAAAATTAAAACAATTTAATTAGTCTTACGAATGAGCTATTTCGTGCACAACAACACTAAGAGAGCTAAACTTTCCATCATCTTCACAAATAACACCATTATTTTTGGGATCGCACACACCTTTCGTAAAAGCGTATCCTATTTTTGATAGTACAAACTTATTTTTGGTAATGTAAAATAATTATGTAAAAAATATAATATTTCTTACCAAGAACATTAGCGAAATTAGAATAATAAAAGGGATCAGAAGTTGTCACCATTCCACGCAACCTAACATTGGCATTCGCAATTTTACATTTAATTATCACATTATATCTTCAAAAGCTTCACTTTAACCTTTTGTACATACCCTGTTAATGTTACAATTATGTTATAATCTGTTATATTGGTTTTTTCGACGTAAGCTTTTATTTCACCGAAATTGTTAAGTGCCTCATCCATGTCAAGAGAATTCATGAACCACCGGAATTTATGTTTGTCAGTGTAGTTTAAAACATTTTCTTCCTGAAACCCCACGTGTTATTATTTATTTATTTATTTATTTGACTTAATTTTTTTATAAGTAATAACTGTTTTCTCAAGTTACTTACTTCAACAACTATAACACCAGTTACTTTTATACTAATTTGTATTTCCTGAATTTGCCGATATTTTAATTCCACGGAAGACCAGAAAACATTCATGTATTTATCAATGAATTCCAAGCTTTCATGCAATTTTCTGAATTATATGGGAAAAATGAGCCGATAACGAAAATAATATAATAAATATATATATACATATACTCACTTAAACAAGCATAGTCTACGACAGTTAATATTTTTACATTCAATTTTTTCCACTCTCTATCTGGTGTTCGAGATAACTTTTCATGATTTCTTGAAATTTTGGTCCTCTTTTTAACTTGAAAAAAATATCAAACTATACGTAAATTACATATGAACTTCTTCTTCTAATATTTTTAGCAATTGGTTTATACAACGAGTGTAAGACTATATTGGTATTCGATAAACTCTCCAATTTAAACTGCATGATCCAAAACTCAAACATATCTTGACTTCGAGTTTTCAAGTCAATTACTTTTATTATTTATTAATCGTTTGTTTGATCAAACAGATTTTTAGATAATGTGACTTACAAACTTACATAATTAGAGTGTTTATAAATAATTATTATCATTGGTAAGAGTTTTATTTAAATGTATTAAAACAACATTTTTAATTACTGGTAAACGATACAAGGGCCGCCATAAGTACGATTTTATGGCATAGGGGGTTTAGGGCCCGAGCGCAGCGAGGATCTTGATATCTATGCCAGAATATCCCTTATATGATACGAGTGTCATACACAATCTTAGCTAGGCGAAAATGGTATATCAGATCTGACTCGAGATCCGATATCAGATCTGATATAAGTTCTGGTAAATATCAGAATTTGCATATGATAATCGACATCAGAAATTACATTATATTAATCCCCGACGGAAATTTTTCTCATGAGAAAGTTTTATAAAGTCTAAAAAAGTCTAAAAAAGTCTTAAAAAGTCTTACAAATGTTCGGATTTCGTACACCTGATTAATGATTTTAAAGAGTTAATAAGAGTTTTTAGAAATTCATAAAACCTTGTGGAGACTCAATTATTTAGCAAAAATGTTCAGTTTTTTTTTCATTTTTTTTATTTTTTCTATATTGTTCTTATAGTTGCTTGTATAATTTTTTCACCATGACTTTGGGCGATCGTGGATACCGATCATAAAAGTCTTTAAAAATATTGAAAACTTTCATCAACATTTAATAACTCTTAATAACTCTTCATAACTCTTTATAAAAATTATTGTAACTTGTAAACCTTTTTTAAAATTCAATAAGCAATTGCCTTACCCGTCTGAATATTTTGGAAACCAAATATCAGGTTTCACATAAATTTAAAAAATTTATTTATATCATTTAAAACTCTTATAAAGTTTATTAACTCTTAAAAATCATGGTACGAAATCCGAACCTTTTTAAGAATTTTTAAGACTTATTTAGACTTTTAAAGAGTTTTTAAGAGTTTTTAAGAATTGGAGTGGCGCTAAAATTTCCGTAGGGAATGTCAGATCTGAAGAGACTATCGCTTCTAACTATTTAAACAATAAATTTATTGAAAATTAAAACTTAATAATAAATTTAGTTGTATTTTAAAAATCATATTGATAATATCTTTAAGAATAATTCCTCCAATATTTCGGTTTTTTATCAAGTGAATTTAAATTGATTCAATAACTTTTATTGTTAAGATTTGTTATTGAATTGTAATTATTTATAAACTCATTGTTTAAATAATTAAAGGCGTTACAATCACTTCAGATTTGACATTAGACCTGATGTCAGATCTTATGTAAGTTCTGATGTTGATTATCATATGCAAATTCTGATATAAAATCTAGCATAAGATCTGATGTGCGTTTACAAGAACTTATATCAGATCTGATATCAGATCTAGAGTCAGATCTGATATAATGTTTTTACCTGGATACAGCACTAGGTCAAGTCCACATTTGTGCAAATTTATGCCTCCTTTTTCGAGTCGCAATTTTTGGTAACGCGGAGCGGAATAAGCGCACGTACGTAGCAATTACGATGTGAACAACGACGAGAGCGCGACTTATGATACGGAAAAAAGGTATAAATGTGCACAAATATGCAGTTGGATACAGTGCTATAAAAGTACGTACGATACTTGTGTTGTAAGAAAAACTTTTTGGCTCTAACATCATATATTACCAATTCCGTTTTGAGCAGCAGCAGGAAAATAGTCACTTAAAAAAAGTCAAGTTAAAAAAATTTTAAACTCTCGTAAAAGACACGTCTATTCTGTACAATTACAACTCTAACTGATAATAGATAAAAAGCCAAAATTAGTAAATCTTTTTTAAAATATGTTTTCTTTGAATATTTTTAATTAATATATAAGATTTGAAAATGAATGTATCTTGTTCTTTGAAATATAAAGAAATCATTATAATTATTAATATTTATTTCATTTACCGTAACCATGCAATCCTCCATCATGCTTCAAAGTTTCCAAAACATGCAAAATTTCGGTTTGTGGCTTAGATGTTGATATGTCGCGTCGAAGTCTTAAAATTTCAGTTTCTTCGTTTATCCATATAAATTTATAAATTTCATACGGTATTATTGATTGTTGTTCTTCCCATGGCCCAAAAATACCTGCCTAAAATATTATTTCAACAGTTTCAATTAGTGTTACAACTCGCGAAATATACAATGATTAAGTATCTAAAAATTAAAATTCTATTTACAAAATATTCAGCATCACATCCATTTTTGTACTTATAGTCATGTATTGGCATTAGTGAAGCACTCATAGCAATATCTTCGCAAAATATCTTTATCTCCAAACAGACCCTAATTGACAATTTAAAAAGAAATTTTCGCCCAAAAATCATCACAAAGGTATAATGTATTGGTATGTATTTAATATAGGTTGTTATAATAACGATCAATTTACCTTGAAGTGTATTCCTGTAGAATTCAATGCCCAAACCGATACATTTTGAAAAACTTCAGAAGCTCGAGGTTTCAGATTGAATTCATAAGTATGCCGGTGCGTTCATGATCAACAATTTTGAAA
The DNA here is from genome assembly GCA_034770305.1 of Trichogramma dendrolimi. Lineage (NCBI taxonomy): Eukaryota > Metazoa > Arthropoda > Insecta > Hymenoptera > Trichogrammatidae > Trichogramma > Trichogramma dendrolimi. The sequence continues at coordinate 134,120 of JAPMIB010000047.1, forward strand.
AAAAAACTTTTCTCTTCACATTGTTGATTTTGAAGTGCAAAAAATATGATTAAAATATATTTACACGCAATCCAAAATTTGAAAAATAATTGGAATATATCATTTATAGGCTGTATAAAATACATTTTCTACAGTTAGGTATACCAATGTAGATTGAATTTTAAACTTTTCTATCTGTGAAGTTAAATAATATGCTAGTTGTACTTCTTTATCATGAATTATATATTTTTCAATTTGTCAAAGATACTCTGTTGAGCTTATATGATATCAAATCTAAGCTTTATCTTTTAATTTTAGAGAATAAGTTATTAGACTACAAATTTGTTTTAAATTACCTTACTGATTATAGTTTTATGGTATCAAATCTAATACTAGGCAGTACAAATTTTAATGTCGTTGATTTGTTCTGTATAGATGGATATACATTTCTGTGGTTCACTAATAAGTAAATTATAAAAATTTGAGTACCAATTTGTTCTGCCCTACTTCAACTCACTGTCATTACTCCGACTCCAAAATTTTATTTATTTACTCATTCGTATGAAGTATTAAAAAGTTGAACTTTTGATTCTTAAAAAGTTGTTTTTATTAATAATTTGCAATTTATCGCGTAATTTTAATTTACTTTTATTTTTCATGGCAAGTCATTATCATTTAGAACTCTAAAAGAATTCTAAGATAGAATTCTAAGTTAAATTTATAAAAAAACTCAAAAATGTGCATTACGTAGATCTGCGTAAGAATTAAGTCACTTTCCGAAAATCCAGTAAAATATGCGATCAACTTTTATTTGGTTCTGTCTAAAATTTAACAATCAACTAAACTTAAAAAAAAACGAAGAAGAAAAGAGAGAAAAAGAATAATTTTTTCCTCACTGTTTATAGAAAAATATGTGTGATTATTCATGAAAATTAACTTTATACTTTATACTTTGAAGTAAAAGATTTTTTGTCACATGTTATTTAAGATTGTTCTCATCATCAATGGTTAACTTAATATTTTTAAATAAATCCACAAAATAGGGTGCGTTGTGTGTATAAGAAAAAACACGAACAAACTTTCTGAAAGAAATTTGTATCTTTACTCTTCTTACATATATACACTTACAAACTATGTGAACTATATATCCTCTTCAATTACTGATTTAAGGGTATCGAAAAAAATATCTGCGGTAAATTCAGATGCAAATACAGCATGTATTGGTTAATTAAACTTTTTTATACTTACATGCACGCTTGATTTTGTTTAAATTACGGTAAAAGATTATTCGAATTTCACTCATTGCATACTTATATACGTACTTATGAAATCAAATATATATATGTACGCATGTATGAATATATATTCATTCACCTATGCTATACTCATATGTATTTGCAGTGATTCTTTTTCGATTTTCATGTATTACATATAAAAACATAAATATTTACAGGCCAACACGAAGTTTTATCTCGTTAATAACTATTATAATCCATAACTAAGGAGAATAAAATTTCATACACTTTTTTCATTTGTTGTAAACGTGGACTACTGCACTCTATAGTTTATTCATTTGCGCATTACAAGGCTTTTCCGAGCATATTAAACTAACTAAGAAACATTTCAACATTCATTTTAAATTGTATATTTTTCTTCAAAAAATAGTAATTATCAAATAAAGTTGATTAATATCAACCTGCTAAATATTCATTTTAATTTCAAATGAAATAAGATCCATTCCTCACATTAAAAATTAGTGACTATGATAAAATCATTCTCCTGAACCTCAATTCTCTGTCATTAATAATCAAGGATTTTTCATTAGAAATAGATGTTATCTATATTAATTCAAATATCAAATATGTGACAAAACGCTTCAAATATCTTATGTACTAAACTATTTCCCTTATTTTCCAAATTATTTCTATGAAATTTTTCTAAATTATAGAACTTCAGCCAGGTTTAAAAATTAAAGTTTTTGTAAAGAAGTGAATGATAAAAATAAATAACATGTCTGATAACATTTTTTGTTTCAATAGTAATATTGAATGAAGAAAATACATTGTTTGCTGAAATTTTTCTATAAGCTGATACATTCAAATAAAATTTGAACCGATAAATCTTAAACTAATTTTCATTATAAAAGATAATCAGCCTTTTTATACAAACGATTGACTTTACAGTTATGGCACAAATTATTTTTGATAACTTACTAATTGATTGTTTGGATGAAATTGCACAAGATAAAACATCCAAACAAAATAAACTTAGCATAATTTTGAATAAATAAAATTTACATGGTAAATATTTTGTTGCGAATACTTTCAGAAAAATGATAAGTGTGGTATAAACAATTAAAGTTTCACGTTCAATAAAAATATATAACGTTGGTTAAAATACAAACCAGTTATATTAAATGACCAAACTTGCACGTTTTGAAAATATTCAAATTGCTTTTTAAAAACTCTATTATTTTTAATATTTCAGGAATGCAATAAGTATTAAAACGGGTTTCAAGATTGTGAGATGTCAGAGAATTCAGTTACACGGCAGAAATTTTACTACATCCACTCACTTGTATCCTATAAACTGTAATGCATATTTATAATGATCAACTAAACTCAAATGCATCAACTAATACTATATTAACTAATATTATATTACGTGTTCAAAAAGTATATTTATAAATTAATTTAGAAATATAAAACATTTATTAACATAAAGCCTTTCATCATCGAACCAAATAAGTTTAGAAATTATTAGTATTCGTTTCATTATATTGAAAAAATCACAGTGTGGGTTCGTAATAAAATTTTACAAAATGATTACTTCGGTAAACTTCCAACACCGGAATTTTTCATAAATAAATTTAATATACTTCGAATAGCTGTATCAAATCAACACTAAATCGGACATAATAACACATTTAAGTACATAAATTAAATGCAAAATAATGAAACCACAAAAGGAAATTGAAAAAATTAGAATTGAAATAGAATACAAAGAAACACCGATTTAAAAAATCTTGTATTACAAATTTTAATACTATAGCATTACAAGTAACAGACTTGAATTTGCATAAAAGGATATACATATATATTAAAAAACTTGAACAGCATTCATGTTAATAATGTAGACTGAAATATTTATGAATAGATATGAAAATGACACTGTACAGGCAGTCAAGCTCAATAGACATAACTTTTTATGGAATTTAACATGTACTTAATCGAAGTAGATTAACAAGTATATAAATACTATATTGTACTGTTGCAAATAATTAGTTTCCCAATTTATAGGAAGAAAGAATATAAATTATTGGGGCGATTTGACAATGTATGTATAAAATGTACACATAAAATAATAATCTACCTACGTTTAATCTTAAGCTAGATAACAAGATATATTACGCCAATAAGTTACGTGCAATACATTCGGTTTGACGGAAAACAATTCCTCTTATTTATGTATATTAATCTTACATTGGTAAAGCGTCGATGTTGACGTCGGAAGCGAACATTTTCTTCAAAGTTATGATTAACGATTTGTATAACATATTGCATAAATATATTCACATTCTTATAAAATATTCGATTACGGTTGCAGACGTCAGCATCGATAATGACAAGTTTTTTGTTATTTGCATTTTATTTGTCGCCTAAACATTTTGCAATTTAAAACTGACTAAGCAATACTATGCTTTTGTTATAAATAATATGGGCTTGTATAAAATAGTAACTATGAGCAACGAAGGGTACGTTTAGATGAAGTATATAACGCAATTTTCTTGTGTAAAACTAGATGACAAGAGCCATATCCTTTTTGTTCGGTAAATTCACTTTTTTACCTTGCCAGAGACTATTGTGTATCGTAAAGGCGTCTATGGTGACAGTCAAGTGTTTTGTATGAACTTGAGAAAAACATTTTCCACCAGAATTATACCTGGAACCGATGTAAAAAAATTTAAAGCCACTTGTGAAATTGATGAAAAAGTTAGAAAAAGGTGACTTACTTGAAAAATTTGTCGAACATATTGTCGATGACCTGTTTTGGGCCAGTGCCGTATAATTTACTTATTTCGTCTCTATCCGGACAATAAGAATACAAAGCCCGAAATTGGCAGCCAGCATCTCGGAAGAGAATCAGAAAGTGTTTACTTTCAGATCTTGATATCTCATCGAGCACTCGGCGTTTAGCATCTCTGTTAACAGTACCCGGGAAGACACAATATTCTACGGCGTTCAACATAATACCTCGATTCGACTTTGTCGCTGGCTGTTTATAAAGTCTCGGACCTAAAATTTTGCGAATTAAAACAATCGAATAAAAAATGTCATAATAAAATATATTCAAATGTAATTACTCACCATTGTAATCCATCATTGAACTAGCAGTACTGCTGATATCACTACTTCCATCATCAAAAACTCTTCGCTTAGTCATAAGTCCTGGTGGAAGAGATCCAGGTCCTGACGGAGACGGTAAGTGCCTCATACTTCCCATACCAGGACTCGCCGCTCTTCTTGGCGGTGTTGCTCGTCCCAAACCACTGTCCGTATCTGTAGTATAAAAATTGACGTTATTAATGCCTGTTAGCAAAAATGAAAAAGTAGAATCGAAAAAACTGCTTTTAGACATGAGACAAACAGCAGGGAATTTTCACCTTAGTTTAAAATTATTGGATAAACCAGAAAATGAGTAGTTAATCATCGAAACCATTACAACATCAGTAATAACAGAAGAACTGTTGATTATCGAGGTAGAAAGAAAAAGTTAGTCACTATCTCCAAATTATTATTGATCTCTTTATTCTTATTGAATGCGTTTATACAAATCATTCATAAATTAATGCATTAAATTAATAGTTTTTATTTTCTATTTTGAAATGAAAGTTTTTACAAAATTTGTAATGGACAATGCCCAATAATCCCACTTTTCAAGACTAATGATTGTTTCAAGTGTGAAAATTATCAATACAATTTTACCAACAAGGCCATAACATTGATTTCAAATTTTTATTCTGGATTATTTTTAATACGTGTAATAAATACAGTATGTTCCAGATAAAGCGGACACTTTTGAAATTTCGTTTTAAAAATAGTCAGCGGCATTATTGACTATATGAAATTTATATCAAATTAAAGGAAAACGTTTGGGCTTTCCAATGGTAAGCCCATATACACGGTAGGAGTTACCAAATAATTGTTATAAGTGTCAAAAATGACTCGGAAAAATTTTTTTTTCGAATAGGTTAAAAAAAATTTCACAAGATAGCTAATTTTTTTCGACGGTGTTTGCAACTATAATAAAGGCAAAAGACCTCTTAAATAATCCACGATAATTTTTTTTCGTCGACCTGTGAAAATACATTTTTTCGCTACAGCGTGCAGCTCGGACTGGCCTTAGCAACGCCGGCCAACAATCGAATGCTAGCCCTCTACTTGCGTGAGTATTCGCAAAAAATTTCGTAAGTGATATGAGGCCGTATCAAATTGATGCGAGGCTTGCATTTACCGTCGAATAACATTTCCAGTTGATGGTCGGAAGATAAGCATTTTTGAGCCGATCAGAGCAGTAAAAAAAAAAAAGATGGGCTTTCTTCGATCTAAACGCGACGACAAGAGCACACGGAAGCTTCTCGTGGTCAAGTATCGAGCGATGGATCGTAGCTCATGGTCGCGATCGCCGTCGAAAGGCTTTTCGAGTTGATTACCAAAATTTGAAAATTTTCCAGTCCATGGTGATGGAAAAAAATAAAAGATTAGCTCTTTTCGATCCATACGCAACGACAAGAGCACACGAAAATTTCTCGTGGTCATGTATCGAGCGATGGATCGAAAAGAGCTAATCTTTTATTTTTTTCCATTATCATGGACTGGAAAATTTTCAAATTTTGGCAATCAACTCGAAAAGCTTTTCGACGGTGATGGCGACATCGAACCTCGATCCATCCCTCGATACATGACCACGAGAAGCTTCCATGTGCTCATTCCGTCACATGTCGATCGAAGAAAGCCCATCTTTTATTTTTTTTCCATCACCATGGACTGGAAAATTTTCAAATTTTGGTAATCAACTCGAAAAGCCTTTCGACGGCGATCGCGACCATGAGCCACGATCCACCGCTCGATACATGACCACGAGAAATTTTCGTGTGCTCTTGTCGTTGCGTATGGATCGAAAAGAGCTAATCTTTTTTTTTTTTCCATCACCATGGACTGAAAAATTTTCAAATTTTGGTAATCAACTCGAAAAGCTTTTCGACGGTGATCGCGACATCGAGCCTCGATCCATCCCTCGATACATGACCACGAGAAGCTTTAATGTGCTCATTCCGTCACATGTCGATCGAATAAAGCCCATCTTTAATTTTTTTTCCATCACCATGGACTGGAAAATTTTCAAATTTTGGCAATCAACTCGAAAATCTTTTCGACGGTGATCGCGACATCGAGCCTCGATCCATCCCTCGATACATGACCACGAGAAGCTTCCATGTGCTCATTCCGTCACATGTCGATCGAAGAAAGCCCATCTTTTATTTTTTTTTCCATCACCATGGACTGGAAAATTTTCAAATTTTGGCAATTAACTCGAAAAGCCTTTCGACGGCGATCGCGACCATGAGCCACGATCCATCGCTCGATACTTGACCACGAGAAGCTTCCGTGTGCTCTTGTCGTCGCGTTTAGATCGAAGAAAGCCCATCTTTTTTTTTTTACTGCTCTGATCGGCTCAAAAATGCTTATCTTCCGACCATCAACTGGAAATGTTATTCGACGGTAAATGCAAGCCTCGCATCAATTTGATACGGCCTCATATCACTTACGAAATTTTTTGCGAATACTCACGCAAGTAGAGGGCTAGCATTCGATTGTTGGCCGGCGTTGCTAAGGCCAGTCCGAGCTGCACGCTGTAGCGAAAAAATGTATTTTCACAGGTCGACGAAAAAAATTATCGTGGATTATTTAAGAGGTCTTTTGCCTTTATTATAGTTGCAAACACCGTCGAAAAAAATTAGCTATCTTGTGAATTTTTTTTTAACCTATATTCGAAAAAAAAATTTTTCCGAGTCATTTTTGACACTTATAACAATTATTTGGTAACTCCTACCGTGTATATGGGCTTACCATTAGAAGGCCCAAACGTTTTCCTTTAATTTGATATAAATTTCATATAGTCAATAATGCCGCTGACTATTTTTAAAACGAAATTTCAAAAGTGTCCGCTTTATCTGGAACATACTGTATATGGGTCAGATTCAATTTTTGAAATAAACCTGCGGACGAGGTCCACGGATTTTCCTGAAATGTTGGTATATTATAGTACATTGAAAAAGGGTCCCAAAACCAAACTTTTAAACCCCCTCCCCTCTCCTACCCCCACCCCCGCTATAAACGTCTATTTTCTATTTATATTTATTCTGAACCCTGAAGTAATTAAAAAATCTAAAAAAATTCACGAAGGTACTTTTCAACAATCCAAACAACTTTGAATTTTTTCAGATTTTTTGAATGCTTCAGGCCTTCAAAAAAAATCATTGAAAATTTAAATTATTTTATTTTCGGTTAAATGAATATGACAATAGTATGATGAAAAATGTCTTTTTTAGCACATTTTTTAGTGTGCAAAAAGCGTTTTTGGACACTGGTGTGTGGTAAAATGCCTCGTTTCAGATTTTTTGAGGCTTTGTATCGCCCTAAAATAGTTATGCAATTAGTGCACAAAAAGGTGGGCACATGTTGCATACAACATTTTATGCAATAGAAAGTGAAAAATACTTTCATTTTAAACGAGGCATTTTTTCACACACCAGTGTCCAAAATTAGGCATTTTACCGCACACCAGTGTCGAAATGAGGCATTTTACCGCACACCAGTGTCCAAAAACGCTTTTTGCACACTAAAAAATGTGCGAAAAAAGACATTTTTCGTCATACTATTGCATAAAAATTATTTTCATTAAAATAAGCGGTTTTCCAGCTCTTGGCTTAATCGGCTTGAATGAAAAATTCTGAAAAAATTCAAGGAATCGTTTTTTAGTGTCAGAATTAAGAAAAAATTACTCCGGTCTGATATATCGAACCATTTAACCGAAAATAAAATAATTTAAATTTTCAATGATTTTTTTTTTGCAGGCCTGAAGCACTCAAAAAATCTGAAAAAATTCAAAGTTGTTTGGATTTTGAAAAAGACCTTCGTGAATTTTTTTAGATTTGTTAATTACTTCAAGACTTTAGAATAAATATAAATAGAAAATAGATGTTTAGAGCGGGGTGGGGGTAGTAGAGGGGTGGGGGTTTGAAATTTTGGTTTTGGGGCCCTTTTTCAATGTACTATAACATACCAACATTTCAGGAAAATCCGTGGACCTCGTCCACAGGTTTATTTCAAAAATTCGGAATGTAACCCATAAATAAATTTCATTAGAAGATATTGTATACGTGCTGCAAAGTTAAAAACAAAGAAAACCAATTTCGAAATTTCCCGCTCATTCCACAGCTTACTTCATTTCTCATCGCACCAGAAAATCACAAGCTCGGAAAAGTGCCTGTTCTAAACTACCCATTTCTTTTTAATATAGAATTTTTATTATAAAAAAATAATTTGGTTTTAGCTGTATCAAGTATTTTTGAACTGATACAGAAAAAAATAAATATCTTACTTCTAAAAACTTTGCAATACCTTGGAGCATTATTATTAAGCATCTGAAAAATTGATAGTGTTATATGTTTGATGTGAAATTCAAAAAAATAAAATCAAACGAGTAAAACAATGTGGAAATAATTAAATACATCTGGATCGGCGTAAAAAAACCCTGTAAGATATTTATAACATTAAAACCCTTAACCGGTGCTAATATTAAAAGGCAAAATAAAATTTTTAATTTATTTTAACATTGTGGATGATTGAGCTACGTCAAAGTTTTACTAACCTAGGCAAGTGCGTAAAATTTTTCAAAAGATTACTAGAAAACATACTTCTTTAATATTTCTAATCTGTCATCTGTAAAAGTTGTTCGTATTTATCTTTTAATCAGTGAAATAAAATATGACGTATTCCATAATAACACTCTCGACCAGACAGTGCACTCGCGCAGGGCCTCTTTTAATGTATCGCAATTTTTCTAACTCGCCGTGGCCGGCGCTATTGGGTCGGAAAAAATATTGCGAACATGCAATCAATTAGATGTTTGTTTGTTCTTTCCAATAATGGTATCAGTTTTTCAAAAAAAGTTATTTTTCATGAAGAAAATTGACTTTAAAGTTAACTCAATTTTTCGGCAAGTATACCCTCTTCGATTTTATTCATAGATATCTCAATCGATAGGTAATCTAATAACGAAGGTCTGTATAAAATTTTAAGTTGGAGACTCACACAGTTCAAAACTTATGAACAATTAAGTGCCGAAAAACGTGGTTTTACGGACAAATTTGGACGCGCGTAGCCGCTCTCCGCTCAGCCAGTAGAAGAGGGAGTAACAGGAGTCGACAAGAATAGCCGCGCGCGGCCGAAACAACCACGTTTTTCGGTACTTAATTGTTCATAACTTTTGAACCTTTCGAGTCTCCAACTTTAAATTTTATACAGACCTTCGTTATTAGATTACCTACCGATTGAGATATCTATGAATAAAATCGAAGAGGGCATACTTGCCGAAAAATTGAGTTAACTTTAAAGTCAATTTTTTCCATGAAAATTAACTTTTTTTGAAAAATTGATACCACCATTGGGAAGAATAGACAAAAATCTATCTGAATACGTGTGCGCAATATTATTTCAGACCCAATTGCGCCGGCCACGGCGAGTTAAAAAAGTTGCGATACATTAAAAAATGCCCCGCGCGAGGGCACTGTCTTATCGAGCGTGGAATACGTCATATATGGCAAACTAGTGAATAAATATCAATTAGTTTACTGATATGATTTTTTTTTCCTGTTCTAAAACTGGTAGCCCGGTTTACTTTACCTAAATCCAAAATCGTTGTTATAACATTTGTAATTTTGCTGGATAATTCTAAAGGAATTTTTATTGAATCATAAATCTTATAAGATTGCTTTTCAAAAATATATGTTAAAAAAAATTTTTTTGTACGATATATGATACACTACCAATGAAATGCGTTATTAGAAAAACTTTGACTTCTTGATGTACGCTCACATTACACATAATAAATGTACACATAATAAATGTGTATATATTAAGGAATTACATAGTATAAGTATTGAAGAGTAAGTGCAGATCTGCCACCTTGTAAACAACAGCAACCTTCCACCGAGACTAAGTGTGTTATATATATTATGATTATTATTTTACATTTATAATGGTTGTGGTAAATGTTTAGCAAATAATATCTTTGACCTCAAATATCAATAACCAGTGAGTGAAAAAGATTTATGGAACAAAATGGTAACCAAATAACGAAACAAAAAGATTGAGGCAAAATATTTGGAATAAACATATGTATAGTGTACATTTCCAAGTCACTATTGTGCTTCTTACCGCACAGATTCATCATCGAATTAGACTTTCTTCCCTTAAAGTTTTGGTAACTCGGATATTTAGGTCTGCCTCTAACCTGTTGATGAGAGTCCTGAGAATCTGCAATAATAGATAGGCAACGTTTCCAAAGTGTTACACTCTCTTTCGCGCTTGAATTTTGCATTGGCAACATTTATAAAAACGTATCGATTGTTTTTTATATATAAAAGATACATAGCATTAATAATTATGAATCTAAAACTGAAATCATTTCATCTTATCTCTAAGGATGAAACGATAATGCTTAGATCAAATGTAGGCAACATAAAAAAGCTGGTGCTTTAAATATCATTATATATTCACCTATACTAACATTAGGCTACTACTTTCATTTAGTGGAACAATATAACTTATGTTCTAATAAATCAAGACACTTGCTAATAATTTACATTTAAAATAAACACAAAAACGAATAATCAAGTACAAAAATAATAAAATTTTAAGGAAAAATGAAGAATAAAAAACACATTTAAAAAATAAAAAAATAAAATGAGTAAATATGTGTAAGTGTCATGTGTGCTATGAGTTGTATATTACATACATATTATATACTATTCATATAGCGTCGTCATTTTAAGATCCTGTAAAGAATTTAACAGCTATCTACTTTTTAAATACTACAAGTATTATGTGGCATTTTGAAGATGATATGAAATTTAAACGTACTTGCGAGAGTGAGCGTTGACGAGGTGAGTGAAGACTCACCTCTTGATGTCTTGTAAGAACCTCGTCTACCCAATAGATTGCTTCGTGAAGGCGATGGACCCCGTCCGTCATCTGGCGAATCTATGGAAGATACTAAAATAGGGTAACAAACTATTATAGATGGTTAGTTCAAGCCTTATATGAATATGAAGGGCCGTTAGCGTGCACGATTTCAATGATATGTTCAATTTTTTTCTTGAAGTGAAAAATTACAGTAAAATTTCGTTAATTTGAACATGATAATTCCGAATCATGCTCTGGTATAAACATTTCCTATTTTAAGATCAGCTTGATCATTTTCGGTTTTTCGAAGCATCATAATTCGAAATAAAAATTAAAAAATTAAAATACTATTTATATTATACTATAATTTAAACGTAAGTATATGTTTAAGAATAAAATTACATTATAAAAGTGAATACGTTAAACTTCAATCCCGAAGTAGGCTTTAGTCGACCAAGTAATAGATAATTTCTCAACATTATATCAAGTAAAAAAAATTATACATACTTTACAATAATACAAAAATTTAACCTGTTTTATAAAAAAAGTTGAAAATGATCAAAAAATAAAACATTAATAGCTACTGAATACGGCATTTTTTCGGAGTAATCTATCCATATGATCAATAAATCTGCGATTATGGAAAGTTTTTGTTTTTTTCTTTTCAAAAAATGGAAATAGAGTCCCCTCCCCAGTGATTGAAAACGCCCCAGTGAATGTAACTTTATTTATAAATTAATATAATTTAATTATACTGAACTAATTCATCGATGGTGAAATTTTATAATATAATTAAGAATTATTCTAAATATTTCAATAGTTTTTAACATCTTTCTGAATATATTATCATTAATTATAATGGTTTCATTTACTGGTAAAAATGTTTCATTCACTGGTGGATCTTTTCCCTTATATGTTATTTTATTAATGAAAGTTGAAAGTAAAAATTCCTCAAAAATTCTATTCAGTAGAGAAAGACATTTACTATTATAATCCATCTGAATAATATCGTTTAATTTGTTAAAAACGTTGATTTGAGCTAAATTTAAGCAAACTTTTTTGAAACCTTTCATTCACTGGGTAGATGACTCTATATCTTGAAAAAAACTCGATATTCAATTTAAAATAACTTCTTATTTTAATTAGAATTGAGAAAAATATGCAATAACTACGAATATAACTGTGTTTTCTGATAATCCGAAATGTTCGTTAATTCGAAGTTCTGTATTAGTATATTTATGTTCCATAAAATTGATTTTACGTCATTGCTGTGCATCTGAATGTAAAGGACTAGACATGCAATGCAAGATAAAATTAATCAATACAGGTTAAATGAAAACTAATCTTTCATGTCTAACTGCATATGATTTTTTCAATCAAAATAAAAAAATCACTAGAATTGATTGGATATGATTAAAAGGAACAATGGTATGTAATCTACCCGAAATATAAAATAGATCATAAGATTTTTTTTAGCCCAGTACAATCTCTCTTTAAAAATGATTTTCAAAAGAAATATTTTAAAATTAATTGATAAACATGAAATACAGTATTCCAATGTTAATACTATATGATTTTAATGCATACGATATATTCAAATACGTTAATATTGATGTGTGTAATGTGTGAATGTGTGCATACCCCTGAGACTGCTGCCTCTGTAAAGAGAGCTGGAACGGCGTTCTTCGAGATGAGCAGTAGTCAAACTGTCTTGAGACCCCCGATAGTAATCCCGCCTCATCGTTGGTGATGTCAGCGACGCTATATGGTGTATTTAAGTGCCAATAATGTAATTTAGCTCAAACATTCTTTCCTTATCAAAATTAATTCCAAAAAAAATTTTATGTACAGTTTAATTTTTGTTTTTAAACTACATTAAAGAACAAAACTGTTTGAAAAATGAGTTTAGTATTTGTTATAGTAAAAATGAGAAGAATCTAATGTAAAATTTTTAATAAGTTTTATGGAAACCAAGAGTTATTAGGTCAAAGAAAAATGTATTAAACATTCATTTTTAAATCTTTGATCGAATCATATAGTAAAATTCCAATGTTTATACTGATTTAAGTAAATTCATGTCCAATCTCAGAAGTGGAGAGCAATTTTTGAGCTTTCTTTGGTGCATGTTTAAAATCAATATTAAAGAATAAAATTCAACTGATTAACAAATAAAATTTTAAAGATAACTTTTGCATTAAACATATTCTGAATTAAACATTAAGCATTGATAATTACATTCAAAAATAATCACACAATTATAATGGTATATCGACATGCAGAGTCAAACAAATAAAAAACGTCAGCTAGGGTCATTCTCAATACAATAAAATCAAGGAAAATTTTCTCTAATCAACACACGTATTTCTCGGAATAAAATTAGCAATATAATTAGTGAGGAGAAAAGTTATTTGTGTAAATAGTTTAAATTCCGAGAAATATTTTACGTAGTGACAACTGAAATTAGTTTTTCAAGAAAATTACCTGTACTCAGATTTGAGGAGGACCCTTTCTTTCCTCTACTAGGCGTCAGAACGCCAGAATCCAAATCTGCGCCTGCATCAACATGAATAGTTTTTGGCCGTGGTCGTATAGGAGTGGCTTTATTACGCAGTTTAGCCGGCTTTAATGCATTAAGCAATTCCTTGTCAATGACCTTCCCCTTAAGTAACAAAACGGAATGTTTAAGCTATATAGAAAATATTCATGATATAAAATAACATATAAACACATATATTCGTGAGTCGAGGAAGCTTACTTCTCTTTCGGCTTCTTCTATTGCTTTTTTAAGTTTATATTGTTCTAGAATAGAAGCCCTTCGTGCTTTTTCTCTTCTTCTTTTTTTCTTGACCTTTCTTCTTCTTTGAGCTTCTCTTCATCTCGGCGTCTTTGAGCTTCGGCTTCTTTGCGTGCTTTAAGTTCTTCCTGTTGTTGCCGTCGCTGTAAAGACATTAACATGATCTTCTCTTTCTTTCGCTCCATTTCGTCAATGGAATTCTAAAAAGTAAAAAATTTTCAAAAAAGTTAGTGTATAACAATATAAACTTCAATCTTGTTTTCAAAAAATTATTAAAAAACATAATTTGTCAATTTTAACATTTGGTAATGTACATAATAAAAACGTGTTTACTTACAGGATCTGGATGCGCCAATTGATTTCCTATCAGCAATCCAACACTGTTTGCTCCTTTTTCAGAAGCCAAATTGCGTTGTCTTTCCTTCTGTTCTTTCGCTGCTTCTCGATCTTTAAGTTCTTTTTGCTTTTGAAACTGCTGTTCTCTTTCTTCAGCCGCTTGTCTTTGCTTTTCTTTCTCTATTTCTTTTTGTGCGGCAATCTGTTGCCGTTGCCTATCTATTGCTGTACTAGCGGGTGGAGGATCATAGCGAGCAATGAAATCATTTTCATCAATATACGATGAAACACTTCTTTCCTAAAAATTAATAGAAATTACGTTGATATTTTTAGCATATTAAATTGATATTAAAAATAATATCGATAATGGCTGTGGCACCTAGTCTATAAAGTATAAAAAAATTATCAACTCACCTTTTTAGGAGATAATTTTTTTGTTCTTAGCGAAGGTTTTGGCTTTTTCGGTACATCGTCAAATGATATATAAAAACCTTTTCCACTAGCATCACTTGATTCTAATGGCACAACTTCGCTAGCGTTGCCAGATGGTGATGGAGTTTTTTCTCGCAATGAGGAGTGAGGTTGAAACGAATTCCTTGATATAGACGGTCGGGTTGGTGATGGTATCCTGTAAGTTCGACTACCTGACGTGATATTTAAATTTCGCATGCCTTGATTAAAGTCTTCCTCATTAACCAAGTACGATACATTGGAGGGTTCAACTTCTTGTTGATGCATAGAGTTTAGCCGTTTTTCACTGTTATTTTCACACTGCATGGATATGTGATGTACACTCTGCCTTTTTACTTCAGCACTGTCGTTCATCAACTGACTTATTCGATGTACCTGAAAAATTTGTGGTTTTTTTCATTTTTTCATAAGATTAAGTTGATATTAACTTCAACTTAAAAAAAAACTTTACTTTCATGTTGATTGAAAAATACCAGAATGTAGGGGTGGGCGGGGCATGAGAGGTAAGTTGGCAAAAAGTAAAAGGTGGATATTTCTCCTTATCAATGGCTTGAATCGAAATGGAGCTATTGCATACAAAAACTAGATACTTATGGTGTTAGGACTACGGATAGTATCATCTTTGCGGAAGTAATTGATAAGGAGAAATATTCCATTTTTCCAAATTACCTCACAGGCCAACACACCCCGCTCTCCTCTACATTGATAACAGATTATTTTATTTTGAACAAATAATTATAGTCATTTCGAATATAAATATAAAAATAATAATGTTACCGAACTAAATCGTGATACAGATTCATTTTTTAAAAAGTACATGTGCTACAGCGATGAAATTTTTTTCATCACTGCGTGTAGAAAGTGCTACTTTCCCAATCGTTGGGGCTGGTAATCTTGAAATTGTCTTTCCACACGCTTTGATGAAAAATATAGTACGCAACTGAGGCAGTTGTCAATCTTTCACTCATGCAAAATAAACAGCCCCTGTTGCGCAATGTACTACTACTTATGAACTCAGGTGTGGAAAGTGTCAAGTCATTTGTGACTGCATAACACCATCAACCGGTTTTCTAGTATCACTTTCTGTTTTAGCCCAATGAACATAGAGTTATTTAAGATTATTTTTAATAGAATTAATATCGATACATAATTTAAATCGCTGACACATCATATATATTGTTCAATATTAAGATGAAGGGGTTATTTTACTTCACATTACTTCCATACATGAAATATAAAATATTTACTTACAGCATTACGATGTTGTGGACTAGCTGAACCAGTAGGTGTTTGATTGAATAGATTTTGTGCCGTAGAGTATGAGGATGTGTGATGTTGATTATTCGATAAACTATGCTCTCCACCATTTAGATAACGTTGATCCTGCGTGGAATCGTGTAAAACAAATCCTTTTTGTTGCGGTATTGGTACTCCCCACGCACGAGAATCCTGATATATTCTTGGATCTTGTTGATACACTGAAGAAAAAATTATTAAACATTTAAATGAGCAGGTCATAGACAAAATATAAAATTTTCAAATAATCGTAGTATTCCATGCATGCGACTTTACCTTGTGGGGAAACATATCTTGAATCCATAGACTGATTATACGCAATGGCTGACAAATCATTTCCTAGCTGTAGTGGTTGAGGTTGACCCCATGTACGTCTTGGCACTTGTGGTTGATCATGAAGATAAAACTGAGATTGCGGCGATTCAGGCAATCTCGCAGAGACTGGATTCTGAGAAGAAGCACCATAAGATTGCTAAAAAATCAGTATTTCAATTGAAATAAATATTAAAATTCAATAGACCATTTAGAAGAGGTCAAGTTCAAAATGAAAATGACAATTTTAAAAAAGTCTCTGAGCTTTTTACTCAGCATTACTTCAATAACTCAAGTAACTCCTGCCTTATTATACTGTAAACATTCATGCAGCTATTCATAAGTTTTCGATATCTGTCTTGGAATGAATTAAACAATTCTTTCCTTTTGCAACTTCAGAATATCTTTCAACTTACATGTAGATGCTGTTGTTGTTGACTAAGACTTTGAAGTTGCTGTAATTGTTGTTGCATTTGTTGATGTTGTTGTGCCAATAAATGCTGCTGCTGAATTTGATTTTGTTGGCTAGCTAAACGTTGAATATCTTGCTGAATTTCAGTCAAACTACTATTCATTCTAAAATTACAAGGTACATTAAAGCTTCGTGTCGTATAAGCGATGATAATTAATACAAAATTATTACTATTAAGGATAGATACTAACTGAGTGATTGATTGATGGTACTGATCATAATCCATATTTTCAATATCAGGTGTTCGCCTAGTTTCCACGTAAGGTGTAGCATCCTGGTCCAGCCATTTGTGCTCAACATCGCGAACATCTTCACTTATTTCCTAAATCAAACAATTTTTTAATTAAAATTTTAATAAAAATATAATTAAAAATAATCAACATTTTTTTAATCCAAATTTTGTCGCACAATCATTTATTAAAAATATTTATAATATGGGAAATCCATTATAATAGAGCTTTGAGATAACTTCAATCCAATTTTTAGTAAGGTAAGTTTTACAAAAACATTACCTTGTTAATTATTTAGAAATCTCAAAAAATAATTTAGAATTACATAATGATGGAGAAGTTTTTTATACCCACAAATAGAATCATTTTAGTCAGTTTAACAATAATTGTGAACAAATTTTCTACAATATATCAACATGAAGCTTGATAAAAAGTAGTAGCTGTCATCATCTACATACATTGACTGTCTTTTTGTTTGATCAATAGAAAGAATATTTGCTACCAAGAAGAATTTCAAGGCTCGATGCTCACGTGAACATCAGTGAATTTCAACAAGAGTAGTTTTACAGTGCAGTTGCAATACACTTTACAACAGCCATCACCATTGAGATGTATTAATGATGGTTAAAATAAATTACAAATCAAGTCCCTGAATTACAATCTAAGAAAACAGGCATATTCAAGAGTATATTATTTTTAAACTAGAGCAAAATTTAAAATTAAATTTTCTACTGTTTATTGTGAAATAAAAGAATTGATGGTTATCGAAAAATTTTACCAACGCTTTAAATTAGATAAGGTATTTCATTTTTTGTCTTATCAAATTAGATGTTGAAATTAGATGTTGATACCAATTGAATACCTTTAGAGAGAAAGGTCGTTGGGATTTTTCAAATGGCAAATGCGAACTCAAAGATGAAGCTGTAGAAGACAAAATACACTCATCTACTGCATTTTGCTGATCAGTGCCTGAACTCAGCGGCGTGCTTACATCTGCGGGACTTGCCCCACCCGATGTCGACGGTGAGGGTGACTTAATTTTATTCTGAAAACCATCCCACAACCACATAACCACCATTAGAAATAAAATACCACCACCAAAAGTTTCTTATATTAAAACTAAACCTTACTCATTATTAATAATTTAAATAGAATTTATGGATAGAATCGACCGAATTTATCATGCAGCTACATTAATTAGTAGTAATGTCTAAAAACTATAATTCACAAAAGAGGAAAGAATTATGAGTACAATTATAGGCAATATAAATGAATATGTACACATTTTTACAAAAAGTGTGCTCAATAAAATATTTATCTTCATAGTTTAAATTACCTTAGTGACAGCTTGAAGGAAAGCAGCTTTGCCAACTTTTTGTCGAGTTTTTGACATATGAACTTCTAGCTTTTTTTTTTCATTTTCGATGTGTCGTTTCTTCTCTTCTAATTTCAATCGAATGTTATTCAGCTGAGAAGCCATGAGTGCATTACCATTACTTTCATCTGCAAAATATGAAAAAATTTTAATTGTTACACAGAAAATCTCGATCGACTTGCACTCTAAACCCAAAAGAGTAACTTTCGAACCTCAAAAGAGTAATCTACGTTATTTACTCTTTTAAAAAGAGTAAATGATGCAGTCTACTCCTTTCACTTGAACGCAAGAACTTAAAAGAGTAATCTGTGCGAATTACTCTTTTAGAAAGAGTAAATAACGTAGATTACTCTTTTTCGAAAAATGCTGAGTGGAGAAAAGCGTAATTCATTCCAATTACTTTTTTTGGAAAAGATTACTTCGTGCATAAGAATTTCGCGCGCAGATTACTCTCTTTGAATATTAAAAAAATATTTTATATATAATGAATATATTAAAAGAACTTATATTAAATATTCTGTTGAATCTATATATTAATCAACAAAAAAAGCGCGACAAAAAGCTACAACAATTTAATAAAAACTATTCTTATAAGTGTGGCTAAAACTATTTTGCAAAAAATATTCTCATTATTGCAAGTATAAAAAGTAAATTATTGAAAAGATTTAGCCACACTTACAAAAATAGTTTTTATTAAATTGTTGAAGCTTTTTACGCTTTTTTACTGAATAATATAGATATAGATATAACAGAATATTTAATATAAGTTCCTTTAATATACTCATGTATATATAATAAAATATTTTTCTAATATTCAAAGAGAGTAATCTGCGCGCGAAATTCTTATGCACGAAGTTATCTTTTCCAAAAAAAGTAATTGGAATGAATTACGCTTTTCTCCACTCAGCATTTTTCGAAAAAGAGTAATCTACGTTATTTACTCTTTCTAAAAGAATAATTCGCACAGATTACTCTTTTAAGTTCTTGCGTTCAAGTGAAAGGAGTAGACTGCATCATTTACTCTTTTTAAAAGAGTAAATAACGTAGATTACTCTTTTGAGGTTCGAAAGTTACTCTTTTGGGTTTAGAGTGTGTACATTTATAATATTCATCAGATCATACCAATATTATTTCGTTCTATTTGCTGATTTTGTTGGTTACTCTGTTGTTGCCAAGTTGTCATATTGGGTAATGTTGCAAACGTTGTTTTTTTCTCAACGAATCCGTTTCCATTACTTTGATTGATTTTTTTATCCGTGGCCATAGACGACGAGACATTTAGGCTTTGTTTCGACTGGTCATCTTTGCTTGTGTCTTGTTGATCACTGTAGGTGAGGTTAATGCCCTTATCTGAGCTTTTACTGAGATTAGCAAAGCTGGCCATCTTAGCCCCACTGGGGGGCCTACTGACAACTGCAGGTGAGTCACCATCAACCTGACCAATTGCCTCATTGTCTGTGGAATGTAGAATATTCTTCAGCGACACATGTCGCCTGAGTCGGGCTGGTGGCGGTGGAGTCTCGTCACTGGTATGCCCATTGTCTGCGATAATATGTTGAACACCACTGCTATAAGCATCTTGGATACTTGATCTTGCTGGCGTTGCTGGCTCAGCGTTTAATATGCGCGGATGACGACCGAGAGCTTTTGCAGAGACCTTATCTGGATTCCGACCAACGTTGTGGATATTGTCCTGTTTGTAAATAAAGCAAACCCACACCTCGTATTTTTCTACTTTCGCGTTCATTTTGAAGTGCGCTGAGCGCTCGCTTAAGAACTTGTCGCAAGTGACTTGCGGATACCGCGGAGAGTTGTCTTTCAAGACATTCTCGCGGGAATTCAGCCAAGACTTTTTCCTTCTTCTTAAAAACTTTAAGTTTAATGTTATAAACAATTTTCCGTAAAACTACACTGATAGAAATAAAAATCTAATGCCAAGAATCATCTTATTCTTCCAACAAGAATCGAATGATTCTTGGCAAGATTTTTTTATCTACATGTAGCTTTTAGTAGCTTTACATGAATCAGATAATTAGAAGTAGGAAATATTCTTAACTAAGTTCTTACTAAAAGTCTGAAAATATTATATGAATTTTTTGAAAGAGACTACAGTGTAAACCTTATTTTTATTACGAACAGCGATTCAAGTTTTCGAAGCAAAAATAAAAAGTATTGACAAAAAATGTAGAATCAGTGTAAAAAAAAAAAACTGAAAAATTTCACCGACGCAAGTGTCACTTACGATACTTCTTAGTGAGTGAAGCAGCGTGTTTCGGTGACGAAAAACTAAGACAGTTGAAAGCATAAAACGTTGGTGACAAAAAACATTAATAGTCAAACACACACAAAAAAGAGCATGAAAATGGCAAAATGAGAACGAAAGCTCTAAAATTATAAAGTATAAACAATTCCTAGTCTTACTCTAATAGTCTCAATTTTTTTTAATAACATCTCGTGAACAGAATTTTTTCTCACTTGGGACCCTCCGAAGTTTTCAATAGTTAGCTGTGAATCTTCAGCACTTATGCTATTTCGTCTCGATCTCCGACCAGCGTAAGTGCTTCGCCTATTCTCATCCCAGTTACTAGGCCGACCAGCAGCCTCGGCTCTTATTGGCGTTTTATCATCGTACGCCGTGCTTATCGTTGGTACCCCTTTATTTCGATGGGCTACGAACGCTTCTTCACTGGTCGTTTTTCTGAAATTAACAGGTCAGCCGCTTTTTAAAATTATTTTATAGCAATAATTAAGAATTATAAAAAGCAATTTATTAATAGGACAGTGGTTTTTCATTTAGGATAACACGTTGTTATAACGTAAAAAACACATTTGACATGATAATATCAAAAGAAGGATATTCAGAGTCCTTGTTGGATTAATTTTTAAATTTTAATGTTACATTTCAACCCGTTAGTAAATTACAGGATACGATAATATATTAGTAACCAGATTACAGAAATGAATGTAACTTTTAAATCTTAAATTAGGTATGCAAAATTCAAATCAATCAAATATCAAATCAAATTTTTTTTTTGGGGAAAGAAAGGAGGGTAACTAACCAATATTAAATAGGCCTTTTTTACAGTTATCACTACCGGTCACTTTACGATTTCCCTGAAACTAAAATATGCAAGGAGTTTCGAGTTAAGTAAACGAGAGACCTTTTTTGTTTTACCTCTGGGCAAATCGTTAAAGTGTTCAATAGTGACGACTGGGAAAAAACACTATATATTTTAATGAAAATTCGTAAAAAATTAATTTCTTCAAAAATGTCTCTTTGTTTTTATACTAGTAACTAAATGCTTTTACTTAATTGTGTGGTAGTGATCATATATCTATGTTATAAAAATCATAAATATTTGTTTAAAAAATGTGTTAACTAGCAGTGCACATTATAATTCGTTAACGTACATTTGAGTGATTTAAAAAAAATTAATTTTTAGAAAGCAAGTCTATAATAACAAAATAAATTGTTTTAATTGTTTAAAGTAAAACATCAAATTAACATTATGATAATGAATCAAACGGAAAATTAAACAAAAAATAACTGATTCATAAAATGCCAGCCGATAGGAATTTCTTTCTAGGTACCTGATACTCCTTATGCGATGTGAATATGTAAATAAAAATATTCATTCATGAGTTTATTGAACTTAAATTCAAAAATTGATTGAAAATTCATCTAAAAATACAATCTAATCTAAGTAAAATATTTTCTCTCAAATAAAAGTAATGAAGAAATTTTAATTGTATTTATAGTCAATTCTAAAATTATTTTTATAATTTTTTTCCGCATTGTTTGAAATCAGTTCCAACATACCTCTCGTCAACGTGAGTTTCTGAAGTTTGCTGCATGGACTGCGATTTTTTCACTGTATTTGGCACCATCGATTTTGTAACTAAAAATAATAAAGACATCAATTAAAAATTAATCGTCAATAAAGTTGTACATTTAACGTATGCATGGACTTCCTTAATAAATAATAAGACATTGCAATTATTTTATTCAGAAAGTAAAAGCTCATTAGTAAGCTCATAAATGTCCAATATACAAACAAAATGTTTATATTCTAATTAGAATATTATGCTGAGAAAATTATCCAGAAATTTGAAGTACATGCTATATAATATATACATAATATACATGATATATGTATTATTATTATGAAGTCCTGATAATTATTTTTATCATCATATTAATTCTAAGTCTCAATTTTTCTTTTATATTAATAAGACAATATTTGAATAAGTTTGTTGCTGATAGATATTTAAAAAAATTATTTCAAATCTTCAAAAAACCAAATACTTAACGTAACTTTTTGAAAATGTTGTTATGATTGTAATATTTAATGCCTGAAATTGCAGACACAAAGAGTCTAGATAACAATCTCTGAAGAAAGAAACAAAATAAAACAAGAAATGGAATACAGGAAAATTGTAAAACATTGAAAAAAGAATAAGAAAAATCTAATACATGAAAGGAGTTTTTCCATAAAATTTAATATGAAGTTTTTTGTTGAAAACTATTTAAATTTATTTGGTTTTTGCATAAATCAAATGAAAACATGCGAAGTAATATAAGACACAAGCTTGAAATGAAAGCATGGTCATAAAATATACATGCTTAAGAACAATACATATAATAAATACATTAGATCAAATTTAAAACAGATCATGAAATATGTAGCCTTAACAAATTTGTGTTTGATCTAGATATGAATGAATAGTGTTATTCAAATGTAACTCTTAAAAGTAGTGTGGAGTTTTTAAAACTTTTTGCACATAAAAATGTATACAGGGTGTCCCAAAAGTATGGAAACTCTGAAAAGCGGCCAAAATAAGCGGGGAAAAAAAATCGATAACCCTATATCCGACGTATTTTTTCACGGGGAATCCAATGGTGACCTCGGATTTGACCTTGAACATAACCTCAAAGCTGCAGCGAGTCAAAAATCGATTTTTCAAATGGAACCCCCCATTTTTTATTGCAGATTTGAAAAGAGCGGAAATTTTCACGTCAAAATGTATGTTTTGTTTTTTTTTCAAGGTCATTTCAAAGGCGTTACAGACGCAAATAAAACTCCAATTTAACCTAAAATTAAGTTCGAGTAAGGGTTTTTTTTCTAACTGCACCGCCTCCTAAATGACCTTAAAAAAAAAAAAACAAAATACATAGTCGAACGTGAAATTTTTCGCTCTTTTCAAATCTGTTATAAAAAATAGGGTCACCGTGCGAATAATCGATTTTTGGTTCACCGTAGCGTATAGGTTATGTTCAAGGTCAAATTCAAGGTCACCATTGAAAAGAGCCGAAAATTTTAAGTGAAAGTATGTATTTTATTATTTTTTTCAAGGTCATTTTGGAGGCGGTACAATTAGAAAAAAGCCCTTACTTGAGCTTGATTTTAGGTTAAATTGGAGTTTTATTTGCGTCTGTAACGCCCTTAAAATGACCTTTAAAAAAAAAAGCAAAATATTCATTTTGACGTGAAATTTTCCGCTCTTTTCAAATCTGCAATAAAAAATGGGGGGTTCCATTTGAAAAATCGATTTTTGACTCGCTGCAGCTTTGAGGTTATGTTCAAGGTCATTCCGAGGTCACCATTGGATTCCCCGTGAAAAAATACGTCGGATATAGGGTTATCGATTTTTTTTTCCCGCTTATTTTGGCCGCTTTTCAGAGGTTTCCATACTTTTGGGACACCCTGTATATCTTTGCCCTAACGTAAAATCCGCACTAATAAACTTGAGAAACAAAAATATGCCTCAACCCTATCCTTTCAACAAGGCATGTTTTTGTCTGTAGAGTTTATTAGTCCGGGGTTTGCGCTGGGGCGACGATATAATGTATTGATCAAAAATATAACGACTACTCAAATTTGCCGAAAAACAAAATGATATAACCTTACAAATTCAAAAAATCGTAAACTAATAATATATAAAATCAATTTCACACTTGAAAAAAATCCTCACAATGATATATAAAGGTGCAATATTGAAGAATGCATTTCTTTTTTATGGCATGAAAATGAAAACATATAACGAGAGAAAAAATGAGCGCTAAACTATTTAAAAAACATCATTTAATTGAATAAATTTTGATGAATTACACAGTTGCTGGTGGCTCATGGTGCGGATACCTGTGAAGCCCGGGGCCGACATCGAGAGGTTGCTTCTCAAATCAGGTATAGCAGTTACAGCGAGTGGTAGACTGCGCTTGTGAGCGACACCATAAATATTGCGCGGGCACGCTGTTGTGTTGCGTTTTATTAGATATATGAAATATTACATAGTATTTGTTAGTTATTTACGTTTACATTCCCGCATCCTCTTATTTTACTTTCAGATTAATCGTTTTAGTCGTCTCTGATTTTGCTCTTTTTTGAAAATTTAGAGTAAACTAATAATATTCTACAGACAGTTTTCATGTAAGAGTTTTGTTTAAATCAATGTAGGAACATTGATTGATAGTGTCTGTCAGAACAATTTAAAGTATGTATGTGCAACAATTTTATAATAATGTGTTATGCATACTATCGACACCAATAAAAAGCATAAAACCAATTTAATGGCTCGTATTTGCTTAATTTATTAATTATTATGTAAATATTAAAATAAATTTTCAGCTTTCAACGTTGTAGCCAAATATTGAGAAAGCATTTAAAATTTGAGCAAATTATAAAAATGTGTGCTTAGTTAGTAACATTAAAACCAGATGTCAACGTTTTCAAGTTTTGATTCATAGTTCTTTTTTATAAGGAGGATTATTACATATTATTTAAATTAAAAATTGTAATTGTTAGACAAAGTCTGTGTAATAGTTGTCATCAGAGAGTCAAACAGTATGCAAAAGTTCCGTTAAAATTTAGTCATTATTCATACTAAAAATACTTCTTTTATTTCCTCCATCTGCTTTTAGCAAATGATTTGTGCAATCAGATCAAATCAGTTATTTACGATTACATAAACCGAATAAAAGTTCAAGTACAGAGGCGAATAAAAATTTTTACAGTAAGAATCTAAACTCGGCGAGAAAACCTGAATATAGTTTTTTGATGCAACAAGTGCCCAAAATGCGTTTTTGCGCACAGTGTATGCACGAGGGCTGGCGTCAGTCAATGCGAGTGCAAACAAACAGAATGAGTGCCGGCTAGGCCGGCACGAATGGGTTGTTTTGGAAACACGAATGCCGGCTATGCCGACACGAGTGGCTTGTTTTGCGCACACTATGCGGAAAAAGCTGGACACGTGTTGCATACAAAATTTTATGTAATAGAATGCGAAAAATGCATAAATAAAAGCATGATACTTCACAAAATATCAGAAATTATATAACGCATTAAATAACGCACGCCAGTGTCCAAAAACGCTTTTTGTGCACTAAAAAGTCTGCGTAAAAGGGCATTTTTCGCTATACTATTGCATAGAATAATTTTTCATGCCAGCGGCCCAAAAGTGACTACTTCTCTGTTGCTGTGCAAAGCGGGAAGAGCGATTTTCGGGCCGCTGGGTATGAAATAGTATATTACTGCCCTAGGTGCGTATTCAGCTAATTACACGCACTCTGAGACTTTTCTATTATTCGCGGCCCAGGTCAGTAATATACTATGTATTCCATCGCCAAATTATTTTATTCAGAAAACAAAAAGCAATACAGAATTGTCTCATCGTGTAATTTATAAATAATTACACTAACAACAATTTGACAATATGAAATCGTTATTAACTTTGATTTAACTCACCGTCTAGATATAAATGAGCTCGATCTTCGCCAGGATATCTTACACATTTGGCAGGATGTATTTCTAAAACGTTGTACATCTCGGCCAAAAACACGACCAGGTTTTGCTTCATGGACCTAAAATTATTTTTTCACATACTTTAAAAAAATATTCTATAAAATAAAATTTTAGAAGTTTAGAATTATTGTTCGACACCAGAATAACAAAACCATTTCTGTTGAACATCAGGTTACGTAGGGTAATGTACCTATTACCGTGGATTTATTTTAAACTCACCTTAGTTAGGGCATAAAATTGAAAGAAACGATATAATTATAATTATTTTTTTTTAAATAAAAGAATAAACATTCCTCTATATAGTGATGCATTATTAATTCATTTTTTTATAAAACATTACTTTGAAAAGTCAATTCGTAAAATAAAACCGAGTGTATGCAATTCCGTGGGTTTGCACCTATTACCGTGTGTGTATTATCGCGGATGTATGTATGTATTACCGTGTGTGTATTACCGTGGATTTAAAATGGTATCTTAAAAAAGAATCTAAAAAATTCGTGTTTTTTTGTTTAGTTTTTTGGTTTCTTTGCTGAGTTATTTTATGCGAGTTTTCACACCTGTTTTCATTTTGTAATAAAATAACAACACTGGAATCTCACCAACAATACTCAATGCTAACAGCACACCTAGCCTCGAAAGAGGTTACATGATACCAAACCCACAGTAATAGGAGCGGGCGCAAAAAATCGTGTGTGTATTATCGTGGGCGCATTTAAAATTATAATAAGTGAGTTAATTGATTTTAGACAGTTGTAATACAATCTTTCAAGTATTTACTAGCTGTAAGTATCATTTTAAGATACCTTCTCTGTCAATAATCATTAAAATGAAGTCTAAACTAATATATATAATAATGTATATTATACATAGCTCGATAAAAATACTATTAAATAACTGTAACATTCTTATCGTACAAAAATCTACCCATGAGCACCGAACAAAGAAAATAGAATTAAAAGCAGTATTGAAAAATAATAAAATACCCTCTCATGTAGCTAACATCCTCTGGCTGCATGTGAAAGATTGGATAAGGTAGGCAACGCTGGCAAAAGCTGTAGACCAGAGAAAGATTGTGAAGAGCATCAGCAACGGATGGTCGCTTCGACACCCTAATATCCATCCAGTTAATTTCTCCAGGACAGTAAAAAGCTACCACAGCAGCAAGTCCGACCCCATCGCAGAGGGATTGTAAATCCCGAGCAGCTGGCAACTCGGGTAATAACTTGCTTTTTTCTGATTTCTCGACTTGAATTTTGGCTACAAGTGCTTGCGAGGCATGGCCGATCCAGAGCAGCAGTCCTCGCTCGTGATCCTGTGGCATTTCTAACGCTTGAGGCTGAGGATCAAATCGCTGAATCGCTGCAATTACTCGCTCGCCTGTGACTACCTCTTTCGCGTATAAGACCATCAGGCCTTCTATCACAGCCATATGCGCACTCTGTAACGGTCAAATTGTTAACAAATAGTATAACTCAGTCACGAAATGGTTTTCAAACACGTGGAATGTACAAAAACGTATATATTTACCATTTTGAGCGGAGAATTTTGAATGAGGATAGTTTCGGTGAGCGGGGTACTGTTGGGCTCGGCAACGTATACACCTTTTCTCGCAAGAGCTTGGAGGATGCCAGTGTGATTTTGATTGTGATAATTTGGATCTGAATAAATATTTGCCAACGCCAAACAGTACAACTCTGCATTTGACAGAGCATGCACAATTTGTGGCTTCAAGTGCTCCTGTTCCTGTCAAAAAACATTCATGAAAATGCGACAAAGTTACAACTAGATATAAAAGATATTGTTTACACAAATAAATTCATAAAAAATATCGTTTTAGATGCTATTAATTTATCGTAGAATATCGTTGTTGCTAATTTTACAAAATAATTTTGTTGTGGCAACAATAGTACAATACGCACCAGGGACGGGAAGGTTGTCTACACTGATAGAAATATCATCCATTTGTCAAGAACGGGGCCGTTTCTACGGTAGGAACGAGTCCGTTTCGACTGTCAAAACGGATTCCAATCTATCGCAGAAATGGATTTGCCGCTGTAGAATGCAATTTTCAATTTTCAATTCAATTTTCGTTCAACTTCAGTTGAATTCGTTCCAGTCGTAAAAACGGACCCGTTGCACGAGTGTCAAGTTTGCAGCTCAAGCATAATGAGGGTTGCATTTACCCGTTAAAGCCGATTTTAAGATCGCCAGCCTTGCGGAAAAGCAGTACTTCGAAAAAGCTATATTTGTCCTAAAGAAAGTATGAAAGAGAGTATGAAAAATAGTATACAGACCTAAGCCGCGAACCTAATAATAAAAAAAAAGAAAGTCCCAGAGCGAGTGCTTATTGGTCTCGGCTTTGCATTGGCCACTGATTACACGTATTCTGGGACTTTTATATTTTTTGCAGCCTAGGTTATTAACATACTATTTATAGAATATTAACATGACCTGTTCGCATCATGCTCGCGCTTAATCAAATATCACAATTTTACGGGATTTACTCATATATAGGCTTTTCGACAGTCTAAAAATCGAGATATTATACATCATACATTAATTTTAAATGAATTTTTGAGAACTCATGATTATCAAAAATATCTCGAACCTAGATATCGCAAAATTGACGCTAGTTTTAGGCTCTTGTGCTTTAAAATACTAGTGTAATTTGTTACCTCGTGATCCCGATAGTATGGTTCTCGAAGCTTTTCGGGAACCCGGTTGTTGTATGCTTTTGACAAGAGCCATTTTACAGAAGCACGCTGTTTGGCCTGAAACACAAAATAATCATTTTTTATTAAAAAAACTGAAATTATTTATATGCTGGTGGCTCTAAGTAATTTATAAATTGACCTGTAATATAAATTGTATCATATCATCTTACACAGTAAACAGATATATTCGGCTAAATATTATCGTATTTCAATCCAATATTAAAGTATGGATTATTACCATTAATTGTTTTTAACTTAAATAAATCAACTAAAATAATAATAATTATTAACTGAAAGCTTATGTTCTTTGAACATAAAATCTCGAGCTACAACATATATTTTGTTGGAAGAATGAAAAAAATGTAAAATAGATAATTCTTCAAGAATGTTCGAAAGTATCTTATTCATTTTTGAACTTTCAACTATGGACAAAAATAAAAGTTAATTGTTTAATTCGGTGGGACTGTTGAGATTCTGAGTATAATAACAAATAAGTTCGTAATTTTAATTTAACCAAAGTTATAAATTCCAGCACATCGAAAATGGAGTAAGTATTTCAGTTTTGGGATCGCAAAAATTTACCCATGACTATTTCTACACCATTAAAACTATATTCTTTCAACTATACACCATGAAGCTCAGGTGATCAAATCTTTTAATGTAGAGTAAACGCAAATCTTCATAAATAAATGATTTGCGAACTTATATGAACTAAAGTATTGAATTATAATTTTTCAGATGTTTTTTACCATTTTTAAAGATAACAATAAATAAAATATATAGTTCTAAAAGAAAAACGAAATATTTGTGAAAAAGTAAACTTGGAAATTAGTTTCCAACCAATAAGCATGAATTTTAAAAATTGAACTATATAACAATATAGTTATCAATGTAACAATGAATTAATTAAACAGAAATTTAGGAAACTCGCACCGTATCCTTGCTAAAAGATTCATCTATTCTTATTGAATGCATAACTAAAATCAATAAACTTTATAATTCATGGCGTCGTAAAAAATTCAACATTTTAATTAAAATATTCTAAGAAATTTTATATATCTTCAAGATTTTTAAACTCTAACCAGAGAATAGTCTTGGTTGAAGGACCGTGTTGCTCATTATTACTTAGACATTTTAGCTGTACGAGCGACATGTGTAGTGATGGGGTAGAATAAAGCAGTTCTAGAATCAACAAAGCACTGTAAATAGTCTATTTACAGTAATATTGTATTGCGCTCAACGATGCTGTTATTCCTTATTTGTTATATTTGATGAACAAAATAATTTACGTAAATATTAAACACCACCAAGTCGAGAAAAAACCGCTGCCAATGTATTGGCAAATAGCGTCCTCATAAAAAATGATATTAATGAAGGGGTCTGAATGTTGAAAGACAAATTTGTATTTCATTTTGGTGTACAGAACTATAAAAATAGAGATTTCTATAATTTTGTAAAAGATTCCCTTGTAAAAGTTTCCCTTGCTCAATTTGACGCTACGTGTCTCCGTTCAAAGGTACACTGGATCCAGATCGCCGCTTTTGCTCTATAAAGGAGCAAAAATACAACTTTTCATTATGAGTTCTAACTTTTTTTATATTCCGTGAATCTCTACGTTTTTGGTCTTAAATTAAAGCTTGGCTGCTCCTCTTACATTATACCGAATCAAAAGTATACAAATTCCTTCATTTATACATAAAAAAAAATTAAAAAAAATTTTTTTCCAAAAAACCGAGTTTATAACATGATAAAAAAATATCATAACTTTTTAACCACTCGGTGGATCATAAAATAAGTTTTTGACGCTTCATGCGACACACAAATCCTTCGAAACAAGCCGAACCGCTTCTCGATACGTGTCTCCGTTCAAAAGTTATACTGGTTCCAGACCACCAAACGCACACACACACACACACACACCACACACACACACCAAACACACCACACACACACACACACACAAGAGGCCGCTCATCGTCGCGGGCGATTTCAACGCCTGGTCAACGGAGTGGGGATGTCGAGTGACGAGACAGCGTGGCACCATCCTCCTAGACGCGCTCGCCACCCTCGAAGCTGCACTGCTAAATACCGGTGACACACCAACATTCACTGGTGCACTGGGCTACTCGGTCATCGACCTCACCTTCGCCAGCGACACACTCGCTCCCCGAATTACATCATGGACCGTAAGCGAGCTCTACACGCATAGCGACCATCAAGCCATCGTGTTTGAGATAGAGATCGCCAGAACGCCTAGACCCGCGACGCGTCAAAGCTGCAAGTGGAACGCACGCAGTCTTGCCACAGAGTCCCTCTCATGATGGCCAATGCTGCGGTTCCACCCGGGCCCACCGAAAAGATGGCAACGAGGCTCATGGCCACCATTACCAGTGCATGCGACGCGTCTATGGCCAAGACAAGTGGACGACGCCGTCGTTGCGCGGTGTACTGGTGGACAGGGGAGATCGCCGACCTCCGGCGCTCATGCCTGCGAGCGCGAAGGCTCGCCCAGAGAGCGCGCGGTCGGCCAAATGAAGGCACCTGCCAAGCGAGCTATGCCTCCTCAAGACGTCTCCTACGCGCTGCTATCAAGACCAGCAAGCGCCTATGCTGGAGCAAATTGTGCCATGAGGTCAACGAGGACGTATGGGGAAAACCATACGAGACTGTCATGTCCCGTCTCAGAGGACCGAGAGCAAATTCACCAAGCTCTCCGACCCTAGTGCGCCGCATAGTGGCTGCCCTCTTCCCTCGTGTGCCTGACGAGCCAGCCCTGCCACCACCACACCAGGCAGGAGCAATTGTACCAGCCGTCACCCTTGAAGAACTTCGAAGAGCATACGGGAGGATCAAGGATCACACTGCGCCTGGGCCGGACGGAGTACCAAACTCCGCTATCAAGATCGCCATTGCCACGCACCCTGACATCTTTTTGCAGGTGTACACGGCATGCCTGCGGACCGGTGTCTTTCCAGCGTGCTGGAAAAAGCAGAGGCTTGTCCTGCTGCCAAAGCAGCCCCCGAGGAACCATCGTCGTACAGGCCGCTGTGTATGCTTGACACAGCGGGCAAGATTCTCGAAAAAATCATCTGCGACCTCCTCGAAGCCACTACTGAGAGCCCTGGGGGCCTCTCAGACCACCAGTACGGTTTTCGGAAGGGACGTTCGACGATAAACGCATCGAGAACGTCATCACACCGCCCGAGAGGCCATCGCGGGCAAGAGATGGAACCGCGGCACCAAGAAGTACTGCGCCGTGGTCACCCTTGACGTGAGGAACGCGTTTAATTCGGCTCGGTGGAACAACATCAACGCCGCGCTACGCCGAATGCGTACGCCAGAGTACCTGCTGAGAATAGTCAGCAGCTATCTCTCGGCAAGGGTGCTTGACTACGATACGGACGACGGATCAGAGTCCTACAGAGTCACAGCAGGCGTTCCGCAAGGGTCTGTCTTGGGGCATCCTGTGAAACGTCATGTACGACACCGTTCTGCGCCTCAACTTCGGAGGCAACGTAAAGATTGTCGGCTTCGCTGACGACATCGCTTTGGTGGCCGTGGCCAAGCACCTGTGGCAGATCGAATACGATCTAAGCTCTGCCATCGAGCAGGTGCGA
This sequence comes from Trichogramma dendrolimi, assembly GCA_034770305.1. Classification (NCBI taxonomy): domain Eukaryota; kingdom Metazoa; phylum Arthropoda; class Insecta; order Hymenoptera; family Trichogrammatidae; genus Trichogramma; species Trichogramma dendrolimi. Next base: position 166,764 of record JAPMIB010000047.1, read on the forward strand.
TGCGCGCTTCACGAGCTCGGCCTAGTAACGGCTGACCATAAGACCGAGGCCCTACTGATCACCAGCAGGAAGAAAATGGAGACCATCACCATCACAGTGGGCGACTGCAGCATAAGGTCGTCCCCCTGCATCCGCTACCTGGGCCTACACATCGACTCCAGGCTGAGGTTCGACCAACATCTCCGAATCGTCAGCGAAAAGGCAGCAAGAGTGGCTGGAGCCCTCGCGAAGATCATGCCCAACACCGGTGGGCCCAGAAGTAACCGGCGCGTGTTCTATGCCCACGTCGTCGACTCGATTCTCCTGTATGGAGCACCTATCTGGAGCTGTGCGACAGAGACGCAGGCCTACATACGCCAGGCAGAGTCGGTACATCGACGAGCCTGCCTGCGAGTGATCAGCGGTCGACCACACATTTCATACGACGCGACGTACGTGATAGCCGGCGTACCTCCGCTGGCGCTGCTAGCGGATGAGTGAGCGCGCATATATCAGCGCCGCCGAGGACGTCAAGGAAGAAGAGAGAGAGACGCTGACAGTGGCAGGACCGGTGGGACCGGGCCCAAAGGGCCGATGGACACACCGGCTAATCCCGAACATCACTATATGGGTCGAGAGGGGACATGGAGAAGTGGACTACCATCTCACACAACTCCTGTCCGGGCATGGCTACTTTAGAAGCCATAGCCAGCGTTATGACAACACCCTTAGCGCACTCTGCCCGGCCTGCCCTACCACAATAGAAGACGCGGAGCATGTGTTCTTTCGCTGCCCGCGATTCCACGAAGAGAGGGAGAGACTCCAACAAGTCCTCCAAGAAGAAATCGAGCCTGAAAACATCGTCAGGCTCATGCTCGAAATAGCAGGAAATTGGATGGCGGTAGCGTCTTTCGCACAATCAGTCGTCTCCAGACTGAGGCAAGAGTCACAAGAGGCGTAAGAGCGATCCGGACGATGCTGTAAGAAGAAGACGATGCTTCTGGTTCCCGAACCCCTAATCACCGTAGGTGGACGGGGGATGTACGGAAAAGACACAGATGTAGCAGAGAAGCTCTATAGAGTCCCCACCGAAGTAATGTTTAACGACGGTTTCCGGTGGGGTACTTGTTTCGAAGGGCCACTGGCTGCAGAGTTCACTCTGCCCACGTCCAAAAAAAAAAAAAAAAAACACACACACACACATCCATACATAGAGTCCCCACCGAAGTAATGTTTAACGACGGTTCCCGGTGGGGTACTCGTTTCGAAGGGCCTTGGCTGCAGAGTTCACTCTGCCACGTCCAAAAAAAAAAAAAAAAACACATCCATACAGACAATTGTTCAGAATTCAATGAAGATTTTGAATATGTGTCCGAAATTGTCCTATGACTTCTATATCAAAACTTGATTTTGACGCCCATCACAAAGCTTCCTCTATGAGGAAGCATTTATTATACTACATACCTTTAACCCATAAAGTCATAACTTTATTTGGCCACTGTATTTTTGGTGAAAGTGGGGTAAAAAAAATATGCGAGTAACTAATTCTAATGTTAAATTTTATTGCCCTTTCAGAATCTGATCTCCGATTTTCGAAAAAATGATCAAGTCAAAAGTTAAACTTGATTTTATCCAAAAAACGTGATTTTGAAGAAAATTTTTTTTAATTTTTTGAATTTCCAAATGGAAACTATTTGAAATCTCAGGAGTTTCGTGCAAATGTCGCGTCCTCGATACCGAAACTAAAAGTTAGCGGGGTTTAGATTGAAGAAAATAAAGTTAAAAAATACACTTTTTTCTTAAGCCCTTTGTTTTTGAGAAAAATTCTGGAAGTTTTCATTCATTTTTTTGTGTTTCTACCGCCATTTTTTGTGTTTAAACATTAATTTTTCAATCGGAACCCCACTAACTTTCAGTTTAGATATTGAGGACGGGACTTTTGCACAAAACCCCTGAGATTTCAAATGGTTTTTATTTGGAAATTCGAAAAATAAAAAAAAGTTTGTTTTCAAAATCACGTTTTTTTGGATAAAATCAAGTTCAACTTTTGACCCGATCATTTTTTCGAAAATCTGAGATCAGATTCTGAAAGGGCATTAAATTTTACATTAGAATTAGTTACTCGCATATTTTTTGACCCCAATTTCAACAAAAATACAGTGGCTGAATAAAGTGTTGAAAAAACGTCCTCTTGGGACTTAATGGGTTAAATTTATTTAAAAATATTTCAAGTTAAAAATGAAGTTGATTTGAATGTGGATTGAATTAGATTGACTGACACCGCTGGGTTCGCATCACACTCGCATACGCTCGTGCGCTAACCTCACTTCGCGTTACCAGAAACTGCGACTCATGGCTCGGAAAAGGGGGCATAAATGTGAACTTGGCACAGTGCTATAAAATGTTGTACGATACTCGTGCCAAAAAGTGTTACTTATGGCACTTGTATCGTAAATTACTATTCACACACTCGCATACTCGTGCGCTAACCTCACTTGGCGTTACCAGAAAGTGCGACTCATGGCTCGGAAAAGGGGGGCATAAATGTGAACTATAGGCACAGTGCTATAAAATGTTGTACGATACTCGTGCCATGGGAACACTTTTCGGCCCAGCTATTAGGGACCCTTGCTGCTCTCGGGCCCTAAACTACGCCGTACCAAAAAGCGTTACTTGTGGCACATGTACCGTATATTACTATTATCTCCATTTTTTTGGAAATGTTCGTTTTTTTCGTAAGATTGGCTTTTTTTTATTTCTCGTTTATAATTTGAGGCGTGATTTTGACAGGTGAGTTTTTCACAGGTTTTACGTTCGATAAATTGCTATTAGCAATTAGAAATAAAATAGAAATGATAATTTTTTTATGAGAAAGCTCTTTGCCAATGAATTGACAGCGGTTTTCTGATTCGATGTATGTCATAAATCACGGTCATTTTAGCTGCCACTTTTTTCGAATATGTGTACAAGCAAAATGTGTCGAATATAACAAATCGTTGTATACGAAAGTCTGGCAGACCTATTACACCACCTCTAAATTCACATGAGAAGAACTTTAGCGTTTTTCAATAGTAAATATAAAACAGTGCTTTGCTTACAGAGATAATTCAAACAACAGTTCAGTCATAAAATTAATGTTTTAGTCACATTTAAAATTTTTTAAAGTAAATTGTAGTATTTAATAATTTTTACGTTATTCTTTTAGTTTCTATTTGTGTACAATTTTCAATATTTTAAATAAATACGCATCTATACTTCGATAAATTATACACCAATTCAAATCACAAGTAAGTTTTTTATACTTTGGTCCAAATTTATTGAAGATTTGTGCGAATCGGAAGTACGTACACTCACACAATTTTATAGCTTTAATTTATTTTGCCTTTTTATATTATGATTGAAGTACGACTGGTCAATTCCTTATTTCAAATCCTTGGCCTGTTGCGAGCTTAAAATTTGCTGAGTAGGTGCCAGGTCAATCAACCATCTGATTTATCTTCACAAATAACAAACTTTAACCTTTCATGTATGTATACTTTCATTGCTGCATATGCTGAAAATGCATAACAACGAGTTGAGGAAAAGAGAACAAAAGAAAGGCCTGAGTGAGAAATTGGAAGCACATGATCGGACGTTGTTGTGCACTGTTTGTCCTATGCGCCAAGCACGCTTTACACACACTTTTAGGTATTTTCCAATATTCAGAGTTACAGTTTTAGATGTTACTAATTGAGAAGTCATTGACAAATAATAATTCATTTTTTTAAACTCATCAATTAATATCAAATAACGTGTTGATAAAAAGTAACATATTTGCGATATAATACTGTACGATTATTCATAATACTTAAACATTTGGGTTTCGATATTAAAAATTTTAATTTCTACTACTTTAAATAAAATTTCTACTTTTCTGGTAGTTTTAGACTCTTGTGCTATAAAATATAGTATACATTTAACAAATATCTATTTAAACCATCTTAACCCGTTTCGGGCCAAACGGACGAAATTTGACTTATGTTTTTACTTGCTGTAAAATCGGTGAACAAAGTATGTGAGAAATATTAAAGTAGTCATTATCGACATGAAATTTTATGATCTTTCTGATTCCGGCATCAGAATTGTCAAATTTTAAAATTTGTACAATTTATAAACAATTAAACAATAAAAAACACGATTTTTGGAAAAAAAAATTTGATTTGACCCGAATTTTCGAGTCGAAAGAGACTTGATCTCTAGGTTTCACGCGTATTTTTTGCGTCTATGGGGTGTAAACATAAAAGCCCAATACCGACCATATCGAGATTCAACATGGCGGACATCAAAATGGCGCTTCGTAGAAAAAAACCGTATATGAACTTAGTCAATTTTTTAATATGTCAACTAAGCACCTAGGAAAAAAACTTTATAGAAAAAAAGTTCTTAGAATTATTCATAAAACATGCCTGAATTTTTTCAGAATTTTCCGCGAAAATTTTTGGATTTTTGAAAATCCGAAAAATCCGAAAAATCAAAAAATTATCCGAAAAAATCTAAAAAAATTCAGGCATGTTCTTTGAGCAATTTTAAGACTTTTATTACGTATAAAATTTTTTCGTAAAAAGCTTTGTTTTCGAATAAAAAATTATTGTTGTACTTAAGCCTCTAAAAAAAATTTGTATGGATCCCTGTCCATGTTGCTAACGCAAACATAATCGAGTACGAATATAAAAATGTCAGACAAAAAAGCATCAAATAAAAAGCGAGGACATGTTGATATTGAAGATGAGGAGATTTATTCTGAAGTTGAAGAATCTTGTGAATCTGACTGTGGTTCAGAAGATTTTAATAATTTGAAAAATTCCGATTGGTTCGATCATGCTTCAGACCTGATCCCAACTACATCGTACGATCAGGTTCTGAAGGAATACACAGACGACCAAAACAAACTTGCATCAAACCACCAATATGAATTGATTGACTGGGAAAACATTTTTCCAAAAGTGGTGAAAAATGAATTTCTGCTCTCTGAAGCAACAAAAAAAAATTTGTAATGCTACTTTTGTAGAAGTTTTCGAATATTTTTTTTCAACCAAAATGAAAAATTATTTAATTGAGAGTACAAAAGAGAACGATTACGAACTTTCTCTCCAAAGTTTAGATGTATTTATAGGTATTATTGCGATCTCAATTTTTAATGTGAGGAAAGATCAATACGAATATTGGTCAACAGACCCATTACTGACTTGTACTCCAGTTGTCGAAGCCATGAGTCGCAGAGAATTTAAAATGATAAAATCGCGGATTAAACTCTCAAAAAATTCTGATGTTAGTAGTACTGATAAAGCTTGGCGCGTACGAGTAGTATACGACATTTTCAGAACAAACCTAAGGCAATTTGGTTATTTTTCTACTGCTTCATCTGTCGATGAAAGTATGATCAAGTATTACGGGAGGACTGTCATGAAGCAGTACATAAAAGAATAAACCAACGAAGTGGGGTATAAAACAGTGGTCCATGTGTAATCCTGAAGGATATATATTTGAATACGACATTTATAGTGGAAAAGGATCTAATCCTTTTTCCAAAAATACAAACGTCCTCGAGAAATGCACTTTAGGCAGTAGGATGGTTTCGCACATGATTCAAGAGCTACTGAATAAAGTAGTACAAAAAAAAATGATTAATTATCATTTATACTTTGATAATTATTTTTCTAGTCCTGACTTATTGGTACATCTGTTAAGACTTTGGTTAAGAGTTCGAGCAAACAGGGTAAAAAATGTCAGTAACGACATCGATAAAAAATCTCAACGAGGTTCATACGCTGTGAAACATGACAAAAATAGTGGTCAAAATTATATTACTCTTATGGACTCAAAACCGGTTTCTATACTGTCAACAGCAGCAGGACCACTATCCTCAATGAAACGTTAAACAAAGTCGGACTTACCCTTTCCACAAGAGCTTCAAATTTATAATAAACATATGGGTGGGGTTGATCTACACGATTTTCACTTCAGTAATGCAATGCCTTCGATTAGGTCTAAAAAATGGACTTTTGTTATTTTTGAAAGATTAATCCAAGCATCTATAGCAAATGCTACAGTTCTTATAAACATGGTAAGTGATACAAGTAAAAAAATCGGGACTAAAGATGTTGCATTAGAAGTAGCTCGTAATTATTTATCTTTGGGGAAAAAAGCTAGAGCTTCAAAACCACACGAAACAACACAATCATCCAAAAACCGGAATTGTTGACTTCTCGTCTTGTTCAGCGAGAACACAACTAATGTGCACTACGTGTGATATTTACATTTGCTCAACTTGTTTCCCGATAAAACATAAACAATAAAAATCTATCAAATCCTGACACTGTTCAACATAAAAAGAATGATAAGAAATAATGAATGAAAATTTTGAAAAATACAAAAAAACTACTATAAAATAAAAAAAATATAAAAAAAAAAAAAAAAAAAAAACAAAAAAAAACATCAAAATAGTATATTACTCGGCTTCGCCTCGGGTGCATAACCTCGCAGGGACGGAAGTTCGACTTTTGTCCCGAGTCGCGTATACGATTTTTCTTTATCCCCGCTCGAAAGTACGTTTACTTAACATAGTTAAGGAGGCTCTTTCGCTGCAATGTTTTTTACATTAAGCACGCGGAGCGCTAATGCATGGTGCAGCGCGCAACGTACTGCGCATGTGCTATGCGACTAGTCGCGAGCAGAGTAGCAGACTTGTCGTCAGCTTTTATTTACATCACGGCTCACGTGTAGCTACGATAAAATTCGATATTTGTGATTATCAGTATTATAATTATATTGATAATTATGATAAAAAAGAAATATGGAGTTAAGTTGCTTCGGGGGAAAAAAAGGGCCAATTTGCCAAAAAAAAAGTTGTGCAAAGAATGGAAAATATTTATGCGACCGTTTCTAAGGCACAATCAAAAATAAAGCAATAATTAATGTTATTTTAAGCTTATTTTCAACTGATAAATAGCATTGCAAACATTTTATCATTTTATATTGTTTACAATTTTTTTAAACTATAAGAATTTTTTAATTATATAATTGTTAAATATTCATTAACAAATTTATTTAAAAAATGTTAGTGTTAATATTTTTTTAATAAAAGACTTTTTACAGAATTTATACTATTTTTTTTTTTGAAGCGCATTTGAATTTCGCGCGCTTTCGTGCGCACTGCATTGCTGCTGACTGCTTCGGGTCGCACCCCAAATTGACCATATAAAGCAGATTATCTTCTTAGAATGGTCAGCTACCCCTATTTTTTTTACAGGAAACGATTCGTGAAACTCTAACGAATCAATTGATATAACTTTTATGAGGATGTAGAATTTTCTACAAAAGTTATTAACGAAACAAGATCATTTCCTATACGAGTCTAGTTAAAATTGCAATTTTCGACAGCATTTTCTCGGAAACGAGTTCAGCTACCCCCATTTTTTTTTTTCTACATAATTGTGAGGCTCTAACGAATCGATTGATATAACTTATATGAGGATGTAGAATTTTTATCAATATCGAAAGAGCCTCCTTAAGGAATATTTTATTAAAAAAAATTGTATCCATGAATTTACGCTTACATGGCAAAGCCCGCCGACATTTGTGACCCGAGCGCAGCGAGCTTCATAAATATTTCTTAAGCGGTAGACGACTACACCTTATTTTACTTGCAACATTATGCTAGTCCCGTTGCTAACAAAATAATCATAGTTATTGAATTGATATTCCATACTTGTATCAAATTTACACAAATAACTGCTTCCTAACACAGAACCGGATGTTGTTATATCCCAGATTATTGAAAATTGAATATTGTACTTACAAGGAGAGCCTTTCATCTGCGGGTCACAGATCCTTACCAAACTTGTTTGGGGGTCTTCTTGTACATAATAATAAAGCCCCCTATAGTTACTTTGTTCCTATGGGCCCTGGAAACTATTATAAAGCACCATGAAGTATATAATATAATATAATATATAAAATACCATATATTAGCGTATAATGGTATCAAGTTTACACAGTCAAGTCTAACTGACTGAGAAGTATTTATACTTTGACTTTTCAATGTCCAAAACACCTTTTCAATCAATAAACAATTTAACTCAATTGGTTTACTGAGAAAGTCTTAAAGAGCGAACCAATTTGAGCTAAAATTTATGCATTTATCAACTAATATTTACATTAAATCATGTAAAACTGTTTTCATTTATAAAACTTACTGTTCTTTTTTTCTCACCTATTTCTGACACTCATCTGGAGTGAATCTGAATCCAGATGAGTGTCAGGAATAGATGAAGAGAAGGGATTTGTGAGTTATACAAATAAAACATTTTCATATAATTTACATCAATATTTGTTTGGTACGTTAATTTTAGTTCAAATTGGTGCGCTCTTCAAAACTTACACAGCAAACCAATTGAGTTCAATTGTTTATTGTTTTCAAAGGTGTTTAGAATGCATAAAAGCTCATGTACAAATATTTTTGAGAGAGTTAGACTTGACCGTACAAGGCCTGATACCAATAAGTGGTATTTTTTAACATTATATTATATTTAATACTTTTTTCTGCTCTATAACTCTTTCCAGGGCCTATTGGAATAAAGTAACCATAGGTGGCTTTATTATTATGTACAAGAAGACCCCCAAACAAGTTTGGTAAGGATCTGTGACCCGCAGATGAAAGGCTCTCCTTGTTAGTTTCATGTTTGCAATTTACCTAAAATATAATTTGAAAACTATTTTGTAAAAAAAAAGTAGTTTCAACAATGAAAAATATTGAACGACAAGAAGTACCCATTGTACTAAAAAATATCATTTTTTCAAGTAAAACAAACTTCAGAAAAACAGCAGATTCTTTGTACCGGCGGTCCCGGTCATGTAAATCCCGGTTTGTAAATCTATAATTATAATCGCTAGATATACTACAGGTTATCACCGTTTTGTTTTCAGTGATTATCGGGATCGTTTATTTGTACATATTATTATCTGGGTAGTAACATACAATTGTAATGTCAATTAGGATTCAAAATACATGCTTACACGATACAAAAATGATCTTGTAGTATATTTTATTCTGAATATATGCAAATTAATGAAAATAGTTCGATTAAAAAAGTATCTGTTTTAAGTTTTCAATCGAAGGATGAATAAGAAACTTACATTTCTGAAATTCACCTGTAACAAAAAAAGTATGTACATTGTAAAAACTTGCTTAGGACTCTCGAAACCAAGAAAAACTTAGAGCTCCATTTATTGAGATTATCGATTCTCAAAAAAATTACATTCAAAAATGCATGTCTATTAAATTATCCTCCTATATTTGATCTCAGGAGCTTTAAGCTCTTCTTAATAATTAATGGGAAACATTTTCTGAAATTTTTAAAAAAAGTTAATGAAAAGTTAAGCGTATTAATAAAAATAAACATTGAAAAAGCATGTATTAAGTAAGTTATTGGTAACAACTAAACAAATGATTTAAGTTTTTGATTATCAAAAGCTTCATACATTGTGTGTTCTATTAATGAAAATACAAAATATATGGATTGAAATTTTCATCAAATGTAGTGCAATGAGTAAAAGACAGAAATGTAAATCAATTAGTTCTTGTCACAAAGTTAGGTCAACTGTAAAAATGTTGTTAAACTTAAGCTGTATGATATAATATAGAATAAAATATCAGCAATCTATAACAAAACACCGCTCTTTAGTATCTCTAATGAATTTTTTTCAACTTAAAAAAATATTAAGTAAATTCTGTAAAGACGTGTTTCTTTACTATAAGAGGTATCATCTTCAAACAGTCTAATGTACGATGCAGCTAATGACAAGTTTTAACACAAAAGTAACTTGCCTCCTAAGTTCCATTTCTAGCTTAACTCAAAACTTCAAAACTTTCAATACCCAATAAACTGCAATTCATATTACTAAAGTCAAAATTCTTTCAACCATTTGTTTATGAAAATATGTCTTTATTACTTATATTACTAGTAATAAGTTTTAGAAATTTTTTCATTTCTTGTTTCAAAGTTCCTGAGCCACTCGAAAGATAAAATCATGAACACATGTTTTATTCGATTGGTGGTGTACATGCCTAATAACACATTGCTTACAAACACTTGAAAACAATCACTTATCTTACTCTATGATAATGGAAAAAAATAGAAAACCCTTTCTGGATAAAGCTGACGAGTTTTCAAGTCAATTGTAGCATCAGAAAGTGTAAACAAGATTTCATATTCAAGACCAGCTGGAAGTCAAGTAACGACAACAGAATCTCCAGAGTCACCGCCAGCGCAGCATAGCAATGCGTCTTATGCGAATTACGCCTTACATATCGCGCTCCTTTAAAGTCGATGTTCTTTTTTCTTGTCTTTCATTCACTCGCCAGCTTGTGCACTGCAATAAATTACGATTGCGTAGGCAGCAAAGAAGCCAGAAAGGTATGTGCACTCAATACACTGGATGGCGAAAGACCTTGAAAAATTTACATATTTAGTAACGAGTAGAATCGCTCTTCCCATCGGATATACGATCAGACACGACTGACTGACAAACGAATGTTTGCTTATAACTTTTTTTGTTTTATAAATTAGGTCACAGTTAAAAACTTTTTATTTATATTCAGCAATTAATACAATCGATGCAATTTTAATGTCATCCTTGGACTAATTATAGAAAATTAATGTTTAAACAAAATAAAAAGATTACACTAAGTTTTCACCGATTTTTTTAATGACTTGAGCTCAATGTGTAATGAATTTTTTGATATTTATTAAAATTATTATAATTATTAATATTTATTAATCATCACTTAATACCGATAGAGAAAATCATAATCATTTTCAAGAATTTATAGATATTCAATAATTATATCCAACCATATCGACGAGAAAAAAACTTGAAATTTACCAATGATGTGTTTCAGAAGAAAAATATACATTATAATCATCAATTATTCTAGACTTAACTTTATGAACGGTCTTACCAAATACAAACGAAGTATCCAAATCATCCGGCATCTAAAAAATCAACTGTAAACTTAACTTTTTTAAATTGATTATATGAAAAAAATACACATGAACGTTTTATGTAACTTCATTCGGTAGATTAACAGAAACATGGTCAAAAAATAACAAAACTTCACTAAAATTACGGGAAAACAATAAGCACAAAACCAAAAATGACTGAAAAGCTTGCGATTGTGAGTCAAAATAAATGCGTGCAGGCTTACGTGAGTATAAATTGTATGAAGGATAGCAAGCTACTGAAGTAATGATGGGCAGCAAGAGAAAGATGCACCACGTCAAAGCCTCGAAGAAGAGCGAGAAAAAGAGAAAGAGAGAGATAACTCGCACTGTTTCGCATGTGGATCGTCGGCTACGCACCGACAAGCACCGCATTAACTGTGAAATGCATACATAACATCATCCTCTGCTTCTTCCTCTTTCTCTCTTTCTATTCATTACCAACGATTTTTTGTACATTTTGTTCTCTCTTCCTTCACATCTCTCCTTCTTCTCTCTTCTGGCCGTTATTATTTCCGCAGAGCTTTAATACATCCTTGTTATGCTTGAATGTAATTAACATGCAAAGTTTTAAAGAAGGAAAAGGTACAGAAGTGAGTGCACAATGCATACAAGTCTCAGGCTCTCCTTCGTGTTGTCTGATTTATTTTCCAATCGACCGAGCCCACAGACCCCTTACCGCGAGAATTCGTATACAAAAAACGTTCGATATATGAAAAACGTTCCACCATTTTTATATCATCCTGCGAGCTATTAATTATAAAAATTACTTTGTACATAGCGTTTGTATATTTTTCTAGTGATCTCCACGAGACGAGAAATTACCAACCATTGATTGAGCGAAGAAATATGTTCATAACGTAGTTGATCTCTACAGTTATTTTTTAGCTTCACTTCATTGATACGGCAAGTTTTTACAATAATTATTTCAGGTATATCACCAGACTAAAAGTTTGACGTTTTCGTAAAACATTAAAGGACACTAAAAGTGCAAGTTCGCGCAGGCTAAAGGGTCTATTCTATTTCTTTATTTGTTTATTAATATTTAAACTGTATTTAATATAATTTGTTATACTATTATATTAAAATTATTAATTATTAAATTTAAAAAAATAAGTATATTGATAAGTAGAGTATTTTAAATGGCTTCTGATATGGGTCGACAATTTTAACTCGATTTGAAATAAAAAATTGATACATTAATTTATAAAAACGCAAGATGGAACGCAATATACACGTGCGTTTCCTCATACTTCCAGCAACTTTCTATCGCCTTCGAATAAAATGTGACTTTTTTGCCAGTGCAGGCTTTCGCATTTTATGAATCTTTGATGAAATTATAGTATAAAATATAGCTAGGGTAGAATGTGAGTCGTCAGGAAAGTCATGGAAAACCTTTTCGAAAGATCACTCGTGGCGATTGTAATGTGGGTCGATGTACGCTCACTAAATAACAGAGCAACTCTTCGCTTCATCGCTGCTGGTAATAATTAATTGAAATACATAAACATTCAAGTTCAGAAAAAATAAATAAAAATTAAATAAGACATTAAGCGTTACAATCGAGAGAATCGGAAAATCTCAATTCAATTGAAAAATAATGGAATGTCTATGACAACAATTTTTTACGTTTTACATGTACACATGGTCAACTTCAATTCTGAATAAGGCAATATAAATATAGCGAGGTCGAAGATCTGACTATGCTAGCCTGTACACTGAAAGAAATGTAAGGCTATTATACTCCCACTTGGTCACGAAATATAATGCGGTGTGGTAGCGCTATCGCCCGAGATGTCGGTATCGTTTTAATCCCAACTGGCAGGATTTGCGCCCAAAATAAGAACAAAACTCGGCCACCTAAGAAAGATTGCGCGAGACGACGAACATTCACACAGTTTAATTACACGGGTCATATTGCGCTTTAGATGTTTGGGTGCGAATCCTTCCCAAAATTTAGCTGCATTAACACCAATTCAGTGATTAATGTGTGCGTGTGTGTGTAGTGGGAACTAAATACACCCAAATTTTTTTCAGTGTATACGATTGTTATTATGGTCGCTTATCTCAAACACACGATTTTATAACCTCTACGTCGCTCTTTTTACGTTTTCTTGCTATTACAGAATTAAAATCGAATCGGTGTATACCCGAGGGATTCTAATTCGGTGACGAGCAGAAAACGTAAATCTAGTGTAATAGGTGTCGCTCGTATATATAATATAATATTCATCAATCCTATCCTATAAAAATGATGAGGTTTTTAGTGTGAGCAGTTTATAAGCGCTGTGATTGGTCGTTCTGTAGCTTGCAATTGTTTAGTGGCGCGCAAATACGAGTGTTGTAGTGAGTTGAGAAAGTGGAATATTAACCTATTGATGGCTTAAGAATAAATTTGATGTTTACAGTTTATAACATAATCTTCGTTTATTTTATTTTTCTATTTTAAATATTGAAAAATGGCAAAATGGGGAAAGAACGAAGAGAGCGCGCGCAGCGCGCTGAAAATCAAGCTAGTACTAACAATAATCCATGGGTTATCATAAGCAGACACCATACTTGGCTATGTTTACGGTTTTCCCAGGTGCTATATTCTAATGGCACACCAGTGGGAAGATATCAACGAGTATTAATCAATTGTAGAGATTATTTGTAATTTTAAATAAAATACTGGATATTGCCTTCACAATTGAGTTTTTTAATTTATTAACGAAAACGAGAGATGTGACAACAAGTAGGTCTATTATCTCAGGTACATGGACGGCCCCTACTACGCTGTCTTTATATTCTTAGGGTATTACCGAATTAAAGTCATTCAGGTGTACCCGCGCGTTTTCGTGTATAAGCTGTTTGAAATTTGATTACGATAAAATTTGCAAAACAAAAAAAACGAGATTTAAGATTAGCACTATTGTAAGTTTAACAGAAGTACTCTAAGTATTAAAAAAAAAACAGAAGAAGGTTCCGAGTTTGTAGATGTACAAAATCGCTAGGCTAGTTGCCAATTTCACCCTAAAGCTCAGGGCCTCAAATTTTATGTTAGATTATGCACGGTACGCCCCGCACTTGCATTCCTTCAGAGCCAACTAACAACGCCATAGAGTAACGACCTGTAGTCACTTATCTGTTGACATAAATACCGTGAACTCTTATCATATTATGCAGTTACTTGAGTTTTGACAATATGCGAATTACATATTGTTTTGCAGGACCATATGAATAACTAATCTCCAACTCTTTAGGTTTTTTTACTCTACATTGCTGCAGTAGTGTATAAAAATCTCGTTTGAATATCACAAACTCGCTCAATCGCACGGAGAAAGCTTAATATCTTTTTTTTCTGGTTCTACTCATATAGGAGTAGTGTATTCTAGGTGATGCAGTCTCACCGCCAAGAAAACGTATAAAAGCTCACTTGGCACTTCATTCGGGTTTTTGCTGATTTATCAGTGCTGCGTATTGCACACGTGTTTGGCATATTATACTCAATGTATATTTATTTACTTTTTGAATATCACGTGCCAGCTTAGCCTCAACTCCCAAATCCTTTTTTTCTAACTAAGCTCTCTCGTCTATGTTTATAAAAGTATTCGACACGCTGTGTTTACACATGATACATCAGAGATTCGACTAGATCAGGCAATTTTCATGTCAATGCAAATTATACCAAGGCTCGATTAACAACTAAATGACATTTATACATTGAAATAGGTTTCAAATTCGACTTATTAATATCATTTCTAAAGTTATTAATAATATAAAGATTTTATTTTAAACTTCGTTAATTATTTAAACTTTTCATATCATTAGATTAAAAGTTTTTGTACATATTTGAGCCAATATTTTTAATGATTTTTCAGTTGAAATTGAATTTTTATGATCACAAGATAAACTTTCAGAAAATATATACATTAAAATAGTTGTGGTATTGGTTATATAATTCTACACTCCGCAACAAAATTGTCGCAACAAAAATTTTCATCGATATTTAGTAAATTTTCGATATGAAATGATTATGAAACGTTTAGTATTTACACGTCTTCAGAGGCAGTATAAAGTCACAATAATTTTTTTTTCATTTTTCTCCTTAAATTCTTTGACATCCAGATAATGTCACGAAGATATACATCGACCTAACAAAATTTGACAAACATTGTAGTATTTTTTGCAATCCTCTTTACCAATATTTTTATAAATTTAAAATACATTTATAACGGTTAGTGATGTAATTTTTTTTGTTGTGATAATTTTATTGCGGAGAGTAATTTAAAGAAGATCTAACTTATGACCTGAAAAATTGAATCAAATACAATTGAAATTATTTACTAAAACGAAAATTTTAAATGTTGAAAAAATTACATCACTAACCGGTAGAAATGAATTTTAAATTTATACAAATTCTGGTAATGAGGATTGCAAAAAATATTTCAATATTTGTCAAAATTTGTTACGTCGATGTAGATCTTCGTGACATCATCTGGGTGTATTTTAAGGAGAAAAATGAAAAAAAAATATTGTGACTTTACACTGCCTCTGAAGACATTTGTAAATTCCAAAAGTTTCATATTAGCAAACAGTAAATTGAGCGGTAACATGAAATGTAAATACAAATATTTTTAGAAAAATTTGATTGGCTTGGTGTCATTTTCCGAGACTCTTGAGAAGTCGCTTTAACTGAATTTTTTTTAAACTCTGTGTGTATGTCTACACTTTATCATCAGATCCTTAAGAATCAGCTTATTAAAAGAATTTTTTTGTTTTTCCACTAATAAACTGAGTGTCTTAGCTAATTATCTAGGTTCATCACGCATACGCGTTAGAAGTTAAAAAACATCCGCCACTTTAAAATATTCGCGCAATAGGCAGCGACACAACATCATCGAAAAAAGCTAAGTGCAGACGTAAGACGTAATACGTACGAGGCAGCCGGACGCAAAAAAGTAAATAAATTATGCTAATATTCACACCTACGTTATTTCAGCTCCCAGAAGATTGCTCTTTGGTGCTCCTCCTTCCCTTTCTCTTTTTTATTCGCGATCTATGAGCGCACCTTTTACAACTTATTAAAGCTTTGTTTTATGTAAGAATAACAAAAAAGTAAACCCAGATCAAAAAAGAAAATAGTTTCGGATGAATATTAAAGTTGTTCCAGAGTAAATTGGCTTGCACGAAATTTATTTTAGACGGATGAAAGTGATCGAAAAAGGAAGCTGTACGTAATGAATTGAATGAATTGACACAATTATACAAGCTCATTTGTCTGTTTTTGAAAGTTTTTTTACGTATAAAGACCTTCTTTGCAAAAAATCGAAATCACCACAAAAATGACTGCATATTTTCAACAATGCATTTAAGCAGCTTCTGAAGTGAGGTCAAGATAATGAGGGACAGCTAACGTATTTTTTAAGTATTGCCGAAATTGCGTAGGATTGGAATGACGCTCGTAACCGCAACTTGGCGAACCACCTACAGATCTAGCAGGCAGCACGAACACACACACACACACACTGCGCCTTTCGATATTATGTGGATTATATTATGCTCGACACTGTTGCCACTGCTAAAGCAAGTCCACTTTTTCATTCACTTTGCAAAGGAACTTGAGCTTTGTAAAACGGATATTTAATGCGCGCGACGACATTATTTTTGCGCAATCGGAAATAACAGTTCATGCCTCGTTTCGTTAAACGTAAAGTGTATGAGCATAATGTGTGCTGGTGTTATAAAAGTATGTAACACATTTACTACATTTTTATAATTTCTACACAGAATGCAGAGAAACTGGTGTCAATGCCATAAAAATCGAGCAACTAGCGAAAGGTATTTCTGTGAAAAATTTAAGCTTTTAACATGAGAAAAATTTAAGACTTGAATCAGCATCCGTCGCAAAACAATGGAAACCGCTTTAATGCTGCATCGAATATAAATAAAATTGAACACTTGTTCTTTTAACGGTATAAACTTGAGTACGTGCAACATAATAACACCACGCCTATTTTTTCTCGTAAATTATTCAAATAACACATCGTGGCTGATATTGCTGATCTGATTATATTTATTAAATGGCATTATACGAAACTCTCCAAATAACGCTAGTAACCTCTAGAAAATGATCATTTTTCTACACGAAATTTCAAAATCTCAAGAAATTTGTATCCAAAGTTTCTCCTGAATAGACACTTCATTATTTATTAAATACAAGATATCGTCACAATATAATTATGATTTGTGAAAGGTAATTCTAGAATATGTTTATGATTAGCTTTCAATTTAATGGTTGAAATTATAGGTTGATTAATCCTTTAATTAAAGAGCTTTTACAAAGTTGCACGAGTAAACTTTATTTAGCATAATCACAGATAATCTTTTTTTAATAATGACCAGCATTGAAATTCAATATGAACTCAGCTATGGACGATGTCCCGTCGATATGTACGATCAATACCGAGACAAGAACTTATTCATCAGTTTTTAACTTAGATTAACAAAAGTGATAAGTCATAGCAATTGTTACGAATTAACTATAGAAGCATAGATGGTCAGAAATAATTACTTTATTTACTAGTTTGAATAAAAGGCTGAATTTAACAAATACGTAAAAGCAGAAAGCAACTCACGTAGATAGTGGCAACTTTGGAACTTCTATTCATGTCCCTGACATCCTCGGTTTCGAGCCTAATCGGCTGATGAGTCGCCGTGAGAGCAAGCATTGCAACACCAATTTTTCATCTGAATTTTTCAGCAAAAACTAAACAGATAATTTTTAAATTTTCACTGGGACACTTAATTTCACAGAGCCATTACTCGGTTATAAAAAAACTTTGGCTTCTGATAAATGTATCCTCTTTTTCTAGTTGTTCACTCTTCGATAGCTCAACTTTCATCGGTCGTTCTGCGATCGAGCTTTCTTCTTTCAACTAGATCCGCAAGTACAAGCATAGAAAAATTACCACTTGCTTGAAGAATTAATATTGACTCGCAGTTGACGTTCTTGTCAAAAGGCACTTTCTATATACATCACCGATACAATGAGCGGAACAATTTATATATTTCGGAGCAGAATGCACGATATATATAAATTGGCATGATATTTATCAGAGTTGTATGGTTTGAACCGTAGCTCAAGCGCAGTACAAGTTTTGATTCTCAAACAGAACACTTACGAAGAGAAAAGAATTTAAAAAGGAAAACTATTATTTTGCAGAAGCGGTAAAGTGCATTACGTTATCGATAGAGACGAGTTGACCCAGAATAATGCTACTTAACCAATATCACCCATGGGTGCAGCGGATCTGCGTGACCTCCCGAAGAATCTAACGGATTAATAGCACCGATCGTGGAGAATCGGTTTAATTCGCGGGCGAGCGCACGACTCAAAGTTGCAAAAGTTATACAGGATATTATTCACGAGAAAGTCGATACTACGAACTGCCGAGACTTGCCAAAGAGACTGTGTGTGCTACTGTCTTATAAGAGCCTACAAAATATCCGCGCGTGTGAATGTGTATGAGCATGTGTTTGTATATCGAGTACTGCTGGATAGTTACTGCATGATCTAGGTCTTCTTTCTCTCTTTTTCATCCGTTGAATTTCTTGGAGAGATTTCTATGTTTTATCGATGTTTTCCGATTTCATTTTTCATATAGATATACTTTCTTACATGTTTTACATTTAATGACACAAAGCTGATGCGTCTTTCGATTTGCCAAAACGGAGATCTTATTCACTTTCAGTATGTGCTATCTTTTGGCATGCGCACACCAGAGCAATTTTTTATTCTGCTATAAGTATACTTTTTTATCGCTGACTGATTGATTTTTCACGAAATATACTGCAAACTCACTGAATTTATAAAGCTTAAAATTGTACTTAGTCTATATGTATTATCTCTGAAACAGCGGCTCCTTATCCAAATCTACTTCACGAGAAACTGCCAATAGCTTTCTGGTTAAAGAAAACAAAATAATAAAAATGATTGCTTGAGTGGCTCATCGTTTAGTTAACTGATTAGAAACAAATTCACATAAGATTCACTTCGATATTTTGCAACTATACATTTTCACTTTGATCAAACGAATAATGGTATTTTATTTTTGCTCGATGCTAAGCACAAAGAGGTAATTATTTGTGAAACAGACACTATACTCGATAAGGTGATAATACAACTTTCACTGGCGCTCCGGGTCAAACCATACAACAATAATTGATCGGTAATTATTAAGTTTAACGAAACTATTCGATGAACATACCGAAAAAAGGTAATTTGAACAAAAATTGCACTGATACTTGAGATAAATTTGACACAGCAAACATACATGTCATACAAACATGTATGTTTGCAATGGATTGGATACGACGTAGATCTTACGGACGAGCGTAACAGACTGCTCGCTGTTCAGACACAGCGTGCGTATCTCTCGTCTCGTTCGTTTGCGTTTCATTGGGTGGTGGTATATGCTGTAAGCATATATCTATATATAGTTGCACGCATGTATGTATACACAGTATATACGGACTGCAAACAAAACGAGAGGGGAAAACGTATGGATGGTGAAGCAGCAGCAGTTGCGGTGGTGGCGACGACTACGGCGGCACACCAGAAAAAGACGCCGACTGCACTCTGGTCATTATTATAATCAAGCCACTGTCGAACGGTGAGCAACTTGCATATTGCGATGAGATGTGCTACCAAGGTGAGAGCCGGCCTGTTTTTCTCTATTATAGTTCACCTTCCGGCGTTAGCGGTCTCGAAGAACTTTAATGGCCTTCGGAGTAATTTGAATAATGCTTTTGCTCTTTTATCGTTTAATTCAATTTTTTAACTAGCCTCCGACATTTCCATCATGACAAAATAGAAGTTTTAATAGGTAATATTTCTAATTTTTCTTACATTATTTTCTCCAAATATTGTGAAACCAAACGTGATATATTTTTCTAATCTTATCTTTCAAAATTAAACGGGGTTAATATAATTGAAAATTAATTGATTCATTAAGTCCCAAAATAAATGCTTCATCCAAGTTAATTATCGTTCCAATCATGTATTTATAAATAAGTGTTAAGTTAATTGTTAATCAGCGTTTAGTGAATACTTCAAATAGTGTACATCTAAGATTGTTTATAGCTGCTCATTTACAATATTATAGTTTGTTGTGCAGTAAAAGCTGTTCATAATTAAAATATCATTCATAGAATTATTGAGTAATAGTTATTAATGAAAAAAGAGCCTAAAAGGTGTTTTTGTGACACCTCAAACTAAAGTAACATTTACCCCTATCAGGCAAAATAACAAATATTATTTTGGGCTGGAGGATTCAACAAAACATTAATAGCACCAATTTAGCGAAAAAAAGGCTCAGAGCACGTGTAATTTATCAACCGATGCGAAACCGAGTTCATACATGTCAACTGGATTATTGCATATTTTTTTCTCATAGGCTTTCCAGTTTTTCATTCCCTGGGAGTAAAATTGACTACTTTGCGCACTAAAAAGTATGCGATAAAAGGCTTTTCGCGTTCTATAAAAAGTACCTTAGGCCATAAATCGAAGTTCTCGACTAAAAGACTATAATGAACAGCTGATCGATGGAGCATTTAGTCCGAGTATCTAAATACATGGATTTACCTAAAATTCTTATATATACATATAAAACAAAGGATGGGCTGGGCAAAATTATTACGTATGTTCCGTCTATATGCTTTAAGCGATATACATTAATATATAACTCGTACAGCACACGAATGCATAGATCACGCAACTATATATGACTATGATCTGTATAGATGTACGAGAGACCTCCCTGCAATTTAATAGGTTAATAGCGTGAGCAGAGCACCATATAGGCCGAATAATTTTGATTCTACGCTTGAATGTATGATGCGCATGTATATTCAAATACAAGTGTATTTCTGTGTGTGATAATATTCTCTAGCGTGATTGTGCTGCGCGTTGAGAGGTGATAGTGAGTCGCGAATGCTATGCACTCCACAGCGAGTCTCCGTTTTCACATTGATACGCTCTAGCGTGCCAATAAATCTTCTTTTCATTTTTCCAGTAGCAAGGTCGAATCGCGTCTATCAATAATACGTACTGCACTAGGAGCTATATCTTTACACCTGCATGTTGGACCTTAACAGCTGCTTGATTTGACTAAAAATAGCGACTTGCGTGCAATAATCGCTGATTAAACTCTGTTATTGATTATGAAATTACACGATGAAGAGAATGGATTTCCTCGGGTATATCTGATCGACTGTATTTCAAAATGCGATCTAGTAAGATAGAGGAAGAGAAAAATACACGTACGACGATCGAATGGTAGCAACCTCCCACGCTCGTGCGAGGAATTCGCGATCTTCTTAAAAAGGCGCGAGCATGTATCCCGGTATGATAGCAGTAGCTCGAGTTAAAGGAATTGTAAAAAAAAAACTTTCACTGCTGCAGCCGCGGCACAGTCGAGCTCTATTGATACTCAAGCATACCTGCCGCGCACGCGGCACGACAAAGAGAATACTCGCTCGACGTTCCGCTAATTCCAGGACTAGCTTTTCCTACCCTTTAATACCTCTCGCGGCTAAAATAATCATTTAACCCAATGGCAACATTTTAAACAACGAAATCAAGTCAGCCAGAAGCAGCTTAAGCTCGGCTTTTTTCAGCAAAGAGGCGAGTAACACACACATAGTAACACACTTATGGGTATGAAATCTGAAATCCATACGAAGCTTTTCTCGCAATGTCATCTTTTCGTTTGGTAGATCATATGTAACGACATGACAACTTGTTAGTTGTTACTATATTTTTGCTAATATCAGATTGCTAATTGGAAGTCTCAATGCTTGTATCAGAAGACAATTTTATTTTAATTCCATCGCCATTTGGCGTTTATGGTTAATGATTATATGCGAATACTAATTACGTTGACGATCCAATACGTGAACATTAAAAATATCCTGAATATTTGACCTAATTTTACAGTTTCGTTTTCATACTTTAAAGTAATAGCATACGGCCGTTTAAGGCGACCTTATACCTCCAAATGGGAAATCATTTTTTCCAAAGAGGTTTTTTTAATAGAATAAAACAACGTAGCTTAATAAGACTTATTGTACAGAATGCATTGATCTTACAATATACATAAATAGTATATTTTGCACCTAGGGAGTGAAAAACTGGAAAGTCTCAGAGCACGTGTAATTTATCATCCGAGGCGAAGCCGAGGCTGATAATCACGTGCTCTGAGACTTTCATTTTTCGCTACATAGGTGCAAATACAATTTTTGTGCCACCCCAACCTAAAGTAACATTTTACTCCCGCTGAGCGAAATGAAAATGTTACTTTAGGCTGGGGGATTCACAAAAAATTGTACTTGCACCTATGTAGCGAAAAATGAAAGTCTCAGAGCACGTGATTATCAGCCTCGGCTTCGCCTCGGATGATAAATTACACGTGCTCTGAGACTTTCCAGTTTTTCACTCCCTAGGTGCAAAATATACTATTTACTTTTAGCATCTAGACACGATAACAAAATACTATTAATCGTATCGTCCTGAAATTTTAAGACAATAATCTGCTCATTTTACTGCTCAGAATGAACTAGAATGAAAAACATTGGTTTTCATCCGATCCGAATCGATATTTTTTCTCTCGAAAATTGTTTATAACTCTAAAAATATTGTGTAGATTTTTACTGTTCTGCCTCATACCGAGTAGAAATATGCGCAGAGTATTGTGTTAAAGTTTTAGAACGATGAAATTAATGGTTTTTCTTCAATCATGTGGGCCAACTTGAAAAACGTAATTTCGAGAAAACAGTTGTAGCAGACGACGAGAAACCGCTACAAAACTAAAAATAACATTTTTATACAATTAAAGGCCGTTAAAGTATGTGTAAGAAATTTCATTCAGATATGGCTTTTTCTTTCATTGAAAATAAACCTTTGAAAAAAATATAAATTTTTTTTAGTTTGTTGGTGTAAGATTCCCTTCAGGTAAAGAAAAAGAAAGCAAAGATAATACCATAAATCCATCGACCATAAATGAAAAAAATATATGCAATACATTGAATAAAAATTCGAAATTAAAATGGATTGTTTTGACAAGTTCAAAATTAAAGAAACGAGTAAAAATTCGCTTAACTTGAAGGCACGTTGAATAACGTAACTCAACGTAAAGAAACATTACTTCTCGGGATGACCATTGAAAACATAGGCATGAACGGCTAAGTTTCTCGATGCAACACTGAGTTTTAAGTAAACCTAAACGAACGAACCGATGCGAGAGGTCGTGTCCGTTGACCCCGCGCAGTCGACTCAATGTCTGAGCACCAGTGGAACAACGCAACACTTTCAATCGTTTCTCGTCATATATACGCCGTACGTTTGTACGTTTATATTTGTATTATATATAAATATATTATATAATATATGTAAGTAGTACATACTTATACTTATATAAGGGTCAAACATCTCGAATGCGAACAAAATTTGGCTCGGTAACACGATCTATTCGTAAAAAATCCATAGAACGGTGGTTTGTTTTGTTTTGATTAATATGTATTTTTTACGAAAACGTATGCAAATTGCACGTATGCAAATGTATGTAATATGTATACATGCACCACAACGATAACGATTAATATACAATAACTTTTACAGCACAGAACAAAATGCCGTTAGTCGAAAGGCACACCTGCAGCACTGCTTCCATCGTTGTCGACATTATCTTTCTATTATTTCGAAGACGGCATTAGAAAAACAGCTAGCAGTGAAATCTCTGCTCCTTGTATAGATGTATATATACCTCTAAGCAATATATCTCTGCATCAAATATTATATAAAAATCATAATAATTTATATTTATCTAAGAGGTTCTTCACATTCATGCATGGCATATATGATGTTGAGTGACTGCATCTCATTGGAATTATAGTCATACGCGTAATATGCAGTAAACTATTTTTATACTTATTTAAGTTTAAGTGTAAACGGAACTTTTTTTAATTTGAAAATGAACAATGGACTTGGGTGTGGGCTCTTGACTATTGAGTAACAATCGACAAAATCTGTATAATATAATACCCATTATGTAATGATCCTATTCGTCGCTGCAATCTAAATAATTTTCTAAACTCGCATACATTTTCATTCACATGCTGGATTTAGCTGCTTTACTAGATTCATTTTTAAAATTTTTTTTACATCTTTCACATGCCCAGTAAATTGATTATTAAAATTTCTGCTGTGAGACTTTAGTGAAGAAATTGTTTCTTATCTAACATTATCTGCTTTTAATATATAGTAGTAAAATCATTGATTTACTAATTTCTTATTATTAATTTGTTATCCATTGAACATAATCGATTATCAAGGACCTTAAATTACATTTTTGTGGTACTGATGTGCATAAGTAAAATCAATGCAGAAAATCTAAGGAATATTATTGCAGCACAGTGGTGTAGTGTTACATGCATGATACATTATTAGACAAGCGAACGATTAACTGATTTCGAGTATGATAAGTGCATCACCTTATTTAATCATTGAATTACGCGTTCTATAATTTTTAATTGTTCAATCGCATGGCAATAGAATATATTAAACTTATTTTGCAGAAATTGATTAAATCTATAAATAATATGCAGAAATGGTACGTTGACTATCATATGTACAAAGAGATCGCGGAGGGATGGTTTTTTTCAGCATATTTCAAGTCTGTTTTTCACTTGCAAGCGCATCCAAATCGAGAAGTAATAATAGCGTCCTCGTACCAATTTGTGGAAGTATATAATATATATAAATTCTTTCTCTCTCTCTCTCTCTCTCTCTCTCTCTCTCTCTCTCTCTCTCTCTCTCTCGCTTAATTGCAACATCCAACACGACCATTAATCTGTCTTACATAAGGTTATTACGACTTTCATTTTTCGCAAAGAATTTAATTGTTCAGTAAAAAAATGATTCATTAGTAATATATAATATCAAGTATGAACAAAATGTTTTTTAATTCCAATGGAGCGTAGATATAAAGGATAGATAGATAAATAGAAAGAGAGAGAAATGTAAGAGACCTTGGGTCGACCGAAGCGTTTTCGTCACCGCGGACCAAACGTTTTATATAAGGAAGAAGGAAATTGGGACAGCATTCGGATATATTATTTCATTCGGAAGTTGTGTATTATGCTAATTAAAAAGTCGTTGATTTATTGAGAGGTGTCGAGTTATGCATCGAGTCGGAAGGTGCGGGTGTCTGACGCATTATTATTGTGAAAATGACGCAACTACGCAATAAGTTATGCCTGTGAAGTAAACAAATTTTTTAGGCTAAGGTTAAAGTTAGCGTGCCGACACTTATATCGAGGAATCATGTTTACAATATACAGAAGTTCTAAATACACGTATTATTTCTATTCTTGTGGTAGTTTCAGGCCATTTCTTATAAATTTTGTATAGTATTTTCCTTAGGAACACACAAAAGAATTTTTGTTCAATTTAAAACCCGAACATAAACGTGAATGGAACATCAATCTATTACTATTAAATTGAAATGTCAACAGACATTGGCCGAAATGGAAGATAAATTAGTTTTCACTTTCTTCAAAAAGTTTCTCATGCATGCGCACCATTTATAATTCAGACTTATCAATATTATCGCTCAGATACCAAGTTCTTTCATCGCTAAGTCCAATATTTTACTTGCACTTGTACAATGATTTCACACAATTACCAATTCGTGAATATAATAACATTGCATAATAATTTTTTTTACCTAAACTCGATTGTTTTCTATCTGTAATTTGACTTTAAATGTTAAATTATGAAACTTTATCCTATAAAATCCAAATTTTTTTCCTGAACCAACACAAAAATATGATGGCAGTTTATGTGAAAATCGTTGTGCGACAATAGGTGGTAAATTCTTTTACGCATTAAGCAATCAATGCATCGGTTAAGCAGAGAAAGCGGGTGTACTATGAAAATGCGTCGTCATGCCACAAAAGACTCGGTACACTTACCGCTCAATTTCAATCTAACTTCGATTTCGATCCAATGAGTTGCGAACATGTAGATTTGCTCAATAATAGTGCTTTCTACACGCATAACGCGTGAATATCTTTATCGAGGCGATATTTGAGAATGCACCTTTTGCTTCTAAGATTATTGTAAAGTATGATATTTCTTGACTTTACAGCACTTGGGTAACCCAGAAAAAGCAATTTTCAGTTGGTAAGAAAATGGATTTAGTAATAATTGCTCATGTTTCAGCGAGTCACGAAAAAAATCAACTTAGCCTTATTAGGCGAGGCATATTGTAAGGCGTGAACCTTTGTGGCGTGATGCGTACCGATCTTGTATATAATTGCACGCACACAGGCACGTGCACACTGCGCATATAAACATGATTTTCTGATGCAACTGACTCCATCAGGGTCAAATCGAATCGCACACAATCGGCGAGATCAAAGATGATAAATCTACTTCCGAGTCGCTATAGTAGCTCTACTAATTTCACCAACTAAGCACAGAAGATTTTTCAAGACGTATAGTATTATGGATATTATTATATATACTCATTTATTTTTCAGTACTTCATACTCATCCCTGTACTGTGAGATTGTAATATGATAACGACGAGTTATTGTATATAGATACAGAAAATAATGCGAAATTATGAGAAAAATATCGAAAAACGTTGGGACGATGAGTGACCTGCTTCATTTTCAATGTAAACAATTGGTTAAATGTAGGACTGGATCATGATGTTACGATTATTACCCAATCGAGAAATTAGTATATACAACCAATAAAATGTTTTTTTGTTATTACGTAACTGTATTCTCTGTTTTTATTTTTCGTATTTTCCTTATTTTCTCCTACATTCTCCTAAATTCTATTTTTTCTTACTTTTAAATTAAACATTTTTACAACTAATTAAATGAGATGATCCAGAATATGCATTTGAAGTTTAGTTTATCAAATTGAAACATATTACAATTTTATTTTAGTTTGAAATCTGAAAAATGCTTTGATCTAATGAAAAAGCAATAATTTTATTCATATTGCAATTACAAATTTCAAGTTGATTCATAGTAAATCAACAATTTTGTTTTAAACTGAATGATAAAAAAAGGAAAAAATTTTCCAATCCAGTATTTTGAATTTAAGGTAATAAGAAACAATTTTATTGGTACTGATACACTGAACAATCATTAGATCAGAACAATATAATATAACATAGAATCAAATTGATATGATATAGAAATGAAATCTGACCTGGCGAGCATCATAAGAATCAGATGAATGTTCTGAAGAATCTCCACTAGTGAATGTTGATCACTTGATCCTCCATATCCTCTATATTTTTCATCTATTGTATAATGTTCCATTGCAACAGACACATCGACAGCTATATCTGCCACTGGCACGCCGTTGTTTAGGTTATTGAATTGATGTTCAGTACTTAAACGTGCTTCTTGCGGCTGATTTGAGAACAAGCGTGTTATTGTGGACCACATTCATTGATTATGATTTCCACCAAAAGAAATAAAACCAATTAATTATACAACTGGTTTCATTCATTTTTTGAATTCAGCAAACAGGACATAATCTGCAATAAAAGTATATTAAAAATGTATTATTCATAGATCCTAAGCATAATCTTCAATTAAAAATTTTTTAACTTCAAATATTTTATTTTAAATTTCAAATATCAACCAAAATATCAAAGAGGTGATCAATCAAATAATATTAAAGCCTTTATCAAGCAATATTAAATGTTTGTTTTAACCAACTGCATCATAAAAATTAGTTTTTAATTACACTCAAGATCTGAAAAGCATAAATGAACAAACTCTCATTGTATCTCTTATATGTTGCTAAGTTGCACTGGAAAACGGAAAATCTTTACGGAAAGAGGCTCAATGACCTAACCAGCGTTGAGGGGCTATTTTTAGGCAGGACAAAAAGGGCAAAAACTAAAGCAAACGGCCTGTCTGTAAGTACACACTTACACTTTTGAAAATCAAAAATAAAATATCTGACCACAAATTTGTGCAGCTATCATATAAACACATCCACACCTTTAAATATACACAAACATTATACGCACGTCCACACGAGAAATCACAGATTGATCACATTGATTTTTTTAATTATAAGACACGATATAGCAACGAGAAAGAAAAAAATGACATTACAATCTTGAAAATGATAATTATGAACAGATGACGAAACCACAGAGCAGAGTAAAATTTAGCTTGTATCGCGGCTTCCTTTTATTACAGACATATGCATGGATGTGTGTGTGTGGCGCGCGTGTAGATATATATATATTATATAACTATATGCGCTATATAGGTAAATATGTAGTAACTGATCTCGTCCAGACGATGTCGCACGTATACAGCTGAAAAGTCGGATGAATTGGCAATGTAGTTACACACTAATGCCAATAAAAATCATACTTAAAAATCGCGGATGAATCGCGAGACTGATGTATACCGTGTAGTCACCGTGCAGCTACATAAATATAATAACAATGCGTCAGTAAAAACTGGTCTCTCGCACTCTCGTCTTACAAAAGGCACGGACTAGCTGGAGTGTGACAGCTAAATGTACAATATGTATTCACACACATATGTATGACACACACACACACACACACACACACACATACATACAGAGCATAATAGAGGAGTAGAGCAAGAGTCTGCTGGCATGTCGAGCCGAAGTCTAAGAGCAAGTACGGCAATACGTGCGAAGTGCGAACTCGATCCAGGAAACGCGAGCGAGAAAAATGCGAAAAGAGCTGCACAATCTCGGGAGTAGCTGAGGCGGTGGTGGCGGCGGCACTGCTGCACTGCGGCTGCATTATCTTGCGTATTATAAGTATGTATACGAGGTCTATCATTACACGTTATAGTTGCTGATCCTCGGCCTCCTCGTCGTAATATACGCCTATATTAGAACATTGGCAGTTTTCGTTATGTACCTACAGGCTGCATTCTGCACAGTGTGTACATCGCAAATGTATCATGTATGTAGATACGCATACGCAAACGCATACATACGAATGCGTGTATGTATAGTCGAGCGGGTGCTGGGAATTTCTTCCTTGTCTCCGTCCGCTTTCGCACATACAGCACGCAGATTCTTCTCAGGTATTTTTTCTCTTTCGCTGGTTGCGACCGCCTCCCGAGCCCAGATTCGCATCGTGGATGGATTATGCACGCCAACCGCCAACCGTGTGATTTAATATACGCGTACAAGACTACTGTCGGGCGACGCGACAGAAAAGCATGGAGCCCTAGATTTAGACAGCAAAGACCTGTTATCGAATGCATCGAGCATCGACATGCACGTTGTACGATGCATAGGTCTTACGCAGTCGTGAGAGTCATCAGTCGACACAGCAGCGGACAGAACCCGCTTTACATAGTCGCTCAAAGCGAGAGAGAGAGAGAGAGAGAGAGAGAGAGAGAGAGAGAGAGAGAGAGAAAAAGAGTTGTAACGATGCATTGGTATTGAATAAAATCTCTTTCGACTCGCCAAAGCGTCCTAATTGGCAGCCCAAAGCAAGCAGATTAAATGTTTACCTGGCTATAGGCACTAGGCAGTTGTGACGAGGACAAATGAACTATAGTTAGTACGCTGCAGCTGAAACGATGCTCGAGGACGAGTTTGTACACAATGTACAGACGAGCGCGCCGCGCACCAGCGCAACTCGAGACAGACGATTTGTGATGTTCGATGTTTTCACGACAAGTTGGCACTCATCAAACACATTTAACGCGTTGATGCTGCGCTGCTTCTGCTGATCTTAGTGCACGCACGAATCGCTTCTTCGGGGCCCACATTCACTAATAAAACTGAACCATCGACTGCTGCAATTTATTATGCACTCAACGGTTGGGATACGCCCGCGGAATACTCGATGCTAATGCTGCATGCACTACTGCAGCTCGACGAAGCTGCTGCGGGCTGCGAAATCGCGAGTAGACCGCTGCGAACCGCCTCTCGCAATTTCCTTAGCGTCTCTACAACTTGCTCAGATCAACGCCTGCTCGATGCTCGTTGATGTTTTATCACTCACGATACTGTCCATCAAAAATGCACTACTTGGCGTGTTTCATTCGCTACCAGCAACAGTACTTTCAGTAGCAGCAGTACTTTTGTGAATCTTCTACAATTCCAGCAAGTTCGCTGCTCGTTTGACCGTCGCATAACATCCGAGTAATCGTGCTCGTAAATCACAACACGAACATTTTTTAGTTGCATGGAGCTTCATTTGCTTTGCTTGGAACTATAAATGAAAAATCCTGTATAACCGAGAACGTCATTTTTTAAATCCAAAAATTTCCTCGAAAATTTTTGAAAAAATTTACACGTATTCTTTAACTTATTCAAAGGCGTTTTTATTCTTTGCATTTTTTCATCAAGTTGTTCCTGCTCGAGATAAAAATGGTAAAAATTAAAAACGTGCTGATTAATAAAAAAACAATGATGAAGAACCGTAACCCGAAAAATTCAAGTAAAAAAACACTATTTTATAGTCTTCTTTTTTCCACCCAATTTCCAATTTAGCTATCAAATTAAGTTGAATTGGGTTTCAGATTCGTTTTTTTTCGATACATATTAAGATTTGCTGACAGCAAATAATCATGTCTGAAATCCATTCATTATGAATGATTACAACTTCCAAGTCATCAAGTCATCTAAAAAATGACACAAATCTGATGATACAGAGGATGTTACTATCATCTTTGTTTTCTAGTTTATTTTTTTTTCTAATTATACTTCCACGAAAAAAATATTACTATTTAGTGTGCAAATTATTTTGTCTATTACTTCGCAGGTGAGCTTTAGGAACAAACAAATATTTGAATGGATTTGAACGAATATTAACCAATAAGCGGTTTCAGAATATCCATCTACAAGCTTTATTTTTCTTTGTCATATCATGAGGTTTTGCTTTCAGCCTGATATGGAATTAATTTAGCACTCCGAGATAAGTATATCGGCAATGTAGGAATTTATGGATCTGAAAATCTCTGACGTTGCGCATTCAATATATTACATATATTAAACTTATAGGTAGAGGCGCCACCAACTGCAGATTAGTGAAATCAGAAATAGTTCCACCATAGCGGACCATAGCAGAGTTTAATTTGTGACTGTCACAATATATCTTTCAAGATAAGCTGACTGTCTTAAACGCTGCGTGGCCTATCTTTTTACATACACAGCTCTGAGTTCCACACGAATCTGTTATGCATAAAATTTCAGAGAATTCAAACTCTGGTAACAATAGCGATTGATAGCAAAAAAAATAACGTAAAAAATAAACCTACCATTGCTCCACCACCCACTAGTAACCGACCACTGTGAGCTATTATTTGAATAATTAGTAATTACAATAAAATAATCATGAGCCTTTTTTCCACTTATTTAAATATTACATTTTCAGAAAATAGTATAGCTGCAATATTAAATCGTCAAATCTTTTTTTATGTGATCAAAAACTCTACCCTGGTCGACCGTAGTCGAATACTGGACTATATTCAATAAAAAAGACCGTAGTATTCGACCTTCTCAATAAACTCTAATAACTTCTAGGTAAAGTGTCAAATCAATTTTTAAAAATGAAAATAGGTATGCATTTCAAGATATCTACGTTCATTTATAATGCTTTCCGTCTTCAAAAATAAAATTATAAGCAAGTTAAGTTCATGTCACTGATGTTTCAGTAGGGTGGTTGGCAACTAGACGATTCGCATTTTTTAGCTTTAAAAATTTTGTTAGAAAAATTACAAACTTTTTTGGATTACGTGTAAGTAATTATTCTAAAGGTTACCTTTTCTGCTATCAGAAAGTCTTTTTAGACAATTTTAACGTTATGATATTATAATTTTTATCAGTGAACAGAGTGAACATTTTTCCTAAGTAAAGAGGTCGAGTACTGGTAGGTTTACCCTACAATAAACCGACTTGACGAACTTTATGAATCTTTTTTCTTCTTAAAAATAATTCCATGGAAATTTCATGGCATTTGCTTATAAAATATTTACAATTATTTTACAAAAATATTTTCAACTGCTCTGTGAACTTAAAAAAAATCAAATGATAATATTGTAGGAATGATGGTGATAATAATTAAAAAAAATTATAAGTTTAGAAGAATTCATTTATTCAAGGTAGTCACAAGCGAATGGATTTATATAATTTTTCAGACTTTAATAATAAAAATATTTATTAAGATTCATGAACGTAATTCTAGGAAACAATTTTTTAAATTACATGTGTTGTATCCGGTATAGTAAGTTGACAGTAAAAATGTCACGAAACATTGAAGAAGATGCGCCGGGTAATGTACGCATGTGTTCACCGACTGCCGAAAGTAGCCCCATACACGTTGACGATCTCCGTACCACTTTCTGTATAGCGTCCAGCCTAGTAGCATCAAGCTCTCCTCAATCTGATCCAGCACAGCATTTAATTCATTCCTCATGGCGAACAAAGAAGATCCAGGCATTGATGCCCTTTTACACGATTATCTTTTAAAAAAAGATGCATCTTTGGCCAAAGTATTTCAGAAGAAAACCAATGCGGTATGTTAAATATTTTATTTTGCTTATTAAAATTGAAATATTAATTGAGTAAACGAAACGCACGTGGCCGCCATTCCATGGCCCCACGTGGATTCCGTACTACATCACACACATATATATATATATATATATACTTTATATTATATATGTATACTTTTTAGTTAGGTTTATTAATCTTTGATACTAATTGGAATATTAATTTAAAAATTTAGAAATAAGTATGAATTAACTTAACGTTAATCGAAATTGAATTTTTGTGAATTTCTAAATTTGTCAATTTAGGTTAGGCGTGTACCGCACGTGCTCACTTGATCTTCCGCTATTAGCCGGCTTTTCTCGATCATTGATTCCTATCTTATATTTTGAAAAAATATTCGCTTTATAATATTATGTATTATGTATTAATAATACAATATAAAAAATTTTCAAACATTACAAAACCTAAATGAATGTATGATTATACTTAATAAAGAATTTCCTACATCCACATAATGTACTAATAATATATTTATAACTTTCAGCCTGCGCTTGCTAAAGGTTCACCTGCAATTGCAGAGGTTTACCAATTTTTCCAAAAAACTTCTACAAAAAAAGTTGCAGTAAAAAACTCCAAGCAGAATGACAGTTCAGATTCAAGTTCAGATAGTGATGATGAAGAACCAAAAAAGTCCATAGTAACAAATGGTAAAGTCCCAGTTAAAGTTACAGCCAAAAAGCAGGAATCTTCTTCTTCTGATGATTCAAGTGACGAAGAAAAGCCAGTCCCTAAAGCTGCTGCAAAGACTCCAGTAAAGCCTGTGGCCAAAAAGCAGGAATCATCTTCAGATGACTCGAGCGATGAAGAGAAACCAGCCCCTAAAGCTGCTGCGAAGGTTACAGTGGCTGCCAAAACTGCAGTAAAGCTTGTGGCCAAAAAGCAGGAATCATCTTCAGATGACTCGAGCGATGAAGAAAAACCAGCCCCTAAAGCTGCTGTTAAAACTCCAGTAAAGCCTGCAGCCAAAAAGAAGGAATCATCATCTTCAGATGACTCGAGCGATGAAGAAAAACCAGCCCATAAAGCTGCTGCAAAGGCTACTGTAGCTGCCAAAACTCCAGTAAAGCCTGTGACCAAAAAGCAGGAATCATCTTCAGATGACTCAAGCGATGAAGAAAAACCAGCCCCTAAATGTGTGTGTGTGTGTGTGTGTGTGTGTGTGTGTTGTGTGTGTGTGTGTGTGTGTGTGTGTGTGTGGTGTGTGTGTGTGTGTGTGTGTGTGTGTGTGCCAGCGCCCAAAGCTGCTGCAAAGACTCCAGTGAAACCTGCCGCCAAAAAGAAGGAATCATCATCTTCAGATGACTCAGCGATGAAGAAAAACCAGCCCCTAAAGCAGCCGC
This sequence comes from Trichogramma dendrolimi, assembly GCA_034770305.1. NCBI lineage: Eukaryota > Metazoa > Arthropoda > Insecta > Hymenoptera > Trichogrammatidae > Trichogramma > Trichogramma dendrolimi. Next base: position 200,762 of record JAPMIB010000047.1, read on the forward strand.
AAAGACTCCAGTTAAGCCTATGGCCAAAAAGCAAGAATCATCTTCAGATGACTCAAGCGATGAGGAGAAACCAGCTCCAAAAGCTGCGGCAAAGGCTACTGCAGCTGCCAAAACTCCAGTAAAGCCTGCAGCTAAAAAGCAGGAGTCATCTTCAGATGACTCCAGCGATGAGGAGAAACCAGCCCCTAAAGCTGCTGTTAAAACTCCAGTGAAGCCTTCACAGAAAAAACAAGCATCATCTTCAGATGACTCTGAAGATAGCAGCGATGATGAACCATCAGCCAAAAAACAAACAGTTGGTTTAAAACCTGCAGCTAAAAAAGACTCTAGTGACTCTGATGATTCTGATGATGAAGCTTCAAACAAACCTGCCAAAGTGACTAATGGTAAAGCTACTCAAAAAGAATCAGTGGAAGTTGAAGAAAACAAAGAAGAATCACCAGTCAAACTAGGCAAAAGAAAACACAGAGATGATGAAGAAGGTGAAAATAAACCAGCAAAATTCCAAAAAAATAACTACAGTAATTTTGTGAAAGGTGGCGAAGAGAATGGAGATCAGGTAACTTTTTATTCATTTTTATAAAACATGTATATTATTTTTGTATGAATTACATTGTTCACTTTGTGTTGAAAAAATTTAAATGGTAATGAATAATGTTACAGTCAAGGACACCTAAAAATCAACCTTTTCGAAGAGTAAAGGATGATGAAATTGAGGTTTCTCCACTTCTTGCGAACAACTCATTTGAAGCAAAGGTAAATGCTTGGAAACAAGAATGAAAGAAACACAAGTCAATTGCCGACAAATTTGATAAATGTTTTCTAATAGTTTTCGTGATCGTTTCCTTGCATTCACCATTGCTGATGTGAAAAATTCATATGAAAAATTCTATACCTTGAAATATTTGTCTAAACAGCAAATATTACCAGCAAACATTCAAAAGATTGGCAACTGACTTGTGTTTTTTCTGTTATAGGAGAATGGCGAAAATGAAAATGGTCACGACAATAGCTTTAAAAAACGCGAAGGAGGTGGTTTCCGCGGTAGAGGAGGATTCGGTGGTGGTCGTGGTAATGATAGAGGTGGTTTCCGCGGAAGAGGCGGATTCGGCGGTGGTGATCGTGGTGGCTTCCGTGGAAGAGGTCGAGGCGGAGGTGATCGCGGTGGATTCAGAGGTGGCCGTGGAGGTGGCGGTGACCGAGGAGGTCGAGGCGGTTTCAATGATAGAAAATCGTGGGGTGGTAATGATAGAGGAAGCGGTGGTTTTCGCGGGCGTGGTGATGGCTTCAGAAAATCATGGGGTGACAATGATGGAGGTAACAGAGGTGGATTCAACAAAAGCAGAAACAGTTTTGGAGGTGGCGGCGATGCAGCCCCTCAAAATAAAAAAATTGTGTTTGATGACTAGATGCTTGTTTAAGTAGTTCGTCGAAGTTGGTAAGCAAAAATATACAAACTTCATTTTCATAATTATTGTAGCGTGACCACCTAAGAATAATAGTGTTAATAAAAAATTAAATATTCTATTTTTCGAAATTAATAACAAATTCACATTTTTGTAGAGAGGAGCAAGAGGGTCTTGGGGCGAAAAAGCAAACTTGGATCTCAAATTCACTCGAGGTAAATCTTTTCGTCACGAAAAGACCAAGAAGAAAAGAGGAAGTTATCGTGGTGGCCAAATTGACATGAGTGTCAATTCCATAAAATTCGACGACTATGAATAGGCATTTAGAAACCAATAAATTAGATTTTTCATTAATAAATTAAATAATATACATAGGTATTATATATTGTAAAAATACTGCGATATTTTTTACCTAGTGGTAGTTTTGATACTTTTTGTTACAAAAATAATTGCAGAATCTTACAATAATTACTCCGAATACGTTGGTTATTCAATAACGGACATCTGTGCATATCGAGAAACTGTTTTTTGAATAAAAAGACTCCAATTTCGATATAGAATTTATCGAATTTCACTTTTAGAGTTACATAAATATTTTAAGTAATAAAATTTGCATTAATAATTATTTATGGCTATGTATAGTTGATCCTTCAATCGCAATGTATAGTTCCGTGTATTAGTAAACATTTGTTATTTTAATGTACCATTTATTTTATAAATAATTGTCAAGCTTGACTCAGTGAAAATGACTATAATCATTTTTGCTACAATTGCGCAATCGAAAAAATAAACATATTTTACATATCCTCCAGAGGATCATTATAAATTACGGCATTGTTATTTTATTACCATGAAAAATCTGAATATTAAGTTCTTGAATGGATTAAAATTTATTTTTCTTTAAAGCTCATCAATTTCATTTTAAACAAGCGCTTAACACGAATGCGTTGGTAGCGCAAGTATAAAATCGAATGATAAGGTAACGCTAGTCGGAGAAAAAAAAGAAAAAGTACAAATAGGTCACAGAAGCGCAGATACCGTACGCGAATATACTCGAGAAAAGGTGAACGTCTCAATACTTGGAGAGTGCATGTCTCGTGTACATATAGTCGACTCGCTGAGCGACGATGAAGTTTATGCATAAGCGTGTAACGGTTTACACTCGCATGGTGTGTACCGTATACGTATACGTAAGAGCCAAGCGTCTCGTTGGCCAAGTTTGTTGGAATTCGAACTTGGTTTTCCTCTTTTTTTGCCACGAAACCGTTCGACCGATGTGCTGCTAGAAAGAGTAACTCACCAGATCACGCGACTTGTTTGCGCGCGGGCGATTTTTAACAGCTTTACAAATCGTCTTATCGACTTTCTTGAGTTAAAAAGTATAATGTTATGAAACAAAACGTAAATAAAAAATGAAAAGCTGCAAGTTGTATTTGCATCGCCATACTCTGTGTGTTTCGTTGCGCAGGTATCACCAAGAACCAGCCCGGAGATATGGCAAGTTTCTTTTGCCGTAATCGTGGATCTGAGTCCGCATGTTGTTAGTGCAGCAGCATCTGTCGTTGAACAAATTCGCGCCTATACCGCTTTGTCCTGAGCATCGCTGTTTATTTATATCAGCCAAGCTTATAGTGTTATATGGACTCTTGAATCTCGTTGTCCTTTCTCGACAACATCCTTTTGCGCTAGTCGTTTTTCAATTGAGGGTTCTTTCTAGATGCCTCGAAATTTCATCTTATGTACAAAGTAAATCATTCATTTAACATAATCATGCACCTTTAAAAATTCTCAAAATTGAAGTGAAATTTTGATAATATATTTTTTGCTTTGTGTATATAACATTCAGATTACTTTATTTATCACGCACAATTATTTTCTGATAATTTTTTTATATATTTTACATGATATCATTATTACTATACAAGTACAACACAAGACAAGACAAGACATATACAATCAACGATAAACCTTTATAATATTATCAATGAATCGATTGATTTATTTATTTATTTATTATATAAAATCGAGAAACTAACTGCAACTCTGGCTATAATATTCTCATTTAGAATTACATTATTTACAGATGCAACGATGCAGCGTTCGACAATGGACGAATTATATAGTTTTCTGACTCGTAGTCGAAGTTGCTCTAAAGCTCAAGGCACGCGAGCTTTCTTGACATATCTTATTCTACATTTATTTAGTCGAGTAAGTGTGTGTGCTACTGAAATTCGTAATTCTGAGAAAAACAAAAATAAGTGAAAATGCCTAGAATTGATAGAAAAAAAAACTTGAAAAAATAGGTAATGGTTTTAATATAACCATATAGTTATTTGAAAAGTATATTTTCTTTTAATTTTCAAAAATATTTTTTATAGTTTTTTCTTCTTGGCATAAAAAAATGACCCCAAAGTACAGACATATACTTTCTAAAATGTACATATAACAAAAATAACATTCGTTAAAATTTTTTTTCTCTATTATTTTCTTGCTTTTCGAATCATTGAGTCTCTCGAGTTACCGAAGGCCAAAAAAGCTCGTTCCAACTTTTGTCGATTAAAGATCGAACGAGAATCTGCTGTCACTGCTGTTGTGCCTATTACGAGGTATGCAGTCCAACTTACTTATGTCCGCAACCGGCTTCGCGGTGGTAGCTTATTTTCTCTCATTCATTTAGTCTTTCAGTCTTCATTCAGTCTCTCATTCGATCGTTTATTTATTTTTTTTAGTTTGCATTATTTTGCAGCAATATATACGGTGCATCAGTCTCTCGGCAGGGGCCGCTAAAATTAATGCATCGACGATCTCTCTCCTACATGACGCATACACAAGGAAATATTACAATGAGCAGCTGGATGCGATGCGTTATCGCTCGATGACACTCTGACCTATTTGAAATATTCTCAATGGTAAATTTCACTGGATCGTGATTCGATTGTGTGGCTGCTAGGGCTAGCTCAATCGTTTCGATTGGGCTTCCTCGTTGGCTTACAGACGCAGCCGCTTTCGACGAGCACGTAGTCTTGGCCAGTCAGCGTCACTGGCCCCAAAGGTATTACCAAAAATAAGTACGGGACGTACGTCTGCGTGCATTCGCCGTAAATCGTGTCGCACTCCTTTGACCTGAAAAAGCAAAATGACGTGTGCACTGTTTTGAGTAGGCGCTCGTACATAACGAAAGGCGATTTTCTGCTGATTTTCAACCTTGTAAGTGCAGCTTTCGCTCAAAATTATCAATGAATAAGTATACGTACTCGCAAACTTCAAAAACGACTTGCTGCAAAGATCGGGGAATTTTTGAACGATCGTTACTGGTTGGCCGCTGGTCAAACTAACTCCGTACATCGGCGCAGTGGTGTTGTACCTGGTTTTACAAAGTCGCGTCGAGTCACCGCACGAGTCCTTGTTTGAATAAGATCGTCCTGAAAAAAATTATAATAACAATACTAATTCTTCCTTGTGTCACATGCCAGCGATCCGTACATAGCCAGCGTCGACGTATGAATCTCTCGAGCCAAAATGTTTAAATATAAAGTAGGTCGGTCGAGGAAATGGTTCCAATCGGAAAGATGATATGCGATGACGATTCGTCGAGCCAAACGATTATACTCATAAGTCGACTTGCCGCACATAACATTATACCGTTATTACGCGATATAGCTTCTTGGCTATAACACGACTCCGAGTCAATAACTGTATACGGTGCCCCCCCTCTACCTTCTCTCGAAAGTAAGAGAAAAGCATCGTCGCTGCCAACAACTCGGTCCATCGAGGCCTGCGCAAGGATCTATGCTGAATCCACTCGATTGTTTTTTTTCTTTTTTTGAAAAAATATTATTTTATACGTGCGAGGTAAATACTGACAGAGAGCCACGATTGACTCTCGATCGTCGAGTTGGAGTCAAAGGATCCTGACATTATCGTGTGCTTGTAATTTTCAAGCTAGGTGACTTACTAAACTCAATGAATTTATTATATATTACATTCAAGAACAAATCGAGTCAAAGTTACGAGGCATGAGTAACTTTTTCTGCGCGTATATGTGCCGAAAGAGAGAGAGAGAGAGAGAGAGAGAGAGAGAGAAGAAAAGAGCATCACAAGTCCCAAAGCGGGTTTTCGTGTCATAAGGACAGCTGCGTGCATAATCAAGATTGCCGTTGTATTTCTCTTTCTCTCTCACTTGCTCCTTGGCGCGATCCACACTCGTTTCCCGCGAGGCAGACTTGCACTGGCATCTCCTACATATATTTCATTATATAGGCGGCCGTAGCCGGTCACGTGGATTCAGCCTGTGGGAATCGGCCCCTGCATGGCCTCTTTGGCATTTTTGAGCGTCTATATGTGCAAACGGCTACAGATAATTAGCCCGCTCGAGCTTTTGATTCATCAGCCACAGTGAAGTTGGAGAGCGACGGTGGATGCATCGACACAAAATCGTAAGCTTGTACGCGAGAGCCTTTGCCAAAGCCGCTGCTGCGAACTTGAACTCGACGAGCGAGCCTATTGTATAATTAGTGAAAGTCTGGCTCGCTCGCCCGAACGAAGCTCGACCGAGAGATTCCTGCCTCTCGAAACATCTCATATTGCATTTTCTCGGTCAATGTGTGCATTACACGCGCAACTGACAATTTCCCTATTTTAATCACGAGTCATTGTGAATCACGCAACGCTACATAACGTTGCGAGTTATCTTGAGATCGGCATCGCTCGAACATGCTAGATACGAACGTTTCGATAAAAGTAGACCGATCGCTCGGAACATTGGCTACGCGCAATCGTTTACCATTAGCCTGGTGTTACATTATAGCCAAGTGCAAAACTCACCGATTCTCGTGCTGCTTGCAATGTGATGATCGCCACTTGCCGATTTATAGTTCTGCAGGAGCGTCTGACGCGTAATCTCCGGGTCTATCGTTTCTCGATCCTGATAGTGTCTCGCAGTCCTGCTGCTACCTGGCCACACGTTTTTGAAGGTTCGCGCTATGGCGCCCCTAAAAAAGACAACCTCTTCCATTATGTAATTTACTCATCAAGGGGGTGGCAAAACCAGCTTAAAATTGCATTTCCGATCCACTTTTTTAAAACTTCTACCGTCTGTTTCTCAAAATGGTTTTACGATACCCTATAAAACATCAAAATGTAGCTCTCTAGCCTTAAGAGAAATATTCAGTGTAATTTTCACGAAACTGGATTAAAGATTTGATTTTTGGGTTGGTTTTACTATATCCTTAACACATTTCTATGAGATTGTCCGCTTACGTGGGGTATTGCATATTGTTGGGTCCCAAGCAGTCCGTCGAGTCCGTGAGCGCATCGCCCCACACGTACTTCAGTCCACTGCCCTGGCACTTTGATGCTGCTTCAATTTTTGCGTTGACTACCGCTAGCAGCACCAACACTAACGCTTGTAGTTTTCCTTGATAAAACATCTGAAACATCAAATTGATTTTGTTAATACTAGTTCTCTATATAAAAATCATATACTCTATATATAAAAAGATATACTCTATATAAGGTAAAGTGGGGAAAAACACCAGCTCGGGAAAGACGCCACTTTGCTATATTATCGTTATAAGAAAGAAAATTTAGATTAGTGACCTTTTGGAATTTGCGTTATGATAATCCGATTACATCGACACGAAATAGCTGATTTTTTACTGCTATTATCAGTCGATTTTCAAGCGTCAAATTTTTTCCAAAGTTCAATGTGCAAACATTCGTTTAGTTTTCAATGAAATGTTTAAGTGGGAATTGTTAACGACATCTAGATAATGACAATATATCATGCAAGCCTGGCCGTGGACCAGTACGCTATGTACGGAGATCCCGAAAATGAATTAGTATTTCATTTTTGTCATTGTATTCAGATTAAGGGCATATTGCTCCAATCGGGGTTTCGCATACTTGGGGAAAACGCCACTTTTGAACCAAGTTGCTAAATTTGTTATTACTATTAAAATAACAATATAAAGTTATAATTTTGATTTTCTTATTATACATAAACGTGTTTTTTACAGTCCTCAATGCTTAAGATTGGATTTCATACATTCATTACTTTTTTATTCCAATTTTTTCCTTAGCTATGGCGTATTCCCCCGCTTTACCTTATAAACATATTCTCCACGTATAAAAAGATTTGCGAATATTTTTCAAATGCCGTTTGAACATTCTTTCCCGTTATTTAAAGCACAGAAATGACGTATACATAACGTACATCATGGAGGCATATACTCAATGCCCTAATACAACGTACATAAGTGCGAAAGTGATATGGAACTTCAAACATATTGCCGAGAAATTGAAAAATGGAAGCAAGTTGTGTGTTAAACATTACTTTTTTTACGCGCACTCGATTATCATTAAGTTGAATTCGCTGCGGTTATATGTCATGGCAGCTGCGCACAAATATATAATGATAATTGAGACAAGATCCAGCGTACGTGTAATTTCTTTAGATATATGTAGTTTTTTTTCCACAATGACAGGTTTGAATTTTCTGGGTTATGATCTATATAAAAGAATTTATTCGTTCCGTTATGTTCTGTCGGTACCTGTGGGTAAGGCTCCCGAAGACAAATATATATCTGACCGTAACCTATATATAAGCAATTCTACGTCATTTCAAACGGTCAAAAAAAATGTCTACATCTGACAAAGGCACGAGTTTGATATTTTCTTAATGCTTATTGCAGATATTTTGGAAATTCCCAGCGAGCTTTTTTACCGGATATTATCTAAATTGTTGGAAAAAATGCTCCAAAACACACTTAAGAGCCTTGCTGCTGTACTCTGCGGAATATAGTACACTCTACACAATTCTATAGAGAGGAAAAACCTAATTAAGATCGATCAGGTCTTTCATCGCTGAAAAAGTTCATAGAGCTTTCTTACTATATCGAATAACATCTCCTTCAATGTCTTTTAAAGGTTTGACTTTTTTGGCAGTAAAAATTTTTAAACAATTTCCAACACAGAAGCCAACACAGAAGCCCCCTTGTACTTTTTCGTTGAAGTCACTCTATATTGAATTAGGTATTATTTTAATATTTGCAATATTTAATGCATTTCAGAAAAATGCTAATTTGGGCCTCTGGAAAAGGGTGATAGATGGTCAGAAAAATTCTAATTTGGGGACATTTCTTCAATTAGTTGAATAAATATCAAATAGGACGAAAACTTGTTACGGCAAAGTAAGGAACGTTTCTTGAGCCAGACAGTGTTTGGTTAGATAAAATTCATATAGTAATAATGGAAGCTGTCACATGCTAAGTGGAATCGATCAAGCTCTCGTACGAGTTCGGAATCGTAGTCGCTCCATATAATTGGACGCAGTATGAGTCGAAAATCTTAGTAGCTCCTGAGTGAAAAAAATTCAAGTGGTAAAACAATAAAAAAATCTTTCGATAATAGAAAACTTGCGAGTCGGTTCGATAATAAGACGGAAGGTGGGAGAGAAAACACACAGAACGTTGTAATGACTTACGGTATCGATAAAAGCTGGGCTTTGCAGACATTCCGTGAAGCAGGAGAAACGAGCAAGATTTTTTTGCAGATTCTCCGCGGGCCAGAGGAGTCAAAGATATGCAATGTCTCTCGTCGCGAGGCGATCGTCAAAGAAAACTCGTTGCCTCGTGCAGCAGCAGTGGCAGGCTAATGACCAGCGCGTCGATGACTGCAAGTATACGCACGAGTCGGTGTATGTGTATGGGAGATGGGTGTGTATAGGTGTATTACCAGCTCGTGTGGATATATAGGTGTAAAAGAGAAAGAAGCTAAGTCCGGGAAAGAGAGAGAGAGAGAGAGAGAGACGGAGAGAAAGAGATTGCGTGGCTGCTGGCGCGCGCGAGGGCAAGAGCAAGGCTGGTCGTTGACCGTAACAGGTGTCGTGTACCAACGAAGACAACTAAGACTGTACAGCAGTAAATGCTAATGCTGATCCACGTGAAGAATTCACCACCGCTAGCAGATCCTATATATTTATTGCCAACTTGTAATATACATTATGTATATATATATATATATATATATATATATATATGCATAAGACAACACTATTCTCAACACATTCTCAAAAATCGTTTAAACATCTGAGCATTTTTTATGTTCACTTATCCAAGCTCACCCCCATAAAAAAATTAAGTTTATAACAAACTTATGGTAAGTTCATGTTTTTATGGTATTTGACCTGACTTAAGCACAAATAATTCAGTACTAAAAATTGAAATTTTTCGAATTCGTTTTAAATTGATCTTTTTGAAGACTGAAAATATTTTAGATAAATTCTAAGTGTCTTCAGGGGGCACATACGCCTTAAAATCGAAATTTTTAAATGTCATTTTTGAGTAGGACTTTTCCTGCCTTTTTCATTTTTTTTTAATTACAATACTTTGACTTTTCACTGAAATACAGGAATTTCTGTAAGTTTTTTTATACTCTATTAGTCAATTCCTTTCTTTTTGCAGAGCCCAGGTTTTGTACACTTCTTCAGAACATTAATGGTTACAAAGACGACCTCGTGCGAAGTGATCCGACCCTAGTGCTACCCTCGATGAGTAGTTTTAGTACGAATATTACGAAAAATAACTCATATAAACAGTTTTTACGATGTTCCGAAGAAGTGTATAAGTTCTGCGTGATGTAGCTCAAAGAATTCGCTTTGAATCTTGTACTAAGTGACTAAAAACATAATTTGCCAGAAAAGGCAAAAGAAAAAAAAAGCGACCAATCATTTCAAAAAGAACTTTTTTTCGACAGCGGCAAAATAACGCCAGAAAAAAATCATAAAAAGCAAATATAGTCACCTACCCAGTGAATGAAAGGTTTCAAAAAAGTTTGCTTAAATTTAGCTCAAATCTACGTTTTTAATAAATTAAAGGCTATTATTCAGATGGATTATAATAGTAAATGTCTTTCTCTACTGAATAGAATTTTTGCAGAATTTTTACTTTCAACTTTCATTAATAAAATAACATATAAGGGAAACAATGCACCAGTGAATGAAACATTTTTACCAGTGAATAAAACCATTATAATTAATGATAATATATTCAGAAAGAATGTTAAAAACTATTGAAATATTTAGTATTAATTCTTAATTATATTATCAAATTTCACTACCGATGAATTAGTTCAGTATAATTAAATTATATTAATTTATAAATAAAGTTTCATTCACTGGTGCGTTTTCAATCACTGGGGAGGTGACTCTAATTTAAAATGTTATCAATTGTTATCAATTTTCTCAACGTGAATGAAACTCTATGGATAAAACTAAGAGTTAGTAGCTGTAAAAGTTTCAAATTCCGTGAATTATAGTTACAAATCACAGTTCCATACAGCATGATTAATATCTTTCTCAGCAAAGTAGCAGTATTTGCACTTTGGGTATACAGTTATATTTTTCCGATACAAATAAGAAATATGCAAATAATCATAGTGTAAGCACACCAATGGTACTTTTTTCGGAAGTAGAGTCACTTGTCCCCAGTGATTGAAAGGTTTATAAAAATTCTGCTTTCAAGCAGCTCGGATACATGTTTTTAGTCAATTTCAGGTAATCGAAACAATAGTTTGTCAAAGTTCATACCTTCCTCTACCTATTAGAATTTTTACAGAATTTTCAATTGAGTTTTTCATTTATAAAAGTTCATGAGAGTGAAAAAAACGTGCTTTACCAGTGAATGAAACATTCGATCCAGAAAATGAAAGCCGCGAAACCAGTAAATGAAAGTACAAATATGAGAATACGTTGATTTGATAATCAATATAGACTGTAATATATCACCTTTTTTATTGAATAAGAAACTCAAACATAAATTTATCATCCAAACCAACCTCTTTAGTGCCATTGCCATGATTAAAATAAGGGTACCTGTGTTAAATGACATAAATAAAGTATTTCAACGTTATGTTATGATTTTTCATGTTGATTTTTTTTAAAATCTGTTTCATTTGAGTAGAGAAAAAACAGTTTACAAACATTTTAAGACCTCATAGATAAAGATTTGTTCAAACTCTAATCAAAATATGCTTACATTTGTACTTTCATTTACTGGGCAAGTGCGAACTATTCGCAACACCAGTAAATGAAAGTTGAAAAAGAGTGAAATTTTCTAATTAAAACTTGATTTTTCACTGGAAATGCAATTGTTTAACATATAAATGTCAGTTTTAAAGGTAACTAGTCCGGTATAAAAGGTTTTGAGCTGCTCATTCTTTTACAGAGGATCTTCCAAATTTTAACGATCTTCAGCGATGATGTACAAAATGACCGTATTTTACGACTCAGCGAACGATGCGTTCAAAAATTAATTCCTATCGTTAAACTATATTGATTCTGGACCTGATAACCATTCAAAAGCAGTTAGTAAGAATAGCATAAAAATTCGTCGTTCATGAATAATGTCGTTCATGAATAATTTTTGTTTAAAAAAATTCCTCCATTCACTGGTATGCTTTCAATCACTGGGTGGGTGACTCTATAACTGAAAAACTATCTCTAGAAAATTTTTGGGAGCGACAGAAAAGAGCTTTGTTTGGTTTTAACACTAAGAAAAATAAAAAAGTTTCTTAGTGTCCATTTATTAATTTAAAAATTTTTATACACGTATTAACTGAAAATATTCTATAAAACTGTAAAATGAGTAAATGAAGACATGCTGACACTTAGTAACTTGATGCTTTTAAAAACTTTATTTTTGAAATAAGCACCAGTGCATTCTGAAGATTTTTTTGAAATACTCATGTACACGAATTCACGCATAAAATATATACATGGCGTCTATAGATCATGCACTCGTGTAATTTGTGCATCTGTATAAATACTTGTTAATATTTCTTTGGAGCTCTCTTTTTTACAGAATGGAGTTGATATACCCTGCGTTTCTCTGCAGCCGCATTTTGCAAACAAGTAAAAAACGAAGAAAAGACCGATCGAAATAATTTTTCGAGATTATTTTTATTGTGCGATATTAAATGTATCCATTGGAAGGTCATAAATTATATAAATAACCAATGAAGGCTTTTAACAATAAAACAGTATTGAGCTAACCCTTTTTATAATAATGGATTACGAAGGCTTTAGTCTGTTGCACAGCGTAAAATAAACTTTGTACGCTACGCGTAACCGATGAGCTCGACTCGTGTGTCCGAAAAGGAGTACGCGTGCTCGAGGCAGTTCGTGCTGCTGCTCTTCGTAAATCCAATAAATACATTAGAAAGTTAATTTTTCTAGTGTTTCTAAAGGCATGCGGTAGTGATATATACAAGGTTACTACTTGGTCTTACATGGCCAAGGGGCATGTAAACCATTTAATGCTTTTGACCCAAAATCGCTGCTGATCGCTGTGGAATTTATCAATTTAACAATGCAAGCCCGAAGAAAGTATGCGTAGTATAAGAGGGCGGCCGGTAGCTGTTCTCACCTCAATTTCACTGCGTTAGAGCTACAGCGCACGTTTCTCCTACACGCGACGAGCACGTCTCGCCTCGTTTTGTATAAAAACGTCTCTGCTGCTACTGCTGTAGTCCGCAAAATATCAAAGCAAAAAATGGCCGCCTAGAGCTTTAAGCTTTATTTAAACCTATTCAATATATAAGCCCGCGTGCTCGTCGTCAAAACGTAAAGCAAAGAATCGCACGATCGTCACTAGTTTCATGCAAACATCACCATTAAGCAGGCCGTGTGAAATTGTTTCGATTGGCTTGACCAAGGCTTGACGCGAGCCTGCCATTTGTACGAACTCCAACTATAATCGTACTCGTTCAATTTCGAACTTTGCCTCTCGCAAGTTCAACGTCAGCTAGCAGATCGATTCGTAGATAGGCGCTCGACTCTAACGGTCGAGCAGTCTTGAATAATAAAGGAGCAGCTGAGAGGCAAAGGAAAAAATTACATATCGGACGACATGCGCAGACAAGATATATATATATATGTATAGATGAATCATAGTTTGAACGCGGCCGGAACGTTAGCTGTTCGTAATACAACGATTGCAAGCCCGGAGGCTCTCGAGCTATACTCAAAAGCCACTTCATCGAGTCTCTGTGGACGACGGCTTTCGCACTTTAACGGTAAGCGGATAAATCTGCAGGACGAACGAAGGCGTAAAAGTTTCTCAGCTGCTCGACCCGTCGGTCGTAGGCGCCGCTATAATTACTAGTTTCGACGGCCCCTGAAGAGAGCCAATGCCGATGACTATACCAAGCCTGCGTCGCGCATTTGAGCGCGTCAAAGTCCTTACAGCCCCGAACGGATTATTTTGCATTTCATTGTGCTGCGCACTTGCGTGCAAGAAGCGACCGCAAAAGCTATTGAACCTTTCTACTTACAGGCCGCGCTACCGATTCGTCCTTTTTATTCATTACTATTCGAGGCCCTTACAGTAGAGAACAATTTCGTTGATTTTTTCGGCATCGCTCGCAAAAACTTACTCGAGTCAACGAGGCAGCCAAATTGCCGAGTAATCATAATTAAGACCTGGTAATTCTAAAGAAAAATCGATGCGCCTTGCTATGCAGTTAATTCGTCGTAGAGTCTGCAAGTCCTGTACCCGAAAAATGCCATCGCACTAGTGGCTTGTGTCATTTTCCCGACAAAGCTCCTGCTGGTAAAGAAATTCATCATGCCGAGTGTCGAGCGTTGTAAATTCGTGTACTTTGTAAACAGCTCAAGTTTAAAATACTTAGTCGAACTACATCGAATGACCCGTTTTATGCTTTAGCACGACTAACTACTATTCGAAAATGGTCTTTGTCTGCAGACACGCACAATTAGTGCACAAATTTCAACGGCTCAAGCAGGAATTGGTTCCTAAAAGTAAACATGTGCGAGACCTGATAACAGACCTTGTTTGCTGACAATTAACTATAATGAAATATGATATATTTGTTTGCAAATGAAAACTTTCAGTTAAATCGAACGCAAAACTGTTTAACCAAGAGAAGAGAGTTCAAGGTGCGCATCAATAAGCGGCTACATACGCTACAGATGTATGCTATGTGTGCGCGTTCTTGACGCGTACGCACATTAGAGCTACTACCGTTACTACTACGAGCTCAAGATTCGATGTACTCGTTTGTCTCGAATCATTCACTTATCTCCCTCTCTCTCTCTTAGTTGATTGACAAAATATCCTGATGATTATGGCCAGGGTCCATGATTATCTAACGAACTTGAGATCTAATCATCATAGCGATTGCGTTCATTAATCGAGTAAAGGGACTCGGGATTACAATTGGAATAAAGGAAGAGAATAAGTTACATGTCTGAGGATCGTCTCAGAAGATCACTCACCTCGATAAACGTTGTTCCTGCTAGTGGTGCGTAGCTCGATTAGGGCAGTCCCGTTCTTGGGTCGGAAAGCCGTCAGAGATGGACGATCGATGACAACAACAACAACAACAACAACAACAATAACAACAACAACAACAACAACAAGAAAGAACGAAGACGAGCGACTGGATCGGCCGAAAAACTAGGTCAAAACAAGCCAGATCTGTCGCGTCACTCGGGCCCGACACTGGCGCACTATGGGCTGCTACTATATGGTATGAGGATGCTGCTGCTCCTCGCCCGAGTAGCCAAATCGAGAGATCGGAAAAAGACAAATCGGTAGGATACCGATCGCCGATGCCTGCTCTTTTTTTCTTCTTTTCTTCCAGTTGATTCGGTCGATGTCGGTCCTCTGCCAGGCCAATGATTTGCGCGCGTGTTTGCTTCAAGTCAACCCAAAGACTCGCGCGCGCAAGGAAGAGAAAAGAAACAGCAGCAGCAACGCCAAAGAAAGAGAGAGAGAAAGAAGAAAGAAAGAGAGATAGAGAACTATACAGGTGGATATCCAAAGCTCGACTGAAGAGCAGCAGCAGCAGCAGCAGTCGGGACTCTTTGCTCTTTGCGACTGTAGGAAGTGCCTACCTCAAGTCCCGACCAAACTGCGCCTCACCGCTGCCTGATTCTCTTCAGTTTTCTCTCACCCATACTCAACATCGCCTCGTGTATGTGTATATGTAGCTATAACTTGTTCGTAAGTATACGGACGGACAGCGCCGAGTCAAAGAATGAGAGAAAGAGAGGGACTGATCGGGCAGGCCGCTCTTTACGTGTGTATGCGTATTCGATATGATACCTACTCATACTCGTTTAGAGCCTCGCCACATACAACACAGTACGCAAACGTGCACGTATTGTAGTGTAATGTACGCGTCGAATAGTACCTTCTCCTTTTCCTTTGCTTTATATTATATGTTATAATTCTCGTCTCTACTCGCGCATCCTTTTTCTCCTTTCTCTCGACTAGTTTGGCCACAGGAGACTGCCGTTGCTTCTGCATGCAACTGCCGCGTTTTAATTTTTCATTTTCTGTGCTCATCCCCAACTGCAGCTTGATGAGCCCTGGCGCACCACTACTAGTTCTACGCTATTTTCTTCCGATCGACCTTTCTCTTTTCTACCCTGGAACGTCTGGAGGGTTTTCTCGCATTTTGCACGATCGCACCGATCGAGGCGACCAACAACACCTAAAGCATTAACGTCCGGCTATAAAAATCTTAATAATTCCTCCACATCGGTCGAATTCTCGCAATATTGTACAATTAAGGCATTCTCATTTAATTGGTTTTTTGTCCAAGCCCGCTTCCACGAGTCACTAGGTTTTGTTTTTATTTATCGTGTCGGATGGTCTTTGAATTTTCGAAACAAAAGCGATAACAATGATACATTCGACTTAGTCTCAGGATTGCTGCATGGCAACGGGGCATGAGTCAATAATAATTTCGCGCTATACATTTGTACTACAGAGTTTATGGATTCGTTGTGTACGTTGTATAGGGCCATATGGCTGCTACGATAATCGCAGTTGGAAAAAATATACGACTCCACAGCATTTGCGGCTTATTGATTTTCATACTTTTCAAGGAAATTAACTGCAGACGGGCTTACGAATTTTAGGGGAATTCACGTAGTGAACATATAGTGACTACTCGACTCGACTCGATCGCAAAACACCCGTGGTCACTGCCGTAACGAAGCCCACCGTGTATGTACATACGACCTCTTTAGGGACACTAGCTGTGCCAGTCGATACGATAGGTAAACGTACGAATGGAACTTCAACAGCGCTCATTGATGCAAGTGTGTAATCACTGAACTTGAATCATCGGTAGGTTGCGTCGAAACTCGATTAATCATACCAACACACATGTAGGTAACATAACTATAATCTTTCGTGAGTCGCTGGCTGTCTACCGGTCCATGCTCTGAGTACTTACAACCAAGTACATGCTACTATAATATTACTACTGCGAGTGCTGCACTTGGCCCTCTAGGCACCATTTTTGGTTTATCGCGGGAGCGGCGAGTGCGCGCGCATTCACTAATACACACACTTACCTACTTGCTGTTCGCGTATATAAATGCCTATGTAGCTACATTATAGTAGTCAACTTATACACAAGACAGAGTAGTCATTATTATTAGAACGCGGTGAACATTCCCCGGATAACGACACACGTTCGTCTTGCTAGACTTGATAGTCAATAGAGGGCTGGGTCTTGTTCGTTCCGACCCTCCATATCGACTCCCTATCGTAGGGACAACTTGGCCGGACTTATCGACAATATCGTGTTGCTGCTACATATAACTTTTAACTGCTACCGCTGATCGAACTCGAGTGCGGCTCTTGGTGCGCCTGCAGGGGCCACGCAGAAACGCTCCATCTTCTTTTTTCGTGTGCTGCTGGCGTCTGGCGGTGTGTGTCGGACACGTTATCGATCCCGCGCCATCCATAGCAAGCCAATTGCTTTCCCGGCTTGCATGCACCGACGCCGCTTCTTACGGCTTGTTGCGATATACGCTGAGCCGCTTCGTCTCCTCTTTCCGTCTGGTTAGCTTACAAAATCTGTCATCATGATGTACACGGTAAGTTTTTATAACCAATGTTGACTCTTATCAGTCTTCGACGCCTTGTATTTTCCTTGTGATTTCGCTTATATAGTTGTTCTCTCGTTAGCAAGATTTATATTATCTACGCATAATTTTTCTAACGTATTGTACATGAAAATTCTGAAGGAATTTGTCAAAATATTTCTTTTCTATTTTACCATTTATTTCACTACTTGCTATAATGGACTTCAATTCCTCCTTTTTTAGGGAACCAATGCGTTGCAGGATACGCGTTTCAGTGATAAAGAGAAAAAACTTCTGAAGCAAATGAAGTTTGGAGATTCTTTGACGCAAAAGGTAAGCATGAAATTATTTTTAATTTACTTTGCAATATCATCATGCTTCATTTTATTATAATTGTACTGATAAAAATTTATTTTAAATAATTAAAGGTTGATATGCAAAAAGTAAAGCTGGAAGTCATCAAGCCATGGATTACAACAAAAATTACCCAGCTACTTGGCATGGAAGATGATGTTATAGTTGAATTTGTCATTAATCAACTGGAGGAAAAGGTAAGAAAAAATTTTATCCAATTTTCATAAGATGCATAACAGTATCTACTAAAACTATAGCTACATTTGTGTCGATACCAACTTTTTGGTGAAACATTTGTACGTTCACACAGCTTTTTCCCCTCATCATACTACTTTGTTAAATGCCTATTATTTCAGCTCACAACGCCTAGTTCAACTTGCATTTTATTAAAAGAAAAATTTGTGCAATTGAAAATAAGTAATCAAATTAGAAAGTCTTGATTGCATATAATTTTTCCTGCGTATTTTACTAAAGTTTAATACATTCAAATTTCTTTACTTTTAAATTTTTTTTAAAAATATCTGTTTTTGCAAATGATTTGAATCAATTTTTTGTTTGTTTTAATGATATTTTTATAGTACTGCCTTGATTTTCTTAAACTTTTTTTGCTTATTTTTTAAGAAAAATTATACTGTGCTCATGGTATCTATGAGCTTTATTGCACCCTTATGAGTTAGTTGATTTTTTATGGTAAGTAAAAATTTGAAACTAGTTGTTTCACTTCCTACATGAATATTTTCAACATATTTCATAATATATTAAGACTGCATCGCATAAAAGTTGTACTCTTTTTAATTGAAAAAAAATATTTTTTCAAATTTTTTATTACTTTTCAAATAATTCACTATGAACTAAAAACTTGAATGTAGTGATATAAAAAAAAAAATTCAAAAAAATTCAAAAAAACTATAGTAATTCCTGCCAAAACAACTTTTTGAATCCGTGGAATTATATCTCATATCTTTGAATTCCCAATTAATCTAAGTATAGAGCATTGGTGGCCGTTGGCTTTCAACAACCCCTTTGTGCAAATGGCACTCGGATGTGCTTTCCTCTGCATCCAATTGGTCACCCTATCAACTGCCTATGATACATGCCGTCGAACCACCGCACACCAGCTGCTGCTGCTACTGATATGCTGAATCAACATGTCATGTAACTGATCTACACTCCAAACATCAGCAGCTTGCGCTTCATCAACTGCACCATCGGAGGCAATGATTGCCTTGCTTGAGGCTTACATCATCATCGATGCACTGCAGCTAGCAGTGCAGCTGCACAGCTGCTGATCGAACCGACCATTTACAAGATTGGTTGTTTCTTCAAAGTGCCAGTATGGCATTTCCAACATCATCAACAACGATTTCAGTGCCAAATGCTGGCATTGGCATTGTACTGCAGGAAAATCTACGCAAGAGTGTCAGCATCGTCGTCTGGAATCGAATCAACGATTGTCATCCGATTCTCAAGCTGACAACTGCAGCAGCAGCAGCATTCGTATGCGGAAAATCCACGGACTATCGTGGCTATCACTACTTTCGAGCCATTGGCAAAGCGCGGGTGGTGAACAAATGGATGTTCTATCCATATCAGGAGGTACTGTTAAACTTAGCGTGAGTTTTGGCTCCTGAACGACACTGGTCGTTTGCTTATTTAATTAGGATTCGAAGGCGAGCGGCAGGATTTACCATCGTATTTATTTTAACCTTTTTTAACGTTCACTAAAAACTTGTTCATACTGAATTTAAATATAGCGATAAAGGCTAGTTCAACTGTGTCAAATTGTTTTTTTCAACAGTAAAGCCTTATTCGTTTATTTCTATATTAATTGCGGCACTACTGCTGCATTATCTTTTTAACAGGATACATCATGCGTGGTTACTACCAACATTGGTAAGATAATAAACAAAAATCTGCTTTTCGAGGGGGAAAAGCAGTTAACGAATATATATGTTTAGTTTATAAGTGTTATTATAAAAATCTACATAACTCCAGATATTGCAAATAAACTGGAAATTGACGCTTATAGAGATACTCTATTTTTTTTGCAGTTTCCTGATCCTCGAAAAATGCAAATAAATCTCACAGGTTTCTTAAATGGTAAAAATGCTCGCCAATTCATGGGCGAACTTTGGGATCTACTAGTTTCAGCTCAGGAAAATGAGACTGGCATTCCTGCGGCATTTTTACAGCAAAAAAAAAAAAAAGATCAAATAAAAAAAACGCTTGGTAAGTATTTACAAAACTTTTTTTTAAAATCATACTGTGCGAATCGAAGTTGATTGAGTGTTGCACGTTTAATTAAATAGAGAAGTTACTTAAATCTTTTTATGCATTAGAGGTTATTGTAGAAATTTACAATTCGATTTTTGTTATTGATTGATGATAGAACCATCTCTAAACACGATTAATTTGTCCTTGACACCACGCAAACGAAATACTTGGAAAACAAAAGCGTATCGAATCCGATGTTTCCAACCTAGTGCATTTAATTATTATAGAGCACGTTTGATTCTCATTTTGCGAAAGCAAAGAACAGTTAGAAAAATATTTAATTATTACTCATTATCATTAGGAAGAACAAGAAGCTTCAAGCGTTTGGATAAAGAAAAAGATAACAAGGATAATAATGATATTGACGGAAAAATAAAAAAAGAGGAAAAAGATCGAGCATCCTCAAAAGAACATCGCAGAGAACGAAGCCGAGATCGAGATCGGTAAGTTAACCTCTAAATCAAGCAATACTCGTTTGTGTAATAATCTAAGAATGTTTTAAACACATAATTAAATATTTTAACTCTTATTAATCAGGAAAAGAAGTAGATCAAGAGATCGTTACAGAGATCGTGATCGTCTAAGTCGCAAACGTAGATCTTCCTCCAGATCACCTAGTAAAGGCTCAATGAAGGACGGTAATGATATCAAAATAGAGCGTGAAGGATCCATTCCCCGGGAGAGTAATCTCGCTATGATAGCGCTGAAAAATAAACCGTAAGTATAAAAACTCATGAATCTCATCTCACGAAATTTTATAATGCATTGTCAAAAATTACAATGATCATTTTTTAACAGAGAAGCTCAAGTTGCTATCTCAAGATTGCAAGCTAAATTGATGAGCATTGCAGATGGTAAAAAGAAAAATAATCGATCTCCCTCGGCTGAAATAACAAAAGAAAATAATGAATCTAATAATAAGATTGCTGAGAACAAAAAATCACGCTCAAAGTCACCATCTATGCGTAAATCACGTTCAACTTCTCCATCATATAAGCATCGGTCTCGATCCAAATCTCGTCAACGTTCAAGATCAAAGTCTAAATCGCGAAGGTCACGCTCACGCACACACTCTCGTCGATCAAGATCTAGATCTGTTTCCAAATCACGTGGACGTTCAAGATCTATATCTAAATCCCACCGTTCACATTCAAGATCAACATCCAAGTCAAAGTCCAGGCGTTCTAGGTCCATCTCCAAGTCCAAGTCTAGACGCTCTAGGTCAGCATCTAAGTCTAAGTCTAGGCGATCAAGAAAAAAAAAATCATCAAGATCAATTTCTAAATCAAGGAACTCAAGATCTAAATCTAGATCAATAGAACGTTTTAGATTACGTCGTTCTAAATCCAGATCTCCTAAAGTAAACAAAAGATCATCTCGCTCAACTTCACGATCGAAAAAATCTAGATCTAAGAGCATTGATAGAATTAAATCCAGAAAATCTCGATCATCGCCGCTTCATTGTCTTCTAAATCACGTTCCAAGTCTGTATCGAAAAGTCGATCGAGAAGCAAATCAGGTTCTAAAAGTGTTGAAAAAGTGAAGACAACTGAACCAAGAAAAGCCACAAGTGCTAGTAGTGGAAGTAGCAGTAGTAGTTCCGATTCTGAAGACAACAAACGAGAAAAGATCAAAAATGATTTTGAAATTCGAAAAAAAAAGGATGGCGTGCAATCTAAACGATCATACCGGAAATCCAATAAAGATGATAGTGGATCTGACAGTGACTCGAGCAGAGAAAGAAAATCAGCTGTAAAGCGTCGTAGTCTCTCGCCTAGAAAAGATCGGGATCGTTCTAAGAATAGAGATCGTACTAGGGATAGATCACGTGATAGAACCAGAGATAGGTCACGAGATCGATCACGAGATAGACGTGGCAGAAGGTATATATTTATAATTTTTGTACAGAGAGAAACATGCAAAATATATTTAACGTCACTGTTTTTTTTTCCTAAATGCAAAATTGTAAATTTGAATAAGTAATAAGCCAGTAAATGATTTGTATTTGCAAATAACGGTTATTTAAATTTTTTAGCTAGTGTGGTTAGCACTTTTAAAATTTTAAAATAAATAGTAAAATGCATAAAATTCACTAATGAATAAATCAATTTTTCAGGAGATCATTGGACAGGGACCGAGATCGTAGACGAGATCGAGATCGTGAAAGGGATCGTGATCGTCGCGATAGAGATAGAGATCGTTACAGCGGTGGTCGTATGAGGCCACCTTCAGTTCGCAGAGGTTTAAGCAGAAGGTTTGCATCGACTATTTCATTTTTTGAATTTCAAGTTACGAATTGAGTTTTTCTTTAATCATTATCTAATTTTTTTTAATAGAAGTCCTCGACGATCACCAGCTCGTTATAGAAGACGCTCGCCAAGTCCTCGCAGGAGACGATCTCCAACTCCACGACGAAGGCGCTCAATTGATCGTCGTCGCCGATCTCGTTCTCGAAGACGTTCAGTTGATCGCCGCGATTCTCGAAGACGTTCTCGAGACAGATCATCATCTCGAGATCGTTCAAGCCGACGAGACAGATCACGCGACCGAAGAAACCGTTCGCGCAGATCTCGTACTCGCAGTCGAGAACCTACTAGTACTGTCCGAGCACCTTCGCGAGATAAGAAACTACCGAAGACTGATACAGAAAATAAAGACAAAGATAAGCAATTAACAAAGAAAGTACCCATCGAAAATTTAGTTCCACCACAAGGCTCGGCGATTCTAAATATGCCTGTCAAAAATGCTGCTCAAGTAGTTGTTGCTGCTGCAGAGGCTGCTGCAACGCAAATGCAAAAACGTGATGTTAGGAACGGCAGATCTCGATCAAGTAGCGAACATAGCAGTGATTCTGAGACAAGTGAAGATGAAGATAAAGTTGCACGGTAACAAAAACTTATAGTTAATATTTATAATTTCTAACTTAGATAAAATATTGCAAGAAATAAAACTGAGAATTGCGTTTATTCAACATTATCGATAATAAAATTCTGTGAGTTATTGGAAAAATTGATAAAAAAGCAATCGAGTTAGATTGAGTAGTTGTTTTGAAATATAAAATTATGCCAAATTTGGAATCCATATAATTTTTCCAACATAATTAAATTCTTCATTTAAATTTTGAATTCTGTGAGTTAAATTAATGTTATTTTCATATTTCAAAATTTAGATTTTAATTCTACATTTTTTTAGTATGTTATGAGTTATTAATTGTAAGTGGAGCCTTTCTAATAAAGTTTAATGATAGGTTTTAATATTTTTCAAAAAGAAAGGCAAAAGATCATTGATTGAAATTGAATTGTTCTTCACTTTTATTTCTGATTTTTTTTTTTTTTTTATATAAATTTAAGCAAATATTTTATTATAAATTGGTTTCTACATAGCGCTAAAACTTAACGCTGACTTTTGGCCTTTCTTTTGCAACCATAAAAGTAGTTATTTGGCGCGTATTCGTGTATTTTTTCAATTCAATTAATGACCTAATAGTTTTTTAATTATTTTTCATCATCGACGTACGGGCTATTTAACTCGTATATACAATAATAGCACCTTTAATGTTTAAGCTTCTAAGTTTTTAACTATAAAACGTACACATTTCTGTTTATTAATTGTGAAAAAAAGGTCAAAAATTAAAGTTATGTAAGTTTACTTTCATCATGAACTTTTGATGTACAAGAAACATACTTGAAACAAGGAATTAATTTAAATGATATAATTGAATTTTAAAGAAATCTTTTGCTTCTCAAGAAAAAAATTACATTTGTTATTTTTATATTATTCAAGTGTTAAAAGATCAATTTTGTATTGAAATATGTTTTCAACTGTTTCAAATAGAAAAGTGCTATTGCTGTACCATACGAAATATTATCATTCAGTAGGGTAAGTTTAGGGTTTAATAAAATGATGTTTTGTAGATACTTGAAAAAATATTAACTTATTCAATATTTGTAAGTTTTTTTTTCTTCATTATTTCTGTTCTTTGCACTATCATTTTTGTATTACTTTGAGAAATTTATTGAAATCATAAAACTTGCTAAAGAACTATAGTTATTTGTTACATCGTGAAACTGCAATTATAAGTAGATGAAGATTAAGATAATCGATTTTTTAATTTGCATGCTTTTGTTTATAATTTTCTTAATTTTTAAGTTATCTTCAGATTAGAAGAATTAATCGGGTGTAATACATTTTCAGAAAAACTCTAGAGCAAAAACTTCTTCAAGAAAAAAAAGATCGTGAACAAGCTGAAGAACTAGAAAAGAAAATGAAGGAAAAAGAAAAAGCTGCCAAAGAAGAATCTACTAAGCGAATCGTAGTTGAGAAGGAAATTAGAAAAAATGAGATGCCTAAAAAGACAGAAAGTTTAATTTCTCCTAAGAAAATTCCTACATCAGCATTACCTATAAGCAGACATAGGGTAATACTTTTTAAAACTATGAAAAAATATGAAGTTTAAAACATTTTTTAATTATCAAAATGTAATATCTTTATAGTTCTCTCGGAGCTTATCTAGAACTCCTTCACCATTCAAAAAGACAGAAGATATCATCGCAGAAAAAAATAAACAACTAAATTTATTAAAGTAAATATGGACTTTTTTCATTTTGAATATGCAAAACTTTTTATCATGCAAGGTAAATAAACAAATTTATTTTTTCAGGGAAGATAAAGTAACTTCACCTAAAACTACCGAAGTTACCATTGCAACTGCTGAAACTTTCCCACTAAAGAAAGAAGAAAAACTTACCAAAAATTCTTTCAAGCCGCTATTGGAAGAAAAAAAATCGAACACGCAAAAAATAGTTGAAAATGCTTTGAAAAAAGCTGAAAACTCAAAAAAAGCGTCAAAAAAAGACAAACGTGAAGCATCATCAGATTCCGATAATAGTGATTACAGTAAGTATTCAAATTATTCTAATAATAAGTATCTCAATAAATAATTAAAATAATTTATTGAAATTAATTTTAGATAAGAAGAAAATAGAAAAGAAAAAAATTGAAAAATCTCGAAAGTCAAGAAAAACGTCCACTGATGATGATAAATCCGATAAGAGCAGAGATTCGAGCTCGTCTTCTGAGGAAGGAAAGAAAGTTACCGACAAAAAAAGAAAGCGGGACTCTAGCCGTTCCGGTAAAGATGATTGTTAAAATTTTTATTTTTTAATTTTTTTTTGGTATCAAAAATATTTTAATTAATTAAGTAAAATTGTCATAGCTTCAAGAGATACTAAATCGAAAGAACGTCCAAAGGATAGTAAAAAAAAAGATATTACTGAGATTGAACTTAAAAGAAAGATGAAAGAAAAAGAAGAAGATTCAAAAAAAAATAAAAAATCTCGGAAGGAGTCCACTTCTCCAGAAGATACTCAACGATCTAAAAAATTAAACAAAGTTGACGATGATAAATCTCTCCCGAAAAGATCAAAAAGAGAGTCGAGTTCTGAAGAGGAGCCAAAAAAATTACGAAAAAGAAGATCTACTTCTTCCGAAGATGAACGGCCGAGAGGAAAGAAAGTCCGAAAAGATTCAAGCAGCGAAGATGAAATAAAATCTAAAAAAAAATCTAGGCGCAACTCGAGTTCAGAGGACGAAGAAACAGAAAAAGAAATGAAAAAGAAAAGGAAGAATGAAAATAGTAGTGATGAAGAAAAAGTTAAAAAAAAACGGAGAAAGAAGCCGAAAACGAGCACTAGTGAATCTGAGGTATTATTTGAAGGGTTATTATTTTTACTATTATAGTTGTTACTAAGTTGATTCTAATATAATATTAAATAACCATAGGAAAGCGAAGTTGAAGAAAAGAAAAAGAAAAAGGATAAAAAGCATAAAAAGCATAAAAAACATAAGAAGCATAGGAAACATAAGAAGAAAAAAGTAGCTGAATCTGATGAATCCGATGCAAGTGAAGGTAATACCGAAGAATTGGAAAAAAAACTTCGAGAAAAAGCATTAAAGTCTATGAAAAAAGGTCATAGTGTCGAGCAAAGTGATTAAAAACTTTGTCACAAAATTGTAACATAAATGTACTTGATAATTAGTTTATTCAAGTTTACAACATTTCATTTCATGTTGACCTCAAAAGCCTCAAAATTTGTAACTACATACAAATGATTGTGGTTTTAAAATCTTGAGCTCATATAATTGTGAGTAATTTTTTTGTAATTACTTGTACACACAAGTAAAACTTGGATTTAAAATTTCCAAAAACTAAGATTAATTCTAATAAATAAATCAAAAAAGTAATCATTAAAACATATTTAGCTAATTAACTCGTACATTGTATGCTTGACCATGATTTGCCTTGATTTTTTTTTAATTTAAATTATTATTGATGATTATCTAATCACATAGACAATATGTTTGTGATTTTAACCATGATTTCTTTAAAAATTTCTATCATAAAGATGATTTCAAACCTTATTCACATGTTCTGATTTTAAATCCTAAATCCTTTAGTTCGGTTTTGATAAATATAATACATGTAAAATTCAATTTATATTAAAAAAATATATACGTTATTTCTTTATTGTTTCAAGGAAAAATTATTCATACTATAAGGTGTTAACTGATTTAACTATTGTTATTTACAATTTTTTAATATGGTCTCCCAGTCAACTGTTAAGATAAGTTTACTGTCAACAGTACCAAGATTAACTAATGTCCCGCTTGACTTATCCTCTTTTATTTTAGCAGCAATCAAATCCTGTAAACATTTTACACTTACAGTAATGCAATAATTTGATTATAAATTGAATGTAATAGTTGGAGTAAGCATACCTGTCTAAAACTTGTAGATGTTCCTATATCAATTATGAGATTATTTTCTCCTAAAACTAAGCGAGCCTTGCCAGATCTCAACACTTGTATTTTACCTAAGACTCCTTCCTTCAATGAACTAACGGTGCAGTTTTTATTTTGCTTATCAGTTTTATCAGTTTTATCAGTTTTATCAGTTTTATCAGTTTTATCAGTTTTATTAGTTTTATCAGTTTCATCAGTTGGTAGTCCTGGTAAACAAGGTGGGAACTAAAACATATAATAATAAATTTAATAACAGTTATTATTTTACACACCACCACCCGAAATTAGCATTTTCCTGCCGCTGCGCTAAACGGAATATTGCTATTTTCGGGCCACGGGTATGTAAAATAGCATACCGGCCTATACAGAGAAAAAAGAAAGCCCCAGTGCACGTGAAATAAGCGACCTCGGCTTCGCCTCGCTTATTTCACATGCCCTGAGACTTTTCTGTTTTTCCCGGCCTAGGACAGTAATATGCTATTCTAAAACACAAACATGGGAAAACTTGAATAAAAATACCTGTAGGAGTTTATAGGAATTTTCTGTTTGATCCTCTAATACTTGTGATACAGTCAATTTAGGACTTTTATCTGTCACTGTCATTTCTTGTAATTTAGTTTTTAGTTTATCAGCTTTTAATTCTGTATCACTGTTATGTTTGACTGAATTATTTTCTATTACTTCATTATGTTGTTTAGCTGAAAGTAACATATTAAAATGAAAAATGATTCAAATATAACCTAAAATGTACAAACCCAAGTTACAGTAGTAAAATCTTATTGATCATTTTTAAAATATTAAAACTTTCTAATACTTTTACTAACGTAAGTGATTCAAATACAAAATTAGGAATAGACTACTTCTAGAAATAAATTTCTAGCTTATAATTCTATCACATACCATTATTTGTAATTGGTAGAGAAACAAGACTATCTTTATAATCCATTTTGAAATCATCAAACTCATCATTTGAACCTTCTTCTTCTGCATTATTGTCTACTTCAGAAATTGTTGATTTTTGTATAGCAAAAGAAGATGATAATCCTCTTTGATAACCAAAACCATCACTGGATCTACCAGATGTTGCTCCTGCATAGCCAGGTCTTTTGACTGTGCAGGAATCGGATAAACCTTCACTGAAAATGCCAGAGGACTGTTCCACAACAATTATTACCATTTTCCCACATAAAATTCTCAATCACTTTATAGGAAGATCTTAATTTACCTGCACAAGGTTATTCGTTCCTCTGCCACGTCCTCTACCTCTTTCTCTTGATTTATCTTGCCTTTTATCTTTGTCATTGACTTTTTCTTTTTTGAGTTTAGAGGTGTTATCATTATTAGTATATGGATTTCTGAAATAATACATTAATTAATACAATTTTTTTTAAATCAATATAACAATACTCACTCTCTATTTTTATTTCTTGTAACATTTAAATTTGGAGTAAAAACTTTTTTTTGTTTTTCCAATTTCACATTCCCTCCTAATGTCAAATCTCTAGGTCCTCTAAGTGAAGGTAGTCTCGTAGAACTTCTAAAAAGGCTTGATTCTATTTTTATATTGTTTAATGAATTTGAGTTTATTGAAGATGAGATAGATGAAATATTGTTTTCCATTCCAGGTTCAGCTTTTATTTGAACATTGTTCAATGAACTAATTTCCAGTGTAGGTGCAGATGCATCATTAGATGCAATACCTGGCTCAGACTTTATCTGAATGTTAGGATTATAGTCGGGGTGATGATTTTTATTAGAATTCATATTATTGGTTTTCTGTGAAAAGAAAAATAATACATCAATTATCAACGTTTTTTTTTCTAAGAATGACGATATGTCATAAAACATTATGAAAAAAGATACTATTACATATTAAAAAGTGACATTGAATTTATAAAAATATAACCTATTACTAATAGTATTGACAAAAAGAATTGATAAAAAATTGGAAATATTGGCAAATGAAACTAGTAAAAAAATCTGTGCATTATGGAAAAATATTGAAACCAATATTTAATTGACTCAAAATCATTTCAAATCAACACAGTAAATAATAGAGTAACAACTCTAGGAATAATAAATAGAAATAAAACCTAGCTATATCTTACTAGAAATGTTAAAGTTGCACAAAATACTACAGAAATGCGTAGAACCGTGTAATGTTGAGATATTTGGTCACTTTTACTGGTCAACTTATTCAACGCAACTGTTTGACATTAAATCAGATCATGCTTTTTAATAACTCAATCTAACTGAATGAACTGCTTAGTGCTTGGTAATGAAAAGTGTTGTACAGAAGTAAAACACGTGGTTCGCCGGTGTACAGTAGCGCAATCTACAGAGAGGGTCCTTCATTAGAGGAGCGTAGCAACTAGTAACGAGGCAACTGACAGTTAGCAAGAGTTGTCTAAATGGATAGCATGTACATACATAGGGAAGTAATCTGAGAGATGGAGGGGGTAAATACGACTGCTTTTATAGAGCGGAATAACACGTGAAGTATATCTATACATATACAAACATGGTCGACATTATAGAGTCATATTACTTCCCATATTGTTTTAACGATAGTCAGCCCTATGGCTATTCTGTCAGTCTATTTTCTTTGACTCTGTGGGCATGGCTGAGCTTGAATTTATAGTTTTCTCTCAATCGTTGGCACCAGTTGAAAAAAAATGGTTTAGAGAAAAATGCGTTTAAAGTTTTGTCTGTACATGCATAACGAGCACGCTAGTCGTTTCGCAAAAAAATTGATTCTTTTTTTAATTTTCATCGGGAATGTCACCTTAAGCCAATTTCTTTTGCATTCGGTGCAACCTTTTACAAATGGCCACAAAACAAACTCGTTACAGTACTCGCCTTTGACCGCTCATCCTATTAATCTCTCGTTTTGCTAAAAAAAAACTATAGCTGCAACTGTTGAGAATTATACTATTCTTCTGCAGCTCTAACAAAATTTGGAATTATTTTTAAATATAACAAGTCTCATATCAAATGTACATTGAATATACAAAACGTATGAGCATAGTATCACGTACCGGAATTATTTGTAACAATGTAATGTTCGATAAATATACCTCAAAAACTTGCTCCACAATTTCGTCAAAATTCGTGTAAAAAACTTCTCTCCTGCAGAACACTAAGAAGAAAATTTAAAACAAGCAGTATCCCGTAAACAAATTCACGTTGTCCCTGAGTATGTAGATATGGCTATATTTATAGGTATTTTATTTATCATAATTCATGCGTGATCGATACCACCATGCATAGAATCGATGTGGATTTAAAGATTCTCAAAGTTAAGGATTCTTTCCTCAGGAACATGCGTACATTTTTTCTGAATTTTCTGGGACGATTTTTCTATTTCCGGAAAATATGGAAAATTCGAAAAATTTGGAAAAAATTTGAGTATGTTCCTTGAACAATTCCAAGTTTTTTTTTGTTACATAAATTTTTTTTCATAAATCATAAGTTTATGAGATAAAAAATAGTGAAACGTAAGTCAATTTTGCTTCCTCGTCGAACAAGGTCAGCGGCAAGCATAAACCCAACAAGTGTCTCGGACGAGCGGAAAGTTGAATATCAAAATTGTATCCTTTAATAGTGGGTTAAAAGCAAAAAGGGGCGAGAAAAAACAGATTTAAAACTTAAATGAGACGAAATAATTTTACGAAAATATCTGTATATTCTTGAAATTGTTTTTCTCAATTTAGAATCCCTCTTTGGCCCATTGGGAAGTATACGATACCGCAGCGCTTCTCAGTATTCAATGTGAGCGACCCATAAAAACTACACGGAAAAGTGATTTGCTCTTGAAAGATAAAACTACGAGAACTACCAAACACAATGCAGACTTACACCCCAGGAGGTCGTGCTGCTTTACCTTTTCTGAAGCTGCTTTATGACAAGCGAAGCAAATTTCCAATGTGTTAAGCAGTATCTACCAAATTTTCTAGCTATTGCAGCTTTTTGGCTAAGTTTCCTAAATTACAATGCTTTAACAAATGTTGCGCGATCATGCACTCGAAAACGTTAAGCAGTCTACGCAATTGACGAAGCTGCACGCTTTTTCGTAGTGGAATATTTTTCTGTTTAATGGTTCAAGAATCAATCCCTTTTCCGTGTAGAGGAATAGGGTAAAACCAGTCATACCCTATTCTTTCAGTTCTTATGGATCGCTCACATTAATTACTGAGAGGCGCTGCCGAATACACGATAAATTCATTAATATTTCGAATTTATTTTAATTCAAAAATCAAATTGATTCGAGAATTAAACTTGATTTAAATCTTACATGATTTGAATAAAATTACATATTTCCAGTTTTTCTGAGTTCTTCATGTTCTAGTTAGTAAAAGTAGAGTTCTGAAGTTGTAGTTCTTTTGGGCTCTTTATGCCTGGATTGAAGAGGTACACATAGTGGGGTTTCTCGAAGATCCATTTGAGGCTTAAAAAGCCCAATAGAACTATAAGTTACTCGAGAAGCCCACTATACGCTACTTCTAGCTACCTGAAGCACGAACAATTCAGAGAAACTGGAGATATCTCCTAGAGCCCTTTGCGCTGTATGGCCTGTATGTATGATTGCAATTTGGAGCACGGCTCCTCGATTTCTTCCCATCACCGAATTGATATTGCTCAATTCATGTACTTAAGTGAAGCGGTAAAAATTAATTTAAATAGAGTTTAAAAACCTTCAAGCGAGAGAAAAAACGCGTGAACATGAAATTTGAAAATGGTTAATTATTTTTTGTCACTGTTGTGTTTTAGACGCCGACAAGTCATCTTTTCACGCAAATACGACTTATTACTCGATTTCCAAGTCCAAGTGAACAGAATTGTTGTTGAAATTCGTAGCGCTTTTGAAAAAAAAAACAATACTGCTCGGCCGTCTTCCTCGACGTGGCTCAAGCCTTTGACAAGGTCTGGCATACCGGTCTACTTCATAAAATTAGACAAAAGCTCCCGCTCAGTTTTTACACACTACTCAAATCGTACCTTGAAAACCGCACATTCCAAGTAAAAGTTAATAAAGAAGTTACTAAACTTTACGACATCCACGCAGGTGTGCCCCAAGGTAGCGTACTCGGTCCGACCCTATACTTAATGTACACAGCAGATATTCCACTGTCTGAAAATGTCACTACAGCGACCTACGCAGATGATACCTCTCTTATAAGTTCACACGCGGACCCAATCATCGCTTCTAATAATCTACAGGGACACTTAACATCGGTTCAAAACTGGTTCAAGAACTGGAGGATCAAGATTAATGGAAACAAATCAGCCCATATCACCTTCACACTCCGCAGAGATTCTTGTCCAGCAGAACTGTTGAATAATAGCCCTGTGCCCCAACACAACGAAATGAAGTACCTTGGCATGCACCTCGATCGCCGTTTCACGTGGAGACCACACATCTGGAGTAAAAGAAAACACTAGGCCTAAAGCTAAGAAAACTCTACTGGCTGATTGGTAGAAACTCGGCACTTTCGCTGGATAACAAGCTGCTGCTCTACACAAGCCTACTGAAACCAATTTGGAATCCAACTATGGGGAGCAGCGTCTAGGTCAAATATCAACATCATTGAAAGATTCCAATAGAAATGTATCCGAAACATAATAAATGCCCCCTGGTACATCACTAATGAATCCATCAGAAAAGACCTGGATATTTCTACAACTGTCGAGGAAATTCAGAGACTATCAACAAGAGACAAGGAGCGGCTTACACTCCACCCTAACCCGCTGGCGGTACAGCTTGGGGAAGTTTCATTTAGTGATTCAAGACTAAAAAAACATAACTACCTCTAGAAAAACCTGTATTTAAAACTATTTGTAGTTATATTCAGATATCTTGTACACGAGTGACTGTCATCGGATAGTTACTCCCACGCGCTAACTTTATATTTGTATACATTTTACCAAATGTCTTACATTCAGACAGATTGTAAAAAAATAAAGGAGTTAAAAAAAAAAAAATTTCCAAGTCGTTGAAAAAGTATCAAAACTCATTTAAAAAAAAGTATCTGACTACTGTATTCGATAGGAAATTTCCTCAGCTTTCCGATGGTGATATCAATTTTTCCGAAATATTCAATTTTCATAAGAAAAAATCAAAAATAAACCAAAAAGTTCACTTTTTCCGTACTGAATTTTTCGACATATTTAGCCCTCAATGTTCGATGGCGATTTTCACGGTGAAAATTGGATATTTTGGAAAATTTAATAGTACCATTGGAAAGCTGAGGAAATTTTCTATCGAATACAGTAGTCAGATACTTTTTTTAAATGAGTTTTGATACTTTTTCAACGACTTGGAAATCGAGTAATAAGTCGTATTTGCGTGAAAATATGTCTTTTCGGCATCTAAAACACAAAAGTGACCAAAAAAAAATTAACTATTTTCAAATTTCATGTTCACACGTTTTTTCTCACTCCTAGAGGTCCTATAGGAACAATTTTTGGGGGTCAGGGCCGCTGAGCACCCAAAAAAAAATTTACCTTATTTTGTTAACGAAACGGCATTTTATTTTGCGATTTGACCATATATATATATAGTAGTGTTTAGCGCGTGTATAGGTTTTGGCCGAGCGTCGAAGCACGAATGCCGCTCAACGAATTAACGACTGAACGCAGCGAAATACGACTGTTTTGCGCGAGCTCGCACAGGGCTCGAGAGCACAGCTGCCTGCCGCA
This sequence comes from Trichogramma dendrolimi, assembly GCA_034770305.1. NCBI lineage: Eukaryota > Metazoa > Arthropoda > Insecta > Hymenoptera > Trichogrammatidae > Trichogramma > Trichogramma dendrolimi. The sequence goes on from JAPMIB010000047.1 coordinate 234,200, forward strand.
TCGACATTCGACTGAGACGGTACATATAGTCAAGAGTACATAGACTAGGTATAGGCAGAGTCAGAAACGCACACAGACTCGGACAGCATTATAAATACTTGGCGCATTTAAGGGAAAGCTATAAGTCGCGCCGCTAAACGTACAAGGCGTGCATCGTCCGTCTTCATTCGTCATCGTCATCGTCACTCGTCTGTGCTGCCAATCACTGAGACTTGTAGTGACTGCCGAGCGAGACTCGACAATCGACATATCCGACAACGTTCTCGCCAATCTCCCATCTATACGTATATCATAACAACATATAGTTTAGGTTACCTAGGCTTGCATTGCAAAGAACGACATTCATTCTCACAGCTCATATATCAGCAGCCGAACTCGTGGCCCGCACGATAGCTCGCGCGAATCAAAAGCTGCAGTCCTATACATCACTGTAAGTTTCACGCCAGCGTTGAGTTTGTCGTCCACTGCTGCGCCGATGCATGAGTCAAAAATTGTGTGACTCGATTCGAGACTCGATAGCCTGCAATTCCGTAAAGTGGGTGCGTAACGTGCGTCGTCGAACGGACTCGTGTAGACGCGTGTATTACTGCCTTGTAAAGTGGTGTTGTGCCTCTTTGTGTGTGAGTGTGTCCGTGTTGTGCGCACAGCGGCTGCCAAAACAGCTGGGTGAGTCGTGACTCGTCGTCATCGTCATCTTCGTCGTTGTCGTCCTCGTCCTCGTCGTCGTCGTTGTTGCCGTCGCAGTATTAAAGCGATACGTCCAATTCACAAAGCTCAGCTCACCAGTCATCTCGTAAATCTGCTGCCATGGCCAAGACCTACGATTATTTGTTCAAGCTATTGCTGATCGGTGATTCGGGCGTCGGCAAGACTTGCGTGCTGTTCCGATTCTCCGAGGACGCCTTCAACACGACCTTCATATCCACCATCGGTGTGTACATTAATTGCATTTCTCTCTATATCTCGTTACTTATGCAATTTTCATTTTTGTACGCTTAAAAATACGTATACACGCGTACATATCCACCAATACTCGTATACCTGTTTGCTTGCGTTCGTGCGCGAATGCGTGTGTGTGTGTGTGTGTGTGTACTGTGTGTGTGTGTGTACTGTGTGTGTACTGTGTACTGTGTGTGTGCGCGCGCTGCGTCAGAGTGTGTGTAATGTGTATGTGTGAGAGAGTGAGTAACAGTCTTCTGTCTTGGGTATATTTGCTCAAGTATGCTGTGTGCGCGCACGCGTGTATAATAATAATAATAATAATACACAGATTCGGGCACATAGCTGATACGTTCAGGTGATATGCGATCGCGATGTGTATTGTTTTGTTTGTATACCTATGTTGCAATTTGTACGTCAGAATACAAGGCAGACTCACACATGTATAAAGTAATGCTAAAAGTGCGCAGAGTCGAGAAATTATGATAAATAGTATTATACGGCAGCATCGCGGTGCAACGTTTGCGAGAGATGGTTTTAACGGGTTGATGCCAAGTATAAGCGTCGATTCCTCCTTATTTCCGCAATGATGAATATACATGAGCTGCACATGCTTTCGACAATACACATCTCCATTTGTCAGGTATGCGGCCAACAGGGACTACGGCTCGCCGCTCGTCGTCTTAAATACCCCGTGCTATATAGATAACGGCATGTAGAGGATGATTGAAGCGACGTTAATCGCTGAGTGTTTAGGCTGCTCGTGTCATCGATACGTTTGGTTCATCTAATTAGCGACTCAATTTTCCTACGCCTATATAATTATATTTATTTTTTTTACCAAGAATGCCGTGCGCCACTTAAGAGCTTGAGTCTTATAGATTTTTCGGCTTAGTGACAGCACCCAACATTCCAACTCGGCAAAAAAATATCTCCCCTATTGTTATTTGAATAGCCGTGGATTGTGTCATTTAAATTTTAAACGCTGCAAGAGTATCGTTCTCGTCGATCGCGTTTGAAAATTGTTGCAACAGCCAAGCTCAACCAAGATGGGACTCTATTCTTTTCGTTTCTTTGACACGAGGCCGCTAATTCGTTATCGCTCTCGCTAAAAATGCATATAGACCGACTCGCAAATTTAACACGGCCAACTACTCTCTCTGCATTATGCAAATGAGTTGCAGCTTCAAGAGACCCAGCGCCGTGATGAACTCTAAGCGAGTTCTAAAGGTATAACCCGCGTTTCTTTTTACGTTGTATTGGGTACGTCTGAAATTTGGACAATCTCTTGTGTTCTTTATGCAGCTTTGGTATGAGTTTACGGACAAAGCTATGCGCTCGCGAAAAAAAATTAGCCAATGAATTTTAATGCGGAAAGGAACAGAAACATTGATTAAAATATAAATGTTCTGTGTCACCGATGACTAACGTGTGAACCAGTCCGAGAGATCTTCTCCACTTCGATTATTTTCATGCACACACTTATGCCACATTGCACACTTTAAAAATATGTTGAACAATAAGTTCGTTTAGCCAAAATTGCTTTCATATGCAAAAAGGTGCAATTTTTCATTAAAAATTTACTGAAATTTTACCCGCAACTCATTCATTGTTCTTCCTCAAATTAATTTGATTAGCATTGAATTATTGTTAATTTTTATAATCTTCTTGATTGTTAGATTTTTGTCTCTGTATGGAATAACCAATTAAAAGATTATTCATAATTGCTCATTATTAAATAAGTGACAAAATACAAAAAATGTAAACAAAATTGAAAGCAGAAAAAATGTATCACTTTTCAAAATGTTTATCTTCCAGTAATATAGTAGGACGATCTCGAGTATATTGTAATTTCGGGCCCACATTTGATGCTCGTTTTACTCGAACTTTAAAACAAATTTATTTCATCTGGTACTGGTATCATTTGGTTGGTTGCTAAGCGGTCTTGTCTTCGAGAAAAAATTCACGTGGAGGTTTTTCATCATTACTCAAACAGTCTCAGTAACGAAAGATAAAATTGTAGCGGATACTTACTGATACTTGCTGATGTATCAGCAGAAGCTACCAAGCTCTGTCACGCCTATAAAACATTTGAGCAATGAAAGCGTGAAGAATAAGCTAATTAAAGTCTCAACAATTAATTCAATAGTATATTACTGCCCTAATTTCATTGATATTGTATTTTCATTCATGAAACAGTTATTTCAATTACTTTTTCATACCAGCGGCCCGAAATTGACTATTTCCATGTCACTGCGCAAAGCGGGAAGAGCAATTTTCGGACCACTGGGTATGGAAAACAGCACATAGGCCTAATTACATTTCTGTTTTTCGTGGCCTAGGGTAGTGATGTACTATTTATGTACACAATTGATCATGGATTGACGAAATACTGCAGATGTCAAAATCCCTGGGATTTTAAACACAATTATACATTCAATAATACAACACTCATTTTTTCGGCAATCTCAAAATAGCCTTCCGACATGAACGACAAAGTTGAATCATGACAAATACGAAGCAAAATAAGATATCCATAGACGAGATAATCGTGTGTGCACTGATGTTGAATAGTGATTAATGTATTATAATTTGTAATGTTATAGTTAAAAGAATCGTCGTGCCACTACAAAAACCTAAAAATGCAAGAAAAAATTCTTTCTAAAAAACAAAAAATAAGCGCCAGTTTACAGCACAAAGAGTCAAAACGAAATGCAGTATGAGTATAAGGAACTCTGTGATGTTTAATAGACAAAAGCTCGTCATTGGGTGTGTCTCGTCAGATGAAACGAGCAACTAACCGGCAGCACAGTTACAACACACCACACACACACACACACACACACCACACACACACACACACACACACACACACACACACACCACACACACACACACACACACACACACACACCCACACACACACACACACACACACACACACACACACACACACACACACACACACACACACACACACACACACCACACACACACACACACACACACACACACACACACACACACACACACACACACACACACACCCACACACACACACACACACACACACACACACACACACACACAACACACACACACACACACACACACACACACACATGGCACATGCGCGTCTCACTTATCAAAGACTGATGAGTGAGTCGTGCACTCGGGAAATGTCTACATTATATTGCAATGTCCTTGTTAAGCAACCGTCATATTTTAGGTGTACCAGGTGTCGACGACCTGTTGATTTTTCCTTTTTATTCTTCTTGTTGATTCAGCAAAGTTCTGTACCATTAGTGACTGGGCTAAATGTTTCATATTTCGGACCCTTAAAAAAATCTTTCTTTGCTCATTTGCAGAGCTGTGCGTGACGCTTGAAAATTGTTATTAAAATATCTTTTGTTAGGAAAAAAAGTAAACTTTCGAATGAGCACACACACACTTGACCAAAAGAAAGCTGGTGATACTTCTAAAAAAATGATTAAAGCCAAAAAATACAACTTTTTCGACCATCCACCGAGCCGCCAGTGACCCTGAACTTGAAACTCAGTTTCGAGTTCTGAAAGCATGTATAATAGGGTGGTCCACTTTTTCAAAAATTTTTTGTACCTCGGGGGATCCATCGGAATCTGAAAGTTTCAGGTTTAAAATGAAGTTTCCTTTAAACGAGAACTCAAATAAATGATTTTAGATGGTGTCGATGGATTTTTGAAGTTTAAAAACGTGCTCCTAAAAAGGAGCAAAATCGGGCAACCATTCGATTTATTACAAACTTTGTTCAAAGTGTAAAAATGATCTTAACGATACATTTTCTTACGTATTTTTGTCTGCGGAATCGAATGCCGTAGTTAGTTTTTACCTAGGAGTACAATTTTATTGAAAAAAAATACACTTTTTCGATCGTTCTTTTTCGCAAATTTCGCAAAGTTCATTTTCGAGCGAGCGGCAAATGAACAGAAAAAATTTAGAAAATTTTTTGACACCGCCAAAATTTAGCATTTTTTATGACGAATCCAACGGTATATATTAGTATACACTTTAAATATTTTTAGTGCCGAAAAAAAGCACTTTTATCCCAAAAAACGATATAAAAAAATGGAAAAATGGAAAAATATATTCGTTTCTTCAAGAAAATGGCTGAGTATAATCACTCATGAAAATAATTGAATCCAATTATCTGATAGGTTTTTTTCTCACCTTTCAAACGCCGTTTTCAGAGTTGAAAAATTCGCAAAATGCACTTTTTTGGGTTAAAATTCAATAATTCTGAGCTGGCTCTATTGATTAAAAAACCAGCAAAGCAGATTTTTAAGCTAAAAAAGTGCATCTTACAAAAACAGCTGTATCTCGGAGAATTTTGCGAATTTTTCAACTCTGAAAACGGCGTTTGAAAGGTGAGAAAAAACCTATCAGATAGTTGTATTCAATTATTCTCATGAGTGATTATACTTAGCCATTTTCTTGAAGAAACGAATATATTTTTCCATTTTTCCATTTTTTATATCGTTTTTTGGGATAAAATCGTGCTTTTTCGGCACTAAAATAATTTTAAAGTGTATACTAATATATACCGTTGGATTCGTCATGAAAAATGCTAAATTTTGGCGGTGTCAAAAAATTTTCTAAATTTTTTCTGTTCCTTTGCCGCTCGCTCGAAAATGAACTTTGCGAAAATTGCGAAAAAGAACGATCGAAAAAGTGTACTTTTTTTCAATGAAATTGTACTCCTAGGTCAAAACTAACTACGGCATTCGATTCCGCAGACAAAAATACGTAAGAAAATGTATCGTTAAGATCATTTTTACACTTTGAACAAAGTTTGTAATAAATCGAATGGTTGCCCGATTTTGCTCCTTTTTAGGAGCACGTTTTTAAACTTCAAAAATCCATCGACACCATCTAAAATCATTTATTTGAGTTCTCGTTTAAAGGAAACTTCATTTTAAACCTCAAACTTTCAGATTCCGATGGATCCCCCGAGATACAAAAAATTTTTGAAAAAGTGGACCACCCTAATGTAAATGTATATCTAGAAGTGCATGAGGAGCCTATTATCGATCTTCAAATTATAAATTGAGTGACGAAACAAAATTTAATAATTTTCAAAGGTACCATTAATTTTCTCTAAAAGTATAATATTTACGGAATCGAAAATGTATGTAGTGTCGAAATGTTATGAATATTTCTATTTACTTAAATAATATCTTAGGGTGGCTGAAAATTGGTGCATTTACTCTACATCGTGAAATCGCTTCTTTGACTTGTTGCGCACAGTTCCCCAAAAGCTTGTGGCATCGAGTGATGACTCTACGTTGACATTCAAGATACCGAAGACAGAGTAAACAACATTATTCATGTGTATTTTGTGAAACTTTTACTAAATGTAGTTTCAAGTACTACATGATCTCTATGATTATTTTACTCTGTAAAAGAGAAATATTATCTAGAATTTTCAGAAAACCGAATTGAAAATTTGATTTTTGGGATCTTAAAAATACAAACAGAAACAATAAGCTATTAAAAAAAATATTTAATAGAATTTTCGGATATTTTTAAAGATCTTAATTTTTACTTTGATTTAGCATTTCTGAGGATCTATTAGATTATAAATAAGTACATTTATGCCGATTATCAATAAGATTAGTTTGCTCTTGATTGTTCGTATTGATTGTTACTTTCTCTACAGTTCAATAAGTTATTATTACTAGTCTTTACTCAATGGATAAACAAAACGTTTTACCACTTGTTTAAACTAACAAACTGTCGTTTGTAATAGTTCATACATAATACTGATAACTACACTTGTCGAAAAAGTGCATCTAAGAAACAAGCATCGTGCGCGCCTTCTCAAAAATAAATCTTGTGTTCGTGTGACTATTCGCTTGTTGCATCATATCCTGATGTCCTTCATTTAGCTTTTTATCGCTCACATCTTACTCTTACGACTCTCTGACGTGAAAACCCCATTCGATCAAACTTCAAGCTCTTCTAGACTCTATTCGAATAAATTTTGTACATATATATACTTGATAAAAGTTTTGCAAGGTACGCATACTTTTCATACGACATACTTTCATTATCGCTTCCTGCTACATTCCTAAAAGTTATTCATGTAATTACTAGGTATTACGATTGAAGCGATAAGTCTGTTGCACGAGATTCCGCGGCCCTGCAGCATTCTTTTCGACATTTCTCTATTAAATCAATTTTTTTATTTTTAATCTTTGAATAATAATGAAGGATTTATTTATTCGATTGATTAGTTCGTGCAAACATAACAAACCAATTATAAGTCGCATGCGTGTGCCATTTTTTTATCTATTTTTTGCACATCCGTTCATCTTCGAACCAGCGAATAAAAACGAATGAGAAAGAATTTTTTTATGTAGATTTCATCTTCGTTGTTGGCTTGATACGTTAATTTATGGATTCTAACAGCGTACATAGCATAAATATTATACGAACAAAACTTTTGGAAAAAATCAATCAAAATGCGAACTTGGCTCAGTTTTTTTTACTTTGACTCAAGCTGTTCTATAAAACCAATTCGAATCCCATGCATTTTTTGGAGCCTCCTGTAACATATACACTGGGTTAACATCGATTGTGACCGGTGAAACGCCGTTATCTCCATGCTTTTACATGTTCCACCATTAGATTCGACCAGACACAATCGATGTTGACCCAGTTTACCAGTGTTGCTGATGATCTATTCATGCTTTTATTTCTATCCGTGTTTTTAATCATTCAATATTTTCACACTGGATTTATAATTTTCTATATGTTCCAGGTATCGATTTTAAAATACGCACAATTGAGCTTGACGGCAAAAAAATCAAATTACAAATATGGTAAGTCATTGAGAGTTAAGTATATATTTCTTATTTAAAAATATATTCTAAAAAAAAATCTTCTAATTTCAGGGATACAGCGGGTCAAGAAAGGTTTCGCACAATAACAACAGCATATTACAGAGGAGCCATGGGTATTATGCTAGTATACGACGTAACAAACGAGAAAAGTTTCGAAAATATAAAAAATTGGATACGTAACATTGAGGAAAATGCCTCTGCAGATGTTGAAAAGATGCTCTTAGGTAATAAATGTGAGCTAACGAATAAGAGGCAAGTATCAAAGGAGCGAGGTGAAGCTTTGGCTGTTGAATACGGTATCAAATTCATGGAGACATCAGCCAAGTCCAGTATCAATGTAGAGGAAGCTTTTTTCACACTTGCTAGGGATATCAAGGCCAAAATGGAAAAAAAATTGGTAAGTTTTACTATTTTTGTGTCGATTTATTTTATTGTTTCTTAAAAAATGTAAACTAATTATTCAAATCGATCGCAAAATAAGTAAACTTAGCTAGAAATATCAATTCTATGTTTCTATATATAATTTACAAAAATGTTATTCTACTGTGATAAACTATTTATTCATGTACTTAAAATCAGTTACATTCAATTTTGGTGAAAAGGTGTATTGTTTCATTACTTTCAATCATTATAATACATTTAGAATTTTTTTTTATAAAATTACAAATCATTAATAACCAAATGTTTCTGTTTCCCATGCCTCTTTTCCTCTGTGTTTGGTGCGGGTCTATACTGGCAGAAGGTAACTTTCCCACAACTGTCTTCATTTACCATTTTTAACCTAATAACAATTTTAAACTATATTCAGCTCATATTTTCTCTACTTAAGCAATTAATTGGGCCATGCTTCATTATTTATAACTTGATATAATAATTTTATGTGACAAGGTTTATTACAATAAACATTTTTTCCTGCCTGTATGTTTTATTATATGAACTTATTTTTTCTTATATATTTTAAAAGCTAACTTAAACTTAAATCAATCTTTTACTGAAAAAGTATCTTATTATATTTTTTTTTACTCATGTGGATAAATAATAAAAAAATTGTTCAATAATAAGAATTATTTAAGTTATTGAATGAAACTTATTTATTTTATTTTTTCCTTGGTTTTCAGGAGGCATCAAATCCACCAAAAAGTGGAGGTCATCAACTCAAAGCTATAGAACCTCAAAGAAAACCACCAAGCCTATTTTCACGTTGTTCTATACTTTGACCCTTTAAATTTTTCTCATGCAACTCTGAGGCCCACTTGTCTACTGCTGTTGTCTACTTACGTTCTTTATGGCGAACGAAACTTCTGTTCAGAGAACAGATGTGCAATGGGCATGTGCCCTTCAAGGTGTTTTTTGATGGTATTCCTTGACAGTGAATAATATATATATTTTATTACTTGGGTTATGTTTTTTATAAATTATACAAAATAATCGACACTATTGTCCAAAACTTTGAGGACAAAATTGTACTGACTTCATAGACTAAATTACAAAATTTCTCTTTATTAAATTTGACGTACAAAGTAAAGTTTTTATTCTAAATTTTATATTATCACACAAAATTTGATATTGACTACAAGTATTGAACAACGAGCCAGGAGCAAAAAATTAAGATACAAACAAAAAATTGTCCAACTGTCTTTATAATTTGCTTTAGTAAGTTCTAAAGTTTAGTCGGCATTTGTTAGTCAATGAAAGTAGCGAATCAAGAAGAATATTTCTTAATCATTTTGTATTAACATGTTTTTTTGATGAGTTTTTATTGGTTATCTTACGCGCCATTGTTTCAATTGTTCTATCTCTGATTTTGAGTATGTGAAAGAGTTTTGCTGTTGTTAAGAAACTGCTAGCAATAATTGATACATGCCTTTTACATATACTTTAAGTTAGTACTTCATTAATTTATTGAAATCTGAATAGAATATAAAAAAACTTACAACTTGGGCTACAAATTGACCATAATAATTTTTTGCATTGTTGTTGATTCATACATTTTTTTCAAATTGAATTTAAACTTATAAGCACTCATGATGATGTAATTTTAGCATATTTGTTAAATGAAAATACAAAAAACTCAAAACATGATTAGGTCTATCATACAATGAGTATCAGACAAAAAATATTTAATAAAATGTTAATTAAACGTCTATGTGGGTGCAGGTGAGGGTTCGGATAATTTTGCAAGTATCCATTTTGGACAAGATTAAATTCTTGTGTTACATTAAAAAGTTTGTGTTTAGAAAATTAAGTTGATTTAAGTATGTACAGAGCTCCTATATGAAACATTTTTATAGCATCAGCTTGTTGTTATCACAGCTCGCGTATTCTTAACTATTTTGCATTTTGAATAATCCAATGTGTTTTAATTTTATTCTAAATATACAAATGACTATTAATTATAAAATATGATATGTTATGGTACTCCCACATTTATGAGTAAACTTACACATTTGAAGAAAGTCATCAACCCCATTAATCCAATTCTCAAATTCTCGTGATATATAAATATTATTTAAAAAATGTCATGTTCTTTCAGCATAGTTTCTACCTCCATTTCGATTTCATGACTTTTTTCTATCTTTCTGTATTTGGTCTAAAGTAACCTAGATAAAAAGGAAATCGAAATAATGTTTGTAAATGTTTTATTTACTGTAAATATTTATGTTGTACGTTTCCACATTAGCTTAACCATTGAAATATCAAATTGTCAATTGTTACTAGAAGTACATACAATTATCTTTCACTTACAAGAAGCTTCCCGACGTATTAAAAAAATTTTGAAACTCGCTAAATAAGATTGTAAAACTACTTTTTTATACAACAATTTTTATTCTCACAGAGACTGTACAAAATTTTTACTTTTTGTTTAAATAAAAATGAATGATTGTTTTCTAATACGTTTTGAAACGACAATTTCTTAGAAAATCAGATAAAAACCGTTTGTTTAAATTATTAGATTTAATACCTGCAAATCCATATTTTTAATTTTTTTCCAACCAATGGTTTTTTGATTAGTTTCAGCTTGTTCCTTCCAAAAATCACTTTTCCTGTTAAGTAACTCTTTTCGCAATCTCGCTATTTCTTCGTTTTGTTTTTGAAAAACAGAGTGAGCACACAGGCCTACAGTTTGTAAGCGTTTGTTTAAATTTACTGCAACTTCAACAGATTTCAATAAAAACTCGTGCTCTTGCTTTAATTTTGAAATATTACTGAATTGAATATTCAATGATGAAAATATATATTAAATTGTCATGGGTAAAAGAGAAGGTTTTACATCAGTTATTTACCTTTGCAAAGAACTATTTATTTTAGAATATCTTTCTTTGATTTCGATTAATGATGACTCCAAAGCTTTTTTTGATGATTCAAGAGCTGTAACTGTCCCGGATTGTTTTTGTAGATCTAATTTTAAAGTCATGTTCTCATATTTTGCCATGTGAGCTTGATGCAATAAAGATTCCCTTTCTTTCATGGCAACGTCGCAGTTGATTTGCAGTTGCAAGCGTTCGTTCATGTACTTGGTTTTTTCCTTCTCATTCATTTCGACTACTTTTCGAGAGGATGACAACTGCACTTTCAAATCGTCGATGGTTCGTTTATTCTCTTCCAAAATTAACTCTTTGTTCAATAAATCTTGGCGAACTTTCAATAATTCTTGCTGCGATTGTTCCAGTGCTTTCTATAATTTACATTGAATTTTCAGGATCATTTTTATTAATAATAATTGTGTAACTGTTACCGATTTCCATATTGATTCATTTAATTTTTCTTGTAAAAGTAGTTCGAATTTGAAAATATCTGGAACTTCACTTTTCAAACTTTCAGATTGAGACATTTTCCGTGACTTTCGTCTCAGTTTTAATATTCAAACTAACCGAACTCTTACGCATGGTAAGTATTTTTATTGATTTGAACTTAACCGTTATAATTTGAAATTGGAACATGTCTTATAGGAACACTCTGAAATAGATATAATCGGAAGTTAAGGTAAAATAAAATACATAAAATCAAAAAATTGCAAAAACTGTTTTATTGTAAAAATAATGAATATATTAATAAACATACAGTAATCTACTAATTATTGAGTATCAATAAATTGTATTTCACTAAGTAATAAAATATAATTTGGTAATGGTCTAGACTGAGGACTGAGTATAGTAAAAGTTTGACGATCAACATCAACGTTAGTTCTGAAAAAATATTTAACTTCAAAATATTGATCAATGAACAGAATGTAGTAATTTTATACTTACACACACACAAATCCTGCAACATTTGTTTGTACTACATCATCTTCTGGAGAATCAGCAAATGATACTGATAGTATGTGATGTAATAATCCAGGCCCTGGAGTTACTGGAATTAATTTTGTTACATTGTCTTCAGTCTTCATACCTAAAGGAAGACACGATGTTGGTACAATTGGTGCCCCAATTTTGAATAATTTTGCCTCACTCCACTTCACTTCAAAATTGTGAGGATATAATGGAGTTCTAGAACCATAAAAAATATTCTCTAATGGATTGCTCACGGCTATCTTTTCTTTCGGCTTGAGATCTTTCAACGATACCACCACTTTTTGGAAGAAATACTACTTTTACAAAATCTGGCATATCTCTAGCTAAATCATTGTAAAGTCTTTCTTGATCTAAAACTAGAATTGAATCAACTTCAAATGCTTGAGCAGCATGAGTCAAAATTTTGTAACCACCACCTTTAATCCATCCACAAGTATTAATAACTATGCCTGAAGCTTTAGCTTTTTTGTTCGCTTGTAATCTACCTGAGCAAACTTCAGCTAATCGTGTTACAAGAAGATTGTACAAAACTATATTGGTTTTGTGGTGATTTATGTCCATAATGAAATACTAATGGTGCTTGTTGATTAAATCCATCAACAACATTAGATTGTCTTTCAACAAGTAAAGCTCCAACTGTTCCTGGTATAGCAATATGTCCTTGTCCTACATCTAAATCCACATAAATAGGTCGCCTTCCCATTCTTACAGCATAATTTAATAAAAGTCTACACAACGTTGATTTTCCTACATCACAAGGACCAACAACCATTAAGATCGGTCCTCTAGAATCATTTTTTTCAGCTGTTTCTCTTAATCTTTCCATTGCTGCATGACAATTCAAATATAAACTCATGGGAGTTTCTTTGGCTACATAACTCACTCCTGTTTTACCTCCTAATTCAACTACGCAACCTTGCCAAGTATAAACAGCAATTTTGGATCCACAAGTAAATTCATACTTTTTGCCTTTTACCAATTCTGTTCCAAAAACTTCTGCAAGACCACTTTTCAACTAAAAATTAAATTTTTATCAGACATAATGTCAAGATTAAATCGTTTGTATACTTACAAAGATGATAAAAAAGAAACAAACAAACCTCTAAAGTTACTTTTTCATCTTTACCCTCTACTTCAAAACGTAGCTCGTTATCAGGATCTAATTTGAATTCCTGGAATATGGCTTTATCTTCTGACATGTTTAAAAGAAACTTATGATGCGAATTATGAATATTCTAAAAAGAGCTTAACCCCATGAACTAATGAAAACGTAAACATAGCCGGGCGCAACTGTGTCAAAACGTGTTAAAACATGGAAATCATTAGTGCACGGTGCTGCCTCAGTACTTCATTGCCCATTGGTGCAATGCAACACGTATGGTATTTATGATGTCAGCTGTCATTCTTTGCTGTAAATAAAATTTAAACTAAAAAATATATAAGATTTTATAAAAACTAAGTTACTGTGCACTATTTTTATTTATTTATTATTATTAATATTATTATTATTATTTCAATAAGTTTACTGGTAATATTATTAATTAATATCGTATACCATATGTACAGTGATCTTCAATCTAACTTGACTTAAACTCATTCATTAATTTTTTTTATTAGAGACTGGTTTTAAATGTTATGATAAAGGTGGGAGTTTTTGAAAAGTTATGACATTGGATCAGCTCAAAGTTTTTTTAAAAATAAGTAGGGTAAAGTGGCTAGTTATGGACCACCTAAGAAAAATGTTCACTTTGCTTACTTATAGAAATTGTGCATAAAATAAAAAAAAATGTCTGAAAATAGCTTCTAAAAGCAAAAAAGGTAACCTTTCGAATGAATACATATACTTGACATAAAAAAGCTAATAATATTTCTCAAGAAATGATTAAAGCAAAAAAATGGGAATCAACTAGTTATGGGCCACCCTTCTGGGATACCAATGATTCTGAACTAAGGACTGGGTTCAATTTTTATTTTCGAGCACTGAACGTCTAAAAAATGAACATGCGTGTTTCAAAATGTATGAGGAAACTTCTGTCATTTTTAAAAATTAAATTAAACCGTTTAAATAAATATTATTAAAGATAATTACAGGTGACCCATAACTGGATGGAAAATTTTACCGGATAGCCCAGTTGTGGGCCAGGGCAGAGTTATAAATCCTAAAAAAAAAAGATTTTGCAGTCCATAAGTAGAGCTCTTCATTTTTTCTGAACGAATAATATTAATAGAAATAGGGAAAAAATTTTAGAGTCAAAATTTAATTTTTATTTTTATTTATTCAAATAATAGCTCACAGTGGTCCATAACTGGGGGGGGGGGGGGCATAACTAGCCACTTTACCCTACGTAATAATGAATGTGATGAAGTCAACTGCATTTTATTACTCATTATTATAGATTTGTATGTGAACAAAGATTCGTTATTGTCTGACTGTAAGTGAGATTATTATTTATTAATTTCAGGCTCAGCAGATGCGAAAGTGTGATACTGTAAGATGTAGTATACATAATGGTATGCTAAAGACGACTCATTCATATGAATACATATAGATATATGAGTATATATATCGTACGTAACATGTATACACATTCGAACATTGAAAGGAAAGTTAAATTCCTTCGCGCAATAAGTCGCTCCTTCTCTTCTCGATTAAATATGCGAACTGGCAAGAATGACAAACATTCAGTGACGTATGGAGCGGAGTAAAGAAAAAGTTCCAAGACTATAGGTATGCCGTAAAAGCGATACTAGTTGTATAGGTTACCTCACTGTCATAACGTAGAACGAAAAAAAAGGAAATACCTACTTTTTAAATGATAATCAACATATTGAAATATTTTAATTTTTATCTGCTCATCAGTGCCTGCATTGGTTCTTCAGCTTTGCTTGAGGTAACGTCGAGCGTCAATGCCTTTCATTTTGCCCATAACAATTGTGCTTTTCTTATACTGTCAGTTTAAACTCATTGTTTCGTTTCAGGACAATAATCTGCTTTTGTACTGTATTTTACTGTAGAAAATATAAAAAGATGATGTTGTCTGTGGCTAGAAGAATATGCAGTTTTTTTAAAGAAGAGCTCACTAGTGTGCGTTCTCATCATACCAAAATGCAGATTGCTCCATTGCAAAAGAGTGCTCTTGAGGAACGTTGCATTCTTGTTGACAATTTTGATAAAGTCATTGGTGCAGCTAGTAAAAAACATTGCCATCTCATTGCAAAGGATGGTAGTATACCGCTGCACAGAGCCTTCAGTGTTTTTCTATTTAATAGCAAAGGAGACTTGTTAATACAAAAAAGATCAGCCAATAAGGTTTCTTACTTATTTCTACTTATTTCTCTAATAAAATATATACTTACTAAATTTTATTATAAATAAAATTTTTATGTTTCAAATAGATAACTTTTCCTGGATTCTATACAAATACTTGCTGTAGTCATCCATTAGCAGAAATAGAAGGTGAGACAGAAGAAAAAGATGCATTAGGAATTCGTCGAGCTGCCCAAAGAAGACTTGGTTATGAACTTGGAATTCCAGCAAAAGAAGTGGCAATAAACGATTTTAGATATTTAACTAGAATTCACTATCAAGCAGCAGGGTGCAATATTTGGGGAGAACATGAGATTGATTATGTACTTTTTTTAAAAGTCAAAAAAGTTACTTTGGATCCAAATCCAGACGAAATAAGTGAAATACAATGGATATCGCGAGCAGATGTCTCTAATTTTGTCAAAAGTATTGATTCTCCATTGACACCTTGGTTTAAATTGATTCTAGAAAATCAGCTGTTAGAGTGGTGGGACAACTTAGATTATCTGCATAAATACCAAGAACATTCAAAGATTCAGAGATTTACAAAGTTGTGATCATATTTTACTTGTTTTATTTAAAAGGACTTTTTTAAAAAAAATTCCAATGATCAAATTAGCAAAATTAGTAGACCGTATTATATATAACAATTGTTAATTATCAATTTTGACATGGAAAATAACTCATCTTATACACTATTAAATGTATTAATTAATTGTAATTATTTTCAATGTATTATAGTAGAATAGTAATGATTGGAAAGATCTATTTTATCCTAAAATGGTGTATTAGACGGAGTGATTTCTTTTTAAATTTTTTAATCAAAAAGTGGTAATTTAGTAGTAACTTTTGTTAGTTATAAATTTATATTAATACATACATTTACGCAAATATAAATACTTTATTGTCTATTAGAAATCAATGCTGATTTTCTTTGCTGATTTTCAAAACTGATAATGTATTTTTTTTACATGGTTTTTTTTAAACTATGTCTCAATGTCTCAACTATTTTTGAAAAGTATTTTAATATATGATGGAAGTTATTAAAATGCAGCTTAATTTATTTTGTATTATTTAAATTTATGTATAAAAAATTGATAAATAAAATCATTCATTATTTTGTAAATAAATTTTATATCGTCTTCTGTATAAAAAAACCATAAAAAAAATAGAACGTGATTGATTATAGTGTTTGAAAAAAAGTTTGTTATTTCATAAGACTTGATTGAAGTGTTTAGAAAATTCAAATGCGATTCGTGAATTCAGAAAGTTGGCGAGAAAGCGCCTGCGTGAATCTGTAAAGTTGGTGAACCTGAACGGGGCTGAGCCGGCTTTTGACGTGTCGCAAATTATTTGGATGTTGGCTCGGTTGTCTGAATTATGGAAAAGCAGCTCACACGGCATAAGGCTCCGAGTAAAATACACAATACTACCGCATATTCGGCATGTATTAAGCACACAAGTGTGTGGCGAGTACTTATAGCTACATGGTAGTATCGACGAGTGTCGTCGACTACTGCTGTGGCGCGTTGAGTTGTCGGTGTGCCATTCTGTCTGCTGATAAATCGCTTCGTTGATCGTGCCTGAAAGGTAGCAATTTTAACTTACGAGGCAACGCCGCAGAAAACATATTACGTGGAGCAGAACATTGTCGACGCCGATCCGTAGCGATCGAATGGAAGGTTAAAATTCGCTGTTGATACAGAAAAACGAGCTGGGTGCGCGTGTATTATAGTGCGCCGCCATGCAACCTTCGACGACGAAGACGCAAGTTGGTGCCCCGGCTCAAACGGCCGGCAAAAAAGTCCTCTTTCCTGATAAAAAAGTCCCAGCTAAGCAGGTGAAATCGTCTGGCTTGACCAACCTAGCTGGTCTCAATTCCCTCATCATATTCACGGTTCTTTTGCTTGCCTGGATATCTGGTTTCGCATCCAGACTTTTTGCGGTCATTCGTTTTGAGAGCATCATCCACGAATTTGATCCATGGTTTGTCTCTCCCATCAAAATATTATGATTTTGAATTTAAGCTAAAATGACCTTTTTAATTTTACCACTTTTACTTGATCGTTCTGGGCTTACGTTGCATTAACACCGGGTCGCCGAATGTGTGCATATGTTTGTAGCGTTTCGGTCAATGTGCATGCAGCCAATCCTGCAAACCTATCAGCTACTTTAGCTCAAACGTGGCAGCTGCGATATTGCCAAATTTTTCTGGAATGATTAACTTTTAAATTACTTGACTTTCAAAAGCGATTACACCTTATGTTTGTACGAATTTTTTACAACACCATCTTCGTGTTCACAGATACCGGCATACGACAGTTTACGCATATTTATTGTTATTATCATTATTATACGCTACAATTAAATTAATACAAAATTCACGCTCAAAATCATGTAAATTAATTTTACGGAGCAAAACTTGGTTATTTTTATTCATAAATTTACCTACTTTATTCAATAAAATACATAAAATTATAAAAATCCATTCATTTAACTTTGTTTACAGGTTTAATTACAGAGCAACAGCTTATATGGTAGAACATGGTTTCTATAATTTCTTGAATTGGTTTGATGAAAGAGCATGGTATCCTTTAGGAAGAATTGTTGGTGGAACAGTATATCCAGGACTTATGCTTACTTCTGGATCCATACATTATATCTTGCACTCATTGAATATACCTGTTCATATCAGAGATATTTGTGTATTTTTGGCCCCAGTATTTAGTGGTCTCACTGCAATATCTACCTATTTTCTTACAAAAGAATTATGGAGTTCTGGGGCTGGTCTATTTGCTGCGTGTTTCATTGCCATTGTTCCTGGTTATATTTCCAGATCAGTAGCGGGTAGTTATGACAATGAAGGAATTGCAATATTTGCTTTACAAATCACATATTACTTATGGGTCAAATCAGTGAAAACAGGCTCCATTTTATGGGCTACATTAACTGCCCTATCTTATTTTTACATGGTTTCAGCATGGGGAGGATATGTTTTTATTATAAACTTAATACCTCTTCATGTGTTTGCATTACTGGTCATGAATCGATTTAGTGTTAGATTATTCACAGCTTATACAGTATTTTACATACTAGGTCTTTTATTCAGCATGCAAATACCATTTGTTGGTTTCCAACCAATAAGAACATCTGAACATATGGCTGCTGGTGGTGTATTTTGTTTAATGTTTCTCATTGGGGGTCTAAAGTAAATGCATCTTTATTTTTCTTTCTTCTTTCGATTCAGTTCAAATTATAAATTTTTGATGATTTTTACAGATACTTAAGAACTTTCATGACCAAAGCAGAGATGAAGTATTTTGGTGGCATAGTTATTGGTATCACTCTAGTATTTTTGACAGTTTTAATTGGTCTGACATATGCTGGATTTGTAGCACCATGGAGTGGACGATTTTACTCACTTTGGGATACAGGATATGCTAAAATTCACATTCCCATTATTGCTTCAGTATCGGAACATCAACCAACGACTTGGTTCAGTTTCTTCTTTGATCTACACATATTGGTTACAACTTTCCCAGTTGGTCTATGGTATTGTATTAAACATATCAATGACGAACGAGTGTTTGGTAAATCACTTTTCTAATTTGTAGAGATAGACTTAATTATTATTAAATATTTATACAATTTTATGAATTTTCAGTGGTACTGTATGCCATTAGTGCTGTCTATTTTGCAGGTGTTATGGTTCGTCTTATGCTTACCCTAACACCTGTAGTTTGTATGCTAGCAGGCATAGCATTTAGTGGATTACTTGAATTGTATTTAAAAGAAGAAGATCGTGATGAGAGTGGAACAAATGCTGTAGAAGAAGAAAGTGATGGTGAACAAGAACGTAGCCCAGGACGAGCTTTATATGATAAAGCTGGGAAACTTAGACGTATGAAACATGAAAAGCCTAAAGGAAATGGAGATGGATTAGGAGCCAATGTGCGCAATGCAGTTGTTATTTTTGTACTGATGCTTTTGATGATGTTTACAGTTCATTGTACTTGGGTTACTAGCAATGCCTATTCCAGTCCTTCTATTGTACTTGCTTCTTATAGTAATGAGGGAGGAAGAGCAATCCTTGATGATTTTAGAGAAGCCTACTATTGGCTATCTCAGAATACTCATACTGATGCTAGAGTTATGAGTTGGTGGGATTATGGATATCAAATAGCTGGAATGGCCAATCGGTAAAAATATTTTGTCTATTGTTAAAAAGTCTTGAATAGTCATACTGAGTCAGTCATAACGAGTAATTTTTTTATTTTAGCACTACTTTAGTAGACAATAATACATGGAACAATTCTCACATAGCTCTTGTTGGAAAAGCAATGAGCTCTAATGAAAGTGCAGCTTATGAAATAATGACGTCTCTAGACGTTGATTACGTGCTAGTCATATTTGGTGGAATGATCGGTTATTCGGGCGACGATATTAATAAATTTTTATGGATGGTTCGAATCGCTGAAGGCGAACACCCTCAAGATATTCGTGAAAGTGATTACTTTACTGAAAGAGGAGAATTTCGTGTCGATTCGGAGGCTTCACCAACACTTTTAAATTCTCTCATGTACAAACTAAGCTATTACCGGTTTGGTGAAGTTAAAATGGACTACCGATCGCCAACTGGTTTCGATAGAACCCGTAATGCTGAAATTGGAAATAAAAATTTCCAACTAACTTACTTGGAAGAAGCTTATACGACTGAGCACTGGCTTGTTAGAGTTTACAGGTTAGTAAGCTTCTTCTTAAATTTGAATACACTTTAAAAATTTTGCAAAAAAATTATTATAATTTCATTTTCAGGGTGAAAAAACCAAACGAATTTAATCGACCAAGATTACCGATCACGAAGCGTACCATAAGTCGTCAAACGAGTTCATACATCAGCAGAAAAGTGAGTAATATTTATCATTTTCAGAAATGCAATACTTCATGATTTTTTTTTCGTATCGTTTCAACTTTATCCATTGATGAACAAATAAATATGAAAACATAATAAAAGAATGGGGGGGGATAATTATTAATTGTTACAGACTAGCAGAAAAAAGAAAGGATATATCAAAGGACGACCAACTGTTGTCAAAGGACAGAAACCTCAAAAGAGAGCATCGTCGTAACGTTAAAGCCGTTTTAAAATTCTAAACAGTGTTTATTATGATGCTGTAAATACCACCATGCCCTGGATCTCTGGTTGTACTTCTTTTTTCACTATTCTGAAATTATGCAATTTCTAATAGACACCTGCATCATGTACACGTCGTGTTCATGTATCAAAAAAATTAGCTCATAGTTTTTTATACGGAAAACCGTCACATCTTTTTTCATAACTAATAGTTTTGTATACAATAAGTTATTTTGGATTGTGATGCACTTCAACAGCACCTAGAGTATATTTTTACGAATCTAGCTTGAAAGATTCTAGAAGATGTAAAACTTGAGTTAATTATCAGAACCGTATAAATGTATAGGCATAAAAATTGATCATTTAAATTGAAAATTAAAAACATTTAAAATTTTTCTAAATTAATTATAATGGAAAGTTATTTTCTATAAATAAACACTGAAACGTATAGATAAAAGTTACTATTTTTGCGCGAAGTGCTACAATGAAAATTATAATTCCTTCATTTAACACTGAGGCTTATGACATTCTTAATCATGAATATTTTTCGCGTTTAAAATTCAACGGAATCGTTCTTTCAAAGAATGCATTCATGATTATTTTGAATCTAATTCAGTTCGTGAAGGGCTGAATGCGTGTCTTACAAACACACACTTTGTTGTACAAAAACTTGTTATGAGATAGATATTTAAAAGGAAACTTGAATTGCTGTTATTTTTCAAATACCTTGTTTCCCTTTCAAAAGCATGACAAAACAAAATTTGATTAATAATAAAACGATTTATTAAAATGTTTGAACAAAAAAATTTGAACATATAAATTTTGGGGATAAAATTTTCAAGTGCCAAGAGAAAAAAAATGAAAATGCATACAACAAAATTACATTTATTTACACAAGCGAGAATTTCAGCTACAATTGTTGATAAGTACAAAAGTATTAAAGAGTTTAATTATGTTTATGATTTATTACTGAAAGTAAAGAGTTTTTTCGATTATTTTAAATCACGTGAAATTCATTTTATTGAACTGTATCCGGTTGAAAATAATCGTCTTTTTTGAAAATTTCTGGTGGTTCGTAGTTTATCACAGATGGTTGTTGCAATGCCGATTCGGAGGTTTTTTTTTGCTAAAAAATGAAAACGAGAAATAAAAAACAAAGTATTATAATTAGTGTTAATATGTAAGTAGATATTAATTGAATTTCAGTGAGGCATAAATACTTACGAATAAGGTGAATGGATTAAGTTTGGAAAATTTACTTTCGGAACTGTAGGAAGCTTCGGCAAGATCCATGTTGGCTTCCAAAACAGTAAGATCAGCGTTTACTCTTTGAATAAAATTATCAAGGGCTTCAACGCGTAAAGCTAGATCGTTAACGAAGGGTCGTAGGTCTGCAAAACGTGTAACGTTAACCGTCACAGCTTTATCATTTTTTGCTTGTTGCTGCGAACAAAAATCTAATTAATTATCAGCTCCAATTGTATCGTTGGTGCACGCAAAATAGCTGTATTATCGGGCTTTTGATATTTACGTACCATTCCGACAATAGAGGAAAATTCCTCGAGCCGTAGTTGCATGTCCTCGACAGCTTCATGGATGCGTCCAAGCTTACAAAAAAGGAAGTTATAAAAACGATGAGATTGAATGCCGCGTCAAGGCGCTATGGCGGCAAAAATTCAAACAGCGCCAGTCATACCAAACGCAAGCAGCTCAAGCCGCAAGTTGGCTTTTAAAAACGAGCTGGCACGATGCTGACTGCGCATCGCGTCGTGCGTACGCGTAGCGCACACGAATTTGCATCGCCTTTCGCAGGCAAAGATAAGTAAAGGATACCTCGTTTTCCATGTCTAGGCTGGCGAAGGCAGCGTAATCAGAGGCCATCTCTTCGACCGCTGCTGCCAAGGCTCCTGCCATCTTTCCGAAACGAACTTTTGCCTTGCGAGGTTTGCTGTGATTTGGGATGATTATTGTGGTGAATTTCGAGCAGCAGCCGACTCAGAGGCAGCAACGTGCTCTTGACGGCGGTGTTAGTACAGCACTAGGCTGGAGTACGCAACATTATACTTGCCGCGCGGCGCATCGTTTCACCGGCGAGCGCCGACTGTTGAGCTGCGACCGAAACAAGACCCATCGCACCGGCCGTATACCTGATACTCGAGTGCCTGTCTCGCATCTCTGTGCAGCTCCATGTCTCTTTACCTGGACTGCGAAGGCCCGCAAAAAATGTCTGCAGTGGTTTTCACTGGCTGACATATATAAGATTCGAACGATCCTGTCTGAGCTGCGTAACACCCAAACGATTTCCCGCTCCTTACTAATTTTATTCAATTTCATTTAGTAGTTTTTTAACTCAAACCGAACAATAATAATATCTTAATTAACCGAATAGTAAGGCGGGTATCGCATGCAATTTGTACCACGCCAGCGGATTCGACTCAAGTGCACGATGCAATCGATAAAAATACGGGACACCGGAAGTCTGACGTTTAGAACAAAAAGTGAGTGCGTGCCTTACAAATGCCCCAAAATCACTACAAGTTTTTATCGATTCCAAAGTTCTTTGTACGGATGCATTTAAGAACAGCTCTGCAGATTCTTGATTAAAACAAAAAAATAAACAAATAATTTTGAAATCAAATTTGCTTTATTTGATTGATTTGATTTATACAAACCAAAAAATTTTCTGTGACTGACTGAATTTCATTATGCTGTGATTCAGTGCAAGTATAGAATAAAAATTAAAACTTTTAAAACTCTTTTTAGGTGGAATTTGGATATATTATTTGAAAAAATTCATGAAAGTCTTTGTTTATTTAATCCTGGATATCCGCGTAGCTCATTTAAAATATTAAGTGGAAGACGTGTTTGAAAATTTCCATTCATACCAGAGTTCTGATGTCTCGCAAAGATTAACTCTCATAGGAACACTTGTTCGGCACTATGAAATTTTTTTATGAACTGAAACGCCACTTTTTAGTCATATAGCTCGTAAATCCGACGCGTGCAGTGACTATTTGAAAAGATTTGAAAATAATGAATAATTCAGAAAATCGTAACAAAGTGAGGTCTTACTCCAACATCTATAATAGTGCCCCTATAACTTATCAAATGTTTGGTAACAATCGATCGTCATGCATCATTTTAGAAAGTTTCAATGAAGGTAGAGATTACTTATCAGTTTAGCTGTTTTCAAAAAGAAAAAAAATGTAATAGGTGATACCTATACCTATTAGGTATAAATGCTCAAGCAAAAATATTTAAACCATATGGCGTAGGAATAAAATCGACATCTACAATTAATATATTTTCACTTGAAGTATTTTGCATAGCTCGTACTTGGGCTCGGATCAATGACCTCAGAAGTGTGTATATTACATTGTTTGTTGAAAGAACGTAAATACGCAAAACTAATTGTTATTTAAATGGAGCGAAAATCTGGTTGTAAATTGGCTCCATTTAATTGCTCGAAAATTATTTGAAATTCGGAGGTGTCTGGAAAGTATAAAATGCAGTGGAGTTTATTTCAATGGAAGAGATTCGATGGAGCTTTTCCGAAAAGTTGCAATTCTCGCTTTCGTTCCGATGTACGTAGTAGGTCCTACATTATAAGATTGCTGTGGCGATGCGTGATAAAATCGCAAGCTCGTCGCGAGGCCGGCTCATGCGGGCCAAGGCATCATCGGGCGTCCCGACGGAGTTAATTCACAATAGGGGATCGGGAATTTTCGAGCACATCGGTAAGCGCGTGCAGGCAGGCAATATCCGCGTGGTGAGCAGCCGCGTCGCGTCTGTCGCATCGCCGCAGTGGCGGACTCCAGGCGTCTTTGACGCTCGAGAACGCAACAAAGAGCGCTCTTGGACTGGCCGGTTAGACTTGGCCTGAGCGCTCAGTCTCGCAGTCGCGTTACAGTCTCGTACGAAGCTCGACGAAAGGCCGGCCACCAAAATGACGTCGATCGTCGACCAGATGTACGAGCGCATGAAGGACGACACCGAGCAGATGGAGGAGAGTCTGCCCCAGGGCAGCAGCGCCATACGCCGATACTTTGCTGGCAAGACCATTTTCTTCACCGGGGCCACCGGCTTCATGGGTAAATGCTTCGTCGAGAAAGTTCTCCGAGACATACCGGAGCTTAAAAAGCTCTACGTGCTTGTCAGGCAGAAAAAGGGCGTCCCGCCCGAGGAGAAAATGAAGAAATACTTTCAAAACATTGTGAGTATATCTTCTTCGTCTCATACCTCTTACAAAAGCTTTGAATGTCAAAAAGTCTGCATTTTATTTGTTATTTAATACTATGTAGCCTTGGCTAAACTCCTAAATTTCGTCATTGTTATTTGATATTTCTTTGCTTTTTACATATTTATGTTTAACAAAAAGTCAAGGGAAAATTGTTCTTGACGACCTTTCTTTCAAATATACTTTTTTAAATAAGGATTGACTTTTGATTTATTCAGTAACATTTTTTGACATAGTTGAGACGAGATTTTTTGTTTTTCGTAAAGCACTTTATTTACGAGTGCGTTAAATGTTAATACGCACATGCATTGGCATCGCTTTAATTTATTGGTCAGTTATGCGCTGTCGTCAATCGTTCCAAGTCCACTTGTTTCATTGTCTTTGTTTCAATTTCTTATGTGATGCACATGAATTTACTAAAAATTCACACGCAAGCTTTTATGCAACTGAATTTCGTATTCAACTGAATTTACTAATGGGATCACTTTCGTGCATATGTTTTCGTACTTGCTCTATTATTTCAATATCAAAAAAAAAAAAGACGTAACAATTCTTGCACTACAGCAAAGTATAAATAAAATTGCAATTATGAAGCAGAATAATCACATTTAAATTCAAGCGTCCAAAAAACACCCAAAACAAACGTAAATTAAACTTGAAAATTTTTAGACTTGCAATGTATCAATGCAACATATTGCAATACAATCACTGCACGTGTATATAATGCAATGTAAAATATACATCTAATCGCGTAGAATGTTTTTTAAAAAATTAAAGAATTAGGCCTTATAATTCTTCTACTTTCATAGAGACAATCTTAATTCAAGCTCCAGCGTAATATAATCAGAAAAAAGTAATATTACAATATTTTTTATTTTGATTGAAATAAATTTTTAAAACATTCGACAACTAAGAATTTCATTAAAGTAAATTTTAAGCTTCAATTGTTTTGTATCATTGAGGAGAATCTCGTATTGTGTAATTAAAAATACATTTCATCAGTCATAAGCCCGGGAAAGTTTTGATTTCGAACTGATATTTCAAACGAATATTAAAGATTTGTCTGACCCTGATGGCCATGCAACGAAGCTATCCGAATGCAAGCTCGACATAACGAGTGTGAAGTTTGAATTGCAAATTTTAAGGCTGGTTCCCAAGCATTTTAATGAAACGACTAGGAATGCGATTATAGACATTTAAAAAAATAGCCAAGTGCAACTTTATCTACGAAGGTACATTGTCATTGAGTTTGTTTGATAGCATGATAAATTAAACGCCACAAAGAGGATGGATTTTTACCGTTTTAATAATTGTATCGGCAAAATGAGCAAAAAGACAGGATGTGCTTGAATTATTAGACGTGAAAAGCCGTGTAAGAAAAAGTCGTTTGACGTGGAGAAATGAGCGAAAGCAGCGTCTCGTACGTAATTGAAATTGTCGCACGAAAATTGCAGATATTCGACCGGGTGAGGAAGATGCGGCCAAACTTCGAGGAGAAGGTGGTGACGATAAGGGGCGACTTGCAGGCGGCCGAGCTCGGGCTGTCGGACGAGGACAGGCGCGTACTCATCGACGAGGTGGACCTGTGGGTGCACAACGGCGCGACGACCAAGTTCGACGAGCTCATCAGCGTGGCCCTGAAGATCAACGTGCTGGCGACCAAGTCGATGCTCGAATTGGCGCTGGCCGGCAAGCGCACCCAGTCCTTCATGTACGTCTCGACGGCTTACTCGCACTGCTACAACCAGGACATCGAGGAGAAGTTTTACCAGGCGCCGACCGACATGGACTCGGTCTACGAGCTGATCAAGGCCGACGAGGCGACCCCGAACGGACTGCCCGAGCACGTGATGAAGCTCAAGCTCGGCAAGTGGCCAAACAGCTACTGCTTCACCAAGTCCCTGGCCGAGGACCTGGTCAGGCAGTACGGCGAGACGGCCCCGTTTCCCTGCGCCATTTACAGACCGAGCATCGGTAAAAACAATTTCATACGGAATCGTGGAAAGTATCGAAAGTCCAGCACGTGCCTGAATTCTTTGCAGTGACTTGCTCGCTGAGCGAGCCCCTCGACGGTTGGGTGGGCAACGTCAACGGACCGGCCTACATCTTCATGGGCACGGGTCTGGGCGCCGTGCACGTCACCTACTACCAGGGCTACCCGATGGACTTGATACCCGCCGATCTGGCCAATAACGCCCTCATAGCCTCGATCTACGATCTGCCCGAGAGATGGTGAGGCAACTTGGCGAGCAGTTGTTTTACAGCAGCTCTTGCTTCCGAGCGCACTTGACCAAACATCCGTTTTTTTTTCTCTTTTTTTTCTTTTTTTTTCTTTTTTCACGTACGCAGGAAAACGGAAAGGCGCGGCCTCGTCTACAACTTTGGTAGCAGCACGACGAATCCGACCTACCTCGACGTTTTGAGCGTTTATCTGATGGAAGAGGCGCCCAACATCGGCTCGGTGAAAATGCTCTGGTACCCGTTCATGTTTTTCGTCGACAAAAAGTGGCTCTTCTGGATCGGACACGTCTTTCTGCACTTCTTGCCGGCCTTGTTTGCCGATCTGGCGCTCTTGATAATGGGCAAAAAGCCGAGGTATAGCACACAGCAAGCATAATGTTTTTGCGATAACGTTTGTTACAATTGGCCGATTACGCGCGCAGGGCCTTGTCGCTGTTCTGGTTTGGCACCAAGCATCTGAGCAAGGTGTTTTACTTCGTCAACGGCAACTGGCGCATCCACATGTCCAACACGTTGAAGCTCCACGACAGCCTCAGCCCCATGGACAAAAAGATCTTCTACTTCGACATCCAGAATCTCGACTGGTACAGCTACTGCATTAGATACATACGCGGCGTGCGTGTACATATCTTGAAGGAGCCTCTGGATAATGTGGAAAAGGCTAAGAAGTCTTATCGATTCTTGAAGAGAGCTCACTACACCACTATGAGCGTCTTGTTTTCTCTCATACTTTATTTCGTTCTCTTACCTTTACTCTTCCGAATTTTATCAATCTTCTTCTTTTAAGTTATAACATAATAAACGTACTTTATATAGTCGCCGATTATTTCGCCTACTTATTCGAATAAATCCCGGCCCACATTATACTTGCTTCGTTTGTTTGTTTTTTCTTCAAATTAATCAATATAGTCTTTCGATTTTAACAGTAAGCCAAGTAACAGCCAGCTTAATCTATATTCATCGGTTCATTCTACAATACCTTGAAGAGATTTAAAAGGGAAAAGAGAAAAGAACGCGAGCTCGAGAGTCGCAATGAAGTAAAGAGGCTCCGAGGCGAGAGTCTCGAGTCTCGAGCTTGAAAGAAAAGCCAAATGGGCCGTGGCAAACGACGGTGCTCTGGTCGAGATATCGTACGCTCGGTATCGTTGCGAGCTTTTTCGATGGATCGTCAGCGACGGCTGCTCGCGCGGTGCACACAGTAGGTATGTTATGTACATACATACCTATAGGTGTAAATAAATGTTGCGCAATGGAAAAGAGTGCGTCAGCAGAATAGCCCCACGACATTGCCACGGCTGGCCAGTGCGGCGAGCCGCTCACGTATACGGGCATTATTAGCCTGGGACAATGGCCGTTAAGCGACGCGCGTATACTTGAACCGAGCGATCGGCCTATAAGCCAATATAAAAGCCAACGGAGACGAGCCGATAGCGTCACAAATAATTGCCACGCTCGCCTCGCGAGCACGCGCACCCGCGACGATTCATCGAGACAGATTATCGGCTATCGCGATTTTTCCGCACTCTCCCGGGCGGCCATTGTCCCAGTTTGCCAGCCGAGCGATCGTTGCTTCCGAAATGTCGGTCGTCGACGCCATTTACCAGCGGATGAGGGACGATACGGAGATCCAAGCCCAGGAGACCGGCGAGAGCGAGCTCGCCAAGTTCTACTCGGGGCTCAATGTCCTCGTTACCGGGCCCAGCGACATGATGGGCAAGTGCCTCGTCGAGAAGCTCCTCTTCGACTGCAGCGACCTCGAGACCATCTACCTGCTGGTGAGGACCAAGCGAGGCGAGGATTTCCACGAAAAGTGTAAACAGTTTTTGGGCGACGACGTAAGTGTAGCGAGTTTGACTTAATTTCAATAAGTAATTAGCCGCCTTTTTTTCCATTCTCATCTTTCGCGATCATTCAAATGCATACAATTTTTTCAAAAATCGGTGCAAAAATATTACAAAAACTTTGATTGGGGGCTACTGCGTCATTAGCATTGGTCAGCTGTTTTATATAGTGAAGTGCGTTTGCGGCGGCCTACACTAGGTCGCTGATTCATCTCATTTACATTGTAAATGTTTGTAAACTATTTCATCGCGCTCGTTCGCAATTTTCACGTACTTTCTCGATGACGTTAGAATTTCTTCGAACTTCCTCAAGATGATGAAAGATGAGAATTTGGTTTTTCATTTCGAAGCTACATTCTCAAGCTTTATTTGTAAATCGAGCATTCATCTGATGTGGAAAAAGAAAAAAAATCGGCAAAATTGTATGATTGCTCGTCGTAAAATGTAATCGTGAAAAGGTACAACTTGATGGCTGGACCGTGTGTAGAATAGTTTTTCCGAAATGCTTGCTGGACAAGAAACGTTGAGAATAAATGAAATCGGCTGCTGTAGGTTTTCTCGAGACTGCGGAGAAGCCAACCGGACTTTCGAAAGAAAATCAAGGCGGTGAAAGGCGATCTGAGCTTGGACAAGCTCGGCCTCGGCGACGAGGACTACGAGATGCTGAGGGAAAACGTCGACATCATCCTGCACAACGGGGCGGACACGCGGCTCAACGGCCAGGTGCACGAGTCGCTTCGCACGAACGTGCTGGGCACGCGGCGCATGCTCGATCTGGCCGGCGGCTGCAAGCACCTCAAGCTCTTCGTGCAGGTGTCGTCGGCCTACGCCCACTGTCCGCGGCGCGTCGTCGAGGAGGTCTTCTACCCGGCGCCGGCCGACACGCGGGCCGTCGAGGACATGATCGCCGCCGACAGCGAGACCGCCAGCGGACTGACCAGGGACGCTCTCGACATGCTGCTCGGCGACTGGCCCAACGTCTTCGCCTTCGGCAAGGCCATCGCCGAGGATCTCGTGCAGAGGCACGCCCTGCGAGCCCCCTACGCCTGCTGCGTCTTCAGACCCAGTCTCGGTAATTATTATCCGAGCCAACGAATTCCATCTCGGGCTCATCGCCTCTTCTTGTGCTTGACGCAGTGATCTCGACGTACAAGGAGCCGATACCCGGCTGGTGCGACCACAACAACGGGCCGGCCTCGTTTTTCCTCAAAATTGCCAAAGGGGCCATCCACGTGGTCTATCAATCCGAGTACCCACTGGATCTGGTGCCGGCTGACCTCTGCGCCAACGCCCTACTAGTCTGTGCTTGGGATGCTATAGATCGCTGGTGAGATTTATGTATTTTTTCTTTTCTTTTCAATCTCGGATCGATCGACTCGATTAACGATCCACGAATACGCCTCGCAGGCAAACGGAGCCCGGCGCCTCGGTATACAACTTTGGCAGCAGCACGGAAAAGCCAATCAACATGCGACAGATCAAAGATAAAATGATGGAAGACCCGCAGGCCTTTGCGACGAGCAATGCAAGACGCGCCCCGTACGTAATGATGACTGGCAACGCGATCGTCTACTTGGTGTTGCGCTTCATCTTCGACTACGCGCCGGCCTTTCTCATTGACCTGCTGACCCTTCTGCACGGACATCCCGCTCAGTACGTGGCTATTTTTGTTTTTTGCTTTTGTTTCTTCTTGAAGACGACGTTCGAATCCGTGGCGATTTCAGAGCTTGGAGCCTGGTGCGGAGCTCCATGACGGACATGTGCCGGCTGGTGCGGCTGGCCAACGGCAACTACAGGGTGCGCGTGACCGAGAGCCTGAAAGCCTACGAGCGACTGAACGAGCGGGACCGGGCCCTGTTCTTCAGCGACGTGCGCCAGCTCGACTGGGACGACTACTTCCTCACCTACTGGCGAGGCATAAGAGCCCACGTGCTGCGAGAGTCGACGGACGGCCCCTCCTCGGCCTCGGCCAGGTGCCCCTTCGCTGCTGGCCCCGGCGGCTCCTCCTCCTCTTCCCCCTCGTCGGCGAGCTCGGCTTGTCCGCTTGGAGCCGCCGGCTCGTCGAGTAGCTGCGCCAAGTGTCCCTGCAAGTGTCCCTGCAAGTGCGTCTGTCTGCTCGCCGCGCTGGCCTTGCTGGCCTACTACCTCGTCGGCTTGCTGTGGCGCTGAGGCTCTCGACGATCTCGAGCGCAAGACCCGCAAGACTGATTCCAACTACTTGGACGCCGCGGCCGAGCTGCTATATACTGGCTCTCGAGCAGTACATCGTCCTGCCGGACCTTATCGCGCATCGTATCGCAAACGCCGATCCATGGATTATCATCGTAACTTTACTCGCCCGCGCATCTATGTAAACTCTGTGCGTTTGTACGAGACAGTACGATCGCGATCGATCGATTCAATTCAACTTATTCCAATAAAACTGTTTTGCGCATTCAATTCCTTTCATTGCTATCCCATAGCTGCCGCCGACTCGTCCTAGCAACGTCCTACAACCTCGAGTGCATATTTTCCCCACGATTGAGCTGCAAAAGTCAGCCACGTCTGCTTATCTTGCGTTAGGCGCGCTGATTATTTCAGAGATGGATCGGAGCCCGTCAAGGGCCCGCGTGACGCTCCGTCGGCCAACTCCTGAACGCCTAGACGGCCGACTCGTCCTGCTTGAAACATGGATTTAAGTCATTCGGCTGCACTGCAGATGCATCGATGCGTTTTGGCCTCGTCAGTTTGGCGAGCGTATACACGGATCAGCGCGGCGCAGCGTCAACGAGCGAAAATCGCAAAATTGCCCGAGTGCTTCTCTGCTAAATTTTCACTATTCGATTAATGTCGGGCCGGCCGTTTACCAAATTCCATCATAAATGCGTACACTGAAACGACGAAAATGCCAAACGTATGAGCGCGCAAAGAGAATCGGTGTCAACGGTCAACAACTCCCTCCTATGCGATAGTATACATAGCTCGTTCGCTCGCATGTACTTTGATTTTTCGTACAGCTACACGCGTTTGCGCGTGGGAATTTCTTCGTTATTCCAACGCATTCAAACGTTGACCTTACCAAATAGCTACGATATAAATTACATTACATCTATACTCCATATCGTAATCGCTCAATAATTGCCATTTCAGGAACCTCCTCTGCTCATAAATAAAGAAGAAAACATTTCAAAGGAATTGTAAAAAAGATTGGAAAAACAAGATGTTCGAATTATTTTTATATAGAATAATACTCTTTATTGTTTCGATAGTTATTGTTGTTGTCCATATTGTATGTCGTTTTCTCTTTTGCCATATGTTTTTATTTCACTTTTTTTTTTTGAAAATTTTTCCCAGCATCTGTTGACAGCATCGAATATAACACGAGCTTAATAAGTAATTCATCATTGCGTTGCCACAAAATCAGCCGAAATCGTGCAAGTGTGCGCGACAATACGCCCAATCGCTGCTTACCAGCTTTTTAACGAATGATTATTTTGGACCGCTCGTACGTGAGACTAGAATGCATGTATGAGCCGCATAATTTACATGTTGACGGTATCACTTTTTCGAAACATCTCACTTTACTGATATAAACTATTTTGTTATGCGTTCAGAAAAATTGGAAAAAGTGAAAAAATCGGCTTATATGTGTAAACTTGTACAAAAAGTGTGACGTTTCCCCCCTTTTTTTTGACAATTTTCGTCGTTCTGCATAGTCTTCATCGTGCATCACTTGCTCTCCAGCCTAATATATATCGAATTAACAACTAACTTTAATCGATTGCACCTTATTTCATAGCAACGTCAACAATTACTTATTTATTAACATATCTGTTTTGTTCGAAAAGACACAGTAAACAATTAGAATTGTTCCAGTTTCGTGAAAAATGTATTCCGGTTTTTTTATATCGGCTATCGGTCACTGTGTTTGTTACGTGGGTACAATGTGTAAATGACAATCGGACTCGTTGACTTCAATTAACATTTTATTCATTAATTTAAATTTCTCTCTTTCACTCCCTCGCTTTTAATCTGTACTAACTATTTACAATGTACAGTGCCTTAAGTTTTAGTGGCGGTCGCGATCGCATTTTGCTCATAGACCTCGATTTTGACCAATTTATCTTATTGAAATTCAACGTGCTTTGCTTTTTATTTTACTAGCTACTGAAAAGACATTTTTTCAAAATATTTTTTGCGAAAAGACCAACACAAAATACAGCGCTCGTAACGCAGTTAAATGAAAAATCTATTAGCTATTGAAGCGATTGAAAATCTACTATCGAATAAAAAATTTCGTTGTTATTACGATTCTCCTTATAGCACGATTAAAATAGTTTAAAATACGCGCGATTTCGTCGAAAAACAAATGTTTTACAAACAGGCTCGCGAAATCACAACGATAGAAACGACGACGAACGAACCTGCATTCAATAAAATCATTATCATTTAAGTGCGTGAC
Source organism: Trichogramma dendrolimi (assembly GCA_034770305.1). Classification (NCBI taxonomy): domain Eukaryota; kingdom Metazoa; phylum Arthropoda; class Insecta; order Hymenoptera; family Trichogrammatidae; genus Trichogramma; species Trichogramma dendrolimi. Next base: position 267,516 of record JAPMIB010000047.1, read on the forward strand.
AAAGTTTCAATAATTAAAATGGTATCGACAAGACTTGAGCACGCATTTATTTCAAATGTCTAGTATTCGCCAACTGATTCTTGCGATAACAATGAGATAATAGGAACTTAATTGCTTGCGGCTACTGGGCTAGTTGGTGAATCGCAAACGAGTATTTTCCCTTTTCAAAAACGTACACCCCAAACATTGTCCTGATATTATATACATTATAAAACAAAAATAAAAAATATACGTAAAAAAGTTAAGAAAACGACTACGATGAGAAATCATAACGCATACAATAAAAAGTACGTAGAAAAGTTGAACAAGTCAATAAGAACAATAATAGAAGGCATCAAGTACGAAAGCCGGTGCCCCCTCTGCCAATAATGCATGATTTTGGGCCTTAGAACATTGTTCTCAGCTTTAACGAAGTCCTTTGACGTCTGGAGATTGAGCGAGCGATCGTGGCCCCCTTTTATCACTTATAAGGTAAATATACATAATAATCTTATTCATATAATCATTTTTACATAATATATATATATATTATATATAATGTTTAATCTTCGTTTAATATATATTTTTAATATCTCGTATGCATAATTCATTTTATACCTATTAATTTCTCGTACTCGACGTACGTTCGCGAGCTATGTATAATATTTACAAAATTCATTTCTTAAAACAACTTTTATATCTTACTTCAATTTCTCCTCAGCCCCCGTGATTACGATCTATATAGCACTTCATACTTTTTTCGCATTCACACTAATTTATCCATATAATTGATGGCATAAAAAACCGAAATAGTAAACTTTAACAAATAGCATTGTAGTATTGAATTTTTTCATCGACATTGACAATCCACATTGTTCAAATGAGTATTTCTACACGTAAATTCTACAAAAAACTTTTGATATATTTGGAAGAAATTAAAAATTTTAACGCAGCGAAGCAGCGGCAGCTATCTCAGTGGATCGAATGTTCAGTCACCTCTTATTTTAAAATTTTTCAAATTTTACATGCGTATGAATAATAGTATTGCTCGTTATGATTTGTTGGTAACGTAAATAGTGCCGACACTTCATACTAAATGAATACAACGTAACATTCTTGGAAGATATATGTTGTTTGAAGAAAGGTTTACGATGGGAATCGTGGATGATTGCAAACTCAATAATAATTAGTTTCATTCATTAACATTTTTAGATAATTTTATTATTTACAAAAATTGTCTAATATTTTAGATTGACATTTTCGTACTAGCTTCTGTAGCTTAGGCTTGCGTGGATAAGTTTCGATGGATAATTTGTGCAAGTAAAAGGTTTGGAAAATAATCGTGCATGTGCGTCACTCTGATCTGCTCGTTAATTTTATTCAAAATATAAAATATAATACTATCGACTGACTCAAGAAGAATTCAATCACTAATACGTATATCTAATAATAAATAAGCATTTTTTTTTAAATCATCCGTTCTAATCTGAATTTTGTCACCGATTGAACAAAAATTAAATTGTTGAAATTTAAAAGTGGTGAGCAGGTAGGTAGCTTAGTACAATGCAAAATCCAAAACTATTAGGCTTTCATGAGATCAGTAAGTTGTACAGGATTTTGCATCAGAGTGTATAGCAATGTTTCATAAAAAGTACCTAGTACAACAAAATTCACTTTATGCATAAAGTGAAAGTAAAAGAATAAATTTGGTTAAAAATAATAGAAAATAATGTCTCAGAAGGACTATTTTTGTAACAAAAAAACTTATTAAACATTTTAGCACCATTACTTTATGTGATCTGTATTTTATGAAAATTAATTTCTTATTGTTTCAACCTCCAATTGTTTTCGATTCTTCTTTTTACTATTTAAATGCAAGGTATTTAATTATTATAATTACATATGAAATAAAATATTTTCATAATTTTGTTATAGTTTAGCACCGGTGGAGTCATGTCTAATGCAAGATCGAAAGGAGGTTGAAAAAAGTTTACGTTTTCAACTATAAATGATCAGCCAGTACGAAAACTTATTCTGTACTAAGGCTAGAAGACTCTCAACGACAGCCAGCTAGGCGAGCGATACCGATTCATTACTCTACATTTGATCGAGTCAAAAAATCACAGATAAATCGCTGGCCCGGGGGCAATTAAACACCCGTTGAAAATCTTCTAGTCGTTATCTTCAATGTACAATAATTCAAATTTAAATTTTGAAATCCTTTCGCATTTGTATCGTTTTCATTTTTATTCGCAATTACATATATACGTTTTATCACATTCACACTCTCGTACAGTAGTACTTTAAATATCGCAAAGAATCAAGATCAGATCAACCTCGGGGATTTCATCGATAGACAAATCGAAGCGGCGTGTGTTTAATTGACACGAACAATATTTTATATAATTCTATAATTGTGTACAATGCACATGGCATATTCGTATGTAGTTCCGTACGTACGATAATATTTATATTTATATTTATATTTATATTATATATATATATATATATATATATATATATATATATTGAATTTCTTGTAATATACACGAGGACGCTTGCGACGCGCTCTTGTACTCGTATAAGACCATTTCGTAGCTGGCGTTTATACGCGTTCAAGCTCGGATCTCATTTCACAGGCCAAATAACGCCCGACTCCCGAAATCGCATAAAAATCTAGTGCAGTACAACAGCGTCAACTACGCATGAGAATCGGGAGTATCATTGGGCCTGGAGCCTTGAGGTCGCGATTCCCACTGCTCGTATAATATTTGGTTTATTGCAGTTACAAGACGCAACGCGCAGATGCTTCTTTGATTAAAATTAAAGAAAAAACCCTGTGAATCGATATGAGCAGTGGGTTCATGCGCTTTCGTGAGAGGTTCACAACCTTCAGAGAAGAAGTAGATATTTGGAAGTCGGATGGCCAACGGAAGAGCGTCGTCGCGGCGATTGTCTCTGGACGGTCGTCGACTATGCTGCTCCTGAGAGAATGCGACTCCCTCAGTTACGCAAGAGCAGCTTATTGCGCGCTTTCTGGATACGTTATACGAAGATACGTTAAGATTTCGCAAAGGCATCCTCGAATCCCGATACCGCTTATCCCAGCGGGTAAAAGTCGATAAGGTGACTGAGTGACGTTAAAATGGTCTGAGGCTATGTACTGACAGCGCTCATGAGTGGCTCGTTAATGCTGCTGCTGCTACAAACGGAATGCTGCTGCTGCTGCTGTTGATGTGACTCCTCCGACGTGGAGCAACTACTGGTAGTTTGACTCGAACTAAGAGGCTTCCAGTTAGGCATGAAGTCGAGGTCGAGATCTGGAACAATGTCACCACCTAGAAGGTCGTTGTTGTTGAGCGGATCGAGAGGCGACTGGCTAGAAAGCGAGAGCACGCTACCCCAGTTAATTGAGCGGCTATCGTCACTGTCGCCAAGTCCAGAGTCCACGTCCGTCTCGGGCAAAGAACTCGTCATCGATGGGAACGGTGTGAGACGACCCTGCTCGAGCGACTGCATCTGGGCTAGAGGCTGGTGCATCATAGGTGGATTGGTCGTGGCAGGCTCCGATGTCGCTTGTGCCACTGCGTCTTCCTCGATCTCCCGCTCGAGGGTCCGCAGCGTGTTGCAGATGAGGACGGATCGATGCAGCGAAGGGTCCGGGAACTGTCGATACCTCGCCAGCTTACACATCGAGATGTTGAGTACAGCTATCCTGCGCTGCTTGTAACACGTTTTACCGGTCCTGCACCAACTGCTTCGCGAGCCGTCGCAGCAACGTTCGCTGTTTGACATTGAAATGACCGAGTCATCTCCGTTGCCAAATATCGTGTGCCCATTGCTGCTGTTACCTCGGTACGAGCTCGAACCGAGCTCGAGGTAACTTTTGCCGTTTTCTTCTCTGCGTATCGTCGGTGCATCGTACTGCCAATGCATTTGTTGCTGCAACTGCTGCTGCTGCTGCTGTTGTTGTTGCTGTTGTTGCTGTTGTTGATGCTGCTGCTGTTGCATTAGCCTTGCATGTTGCATCATTTGTTGCTGTTGAATGTAAGTCGGACGTTGGTAATAATGTTGCTGTTGATGTTGATTATGGTGATGATTGTGATGGTGGTGGTGATGATGATGTTGCTGCTGCTGCTGCTGTTGTTGTTGTTGTTGTTGTTGTTGTTGTTGTTGTTGTTGTTGTTGTTGTTGTTGCTGCTGGGGCGGCGTTTGTTGCTGATTGTGATGTGTTGGTTGCGCAGAATTCGAGCTCGACGACTGCGTAGAGGTGATGCTCGTCGTTGTCGTCGTGGAAGATGTTGTGAGGTTGCAAGAATTGCTACTTGCTGACGAGACCAATGATTCACAGCTCGTGGAAATAATGTCCAATCATAAAAAGTCGAACTCGACGAGTTTAAGCTGCTAAAATTGTCGTCTATCGACCACCAATTATTTTCCATGCGGCTGAGTTTTGTTGGATTTTCAGCCAAATCCATATCGAAATCCATACAACCAACACCTCCATCTAATTTGCGTTTTCCTGAAGTGGCCTGCAGACCCATCATCTCACAACTCTGAAATAACGAAAAATGTTCATTGGCATTTTTGTTCACGATTTTCAATTTCTAAGTAGTAAAAGCAATAGTCTTAGTAAATTCATAAATGAATTAGAGAATTTAAATTAAAATATGTGACATATTTTAAGGGTATGTAATTTTAGAGCTTTTTAAGTCATCATGGATCGTATGTCAAAAATTGATTGATGAAAAAGGGGACGTTCTAAACGTACTTCCCAAGAATATTATTTTATACATTTATCGTAAATATTACTTGAAGACATTTAAAATGAAAAAATCAATTCCAGAAGATCAACACCCTAATAATCTTATAAAAAAAGTCAAAATAAGTAAGACGAAGCAAATAAGTACAGTCTCTTTCCCATGCTGCCACCAAGTTTCTCTTTTCGATTTTATATAGCACCGAGTCTAAGCGCGTAAGGCGAGAGCGAGTGTGTTCTGATGAGTCAGAAGCTCGGCGCGTCGCACGTCTTCGAGAAAAAAGCGCGCGTGAAGTGACGTCAGATACATGTATTTTTTCTCCTTAGAAAGATCAAAATAATCCTGGGATGCATTTTGACAACGATTCGCAACTCAATTTTGTCCCAATAAAAGCATCGGAGGAAGCCTTTGCTGCATATTTTTACAACCTCATTACTTTACTCCAATTCGTCGATACTTATAAAAAAAAACATAAAATTCGTTTGACCAATTAAAATATCAAAAAATACATTTTTAAAAAGAAAAAACATTGAAAACGAAAGATGATTCAATTAAGAAGATTTGCAAAGATTGAGAAGTAAATTTAAAGGCATCTTTCGAATATAAAATAATTCAGTTTTAGTATAGAGAGAGAAAAAACAAATTCCGTCTTATTATCGGTTCAATTTTTACATTGTACTCTACAAATAATATCCGTTATTCGAAATGAAACGTAATTTCGAAAGTTACCAAAGAGAGATCAGAAAATAAGTCTGTTCGGTACGTGGCGTCACCTGGTGGCCGAACGCTCATTCATCCGAACCTTACATTCGATCAAATATTCAATTTGTCTTTTATACATATAAAAAAATCAAAGAGCTCACCAGCGCTAATTTTAACAAGTTATTTCATGATCGAAATATACTTTTTTATTAATTAAGCGTGCATTGTGAAGGCAAGTATACATAAAATATCCTATTCATCATTCAGTTGAATAATAAATAATCCAAACTTTGAAGTGACATTAAAGTAAAACCACAGTGATTATTGCTTTAATCGATGTGAATAGAAAATTTAAAAACCATAAGCGCCCTCTGACTTGAAATCGTTCTTGCATTAAAAGTTGGACATGCTTTAAAAGTTCTAAAATCTTATGCACAGCAATCAATACAATGAATGCAAATAAATAAAAAACGGCTTGGGCTAAGAAAATGATATCCGTAAGGCGTTTCACTGAAGCATTAAAAATATGTTATAAATCAAGTGAATTATTGAAAACTATAAAAGTGAAAGACTGTAAAAATATTGTTAACAACCAAAATGTAATAAAAAAAACGAATAAAAAAGGTTAAACGAATTTTCTCAGCAATACCAAGGAGCTTAAAGAGATAAATAAAGGTTTTTTCCGAAATTATGAAAGCTGCAATAATTTTGGCAGAACAGTCTTGGCTTATGAATAGAAATGAACGTAATGAGAATATGAGACACGAACATAAACATTGACAGGTGAAAGAACGTTGCAGATTATAAGAACGAAGACATCGTAAGTCAGAGATAATGTAGAGAGAGAGAGAGAGAGAGAGAGAGAGAGACTAGTGTAGGGTGTCGAGTAAAAGGAGCGAGGGAGCATATAAAAAGGAAGAAAGGAGAGGGAGGAAGTTGTCGAGCGAGGAAAGTGGGGGAAGGGGTCGCTGTATCAAGGTATTTCATTCACGCTTGAAAGTTAATCAGTCGGCGAATGAGTTGTAAAATGCAGGGTATTCCAAAGTTAGGACTCACACTGCACAATTTGGAGTTGGAAGTATCCGTACAACGGTTGGTCTGGAGGCATTGAGCAACGACCATTCTAGCGTCTGGTCGACGACGATTCTCAATTTTCTGTCTTTCACTGTCTGGGACGAGAAACGCCACACCGAACGACACAAGATATTTTAGCGCTGGTCTCGGTGGTAGATCACTTAATTAACAGCGAGCAAATTTGCCTGAATGCTGTAGGTGCACACGAAACAAATGTAGCAAATTCACTGGGCGCTCGATGAAAGTGCGTGCATCGAACAACACTGAACACGTATTACAGAGGGATATAGAATGGCTTGCTCGGGTTGTTGGCTTGGAGGGCACAGAACACGCGTACACACTGTCACAGAGGTTTTCTTATTGATAGAGGTAAACACCGACGTGCGTACCGTGTGCTGAATCAGAGGCGAGATAGTGGTCGGAGCCGCATGTTATTACATGGCGAATGTGTATGCGAGTGCGTGTGTCGCGTCGATGAGCTGTTGCTGCTGCTGCTGCTGCTGTTGCTGTAGTAAGGAACAACACGCGTTCGTAACGGCACGCACATCCGACCTACGCTCGATGCAGCTCGACACAAACTGAGCTGGCAGCGAGTCGAGTCGGGCGTCTCGTCGGCAGATTCGAAAGGCCGCTCTCTCTCTTTCTCTCTCGCTCTCGAGAGTCGGGCGCGCGTTCGTTTGCTCGTTCGCTCGCTCTGTCGACGGGGGACCAAATGTGCCACCAGTCGGAGCCACTGTCGTTGCCTCTACTCGATTATATATACGCGAGTGGACGGAACGCTCGACGGCTCGACTCGACTGCTGTATATATACGAGCGCGCGACGGCGCCGTTCTCTCTCTCTCTCTCTCGCACTCTCACGGATCGGAGCAGTACGAGCTGCCGCTGGCTATGGACTTTTTTACTTCTCTCTCTCTCTCTCTCTCTCTCTCTCTCTCTGCTGGCTGCTGCTACGTTTCCCCTCGTCTATCCCCGCTTCCCCGCTCGAGCGCCCTGACAACGACGCTTTCCTCTTACCGCCCGCCCGCCTGTCCGTCCTCCCGGCATACTGCTGCTGCCGTTGCTGACTCTCTCGCTTCGCTTTGCTCTGTTCAACGCACACACATACACCCACTCGATCTTAATACGTGCACGATATCTATACTATAATACACACAAACACACACAAACTCCCACGTGCGCCGCAAATGACGGGAACTGCTGCGCGTAGTCTGGCTCAATATCTCTTGCTGCTGCCTGCCTGCCTGCCTGCTTGCTTGCTTGCTTGCTTGCTTTGCTCGCTGCTCGTGCTGGCTTGGCTTGCTACGCTTGCGTTTGCTTGCCTGCCTCGATCTGCCTCGTTCATTTGCTCTTTATCGAATTTTGAATATTTTTTCTTTTAGGTAAAATGCGTATGAAAAAAATGATTACATAAATACATTTACACAATAAAATAATAACTATGAACAGACAATTATATATATCATTTTTCCCCCATTGATTTACTGCTTAAATACGTTTTCATTTTTTAAGCATACAGAGTTGGCAACAAAAATTTACCTGCATTGTCAACGTTCATTATTTTTTTGCAGTCGTAGGTAAATTTTCATTTTTAAGCGTGTGTATTAGAAAGATTGAATTTATCGAATGAAAAATATGTTGAAGTTGGATGAGATATTATGATTCAGATTCGGAACTGGTGCGCGATTTACTCGAAAACAGAAGTTCCGAATGCTCATACAGCTTGAAAGCTGTGGCCTGACAACGTAAAAACGTATGGTCGATCGATGAAGCGAAAATCGGCGAGATTACCCATACTCCAATACGGAATCCGTAGTAACTAGATAGCCGATATACGTCGAACAGTTGGCGTTGCAACAGGTCACATGTTTCAAAGTTCGAGCAGTCGCGGCAATTAGTTTATACAGGCGAGGCGATCGAGCAAGTTGACAAGAAAGTCGATCGGCTTGAGAGACGCAGTGACAGCTTCAAGTAGAAAAGCACTTGTGACGGCAGCCTAAAAGCAAACGAGAAAAAGAGATAACGAACGAGCTTAGAGCGCAGAGATCTGAAAACAGATCTGTACTACTGACGGAGCGAGCGAGCACGAGTAGAGAGGCTGCAACGTGCATTGCCGATGACAAATGAGCCGAGAGCTAGCGAGCGCCAGTCGACGCCAATCGTCGCTGCTGCTGCTTCGGGCCGATTTGAGCGCGATCGCGACCAAGCACGAGAAATAAGAAATGAGAAATAAGAATCGAGAATTGGAGGGAGAGCCTCGAAGCGCGCATACTTGGCCAACGACGCATCGGTCTCCGCACGTGCGTGCGATGTGCGATGTGCAGTCGGTGGGAGCCGCGGCCCGTGCCGTTACAGCTTCTGCGGAAAAAAGCACAAAGCGCAGCCGAGTCCGAGAGGGAGTAGCGAGACGAAAAATCCGCCGGTCGACGCCGAGAGCAAAGAGGAAAATCTGACCTGCGCCTCTATTGAAACTTGCAAGCGGCTTGCTCGCGACAAACGGCGCTTTTTCCTCCTCGAACTGTCCATGGGTCTGGCTGCGAGTGGCCAAGCTCCACGAAAAAGGCCGCAAAAATCACTCGATAGATCGAGCGCGACCGAGTGCGAGAAAAATTGTTCAGTAGATATTCGCGACGATCGTAACGTAACGTCAGATAAAGTGGCAAAGTCGCGCAAGAGTTGGACGTAGCAGTGGAGGATCGCCGAATTATCGCGCGCAACTGACCCGGCTTGCTAAAACGTATTTCTCGAGCTTCGCCTCGTGCATCGCCTTTCGTCTATTTTAAGCTGATATGTTAGGAACTGCTCGAGGATGTCGATTATCGACTCGAGGCCTACCCTTGGCTTTGCTCTTTGAATTGCAAAAGCTCGATCGGTAAATGCTAGAAGTTGACGAAAAAGAAAAAATTACTTAAATTACTGAGCTCCATGAAAACCAAGTACTATCGAGGAACACTCGAAGCGTCTTTGCTTGGACGAAATTAAGCTCGAATTAAAAATCTACCCATCAGCTTCAGGAGCTAGAGAAAATACGGGGGGAAAAAAACAACAACTGCGCTAGTCGATTCATGCGTACAGTATGTTAGGAGCTGCCAAGCTCTTTCTCCAGTTAAGTCATGTGTGTGCGCGAGCGCTGCTCACATACATATAGCATAGGATAAACGTATCGAGACTGAGACTGAGAGAAAGAGAGAGAGAGAGAGATAGAGATACGTGTAGTAAGAGCGGCGGCGATACACGGAGAGCCGAGTCAAGGCGGCGAGCATCCGTTGCTCGTCCTACTTGAGGCCCCGTACACCGATACCAACGAGGTCGCGAGTTTTGCGAGTCGCTTTGCAGCGCACAACTCCAAGCACTCGACGAGCGCATCTATACTTACGCGCCTATTTCTTTATATATATTTATTCAAGTTCAACTCTGTTTTATTTTTTGATTTAATCAATTTTTTTCCCGTCGTTAGGTTATTTTTATCCATGACAAACTGCTAATACTCGCTGCGAATTGGTATTAGGAGCCACAGGGGGCTTTGTTCAGCTCGTCATGCAGTTATTCTGTAAAGAGCTAACTGGTACTCAACCGGGGTCCGGTGAAACGCACGAATACGAAACTTTTTGACAGATCTTTGTATTCTCTGTGTGCTCGATGTTAACGACATATCTTACTCGATACGTCGTTAACGCGACTTTGACGAGTAGCCGTCTAAACTAGTCATAAGCTGGCAGTACAGATCAACGTTAACAATTAATTATATACGCAAAAGAGCAGGCTAGGATGGTCAGACTCTATTGAAAACGCATATCAAGTTATATCCGGTCGAGCGCGGTGTCGCACACGCGAAAAACCCGACCAGCCAGAATTGCGAGTGTTCCGAATTATGCCATTACCTGAGCATATGAATAAACGACAGTGCGCGGTCTGAAATTCGAATTAGCCAGGACTAGGAGTAGAGAAAAAAAAGCATACGGATAAAGCGTAAGCACGCGCAGAAGCACGCGGGCTCGAGACGGAAAGCTAGAAACCCTTGGAACGCGCGCGATCTTCTGGCGCGCAACGAAATCAAGTGGCCCGGCTATAGCGTATACACATGCCACAAGTTACGAGCACGGGGTGAAACCGTGAAAGGTTTACGGCTCGCGCGTATCTAGAGAGAGAGAGAGAGAGAGAGAGAGAGAGACATGTGCATATACTATAAACGTATACGCAGAAAGGCGGAAGGAAGGCACTTGTTGAATCGGGGAAAGCCTTTTCGCTTCGTCGCCCGCGAGATTACGCGCGCCGTAAGCGAGTAAAGCGAGTAAAGCTAGTCGTCGAGCAGCAATGCAAGTGTACGCGGGTCGTCGCTGGCGATCGACCCTATTCGAGCATCATTCATATGCTCATTTATATATATATATTATACGTACGTACAAGTCGTGCACGTTTCACACGAGTCGTTAGATTCGACATTAACTTGCTACATTCGAATGCATCATCTTCCCCAATGCGCTAAAATCAGTGCTACTCGCTCCCTAATCGAATTAGTCTTTTTCGCTCGCACAGCTAATTTTTCAACTAATTCACGTCGAAGCGGAAAATCGGCGAGATTGTTGTATAGCTATCGGTGGTACACTCAGTGGACATTAATTCTGTCGGGTGGAACACTGGAATTTCCCATGCTTATACACGTTCCATCATTCTGTTTTACCCGACAGAATTAATGTCCACTTTGTGTTTATATTCAATTCCTTTGACATTTTCAAAGTTTAGAGAATGCGTAGTCGGATAGAAGCGACGAATAGCGACGATTGTCCTCTGGAAGAATTACCGAGCGATAAATTTTGAAATTCCTCAGCTTTCGTCAGGTAGCCAAGTAGTATGTTGTATGAGTAATCGTACAACGTTCGAAATCGAAAAGCGGCCTTGTATAATAGTCTGGACGAAAAGAGGGTTGGACTTTGAAAAAAAAAAAAAAGTCCGCAAGGTGGCGCAAAGAAAAATCGGATGCAGCGACTCGAGCGAATATCGTTTGGTTGTTGCTGCGGCTGCTGCTTATATAAAGCCGCTGCTGTACAGGCAGAGTACGCGTACACGTATAGATAAAAATACACAGAAGCAGTGGCGCAGCTCGGAGTGGGCTGTAGAGCGTGTAGTATAGATGAAGCAATGCTCGAGAGCGCGTGCGCCGATGCTCCTTCTCTGTCGCGCGCTCGCTCGCTCTTTCGAGCTATAGCTCGGCTTTTGTGAGGCTCCGAGACTCGAGGCTCGACCGCACTCGACGCGTACGTTGGCGAGATAAAGGCGCGCGAGAGAGCCCCCAGGGCCGTATGCGTCTTGGTCACTTTCTGCTTCGACTGCTACATCGCGTACGCGTGCAGTTGGCCGTTTTAGCTGATACACTGGCGACTTGTTGCCAGTACTAGACCAGTCGTCGGCCGCTTATGACGTGCCCGTTGTACGTGGACGGTAGAACGACGAGCACAGCAGTGGCTTTCGTAAGCACTGCTTCTGGCTTTGTTCAGCGCCGCTACCGACAGCCAGCTCTCTTTATCTCGCAGCGGTATAGTACGCGCGTACGCGGACTTTCCGAGTCGAGCGTTATATACTTGCTTATTTACAGCTTGAACATTTGCACGCGCCAAGCTTAGCCATGCAGCGAATCGGTCGTCGTGTTTTTCCAATCTATTTATCGATTCGTCAAAGCATCGAGCTCTCTGCGCACTTCATTTTTTATCCATATATCTCATAAGGCTGCACTTGCAATAGGCGACGCGAGACAAGAGAAACTGGATGAATTTTCCGCCAATCGTGCCTGCGGCACGCGCGTTTACCTATAATGAAGCAGCCGTCGTCGAGTAACACTCGCGCGAATCGATATTTAATTTAGCCCAAATTATCAGCGCTCGGGTCACGCGATTAAAGGCAATAATTTACTCTTCGCGCAAAATCCCGCATGTACTCGGTGGCAATCAAACGAAAGCACACACGTCGAGCGATAAGTAAAAGGCCGCTCGTACTCTCGCTGACGAGCGCTACCGCAAGAGCTTACAATTGCAATTTTTTGAATTTTTATAAACCCTCGAATTAATTGTCGCTACTTTCTACGATATCATTTGGGCCAATTAGCTCATTTTGGCCACGCACCTGGCTAAAACTGAAAATCCTTATTTTGCGTAAAAATGTTCGTCATTTAACTTTTGAGCCATCCAAATTGACTGCCCATTCAACCCAATCGTAAGAAAATCCTTATAAAATTATCGAATGGAATTTTAATTACGATCGAGTACGAATAATTCGCAGCTACCGAAAAGATAAAGTGACTTGTTGGCTGATATTAAAAACATGATCGAATTGACAGAAATAAATATATAGAAAGGTAGCTGCTCGAGGAAGCGCGTGATGTCTTTGCCGAAGATGAAGAAGAAAAAGAAGAAGAAAAGCAAGTTGCCGACGCCAGCTGAAAGCTTGACGAGTTCGAGCTGCAAGATCGCGTGCGAGCGAGGCAAATAACGCGTCGTCTCAAGAGCAGCAAGGAAAAAATCGTCGCATTATATATAATGCGTTGGAGCGCACATACAAACACATACAACATATGCTCGAGCGCGCGGAGGAATCGGAATCTCGCAGTCGTTCGAAGCGCTCGGTACATCGGTACACAAGCAAGCCCAGATTACTCGCGATCGGCACGAATCTCCAGCGCCGAGTCAGGCAATCGCCGCGAAAAGTCGCAGAGAAGCAGCAGCTACGAGGCAGCGCATATGCGCATATAGCTGCGAGCAATAAAATAAAAGACATATAGTATGTAGGTGCGTATAAAATACGTATCTCGTAGCTCGAGTCGAGCTGGCTTTATATCGCGAGCTGCGGCGCTGCTCGGAGCCAATATTGCGCACGTTCGTATATTCTGCGAGCCGAGCGAAAGACTCGAGAGCTGGATGACGTCAAGCGGCCGTGTGTTATTTTCGAAAGGGGACTTGGGTGCGCTCGGCATGAGCTTCGACGCCTGCGCCATCTGCGTCAGAACTCGAATAGAGAGAGAGAGAGAGAGAGCTACACGCGCTCTTATACACGGCTCGGTTTTTTCAACGCACCGAGTAGCTGCCACCGAGGCGAGCCAGTCTATTTACTGCTACGCCGACCATCTACTCTATATAGCTGGCTACCTCCACTCGTTCTCCTATGTATATATATATATACAAGAAGATATATACGTACGCGAGATCTCGGACTGCTGCTAGCTCGCAGACTGGCGCGCAGCGAGCCTCGTTGCTATACGCCACTGGCAGGCAACTGGCGTCGCATTTATGCCTGCTTTATTCGCTCGCGACTCCGACTTCTTTCGGGCTTTCAAGCTAATTTCGCGAAACTACAAAGAGCCAAGAGCTACATCTTGCTTGAAGCCCCATGTGATCGGGAGTAACATTTTTGTTCAATTTTTACGAATCGATGCAAGTTCAAAAGCTATATCGAGAATACAATTCCGGTATCAACTTTGCACGCGTATACGCTTCTTATAGAAAAATTACAGCAGCAGCTCGAACGAAAATAATCAGGCTCTTTTTACTGTTGAAAGCCTCGAACGAAGACGTCCACCGGACATGGGTAAAATGTAAAAAGGAACAAAATCAAGCAAAATAATTCGAAAAAGCTAACCGAGTGGATTGAAGCATTAATTTGGCTTGCGTAGACGATAGTTGGGAGGAATCAGAGTCGAACTCGGCTAACTAGGAAACAAGAGAACCGTAAGAGTTGAAAAAGCTCTTTTAAATAGGAATCGAAGTGAAATTGCTGGCGAGGAGACTCGCCACTCGGATGTATGGATTTATAATGCGCGCGCGGCTAATCTGCGTCGGAGCGTACGTAAAGTATCTTATTTGCGTCGAGCGTCGAGTCGCGCGGCCGCTCGCCAGCAAAACCGAGAGCTCGAGCGCTGTTCTGCTCTGTGTATACTGAGTGTGTACTGTGTATGTGTGGCAAAATCGGCATTCGCATAAATGTGTGCGCCGTCTGCTCGAGAGCGGGCCTATAGCTACGCTGGCACGGTGACGTCGCGCTTTGTTCTCAAGGACTCGGCTCATGTATACATAGCGCTGCTGGCTCATCGACTGCGGCTCTGTGGCGCGAGCGAGTCGACTCGGCAGTCAGCACTCGCTGCTCTGCCTCAAAGTCATGCGCGCGAACTCACGACTCGAGCTGCCAGCCAATATTATACGGCGAGCGGCCAGTTGCGCAAAAGCCCCGAACGACCGACAGCTCACTCGCCTCGACTTTGCCTTCCTCCATAGCTATATTACACACACACACACACACATACACACACACACACACACACACACACACACACACGATATATATAATATAAAAAAATATATATAAGCTGTCGAATGTATATTTTACAAGAGTCGCAGCAAAATTGCACGCATCGACTCCGTGACGATTCTCGAGTTGAACACTTTGAATCGTTTGGTCCGAAACTTTGGTCGATCCGTGTGCAATTGGCTCGAGTCTCGGTCGCGTTTATCCGAAAGCTGTGACGATATTATGCGAGCGCAGCCTGACGGAATTGGAGCACGCGCTCGTTCGGTGTTGCTCTCTCGCGATAAAACGCCTCGACGATGACTCGATGCCGCGGCTTTTGCGGATAAGCTCTGTCTCTCTTTGTCGAGGGACTGATAACGAGCCTCGCGAAGCACCACGCACTACACGCGTTGCAGCCTTCGCTTAGAGCTGCTGCGGCTGCTACTGCCACTGCTCATGCTCTGACATAATCAAAAGGTGTATCGCGGATTATAATCCGACGTCCGCGCGAGCGCCGTCTTTGCTGATTCATCGACGCCGATCGACGTAGCGTCGTCGTTAAGTCAAAGTTATGTCATTGGAAAAATAGCCGTGAGCTTATATATATATATATATATAATATATATATAATATAATGTATTATATAAAGCAACGCCTTATAAGTATTTATGTAATGCAAACTAAACAGGAGCGCGGATAATCGATCGATGATCGTCAAAAGGTATAAACAGGATCGTGCTTGTCGCACGATGCGCGACCTCGACTCCAACTTGAGCATTGATCCTTCATCGATTGTACATTATAGACTTTTGTAGCCCCACACGCGCAACTAATCGTCGCAATTACAATAAAAACGTGCGGCGCACGATCGATCTGCAGAGAGACAAGTAGCAAGGATAGGTGCAAGCGCAACTGAATCGGAAAGCACGAGTGATAAGAGAGGGTCGATCGCACAGCTGATGTTTACGCAAACTATCGCTTACATATATGGGCGCGCGTCGGGCTATTCGACGTTATAGCTATAGATAGACGTGGGGAGCAGAGAGGCAGCACGGGAGGTGAATATAGCCGCGCGACAGAGGCGGCCACGTGTTTCCGTGCTCGGCGCGCTTCTCGGATTACTTGCGGGAGGTTGCAGGCCGGCTCTATTATGTAGCTCTGTCACTGGCTAGCAGTGCGCACGCGATTATCTCGCTACTCCTTCGGTCGGCGCGTTTACGCGCGCGCCTGCGGATCTCGTTGTCCCTTTACATGTATACATGCTTATATACGTGTATATAATGCCGGCGACATTTCGTAGTTTCATTCAGTTGTAGTTGGCCGCTGCACTGCACCGTACCGCAGCTTCGTAGCGGTGCTCTTATGCATATTTCATGTAGCCTACTACTGCTGCTCCGTGACAGCTGCGCTGCAGCGTTGTAGCACGTGGCATTTGCCATTGTACCAAGGCCTGGGCGCTGCACGAGAAAAGAGCCGCCGCCGTCTATTGCTGCTATTGTCTGCTACTGTGTCGGAGTCGGCCGCCCAACACTTTCCGAGAGATAGTGTCAAGGTCTGCCTCGCACTGCTTGGCCCTTTAAATTCGCCCGATCCCATGTGTTTGGATGATCATCGAATCGCTTTTGTTTTTATCTGACGCACACGGGCAGCTTCCGCGCGTGCCATTCGATCGTGTGGTTTATTTATAAAATATATCTATAGGCGTGGCCGTGCACTTGACACGCTGTCGGTATACGAGCTTCGACTTCGAGACCCAAATCTGCTACCTCTATTGTCTAAGCCGCTGTCTCGCGACTCGACGCGATATTAATTACGCTTACACGATAGTACTTTGACGTTTTGTACGCCTGTAGACGCGATAAATAGCTCGATAGAGAAAGAGAGAGCGAGAGAGAGAGAGAGAGAGGAAGAGAGATGTGTGACTCGATAGCACGACGAGACACGCGCTGTTCACACTCTTGAGAGCACTAAATACTTTGGATGGACAAGTAATTAATGACTGCCGCTCGATACACCATATAGGCATTATATAGATTTTTTTTCGTACGCGTATAGAAGAGGCAGATAATATGTCATTATTACGCTGTAGCTTGCTCGCGCGACACTTGTTCGATTGACCTGACTATATTACATACATTATGTATGTTATGTTTGTTTTATTTTAATCCTAATAGGCGCGTGTTTGTCTAGACTCTTTTTCAGTTCAATGCCTTTGCGCGCTGCTTTTCCATATAGACCACGAAAATGCTATACAGCTGTCAACGACTCTGAACTAACAATTAAATCTGTGATAGCCTATTGTTCATCTCAATGACTCTCGGCAAGCTTTACGACTCTTTAAATCGTATTCAGAACAGAAGAAGAACAGTCGAAAGAAACACTTGTAGGTACACAGTTTGTGTATCGTGCAGTATACAAATTACCGTACATGCGCTCTTATCGGTCAAACAAAAATCATTGGCCGAAGCACTTGTAAATCATGGCCCGATAAAAAGGAATGCTAGTCGTGTAAATGAAAAAGAGAAATAAAATAAAAACTGATGGATATAGTCACGGTGGCGTGTTGTCAAGCAAATCGGAGAGGATTATCGATAGGATTTGTCTGAGACGTCGAGCTAGCAAGCGCGGGCTTTCATCGGAGCTTCTCTGGCGTATTATAGGAGGATCGCGTCGCGCACGAGGGTGGCCTTCGATTGAAAGCAAAAGGATTTTGCACCGCAAATGCTGCGCACACACGTAATATAAACACGAGCGCATGTGCACGCAGAGGAGTACACGCAGCCTCCGTTCCTCGCAATGCACGTATACAGCATCCTAGCTCGGAAGGAAAGGCCGAGCAAAAGTCAGCGGTGCTCAATACTCGAGCATTCGATTCTCATTTCAGCCTGCACGACGATCACAACTTCAGCTTGTCTTATCGCGACGTGGTCGTTAATTAACAATTGATTAAATTACCGACCCTACTGGTGATGATGCGGAACCACGTCGCGAAATCCACACAAAGTTCACCGAATGTCGAGATTATGCGGACGTGCCGTCTTTTCTTTAAATTTGCCTAAGATTAAGTTGGCAATGAAGAAAAAATTTGAATACAGTCAAGCAGGGGGGCGGCATATGCTTCGTTTCTACTTGGCTGTATTTACGTCTTTTTCCTATAATTCAATTACTCTAACCCAAGCCTATTGGGTTGTGTTGTACTGGCGGACCAATATAATAAATAAAATATTTCTAACTCGTTGATTTAAATCGCCCACAATAATTGTGCAATCTTGAAAAATTTAAAACTATTTGAATCGTTCGACGTAGAAATACTAATATCAGCTGAGCGATATAGAAATGTACAAGAAAAGCAATGAAACGCAAAGATAGAGAGAGAGAGAGAGAGGTTCCTCGTAAATAGAGCCTCGTGCTGCGTGAGCTGTCATCTGTACAGCATATATATATGTATATAATGATTGTGTATGTACATGCGCACATGTATAACAGCGCGTTGTATGTATACAGAGAGTCGAGCTTGACCTACTAAGCGCGCGCGTGAATTTGGCCCATTAAGATAGCTTGTGTGCTAGTACGTTTCTCTCTCTTTGGTGTTGGCAAGCTATTTGAACTGTTACTGACACAGACTCGACCAAGTCCTACACGAGCCTGATGTCTTATCATCGAGACCTTAACACGAGTTACGTACGCAAAATGTGACGTACTTCAAGTATATACGCACCGACGACGCGGCGCAGAGAGTAAAGACAAAACTATGTACGCTGATACTATTACAGTAAGAAAGAAAACAAATACGCGTGCATACGATTTACTATAGCGGCGCGTCTATTGTTATTGATTACGAGGGATATTTGAGCGAGTGTTTTAGCAGAATAGAAGAATTTTAATATGTTCCATAATGTGCACATACCGTTTTAGCAAGTATGCTATGCCATGAAAGGTACTCATCTGTAAATCAACGAATTTTTTTCCTCGACGATGTGTCTACGTATGTAGCATGTAGCGCTCTACCTTATATCGATGCATTGACGCGTCGCGACGCTGCTTATGCGGGTACGCGGCCCTGCCTGGAGCTGGCGGAAGTTGACCCCGCACACGCGAAGCTCTTTGGGATGCAAAAAGGGTGGCCTCGAAAAAGCCCCGTACGAGCTGCAGCCATATGGCTAAGAGCGCGCTTCTTTCCTCGCATTCTTCGCCCGATCTGCACCTGCACGACGCGACGCACGCGTGGCTAGCAATACCTCGTGTGCCATTTCTAGCGCAGCTTTTCTCACAAGTATTGTGTACCAGTGAGCCAAAAAGACAGTGACCGACCAACGTAAATAAACTTGAGATTTGTCGGGGCAGCGATCGGCTAATAGCTCTCTTTACCGCGTTTATGCGATGCACGCGCGTAAAAAGAAAAAGCCGCTTAGCCGCGCACTCGAGCCCATTTGAGGTAAATCAATCAGTGCGGCCGGCGCATCATTCTTAACTTGCTACTGACACGAATCTTCAAAATTTCGCGATTATTTCATCCCTCGACAATCCAAGACTCGAGTATTCGCTATCATTCTTTCTTTGGTGTACTCTATACTCCTTTCTTTAGATTAATAGTCCAAATAAGCACCTGTAGCTGCACAAGTGCTTTTTTTGGTAATTACAAGAAATAATGCAGTAAACTGAACTCGAATCTTGTGCATGTTTGGTAATAAAACTCAAAAATAAGCTAATCGACTGCGAAACCTTTGCAAAAAGGTGATTTGGCCTTTGGGAAAATACAAAAAGAGCGACTGTCGGAGAGAAACTCTAGCGCTTGGAAAGATTTCGAATATTTTGGTACACGCGTTCTCGGTACATAGCGTATGTGAGAAAGTCGAATAAAAACAGCCAAGTGTAAGAGTCGAGTCGCGTGATGCTGGCCCTGAGCCGCGAAAGAGAAAGTGATGTGAAAAAAGTCAAGACTCGAATAGCGAGCGCTGCTGGGTATGGCAAGCATTTTCAAGCCTCTACCACGAGCCACCCACGCATACGGTAAAAAATTTAAGCTTTTTGACAGGTATTTCAGAGACTTTTATACTCATAGCCCTTAGAATGCCTGGTTAGCAGAGCGAACCCATTCGTGCGATCGGTAACTGAATCTTGCGGAGCCAGACAAGCAGAGAAAGCATGCAAGGTTCAATTAATGCTTTTTCCTTCTTTATTTCTCTGTTAAAAATCATCTCAACCCTTATTTAATCCTTATATTCATAATTATATCAAGTTGGTGCAGTGATTACAATCATGAACTCATTTGCAAAGTATAATTAGATTATTAATTGGACAGATTATTCTCACCCCTCATATAAGGAATTAGAAAACGAAGTGGGTTAGAAGCAGGTCAATTTTTTTTAAGGTCATGAGACCTGCTACTCCGCTTGAATAGTTCTTTCAATGCTTCTTGTTATCCGTTGACTATATGATTAGCCGATAGTCGAGCCTCGAGTAGTCGTCCTTTGATTGCGCATCTGAGCCGTGATTATATAATAGAAGCTCTTGCTCTCCCATATTTAAAAAAAAGTGCGTTCATCGTGGTATCGGGTTTGTAAACAATCAAATTGTCAACGAGTACTTTTTAGTAAACCATTTATAAAAAATGCTAATGTATAATAATGTAGCAATTATTCTGGTATGAAACAATCGAGCAAGATTATTAAAGTAATAGAAGTTTCTTGCTCCCTCGCTGTGGGTGTATGAGCTGCGAGCAGCGAAGTAAGAGTCGCCAGCAAAGCCAGAAAAGCACACGAGCACAGACAAAAGGATGCGCGCTTCCATTGAGCCGCTTATAAAAGCATATTTCGTTTTCTGCACGCTTCCTACGTCATAATGCCTATAGTATATGTATGTGTATGCGAGTATAATATATAGGCGTTATAGGCGATATCGGCGTAGTTAATATACATGTATAAATGCTACCGAATTTGTGCATAAGCGCAAAGAGCAGCGAGCCCTTGGCCTCTAGAGCCCGCCTGGAAATCATCGCTCCAGCGAGTTAATCGCTCGGATAAGCATCGAAAGAAAGTGAATATAGAGCGTACATTGACTCGTAGTACGATAGCGGTGGCAATCTGCTATGCACATAATTACGCTCTGCGCCGCCGCGTCACATATATAGGTACGTACGTGTGCCCGAAGCGTGGGCAAAGCGCGCACACACTCTCATGCATCTCCGCGCGGTGAATTAGCGATGATGGTGAGTACGAGGCGATTGAGCGCGACTATTACAGCACTACAGCTCGCGCAGATATATACGTGTCCTGAAATGTGCTCGAGTTACGGTCCTCATATCGGCAGGATCATTCGATGACGACGCTCACTGCTATGCGTACTGCTTGTACAGCTCGTAGTTGCGGACCGCTCGCGATCGCATTTGCCGATAGATCTGCTTTGAAGCGAGTTTATACGAATGAGTTTGAATTGAGTCGCTGCAGCACTTGATCTCGCCGTTTTGCTGCGCCGTGAGAAGATCTACGGAACCTCGACGGAAAAATCCGAGCCCGCTGACCGTCGTAGACTTTTCAATGGTTCTGGCATAATTTTTATACACCGCATGTCATATGACTCATTTGTTGTGAATGGCTTTTTTGCTCGCTATTTCTGATCTCGGAAATGCCCTTTATTTCCGACAAAACAAACTGCATAAACCCTCCCCGTAGCCCTTCCGACAAATAACAAATAACGATTCGCCTAGCCTAAAGAGCGAAAACGATACAGGCGTGTCGGACCGGGGAGCCGCCGATCTTCCGACACTCGGCGCTAACAAAGTGCAGAGAAAAAAACACTCGAGGGTTGTACTCGTTAGCCCCGTCGCGTTAATCTTACGAAATCATGCGCGTGCGAACGGCCGAGCTATTCCTCTGAAGAGCCTGTCCTCGGCACGGCGTTTCGCCCTACTGTCCGCCACTCTTTTCCGAAAGGGTCACGTGAGACATGAAACGCGCATTCATTTATGCTCCGACAAGTGCATGGAAAGAAGCTTCAAGGATAAGAAATGTATTCTATATAAGTCTTGCAGCTCATTGTATACATAAGTTTTGCTAGTGTAAAAAGAGGGCACGCGAGGAAGCGCAGAACCAACCTGTCCGAGCTCGAAAGTTGAGTAATTTTCTCGGTCCCATTCGAAACAACGTATTTTGGCCCACGCAGAATTATTTAGGTCGAAATTTTCAAAATGCAAGGAAACCCCCGGAAAGTGCAGTTTTTATTCATCGACAAAGTGCAGGGGCTCGTAACGGGTTCGATTGCCATGCCGCGCGTCCCACATGTGCCGTCGTAGTTGAAATATGTATACATGTATGCATGCATTCACACATATTCACTGAGCATAGGTGAATGAACGTGCACAATGAAGGAGGTCATAGAGATCGCGCACGATTTGGCACAAGGCACATGTCACCCATGATAGATGTGTAGCGGCGAAGGGCTCACACAACCGGAAAGGCCAGTGCACCACTTTCTTGCGTATTATTTTTTTTCTCTCTCTTTTTCTCTTTATCCGCGAGTCAGTCCATTACACAAGAGCAATTCCGATACAGGTGCACGCTGAACAATGTTCAAGCAGTGTCGACGAATTAAATGCTCGGAACGTTTATGGTTGTCTTTTATTTATTTTTCAAAATACAGTACGCGCTTAAAAATAACGCATTACACCAAATTATAATTAATTTTTTTATGTATATTCTCGCCTAAAACATCGAAAATGAAATCGCGATCGCTTTTGCGGGAGCAGTTTATTAGCTTTCATTTGAGTCTTCTAAGAGCTTAAAGTAACAAACGCAATGACCGAAATATCCGTCGGCTGATACGTCAAGTCAGACCGACAGCTCATCGATTTATTTCCATAAAAATATAAGATAAAAAAAAGTTCAAAATTGGAGTATAGGGCAAAAAATGTATCTGCCGGGAAAACCAATAGCATGAAAAATTACAACGAAAGGGAAATCAGGTATGCGGGCCATATAATGTAGAGAACTGCTAGCGAGCTATAGACGAACCAGTAGAAACGTGCTTTTCTCTCTAAATATGTGTGTGTGTGTGTGTGCGCGCGCGCATCAACTCACGTACACACACGTGCACTCGTAGACCATATATAAGCGCTGCATGCTGTAGCTATATAGATGTTTTTTTCTCTAAAGAAGAGTGCACGAAAAACGAAGGAGAAAAAGTTTCCCATATAATTCGTTGCGAGCGAGAGCAAGAGAAACTCGTATACATACGCGAATATATAGAGAGAAAGAGAGAGGCAGCAATACGAGAGCTCCCCTTGCTTTACTACAACAAGCGGGAAGCTTCAAACGTACGAGGCTGTCAGGGGGACCTCATGAGCGTATTGTTGAGGCTCAGGGTAGCCAGCCGCTCTCTCTCTCTCTCTCTCTCTCTCTCTCTCTCTTTCGCTACCGTTCCCTTCTTTCTTTTCTATACGTCGTTGCTGCTGCGCATATACAGAGGGGTTCCCGTAGCTTTATACATCGAGGGTCGCTTTGTCCGTGGAGCTCTATTCTTTTTCCAAGGGGAGACATCGGCTCTCTGTTCTCCTGTACCTTACGCAGTGCCTACGATTATACGCGAGCAACAGTTCTACTCGCTCGGCTTTTTCGGAGACTTTCGCGATCATTTTTTCCTGTGCGCTCGCTTTAAACATCCAATGTAAGACACTTTTTGTCCGTATTTGGGCTTTAAAAATCGCTTTCCCTAACATACATACCCATAGCGATGCCAATTTCATCCAATGAAAACATCCCGTCGATGCACTCTGATATTTTTTCTCCTTTCCTCTTGCTTTAATCGCTCCATCTCCTCGTCTTATCAATCGTCTTCTTGTTTTTCTAAGGCACCTGTACCTTTCACAGAAAAAAGCAAAGAACCGCCCTTAATTAACAGGTTATTTGTTAAAAAATATTTCTATCACTCGATTAAATGTATCAAAATCTTAGTCAGGACACCAATGCATTACAAAAATTGCAAGTCTCTGCAAAAGCTTCTGTCTGATCTATATAGAATTGGTATGCAGTTCTCTATTTCCCTCTCTTTTTGGTAAAATTTACTGTTATTCTAATCGAACTGTGTGTAAGACATCTTTGACTTGGCTATATTAAAGTTATATGCTCGCAGAATAAACAAGTTCACGATGAATTTTACACTCACACTTGCACACTCCACGCACTTGCGAATATACTCACGCGCACGCAAAAAAGCTGCAAACATTGAAAAAAAGAACTAGATAACATGTAAGAGATGTGGAACCATAGGAAAATCGTTTAAAAACATTAAAAAGATCATATAATTAATAATCATAATCATTACTATAATTTGTATAGTTAAAGATTTTTTCCGCTTGAAAATGTTGAGATCATGTCTTTATATCGGTAAGATGGAAAAGGCACGCGATCGAGATCCCTCAGGGCTAATGTAAGATAGTGGATTGCGCTCAACAATTCCCATTCGAGCCCGTAAGGGATGAATAGGGACATGAAGAGCTGCACTGACTGTATCGTGGCAAAAACTAAAAAGGTCATTTTGACAGGTGCACTGTAATAATCCATGGAAGAATATGATTTATGGGATTCTACGGCCCGTTGCTATACCAAAACATGACTCTAACTTATACATGATACATCCTCGCCAAATCTGCTTATTTGAGAACTGAAAATGATAAAATTGAAATTTTTTTCTTCAAATTTTGCGGCGTGAACTAGTTTTAAATTGTATAATAATAAAAGTAATCATTGTCAGTCTTATGCTTAAAATTGACTGCTTTATAACTAGACCTAAAAAATTGAAAGTTTTCCGTGCGACCAGAGAATCGGATGGCATAGAAGGAAACAATATCGAATGAATGACCGACTCAGTTTTGGTTTATTTGCGCTAGTTTGAGAATATAGCATGAGGACGTGTAACTATATGCAGATTTACGGATAATGAACCATATACGTAATATTTGGAAGGTTCAATTTAAACAATACATGATGAATCGGGTACGAGCTCTGTAGATCCTTTAAAAATATCAACTCTTAACTTCTTGATAACAAATTCAAGAGAAAATTATTTTTAATCGGAATGATATAATAATCTCCTTAATAAATTCACGAGTAAAACTGATTTGATGAAAACAAAATATGACCCAATTAGGAGTTGGCAAGAGGCAAAACTAGGAAGTGAAATGAGGTGCTACCGAGCTGGCATAACGAAGAGGGTTTTTAAATTAAAAAGTGGCCGATACCATAAGCAATGGAAAGAAAAGCTCGTGTCTCGCGCAGTGGTTCAAAGGAAGTCTCGGCCAGTCGCCAGTCGGTCCGCAGGATCCTAGCGGAACGACTCGTACAGTATAGTAAACGGTCGCAGCGGTGTACAGGTAGAGGCTTATCCTCTGCTCTTGTGCAACTTTGTGCGCTGCGCACGGCCAGTCTCGGTGCATCGCGCGCTCTATCAAACGTGCCTAACTGTTGTGCAGAACCGACAGTCGTGCGAGTCGGCTCGCAAGTGCCGCAGATGCAGCGCGGCAACGCTCGCGCTTTCTCCCATTCTATTTTGCTGCTATTAACTTGAGTGGCGCTGCCTGTACCATTATGTTGCACACAAAACTTTTTTTCCTCGACTCTCTCGCGCAACGGCGCGGATAGTCGGACGTATGGGATACAACTTGGTCGTGACGCCTGCGCTTGCGCGATTCTCTCTCTCTCCCTCAAATGGCAAGAGTGCGACACACGTGTCGATATGCGTACTCGGGTACGTCAAAAAGGTTTCGGAGCGCCGCAACTCAACTATAAAGCCGATATCGATAGATGTGTGTGATGCCAATGGATAGAATCAATCGTCTATCTCTAGAACGGTGGTCCACGAATCCATTTCAAGTGTGAATCACGCGAAATTAATCAAGGCGAGAATTATTTGTCAAAAATTGTATCAAATGTACAACGAGATCTTTACTCCAATTTAATTCTTACATCATTCCGGTGTTTTGAGGCATGTCGGAAAATCTTTTCAAAGACGTCGAAAATTCAATAAAATCGACGGCTGATGAACGATAGCATGTCAATTCAACGAGCCTTTTAACTGCTCTTAATTTAAAAATATTCTCTGTTTTGAGTAAAAGAGTTCAGATAAAACGGAGATGTAGCGATTACCGAGTCGCATAAAAAAACACATTTGTTCAATCTCGCTGCTCGAGTTCTTACACGTGTAAAAATGTGTACAATTAAATGCACGGCAAATTATGTCGTGGCAGTACACGTGGTCTTGTATACAGACATACGCATACAGATAGCGGACAAGTCGCCGCGGTAATCGTGCACTCGAGTGTCACGCTGTGGCTTTCCTCGATGCCTCCCTCGAGAATAGCGGCAGTTTACCTATACGAGTCGGAGCAACGAGCACATGTAGAGTCAAACATTTTATCTTACTTCGTAATACGGCGTTCGTATATATTACGGTCGGTCGAGTTGTGCAAAACCTCGACGATTTTACAATGGTCCCGTTAATAGTTCAAGACTCAGCTGTTTATCCTCCCCTTGAGGATAGTCGAATGTCGCAAGCGCTGCAAAGCTCAACTTTTGATTTTAACTCGTCAGTTGATTGATACTTGATCAGCCAAAAGTATACTTCACGACAGATTACGCTAGTTTTAAAGTTACGTTGATGCAGCTATGTATAAATGCCCATATAACAATGCAAGACTGACAGAAAAATCAACTGAAAATGAATATCAAATCTCGAGAAACGGAAAGAACGTAGAAGCTCCAACAACAATTCGCGTTCGTATATGCGCCCCGAGCCTCGACTGCTTGAGTGTCGTACTAATTTGTGCACGCAAGCTTTTCCGCAAGCATTTATGCTTCGAGATGTTAAGTTTCAACGAAAAAAAAATGTCCATCATATAATAATGACATTTCAAATTTCAAACTCAAAAAGTTAAAAAAATTTAGGTTTAATTGTAATGAAGTTGCCTACCCGGAAAAGTTAAAACATCGCGCTTCGTCAAAATGGGTTTTTTCACCTCTTATTTCACATTTAATGTTCGGGATTTGTTTAAACAATTTTAATCCTTGAGTATTTATTTGTATAGTTGCCATTTAGACTCTAGTCATTTCGGCAACTAGAGAAGACTTACAATGAGACCTTCTAGGAAGTCCTAAATCACAGATCCTAATTAATATCTTTTAAGGGCTCCGGATACTTGATAATAAAGCTCCCTATGCTTGGTTTAATCTAACGGTCTTATAGGTACCATTTGAAAAAAAATTATTTTTAATAAAGATTTTAGCGATTTTTCATCTCGAAAAGGAATAACTTTAGAAAAAAATAACAAGAACAAAAAAGTCTCCAAATTTTTTGAAGATTACATATAAAACTTTAAAGAACACTTATCACTACTTTTCAGAGACCTGACATTTTTCTTGCAGAGGTCAGCAGATTTTGAGTTTCTAAAAAGAATTTTAGACGGTCATATACAATTCTGAAATAGTTCATTCGTATTTTTTGGATTGTTGGAGACTTTTTGATTTTTGATTTTTTTTCTAATGTTGTCCCTAAAAATAGAAAAATTTTTAAATAAAAGAAGGTATTTTTAAAATGGATCATAAGGATGAAAGTAAAGATAGAGGGCTTCAAAACTCCAAAAAAAAGTTGGTAAAGTTCCGTGACTCAGGGGTGGGAAGGTCTAGTTGTTAGAATTATTCCGATAAGGGTTCGAATCTCAAAGAAATCGGTACGGATGTGAGGTTTATGTAAGGTATAGAAAAAGGAAACAAAAGTAAAAAATATTGACACTAGAGGGATCAGAGAGAGAGAGAGAGAGAGAGAAGGTGTTTGTGAAAGTCCATCGGTCGTCGAATTTTGTTGGCTTGTCTTCATTGTCTCGCCTTGAACCAAGGTTATACACATGCGCCTGCGCACGCGTGCGATGGAGTCAACTTTTAACATTATTAGTAGCGAGCTTTGCTCGGTCATGAGTCTACGTTGTGTGTATTACATCTATATGCGTGCGACGACGTTCTCGTGCACACGACGCAAGTGACGTTTCGAATTTACGATGAGTTTATATCTCCTCTATTCGTAATAGAGCTTCGCCGATCTTTTACAAAAGCAAAGGATTACCAGAGTGCATTACTTCTTTTTCACGCACAAGTTATGACGGGGAGGGTAAAAACAGCAAGGAAAATTATAAAATCGTTGAAAAAATTATTCATTGATCTGTCCGTGAATGTTTCAATATTTTATAAAAAAAAAAATTGATTCAAGTAAAAGAGAATAACATTTGAAAGATGAAGCAGCAAAACGTCTAAAAGATAAAAAAGAATGGAGAGCAAATTAAAATTCATCACATAGCTAAGGGCTAAAAGCTCTGCATTTGAAGTATGTAGGTGCGTATAATGAAGCATAGCAATCGTAGAGGAGCTATCTGTGCAGTTGTAAATTTCAAATAGAAGAAGAAGAAGAGGAAGAAGAAGCAGGAGAAGAAGAAGAAAAAGGAGAATGAGCTGGCGCACAGTTGGCGGGGAGCACGCGCGCTATAGGGACTTTATTTTTAACTCGAAACATTACCGTATACATATGTATTGGTTCCAAGTCTAAAAACGTTGGGGCCCTCTTCCTGTTTGCGCAGCTTCGACTTTGAATCTGGCTATTCGACATTTCTGCTACAGAAGCTATACTTTGAGTTGCCGAGCAAAGCCTCTATTTTCGAAGCACCCGCGCAAATCGACTTCTCGGCTAGGCGCCTGGCCGTTGTGAAGCTCGACGACCACTACGATCTCTGCACCTTCATATTCTTTTTCAATATTTGTACGTATATAATGCAAAACTAAGGGGACCTGCGTGCTTGGCAGCTCGACCTGTGGCTCCGGGATTTCATACGTCCACCGAGCCCCCGATTGAGATATACGTGCGCCAGCTTGAATATAACTAGTGGACTGATTGTCTATCGAGGCTTTTTCTATTTGGTCCGATCGAATTTTCATCGCTCAATTTTTCCCTCAAACATTATTGATCACTGTGAACATGACCGTAGGATCGATAATATTGATTGCGCACGATTTTTATGAAACGCTTTGAAAGTAGCTTGCAAGACAATCACGATTCTACTGATCTTCTCGACAACTTTATGCGTGTAAAAGCCTTTTTTTTCTCATATGATTGAGGTAGATATTATATGATAATTTTTTTTCTCTTACACTTTAGTTACGCATTAAATGTTCTTGTGACTAATCTTTCGACAAAATATATTTTCAATAAAATACGAGCAACGGCCACAAAAACGCTGTTTTAGATGTGGGTGCAATAAAAATGGTGTAGCTTTAATTGTAATGATACCCTGGTAGAAACTTAAACCATAAGTTAATCAGTTCATGTCTTTGTTGACTCCAACTAATAAAATAATTATTTTATTGGTACGTGTAAAAAATCCGAAGCAACAAATGCAGCTATTCGAGTACATATATCGATCGTAGCATATTCATATAACTATGCATAAGCTAAACACCCAAAAACAAAAATTCCTATCGGACGAGAAGGAGGCAGCCGAACCACAGTTCAACCTCGAGAACGACCTCGAGCATTGAGCGTCGCGAGCGAGGCGTTTGGAAACCGACAGAAATTCCAAGTGTCTGCGTCGAATGAAGTGAGGTCGAAAAAGGACGAGCGTGAAATTTCGAGGAAAAATACGCCAAGACTGCCAAAGGCTTACGCTTGCACCTAGTCGAATAAAAATGTTCATTTGGGAAAATGATTTTCCCGCCAGTGTAGTCTAGCTCTCTCGTGTGCTTAAGCAGCAGCCGCAGCCGCGATGTGCCGAGAGCAGTACTGCAAGTTATATAGCGCAGCAGAGAGAAGTTATATACATAACGAAAAGTATGTGCAGTGTCTGGCTGGTTGTATACGTTAGTTGGGAACGAGCTAGATGTGGCATCATGGCTTGGCGCGCCAACAGCCAAGCGCGCATATTGCGGCGCAACGAGAGAAGGCCTCGAAACGTGGCAACAGCGCTTCGCCGACTGTACAACAGCAGTCAGCTCGAGTCTGCGTACACAAGGCTCGTTCGGTTCCGTGCTGATACTCACGCTCTCCTCGACTCGATATATACGCGTATACACACACAGTCGCGCTCGCTTACACACACACCACACACACACACACACACACACACACACACACACACAGACGCGAGCGCAGAGCTCATTTGTACTGGTGCTGCTGCCGTTGCCTGCGCTAAGGCCAAAGCGAATATATGCCTCGCCTCTTCTCTCTAGAGACTTTCTACCTGCGAAATCGGGGTTGTCCTCCTCCGACTGCAACCGATCCCCCCGGAAAAGTATGCCTTTTCCTCGAGTTCGCCTTGTGCCACTCGTCCCGAGCTTCAAAAACTCATTCCTACCAAGATATTGATTTTTTTCGAAATATTACTCAATCGAGCGCTGCTCGAGGAAAATACGTTCTCAGTCTCATTCTGTCTACAATGCCGATGCCAACGAAACGTATACGTTGTGTTTCGGAGACATATATAGACGTACCAACGTACGATTCTCGATTTTTTATTATCATGAAAATCCGATTTTTTTCGAATATTCGTATTAGACGTTTTGAATTTAGAAGCTGCTGCGCGCCTAATTATTGAATTCTGCTCGTCACTGCCGACTGTAAAATATGTGCTATATCGCTCTGTGTACGTACAGACATTGGAAATACGTACAAAGGTGGCGCTGATAGAGCAGCGGTCCGCTGTTTCTTGCACATATATTCATTCATGTATATATAACGCCGAACGTTTTCAAATACTCGCGTCTACAAAGCAGCAGATGCAGCTGCGGCGCGGCGCGTGACAAGTGGAAAATCTCCGCTTACATCGGACAGAAGCGCGCGCACATACACGGCTGACGGCGGCGACGTGCTTTTGCTTAACCGGCTGCAAATGTCTTATGTATATATACAGCGATGCAAGCATGTATAAGCGCGACTTTTAATAGTGTATATACATTTCTTTGCTGGACTAGAGTTATCGTTTTTGCCTAGCTCTCGGACTCGTTGCTTTAGCATCAGGTGGTTTTTTCAACATTTTTTACATGCAATCATTTTTTACAAATTTTAAACTCCATTACTTCAACTATCAATTTTCACCACCTCTTTCGGTCGATTTTTAAAAAAGCTGCGATCAAATTCTCTTCTTTTTATTCCACTTATATTTTACTATAAAATTGCCAACTTTTTTCGCTGAAATCCAAATTTTAGATATTGTTCATAAAAAATGTACCTTGAAAAATCAAGTTGTAAAATTATATAGGTTTTATAACGGAGACTTGAATAATCCAAAAGTACCAAATAATACTAACGATACTCGAATAATTAGAAAAATAGAAACAAATAAAAGCTCCGAAAGAGAATATGGATTTGTACTACTGATTATTGCACTGAATGAGAGAAAACTTTACACAGGTAAAAAGTAAGTAGTGAGGAACGAGAAGCGTAATGACTCGGTATTATAACGAGTAAAGCAACAGCAATGCAGCGCTTGAAGTTCGAAAGGCTCGCTGCTACACGAGTGTGTGTACGTATGAGTGTGAGCGTATATACGTGTGGATGTGAGTGTGCTATAGAGCAGAGTCACTGCTGCTGCGGCTGAGAGCTCGATGGGGCAACTTTCTAGTTTGGCTGGCTGCTGCTGATGCGTTATGGTTCTCCGCTCTCTCTCTCTCTCTCTCACATTCTCGTCTGCTATGTGCCGACGAGTTGTGGGCTGTACCTCGTGAGCGTGTAGGTATATATACATTTACATCTACCTATATATATATATATATATATATATATATATATATATATATATATAATAAATGTACACATATATATTCTTTTTGAATGTGCATGTGCCTGCGCGTAGGCTTATGCACCCATACACATATACACGCATGTATATAATGTATATGAGTAAATCTCGTGATATTTTAATACTTTTGTCAACTTCACAATATTCGTATGAAAACTTAAAAATGACCATTCCTGGCATTGTTTATGTTAAGTTTTAAACTTTTTCTTTTCTTGAGAACAACTTTCAGTGGGGTCCAAACTTGAATTCATACAAAAAAATGCATTTTATGGCGTTTTTTATGCGTTTTGAAATTCAACGCATGCTAATTTTAATTTACAAATTCTGATTCCCGATAGGCTTATTGAGTTTTTTTATCCAAATCATCACCAAAAAATCCTTAGAAACTGTACTTTCGAAAAAAATGCCACTAAATCGTGTGCGTCGTTACCCGCGCCTTCTACGCTGTTAAGAAAAATTCAACTCGATTTTTAGTATTTTGATGATTTTTTTTATAAAGTCCCAATATCCCAATAGGCTCCACCATGAATCATCACCAAATTATGGGGAAAAATAGTTTTTGAGTAGCAGAATCGAGTGGTATGTCTATTTTTGGTGTGCGTGCCTTGTAAAAAAATTTATGTATGATATATACATGGAATTTACCCCATTGTTAATTTTCAGTGCATTTTAATCGAATTTTGCGTTACACATCAACAGTTTTACTATAAATGGCACGATTTATATTGCCCTTATTAGTTTTTGACATTTTGGAAAAGATGACGCTAAGTGATTTTTTTTAAATGTCAAAAAATCAATATTTTAACCAAATTTAGGAGCAAATATTGTCTTGAAAATATGGTTCATCAGCTTCAGCTTTAACATGAACTTTTTCAAATCCTCGATGGCCCTCGCCCGAATTTGATGGGCACTATTTTTTTCAGGTTTCTGAAACACTTGTAAGTTCCCAAAAAAATTTTCACGAGTTTGCTTTAAAAAAAAAATTTTTTTGTAATAGCAAAATATTAAAATTTCACGAGATTTACTCATATATAAATGCATGCGTGAGAACGAAAAAGACGACGGTGGCTCTCCTCTCGCCCTCCCGACTGGAGGCTCTCGATCGTATTGCTGAACGTCCTTTTCATATTTTTATATGTAATTTCTCAGCCTTTGTACCGATCTTTCGATCGCGATTTTTTGTGTATACGCGGCTTACTTTAATTTATTGACAGCGTATCTAGAAATTTTCAATATTCCATCCTAATTTGACGTATTCTTATTTAGTTTTGTCGAAAAAAGAACGGTTTTTAATTGGAGGATCTATTTTCACGTAATCTTGAATTACAGTCGTCTTCGTGTTATAAATTCAAAAGCCAAAAAATAAAACAAAAAAGCAATAAAAAACAAGGTACGATAGAAATACTAGTGAAAAAACGATCATCTTATGGAATAATTTTTCAAATCGAATTCTATAATAAACGAGTGTAGATCAATTACGATTCACTTTTTTGGCAGCATGGCAATTTTTATAAGTAGTTTCTCATCAAGTTCTTTATCAAAGTTGTTTGTAGCTGCGCTTGTTAAGCTTTCCTTTGCATACTCGGACATTAGAGAATAATTCTAATGCATAAAATATGTAGTGCTTTACTGTTTTTTACTTGACTTTCATAAGAAGAAAAACAAAATCATCATCATTAGCAGTGGAGACATCGCATCAGGCTGTTTTACTCGATTTTATTGAGATAGGGCTTAGGCTATCCTCCGAGTCTCCTTTTTTCTATAGCAGCCCACGCCTCCCGGCCTTTCGCAAAATAAATCGACTCGCTCGTAATGTAGAAGTTCAAGGTGTTATGCGCATGTGTGCATATATGGGAGCGAAAATTGGTGAAGGAATGCATGTGGAACTTTGAGCAGAATCTCGCAGTGTGCTGCATGAGACACGAGACTGTCAGTCGGTTGTTTGCGTGCGCACGAAAGAGAGATAGAGAGAGAGAGAGAGAGAGAGAGAGAGAAAGATGAAAACTGGTTCCTGCGTTGCAGCGCGCCACGAAAATAAATAGCTCGTCGCGCGCACGCACACCCTCGCGAGCCTGCGGATGCAGCGAACTGTGCACTAGCAAGCGCAGTAGCAATAGTCTCGGAAAGCCGGTTGCATGTGGATATGCCAACCTGCACAGATGCATATGCCTATACAACTCATACTAGTGGCAACAATTGTTGCTAAAGCTGAGCGAACAATTTATTTTAATAATTGTGATTAAATACTATACTTATATATCAAATGATAAATTAATTTAATCAACTTACATATATTATTTAAAGCATTTAGAAAAATAAAATTTTCTAATCGTACCGAACATTTCTATAATCAAATTTGTTAGAATATAATAATTCAAAGTAATTGTTTAATATATTATGATACTATTAATTAATTTTAAAAAATTAGTATATTTCAATCGATAAATTATAACTATACAAATGATTATCCTTTGAATTTTTCAGTATTATCATTTTCAATTGTTTATCACAAACGATTTCATACAATTCAAAAATTAGTGTTTACGATTGAATTCAATATTTAGCACGGGTTAAATATTGAATACACTTGATACAGGGATGATTATGATTTTCCAATCAACCCAAAACGTTTATTACTCTCCAAATAACCCACGGATTTCCACAATAGAAGGAAGGTTTTTCACAATAGCAAAGAAATTAATAACAGTTTGAAATAGCGTTCTATAAAACTATATCTATAAAATATAAATCTAGAAGACGTCACGACGATTACAACGATTATTACAATGATGAGAAATTGAGACCGTTCAAAAGAGTGCGTCGTGATGATAATTTGGAGATAAAAATAGAGATTTAAATGAGTAACTGCAGTATATTTCATAATTCGCGATTTATTAATTATTGGGTTTTGGGCACAATGTAAATAATACACAAAAATTTGGATGATTAAATCGAAAAATTAAACCTTTTGAAAAAAGCATATTATAGTGTCTGAAAAAATGTTAAAAAGACGTATTGCTTTTTAAATTTTTTCATCAGAAAACATAACCATGACTTTTTTTCGTTCAAGTGCTTCCAGCTCGATTTAAAGCATCAGATAGATTTAAACGCAAGTCTGAAGACATATCTCAGAAGTTAAGGGATGATGAAACTAGTTTCTGATTTATTTGATCCTTCAGATACATCAATCATATCATTTGGGTACGGGTTCAATGAATTAATACAAAAATTCTGATGAATATACCGTGAGCATCCTCTAAAAAAGTTTAAGGGTTAGCAGAGGGGTAAATAATGATCGTATTGATTCCAAAATTTATACAGCACATCTTCGGGTCGCTCAAAAGTCATCATAAAAATTTGGACGCAATCGGTTGAACGGTTATTGAGATATCGTGTTTACAAGGCAGTTCTGTTTTAACAATAGTAGGACTTCGCTTCGCTCAGTTGAATTATGCAGCGACTCTCGTGATTTATTTTTTCCACCGATGTATTTGTTCAAGATCTAATGCGATCTATAGATCCGAAGAATTTTTTATAATTTGTCCGCAAATTTACGACTGCGTTGAATTTTCACCACTTATCGAATCTATACATAATATGTCGGTCAGCTAAGTATATGCAGCAGGACCGAGCCACGTTGCTCAGCTCCAAGTATACGTTAATGCTTTTTTCTGAAGAAAATCAAAAAAATGGATGGTATTTTTGACAAAAAAAAAGTACTTTTAGCAAAAACGCATGGGGATACTGATCGAAAGGAACAAGTGGTCATGGTTATTGCATAGTGTGTACATCCGACAGCTAATCTCTCGGCCAAACGTTGAACGATTGGACGTACACACTTTGCGCCAGAGAAAGAGCGAGGAGAAACGAGGACGATATCGTGCAGGGCATCCCTGAGTGCGTAGAGGATGTTGACGTCGGCGTCGACGCTGACGACTGCTAGTACAACGACGATGACGACGACGACGACGA
Organism: Trichogramma dendrolimi; assembly: GCA_034770305.1. Lineage (NCBI taxonomy): Eukaryota > Metazoa > Arthropoda > Insecta > Hymenoptera > Trichogrammatidae > Trichogramma > Trichogramma dendrolimi. The sequence goes on from JAPMIB010000047.1 coordinate 303,097, forward strand.
CGACGACGAGGACGGCGAGAGGGCAAGGAAAGGACAAGAGGAGGTGGGCGGCTGGGAGCTAGAGAGAATAGATGTGACGAGCGTCGGAGATTCAACGCGCAAGACTCGACGTCACGAGTTGATTGCACTTGCTCTCTGTTTTTCTTCATTTCGCAAGCTCGCTTCAAACTCGTTTTTTTCCCCTATATTCCTCGCGCGTTTTACCCCGCGCGTCCCAATGTATGCGTTAAAGCTAGATGTGCTGCTGTGTGTCTGCAACCGTCTACGCGCGGGTATGTATATAATATATATATATATATATATGCGTGAGTCCATACAGTGTATGTGTGTATAAGTTTGAACACGCAATTCTCTGCCTCTCTCTCTCTCTCTCTCTCTATACATATAGGTATATGCAAGTTATGTGGATATATAGACGGCAGGCTGCCTGACTGCTTTTATATAACTATAAGTATATAGCAATAGCTGTTGCAAGGGAGGGTGGGTTGCTCGATGCTGGCGCGCGCGGTTGGCCAATCCGAGCTGCAGAGCGGGGGTGGCAGGGGTTACCACAGCAACGCCCCCTGCGCCAGTTCTATATAAGGCAGCGTACACTCACACCGTCTCACGTGTACTCGATGCCTGCACAGAGAGTCGACGCCGTCGATGCACACGTACACGCACGCATACAGAGAGAAACGTACCCACATAACTACGAGTGCGAGTACGACTAGGTATATATCGGAGTTTCTACTAGTACCAGCCGCCTCCCAACGCGCCAGTCATCCCCCTCGCACCCACCCGAGCGCCCCGACGCTTTGCTCTACGTTGCACTAACGAGCCGTAGTGTGCTATATATGCTCTCTGCTCGTGCACTACTCAGCTATTATATCTATAGAGCTATATTCTGCTTGCTGCTTTTAGCTATACCCAGTACATATACATGTATACAGTATACACGTGCACGGGAATGATTCATTTTCAACTCCGAGTCTCTCTCTCTCTCTCTCTCTCTCTCTCTCTCTCTCTCTCTCGTTCGTTCGCTCTCGAGATACTATACGTGTAGACCGGAGATTAATCCCAGATATACATATAGACGTTTTATTCACGCATATATATATACGCTCACCCACATATATATGCAAAATATATACATATATAGTTAACTTGTACGTTAAAAAGAGCAGAGTGAGGGCAAATTTATGTGCTCAACCAAATTTTACTTTGGCTATAGATCCTTTTAATGGATATTATAATAAAAATTGAGAAGCGCGATTTTAACAACCCTTCAAAACTTCACGTTTGAAATGAATCAAGAGCGATCATGTCTTTGTACAGAACTATCAATTAGTAAAATTCACTCCAGCTAAGCTCAAGAAAAACGAGCGTTTTATATACTAATGACATTTTTTTTAACTGAATAAAGGGCAATGTGTATATTTACCTAAAATTTTGTGCAACACGATTTTTGAAACCAGACTTCAAACGGAACGACGAAAGATGTAGCAAGTACACGAGAATAACGCCTAATCGTATGGAAGCTTCAATGATTTCGATTTGACGTAATCGATATTATACGTATGCTCGGTCCAAGGCACGCCAGGCCCAGGTCAATATCATGTAATTGATTGCAGCGTGCCTCCTCTCTCTCTCTCTCTCTCTCTCTCTCTCTATCGGGTGCGTGCGCGAGCACATACGATGTAATTCCCTTGCATAAGCTCGCTAGTATGTAAATGACTATTTGGAAGTATTAATGGCACGTGCGGCAACATAATTGCACTAGTCAGAGAACCCGTATTTATATTCGAGGATGAATGATCCAGTAACAAAAATGTCTTAGAATTATAAAAGAACCCTTTCCTATTTTTTCAAAATTTATTCAGCAAATTTTAAAATTTTTCAACAACTACAAAAGTAAAATTTTCAAAAATCGCTTTTGAAACTTCCGACAAACTCGAGAACGCCTTTGATGCGTTTCATTAGATTTTTATTCTTGGAAAACTTTCATTATTAATTTCATAGTTGAAAAAATTTTTAAACTTATGAAGACAATTTTTTTAAAATTTTAAAATTTAAATGTTTTTCGATCGATTCTTAAACGTTTTGATTATTGAACAATTTTTATTTAAATCTAAGATAACTATTGCTGTGTCATGTGTTTTAAAATAATCAATAACTTTTGGAAAAAAAATTTTTCATTGATTTTTCGCATGAAAGCATTCACATTACCATTTATTATACAAATTTTACTATTTTAAGTCTGGATTTTGAAAAGGCACAAAATTCTAGGTCGAAATGTGTGTCTACGAAATTTTTCGTCATCAATATTATGTTGTAAAAATAATTGTATGATGTAAAAAAAGTAATTTTTACTATGTTACATAGTAAAATTCGCTACAGCATAGTAATTTTTATGAGAATTGTTGAGTGTTATCTTCTAGTTACAATGTACATACGGTAACCTTTCATCGATTTTTTTTCTCAAAGCGATGATTTGCATTTCCAAAGCATCTTTTAGTTTTTCTTATAAGTTTTCTAGAACAAAAATACCTTAGCTCAAAATTTTTTACACTTTTCTAGATAGTGATTTATGTTTTAGAACCATAAATAGCCAATATTTTTTTAAGAAAAATCGTTTCTTGGGACAGAGTGACAATAATCCTGAAGAAATTGATACGTATTTATTGTCTAATTTTTAAACTACTTTTTTTTCATTTTTTACATATAAATTATTTGAGGCTCTAAAAAATTTGAGTTAGTGATTTTTGTATATGAAATAAAAAAAATTTTTGATTAATATTTTCTTCAAATCGAGTTATTTTAAAAAGAATCATTTTAAAAATTTTAGATCATTTGTTTTTGATGCCACAATATTTTCAGAGTGTGTTTCGAATCCAATCACCGGCATTACATTTTTTGAAATTTTCCATATTTTGTACAGGCCCTTAATTATCCGACAAATTTAAAAAAAAAATTCAGGGCTCTCCGGATCGTTGAAAAATAACTTTGTGAATTTTTTCAAATTTTTGAAGTAAAAAATGGCTTGTGAATCGGTATCAAAAGTAAACGGCATGGAGTATAGAATTTCGGTTTTCCAACGATTTTACTGTGTTGTAAGAAATACTAAAAGCGAGTCCGGCTCCAAAGACCCCTGGAGTAATTATATATCATATAAAAAATTCTGACTTTTACCTACACTGAAAGAAATAACCATACTGCGTTATGAAAACGGCTTTGCTTGGCTCAAGAAATACAAAAAAAATCTTGAGACAGGCTAAAATTTAGCCTGACACAGTGCAAAAGCGACCGCGAGTATGTGCGGCAATGACTCGCCACTGGGCCATCGCAACTTCGTGTACGCACTCTGAAGTTCTCGCACACGAAACATTCAGCCAAAAAAACCAACACGCATAATGAACTGATTTGGTTTTCACATCTACCTCACGAGACCTGAACAATATAAACATTAGCCTGCACTGCAACCGAGTAGACGGCGAGCAGACAGCAGCAATGCGCGTCCTACGATATGTTTATATTGTTCAGGTCTCGTGAGGTAGATATGAAAACCAAATCAGTTCATTATGCGTGTTGGTTTTTTTGGCTGAATGTTTCGTGTGCGAGAACTTCAGAGTGTACACGAAGTTGCGATGGCCCAGTGGCGAGTCATTGTCAAAAAGATACTCGGTCACTTTTGAACTGTGTCAGGCTAAATTTTATCCTGTCTCAAGATTTTTTGTATTTCTTGAGACAAGCAACGCCTTTTTCATGACGGAGTATGGTTATTTTTTTCAGTGTTTATAAGAGGCAAAAGACTGCGCATGGGATAATACTTTTAAAATTCGAGTGAGACACCCACGAGAAACTGCAAAAGCTTACCAATATTTTGTTGTAATCACGAGATTCTAGCATGTATCAATTCATATATTTTCATACTCGTATTCTCTGCATTCATTCTTTTTATACAAATAGATGAAACGCCGCTGCTTCAGCAAGAAAAGATTTTCCGAAAGAAGAGAAACGATAGGCCCGCAGTAAACAATAACACTGGTACATAAATCGTCATCAAAATGTCATATGGGTGGTTTCCCATTTTGATCTTTTAATTAATTTTTTTTTTAATTTTTTCTATTTATTCACTTTAAAAAACGTCGATGTACAGTAAGGAAAAATGTTTCGATGAAAATTATGACTTATTGCAATTTAAGTATTGTCAATATTACTTAATTTTGATCCCAGTCATCCGCCATATAATGTGTTGTATACTTGTAACGAAATTCACAGGAACTATATCGGTAAAACAATAAAGCTGCTACGGATCAAAAATAAGCACAGATAAAGTCTAAGTGTCACCCGTAACAAAATGTAGCAACTAGTCGAAAACGTGCGAGTTTCGTCATTTTAAGGCTTCGTCAAATCATGAGTATAGGCTCACCACTGATACGAAAGATACGATAAGATATTAATTTCAATGGGAAATAAACTGCTTAGGTGTAAGCTGTATAAAATATTTGTCAGAGTCTACGAGAATGCAAATAGATAGCTGTATCGGTGTAAAATTTGTGCAATGGAAAGATGCGCACATCGGAGCAATAAAAATATGTAGAAGAAACAGAAATGATTTGCTCAATTGAATAAAGCAAGAAAAATACAGGGTTAATTGCATAAGGACTGTGAAGCTCCATATGGGCTCTTTTATAAATACGTATAGGCTGGACAGTTGCGAACTGCGAGTAGGCTCATGATCGCGAGTCAAGCCAGGAAATGTAATGCGTGAATCGAAGAGTAAAGCGAAGGCAAAAGTGTCGCATACGTCATTGTGGCCAGCGAGGAAGACTGCAAAATTACACGATTGTATAGAGAGAGAGAGAGAGAGAGAGAGAGAGAGAGAGAGCGCTAATGGGAGATAGCAACGCGCGCCAAGAGAGGCGTCAAAGAGCACGTGCTATGCGTACAGTAACGTAGCGAGCCACTACTCGTTGCCTATATAATACAGCAACTCTCTAGATGCATGCTCGATCTCTGCGCCGGCGGATGCAGCGGCACGTGGACGCGTGCTCGGCGGCTTTATCGCTCTGTTGAGCCAATTAAAGGAGCATTCGTGGCGCTAATCGACAATTAAGCGCACGAGTCGGATCGCCGTCGCCAGCACCGCACGCGCCCAAAACTCTAATGCCTCTCTCTCTCTCGCGCGCGCGCGCGCACCTCACTGTGTACAGCCACCAGAGAGTATGCCGTTTGCGACCGATAGATCCAACCCGTTTGCGATTAATCTCCAAGAGCAACCTGTCGCGAGCAGTCGGCTGACTCAGCACGTTCTCGCGGCAGCATCTCTCTCAGCTTATGCACCGAGATCGCTTCATCTCGTAATCTTGCAGCTGCTGCTGTACCAGCTATTGTTTTGATGCACCATACCTCCTCCAAACATCCATCGACTGACAGGCCACTTTCAATTATGCACCGGAAAAACGTCGCATTGCTCGAGTACCCTACAATATCATATCCTAAAAATCAGGTGCTGAACGAGAGACACGAAATCTGCTGATTTTATCAATTACTCGTAATTTCTCGTGCTATAATAAATTAAGCGTGTGTCAACTTACCTCATGATTTATTTACACAGCTGCTTGTAATGCGCGCCTCTATTGAATGGCAATTATATTGGATCATATCTTCCTCGTCTGCTTTTGAGAATATAGAGACCAAAATTAAATGGACGCAGGCACGCGACATTTAATGAGCTATTAATGTCCATTAATGAATAATCCATTTTCATTGAGCCTACAACGGACCCCGTCGTTCGCGCAGTGAATAAAAGTAAAAACCAAAACACGATCGGTGGGTGGCTGCGCTCAAAGATTATTCGATTTTAAAAAAAGGTTCAATGTGTTTTTCACATACGTATTCGTAGATGGATCGAGGTAGTGATCGTTGAGACGAATTATTTAATAAAAAGCTCATTCCTGGCCAAAGACTGACTATGCAGCATTGGATTTATTCAGCAGTTAGCTATAGATACCAACAGGTGCGTGTATGTGTGTGTACGAACATAGTACAGACATTGTAAAACGAAAGCAAGCACAGTGTCATTTTCGCGCGTGCGATACTGCTTATCTTCTCGTCGAGACGCTGAGCAAGAATGAAAAAAAACAAGCGCCACTTGTTTGATGCTTGTGAACTCAGACATCGAATCAAAGTTTTTTTTAAATTTTTTCATTTGTCACCGACTTTATGTACTGCTATTGGCTATCGTGATTATAGGATACGTGAATTACCAAATAACCACGTTTTTATAAGCTCATGTTTGGTTTTATGACAATACGAAATCAAGATTGAAAGAAAAGAAATGAATGTTATTTGTCCAAAGAAATTTTATGATATTACAAATACCACCACACAATACTTTTAAAATAATTTTAAAAAAAGAATAATTCTTTGCGGCATTTTTCTTAACAAAATTTGATTTACGTAAAATAATGATACATAAATGAATGTCAAATCCACCTTTTAAAACGTGTATAGTTAGCTTTGGCAATTGTTAAATCACTAACAATGTACAAAATCAATTCTAATTCAAATGTAAAATTTGATTAGAATTTAAAAGAAAGAAAGCAAAACCTTTTTACGAAAACACTATAAATGTGTATTAATCTAATGGTTATTAATTCAATAAAAGTTAATTATATGCAAATTTATCCAATTTCTTATTGTTACAACTATTGCACCGACATAAAGCCATTCACTAATTCATGAAATACACATAGACATAAAACAACATTTATATGACTTGAAAAAAATACTTGTAGAAAAAATTGGTCACTCTACGAGGGAGCTCTATGATGGACTCAAAAATGAGTTTCAATTGAACATGCAATTTTATTTATGAGTTTCAATTGAAAATTTATATTTTATTGAGAAATAATGATTAGGAAAAAATTCGTTCTCTCGTCAAAGGTTTGAATATTTTATTGTTTCCGAATAAGGAATCAGTGAGTATTTATCATCGTTCATATGTAAAAATGAGAGGTAGCATATTATCAGGAGGAGGCTCTTTGACAATGAATTGTCAGTGATTTTTTAATTAATATCTCAAAATAATAATTCATTTCTTGAGATTTGTTTTTAATTTTATTCGTCTTATATCAATTTTCCGACCTTAAGGCATCATTGCGATTCAACCATTATATATTGCTTGTTTATTTGAAAGGATGGGGGGGGGGGAGGTAGGGTAGGTTTTGGATTGGATTTTAAAAAGTGTTTTTAAGCATGTAGTAAATCGAATTTATCTATAAATTATACACATAATTGATAGTTTTTCGAAAAAAATTCATTTAAATTTTCATCACAAAATAACCAAAAATAAGCTAGCTACAGCAAATTTTCTCACACAACAGCAACAAAATTCGGTGACCACTGTCTCACAAAATCTACTTGACCAATTCACTTATATTTTACACGCTACTTGTATACATAATGTATAAGGTACTGGCATCAAGATAATTTAACTTTTGCAATATTATATGCTATTTTAATAACAAATAAGATGACTTTTTACCTTCATTTTTTTTTACTTCAAAACGATGCCAAGAACTGAAAAAATTATTTTAAACGAAACATCTCGAAATCTTTAGATCTTATTTTGGAATAGTTGGAAAAATTTGAAGAGGATCGGTCGAGTAAATTTTAAGGGTCCTCTATACACGATGTGAAATGATCAGTCGGTAACACCAGCTACCTAGTTATATTTATGTTCAATCTGAAAAATTGGAAATGTTATTCGCAAATAATCGAGTTGACGCCCATTCTAATACACTCATTAACATTGTGGTCGAGTTTTATCCAATTCCATGAATTATTCAAGGAGAAAAACGAAAACTACGAATAATCATGATCAATGTTATTTAATAGGTTATGATTATTCGTAGTTTTCATTTTTCTCCTTGAATAATTCATGGAATTGGATAAAACTCGACCACAATGTTAATGAGTGTATTAGAATGGGCGTCAACTCGATTATTTGCGAATAACATTTCCAATTTTTCAGATTTAGCATAAATAGGATGGTAGCCTAGCGTTACCGACTGAGTGTGTATAGAGAGCCCTTAAGTTACCTTGTCTACTTAAGTGATCTTTTTTTTAATTTTGAATGAAAGTTTACTGTAGCTAGTTTATTGTACATGTAACTGAATATACTTCAAATATTTATTTATATGTATATAATTTATAGATTAGTCCATTTTACTATGTGTTCAAAATTCGAAATCTAGCGAGCAGACCCGATCCACAAATAATATTTTTGTCCTAGTATCTAAGAATTTTGTGTGCAGTGCGATTTTCCCCCCGGTTAATTGGTATGAAAAGTCAGGAAGGTGGTTGGTTAAGTTGACCATGTGCCTATCACTAACTTGTTTCGAACGTCACCGATTTACTTTGCAACAGATTTCATTTTTCTAAAGAGAGCCATGATCGTCAACATCCGTGGAAAAGAGGAGCAGTTTGAGGCCAATCGTGCAATATACACCCGCATTCCGCAGATATTAGAGTCAAACGGAAATCTGAGCACGCACCCGCATTCAATGAAAGCCGCTTCCGTTGGCATTGTTGCTGGCATGGTCACGGACTGATGCATGGGCAGATTTGTGAGCGAGCAGACATGGGCAACCATACGCGAAGCAAAACCTACGCAAGCAGCGGCAGCAAACGCAAGCTCGAGTTGAAAAAAAGCTTTTATATTTCCCGAAGGCTTGCGCGCTCGTTCAGCAGCGGCGCTGTTTCTGCTGCAGCAAGCGAAAAACGATAAAAAACAATATGTGGAGCCTGTTCGCTTGCTTGCCTTGTGATGCACTTCATCTCTGCATCCCTGCTCTGTTACGTTCGCGCGCGCAAAACTGGTTTCGAAGGATGTTTGCTCGCTCGCTCGTTCCATATTTTTCTGTCTTCTCCTCCTGCCGATGCTGCTACTGCTACTTTTGTTGCTTCTTCTGCTTATTCTCTTTATCCATGGCTCCTTGCATTCGAAAATTATAGTCGCGTCAGAGTGCAACATTAAAATAGCGATTCGTGTTAGCTAAAACCAAACTGTCTCTCGCCAGTGTAGCCGATTTACTTCTCCCTTGGTTGCATCGATTCTTCCGATTCGAAAACAACCAAAAATTGGGAAAAATCCGTTTTTCCCATCAACTTATTTTATTTTCAAATTTTCATCCATTCCCGAATCGAGGAAAAATTAGTTTTATCACATAATCCGTTATCTTTGTTAGATGTTGATTACTTTTGTGAAACTAGGATATATTATTTGACAAAAATTGTAGAAAAAAGGTAAATAGTTGTGGCGATTTGGTTAGTAAAAAACAGCTTTGGAAGAAAACTAAAAAAAAACAAAAAAAAAAAAAAAACAAATCAAAGACGTAGACGTATTAGTGACTAGTAGTTGAAAGAGCAGTAGCAGAAGTAATATCAGTAGCATAGTAGAAGCAACATCAGCAATAGCAGTAGAGTTGCAGCGAGAAAAGAAGAGAAGAAGAAAGAGGGAGGCGAAAAATAGAACGAATGGTCGTGTTTAAATATTGGTGCGCGAGTTGCGCAGCAGAGAACGCAATGGGAGCAGTGTTCGCTTTGGCGCACGCTTGTAGCTACACACAGACACCGCCGAGATACTGCACACCGAGGCAACTGCGTATAATAACGCGGGTGCCGGCGAGGATCGATCGATAGTCCTGGTGCGCGCAGCAGTAGCAGCAGCAAGCAACCAGCCAGCCAGCACGGCACAGCAGTACACATCTCTCCTCGTCCTTATTCCGCTCCAGACTCCGAACGAGTCCCGAGAAGTGGTTCCAATCGAGATGGATATATGTGTGTGTTGTATATTGTGTACGTGTATGCGCACTCGTTCAATGCGTACTTTATAATATCGATCGGCTCGCTCTCTGCGCTAATAATCGATTCGTTGCTATATTTGACTATAAAGCGTGACGCTATATACGCTGGCATATTTACGCGCGATGCAGAAGCGCAGCGCTTTATATATACATTCGTTCTCGGTTGGTGACTAACGAGAGAGCGAGAGACAGAGGCTAAAAAATCGGCTTTTCCACTATCATCCTCCTGGCTGCGCTCACGTCGCTTACACACGTTGCTCTCGCGTGTGTTTGTGCACTGATCGGCATACGCACACTGCAGTACAGCGACACCCTGTTCTTACGCGCCTCGTATTATTATATATACCTTGCGCTTCTCTGTTCTGTACATGTATATATATATATATATATATATATATATATATATTTATGTATATATGCAACCTGACGTGACAACGTATATGTATATACACGCGCGCTTATGCCCACATGCTATACGTAAAGCCCTTTCGTTCCGAATTTCGTGAGAAGAGTTTTTGTGCCATAAAGTAAAAAAGCGCCTTAATTCCATAATGTCATTTACTAAATGATAACTTTCAACGCCACCGTACTATTTATTTATTTTTTTTATACCGAACTATTGATTATATCAACTTCAACGTTAATTCAGAAAAATAATTCCTTTGTTTTTTTGTGATATTTGACAATAAAATCGTACCTATCTATAATTGAGGGAACGTTAAAAAATTAATGGAGCTACAATAAATTAAATGCAGCAGTTTTATTAATGAGTGACAGTTATTCGGAATCTTGTCGAAGAATGAACTATTTTAGCCAGAGCTGGTAACAACATGTCACCGTTGCCTGGCAACGTATTTAACAACAATTGTTTTTTCGGAGTTCGCTTCTAGCCGTAGCCTCTGGACTGAGCTATCAGCCCTTTACAATTAAACTTTACATCATTTTTTAGAATATCGTTTCTCGCTCAGCGCCCACTATACACTATCAGTTGAAACATTTGCACGTGTGGCGAAAAGCTAACAGTTCGTACGTAAAAAATTGCACGTCTATCTGCTTAGTCGTTCTCGATAGAGCGCCAAGCGAATGTGTTTGTGCGCCAGCTAATGCGATCAGAATACTTTAGGGTTGAATAGGTAAATATGAGGTTTCTTACCATCGACTACACCTTGCAGTTTCATAGATATTTTTGTGAATAATCCTCGTGAGTTCTGAAATAACATGCCAATTCACGAAATAACTTATCGTTGTAAAAAGTGCAGAATTATTTAATTTTAAGGTAAGAAAAGTAGAGTGCAAGGAACCTATCACTGGATCGAAAGAAATTGCGCTAGCTTTTAACGAAAAGATTTTAAGAGAGAAAAAAAATGCGACTGTGCTAAGGGTATTGTTTGTAGAAATTCATGAACCAAAAAAAAACGAAAAGAGAATTCGCATTGTTGACTCGGTAGTATCTCTTTTTCTCTCCCCCATCACATCAAGTTGAGTACAAATTAATTAGCGACAATTCCGCCGACGCAATTTCAGCTCTGATTTTCAAATCATACACAATTTACAAACACTCGTTTTCGAACCTTATCTGTAGGTTTTCCTGTCGTACGCACATGCTTATTAAACAAAGATCATATTTTTCTATTGGCCTTTTTTCCGCGAAATTCCTTTATTTTTTCGAAATACCTATATGAATTAAATAAGAGAGAATTTGAGCAAAGCTGCAGACGTAGTTGTAAAATTATCATCTTTCGCATGATTGATTATTGAAATTTTAGAGTTGTTAATTAATAAAAGGCTCAATACACCTTCAAATACTGTATCTACGATATAAGTTACGATAACAGTTTTAAAAACTTGTTCCTTCTATTTATTAGCTTCACCGATTGTTTTTGTATTATAACTTATAAACTCATTTACTCAACTCGGTTGAATGCACCATTTTTTGGACCTTCTTTGCTTTTTCTTGATTCGATGAGTTAGGACACACGCTTATCCAAGGGGTACAAATCATTACGTAAGCAGACAACAACTGACGAGCTGAAGTTAAAAGCTCCAAGCACGTTGCGGAATATTACATTCATGGAGCATTCATCAGTCGGTGTCGATGTTGCGACGATTCGCCAGACGCACAACGCGCTGCACGCAAGTGGTTTGAATAAGAAAATATCCAACAACGTTTGAACGAGAAGTACGGGTGTTCGTTTTGAATCGAACGATTCAACCGTTTGCAACAGTTTGTCACCATACCCTAAAATAAAAGAAGAAAAGCACAGAAAGTTGAAGGTTAGCTTGGCCCGGGTCTCTGATAAAATTGCTACCAACTCGGCCGTCATTATACAGAGTTTGCTGCACACTTGACGCGCACGCATTCATATATCGCACTCGCGGCTTATGTAAGGCTGAAAAGTTACATAGCTGCACCTACGCGTCTATACATTTACCACAATGCCTCACAGACTCGAAGGAGCGAGCGCCTCTCACCACAACAGGACTACGCCGCTGCTCAGATACATGCTTCTGTGCGACAATATCATAAATGCGCCTCCATCTCGTCTACGTGAATTCAAAAAATCACAAACACTGATGAAAATATACTGCATTTTTCATTTTTTTTTTTTCAATTTTTACTTGACACTTGATTATTTTGCTAAATTAACAGTCTTTTTATAGTATGATGGTGTTAGAAAGTTAACATTTCGAAACGTCAAACAAGAAGCTTGCATTATCCCCCACAATATCTGTGAGTGTCCACATGCAACTTTCAGTTTAATCACTGCTGTAAAGATTTTTGGGTTTCAACGTTGCATCACCATTATGTCATATGCGAGAGTTTCGAAATTTTTTTTTAAATTGCTCGTGTGCTTGATAATGATGTACGACACATCTGTTAACGAATGCGTACCATACAAAGCTTGGAAGAAGGTAAACCGATCTAAAGTACAAAAAATACCGTGTGCATCTTAACGTTGAACAAACAAATTATTGTACGTAACATAACGTGAAGCAAAATAATGAAATAATATCCAGGCGTAATAGTTCATGAGTGCAACGTAACTTAACCATTGACTCTAGTATCTGATATGTAGTTATCGACAAAATATATTTTACAATGACTTGGAAAGTGTTCTCCGCACGATTTTTTTGTGGTACAATGACTATATTAATTTAGTCTAGTGTGTTCTCTAACTTAAACGCAAAGACGGAAAACGGATCGTTTTTATCTCATTCCAAATACATCCATCAAAGTTCTCATGCATAATAAGTGAAGTTAGCACGGGATGACAGAAATTTCGCTGTAATACTTACATGCACTGCGTGTTATAATAAAACTTGAGCGAAAATCTACGTTAACTTTGAGCTGCAATTAGGAATTTGATGAAGCACGTGCCTCAGAGTTTTTTGAACTCGTGGACCATTGACGAAGACGAGTGATGTTACTGAATTTCTGTCAAAAATGTTGGTAAAAATAATCGAGGAAAAGAGAGTCGTCGAGAAACAGCGAATCGTTGAAAAATAAGTATTTTGAGAAATCTCAAATAGTGAGTCTAAATGCGGAATACTATCTGCGTAGCTCTATATATCTATGTGTGTGTGTGTGTGTGTGTGTGTGTGTGTGTGTGTGTGTGTGTACAGTTATGAACCGAGATGGAAGAGGAAAAAAGTCGTAGAAAAAAGGGAGCAAAGAAGGAGAGAAAGAGAGAAGGGAAAAGGCGCGTGGGAGTGCGAGCAAGCAACGAACTGCGCGGCTGCGGCGTGAAAGAAGAGTTTATCTCTCCTTGTACTCTACAGATATATAGCCTGTTGTGCTGTTAGCGCGTATGTGTGCAATACCACTTCTCTCCCCTCTTCTGCATATGTACGGCCGCTACATGTATACAAAGGTGGTTGAATGTGTGCGAATGTATGTGTGTGTATGGGTATTGTATTTGTATTTGTATGGTAGCGAAAGAGAAAGAAAGAGAGAGCGCGCAATAGTGCATGTAGTAAGCACAAGACAGCTGTGTGCTGTTGAGAGCACAGGGTACAGCAGTTTGCCGCGTGCTGCTGTTGGTGTAGTTTATACGTGGAAGGCACGTACGACGAACGCGGAATTTCGGAGGGGGGGGGGGCTATGTGCTTGGTTCTTTCTCTCTCTCTCTCTCTCTCTCTCTCTCTCTCTCTCTCTCTCTCTCTCTCGCTGGCTTTGGCACAGGCTCTGTGAGAAAGACAGACCGCGTGAGCGAGCCGACTGTATGTAGCTGCCGAGCTAGGCTTACACAACGAAAGAACGGCAACGTTCCCCAGCGCTGCGGAGTCTTACTTGCGTTCTCCGGGACGTATACACAACAACAGTATCATGCTATATAAGCTCAAGTCAGGGTCGTGTACGTTCGCTACTACTGCCACCTGTACTTGTTTTACCCAACCCGAAAGCTACCAGGCAAACGAAATCTATTATACCTTTATACACCAGTTGATTAAAATTGCATCGAATCATTACTAATTTTGAACAAAGTCTCTTTTTATATAACAAACTAGTCCTAGCATCCATATTATCTTGCATCTACCAGAGCTTTTCAGCGATCATCATCCAGAAAGACATTTTAACGTTAATCAATAATGCTTTTTTCTTCTGCATGTATTTTTAAATTCTCGCGACTTTAACGCCAAAAAAAGTAATTTTTATCATTGCATCATTCGACTACAATTAATAAGCCCGTGACACTGCAATTATAATTGTAAAAATTGTGACTACTTATATTATATATAGAAAAGAATCACAATCGTTTAATGGCATATACCAATTAACTTTCCTAAAAAATCATTACATGTTAAAAAAACTAGTTTGCTTGTTCTTTATTTGCACCTTAATAATCTGGAATGTTTGTCACTGTTGAAAATTCATTTTTTCAATTTTCAGACGCATCCTCTGGGCTGTGAACGGTTTTTTAACGTTAACATCCAATGAACATTTCATGTATCACCAGTTTTCATTATTTCAAGAAAAGTTACAATTTATACTGATCGCCAATGTATACAAATTTGATGAATGATCGAATTGGATGAAAAGATATAAAATTGCTTTGGTTTTTATAACACTTACATTTTCTTGGATATTTGTATGTAGTTTTTAGCTAATGAGATGAGATTTTAACTTTTATTATGGTAAAATAAAATAATGTCGATTACGTACGCACGATATTTGATACACAAAATTGTGAACATAAAATCTATTTTTATGTTCTCTAGAAGGTATTCTCTCAACTTTTATTTCTATGGGTATTTAACATTGAAATTAAATAAAATTAGAAAATTGACTTAGGACTCATTAAAGTGCTGGAGGTTTTATAAAAATATTCAAGTAAAGTGTACTTGAAAAAAGAAGTGAGCTATTAAGTAGTTTGAATTCTTGAAAAAAAAGAAAAAATATTAGACAGCTCAATACTGGCGTCAAAAAGCTTAACGAGGCAAATATCGAGCAATCGAGAGATGGGGTGCGAAAAGCGTGTCACGAAGTCACCGCAGTCAAGATGCAGTTATGACGGGCGGGCTCTCACATGTTGAATTGTGGTGAACACTTTGTTAAGTGGTGGGTCGGGGTGGCGCGCGGCTAGGTATACACCTACTATACAGCTCGATGGCAGGTCTCGGCGGTGCCCCGGGCGTCACACACATCACGCTGTTGTTTGTTTTGGCGTGCAGTGCGCGCGAAACCCGTAACAATCGTACTATATAACAGCGCGGCGATGCACAGAGAAAGTTGCTCCGAGTAGTGTGCCGTCCAGAGTAAATTGAAAGAGCGCCTGTCTGAGTATAGTGGGATATAGTCTGGTTACTGTTTCAGCCGCAACTGCTCCAGCTCGTGTGTCACCTGTTGTTGGAGTGTATGTGTACACAAATCGACTTCATTCAGCGAGTTGCGCGCGTATTTGCGCGTGGCACCGTCTCCCTCTAAGGAGAGGGGCGAAAGCATCGCTAGATAAGGAGCCTGCACCGACCGGAATGTCAAGCTCTACAGTGCCCCCCCCCCCCCGGGGGATCTCCCCTCTTCCTCTCTAGTGGCCCACAGCTTATTGTGTCTTGGTTCTTCGGCGAGGTTCTGTATACCTCTTGCACTTGCGCTTCCACGTGCCTATTATATATGTATACGACAGGCTACTTAAACGTCGTACGTGTAGACAAGCGTCACACGTGATCCGTCGGGCTACACGCGCCAACGCTACAAGTGTCAGTTTCGCGTCAACGCTTGAGGCCGAGTGCTCGCATCCGAAACGTCAGCTGCAATCGATATCCAGCCATCTGACTTTACACGCTTCGCTACTATTATATGGTTTACGGTATAAAGGGCCGTGCAGCTTTTTCCAATTGGACCTTTCAACTTGAACTTGACTGCAGTTAACTTTGCGATAAATCAATATATATGGCGTAAGCAAAATAATGCGAAGCCAGTGCGAGTTGCAGATGATAATAAAATTTCTTGGCCGAATTCACGCATGGCGGAGCCAGAGATGAGAGGAAAACTTGTGCGCGCTCCTCTAATCGGATTGCGCGCCGGCAATATCGATCTAATCGATTACACCACGCTGCTGCACATCGAGCATCAATCGATTATTGAATCATAATGCAATAAAGTCGTTATGATCAATTCAACTCTCGAGTCATATAACTTTCCCTCGGTGGGAATTCGATCGGTCGATAACGAGCCCAATTACTGCAGGTGCAAAGAGTACCGAAAGAGACAAGCTCGTACGTCACGGCCAGAAAAATAGTCGGCTCGCGGCTGGATAAATTTACGCGCAAACGGTTCGACGGAGCTTCGGGGAGCTCGTTCGGGAGTATGCCACATACTGCACCTATATACCATTGCTCGAATGCGGCTACACATCACGTCTATGTAGATCGCGTGTGTTCAGCAGACTGCTGCCTATAGGTACATGTATGTATATAAGCTGCGACGTGTATGTATTTATTTGCCTCGACACAAAGACGCGCTGCTCTTCTCTCTCGCTCGCTCATCCGGACAAGGTCGCGATCGAAGCGTTCGACGCGCATAGTATACTACTGCTCGACGGTAAAAGTGAGAGGGACGTGCCGATCGCAGACCTCTATTTGTATGTGTATCCTACTACGTATGTGCGCGGCGCTCCGCTTCTGCATTCGTCGCTTTGCCGGCACGTTTCAGCTCGCAAACATGTGCTTTTGTTTTTCTTTACGTACTGCAGCGAGCGCGCACGCTTTCTAGCCGATGAATTTTTCATGCGATATCGCCGGCGAGTACAGACTTTGCTTGCGCAGCTACAACTATATGCTATAGACATCTCGCTAGAAAAGTTTTCAGCTATACTATAGTGTCGACTTCGGTTAGGTGGCCCAAGAAACTTTTTATTTTCAAAACTTTTATTTTTCCTATTGGCCACTGGTACAGGCACACGAACTTGGTCGAGAAAATGACATCGACATTTGCTCGATCATCGAGTAGAGGACGCGAATATGGCCGCGATGATCGGTGCAAGTGCAAGTGGCTTTTAAGCTGCGCGATCCGAGGCGCTAGATGCCAAATTCCCCCAACGAAATGGAAAGTCGGTCGCGCCAATAGTAGCGGCGGCGAAATAAACAATAAAGCGCGATCCGCGCGCCATCGTGTAATGTCGAGCTCGCGACTGCCAAGCCAAGTGACCTAGAGACCCATTAGAGAAAGCCCCATTGTACTACGCGCGCTCGCATAAACCGGATTGCACATATATATAGGATATATTTTTCATTAAATAAGCACGCGCTGCGGAAGCGTATGAGACGGGCTGAAAAATTGCGCTGGCGGCAAATCGATGCACGCGCACGTAGCAACGAAACCGCAAGAATCAAAACTGCACTGGAAAACAGGAGCGAGCGAGCGCGGCTTCCGTCTGACCGCAGACGACCCATGAGCTGCCTCGATGCGCACACTATATACATGTTATGGGGATCATCGCTCATTGCATCTGACCTATTGTAAGTTTGTCTAAGTAGCAGAGCAAGCAGCCAGCATTGGGATCTAAGATATCTATATTTATATGGTATATACACAAATACAGTAAATCCATAGAAAACTTGCACTATCAACCGCCACATTTCTGTAATATGGGGTAAAGGTACTTATTATGGAACATTTCTAAAAATCGTCCCTATTATGGAAACACTTAATCAAATGGGCTCAAAACACTGTTTCATAATAGGGCCATACTAAAAACGCTAAAATCGGGGCATATTATGAAACATTAGGTCAACTAGTTTAAAACACTGATAAATAATATATCTGCATTTTCAATGACTTTTTTCGTCAGTTTACTCGTAAGATTCAATCCATAATAGGTTTCTTTATCTTATTTTGTGAAAAGGTAAAACGACATAATTCCATTTTTGTCTTTTTTAGAAAAATACGCGGAAAGTCGCATCATCGTAATGACATGGAACAAAAGTACGGACTTGAGTCATTTTGCCTATCCACGGTTTGCACTCAAGTCCACGTTTTGGCGGGCCCTATACTTTTTCAAAATCGATACTTTTGTTCAGTTTGTGATAACTTCATTTGATGATTTTACCTTGATAAAATAGCTTACATTGCATTATCCTTGAGTCAAATCTCAAATCTTTGAATGAAAAAATACAAAACGGAAAATCTCGAAAACGGATCCTCGCGTATCAAATATACAACAATTGAAAATAAATTTGTAACATCCAATAAGTATAATTTCAGAGTTTGAAATCATCACATTTTTGTTTTCTTTACAGATTAGCTAAGTATTGTATTTAGTCAAGTCTTTTCACCTTTCCCAATTCTCGCGAAATGTACTTGAATCGGTTACACACAATGCTGTAAATAATGATAGACGCTATAATCGTTCATTGTCACCCCTGTACTTTAATCGTTTTGCCCTTTCATCACAGTTAGTTCCTACAAATACAAGTCATGTTAAAAATCGAACAATGATGTCAAAATCCAGCCTTCCTCTCGAATCATAATGGGAGTACACGTAGTACGATGAGGGCACATATGCAGTGGTAATGCAGGTCTATATGGTGCATTATTTCAAAAGCGTGATATGGCATGTCTTGTTATCGAAGCTATTAGAAAACTTAAAAAAAATGAAAACTAAGACAGTAGAACCTTTTATTTAACAGAATTCTACCTTCCGCAACTATGAAATTTCCATAAATAAAGACCGCATTGATTTGCCAGCCGTATAAACATGCAAAATGTCCCCTCCGCGACCTGTCCTGAAATCAGAATCGATTGTTTACACTCAATTTTTACCCATAGAATATTCAAATCTTAATTGCAGCTTCGCTATGACAATAGTTGCACACGAAAATCCTAATAGTAAAATAAAGTGTCCCCTCCGTGATCGACGAATTTTCAAGCTAGCACTTTTTGTTTTTGACTCTGGTGGTATGAAAACGTTCGTTTTTACAAAAAATTTTTGTGGGTGATCGGAAAAAAATGTTCAACTTTGTTGTCATCGTAAAAGTTGATAAAAGTGCGATTTGTCCTCTCCGTGAGTGTCCTTTCCGTGACAAATTTTCATGTTTGCAATAAGAAAATAAACGCATTAGATGATGGTCGACAAAAAGTAAATATTTCATGAAAAAACAAAGAGTCGAGTGTCAGCAACTACGGGGTCCGGAAAAATTAAACTCAAAATAGAAGAAAGTAAATTTTTAGGTTTTTCCAATATTGTCCATTTTATCCACTCCAAATATCACACTTTTGAAATAATGGGCCATATAGCCAAGTATATACCGAGTCGACAAAGTTCAGCTGTTGCGCTTCTTATTTAGGCGCTTGCTTGCTCGTTCGCTCCGGCTGCGCTTCTGATCGAGCAATTTTTCAGTCGCGGGCCATGTGTGCGGAGGCGTGCATCTATGCGGTGGCATACATGAAGACTGGGCTTGAACTACGATTCGATTCTTGGTATAAAATGTATAAAACAATCGAATGGTCAAAAATCAATTTTAAAAAATTTTCCAACATCCCGATGACAAGGTGAATATAGAAATGAACCAGTCATCAATTAGAATCCAATTGAAATCACTCAAAAGATGAAAAAGGTACAGGCATTCCTCGATATACACGGCTTCTGTATATGCGGTTTACCCTTACATGTGTATTGGCCCCGAGCGCTAACACGTGTCGTGGCGTTTTCTCGTGTTAATTCTCATAAGAAAAAATTTAGTTCAAGCAGCCGACGCTGGCGTTTTTTCAGGACGCGTCCTGTTTTTCCATAAGATTACGTGTAAATGGTGACTGCAGCGCCACTCTAAGCTCCGCCCAAACGCTCAGAGCGAATTGCCAAATGCAACGATGTCTCGATATACGCGGACAAGTTCACTTAATACGCCGTTCAAGATGGTCAAAAATTTTTTTTCATAACTTTGTATGACTCCAAAACTGTATTGTAGGAACGGTATAACAACAGATCAACAACAAGAGCAGAAATGCTGAAGTTGAGAAAACTACAATAACCAATTAGTGCATGCAGACTCGCTTTCGTCTCTGATTTTTCGCTCGATTTTGCGCACGTGATGTCTAACAAGGAGACCACCCCAGCTCCGGGTCATGGATTTGCTCCAAAAAAATTTTGGGGTCTCCTGGTACCCAACACTGAAGCCCCCTGTGCTTAGTTTGATTTAATGGGCCTTAGGGCCCATTTTTAAAGGATTTTCCACATTATAAAAAAATCGTTGTTATTTTCTATATCGATATAGAAGTACTTAAACGAAAAAATGCAACGATCAATAGTTTTAAAATTTTTCAAAGAATCTGCTTGAATTTTTTCAGAATTTTTAGGACCATCTATCACTTAATTCAAGAGGCCAAAATTTAACGCTTTTTTTATAGATTTTAGGACTTCTTAAAGAGAGTGATAGATGGTCTCAAAAATTCTGAAAAAATTCAAGCAGATTCTTTGAAAAATTTTAAAACTTTTGATCGTTGCATTTTTTCGTTTAATTACTTCTATATCGATATAGAAAATAACAAAGATTTTTTTACAATGTGGAAATCCTCTAAAAAATGGGCCCTAAGGCCCATGAGATCAAACTAAGCTCACGGAGCTTCAGTATTGGGTATCAGGAGACCCCAAAAAAATTTTGGAGCAAATCCATAACCCGGAGCTGGGGTGGTCTCCTTGTAAGTATGCGAGCGGAAGCCGATCGGTCGATTGGTGCGCGTCAAGTTGATTACGTGCCATGCTAGTCCGTATACATAGCGTTCGCGTCCACTGGTGCGCCATTAAGACAATCCAACGCCGCGCCCTAATTTGATCGAGGCAACAACTCGAACGACCGTTCATTTGTCAGGGAGGCGCAACAAGTGCGCAAGCCTCGGTCCCACGAGATGAACGTCGTGTCAGAGCAGTACTATGAAATCGAGCTATCGCGGAGCAGATAAAATATACTTTGTCTCGTCATCCATCGCTATGAACTCGTGGATGTTTAAGTAATTACTCGCGCTCTTCTGTACGGCTTTATGGGATCAGCAAGGTCGCTGCCATGCTCGAGCGTTCACGCCATTTTTTCGCGTTTATCGTCGTAGCGAGCAACAAAAAATAGAGGAGACAGCCGAGAAAGAGGAGAGAAAGAAGCAAGAGATGGAGGAGAGGGTTAAGGTCATCGGGCCACGTACTTGTGTCCAAGTTCACGGCGTACAACATGTACAAGCTATTACGTTAGATTAGTCGTCCAAGGGGGCACTGCCATTGCTGCTTTTAATTCTGCTAACGACCGTCCACCTTCTCCGTTTATAATACATACATATACTTTACATATAAAGATATATGTGTAAGTTGCGCACAATGACTGAGGGGGACTCAAATGCCTCATAAAGTATAACTTAATGAGAGTGTGAACTGCGAGCACCAGCAAGCAAACAACATAGAGCAGATTCCGAGTTCTTTCCCTCTTTTGCTCGAGGCTCTTTTCTCTCTTCTTCTTTTTTTCTTTCTTTGCCGAGTTCTCATTGTAATTCCCTTCAACTTGAGCATTTTAAAGGGCTACTGCAAGGTGTATGCGCCACCACGGGGCATAATATAATCGGGTCACGAGTACAGCTTTGACACTTGTCTGCAGGTTGCTTGCTCTCTCTCTCTCTCTCTCTCTCTCTTTCTATTTCCCCCTCCGTTTCTTTCTTTGTTTACGTTTTCCAAGACACGAAAATGAATATAATTACGGATTGTATAATACGTTATAGTAGTAGTACATCGACCTTTGCTCATCACCATATTAAAGCTATTCAGTATAATGGCTTATACGTGCATGTTTTCATTGATTACTAATAATTCAAGTATCAGAAGTACCATGAATGAGCGGTGATTGATTGCTGGATTTAGTTTTATTGAACACCTGTTTTATATAAGCATGGCGAGCGTTTCAAAACATAAACTTATTGTATACAGATGATCATCGATTAAGACTCAATGGGAAGTTTTTAGTGATTATATTCATACCTATCATATTTAATGCAGTTTAAATGACGATCTTCAAAGGTTATTTTTCGAGTCTTATAACAAATTATATTATATATATATACATATGTATACGTCTGCGTTTAATCAATTGCTTGCCGACCTCTTTGAAGATCAATTAATAAATTTAAATACTCCTAAATAGTTTGATATGTCACTGATATTTGTGGCACGTGGTCCAAGGGATAAGAGACCGTTATTTTATAAACTGTAAGAAAAGTTTTCAGGTTTAGATTCGATGTGTGGTAGAAAGAAATTGAATAAACACATGGTTGAAAGGTCGAAGCTCGCATAATTAGCGTGAATGTGCAGCGAGCCTGAGATAGAAACAGACTGCAGTAAAAAACCGCAGCAGTTCTGGCTATGTAAGCCAAGTACTTGGCGCAGAAAAGCCTTTCGATTCGAAAGCGAGAGCTGCCGTAAAGTAAGAAAGTGGACTTTTTACAGATCCGATACAACGACGCTAGCAGCAGTGCAGACAAACGCGTAAAAAGAGAGCGAGAATCGCGCGACGCGTGCCACGCGCGTCCGAGAGTCAGGTACAATACGCGCAGCGACATAAGTGGGCGCGAGTTACAATTAACTGAAAAGGACAAGTGCGCACGAAGCGAAAGAAACGCAGTGACGAGTCATCGAGGCGCCTATCGACGCCGGATCTCGAGAAACGTAGAATACTCATAGACGATTATATAGTTGCTATTGGATTGCTCGCAGTGCACTTGCAGGAGGAAGATTGCGCGCTACTCTCCACTGCTCCCAGCTGTTTTTTTTTCTTCTCAACTATATGTGTGTGTGTGTGTGTGGTGTGTGTGTGTGTATACTGGAGCCATAAAAGCTATGTAGCGCTGTCTCGCTGGAAGCAAGCAAGACTCGAATTTCTCTGGCTGCACTCGGCGGCGGGCTAGTACAGAGGCGAACGCGCGCAGCGGATAACGGTTTCGCGCGCTCCCGAGGCTCTCTTGGAGCCTTTACCGTTAGCCCGAGCACGGCTGTGTACCGTATATAATGCGCTGTATAATGCGGGCGCGCAGTCGGCCGCCGCCGAGTGCGACGTCGAACTTGCTGCAGCTACGAGCTAACGCGCACGGGAAAGGAGGCGCTGCTTTCTTTTTTATTCTACGACTCGTCGAGCGGCGCTCGGCCACTTTGGCGAGTCTGGCTACTTATATATATCGAACTAGCTGCGATTTTTCGTATCTATGCGCCGAGCTAATAGCTCATGCACCTCGCCATCGTATAATCGTTTTTCAACCCACGACACTCCACGAGCTCTCGAATCGCATAATTTTTCATTCGAAACTCGTAACATACACTGCCAGCCAGCATTGTTTGGTAATTAAGCCGATCGCGTCGTTGATCCTACGCTAAGGGCGTCTCTACATAGCTCTTACGCGCCGCGACGCGTCGGAGCGTAAATCAGGGTTTCAACTGCGAAATAAAATATGAACCTATCCGATTAATGTAGAAAAAAATATTAACCTCTAAGTATTCGCATCGCATAGTTGAAACCCTGATTTACGCGTCGACGCGTCGCGGCGCGTAAGAGCTATGTAGAGACGCCCTAATGACACTCGAGAGAGATAAAAGCGCCGCGTGCCGCTGTTGCTGGTATGGCGTGGGTCACATACGTGTAAATTGTCAACAAAAGCGACACGCGTTACACGTCAATAAGTACATACATACTATATCCTAGCGTTGTAAATATGACGCGTTGCCGCCGTAGTTATTGTTTTCATAATAATATGTGCAAGCGACTGACATGCTTTTTACCCGCAATTCTTTGCAGTGATCAAGTGAGCGTAAATATTACCCTAGTGTATACATATATTTCATTCATTCATTCATTCATTCATTCATTCATTCATTCATCACGCGCATCGTGATTAATGCTGTCCCAATATTCGTGGCACAGTCACCTGCAGCTCCCAAGTCGAACTGACGTGCGGCACGATCACGACACGCTTTATATATAATAACATATATATATATTTGCATCAGAGAAAACGTAGTAAGCTAATTTGCGCGGCGTTGACACGGGAACTGCACCTCAAAGCCAAGAGCCATGACGCGATGTATAATAGTCTCGCGCGTCTTTGCAAACATTTCGCGAGCTCGTTATGTGCTCTTGAACTCGTAATCGCACGACATTGTCAATAACGACGCAATGAGTTATAGCATCTCATTGCGCGCTATGTAATACTTGGCACGCTCTCTCTCTCTCTCTCTCTCTCTCTTCTTTTTAGCGTTTATTCAGCTTGATTATTACGTCACATAGAGCATCGTGCAAGCAAATCAATTATTTGTACAGACGACGTCCCTGGCGTCGATGTAGTTACGAGTTACGTACTCCTTGGCTAATCACATCTTTTTGTCATATTTGATGCACCGAATTTTCGGTTAAACAGAGTTCGTACCAAGATTTACCTAATGGATTTATCCTAATGGTAATTACGATGGAAATTCATAAATAGCAACAGTTACTCTTTTGACGATTTGTACTTTAACTCGATTAAAAATTCATGCAAAAACGCCGTCGGAAATATATATCGACAGTTTACTAAAACTCTGAAAAACAAGTAAATTGAATAGGAGACAGTGGACAAAGCAATCGAATTCAGAAAATATCCAACATTCGGACGCGTATCAAAAGATTTACGTATCGCGTACGCAATGAATAGGCGTGAGTAACGCAGTGACACTTGTCGATTCAGCTTGGCAATGGGTATCCAGATAAATGGACCGTTCGACTGCCATAGCAGGTTGTTGAATGCAAAGCAAACGGCGCGATGCACCGCACATTGAACTAAAGAGAGAGAGAGAGAGCGAGCGAGCGCGGCAAAGAAAAAGCTGCACTGGCGGCGGAAAATGTGTATCGCGCTCTCGGTATGCACCTGCAGCGGCGGCCACATCTCTGTATGTAGTATAGCGTAAAAAGCTAAGCTCGGGGGGAACGAGAGGGAATCGCTGTAACGAGCCAATCAGCCGTTTCTGGTGTACGTGGATACGCTCGTATATGTGCGCAAGTATTGTTGTGACGGCTGCGATCCGAGCACGTGCTCGCTTCTCCGCATTTTTTCTTTATCCTACCTCATCGTATTCACCTATATATCGTGTGCAGCACGCGCTGTATACATACATGCCATGAGCACATTACTGCGTGTACTCGTAGGCGGTGTGAATGGCGGCGCCGCTCTGCACGTGCTCTACATCTCTCTCTCTCTCTCTCTCTCTCTCTCTCTCTGCCTAGCGAGTACGACGTTATACGTATGCACGTTTTGTGGTGCGATGCATATTATCGGCGCGCATTGGCCGTATCGATATCTCGCTGACTCGCGTGCGTCTGACCAAGAAAACCACTCGGAGCATGTGCGCACTCTGTACTTGACTGAGGGGAAGAGCTGAGTTTAGCAGTCGCGTGACTATGCTCGCGATGGGTCAATGCCACCTGAGCTCGTTCATCCTCCCTTATTGCAACAGCCTCAAATGCTTAATGGACGCCTGTATCGTAAACAAGCTCGTAAACCTGTGACTCTCCGATGCGCCCTACCGCATCTGCCTCGAGCTCTTTCTCTAATTCATTCAACGATTTTTTTCATCTTTTCCATGTTCTTACTCTTCCGAATAGCGGACAATTTTCGAGGTTTTTAGGCTGTCCGCTATAGATACATTTCACTCTACACTCTACATTTCAGCCTTGCAAGCTATAGCAAATTTATACCCGCAAGCATCCTGCTTTCTAAATCTTCTTTTACCCTTAGCAAAACGTCATTTCTTCGACTTAGCGACCGAATGATTAATTTATGTTCATTCTCGTGCTTTTTACCACTTGTTCAATTTCAACTTGAGTTGTGGGATGAAAAAGGCTCCTTGAATAATAGAATGATATTTCAATATGAATATTAACTACGCAGAGTAATATTTATTTGATACTTTAATGAATGAGCATTTGTTATTCTGACGCTACTCAACAAAGTGCCAACCACAATCGATCCGCATTGCGAGCAAACTCGGCAAAGCTCGTAAAACATAAAATCGAGGGAAATCGCAAGTTTTTTCTGCAACATAGGCTGGGAAGTTAATTAACGTATTTTTCAAATTGACTTTGATTAAAAAGTTTTTGCTGCAAATTAGCCAATGGAAATAATACAAATAATCAAACCTATCTGCAATC
This sequence comes from Trichogramma dendrolimi, assembly GCA_034770305.1. NCBI lineage: Eukaryota > Metazoa > Arthropoda > Insecta > Hymenoptera > Trichogrammatidae > Trichogramma > Trichogramma dendrolimi. Next base: position 329,592 of record JAPMIB010000047.1, read on the forward strand.
TATGTGTATTTTCAAACTTATCGTCGGCCATAAGATTGAAAAGAGTATCTTGTCTGATATGACTTTTGCGATAACATTAATTCGAAGCTAATTTTACAAGTTCTCGACATATACTTTTCGATCTTTTTGATCAAATTCAAGATTTTCTTTATTGACCTTTACATAATTCTTGTCTTGAGTAAAATTTCAGTGACGAGTTGATCGACACTTGGAAAAAAGTTTATGTTTCCAAAAAATTCAATTGTATAGTCATCAACGAAATAATATGAAAAATTTTTCTTCCAGAGTTTGAAAAGTTAGACTTTATAGAGGCAATAATTGCTTCAATATACATATGCACGATAAAATGTAATCTGACAAAAGCGTAGACGTATATTCAAAAAGTAAATAAAAAGGAAAAATAAAAAAGCGCGCTCGCGCGCCAATTTAGAGAAGCATCATCCCCTTTAGCGCGAGAGAAAATTATCTGCGGAGTATAGTATATCTAGCGAACTGAATATACGCTACAAAGCCAACAGCATGCACCGTCAGCAGCAAAGAGCGATGCAGTGTGTGGTGTGTGTGTACGCGTATATATAGTGTGTGCAACACGAAGCACACGATGGCTTGTTGTCGTCGGAGTAACCATGGCAACGCTGTCAGTGCTCCCCTCTCGACAATTGAGCATAACCCTGCGATATATTCCCCTCACTCGCAACACTCCTATATACAGTGCACAGTTTATATGTATATGGACTGTATCGCGTCAATCGAGATTCCAAATAAAAATGAGAAAAGATGATTACTTTTATAGAGTGCATTGAACAAATAAAGCCCTGTAAAAGTCCAGTAAAAATTTTCTAAATTTAACAAAGTTAAATTTATATAGTTTAAATATTACGGGGGTTTTATGAGATTACTCTGATATAATACTTGAACATGGTGTTTAGTAGTTTTACCTTTTTATATAAAATTTGACGAGGGCTTTACGTCTGTCTTAAAAAAGCAAGTACCTGAGGCTGTAACGACCTCGAAATCATTCCAAAATCCATAAATAGGTTAAAAGTCAAAACTTTTTTTTTATATTCTTTGAATATATATTTTCAAACGAGTTTACAATGGTGTGTAAGTACACAATGCTTTTTATATGAAATACAGATTTCTCATCAAATTTTTTATCGAAAACCGCTTTTTAATGATTGTATCTTGAATATGCATGTCGAACAACAAAAGATAAAAAAAGTTAAAAATCCCATTTGAGCATTTTGTAGATTCGTGATGTCACGGACAGGTCTAAAATTGTTAGAATTTTCATTTTTCATCGAAATCAACAAGAATACATATGAATACTCTTTCTGTTGAATAGTACGTTTTCTGTTTGAATCACAGATGACGCGATACGATCCATATACATAAGCGCTCCGTCATATACTCGTTCTCTCCCTCTCCCCTTCACACTGCTTTTTCTGCGCATAGCAGCTTGTGTAGACATGTATGTATGCGTGCGCATGCACATTGCACACGCTCGAAGACTCACATGTACACAGGCAGCTATGGCATCCCCACCAGGATCGACCCGAGGCAACTCGGGTGAGGCTCAATAGAGGTTGGGCCGCGTCTCTCTCGCCTGCTCGCACGTGTGCAACGCACTACACACATATATATATATATATATATATATATACGCATATATACGTGTCGTCGTATTGCTGTGAGTTTAACAGATAGCGAGAGGCAAGTTTGCCTGAGTAAAGCAAGAAAGACTGCCAAGCGAGTGCCTACTGCTCGCTGCTCACTGCTCGCTTTTGCCTATATGTTTGTATGTGTGCGTTATTTTCCCTCTCTTTGGCACATGCCCTCGTGACTTGGGCGAGGTGTGCGTGCATATCTCTCTATATAGTCTACATGTATGCCTCGTTCATGCTGTTATACAGGTATATATATAGAAACTTGCTTCAACAACATACCGGGTGTCCCGAGGGTGGCCTCTTTTTGCTCTTCACCCAAGGCAATTTTTCGTAAATTAAATTATTTTGGCAGCCTGGGATGGAATTTCGCCCATTTTGTCATTAACGATGTGACGCACTTTTTATATCTAGTTTATTCAGAACGAATCGAGTCAAAAAATACCGCATTACTAGTCACAGAAACTATAGCGTTGCGGTCACTTTCGGCACCCGGTATATGCTCATTGCGCAAACGCTCAGAGATATCGAACAGGCGTGCTTTTCGCTTCGCTTGTTCTATATCCAATAGGTATATACTCAACTCTGCTGCCGCTGCTTCACTGCAAATGCTTTCAATTTTTTAGCATTCTGTTCTCTCATTTCGACAAGAACACTCGATGCAGTGCTACAAACCGAAATGCAACATTAATTTTCTTTTCCAAATTCACCTAATTCCATCTATTTGTTATATCTTATGACATGCCAATCAGCCGAAGATTATATTATGCATTCAATTGTTTACAAACAGATTAGCTGCGATATCGGTAGCAGAAAAGGATCGGATCTCGGATCGTTACGAAGTTACTCTCGACATGAAGCGCGCTTTTAATTGAATCGTTGCTGCAGCATCTTATTTGATGCTGCAAAATAATCTATCATAACACTAATATGGATTTCATTGTATTTGAAATTTATTAAATAAACAATCACATGTTTCGTGTGTGACTACTGTATATTATATTATTACCTCGATGTGAAATTTGATTTTTTATTGAAAAATGAAAAAAAATGTCTGAATACTAGTGTAGAGTTAACCTTTAACTGACTTTATATGAGATAACCTTTGCGAGTATAAAATGATTGAGTTGTTAGATCTCTTAGAGCTTGAATATTAAGATGTCTACGTAAATAATGGACCGAAAAGTGAAGCAAACCGTTTCTGAATGGTCGAGTAGAAATGTCATAAAGTGCCACCTACGATCGAAATAACAACTTTTTACACAGCACAACATCAAATTCACGCGGGTGTTCCGTGACTCAAAATTACCTTTATTTGTGCTCCTTAATTTTTGAAAAAATAAGTAATCGAAACAAGTGTAAACAATTCACCTGAGCATTGTTGTAGAACGTAGCCATTTGGTATGGTCTACTGACACCTTTTCGCCGTTGATCGAAGAACCTCATGTATAACACGTTTTGTTTATGGTCACTTTGGAATTGAAAAATTGTAAAGATGCTGTAGCGTTCGTTGCGGGCGAAATTGTAGTTAATCCATTGGATCGTCTAAAGTGGTCGCTGCAACTGCCATCTATAAAAGAATGGCAGACATCGGCGAGTTTTCATAAGATATTGTTTGAAGCGAAAAAGAAACTCGCGAATCTTGTGTGTTATGTATACGTATGCGCGGTCAAAGAGCGCTCTGCATCTAGAGACACCAGAGCTGGTATTAGCTCACAGTCTCAGCTGCCAATCGAGTGTAAACGAGTAAGTTCAGAAAAACAAATGCGACCACGATGATATGTAGTTGTAGGGTGTAGTATGCACCAACTACGACTGATTATAGACATGAAGCCAACGAATGCCCGATGATGGTTATGTAAAGATTTTTATACACTACATTATACAGTCAGTGAGCCACTCGAATATGTTTTTATTTTATTGACGGTTGAAGTGAAAACTCGACTTGCGGAGATTACGGTGCTTAAAGCATTAACTATCGGAGTTCAGAGGTAAGCAAATGATCCTTTCTTCTCTCGTGCTTTCGGACAACTGCAGATTACTAAGTAACTGCCAATTTCCAATTTTGAAGATCAACACCGTACTTATATTGTGCAGCAATTTTTGACAGAAGATGTGAACGCACGTTTATATACATGCATTAGCTAGCGTTGAGCTAAGGTCACGTGATAGGAGAATGACTTCGAGAGACCGAGAACGAGAGAATTGGAGCCTCAGCAATCAGCATGCTGCAAACTGTGCAGAAGCGCAAGCACGTGGCAATGCTGCGCCCTGCTAGCTGCTGCTCACCGGCATATGCACCCAAACAATACATACACAAGATGAGTGATAATTCTGTCCGATGAGACGCCGGAATTTTCTATGCTTATAAGCGTTCTATCATTGTTGGACCGGACAGAATTAACGCTCACCTATACTGTAGGAAAACCTGGGGTGAAATGGGTACAAACATTTTCTATGATTATTTTTATTTATTTGCAAAGGCGAAATAATGTAGAAAATTATGTTAATCGATTGAAAAACAATCGAACTACAATTTTCATTCGCAAGTATAATCTGAAAAATTTTTAAATTCTTTCAATTACGAGGTATTGATAACGATTCGAGAATCCCATATCACCTCATCGTTGGGGTAAAATGAGTATTGCATGGGGGTACCATGTTATTACACTTTTATGTAGGGCATTTGAATGATTGCTCGTATGCTATTTTTCACACAAATATTTTCGAATTTTTCATTCAAATTTTATTTAGTACAACCAATAGTCATTTAACTATTATTCTTTTCTTGGAATATTGATTATTTATGAAAATACTCAAGATACCCATATTACACCAATACCCATCCGGCCACAGGTTCCCTTAAACTTATCTCTCATGAGGAAAAATGTAGTTCAAGCGTTCAACACAGACATTTTGGCAGTGTTTTTAATGTTGACTACAACGCCACCTCGGGCTCCGCCTTTTCTCTTGAAGTAAATATATCAGTAAAATAAAATTATCGTCTGAATGTTTAGTCAGTTTTTTTAAAAGGTTTTTGTAATTTATCGTGAAGAATGGATGACATATAAGACACTTAGTCACTCGGGGTTGAAGAAAGTAACTCTTGAAGTGTGTACAAACTTTTGTATTCGACAATTAGTGTAGTACATGTATACGCAATGCGTATTACGCATGTACAATGTCGCATCTCCGTAAGCACAAGCGAAACAGTCCTCTTTTTGGCTGCCACGAATCAGATCGAAATATTCAACTAAAAAAATAATATCAAGCATTTTAATCGTAAAGGTACTGGCTATCGTTGGTATCTCTAAAAAATTGTTTTCATTGTAAAATCACAAAATGTCCACAAATGTCAGCAATAAGCAGGAAAAATTTTCAGTAGAATTGGTCAAGTATTTTTGGTTGTAGGATGGCCACAAATTATAAAACCTTTAAGTCGTAAAAAACGCATTCAAAGTTTTCTTCTACGATTGAGCATCAAATAATTTCTCGCGGTCAATCCTTAGTTTGACTGACTTAGAATTCGAATTTTTGTACGAAAATTTATATGGTGATTATTGAAAATATAAATAGTTGGATGATGCAATAAAAAAAGTTATTTTACAAAAGTTGTAAATTAGATTGCTCTTTTAAGCATAAATTTCGTTTACAGATCGTTTTCACAGTCGTCATTGACGGCCTTAAAAGGTAATTTATGCGAAAATCGATTAATTTTATTGAAAAAGATACTTTAATTAAGTCATAACAATGCCTTGAATGTGGCGCTAAGTTAATTATCACTCAATTTTTATTGCTTATTCAAATGAAAAGTGATACCTGGCAATGAAAAACGTTTAACGACATTTCATACATTATATATGCAATAAAAGTTGGAGTATTATCGAATAAATCGGTCAATGACTTTCATTTCCATTGCCGTCAATGTTTACAAACACAGCTCACTAGCCGGCACTCGTCACTCTCGAAAAGAGTTGGTAGTACACGATATAATGTAGTGACTGTGTTTATATGTTTGTAAATGTATACATAAGAGAGCCCGGCATCATTTTTCTTGCCACACGCAAAGAATTTATTATCGATGGCACGCGACAGACGTCACGAACGACAGACGGTGGCGGTGCTCGCCGGATTTCGATCGTAAATTAAAAGCATTCGTTGATACACATATGTATATGTTACAAAATCACCTGTCACACTTGCGGTTCGGCACTTTTCGATCTCATTCTCGTTTTAAATAGCCAGCCGAATCATTCGTTTCTCGGTACAAATTAATATGAGAGTCCGCATTAAATTTTGACCCATCCCTACATCCAGCTCATACTAAACAAGTTTGATGGAGTCTTTACGATTCGTACGTTTCTTTCGCCGTCTGCTGATCCGATACTTATATTTTACCGCTCAAAAAAATGCGCACCGAATGTAGGGTATGTAGGTAATACTGCATCACGAATACCAAACTACATAAACGAAGCAGATATATACGATTCTCTCGCAGTCCCGCATGTGCGAGTCTATTAAAATGCATTCAATTTGGATTTGTATGAAATCTTGATGCGGAGGCAGCACGAAACTATGAATGAACGAAGTGGCGCGAGCGAAGCGTGACTTCGTAACGCGCCGCACGAGCCACACGCGCTCTCTGCATCATTTGCGAGGGTCGTAAAATTTTAATCACCGCTACGGGCCAGAGTACCCTGTTAATTCGATCGTTTGGAATGCATAACTGCTATTTGTTTACATACACAGTTGGCGGCACGAGCATTACGTGTCTCCATTTCTGAGCCTCTCTTATTTCCCCATTCCAAGTGTTACACTCTCAAGTATGAGGCTTTGTTTCCAACTAATTGATTCACTAAGATGAAGACTGCATACTAATACCGTATATATGCAGCCAACGACCTGCTATCTTCTCCACTATTTATATTAAATGTTTACATTTTCTTGATTCACATAAAAAATTTTTTCACAATATTTGGGCAAAAATTAAAAACCCCAATTCATAAAATTTGATTCATAATTTCACTTGAGCTTTCAAAAATGAAATCAACAAATTACAACTGTTAAATCAAAACTAAACTTTTAACTTAAAATTACATCAAAACTACATGAAACTATTAAAAAAGTAACAAACTGCAGGTGAGCCACGTAACTTATTACAGGATCATCAGGCTCAAAAAATTCAAAATGAGATCATTAGATTTTTAATTTCTTTAGGTACTGACGTCGAGTATTTCCGTTTAAATTAATTTTTCAAAATTTGACGAAATTTGGAAGTTGAATGAATCGCTAAAATTGAGTTCGGACGGAAAAAATCGACTTCTTATTTCGGAAAATTTGTCATAAACAATTTTTTTTTCGAAATATCAAAATACTTCAACGTCAGAACCTGATTGAAGGATTAAAAAAAAAGAGGCAAACTTTTAAAAGGATCGCTTAGATAATTTTTGAGTGACGTTTCTCACCGAGTTGAAAAACGTTATTTCGAGAAATTCATGTTCAAAGAAATACAATTTTCATTTCTTGAAATGAGTGTTAAATTCGTTGAGAGATGTAGCTCAAAAATTATCAAACCGATCTTTCTGAAATTTGTCACACTTCGTTATTTATCTTTTGAGCAGGTACGGACGTCGAGATATAGCGATTTCCAAGAAAATTTTTCGTGTACAACAAATTTTCGGAAAATAAAGAATAAAAGCAGTATCAAAACTAAACGTTAAATTTTCACGTCAATTTTGCTCTGATTGGACTGAAACTTTAACAGGACGCTCTTGAAAGTATACAAACAAATAAAAGGTTATAAAAAAATGTATTTAATACATCTACATAATAGAACAATCATGTGCAAGTTGCAAAAGAGAAACGTAAATTAGATTATTGCATTGACTGTTCCATTTCACTTTATTATAATATACACATGTATGTAAATGAACTTGCACTATTATAAAGTAGCACTTGCTTACAGGAAGGTAAGCGTGTAACTTGATTAACGGCGATAAGGCGACCCATTCATCAATCGATGATTATCCATGTGTTTAATGACCTCGTGAAAAGAAGAGAATAAATATGTCTTTAGTTAGCTCAATTGACATTACTTTTACCCAATTTAATAATTTTTGAAAAGTATTTCAATAATGCTTTTCAACGATTTTTTTGTCGTAGAAACAAATTATGTAATCAAAAAAAATATTTGTCCACTGTGCTCCACTTTTTTGGTACCAACTCAGCTGGTGTGAATGTATAGGTTTTAAAAGGAGTAAATCGGGGTGCATAGCACTCCGAGATCAAAGATAAGTGCGTTGCATAATGCCGGCTTATATTTATAGAGCGCAGAGTGCGAGGAGAACGAAGAAAAGTGGTTTGCGAACGTTAAATCGAGTCGTTGCCCTATAGAGGCGACGAAGATCTTGATTGTGACCGCCGCGATGAATGGGTCAGCTGATCGTGCAAGTGCACGCTGCACATATATAAGAGGGCTCACGGTCTTTACAACGATCGGTCGCGATCCTATCCCAACAAACAAGGCACAGTTGAGCTGCGTCAGCCTCTACATGTGGGAGCTCTGTCGAGCATGACAGTGAAAGCGTAATCGCTGGCTTTTTTTGCACGAAGCTAGTAGTAGTAAAAAGGGAAAAAGTAGCGCCCCCGATGCACTCACACACATATTGCGTTTTTCTCTACGCAGTTCATGAGCGCATTGGCAGTCTCGTGACCCACGTGTCGCTCTATTATTTACACTATTTACCCACTCTCTCTATCTATCTCTCTTTTTTTTACAAAATGAGCATATATTGGGAAGTATACGATATCGCAGCGCCTCTTAGTATTCAATCTGAGCGTCCTATAAGAACTAGAGGAATATGGTAAAGTCAGCCATACCCTATTTCTCTAGTTCTTATGCTAAATTAAAATTGAATGCATTGAGTGGCGCTGCGAAATGTATCAGTTTGTTGTCTATTGACTGTAAGTTGAGCGTTTTGATTATTTCCCCATAGGAGGCGTGAGTGATTTATGTCAACAAAGTTTGGTTGAGGAGGTTTTTCAACATTTGTTGAGAAATGAGACCTCCTATTTGATAGATTAAATCATGCTGAATTCAATGGTAAATTATTTATGTGGCTTACGCAAAATCTCAAGATTTTATCTCAAAGTATGACATTTTCAACATCAGCCTTATGGAACGGCCACATTCATAAATTATTTATAAACAAACATTAATTTGTTAGGGTATCGGAGTGTAGAGGGTTTATAGAAAATCATCTTTCAGTCTGTACATCGTAAAACAGGGCTTACGCTGCAAAAAAGCAAGATTTTTCACGTCAAAGTGAAAAAAACGATGTTTTTGTTATGAATCAGCTGATGCCAGGCTGCGCTGTGCGTACTGCGCATACAAAATGTACAGCTCTAGGCAAGAGTTCAATATAGAAAAACTTGAACTGAAAGAACCTCTTAAGAGAGCGCTGTTCTAGTGGCTAGTTAATATATGGCCGATTCTCACTGAAGTCGAATGTCCAAAAAATTGTTTTCTGAAATATGAGAAACTTGTTGTTGCTAATGTCAAAAACGTCTCAAAATTTTATTTGAATCTTCGCTACCGTCTATCACCTTTTTTGAGAAGCTCAAAGTTGGCATTTTTCATATTTTTACGAAATTCGATGATTATCGCATATATTTAAATGACTTCTAGCTAAGTATAGAGTGTCTTGAATGAAAGTACAATAAAAGTAGATGGAAAATACCGAAGACTCAAAATCGAATCGAGATTCATCCGCAATTTCATTTCCAAAACTATTTCCAAGTATAACGGACTACATCAATCTGAATATTTTTTCATATTATACATATCTTTCACATGTATTTTTGTTTTTATTCTCTCAACTAAACCAATTATTCTATTTATAAATTTTTTCTGTTCTGTGCGTATTAGTTGTGCGTTTAAATATTTTACTGACCAACTAATATCAATTTTTTTCCTGATAATGCATTTTACAAATTGGGAAAGTTGATCGAGGAGCGCGCTCGCGCTCGCTCTGGCAAGTATGGCAGAGAGAGCTGCGGCGGACACGCTCCTTATATACAGCGCACCGGCGTTTTTCGCTGCCCGCGAAAACTCTTTTTCACTCTCATTTAAATTTGATGACAGATATTAAAGTTTACTCTCGTAAAACTAATATATCACTTGATTCCTCCTTCTTTACTGCCACATTAAAGAAAAGAAATTGAGTTTGTATAATATAAATAAATACCGAAAAAATTATTTTGGCAGTGCATTTTTAAAAGTGCGGCTTATGTTTTTCCCATTTCCCGAGGAAAAACTGAACACCTGTCGCATACGGTTGGTGTCATGGTCAGCCAACAGCAGTAGCGGTAGCAGCCGATACGAAGATTTGTCACGTAAACAGCCACGGCTGTGCGGCAGAGGCAAGTGCTCGAGCATATACCGAGGGCTATCGTGCAGTCTCGGTCTCATCGAGTGTCTTGGGCACAAAGCCTTCGGTGCACACCAGCACAGCCAGCCGCAGACCTTGACATTAGGATCGGGAGCGAAAGATTGCTTAGACGAAGCAACGTGTGCTGCTGTCTACTAAATGCAGCACAAATAAAGAAGATGGCACAAATAGAGAGGAGCTTAGGGTGGATTATAGAGCTTCTCAATAATATATAATCTCACTGCAGCCTTAATACTAGTTACACTTTGTCACCCACAGCTGGTTACAGCATCGCAAACTATAATTCGATATCACACTAACACACCCTTGATCGTGCACATGGGCAGGGAGATCTGACCCTTTAAATGCACCTTTTGTGGGATTTGTCGTCAGTGGTTTTGCGCGCCAACAACATCTCGTTCGTTCTCGCATTCAAATGCTTTATTGGTTGCTTCTTATAAGTTTTTGTTATCCTACCATTGGTCTCCACTCATCTCTCTATCCTCCACCATGTATATTCACAAGTGTGCCTATATATTGCATGCATACAGTAGAGCAGTATCAACATGCCGCGCCTCATGATGTATAGGGGTAAAAGCCGACCGACGAACTTGACTTTGCTTGTGCTCAGCTGATTAACTTCGACCTTCTCTCTCTCTCGCTCTTGTATGAAGCATCTACATGAGTTACTCGTGACTTGCCTACTTAGTTTTTGCAGCTAAATCGTAGTTCCGCTGCACGTGCAACTTCACTCAATTATGAGCATCATTATATAGCTCAGGTTAACGTAACGAGACAATTTCTTTACTTAGCTTTTTTCCGTAATCTTAACAATATTTATATCAAATGCCTTTGAGTATTAAACAAAAGCTTTTTTTCTGTCGGTAAAAAATGTCGGACTTTATTGAAACCTCGTTATTATCCATTCGCAGAATATAATATAATTTATGTAAAATTTTTTCAAATATTGTGTCTTATCCTCTCTTAAAGATATTTTAAAAATTGTATCTTGCACCTTTTTTATACTTACTTTAAACTGATTTTATTAAAAGCCATTTTTATGACGGCTTATTCTACAAAATTGAATATAATTCTATCGGAATTGAAAAAATAAAATTCAAAATCGATGTAACGCGTGTCTTATTTCGTTTTGGGGTCGTTCGAGAAGGTATCTTATCATTAAGATATTAATAAAGATGAAGCCAAAGCAGTAATTTTATAAAAAAAGCTGATGCAGCATAAATGCAGCAGCTTCAATCAGAGTGTTTTTTTTAAATCAAATTTGGGGCATGTAAAAAAATTAATAGTCGAAAAATTGGAAATTATAGTAAATATTTAGTAGATTCACATTGCGAGCTCTAGAAGATCATTTGTGAATTTATCGTATTGAATTTAAAAATACAGCAATAGTGTGAAGTAGAGATAGATAAGGAGTATCAAGTTCAAAGATAAACTTTTCGAGTCATATTACAAGGATCAACAGCGCAGTCCATACAAAATATCTAGGGTGCGCAAGTTGGAATTTGTATATCTATACGAGCCTGATACGGTAGTCGAGAGTTTGAATAGTTTGCGTAAAATTGGAGCGAAGAGAATAAAACGCAAAAGCCAAAGTAGCAGCAGGAGAGAAGGAGAGATTGCCGCTATAGAATACTCGGAGTCGGTAGTGAAGAGAGAGAAAGAGAGAAAAAGAGAGAGCGACACTCTGCCCAGCTAGCATCTCTTTAACCCTGACCCGGTCATATAAAAAAGCTCGCGCTGTACGCCCGCGAAAAAGACTTTTCTTTTTACGCACGCTGAGAGAGAGAGAGAGAGAGAGAGAGAGAGAGAGGAGAGTTGACCGAACTCATGAATGAAAACTTAGCATCGTTGGACTCACCCTCTCATTTTCCTCGCCACAGGTTGGCGCTCGCCGCCACTATTTACGCCACCCGCGTGTTTTATACCCAACAGACCTTTCGCCTTTTCCCGACAAAAAAAGCGGACGCCCTCCCATTAAAAGGCTCTATAGCGTGCCCATAGCTACGTTATCCGAGCAGCTATTGCACGCATAAAGAAACACGTGTCCGTGCGTCTGTCTTTTATTATCCTCGAGTTCCATCACGTTCGTCACGACTCGTTTCTTATTTTGTTTTTGCTACTTTCCCTCTCGCTACAACCGTTCGAGCATTTAATGACAGATTACTCGAGCGCACGCTGCGGCTCATGGAAAATTGGCACTGATCCTTAAAACTCGAGCTTACAATGTCAAGGAGAAAAATGCAAAACTTGCGAGTACGACGTCGCATCGTAGTGTATAAATAGTTGAAAAACGTTCGGCTGTTAAAGTTGGATCGTGTCAGAATCAGCGAGAGGTGCCCCGACTTCCGACGACTCCCGAGAGGTATTCAGAGTCTCGCGCGTCAGCTTTGGAACTAGTTTCGTGCGGTGCGCAAGATGAATTATGCATAGCCTAGCACAGCGACCATGCCAATGCAACCTCTATACCAGCTCGTCGTAAGTACGAAGAGTATGACTGTGCGAGGCAGGGTAAATATATGCATGCTCTAAGCTGTCTGGCTCCGCCACGTGCTTGCCCAACCAGTTGCTGACACACCAAACTCTGCGCTTTTCTCAGAGTCGTCATCTTTTTGCCCCAAAGAGTGCTGCAGGTGTCAATGGCGCCTTTATGTATTCTGTCTTGAGATTTATCCCATATACATATATAGCTCCTTCTGGAGCCCCGCGCGAAGAAGCAACAGATGAATATATGCGCTAAGAAATAGCCTGCGATATATATGTTGTGCCAGTGGCATGAAACGTGACGAAACAGTTCCGCTTTTTGCATTACCCAAGTGACCCGATCAGTGCTGACTTGAATTCTAACTGAAGTTGTCCCCTACACGCGATACAGTGCCAATGCCTCACTGAATTTTTTCAAAATGCTACGGGAATGACGTTTCTATTTGACTTTACATACTGAGCGCTCCCGATTTTTGAGCTTAACTCAAAAATTAAAATCGATTAATTTTATATGTATTTCGATTATTTACGTGTTTTTAATTTTCAAACACATTTATTTGCATGCACAAATTATTAGGAAAATGGCGGAAGAAGATAAAGCATAAACATTTAGGCTCTTATGGGAGCAGAGTAATAAGTAAATGTTTAAACATAAATGAGATGTAGATGTTTCAACTTTAATTGCACGCGAAATTGCAATTACTATTTGTTTTTAAAATTTTAATCTTTCAAGGTTTTTTCTTGTTACTAGTTACTGCTTCGATTTCGAGAAAAAACTAATATTAATAGCAACATTTGTAAACAAAATTTTTCACTTTATTTTGTATTAGCTATTTCTATTATTTCAGGTACTTAATTATTTGCAAGCTACGATTTTTCTAAAAAATCATTGTAATCTTTTCAAATCCAATTGATATTTTATGCAGATTGATTTTAAGTTATTATTTTAAAAGTTTTGAAATAAATTACTACTTGAACATTTATAAATTTGTTGGTTTGTGAATTTAGATGTTTAAGCTTAAGAGCAGATGAGTGGGAATTATTTATGGCGATTCTTATTATACACAATATCATGGCAAAATGATTGAATTTTTTCAAATTTATATAATGACGCACTTCAACAAAACTAAACTTAAAAAAACCCTCAACAAAAAGTATATACGTGAGTCCTAGTATCGCAACAAATACTGACTCGTACTACTTAATATTAGGCACAATTTAATATGGTCATGATGATAAAATTAGCTTTAAATAATTTACTTTTTTATGAACAGGGTGAGCAAATGAATTCTGAAAATTAGCAACGATTAGAAATTTAAGGTGGTTCTTTCAGTTCAAGTTTTTCTATATTGAACTCTTGCTAGAGCTGTACATTTTGTATGCGTAGTACGCACAGCGCAGCCTGGCATCAGCTGATTAATAACAAAAACATCGTTTTTTTCACTTTGACGTGAAAAATCTTGCTTTTTTGCAGCGTAAGCCCTGTTTTACGATGTACAGACTGAAAGATGATTTTCTATAAACCCTCTACACTCCGATACCCTAACAAATTAATGTTTGTTTATAAATAATTTATGAATGTGGCGTTCCATAAGGCTGATGTTGAAAATGTCATACTTTGAGATTGAAATATCTTGAGATTTTGAGGCGTAAGCCACATAAATAATTATACCATTGAATTCAGCGTGATTTAATCTATCAAATAGGGTAGGTCTCATTTTTTAACAAATATTGAAAGAACCTCCTTAATGAAAGAGAGGCTAGAGAAGCAAAAATCGTACACGCATGCGTATGTGTGCAAGCGCATTAACATCAGCAAGAGTGTGGCAGTTACAGAGTGTTGTTTTGCGACTATAAGGCAAAAAAAAAAGAAAAAGAATCAGTAACAGTGGCAGTTAAATCGATGCGGTATTTTGAGAAATAATTTAAAATCCACTCTACTTTTTCTACGTGAATTTTGTTGGCTTTTACCTAAGTATAATGTCTAATATGCATTAACGTCAGCATGTGGACTACCTTGTGTTATACATAGCTCAGGATCTGACGTACTTGGACGCCACTGTTCTTTTCTTGCTCTCACTTTATTCCCTTTTATTCTCTCTTTGCTTTTTTTTGGGTCAATTAGATCGGACAAAGTCCAAATAAACAAATACCAACTTTGCGCTTTTCTCTGCTTACTGGAAGTTTATTTAAACTCTTGGGTTACTTTGAATACAGAGTGCCTAATTCAAGCTGATTCTCTATTTTTCGGTTTTTGAATTACGATTCTTTTCAGCATTAAATTACACTATCATACGTTTTCTTGAGAGTAGTGCATCAGGTTCTGGTCGGAGTTTTCCGAAAATTTTATAGACGGTCGGCCAATTTAAATTGATAATTTATACATTGAAGTAATTTGTACTATTGTAAGTATAATTTTGAACAATGTAATTCTTCCAGTAAAAGTTAACAAAACAAGCCTCAAAAACAAATTGAAGCTACCGTGTTCTACAAAAAAAGCCGTATCCAAAACAATGCCCGATGCCTTATTTCAAGTCTGAAGAGAATGTAAAACATGCTCCGAAATTGAGTGTAAAAAGCGCACTGAACTAATTTAAATAGTGAAAAGTACTGCAGACATGTTTTCTGATGTAAAAAAACTTCAAAAAACATAATTTTACATGAAAAATATAAAATTAAATTTTAACATTTCATTTTCATGTTTTTAAATTGATAGGATAATACAGTATTTAACACAGGTGTGTTCTCTTAAAGCATGCTATGCTAAATTAAAAAATGAAGCGCAAAAATTAAAGGTTAGAGAATCAATATGAAACGCAATCTTTGCAAAACATCAAATTATACCAAAAATGAAATGCAAAATGATGGTAGATTTACTTTCGTTTCCTTTGATAGCCCACTTTTTGTTATTTTTGCTCGAAGCTAACTGCCACTGTATACGTGATTTTTTTATGTTCGAACATATCAATTGAATACGAAAGCTGTTAGCATCCAAGAATCATGCGATTGTTTTTGTTCGTTAAATTTCAAAATGACGCCCTTGTAGTATTATAATGATTCTTGCAAAATTTGGATAAAATTGGAATTGAGAAATATAGTATCAAATTGAAAATGAAGGAAAACTCGTTGTTCGGTATTGCAGAATCGACTTGGAAATGTTGAGCAATTTTAAAAAATGGTGCAAAAGGAATTTTAAATTAACATTTAAATCAAGCAGAGTATAAAATGACGATGAAGTTCTCTGGTAAGTGTCGCATGTAAAAAACAGCAAGGTTAGCAACGCAAGCAGCAGTTGAAATAAGAAAGAATTGCAGTATTGCACACGCACATGACTCGCAAAAATGCGAAAAAGAAGCGAAATGAAGAAAACAAAGCGAGAACCGGGGCTGCTAGCGCATCTTGTGCAGAAGGGAGTTTGCAAGCGACAGAGAAAGAGGGATAGTGAAAGGAAGGGAGAAATGGAGAAAGAGAGAAGAAATGCCAAGTTCACGTGCTTTCAACGCCGCAACCTGCGAATTACTGTCAACACCGTCGCCACGAAGTCTGTATACTTACAAAAATATAGATATGCGCGGGAAAAGTCAAGTTCTTCGGCGCATGTAGATATCGCAGATAGTGAGTGAGAGAGAACTGAAGGAGAAATAAAAGGAAAGAGAAAGAAAGGAAAAGAAAAACTAGCCAGGAATGGAAACGTCGAGGCAAAACAGTCGGCACTAGGCAAGTGAAAAGTTTCCACGAGAGTCTACTCACATATTTACACCATACGGAGTACTCGGCGTTTTTCCTCTATTTCGCATTAAACAGGAGCAGAGTTAACATGCGCAGCGCCAGTAGCGCAGGTGTTGGTGTGAGCTGGTGTACATACACGCAGGTTAATGTAAGTGTCTAGTGTACGCAGACTGAGGACGCGCTCGAATTCGTGTACGTGCAGGAGCTTCCGCCACGTGTGCGAGCTCTGCGCCAAAATCCAATTGGTCGAGGGGTTCGGCCAATGAGCTTGCGAGCTTGGTGTCCTCCTCTCTCTCTCTCTTTCCCTCTTGCTAGCCCCTTCAACGGCTTTTCTTGCCGCTCTGGCACTAGCTGCGACGTCGATGCATCCTCCGAACGTGCGTGCATTATATATAGCGGTGTAGGTATTATATATAGCTAGTACCACCACCAGCGCGCCGGCAGCAGCGCTGCGAATATGAAACGGGGCGGTAGCTGCTGCAGCGGCAACCCGGTAAAAAGGGCTTCTATATTTTTTTACCTTAAGCTCCGCACGCGCTCAAGAGCTTTTTGCGCGCAGCAGTCTCGGCAATGAGCGCGCGCCGCTCTATGCTCCCATGCAAAATTGAGAATTTCAATAATTGTGCGTGCTTACGCCAACGTAGATTGCAGTCTCGTCGAGCCTTTCGAGCTTTCTATATGTCGTTGTTGCTCATAGCTAGTTTTTTTCCAGCTCGCGTTCATGCGTTTACCCGATGTTCAATTATTTTCCGGAATTATTTCTTTGTTCTTTGTGCTGTGCAATCGACTCATGATTTATTGCGAAAACATAGTTTTTTAACCGATCTAAATTTCGAATCATCTTTTAGGCTCGATTGTTAATGCCAAATCAGACCCTTTGTAAGTCTTAAAGTAATTGCTCGAACAATGCGTATGTTATTCCCAAATTTCTCCACGCGTTTACTCGTAACCAACGTTTTCTGCTAAAAATTTTTATTCGTATTGATTTGACTTATTTTTTTTTAATCGAATCAAACTTTTTTTTACTAATTATATACGTAACGGACGATTTTTTGTTATAAGCACGGTGTCCCTATACATGATTTAAAAAATTTTGACATTATAGTCGAGTTGTCGTCATAACGGAGCTCTACTATACTTTCGCTTTAATTAGATGAAATCATAATTTCTTCTACATAATGACTAAAATGTGTTATAAAAAGAGATGACAACATCGCAGATGGAATTTTGGCTCTTGTTCTGAGGCAGTTGATTGAATAGATTAAAGTTGAAAAAGTCTCTATTATTGCTAATGTATGTGATAATGTTCATAAATAACGAATTGAAAGTTTTAACAAAATATAATACAATTTTTATTCAATCCTTATGAATAGCAAAGTTTGAAGCAGTGTAAAAAAGAAAATCTTTGCGCCGATGCAGTATGAAAATATTATACACGTAGAATGCAACGGGTTCTACTGTTGAGCAAGAATGCTGATGAAGCTTGCCGGTTAGAGGGGAAGGGGTAGACGACAAAATGATGCAAAAATAACAAATTGAAATTCGCGGTCGAGCGAGGGAACAGAGACGCGGTGAGGGGGAGAGAGAGAGAAAATGTAGAGGAAGCAGAGGGCTGGAGGCTAACGTCCTCACTACTAACTTTTCCCAGGGGAAGAGAGGAAAGAGAGAAGCGAGGAGAATTGTAGTAGTAGTGCATAAGCTACTCGCGAGCGCAGGAAACGGGGTTCGCTGCCAATGAGTTTGGAGAAGGGGTCTCGTAACTTCCCCTTCGCTATTTGAAAATTCACTAGTAACCTCCTCTTTCCCTCTCACCCTCTTGCTCTACCGGTCCAGCGAGCGTGGACCAAAGAACCAGGGAGGAAAATTGTTGCTAAAAGTAGTGCAACGCTTTGTATCAGCCCCATGAAACTTCGAGAGTATGTGTGGCTGTCTCTACTGTATGTGTGTGTTTGAACGTGTGTTTGAGTGTGTGTGTGTGCGCGCGCGATATATATAAGACAACTGTTATCTATTTTGAAAATGCTTTATTATTGATTCTGAGCTTCGAGGGTAAAAGTTTTGCCTGAGCAATTTTTTAGCCGTTTTATGACGAATAGTTCATGTAGAATTAACGAATAAATAAGTCGATAGAATTTCCACAATACTATCCTGAAAACGGGCAAAACTTTTCATTATATCTTGATGGGTAAATATTTTTCTGTGTTTGTAAGTACATTGTACGTTCAAATTTATGCGTTATGTGGTTTCGCTTTCAGTTGAAAATCTTCACGCGTGTTTGATATTTGAATTCATCCGATACTGTCGCTCGCTTTAATCAAGGATTTTTATTACTATGAAATTCAAATGGTTCAACTTGAATTTGGCCATTGTGACTCTTCCCGTGTTCGTGCACGTATAGATCGCGCATGTATGTCTGTGATTATCCTCAGCCCACGGAATCCAAAAAAAAAAGTTATTCATGCAACAAGTCCCCAAAAGGCGTTTTTGCGCACACTGTGCGCAAAAAGCTGGGCATGTGTTGCATACAAAATTTTATGCAATAGTAAGCGAAAAATACTTTCATTTTATGAGGCATTTTACCGCACACCAGTGTCCAAAATTAGGCATTTTACCGCACACCAGTGTCGAAAACGCTTTTTGCGCACTAAAAAATATGCGAAAAAAGACATTTTTCTTCATACTATTGCATAAAAACAATTTATTTATAACTATCATGCTTTGCAGACAGCAATATAAGAGCTCTATACTTTTTTTTATACAAGATTTTTAATTCATTTTAGCTTAGTATTTGAGATAAATTGATTGATATTTTCAAAGTATAGTTGTTGGACTAATTTCATATTACTTACTTCATGTTGTTCTTGCACAATTTCAAATTTTGAAACTGCCAATAAAATTTTTCAACCTTTTAGGTACATTAAATGTTAAAAAGAAAGAAAGTCTTGAATTATTTCGTTTGAACTTTGCCTCAATTCATTATTCAAGTATTAGTATTCATAGTTTATAAGAGAATTCTAGTGACATATATAAAATATTCCAGAGAATTTTAATTCACTAAGAGAGAATTTCGATTATTACTTTGTCAGTTTGTAGCATATCGTCATTCAAAAGCAATTGAGAGCAGATGAAACCCGAACGAGGTGTACAAAAGGTACCTGTAAATGATTAGTTCGCTTATAGTGATACAATGGGTCTGCAATCTGCATGTTAGATATCTTCCATTTAATCATTATACAATTTTTTTGATGAAATAACAGAAACAATGAACCTTGAACAATGATGATAACGATGCTACTTGAATAGTTAGGGTTTATGTATAATTATTTTAATTCAAAAAATTTGATTATTTAAATTTGTTAATTATTTTGTGTCATTCAAAATGTAAAAAATTGTTTTTCTAATGAAGATTCATTCATAAACAAAATATAGTAGTGCAAACTGTAAAACTCTTGCAGTTGAGGCAAAAAAAGCGATTTTATTGCGTCTGCTAACAAGAGGACCACATGAGATGCGGGTCACCAAATGTCCTGAAAATTTTTTTCTGGTCTCCTGGTACCTAATAATGAAACCCCCTATATTTACATTGATCCAATGGGCCTTAGGGCCCATTTTAAAAATCATTTTTTAATTTATTAAAAAATCGTTGTGATTTTCTAACCCGTAACAGGACGTCTTAAACGAAAAATCGCAAAATGTACAAGTTTTAGAATTAGTCAAAGAATACGTCTGAATTTTTTCAGGATTTTTGAGACCTGCTATCACATACTTTCAAAGGTCTCTGAAATTCTTAAAAAAAACCTAAAAGCGCGTCAAATTTGGGTCTTTGAAAATAGGTGATAGCAGGTCTCAACGATTTTGAAAAAATTCAGATGTATTCTTTGACTAATAATAAGACTTTTACGTTATGCAATCTTTCGTTTAAGACGTCCTATTACGAGTTATAAAATGACAAAGATTTTTTAATAAATTAGAAAATCATTTTTAAAATGGGCCCTAAGGCCCATTGGATCAAAAAAAGCATAGGTGGCTTCATTATTAGGTACCAGGAGACCAGAAAAAAATTTTCAGGACATTTGGTGACCCGCATCTCATGTGGTCTCCTTGTAAGAATATTGTAGGCGCGACTACAATTTGTGGTTAAAAAAAAAATGAAAATACTTTATTATAAAAATATCACAAGATTTTTAGTTAACCCATTAAGTCCCAAGAGGACGTTTTTTCCACACTTTATTCGGCCACTGTATTTTTGGTGAAAATGGAGTCAAAAAAATATGCGAGTAACTAATTCTAATGTAAAATTTAACTCCCTTTCAGAATCTGATCTCAGATTTTCGAAAAAATAATCAGGTCAAAAGTTAAACTCGATTTCATAAAAAAAAACGAGATTTTGAAAAAAAAAATTTTTTATTTTCCGAATTTCCAAATGGAAACATTTGAAATCTCAGGGGTTTCGTGCAAATATCGCGCCCTCGATACCTAAACTAAAAGTTAGCGGGATTTAGATTGAAGAAAATTAAGTTAAAAAATACACTTTTTTCTTAAGCCCTTCGTTTTTGAGAAAAATTCTAGAAGTTTTCGTTCATTTTTTCATGCTTGCACCGTCATTTTTCTGTGTTCAAACATTAATTTTTTCAATCGGAACCCCGTTAACTTTCAGTTTAGATATCGAGGACGCGATTTGCACAAAACCCCTAAGATTTCAAATGGTTTTCATTTAGAAATTCGAAAAATAAAAATTTTTTTCTTCAAAATCACGTTTTTTTTCATAAAATTAAGTTTAACTTTCAACCTAATCATATTTACGAAAATCTGATTCTGAAAGGACATTAAATTTTAAATTAGAATTAGTTACTCGCATATTTTTTTGACCCCATATTCACCAAAAATACAATAAATAAAGGCTGAATAAAGTGTGGTAAAAACCGTCCTCTTGGGACTTAATAGGTTAATGTGACAAAATTATTTTTTATTGCTGTAACGAAGCATTAGCTGTAGCTATATAAATTTTACGAATTTTTTAAACCTTAGGTACCAGTACATTTTTAACTGTTTAGTGAAACTAAACAGAGAGAGAGAGAGAGAGACTCATTGTATGTATGTATACAAACTTGGGTTACTTGGATCGTTGCTCGTTCCCCTTGGAGAGATTAGTTTCTTGAGAATGTAGGTCTGTGTCGCGAGCGAAAGCTTTACGACCATTGATTCTGACGCTTTCACTGCGGGCTTATCGGCCGTTACCCCGACATGCGGCTGGCTACAAACGCACGTATACTGTGTGCAGCTATCGCCTCTTCCACGCGCTTTTGTTTCCTTTTCATTCGAAGGCGATATGCCGACTTATCAATGCTACGACCTTGCGTGACCTACAAATACATAAAATGTCTCTCTTATAAGGATCGAGAATTTTGCGCTGTTAACTTTGCTTACTCTCGATTTATCGTCTTTACTCATGTTATACTTGGCTTGTTTTTCATATTATGTGCGCTTATCGAATCTGCTACGTTACAGCTAATGTAATATTGTCTTTAGCTTGTGACAAATCGTTCTTAAAATCATGCATAAGGAAGACCGAGTTGTGCTTATAGGCAAAAGGATTCAGTCAGACTCGAGGCACGTACAAGTGAGTGCGGTAAAGTTACGTAAGGAGGAGAAAACATCGGGGAGGATAGGAGCGCATACGTCTGCAGCCGAATCAACATCAGAAATTGTGAAACTGCTTGGCTTGTATAGGCTGCTAATATAGCAACATCGACAGCTGAGCAAGAGCAGCAGTAGGTACGGGAGTTGGCTGCATCGGAGGAAGATGAAGGGGAGAATGAGACGTCACGCGCCTCATACGTAGAGCGCATACAGCACGCGGAAAAAGAGAGCGAGGATGATCGAGCAGTTACCTATCTATATGCACTTAAACGGCTCGCAGCTACCTACGTTATGTGCAGTGTGTGTCTACGTATACAGGCGTACTTCATCCGTCTCACGTGGCATTTATGCATACATGTATATGTGCATATATTACGTATATATATATATATATACATAGAAACGTATTCACACGTTTTCCGGGTTTAACGAGGCTGAAACGCCGAGACGAGGTCACGGTCGACACACGCGTGTGTACCACCCTCCGATGCACTCTCTCTTACTCGTTATCGCAAACATGCGTGGGTGTAACGCGACCAACACGGAACAGCGGTGACACACGGTACCTTCGGAATTCCGAAGGGGGTTCACTGAACTCGTTCAAGCAGACGCGCGGGCGTGCTAACGCATCTCCGCATACCCTCGTGAACTATTCAACCTCCACCTATGCGCATTTGTGTATATATCTTACGTACGTAAAAGCGTATATTACATTCTATGTATATACCAGAGCTCAAGTTGGTTGGCTTTATGACCTGAAAATTCGGCTGTTTATTCCGAATGACTTCCAACAGTCGAATGTCCAAAAAAATTATTATGACAGTAGAAAAATTAACTTGTTTCCGATGTCAGAAACGTCCGTAAATTATATGAGAATTATTGGATTCGCCTGTTACCTTTCGCCTTTTTCGCATTTTTACGAAATTCGATAATTCTCGCAAATATTTCAATAATTCTCAGCTCAGGGCAAAAGTGCAGAAATAGTATATTACGTGACAAGGGACGAAAATCGAACTTCCGAAAGTCGAACGGGCGTTTGACTTTTGTCCCGAGTCGCGTATACGATTTTTCTTTATCCCCGCTCGAAAGTACGTTTACTTAACACAGTTAAGGAATATTTCATTTAAAAAATTTTTTTCATCAATTTACACTTATATGGAAAAGCCCGCCGACATTTGTGGCCCGAGCGCAGCGAGGGCTGCTGGTCGACGGCGGGCTTTGCAACAATATCATCAATAATATTAGTACATAACTTTTATTAGTACATTTATTAGTACATAGTTTATTAGTACATAACTAATATTATTAATAAATAATTGTAAATGATAGATAACTATGGCGTTAATAAAGTACAAACGATTTCTTAAAGTATAAGCATGAAAGTATTAGTTCCATATGTTTTCTTCTTGTGTCCCACCTACATATTTTTTCAATTTAATTGAGAGTATGACTCGATTTAAAGTTGTATTCAATTAAACATTTATTTTTGTAAAATTTTGAAAATTTGAATTAAGTAATTTACTCAATCTGAATAGACGAGTAGAAACTTGAGTGACCAAGAATAACGTTTAAAATTGAAAGAATTTATTAAAATATTATAAAATTAACATATTTTGACTGTCTTTGTTCTCTTACATCTCATTTTTATTACAACTACCATCTTTAACTATTTAAAGTTCGGATTGGAATTGAATGTAATGAAATGTGTACGTCAAATTATGGTACTGTTCAGTTTTGATACTTCATAGAATTGTTGGTATTTCAATAGTTATTCAATCTGGCATATGCACGTCATAAAATAATCAATACAATTCATCTTGCATAGTCGAAACCAAACGATAATTAAAATGTTGATTGCCGTAGTCATGGAGATAATAATTTTCGCGTGATATTGACAGGGAGCAAAAGTGTTACTTTCGTCCCCGAATTTGAAGATGAAAGTACGTACTTTCGAGCATGGGATGAAGAAAAAATATATTTTTGTGCCACCCCAACCTAAAGTAAAATTTTACTCCCGCTGAGCGAAATGAAAATGTTACTTTAGGCTGGGGGATTCACAAAAAATTGTATTTGCACCTATGTAGCGAAAAATGAAAGTCTCAGAGCACGTGATTATCAGCCTCGGCTTCGCCTCGGATGATAAATTACACGTGCTCTGAGACTTTCCAGTTTTTCACTCCCTAGGTGCAAAATATACTATTTCCCACTCTAACCGAAAATACGCAACTTTGCCGTTAATTTTAGGCTCTCGTAGAAAAAAATAGCATCATAAACTGGTGTTGATATGGTTTTTTAACACTCGTTTCCTCGAAATGCAACATTTTTTCACCAATGGTGTAACGCTTTTTCTCATAAAAATGGCCATTTAATGGCAATACATGACAAATGACCATTTAATAGCCATTTTTTATGAGAAAAAGCGTTACACCAATTGTGAAAAAATGTTGCATTTCTACCAGGGCAGAAATTCCTCTGCTTTGCTGGTTTTTTAATGAATAGAGCCAGCTCGGAATTATTGAATTTTAAGCTAAAAAAGTGCATCGTACAAAAACAGCTGTATCTCAGCGAATCTTGCGAATTTTTCAAACCTGAAAACGGCGTTGGAAAGGTGAAAATAAACCTATCAGATAATTGTATTCAATTTTTTTCATAAGTAATTATACTCAGCCATTTTCTTGAAGAAACGAATATATTTTTCCATTTTCCCATTTTTTAATATCGTTTTTTGGGATAAAGTCGTACTTTTTTTACATTAAAATAATTTTAAAGTGTATGATATATACCGTTGGATTCGTCATAAAAAAATCCTAAATTTTGGTGGTGTTAAAAAATTTTCTACATTTTTTCTGTTCATTTGCCGCACGCTCGAAAATGAACTTTGCGAAATTTGCGAAAAAGAACGATCGAAAAAGTGTATTTTTTTCAATGAAATGGTGCTCCTAGGTCAAAACTAACTACGGCATTCGATTTCGCAGACAAAAACACGTAAGAAAATGTATCGTTAAGATTATTTTTACACTCTGAACAGAGTTTGAAATAAATCGAATGATTGCCCGATTTTGCTCCTTTTTAGGAGCACGTTTTTAAACTTCAAAAATCTATCGACACCATCTAAAATCATTTGTTTGAGTTCTCGTTTAAAGGAAACTTCATTTTAAACCTCAAACTTTCAGATTCCGATGGATCTCCCGAGATACAAAAAATTTTTGAAAAATTGGACCACCCTATTGTACATGCTCATTTCTACTAATCATCTAGGCACAACCATTTTCGCAAAAAGCATGCTCGACCATGCATAAATAATCAGAGAAACACAATTTTTACCCACTCAGAAACTTATCAACTAATTACACCGTCTCGATCTCCGTCTCGAATCCAGGCTCGATTATAATTTTAGGAACTAGATTTTCCAAGTTTTTTAAGTAATTCAAAATTGTCTTCGAAAATCCTGGAAAAATTGAGAATGTTTTTTCATCAATTCTAAGACATTTTTTCAAAATATAAAAATAATTGTTTTGACCCGAATTTCAGAACGGAAAGAGACTTGATCCATAGGTCTAACACATATTTTTTGGGTTCATGGGACTTTATTATTCTTAAAAGTCAAATAGTTAACACATAGAAATTTATTATGGTGGACATCAAAATGGACCTTTTTGAAAAACCATATACAAGCGAAGATACTTTTTTTCATATAAGATGGATGCACGTAGGGAAAAAACTTAAGGGGACACACCTGTGTTTATGCCTATAAATGCAAAAACATGAAAATTAAGGATTAATATTAAAATTTTTTCTTTCTGATGTTAAAATATGTTTTTACAGGTCCTTTTACAACAAAAAATATGTCTGTAATTCCTTATATTATTAGGGGAGACCGGGGTGTGTTGACATGCGGGGTAAGTTGGCACACCGCACATTTCTCCTTATCAACTACTTCAAAGGAGATGGCAATACCATTAATTGAAACACTCTATTGTGACGGATGTTGGTTCAGAATATCAGTTTTGCATCAGTCTTGAGTACCGAAGCAGGTGCGATTGAAATATTTTCACAGTCGGAAAAAAATATTACATTCTACGAAAACTTCAATTATCTTTACATCTTATGAAGTAATTATGATAAGTTCTTTTCTATTAAATTAAGATGCATCTTGCGTAATGTGCCCATGTGTAGACTTTGTGTTCTAATAATCACGTGGGTTTTCAAGTGTATTTTTTATAATTTCGGAGTGATAGGGGCATATTGGCACTAAAATTCTGGGGGACATAGGCACATTTTTTTGTTGAAAAATTTTAATTTTTGTTGAATTTGAAGCCGAATGGGTAGAAAAGAAAAAACCGCTGCTAACTAATTTATTGGCAAGGAGCTTCCTCCAAAGATGGTTTTTACTTATTGTTAAAAATAAAAATAAAAAAAACCTTTTTTCTGCCCTATAATGGAGGAAGAGCAAAGATTACTTTAAGGAAGTGAGGGAAAGGCTTGTCTTTTGTTATGGTCTCCGGACCGAAAAAAAATTTTTTTGCCGAAAATTAAAAAAAAAACTTTTTATTATTTTTAGTACCTATTCAAACTGTCAATAATTAAATTAAGTTTAAAATAATTCAATTTTTCATAAATATGTCCTGGATGAATTTTAATAATAAAAGGAACTAGAGATTTAATTTTTGTTGTAAAAGGACCTGTAAAAACATATTTTAACATCAGAAACAAAAAATTTTAATATTAATCCTTAATTTTCATGTTTTTGCATTTATAGGCATAAACACAGGTGTGTCTCCTTAACGTAAAAATTTTTTTAGAATTGTTCAAAGAATATCCCTGGTATTTTTCAAAATTATTCGAGAAAATTTTTGGATTTTTGTAAAAACATCGGAACTCAAAAAATCAAAAATGACTCAATAAATTCAGAAAAAAATCAGAGGTATTGTTTGAATAATTCTAAGAACATTTTTGAATTAGTATATTACTGTCCTAGCCGCTAATTTCACGTGAGACTTTTCTGTTTTTCGCAGCCTAGGGCAGTAATATACTATTTCCGTTTTGTGCAGCGGCCGGGAAGTAGTCACTTTCGGGCTACTGGTATGAAAATAACATTTTCTCGTTGATTGATTGTGATTTTCGAGTTAAAAGACTAATTATTATTTGTCAGATACCGATGCAGTTAATTATGGTCACGCAATAAGTCTCTCCAAAATGTGATATCTCATTTTGCTGACATGACTTTTAGATCAATAGTTATTTTTGAGCCCACGATTCATTATTGAATGTACAATTTTTCAAGTGCAAATTAAAAATAACTGCAATTTGGATAAGGAGCAAATTAATTTACCGAATGAATCCTTGACAAGTTTTAAGAAACTATGAGCTTCAAATCTTTATTTTATGTCAAAATTTAGACAATTAATTTATGTCAAAACAACAGCGGTGATTTTCGACGGCTGATGCATTCATAAAAAGCCGAGCCAATGTACGATTAAGGCCAAAAAGTCGTTGAATGTTTAATCTTACGAAAAATATCGAAGCTGCAAAATGGAATTTAAATAACTGGTCGAGTCAGCCAGCTGAAAAATCAGTCAATGATTAATCACATAACCGGTAAAGTTCATCATGTGTACGCATGATCAGGGGTAAAAAATATTCGAGCACGCGTGCAAAGTAGGAATGAGCAGAATCAGTTCACATACATAATATAAACCTGAAGCATATATAGATATAGTGCAGCTCCAAGCGATCGAACTCTCCCCGTCGTCATGTTGGCTACTGCTGTACCTTCTGCCTCTATTTTAGCGCGAAGAGCCGAGATGGAGGGGTGTGACTCTGCAACGATCGATAGGGTACGTTCGTGTGCGCATCGGTAGAAGCACGCAACGAGCTTGGTACTCTCTCTCTCTCTCTCTCTCTCTCTCTCTCTCTCTCTCTCTCGTTGCTGCGTTGCTGACTACGCTGTGCCGAATGCCGATTTTTTGCCAGCATCGCGCTTGCGCTCTCGACCTGACTTCCGACTCGTAGCAGTGCAGCTAGACACACGCTAGTCATATGCTTTCTCTTTTTACTGTTTCTTTTATTAGCAGACCCTGCTGTAGCACAGTAGTATACTATAGATATCTCTATTTACCTCGTATATCTTAGATGATGATTTTTTTCATACTTCCTGTATAATTCAGATTACGTGTTTGGTTCGAAACTTGTCAAAAAAAGAATTCAATACTTGCGCACCCCTGTATGAACAATTATTCTAAAAGCAATTTTTTGGTGTTTAATACTAAAAATTATTATCTGAATTTGAATCTGCATGCCGCTAGGCTGAAAAGTGCTCAGAACATTTTTTAAACTAATTTTTTTATACAAATAACGTAAAATTTTAATTTTTCGACCTAAAAGTGAATTGTTGCTTACCACATCATTGATACTGGAAATTTTCAACTGAACCTTGTGTGTGAACGAGTATTAATAGTTGTTAACACATCATCTTTCTGTTGTTGGGGGATTGTTATACCTGAGAATATTATCCATGACTTAATCTACTTGCTTTTATTTGAAGAATGATTTGGAGAAAAAAATCAAAGGTAGAGCAGCTTGTGCATTGATTTGAAAAATCATCGATAAAGGGTTATTCTACCCCATTAAAATGATTGAGTTGCACTAAATGAGTAAAAAACCAAAATCAAAATTAATCAAAACTAACGCGATCTGAGTTAATTTTGGTATGTTGCGTGATAAAATCGACTGTTGAATAGCAAGTGATAACCCCGACTGCGAGAGCACGCGATCACATCGGTGATAATGTAACTCGAACTAAACAACCAAATGATTCGGTATACAGATTTGCAGCAAAATTTCTATGATATTATGGATATCTTTAAATTTTACTTTTTAAAGTTACCCGTGGTAACAATTGTTGGAAAAAACTAAATGTAATTAATTGTCAACGATGCATATTGGCTATTGATGAAGTATAGTATTAAAAATTGCACAAGTATGTTGATTATAACGCTATATTTACTCATGATGTAGCCACAAACAATTTATCCTGAGAGATGCAGACAACTATACATCCTGTAAGTTACAATTTTATAGTTTTTAAAAATTTCATAAAAAAGAGTATCCTAATCGTTTATCGGGTATTAAGGAGGGGGTATAATAACACGATTTAAATGTATTAGATGATATACCTACATTGTATAGACCCACTATTGACGATGTAAGAAGATATGATAAAATTCACGTTTTTTGCATCAAAATCGTTGAACGCGTTTCCAGAACAATTGCATTTTTTGAGTCGGTGTTCATCGTAACTCTAAAACTACTGGACCGATCATTCTGAAGTTTAACATACTTATTTCAACAGAATTTTACTAGATACTGAAGTCGAGATACATACATTTTTTTAATCTTCTTTTTTATGATTAATTTTTCGAAAAAAATATAATTTTTCGATTTTTTCCAATTTTTTTACTTCAAGTTGACACCAAATTTAAAAAAAAATACTTGCTTTCTCACGTTCTAGTGAAATTAAAGATCTCAGTGAGGGAAAAGACAACATAAACTAATCAGGAAATAGCGGACACCCTAATAAAAAGCTTTTTAGAGAAATATTTACTAGAAGATTTAGAAAACTCGATTGAAATTTTAATTTTCGGGCTGACTTCGATATCATCGTGTACAGTTTTAAATCGTTTTCGCAAAGCGAAATATAGCTGAGCCATGATTTTTATTATTTTCATTATATGGTACGCTGAAGTAGCGTCAGACAAAATTGAGCCTCGAAGCAGCCTCTTGTTACTATCAGCTGAAAATGGAACTTCATTGTGTTGCCCTGCAGAGCAGCATCATGTTAATAAAAAGCGTCGATATGTAACAATAAAAAAATCCAGTTTACATTTCTGCTTGAAATAGTCTATTAGATCTACCATTTGAATTTCTATAAATCATTAGGCACATATTCCTTTGTTTTTCAATGAATCAATGAGGCATTGAATTAAAACAATCAGTATAAAATCTCGGTCATTTTTAAATGTCGTATCGCCGTTAACCCGTTAAGTCCCAAGAGGACGTTTTTTCAACACTTTATTCGGCCACTGTATTTTTGGTGAAAATGGGGTCAAAAAAATATGCCAGTAACCAATTCGAATGTAAAATTTAATGCCCTTTCAGAATCTGATCTCAGATTTTCGCAAAAATTATCAGGTCAAAAGTTAAACTCGATATCATAAAAAAAAACGAGATTTTGAAAAAAAATTTTTTTATTTTTCGATTTTCCAAATGAAAACCATTTGAAATCTCATGGAATTCGTGCAAATGTCGCGTCCTCGATACCTAAACTGAAAGTTAGCGGGGTTCCGATTAGAGAAAATGAAGTTAGAAAATATACTTTTTTCTTAAGTCCTTCGTTTTTGAGTAAAAATTCCAGAAGTCTTCATTCATTTTTTCGTGTTTCGACCGACATTTTGTGTGTTCAAACATTAATTTTTACAATCGAACCCCCACTAACTTTTAGTTTAGGTATTCAGGACGCGATATTTGCACGAATTCCATGAGATTTCAAATGGTTTCAATTTGGAAAATCGCAAAATAAAATTTTTTTTCAAAATCACGTTTTTTTGGATAAAATTGAATTTAACTGTTGAACTGATTATTTTTTTGAAAATCTGAGATCATATTCTGAAAGGGCATTAAATTTTACATTAGAATTGGTTACTCGCATATTTTTTTGACCTTATTTTCACTAAAAATACAGTAACCGAATAAAGGGTTGAAAAAACGTCCTCTTGGGACTTAATGGGTTAATAACTGATTAACCCATTAACGAACAAAATGCTTGATTTTTTATTGGTTTTCGCAGCAATTTTGCTTTCTCATAGAGGAGGCTCTGTGATAGGCTCGAAAACGAGATTTTGAACTAGACTTCGTAGGACAATTTGTTTTACATATTTGTAAACTAGATTGAATTCCTAACACCTGTGTGTGTGTGTTTTTTTTCCTTCTCCACCCCATTCGGACAAGCACCGGTAACCGCCGCTAGGCATTGCTTCGGTGAGGCCGGGGTTAGTTGAGCATTTCTGCTACTTCTGTGTTAGTCGTTGTTTTTCCATACATCCCCCATCCATCGCATAGTGATTTGCGACGATTAGGGGTTCAGGGACTCATCTTTTTTTTTTTTTTACTTGGAACCTCCGATCCTGCGCGAAGCCATCTCTCGATTGTCGTATCCCCTTTTTTCAGAGCCGTCTACTGCGTGGTCACACATTGCTGGCGTCTCCTCCTGAGTTGAGTATTAGAACTCGCTGTCTAGTGCCCTCTTGTGAGTGTGGTTCTCGCTTCTGTCGCCGATGGCAAGTGCCCGATTGCTCTGTCGGCTACATCATGTGAGTGTGGTTCTCGCTTCCGGCGCTACCCTTTGAGTCTCCGTGAGCTTTTGATACTCCTTTCTGTTGCCATCTGGTGAGTGTGGTTCTCGCTTCAGGCGCCGTCGCGCCAGCCATCCGGCGCCATCTTGTGAGAGTGGTTCTCGCTTCTGACTTCAAAAAATCAACATTTTGAGCTTAGTTTCTGAAAGGGCATTAAATTTTACATTGAAATAGGTATGTGCGAAATTTTTTTTAAGGCCTAAAACTACAAAAAAAATCGCTGCGGAAAATCGCTTGTCTAATGATTTCGGAAATTTACATTGGGGGTATAGTAAATTTTTTCTAAAGAAATATGAATTACAAAATATTAAATCCAAGTACCATTACTAAAAATGCGTGCGCAGTGCGCTTTAGCGATAACTAGTGTCACAAAAGTTTCAGATCGATTATAAAAAAACTTTTCAAGCTACTGTGTGACAGGGAAACACTCACTTGAGAAAACTAGCTACGATAAGACTTCGCTGCGCTCATTCTTTAAAGCTCATATAATACTGGGTCAATGTATGGCTTTATTATTGTATTAATAGTACATAAAAATTGAAAAAAATTCTAATTTTTGGAAAGTATTTTTCCCCCTTTCTATAGCATTTTCATAGCATAAATATTAATTGGTACAAGTAAATTTTATTTTACAAGAGATTAGTGTCACAAAGGTTATAAAATTTTTTACATGTTAGAGAACGAAACATTTATTATGTAAATTTTAGTGATATTCCTCGTATCCTATTGATAAGCAAAACTTGAAAATTATTATTGGAATCATTCCCTTTATATCCTTGTTCAATCAAACTTTGAGAAAACTAGTTTCAATGAAGATTTGGAATATGAAGTCCTCTAAAACGAGGTTTTTAATATACAAATACTCGCAAGTAAGAATTAAAATAAAGATGCAATGCCTTGTCTGGTTAGGCTGTAACAGCATATATGCAAGGATGCAATCACCAAGCTCAAGAATCAAGTGAAAAAAGGTCCTGGAGGAGAGGGTTGATGAAGAACATGAGAAGAAGTATAGACTACAAGGGGAACTACGAGATAGGACTCTTGGAATCTTTAGGTGGGAGAGTCAGCAAGAGAGAGAGAGAGAGAGAGAGAGAGAGAGAGAGAGAGAGAGAGAGAGAGAGAGAGAGAGAGAGAGAGAGAGAAAATCAACGAGAATACGAGCGACTTCAACCTCGAAAACGTCGACTCACTCGACTCGCAAGTGATTTCGACCTCGACCAGGAGGTGCTCACCTTCAAAGCAAGACCTATCTTTCCATAAAACTTGCTTATACTTTGTCATCCTTTTTATTTCAGCGATCGGTCTTGCAGCTAAAATTTACAGCAATATTCTACTCAATTTATTTTGTTTAAAAAATTTCAATAATACCGCGTTCTACCAAAAATATGCCGTACGCCAAAAATTAGCCGTGGTCGAATTTTCGAGTCTCAAAAGAATATAGGGCATATTCCTAAAATATGCAAACAAGATTTAATATTAATTGAGTCAGCACAGTCATGGAATCAAATACCAATATTTTAGCATTTTGCAAAGAAAAGCGTTTAGAATATCGATTGGTGCAAAAATGACGCAGATAATATCTTAGTCTAGCTATCAGAGCAGATTATGGACATGGCGAGAATGACGTTCTAACAGTTTACGAATAAAATAAGTCATGTTCCAAAAATAAGGCGTACGCGTTTTTTTACTCTGAATCTAAATTAATTCATTTTTCATGAAATAAGTAATAATTTAAGTATAATTTTGGTTAATATTCACCTAAAACAATATAATTAATGAATATGCTTTTATATCTTTAATTTCGATCATGCCTGTATATTATACACATACTGTATAGTGTATAATCTGTGATCCTTAGAATAATCATAAAACTACAGTCTTACTGTAAGCATAAACTATTCTACTCATTTTTAAAAACAAGAGAGCTTTTTTCAAATTACTGTGATTATTTTAAGCAATGACTATTTTATCTACCTTACGCATTTAATATGTCCAAAATTTATAAAGTATAAAATTTAACTTATTTCACCAGGGTAATTTTTTTTTTCAAACATATAATACTTCATTACGGGTTCTTGGAGTCAATAATATTTACTATTTATAGCTTTATAATGGTATTACTAAAAATGTGACAAATGATGAACTATTTTTTTAAATTCTGATTGACGCGAGTGAAATTCGTAGAAATGCAATTGGCGAGTAGAAAACTATTTGTTTAGAAAATTTCGGTATTTATTCATTTCTGAAGAAGGCCATTATTCAAACTTTTAAAAACTAAAAGTGTGTCTTGATCCACTTTGATTTGTTGTAATACTTTGTAGTTTCGTTAATATTTTTGAAGCCTACAATTCTGATTAGTTTTTATCGAGTTAGACTCGAATCAATGAGTGTGGTGTTTGTTTCATCGTAGAAAAAAGCAGAATGCAATTTATGATGTAGCGGCGAGCCGGCACACGCTGTGTCACATGGGTCATGCCTCGTCCGAGCCAAAGAAAAATGAAGGCTATGATATAGGGAGGAGAGAACTCGTCTTAAGATTGCACACGGAGCGCTCGATACTATCGCTTCAAGCCTCTAGCGCATATCGAACGTTTATATTCAGTGGAGCAAGGAGTTGTGTCGAGTTGCGATCAAGAACGTGGGAGCGAGAGCTGCAAGAGCCTCGAAACTCTTTTCTGCATACCGGCTACATCACTCTCTCCTTCTACCTTGTTCTACGTTCCTTGCTCTCTCTCTCTTTCTTTATCTCATCTTTTCTTTTATTGTTTTCTCTTGTATATCTCCATTTCATTTGACCAATTCAATTAGGTATAAGAACATTTAAATAACTAAATTCAGAATTACAACTTACCTCGCAACCGTGCCAGAAATTGATCAAAGCTTTCTCCTTTGTACATCTGCCTATATGTATATTCCTGTAAGGAAAAAAGTTTTTTTTTCATCTGTTATTATATCTCAGTTACACCTCAATACTCCTCATTTTTGAAAAAATAGTATTTACTCGTGTTTTTTGTTCTTGTAAGTGTTATTTTTACGTGTTTTTTGAACCTCATAATTGCTCCTCATGTGGTCATCCTCCCGTACCTCTTTTGTTCCTCCTCTCGTTCCTCTTTTTTCCTCCTCCTACACTCCTCCTCATCCTATTTGGCTCCTCAAATTGTTTGTGTACTAAAAATTTAATAAAAACCTTTGAAACATTATGAATAGTGTTAATTCAAGTTTAATTACAAAACATGAACGTGTAGTTGAACCTGTGTTAATGATGTTCAAAATGCTATTATTATTGTTGTCATAAAAGAGTAACGTTTAAATAAACTTGTAATAATTGTATTCATATTAGTGCAATTTAGGGTTATAATAATTTAGGGTTATAATATAACCACCTATGAATAATATCAATTCAAGTTTTATTTTACGCTATTTTTTTCGCCATAAAATTGTAGCGTGGAGTTAGACCCGTGTTAACGATATTCAAGAAGTAGATATATCGGCGCGTTTTTTTAATGTGGTTTCCCCTTAATTTATTATTATAATAAATTATACTTTTTTTGTCAGGTACTTTGTTGTTGTTTGATGAAAATGTTGTTAATGATCATAGCAAAATAAAGCTAATATTATTGGGAATTGTTTTCTATAAGCTATTAAAGGGTAATCTGAACTTTCGTCTGTTTTTATAGTAATTTTTGGAATGAAAACTTTATTTCCAACTTTTTCTCCTGTTAAAATGTCTGCTTTTATATTGTATTCATGTAATTGTGCAATTTTTAATCGTGTGCCTTTTCACAGACCATCGTTTACACTTAATTTTCGATTTAACATAATGATACAATTTATTTTATAAGAATGTACATCAATTGGTATTATGTGTAAATAGTACATTATGCAACGAGTGCCGGAAGTTGGTACGCCCACGAGTGCGACGTGTGCCACCCGCGCGCAGCGAGGGTGGCAGGAGCATGAGTTGCTGTAGGAATTTCGCGGGATCCTATAGGGAATTTTTATAAGGGGTTTCTCTTGCTCTCATATTAGTTTTTAATTTTTCCATATGAAATAATGACCACAAATGCGAACACTTTATACTTTCTTCTATTATAGTTTGTGGATTACTATGTTTAATTACGGGTAGAATTTAACGAAAATCCTCACCTAATACTATTTTTTTACCACCAAAAGATTCATCTTTATCAGTGGATCTCTAAGAGTTAAGTCTACAATTTCTAACGATTTTTCGGTATCATTGATGCTTTATCCCAAATTATAATGTCCGCTTAATATAGTCTTTGTTTTTCAGCTTTTGATTTAAAACGAATGTTTTCAATTTGATCCAAATTTAAAGGTAAATTGAAAGTTTTATGACTTTCAATTCCTTTGGGTAATAAAATTGATGCAATCCCAGTCCAAGCCAATGATACAATTTTTTCCCCAATGATAAATAATAAAAATATGATAGTTTTATATAAAAATGTTTTTCCTGATCCTCCTGGACCATCTATGAAAAAATTTTTTTATATCGGATTTTGAAATTTGATTAAATAGTATATTTCTTAATACTATTTTTTCCTACGAGAGCCTAAAATTAGCGGCAAAGTTGCGTATTTTAGGTTAGAGTGGGAAAATAGTATATTATGGGACAAGGGGGGAAAGTCGATCTTCCGTTCCTCTGAGGTTATGCACCCGAGGGTGCGTGCTCGCAGAGACGGGCGTTGGACTTTAATCCCGCGTCTCGTAAACGATTTTTCTTAAACCCCGCTCGAAAATACATTTAATTAAAATAGTTGTGGAATATTTCATTTAAAAAATTTTTTTTCATCAATATACACTTATATGGAAAAGCCCGCCGACATTTGCGGCCCGAGCGCAGCGAGGGCTACTGGTCGACGGCGGGCTTTGTAACAAATATCGTCAGTAATGTTTATTAATAAATGACTAATATAAGTCTTTAATAATTATAAATGATAGATAACTATGATATAAATATTTTACCAATGATCCCGTAAAGCATATGGCTGAAAGTATTAGTAAACTTTTCCAAAAAATAATAGCGTAAAATAAAACTTTAATTAATACTTGTCATAAGACGGAGGAAACGATATAACCCTTAATTACACTAATATTTAAAATTCGTTATACCTAAAATAAGTAAAGGTTATGACGGCGTGCCCACGTATACCTCGCTCGACTCCTTTCTCGCACGCAGACACGCGTCACTAGCTTTTTCGTCTCGGTGTGCTCGTCGACTTTTCCGCGTAAGCGGAGCGCCAGACGACCGTGGGGTCGTTGCCGACGAGCAGCACAAACGCCTTTTTCTTACGCGACTACCTGGCCGGCTAGCACAGGTATCTCGAGACTCTTCTCGGGCAACGTTGGTCCGATGCCTCGCTAGGTCTGCTCGCTCGCACCGATGTATCGCGCCTATATCCGCGTCCCTACCTATCTCGCTTCTAAGCCCTACCGAAGTTACTCGCGTCCGCGAGGCCAAGAGGCCGGTCGTGCCGAAGCACGGGTCGCCTGAGGGCCTTGAGGCCGCGTCGCGCTGAACCCGGACGACGAGGTGACTCACCACGTCTCCGCTCACACTCACACACTCACACACACTCTAGCACTTGCAAGTGCAACGTCCTGCAGACTCGCGCTCTCGACGAGGCTATCCGCTGGCACCCTTGCGCCACGCGGACACACACGTATCACACGACACGATCTGCACACACACGCTCACACACTCCGCAAGTACAACTACTCACCAAACTCTGGGTCACTTCTCACACAATACGATTCGACTGTAATTCGCTGTCTAGGCTACGCTTCGACGGTTGGGCTGCTGATCGATTCACAATCGGTCAACTACTGAGCTTCGACACGCAGCTCTGCGCGAGGCCGCTCGCGCTTCCCCCTCTCTACGGCCAGCACGCAGGCCGCCCGTTCGGCCTGCCGCTGACTGCCGGGCTCAAACGAGAGCTCCGCTCCGATTGTGAGCTCGGCTCCGCTCTGACTCGGCGAGTCGCGGCGGCCTATATGACTTACCACGTCATAAGGTTTAACTAAACATAATTTTTTTAATGACGACATAAATAAAATTTTAAATATCATTTTTTTATCGTTTTTTTAACCATAGGGGGTTGGCGAGCGGAGCGAGCAGGGGGCAAAGCCCCCCTAGTTTTGTATAAAGTTTTAAATACAGAGAAATATCGAGGACATGAGTACTGTAAAGCTTTTGACACGCTCATATTTGAAGAATTTTGGTTTAACTAGTCACCGCTAGGTGGCGTCGACTAAGGTCGTCGTTCGTGCATTAGAATAAGACTAGTTCTAGGCACATAAGAGAGTCGATCCTACGGCATAATGAATTCTAGCGATAGCTGGTAGCAAGTGCACTGCTTACTCAAGTTTTGCGGTTGAAGGAGACTTGTCTTCTAGCTTGCTGATGGCTTCGAGAGCTGACTGTTGAAGGGGGCAACTCATAGCTCGCGGTCACTTGAGGGGTAATGTGCTGTCTGCTACTAGCTAGCTATTTTTGGTGCAAACCTGCTTGCTGAAAGCAATGCGCAGCTGCGTTTAGACTCGACGGGTCCGACAAATCAATTTATAAAAGTTAGATTGAGGATCACGAGTATGATCATTTAATCAATCCTTCCCACCACAGCAGATTTAGCACAGAAAAAAGGTTTTATTGTTTTTGACCGTCCATAATAAAAAAAAATTTTCATTCATGAACATCTTCCATTTCCTAGTTTTTTAGATTGTCAATGGTTATTTCATAAACGTTTATCTTTGCAGAAAATTGTTTCAATGTATACTTTGGGCGCCAAAAAAAGTAGACGTTATAAACATTATTTTCAAATTCCTTTCATCATATATAATCATAATTGTAGAGGTAAGAATAAAAAGTTACCAAAGTCATTAATAATAATTAATGAAACTCCGATTTGTAAGTAGATCAAAAGTCAACTTTATTGCTTGGTGATCATGTGAGCAACTGCTCTAATTAACTCAATAAACATTTATTAAAAAAATCGTTGCTTTGTAAACAAATACTTCGAATGTAGACCAGATTCGACAATGCTGATGTACCTTAGGGGGATTAAAAAAATGTTGTTTTATTTTTATCAACAAGCATTATAGATAAGTTATTACTATACTATATACGCAATAAGTAAGATTGTAACTATTATGGTGCTATAGGCTTCTAGAATCTAGCGTATTGAAATTTCCAAAAAGTGACGTTACCTGTTTTCGTGCGATTGGTACGTCTTTCTATTGAGCAATGACAAGTTTATTGTGACGCACATCATAAAAAAGTTGGTAGGTGTGATTTTCGTGTACCCCATCAGAGTAAAAACAACGCTCTCTCATTTTGGAATTTACTTAATTAACAATTGATGAATCGTCAAAAATAAAGCATCGTATTAAAGAAGAGCCTCAATACTTCATCTCTGCATATACAATACTTTTGCTCAAATTAAATGATAGATGTTCATAAAATATTCCTGCATAAATTTTAGTTTGAAAAAATATTTTAAACATTGCTAACGTAGTTGCGCCACAATAGGTCAATCTCTCTTACACTTAACTTATGCACGACAAAACTACAATAAGTTAACCATATATTTGTTAAAATCTTTGGCAATACTGTGAGCTGGTAATTAATGAGTGCAATGGACAAAAACCAAAATTTACTACGGAGGTCATTGGTTCTGAAAATAACCTTATATGATCATCATATTCGCGAGTAAGATCTCTGTTGTGCTACGCTGGCGATATCGCATGATCGATTACGCGTTGGCTCTCAATATTAAAATGATCCTATGACATGTATTCTCTATACGTTTTATTCTCCGTTTTTAGTAGTATATACCAACAAGTTTATGCACGTACGCGACGAGCTTACATTTTCACGAGTGACGGACACCGATTGTAAAAAGTCAATAAACTCATTGATCGGGTCAATTCATTCATGTGCGATGGTTGTTGTAGTAGCGCAACAGCTCGCATTCGCGGAAGGTCTCTCTTTACGAGCGAATTACGCTTGCGGCTGCGTCACGTGCGCGTGACAATCATTAAGTTTGTATCAGAGGCTCAATGAGGCTTGAATTCGAATGAACTCAAGCTGTCAGCATTAGAGAGGCAGAGTGCATACGATCGTGACGCTATACGCTATGCCATCTATCCGTGTACAAATCTATACTGCACGCTGCATACATTGTCATTGTGTACAGATTTGTATACGTGTACATTTATACACCTGCACACACACAGCTATGAAGCATAAATCGTGACCGAGAAAACGTACTTGGCAAGGCCACGTAGGTGCCACCGCTGCCGCTTGCATAATCGGTCAACGATCATCAATCCGATTATGGCGCTAGCTCCCTCGATATTATACAACCGTTTAATTTCCCTCACATTCTTTCACTTCCTTTTGTTCATTTGAACTCTTAACCATATACGGCACAGTTTTCTCTAATACACCAAATTCATACGTGCCTACATTCTCATATTTTCATACGTTGAATTTTTCCAAACTATTTTATTTATTTATTTAATTTTTTTTAAGATTTTCACGACATTTTAAAATTTAAATTGATTTTTGACAAATCGTGTGTTTCAATGTTTTAAAAGTGTAAATTAGTTATCATTAAACGCTTGATCAACATAAAATTTTGCCGTTAAACATCAGTGTAAATTGAGTAATGCTTGTGTATTAACTACACTGAAAAAAAATAACTATACAGCATCGTGAAAAAGGCGTTGCTTGTCTCAAGAAATACAAAAAATCTTGAGACAGGATAAAATTTAGCCTGACACAGTTCAAAAGTGACCGAGTATCTTTTTGACAATGACTCACCACTAGGCCATCACAACTTCGTGTTCGCACTTCGAACTTCTCGCGTCCGAATCATAGAGCAAAAAAAACCAAACACGCACGATGAACTCACTTGCTTTTCACATCTAACTCACGAGCAGTGAACAATATAAACATCAACCACTGCAACCGAGCAGACGGCGTCCGGCAGCAGCAATGCGCGCCTTACGTAGTAGTGATTCGTGCGAGGTTAACGGACACTACTTTGACTGTTGACACACACACACACACACACACACCCGTCGCGAGTCGGTGTACTGGTGGACGGCGGGGATCGCTGATCTTCGACGCTCTTGCCTGCGGGCTCGCAGACTCTTCCAGAGATCGCGTGGCCGGCAGGACGAGGAGGCTCACAGCGCCAACTACGCCTCCGCAAGACGTCTGCTGCGCTTGGCGATCTAGACCAGCAAGCGCCGGTGCTGGAGACAGCTGTGATTTCCTGTGGTCCGTGTCTCTTCTCTTGAGGTGTATTCGCACAAATGACTCGACTTAGCAAAAATAAGATAACAAAAAAGATAGTTATATTATAATGAAATCACTCTACTTTATTAATCAGACTCGACTTCGCGACCTGAAAAGAGGAAAAGGATCGTGTGATTGACAACACGAAGTGTTGTTTTTTAACTCTATACTAATATATTTATTTATAATACAAGTATGTACAATATTTAACATGAGACTCTAACACAAGTGAGCCGCTAATACGCGCGAACGCGAATGTTAATTTCCTAGCAATTTTCACCAGCCTCGACGATAATCGCACGGTATGAATTATGTTTCACGCCTCGTTCGAGAGATTATACC
Organism: Trichogramma dendrolimi; assembly: GCA_034770305.1. Classification (NCBI taxonomy): domain Eukaryota; kingdom Metazoa; phylum Arthropoda; class Insecta; order Hymenoptera; family Trichogrammatidae; genus Trichogramma; species Trichogramma dendrolimi. Next base: position 370,630 of record JAPMIB010000047.1, read on the forward strand.
AGGTAGTTACCTCAATCCTACGCTAGATGGCACAGACTTCAGAGACTGAAAAGGCTTGACGCCTAACTACGTCCGTGGCGGTGGGCTCCATGCTCATACCTCTTTTCTGTGCGCTAGAGTACAGACGTGTTCGAAACAGAGTTTGTTTTTCACTGATTATTTAGAGTGTTCTTGCGACGATCAAAGTAGGATCTGAGACAATGGGTAAACGTAAATCTGTTGACGTGGAAGAAATGCAAGCAAAAATGCAAAAAATGCAGGAGCAAATCGACGAAATTAAACGTCGAAGAGGAAAGCGAGATCGAGAGCGGGGAAGAGAGCGAGGAGCTCGACGAGACACGACCTAAGTTAGACGACCCCGACTCGGACAAAGAGAACGGTAAGACTCTTCTCGTATATCGTACGAATCATGCACGCTACGGGTGCAAAAATAAATGCATATGGCATAACATTGCCTCTTCGGATCATACAAGTTATGCCGAACATCTCAGAGAGAGAAAAAATTTAGTAAAGAGAGCGCGGGCATACACGAGGCGCTCGTAACCTCCAAAGAGAGGAAAAATCCGTACAAGATACGGATGACGCAATAATGCCTGCACACGTACAAGATACGTTTCTGACCGTCGAGAAAAACGCCGTCACGAGGTGCAACTCTCGTTATGGCAGCGCATATAACCTCCAAGCGAGGCATGACAGTACAAGGTACATCAACTGAAAGTCAGCCCGGACAGCCAGACGAGGCCGTTTTTGCCCACTTCTTACTAACTTCTATCTAGACACACAAGTTGTGTAATAAACATAATTCAATGACACATTAGCTGAGATACAAGCTGTGTCTAAAAAATAATGCAATGTTATATTATTTGACACACAAGTTGTGTATTAAACATAACAAAAATAAACTGGTTGCATAAAAGTGCGAGCAGGTTGTAATTTTAATGGGCATTGTCATGATACAGGTACTGCTGGCAAGGGAGACGAGAAGGGGACTAAATCTCCCACGACAAACAACAGACTCTCTGCCATGGGGGATGACCCAACTCGCTCAGACCAAATAGAAGTGCCCATAGACGAGTACATGGTCAAACTGTGGTCGAACTGGACTAGTAATGGGCTTGAGTCAAGTACTCTGGACTTTCGATGCAACAATACAAGCTACCCGCCTTCTTGGTCACACCTGAAGTAAATCCTGAGATACAGGAAATCATGGAACCTAATGCCATCAGACGTGATTCATATTTAAAACAGGCACAAGAACTGTCGGCCAACACAATCATCACCACTGGCTCCTCATTAGTCGTATTAATGGATGATGAGGTAGCTCTGGACGAACAGACAAGGCTAAACCTAATCAACATGACATCTGAGGCAATTCAACTTCAATGTCAACTATACTTTAAACAATCTCAGTCTAGAAGAGCTTTGATCCTCACATCGATCAAAGACTCGTCTTTAAAGGCAATGCTTGAAAAGCAGAAGGCTGACAATCTCCTGTTTGGCTCGAACCTACCAGTTGCGATGAAGCAGCTCAAAAACATAAAAACAGTAGCAAAAGAACTGAATGGTAATACTCAGCAGAAAAAAAGCTCAAAGTCGAAGACTTTTTTATACAAGCGATCCCTCCACCCCTTCCGCAACAAACAGCCTTGGTCAGGCCAAAACCAACAACAGAAGCGGTGGCAAAGCAGGGGTACATCGCAGTATTACAACCAGATGAGTCAAGCCAAAAAAACAGTCACCACCAAGGAACGAACAGGAAAAATCTGAATCAGAGGAATTAGCTCTGCAGGTGGGTGGTAGATTGCATTACTTCCATAATGAGTGGAAAGAGCTCACCTCGAATACTTTCGTTCTCCAAAGCATTCGAGGCTACATAATACCTTTTACTAAGCCTGTACAACAAAATAAAAAGCCCAAAGTGCTCTTCTCAACGGACAGTGAAAGGCGGCAATGCGGAGAAGCAATACAAACACTATTGGCCAAAGGGGCAGTCAGGAAATGCAAGCCAATAACAGGACAATTCCTGTCCTCTTATTTTTTAAGACCAAAGCCAGACGGCAGTGCAAGGTTTATTTTAAACCTAAAAGAGCTGAACAAGTTTATTGACACAAAACACTTTAAGATGGAAGACATCAGAACAGCTTGTAACTTGCTTACAAAGAACTGTTATATGGTCACATTGGACATCAAAGATGCATACCTGACTGTCCCCGTAAACAAAAGATATAGAAAATATCTGAGGTTTGAATTTGAAGATCAAACGTACGAGTTCGAAGTCCTTCCGTTTGGCCTCTGCACTGCGCCGTATGTATTTACCAAAATACTAAAACCAATTTTGGGGAAACTAAGGAGACTGCATTATATGTCGGTAAGCTACATAGACGATTTCCTGTTAATCGGCGAATCGGAGTCTATTTGTGCAGAAAATTTGCAAGCAACCAAAGCACTACTAGTTAAGCTAGGCTTTCATCAATGAAAGCAAAAGCTCGGAGACACCGACACAGCGCTTGGACTACCTAGGGTTCACACTTGACACCACGAAGTACATAATTGAGCTTACAAAGAGAAGGAAAACAGAGATGAACACCAAGCTAAAAAAGTTCACAAAAAAGAGAGCATGTACAATACAAGAATTTGCTTCAGTTACTGGATCAATAGTCGCCACCTGTCAAGCCGCCAAGTACGGTTGGCTACACACGAAATTCCTCGAACGGGAAAATCATCTCGCGCTAAAGGCGAATAACCACAACTATAATGCTCGTATGACAATATCCGAAGAAAGCATCAACGAGCTGCTATGGTGGCAGGAGAAAATTGTAACTAACTATAAATCCCTAGAAAAGATGAATTTCCATCTAACTATATTCACGGACGCTTCAAAAACCGGCTGGGGAGCGGCAAGTGACAAAAACAGGGCCTGGGGATCATGGAACGACGAAAATCAACTGGAGCACATCAATTTATTGGAGCTATTAGCAATAAAAAACGCATTATTAAATTTGGCCTCCTCTGAGGCAAATATAAATATATTGCTCAGAGTAGACAACACCACCGCACTATCTTACATAAACAAGATGGGCGGCATACAGCATATTAAATTTCTTCGATTGTCACGCGAAATATGGCAGTGGGCTGAAGAGCGCAACATATTTCTATTTGCGTCCTACATAAAGTCAAGTGAAAACACAGAAGCGGATTATCTATCTCGAGTAAACAACCCCGATACGGAATGGAGCTTATCGAACAATGCGTTCAATAAAATAGTAAGGTTTTTTGGGCAGCCAGAATTCGACTTATTCGCAACAGAGCATAATGCCAAGTGCGAAAATTACGTCTCTAGATTTCCCGAAAAAAATGCCGCAGAAATTGATGCTTTTACTTTCACCTGGGAAAACATAAAATTATACGCGTTTCCTCCATTCGCCATAATACTCAAAACTTTGAGAAAAATTGAGGAAGACGGGGCCCAAGGAATACTCGTGGTGCCTGACTGGCCCAACCAACCTTGGTACCCGCTATTCTATAGAATGCTCGTTAAAAAACCTCTACTGCTACACGGTGATAATATTGTATTTTGTCCATACAGGAGAACGCCAATGCCAGCGACGAATTTGATTGCGGGTCTAGTCTGCGCGAGGCATATACAAGAAAGGGTGTCCCACAGGAAGCCATGGAAGTCCTTCTCTCATCAATAGCACCTTCCACGCAAAAACAATATAAATCTGCACTGAAGAAATGGTACGAGTTCAGCTTGGGACACGACGATGTAGATTTCTTCAAGCCCACACGAAATTCACTGTTAAAGTATCTGGCTGGCAAATTCAACGAGGGTGTATCGCACGGAACGTTAAACACGTACAGAAGTGCAATTTCTCTTCTCTCTCCAGACAAAATTGGAGAAGACCCGATAATTTGTAAATTCTTAAAAGGAGCATACAGGCAGAGGCCGACGGTAACAAAATATAGCTGTATTTGGGATGTATCCATTGTGCTTCGATACCTAGAATCGATAGATATTACCAAGCCAGATCTAACTATGAAGCAGATAACGGATAAGACGGTAATGTTAATAGCCTTGGCGACAGCCCACAGGGCTCAGACAATAGCCGCTATCAATATCGATAACATCAAATTATCGCCATTCGGCGCAGAGATTTTGATCACGAAGTTAATTAAAACCTCAGGCCCTACCAAAGCTCAACCGTGCTTGAAACTGCCATACTTTCGAGGCAACGCGAAATTGTGCGTTGCAAGCACGCTTCAAAAATATATTGAAGTAACGAGTCCAATTAGAAATAACATAAAGGAACTTTTCATCTCGTTGAAGCAACCCGCCAAAGCGATAAGCTCGCAGACCATAAGTAAATGGTTAAAAGGTGTAATAATGGACAGCGGTATAGACACAAATATCTTCACGGGGCACTCGGTAAGACACGCTGCGACCTCACGAGCCTTCAGCAAGGGAATAGATATTGAAACAATTAGATCGACAGCAGGTTGGTCCAATGGCTCCGAGGTGTTCGCAAGATTTTACAATCGTCCGACAATCGAGAAAGGTCATCAATTCGCCGAGGCTGTCCTTAATGGGACTGATACGTAATAACTATAGACTTAATTACGATAAAGCTGTTATGTGTAAATTTAAAAGCTATTAAGTAATATTAAAAGAAAAAGATATCCTAGACTTTACGTTCTTTTATAGATTAAAGCATTGTTTTCTGTTTTATAATGTTACTAATTAATTATTTGTTGCTCGATGTAATAATTTCAACATCATGGTATGACTTAATAATTGTATGAATCAGTTAGTGTACAATACATTTTAATAGAATTAAAAAAAAAAAAAAAAAAAAATGAAGGTAAAATTGCTTTAAAGCTCTAAACAACTACCTGGTATAATCTCTCGAACGAGGCGTGAAACATAATTTAAAGATCAAACGAACTTGTGAAGTTCGATCTTAATTATGTGAAAGCCTCGTTCGAGAGATTATAACCCACCCGAACAATTTTTTTAGAAAAATTTCCCAACCCAAAGTCATTCAGCAATTTTACAATCATGCTACAAGACTCTAGCTTTTCTCTGAAGGTATGAGCATGGAGCGCACCGCCACGGACGTAGTTAGGCGTCAAGCCTTTTCAGTCTCTGAAGTCTGTGCCATCTAGCGTAGGATTGAGGTAACTACCTGGTATAATCTCTCGAACGAGGCTTTCACATAATTAAGATCGAACTTCACAAGTTCGTTTGATCTTTAAATTGCTGATATTTCGTCGAGTACTGCTACTTGCTTTTATGAGTTGCAAGGCATAGAGCTGTATAAGTTGCTCCGTGAGTCGCCACCGAATGGCTTCTGACTTCTCGTCGTCCTACCCGGGCCTTTTATAGGGCTGTTTACGCGCCAAAAGTTCCCTACCCCAACATCCATCAGCTGGTCTATCAAAACAAGGGTACAATCAGCTGATTGGTTGCCGGGTAGGGATATAATACATTAATTAACTTATACATAAACAAAACACGTCGGTACGTAGCGTTACCGTAGCGTCACACAGCTTTGCGACAAGGTCGACAGCGACATATGGGGCAGACCATACAGGATTGCCATGTCGCGCCTGCGATGCCCGCAGACCAAGCAACCTGGCTCCCCTCTCCTGGTGCGCGGCGCGGTGGCGGCTCTGTTTCCGCAAGTGCCGAGCGGGCCTGCCTTGCAGCTGCCGCGACGGGCGGGAGAGCTGGCCCCAGCCGTCACCTTGGAGGAACTCAAAGGAACTCAATCGAGGATCAAGGAGCGCTCGGCGCCCGGCCCGGATAGCGTGCCCAACATGGCGCTCAAGCTCGCTGTTGCCACGCGTCCGGATATCATCTTGCGGGTGTATACGATGTGTCTGGAGACCGGCGTTTTCCCGTCTGGCTGGAAGCGCCAGAGACTCGTCCTGATTCCAAAGCCAGGCAAACCTCCCGACGAGCCGTCCTCGTATCGTCCGCTGTGTATGTTAGACACGGCGGGCAAGATTCTCGAGAGAATCATATGCGAACGGCTGGAGGCTTTCACAGAGAGACCCGGAGGCCTCTCGGAGCGACAGTATGGCTTCCGGAAAGGGCGATCAACGATAGATGCCATCGAAGACGTCATTTCCCCGCCCCGTGAGGCCATCGCCGGCAAGAGATGGTACCGTGGCACCAAAAAACTGCGCCGTGGTGACACTCAACGTGAGGAATGCGTTCAACTCGGCTCGGTGGGACAACATCCTCGCCACTCTACGCCGTTTGCTCGTACCCGATTACTTGCTGAGAATAATCGCCAGCTACTTCTCGGCAAGAGAGCTCGACTTCACCACGGACGAAGGTCCAGAGTCCTACAAAGTCACAGCAGGAGTCCCACAGGGGTCAGTACTGGGCCCGATCCTGCGAAACGTTATGTATGACGCGATCCTGCAACTCAACTTCGATGGCGATGTTCGTATCGTCGGTTTCGCGGACGACATCGCAGTGGTGGCTGTCGCCAAGCATCTATGGCAGATCGAACACGATCTGAACGCTGCGATACTACAGGTGCGAGGCGCGCTCCAAGCTCTCAGCTTACAAACGGCTGACCACAAGACGGAGGCTCTGCTCATCACAAGTAGGAAAAAGAGGAAACCATCACCATCACGGTAGGCGATCACAGCATATCGTCCCCCTCCATCCGCTACCTGGGCCTGCACATCGACGCCAAGCTGAAGTTCGACCACCACCTCCGAACAGTCAGCGCGAAGGCAGCCGGTGTGATCGGTGCCCTTACGAAGATAATGCCCAACTCTGGTGGGCCCAGAAGCAGCCGACGCAAGCTGTATGCTCACGTCGTCGACTCCATACTCCTGTATGGAGCCCCCGTCTGGAGCACAGCAGCACAAAAGCGAGCCTATACATTCGACAGGCGGAGTCAGCCCACCGACGAGCCTGCCTGCGTGTGATCGGAGGCCGGCCGCATGTCTCTTACGAGGCCACATATGTCCTTGCCGGCATACCTCCGCTGGCCCTCCTTGCGGACGAGAGCGCTCTACGGCCGCCGCCGAGAGGACGCAGAGGACGAAGAACGCTTGGCAACGCTAAGCACGTGGCAGGAGCATGGGACCGGTCGACGAAGGCCCGATGGACGCACCGACTGATCCCAAGTATCAGAGTGTGGATCGAGAGGAGGCACGGAGAGCTGAACTACCACCTCACGCAGCTCTTGACCGGGCATGGCTTCTTTAAACACCATAGCCGACGCTACGACACAACAAGCGCACAATGCCCGGTTGCCCCTCATCCATCGAGAACGCGGAGCACGTATTCTACCACTGCCCGAGGTTCAGCGAAGAAAGAGAGACTACACTCCCTGCTCCACGAGGTCATGACGCCGGAAAACACCACCAGGCTCATGCTCGCGAACGAGCCGAACTGGCTCGCTGTTGCTTCCTTCGCCTACTCAGTCGTAACAAGACTGAGAGACGAGGAAACAGACAGAAGGTGACGACCGGACGATGCTGCCGGAAGAAGACCCCCTCAACCAAGCCTCCATGAAGCGCATAACGCCAACCCCCATCCCCGTGAAGTAATGCCTAACGGCGGTTTCCGCGGGGATGGAACAAAGGGAAACCGACGTGGATGTATCTACATACACTATGTACCCTAAATCAATATGTTACACTCTCACTTCTATTGTTACATTTTACCCAATGTAAATTCTATTTTCACTTTCTGCTAAATAAAATATTAATACATCAAAAAAAAAAAAAAAAAAACACACACACACACACACACACACGGAGTTGAGTCTGAAGAGCGAATCAAGCAGGACGTGTTCTGCTCGTGCTCCGGTATTCTCGACCTTTTTGTGTGGATTCACGCTGAATCATAGTGCGTGTGTGAGTGCTACGCGTTCGCTGTGCCGCGCCGCGTCGGTGCCTGTGTGTGTTCAGCCCCGTCGCTGTGTGTGCAGCTGTAGCAGGCTATCTCGCACGTGTGTCAGTTCTTAGTGATATTACCACAGTGTTTCCCGCGCTTGGTACCATCGGTGTGTGCCGCGCGCGTTAGTGTGAGTGTGAGCTTCGTGCTGCTGTACCGCTCCGTGCGGCCGAGTAGACACGCGTCGAATCGGCAGCTATGTGTGACGGGCAGCAGGATCAGAAGGCGTCAAAGCCGGCGAATCATGGTAAAACGAAGATCCCAACGAAGAGCGGTTCGGTGCGGGCGATACCGACGAAGATCGGTCTTCCCCCGAGATGATAGCGGCGGCCATCACGCGCCAAATCCTTTGCGCCCCTCTGGTGACAACGAAGGATGCTCCGCTCCCGACCCTCGCAGATTTTGCGACCGGGAATCTCGAAGAGAAGTGGACCCGAATCGAAGGTCTAGTGAAAGGACTTGCTACCTTCATCGAGCCCAAAGGCAACCTGCACAAGGAGATAGGCAGGTACACGTCGAGCCTGGTACAAGCCGTCTCGGCGTTCACAAAGATGAAGAAGAGCCTAGGGCCGGCTCCACCTCCTATTGTGGACAAGGCGGTCTGCACGTCTCCGATATTTTCGGTCGGTGCAACTAGCAAGCGGCCTGCAATGTCACCGCCAGCGACACGTGCAAAACCTAAGCGCCACGCCGTGAAAGCCGCATCTAGGCAGCTCGACGAGAACAACAACGATGTCGGAGACAATGACGGATTTGAGCTCGTCAACCATCGTCGTCATCGCCAGCGTAATCAGACAGCAACAACATCTGGATCTGTCCACGCCCGGCAACTGCCGAAACCACGGCCAGCGCAGCGTAGAGTTCACCATCGACCAGACGCAATCGTGATCAAAGCGAAGGAGGCGTCTTCTTATGCAAACATCCTGCGAACTCTCAAGTCGGACACGACGTTGCAGCAATCAGTCGGGAGCAGCGTTCAAAACATCAGACGCAGCGCTGCGGGTGCCCTGGTGCTGCAGCTCAAGAAAAACGTGGAAAATGCCTCCACACTACACTACAGCATACTACCATGATCGAGATCAGGGATCTCGATGAGTGTACCACCAAGGATGAGATCGCCGACGCGCTGTGAACGTCACTTAATGCCCCGCATCTCAACAAGGACGTAGTCAAAACGCTGCGGAAAGCGTACGCGGGAACGCAGGCGGCTGTCGCCGCGCTCCCAGACGACCTAGCCGCCAAGGCGCTGAAACTCAGCCACATACTTATTGGCTGGGTCAACTGCCGCATCCGTGGTCGCGAGGATACCCTGCGCTGCTACCGCTGCTGGAGCCCCGGTCACGTCTCAGCCCGCTGTAAGAGACCTGATCGCTCGGCGCACTGCTTCCGCTGCGGACAAACAGGCCATGCCAACAGCCAAGCCGCCATCTGGGTGCAGGGAGGTTGCCTGGTGCAGGAGCGCCAAACAAGAGCGCGTACCTTTTTCACCTAGGCCCGAATCAACGGAATCTACTTTTTCAGTGTCTACGCACCACCAAGACTCGCTGATGTAGAATTTTCCGCTCTTCTCACCAACATCATTGAGGAAGCCTGGAACAAGAGGCCGCCGCTCATCGTCGCGGGCGATTTCAACGCCTGGTCAACGGAGTGGGGATGTCGAGTGACGAGACAGCGTGGCACCATCCTTCTAGACGCGCTCGCCACCCTCGAAGCTGCACTGTTAAATACCGGAGACACACCAACATTCGCCGGTGCACTGGGCTACTTGGTCATCGACCTCACCTTCGCCAGCGACACACTCGCTCCCCGAATAACATCATGGACCGTAAGCGAGTTTTACACGCATAGCGACCATCAAGCCATCGTGTTTGAGTTAGAGACCGTCAGACCGCCTAGACCTACGTCGCGCCAAAGCTGCAAGTGGAACGCACGCACCCTCGACTCAGAGTCCCTCTCAGTCATGATGGCCAATGCTGCGGTTCCACCCGGGCCCACAGAAGAGATGGCAACGAGGCTCATGGCCACCATTACCAGTGCATGCGACGCGTCTATGGCCAAGACAAGTGGACGACGCCGTCGTTGCGCGGTGTACTGGTGGACAGGGGGAGATCGCCGACCTCCGGCGCTCATGCCTACGAGCGCGAGGGCTCGCCCAGAGAGCGAGCGGTCGGCCAAATGAAGGCGCCTGCCAAGCGAGCTATGCCTCCTCAAGACGTCTCCTGCGCGCTGCTATGAAGACCAGCAAGCGCCTATGCTGGAGCAAATTATGCGATGAGGTCAACGAGGACGTATGGGGAAAACCATACGAGACTGTCATGTCCCGTCTCAGAGGACCGAGAGCAAATTCACCAAGCTCTCCGACCCTAGTGCGCCGCATAGTGGCTGCCCTCTTTCCTCGCGTGCCTGACGAGCCAGCTCTGCCACCACCACACCAGGCAAGAGCAATTGTACCAGCCGTAACCCTTTAAGAACTTCGAAGAGCATGCGGGAGGATCAAGGATAACACTGCGCCTGGGCCGGACGGAGTACCAAACTCCGCTATCAAGATCGCCATTGCCACGCACCCTGACATCTTTTTGCAGGTGTACACGGCGTGCCTGCGGACCGGTGTCTTTCCAGCGAGCTGGAAAAGGCAGAGGCTTGTCCTGCTGCCAAAGCCAGGCAAGCCATCGTCGTACAGGCCGCTCTGGATGCTTGACACAGCGGGCAAGATTCTCGAAAGAATCATCTGCAATCGCCTCGAAGCCACTACTGAGGACGCCGTTCTGCGCCTCAACTTCGGAGGCAACGTAAAGATCGTCGGCTTCGCTGACGACATCGCTTTGGTGGCCGTGGCCAAGCACCTGTGGCAGATCGAATACGATCTAAGCTCTGCCATCGAGCAGGTGCGATGCGCGCTTCACGAGCTCGGCCTAGTAACGGCTGACCATAAGACCGAGGCCCTACTGATCACTAGCAGGAAGAAAATGGAGACCATCACCATCACAGTGGGTCACTGCAGCATAAGGTCGTCCCCCTGCATCCGCTACCTGGGCCTACACATCGACTCCAGGCTGAGGTTCGACCAACATCTCCGAATCGTCAGCGAAAAGGCAGCAAGAGTGGCTGGAGCCCTCGCGAAGATCATGCCCAACATCGGTGGGCCCAGAAGTAGCCAGCGCGTGCTCTATGCCCACGTCGTCGACTCGATTCTCCTGTATGAAGCGTCCATCTGGAGATGCGCGACGGAGACGCAGGCCTACATACGCCAGGCAGAGTCAGTACATCGACGAGCCTGCCTGCGCGTGATCAGCGGGCGACCACACGTCTCCTACGACGCAACGTACGTGATAGCCGGCGTACCACCGCTGGCGCTCCTAGCAGATGAGCGAGCGCGCATATACCAGCGCCGCCCCGAGGATGTCAAGGAAGAAGAGAGAAAAGAGTTGCTGAGCAGGTGGCAGGACTGGTGGGACCGGGCTCCAAAGGGCCGATGGACACACCGCCTAATCCCGAACATCGCAGAATGGGTAGAGAGGGGACATGGAGAAGTAAACTACTATCTCACACAACTCCTGTCTGGGCATGGCTACTTCAAAAGCCATAGCCAGCGCTATGACAACACCCTTAGCGCACTCTGCCCGGCCTGCCCTACCATAATAGAAGACGCGGAGCATGTGTTCTTTCACTGTCCACGATTCTGCGAAGAGAGGGAGAGACTTCAACAAGTCCTCCAAGAAGAAATAGAGCCTGAAAACATCGTCAGGCTCATGCTCGAAGCCGCAGGCAATTGGATGGCGGTAGCGTCTTTCGCGCAATCAGTCGTCATTAGGCTGAGGCAAGAGACGCAAGAGGAAGTAAAAAAAAATGATCTGGACGATGCTGCAAGAAAAAGACGACGCTTCTGGTTCCCGAACCCCTAATCACCGTAAGGTGGACGGGGGATGTACGGAAAAGATACAGATGTAGCAAAGAAGCTCAATAGGGTCCCCACTGAAGTAATGTTTAACGACGGTTTCCAGTGGGGTACTCGTTTCGAAGGGCCACTGGCTGCAGAGTTCACTCTGCCCACGTCCACAAAAAAAAAAACACACACACACACATGCACACACACAGCCGAGTCTAATCGGGCTCATTGGCACCGTAGTTCATAATAACATAGTTCTTGCCTGCTGATACAAGGTGTGCCGTAGGGCGTGGGTTCAATCCCCACTGGGCGAATTTTCGACGGCGTTTTTTCGCCTGATGTGGTTGAGCGTGCCCGTGGAGGTGGCGGGTACCACTCAAAAAGAAGACCCGGGCTATGTCATCAGCCTCCGAAGCTGTATAAACCCCGATCACTGTGCGAGCTGGAAACGAAGAGGATATCCATAAATAGGAGCCCGAGGCTAGGACTCACAGGGCTGGCGATAGACGGGAGCACAACACTCCCATGATGATGTCAGAAGCGAGAACCACACTCACAAGATGGCAACAGAAAGGAGTATCATAAACTCACCGGGACGCACAGGGTAGCACCGGAAGCGAGAACCACACTCACAAGATGTAGCCGACAGAGCAATCGGGCCCTTGCCATCGGCGACAGAAGCGAGAACCACACTCACAAGAGGGCACTAGACAGCGAGTTCTAATACTCAACTCAGGAGGAGACGCCAGCAATGTGTGACTACGCAAAAGGCTCCAAAAGGGGGACACGACAATCGAGAGATGGCATCGCGCAGGATCGGAGGTTCACCAAGTAGTAAAAAGATGAGTCCCTGAACCCCTAATCGTCGCATATCACTATACGATGGATGGGGGATGTATGGCAACGACTAACAGCGAAGTAGCAGAAATGCTCAACTAATCCCGGCCTCACCGAAGCAATGCCTAGTGGCGTTTACCGGTGAGTGTCCGAATGGGGTGGAGTAGAAAAAAACAGCCGAGTCTAACGTTCGATGTTGCCGAGTGCATTTAGAACTTTTGAATTGTGTCAGGCTAAATTTTAGCCTGTCTCAAGATTTTTGTACTTCTTGAGACAAGCAACGCCTTTTTTATGACGCAGTATGATTATTTCTATCAATGTATTTGATCGCGAGGATCGTAATTGAGTCATTTAAGAAATTACGGTTAGTCGTGCCAAGAGATTCGCTACAGAGAAGCACAAAGTGCATGGCATTGCGCGTGGAGCGTCGAGTACAAATAAACCCAATCGAGTCTACTGCTTTCCCCTTAATTAGTACTTTTTTCGTCCTTCTACAGTTTCCTCGCGTCATCTTACACGTTTATGTAGTAAAAAACATAGCAGCTTGATCTGTACATTGAATTTATATCAGCTAGTGCCATTCTGCGATACGTTTTGTTATGCCCAAGTTGCGTATACATGCAGCAAGCGTATAGCTGCAGCAGGTGTATTCGTGTTGCCTAACATCAGGCCCGCGATGGCGCTGTTGTAGTGGCGGGCGGTAGTTGCAATGCGTGAACGCGAGCACAAACTCGGGGCAGAGTCAGATTGACCGGAGCAGTGAGCCAGAGCGCACGCTTGCTCCTCGACACACCAATACAATAAACTGTTAACGCTATTACTTTATTTTACTTTAACCAAGTGTGTACTTTATTCAAGAAATCCCTCCCGCTCTACCACCTGACGATTATAACAGTTTTTTCCGCAAAATCAAACGAGCCTAACCGCTGACGCACGTGACTCCGGCACTTTGACTTTTTCATTTATATTATAGCAAGCATTGCACAGACACATCGATGGGCTGCACGCATCATCTCGATTTGTTTTCTGATAATTGAAGCACCGTAAGATACACATGCGTACTAAATAAGCGAAATCAAATCACTCAAGTGTTGGATCAGCTGGTACGATCGCAAACAAGTCATTCTAGGCGCGCTTCAAAAGTAAAAGCAGGTTTTTCACGACGATTGATAGCTTCGCGGCGCCTAGAGCATGTTGAGGAAATGTTGTAGTTCAAGTTCACGCCGAGTTGTATAAACATAGAAGCTATCTCGCGATCGACGATTCATTTTTTACGACGAAATGCACGCGTTTTCAAGAACACTTACAGCAATCTCCTTACTGATTTATACAGTTTATCATGCTCGGACCATTGTATGGAAGAATGTAGAGTTAACGTGGAAATGTCAATCCAATAAAAACAAATGTTTTAAACTTTGAAAGTCAGTAGAAATTTAAAGTTAAATCCGAATATTCTATTTTTTACTCTTTTTGCTTTGTTTTCTTTTTTCATTAGTTCATTAAATTTCCAATGGCAAATTTTACGATTCCCATTATCGCTGATTAAGTAAGCAAGTTGAATTCCAAGTTGAAGTAAATATTTATCTAATCAAGCAACAAAAAAGCAATGAAAAAGAGCGCGAGCGTCGAGAGCTAGAAGGGTAATAGATAAAACAACAGCAATAATTTGCACAGTTCATTATCATACAAGCTCAGTGAACTTGACCTAGTCCCTGTCTCTGAGTTGCTCGCTCTCACATAGTGAGGGGGGGGGGGGAGATAGAGAGACGTAAGGTGTTTGCGATGTTGGTAGAGGCGGCAGCGTCTCCCTCGACCGCAGGGTTACTCGTTGATTTCTATAGCAGTGCGGCAACTACGACTGTCGGCTTACGACGTGAATACTCTAGTGTACGGAGGCGCGTGACGCTGCCGAGTGAGCAAGACAGAGAGAGGGAGAGGGATGAAAGCTAGTTACGAGCGACTCGTGCAAAGTGCAACCATACGCGATAACAGCTGTTACGTGGGTGCCCCTTTTCTCTCGAACCCTCCCCTGACTTATATTAGGGTGGTTCGCTTTTGCAAAAATGTTCAAAATCGCGTTTACGTCATGGTGATTCTTAAAGTTCAAGTCTTTAAGAAAAGAAAGCCGGGTTTAGAACCTCTGAAAAGTGTCGGGAACCGGTGTCGATAGATTTTTGAAGTTTAAAAACGTGCTCCAAAATAGGAGCAAAATCGGTTAACCATTCAATTTATTTCAAACTCTGTTCAGAGAGTAAAAATCATCTTAACAATACATTTTCTTATTATTTTTATCTGCAGAATCGAATGCCGTAGTCAGTTTTGCTCTACGACTTCGTTTTCATCGATGAAAATGTACTTTTTTGATTTTTTTTTGCGTAAAAATCCAAAAATCGTCTTTGCATCGTTTAAAAATGAACAGAAAAAAATCTTAAAAAAATTTTGACACTACCGAAATTTAGGATTTTTTATGACGAACCCAACGGTGTATATTAGCATATACTTTCAAATTATTTTCGTTCATAAAAATGCAAATTTTCGATTTTTTTTGGCTGAATTTGACGAAGACATATTTATATATGAAAAACCACTGTATCTACTACACTGACGGTACGTTGCTATATATATAGACTATGTATTACTATTACCACTGTACCTATATCTCACAAACTGTACTCTACTTTTAAGATATTTCTGCTATGTACTTTTTGTAAATAATGCTTCATACTAGGCCACACGGGGTTCTACCCCACGGTCTTCAAATAAATTTTCAATTCAATTCAATTCTCCATCATCGTCATCTACGCCACTCGTAACTACTATCTAACTACTTTTGTTTAAAAAACTGAACGATTGGCAATATATTTGTCAGCTTGTGTGGCAATATATTAATATCGATTCAAAACCAAAAGTAAAGAGATAAAATAGAGGTCAGATTGAGGCTTGTGCAATCGTACGAATATGTAATAGTACGAAGGGTGGCCCTCGGGATCGGCACGAGAACAATTTTCTGATTGAAGCTTTTCGATGTAGTAGGGCGCATCGCTTCCTTTACACGTGTACACGCATATACATACAAGACTCGATGCATAGCCGCAATGGAATTCATGGAACGCGAGTTGTTGCCGCCCGCTAAACGGCCAAGTTCAAGCCCAATGCAGCAGCAGCAGTGAGCTTTAAACTTGCGATAGCTGTGAACGAGCGGAGCGGAGCCTACCTCATATCATCGAGCACTCGGTTGCACTCAGCTGCGTCGGCACGTAGCAGCAGTACCTGTAGCAAGATCGTATATGTACGTAGCTCTGAAGCAGTAGCAGCTGTTATCTCGATGGCATCGATCGCGCGTCGGCGCTGCTACGGCGGGTGGCAGCTCGCTAACGGAAGAGCAATTTCCCTCCCATTCATCGATTCGCCCGGTACTCACCGTCTAGCCTGTCTCTCCCTTTTTGCTCGCACACGCTCGCAGTCTTCCTCTCTCGGCCTGCTCTGCCACGCATAGAAGCCTCTCTCCCTCTCTCTCTCTCATTATACTCTACATATATCCAACAACTAACACATAGAACATGCGGAGAGATGGCCGTCAGTCTGAACTTGACCCACTGCGTTTGCATACGCAGCTCTCTCCGAAAGCAATGACTCGAATACTCTCCGCCTTCTGGCTCTTGTTATAAAAACCCACTTGCATGTTCAATTTACCACATCGTGCCTTGCTTCTCTTTCCAATTCGGCTCATGCTCAATATTCAAATAGTTATTTATTTTAGTATTTTTTTCGTTCACCTATATCTTTGATGAGATTTTGTATTACATTTTGTTTTAATTGGTTTGTTTTACTATAGTTGTATTTTTATACCATTGTTGTCGTATGTTTGTATATTTTTTAAATACCCTTCAAGTATAAAAACTTGTTTTCCTCTTTCTCGTATGTATTGCTCTGTTCGAATGAAAACTTTACATTCACGCATATACATACGTAAACCGTTGAAATCCCATATTTTAAAGGAGAGCACACGTGCTAAAATAAAACACGCAGAAACCTTGAACTACATCTCACTCCAACTGTCTGTCTTATTTCTTCTTTTGCTGCTTCTTCTTTTCTTGCTTCGAGAAAATCCCTTTGGCAATCGGGCTTGTTTTCCCTTTCGCGAGCATCGCCAGCAATCCTCGAGAGTTTCAAAAAGCTTTCCAACTCGCAAAGTTCATTCCCCCGGCCGATTCATGAAAAAGCGAAAGAAGCAATATATATTCAGCTTTATCTCTAAGAAGCAAGTATCGTAATTTACATGGTCGTTGCAAAAAATAATAACCACTGCAAAATGGCTCCTATATATAGCCTCGATTTTTCGAGTACTTGACATGTATTTGAGTTATAAGTGAATAAATGATGAATCAACAATGTCTAGACCCCTTCCTTTGTGTGTACATGCTGATAAGTGTGATACTAGCAGCGCTCGTAATATATGTTATACTTTTGTCCATCGAGTACTCAAAAAAATTCGAGTAGACAAAAAAATTCGAATACTCGAAAAAACTCGAGTTCTCGAAAAAAACTCGAGTACTCGAATTTTCCCGACTCGACGAGTCGAGTTCAAGTCGAGTAAAATTCGAAAAATCGAGTACTCGCACAGCCCTATATACCATAGAACGCGAATATCTTAAATATACGCCTAATCGTTTAATTTAATCGTTGATTGAATTATATCAACAAGTCCAAGTGTAATTCGATTTTTATTTTACAAGTGAACAGTTAGGGTGATCCACTTTTTCAAAAATTTTTTGTATCTCGGGGGATCCATCGGAATCTGAAAGTTTGAGGTTTAAAATGAAGTTTCCTTTAAACGAGAGCTCAAATAAATGATTTCAGATGGTGTCGATGGATTTTTGAAGTTTAAAAACGTGCTCCTAAAAAGGAGCAAAATCGGGCAACCATTCGATTCATTCAAACTTTGCTCAAGTGTAAAAATGATCTTAACGATACATTTTCTTACGTATTTTTCTGCGGAATCGAATGACGTAGTTAGTTTTGACCTAGGAGCACAATTTCATTGAAAAAAATACACTTTTTCGATCGTTCTTTTCGCAAATTTGGCAAAGTTCATTTTCGAGCGAGCGTCAAATGAACAGAAAAAATCTAGAAAATTTTTTGACACCACAAAAATTTAGGATTTTTATTACAAATCCAACGGTATGTATTAGTATACACTTTAAAATTATTTTAATGTCGAAAAAGCACGATTTTATCCCAAAAAACGATATTAAAAAATGGAAAAATAAAATATATTCGTTTCTTCAAGAAAATGGCTGAGTATAATCACTCATGAAAATAATTGAATCCAATTATCTAATAGGTTTTTTTCTCACCTTTCAAACGCCGTTTTCAGAGTTGAAAAATTCGCAAAATTCGCCGAGATACAGCTGTTTTTGTACGATGCACTTTTTTGGGTTAAAATTCAATTTCTGAGCTGGCTCTATTGATTAAAAAACCAGCAACAGATTTTTAAGCTAAAAAGTGCATCGTACAAAAACAGCTGTATCTCGGCGAATTTTGCGAATTTTTCAACTCTGAAAACGGCGTTTGAAAGGTGAGAAAAAAACCTATCAGATAATTGGATTTAATTATTTTCATGAGTGATATACTCAGCCATTTTCTTGAAGAAACGAATATATTTTTCCATTTTTCCATTTTTAATATCGTTTTTTGGGATAAAATCGTGCTTTTTCGGCATTAAAATAATTTTAAAGTGTATACTAATACATACCGTTGGATTCGTAATAAAAAATCCTAAATTTTCGTGGTGTCAAAAAAGTTTCTAGACTTTTTCTGTTCATTTGACGCTCGCTCGAAAATGAACTTTGCCAAATTTGCGAAAAAGAACGATCGAAAAAGTGTATTTTTTTCAATGAAATTGTGCTCCTAGGTCAAAACTAACTACGTCATTCGATTCCGCAGACAAAAATACGTAAGAAAATGTATCATTAAGATCATTTTTACACTCTGAGCAAAGTTTGAAATAAATCGAATGGTTGCCCGATTTTGCTCCTTTTTAGGAGCACGTTTTTAAACTTCAAAAATCTATCGACACCATCTAAAATCATTTGTTTGAGTTCTCGTTTAAAGGAAACTTCATTTTAAACCTCAAACTTTCAGATTCCAATGGATCCCCCGAGATACAAAAAATTTTTGAAAAAGTGGACCACCCTAGTGAACAGCAGGTATGCTCGCGCGCGCCAATCCTTGAGAATCATTAGGGCAACGAAAAATGAGGCGTGGCATGAGTGCGCCGATCAGTTTAAGTTAAGGCTACGAGAGCGTTAAAATTTCAGAACGCACTAACTCATGTGACTACAGAGCTTTATCAGCAGACTTCGGGCGCCAGTGGGTTTTGGAGAATTGATTTAAATAATTGACTTTTTCTTTCAAGATGATATGACAGTGATTTGAAGATTACAATTTTCCATCTCTTTCTCAAAAATGTTAACCAAACATTTTTACAAATAGCTCTGTAATGACCTAAAAAATTTCAAAGTTAAAGTCGTCATAAAACCTTTTTATATTGTTTCCTGATAGTGAAAGCTCTGTGATAGGTTCAAAAACGAGATTTTTTTAGTATTTTAAGATGCAAGTGCCATAAATAAAACTTTTCGGCATGGCTTAATTTGCGGGCCGAGTAGTAAGTGTACTATAAACCGTGCCAAAGGAGAGGAAGTCTCCTAATGCACGTAAAAAGATACTGTTCGCAACCGTTGTAAATTACTATATTCACTATGGAAAACATGATTTGTCAGGAAACGTAAAAGAAAAAATTTAGTACGCAAGTATACGGAAAGATCTTACGAAATCGCAGGCAGACGAATATGCATTTTAGTGAAACATTAAAATTTTGAGAGTTATCAATAATGCAATGGACAGATAAAGAAAAATTCCATTTTAAAATGAAATAAAATATTTCCTTATAAAAAGTTGAATCTTTTTAACCTGAATTTCATTGAAAATTTAATGGCTCAATTTTTATTTAAAAAACATATTGCAACATTTATGAGACCTTGTCTAACTCGGGAGTGTTTTGATTTGAAAAAAAATTTTATTGCTTCCTCCGTAGAGGAAGCTATGTGATGGGTTCGAATATGAGTTTTTGAACCAGACCTCGTAGGACAATTTGGTTTACATATTTGTAAACTAGATTGAATTCCTAACACCTGTGTGTGTGTGTTTTTTTCCTTCTCCACCCCATTCGGACACTCACTGGTAACCGCCGCTAGGCATTGCTTCGGTGAGGTCAGGGTTAGTTGACCATTTCTGCTACTTCGCTGTTAGTCGTTGCCATACATCCCCCATCCATCGTATAGTGATATGCGACGATTAGGGGTTCAGGGACTCATCTTTTTACTACTTGGTGAACCTCCGATCCTGCGCGATGCCATCTCTCGATTGTCGTGTCCCCCTTTCGGAGCCGTAGTTTCCCACTGCTTGGTCACACATTGCTGGCGTCTCCTTCTGAGTTAAGTATTAGAACTCGCTGCTCAGTGCCATCTTGTGAGTGTGGTTCTCGCTTCTGTCGCCCGCTCCACCTCAGGCACGGGCTCAACCACACCAGGCGAAAAAATGCGCCTCGAGAATTCGCCCAGTGGGGATTGAACCCACGCCCTACGGCACACCTTGTATCAGCAGGCAAGAACTATACCCACTGAGCCAAGGTGCCCCCGTGTGTGTGTGTTTTTTTTTTTTTTTTTTTTTTGGACGTGGGCAGAGTGAACTCTGCAGCCAGTGGCCCTTCGAAACAAGTACCCCACCGGGGACCGTCGTTAAACATTACTTCGGTGGGGACTCTATAGAGCTTCTCTGCTATATCTGTGTCTTATCCGTACACCCGCCGTCCACCTTACGGTGATTAGGGGTTCAGGAACCAGAAGCGTCGTCTTCTTCTTACAGCATCGTCCGGATCGCTTTTACGCCTCTTGCGCCTCTCTTGCCTCAGTCTGAAGACGACTGATTGTGCGAAAGACGCTACCGCCATCCAATTTCCTGCGGTTTCGAGCATGAGCCTGACGACGTTTTCAGGCTCGATTTCTTCTTGGAGAACTTGTTGGAGTCTCTCCCTCTCTTCGTGAAATCGCGGGCAGCGGAAGAACACATGCTCCGCGTTTTCCACTGTGATTGGGCAGGCCAGGCAGAGTGCGCTAAGGGTGTTATCATAGCGCTGGCTTTTGAAGTAGCTATGCCCGGACAGGAGTTGTGTGAGATAGTATTTCACTTCTCCATGTCCCCTCTCTACCCATTCTGCGATGTTCGGGATTAGGCGGTGTGTCCATCGGCCCTTTGGGGCCCGGTTCCACCGGTCCTGCCACTTGCTCAGCGACTCTCTTCTCTCTTCTTCCTTGACATCCTGGCGCTGATATATGCGCGCTCACTCATGCGCTAGCAGCGCCAGCGGAGGTACGCCGGCTATCACGTACGTTGCGTCGTAGGAGACGTGTGGTCGCCCGCTGATCATGCGCAGGCAGGCTCGTCGATGTACCGACTCTGCCTGGCGTATGTAGGCCTGCGTCTCCGTCGCGCATCTCCAGATGGGCGCTCCATGCAGGAGAATCGAGTCGACGACGTGGGCATAGAGCACGCGTCGGCTACTTCTGGGCCCACCGATGTTGGGCATGATCTTCGCGAGGGCTCCAGCCACTCTTTTGCTGCCTTTTCGCTGACGATTCGGAGATGTTGGTCGAACCTCAGCCTGGAGTCGATGTGTAGGCCCAGGTAGCGGATGCAGGGTGTCGACATTATGCTGCAGTCACCTACTGTGATGGTGATGGTCTCCATTTTCTTCCTGCTACTGATGAGAAGGGCCTCGGTCTTGTGGTCAGCCGTTTCTAGATCTTGAAGCACGCCTCGCACCTGCGCGATGGCAGAGTAATCCAGATCGTATTCGATCTGCCACAGGTGCTTGGCAACGGCCACCAAGGCGATGTCGTCCGCGAAGCCGACAATCTTTACGTTGCCTCCGAGGTTGAGACGCAGGACGGCGTCATACATGACGTTACACAGGATGGGCCCTTGCGGGACGCCTGCTGTGTGACTCTGTGAGCTCCGTCGTCCGTATCGTAGTCGAGTACCCTCGCCGAGAGATAGCTTCTGATTATTCTCAGCAGGTACTCAGGTACGCGCATTCGGCGTAGTGCGGCTTGGATGTTGTTCCACCGAGCCGAATTAAACGCGTTCCTCCACGTCGAGGGTGACCACGGCGCAGTATTTCTTGGTGCCGCGGTACCATCTCTTGCCGGCGATGGCCTCTCGGGCGGTGGCGATGACGTTCTCGATGGCGTTGATCGTCGATCGCCCCTTCCGAAAGCCGTACTGGTGGTCTGAGAGGCCCCCAGGGCTCTCAGTAGTGGCTTCGAGGCGGTCACAGATGATTCTTTCGAGAATCTTTCCCGCTGTGTCAAGCATACACAGCGGCCTATACGACGATGGTTGTGTGTGTGTGTGTTTTTTTTTTTTTTTTTTTTTTTTTTTTTTTTCTACTCCCCATTTGTGGTACCTCACCGGGACCATCGTTAGACATTACTTCGGTGAGGACCGGGGCAGGGCATTTCTGCCACGTCGGTGGTTGGTCGTTTTCCATACATCCCCCATCCATCGCATAGTGATATGCGACGATTAGGGGTTCAGGGACCCATCGTTATTGTGCGTTAGCATTTATTTCATCTTTTTGGGTCCACCCCCTCGCTGTGCAACGATTGGGGGTTTTCCACGCTTCGGAGGGCGGACTAGCCAGCCATGGGCCTATATTTTAGGTGGAATCCGAACCACCCAGGCCCGAGATCAATCTCATCGAGAGAGAAAAGTCACAAGTGACAGTTTTCTCCGACGAGGCTTGAACCCAGGCCCTAACGACACTCTCAGATTCAGTAAACAAAGGCGCGATGCCTTTACTCACTGAGCCATCGAGGCGTATGTGTGTGTGTGTGTGTGTGGTGTGTGTGTGTGTGTGTGTGTGTGTGTGTGCGTAACGTTTGTAGAGCATTATCTAAAAAACGGTACGGTGAACCGTGTTGAATTAAATTGCATTTATTGTCGAATATATCAATGATGAAGCTCGTAAAAATTTTTTTTCAAAATTTTTTTTTTTTAAATTTTAAAAACATTTTTTTCAGTTTATCATATAATTTAACATTTCCAACTTAATTTAATCATTGACAAATTGAAAACACACTTTTTTTCTTTATCTATCTTTGCAAATTTTTTTTTTAAATTTTCAAAAATTAATAAAATTCCTTTTATTCAGGTCCTGAGACCATAACAAAATCTGGAGACAAGCCTTTCCCTTAATTCCTTAGTGTAATCTCTTCGCTCTACTCAATTACAAGTAGAAATCAAATTTTCATTTTTATTTTTAACAATACGTAAAAATCATCTTTGGAGGAAGCTTCTTGCCAATAAATTGGCAACGGTTTTTTTTTAAATGCCTCGTAGAAATGTTTTACACGTCTTTCATAGTTAGTGGTATCGATTTGTTCTTTATTAATGCAATAGAATATAAAAATTACACGGTTAATATCCTTTCATTTTTTCTAGTTGTTGTTTCCACTCAACACAATAAATATTTTGATGACAAGGAGTAATTTGTCACTGAAACCTTCGAATCGCTTGCTATGCAGTAAACCTGACCATGAAAGCTTAAAAACTAACTGTACTACGACCGCTCGCCTGCAGAAAAATTGAATCCGTGTTTTTTTATTCTTAAATTTTTCGTGAAACATTGTTATCGTCCTTTTTTGAACATTTGCGATTTTCTATTTCAAAGAAGAACCTTTTAAACAAAAAATGAAAAGAACAATAAAGTTTTAGAAATAGTAAAACCAAGTTTAATGGTTGCTTAGAGAATTAAAAAAATGGTACAAAATAAGATCGGTATGCCGTTATTTGTCCCTCTGTACAGAGGAGCCTTTGCCTTAAAAAAATTTATTATGTCCACCATTTAGATTTATAAAAATCCAATAGGCACGTATTTTATTATTTTTTTAATAACTCAATTATTAATGTAGGTATAACATTTAAAAATGATCGTAAAATCATGCGTATTATTATGAATGTCATCACTCCTTAACAGTGGATTAAGGGTTCATAGGCATTTTTAAATCAAAAATTTTTTTATTTCATTTTTGGAAAGAATTTTTCTTTCCCCTTCTAATTTTAAAAATTCCAAAATTCTGACTGATCACTGAGACACAACTATTTCCGTGAACTTTTTTCATATACCTTGCGCGTAAAATTTTTCAGTTTGTGCAAGATTCAGAGCAAACCCTTTGAGCTAAAGCACCAAGGTCGCGTACACTTCTTCAGAACATTAATGGTTACAAAGACGACCTCGTGCGAAGTGATCCGACCCTTTTGCTACTTTCGATGAGTAGTTTTAGTATAGATATTATATAAAAAGTAACTCGTACTAAAAAGAATAGTGAACTTGAATGTTTGTACAGGGCTAAAGTAAGTCGGATTGGCGCGACCAATCGGAAACCGATGAATCAGGTACAACTGTCGCGGGTAGCCCGACTTTTCGGGTACCTGCACACCCCTAGTCAAAATATATATTACAAAGACAAAAAGGATAAAGGTTTTTCAGTTAAAAAACTCTGAAAAAAATTCAAGAACATGCTTTTTAGTGTAAAAAGAAAAAAAGTTAGTCCAGTCTTAGATTTTAAATCGTTTGACCGAAAATAAAATTATTTAAAATTTCAATAATTATCTAGAAGGATACAGCGGTTCAAGAAATCGGGTAAAATTTGAAGTTGATCAAGTTGTTGAAATAAAACCCCTATTTTCAGCTTTCGCTAAAAATTTCAATTTTAAATTAAATTAAATTAAAAATTTTCGCTAAAAATCAACACCAATAAAAATCGAATATGCACATCAATTCTGGGAGTAGGTTAATCGTTGAAAAATCTGTAACCGTAGTTTTCGATCTCATTTGACATTTGACCCATATGTCTTTGGACAAGTCTTGTGCAAGTCTTAACGGCTCTGGCACAGCATCGGTCAGATGAACGAGCGAGCGAGCAAGCCTTTCTGATGTTGTTTTTTCTCTCATGCCTGCGTTATCCCGTAGCTCTTTCGCTTTCGTTCGCTGACTTTTTTCTTCGTTGCGATATCGCTCTTATTCGCTTGACCACAACGAAAGCGAAAGTTTAGCTCGTTTATTATCCAACGTGCTGATGCAATGACTTTTATTCGACGGATTGCGCGTGTTATCAGTCGCTTTCTGTGATATCCCGTATATCGGTTAAATCAATAACACAAGATTGATTAATGAACAATAGATTTATTAAATTAATATATATGGTTATGAGTTAAGTATAGGTGAGTTCAGGTCAGCGTGCACAACAAGTCTGGCTATAGCGCCGTACATGCGAGAGAGCTATCTCTTTTATAGAGTAGATGTCGCTACAAAGCAGTCACTTTATTACATACCTTCACCCTAAGATGAGTTCATATAATTACATAGTGTAAATTAATCGTTTAACAGGTTTGATTTCTCTCTTCGGACGCTCATTAACATTCCATACAATCTCAGGCTTTGAGCTGACTTTAGGTGTTTCACTCAATTTTTCTGTACACATACCCCCTCCGTTTTCGAGTTTATTTTTATTTTCGGTTTCACTCATTGCATTCATACCTTCAGTAACAGTTTGATTATCATTAGCAATAAGACTTTCATTAATAAGTGATTTTTCAGGGGCGTTACAATTGTTTTCGCTTAAAGTAATATCAGGAATATTTTCATTAATATTTTGCTCGCGTTGAATTTCTGTGTTAATATGCAGATCATCCGGTTGTACATAATTATTATCAGATCTTTCATGTAATTCACTTGTAATTAACGTACCAGCTTTGCGCATTTGATCTAAATGTCTTTTATGTTCTAAGTTATCAATAAGAGTTTTACAAAGATAATTTCGTGGTCCTAAACATTCCATCACCCGAGCTTTAACCCAAGTGGGTTTACTTGGACATTTGTAGTCTCTTATCCACACAACATCATCAACATCAAATTCAACTTGGCGCTTGCCGCTATAATTTTTTACTTGTCGTTGACAATTCATTTCAATCCTGCTATCTTTTAAGAAATCAAATCGCGTATTTAGCTCTCGATTAAACATTAGTTTTGCAGGTGTTTCCCCCGTGAAACAATGAGGTGAAACCCTGTAGCTAAATAAATAACGTGATATTAAAGTTTCCATTCGCACACCATCATTTGCAGGATCTAACAAAGCTTTTTTAAGGCCTAATTTAAACGACTTTACCGCGTTTTCGGCAGCTCCATTTGTGGAAGCATGATAGGGTGCTGATAAAATGTGCTTGATTTTGTTCATGATACAAAAATTTTCGAACTCACTCGATACAAGTTGTCTTCCATTATCGGACACTAAAGCTTTCGGCAACCCATATCTAGAGCAAAAATCACGCAATTTGCTTACAGTATTTTCAGACGTTATGTTATTCATTTGGTAGACCTCTGGCCACTTTGAATACGCATCCATTATAATAAAATACATTTTTCCATACATAGGACCTAGAAAATCACAATGAACTCGTTCTAATACTTTACTACATTGTTCAAATTTAACAAGCGATGCCTTGTTCGGATTACATGCTATTTTATTACAAATATCACAATTCTTTGAATACTGCTCTATGTCCGAATCTAGCTTTGGCCACCAGAAATATTGTCTTGCTAATGCCTTCATCTTACTGGATCCCATGTGTGTCACGTGTATTTCTTTCAATAAATCTTCTCTGAATTTTACTGGAATTATAACTCTGTAACCCCACAACAGCAAACCATTTTCAACGTGCAATTCATGTGATCGAGTAAGATAAGGCTGTATTTCTTTTTCGACCTTATTGGGCCAACCATGTGTGACATAATCAAAAACTTGACTTAAAATTAGATCATTACGAGTTTCTTTTCGTATGGATTTTGCATCAACAGGCAACTTATCTTCAATTAAAAAATTAAATAATCACATTCACTCTGTTGCACTACCGAATTTACATTTAATGGCAGCCTGGACAAACCATCGGCTCCACCATTTAGTTCACCTTTAACATATTCTAAAGTGTAATCAAAGCCGTTCAAAAAGTAAGCCCATCTCTGCATGCGCCCCGCTGCCATCTGAGGTATGCCTTTATCAGCGCTCAAAATTGCCAATAACGGCTTATGGTCTGTCGACAAAATAAAGTGCGTACCTTTTAGATATTGGTAAAATTTATTAACGCTCCAATAAATCGCAAGTGCTTCTTTATGAATGACCGAATAATTTTTTTCAGCAGCTACTAACGCACGTGAAGCAAAACAAATAGGTTTCTCCGTACCATCCGGAAAAATATGAAGCAATACGGCCCCGAGCCCCACTTGAGACGCGTCACAAGCCAATTTTAACTTTAAACTTGGATTAAAATGTACGAGAACTCTATCGGAAACAATCTCCTTTTTTACCTCATCGTATGCTGCTTGACATTGTTTTGACCAATGAAAAACTTGTCCTTTTTTTAATAATTCATTTATTGGACTTAAAATTGTTGCTAACTGTGGCATGAATTTAGCATAATATTTTATCATTCCGATCAGCGCTTGTACTTCTACGACATTTTTGGGCTGAGGTGCATTCAGAATGGCTTCAATTTTTGACGGACTTTTGTAGACCGACTTTATCAATTATATGACCGAGATACTCAACCTGAGGTTGCAAGAATTTGCATTTTTCGAGACGAAATTTTAAACCGAATTTTTCAGCTTTTTTTAAAACAGAGTTTAAATTTTCAAGATGTTCTGCCTTATTTAATCCCGTGATATTATATCATCAAAATAATTTTTGTATGCGGTATACCTTGAACGACTTCTTCTACTGCTTGTTGAAAAATTGCACACGCAGTTTTCGTTCCAAACGGCAATCGATTTACCGCGTATGTACCTTTATGAGTACTCCAGGCAAGCAACATTTTAGTTTTTTCGTCAACCTCAAGTTGATTGTATCCTCGGGCCAAGTCCAACACTGTGAACTGCTCACCGCCTTCGAGCGCGGCAAAAATTTCTTCGATTCGAGGAATCGGATAATTATAATCATCCAAATACTTGTTAACTGTAAGATTATAACTAGCGCATACACGTATGTTACCATCAGGCTTAAGCACCGGAATTAAAGGAGTCCCCCATTCGCTTGTGTCAACTTTTTCGATAATTCCTTGCTCTTCTAAGAGCTGCAATTCTTTTTCTACTTTTGACTTAAACGCGAAAGGTATAGTGTGTGGCTTTCTATAAACTGGTGCAGTGCCTGGCTTAATTGTCAGCGATACTTTACGCCCTGTGAATTTACCAAGCTTACCATCGAATAGCGTCGCATACTTGTCAATCATACTTTGAACATCAGACGGAGACTCACACACACTATCTATACCCGCTATGTCTATACCATAAATTCTCATAAGATCTCTGCCAAATAAACTTTTTCTATTATTTTGTTCGACCACAACTAAATTATGTAAAATTGTTTTATTTTTAAAAGTTATTTTAGCGTTTATCTCTCCAACAATTTTCGGTGATGTATTGTCAAAGTATCTAATCAACCTTTTGCTAGGTTTAAGCTCGATTCTTAAAATTTTTTAACGCGTCATACGGAATGACAGATACTTCTGCGCCGCTATCCACCTCCATGGGGAATTTAATATCATTACCGACTGTAACGAATATGTCAAATGGCTCATCGCGAGTTTCGGTACAATTCACACTATAAACGCTTAAAAATGATAACTCTTCGCAGACGCTTTCGAGTTACTTTTACACACTTTAGCTAAATGGCCAACTTTACAACAAATTTTGCACTTATATTTTTTATATTTACAAGATTTGAAGTCATGATTGGTGTCGCCGCATGCGTTGCACGTCTTCTTGTGCTGCTGCTGCTGCTCTCCGTGAGTAGATTCCGACTTGCTTGACTGCTTCTTGGAATCCATCGCCGGCTTCGACGATTGGCCTTTGTTGTTGCTGCGAAAAACCCTATTAACCTCCGCCGGCGCTGCTGTAGATGATAACATGAGTGATGCTTCTTTCTTCAAAGCTGTTTCCAGAAATTCGCACATGCCGCAGTATGGCTTTCCTCGAATATCCTGTCGAGTATTTTTCCTTCGCGCATTCCTAACTAAATTGATCTTTTATGCGATCATCTAAAACTTGTCCGAACTGGCATTCGATAGAGCCTTTTTTGACTCTTGCGTACCACTGACTAACAGTCTCGTTGGATGTTTGTGCCAGGCGATAAAATAATCTGCGCTCCTTATGCACGGAGATTCGTGGGAGTAGTAGTGGTTTTTAACATAATGCATAATTCTTCATAAGATTTTGCTTGTGGCAGGGTTGGACTGGACAAATCTCGGAGCGTCTGTACACGTCGGCACCTATGGACGTAAGGAGAACAGAAACTTTTCGTTGCTGATCTACAAAGTTTGCACTGAAATACTGTTCGAGCCGTTCGTTATATATATTCCAGTCAGAACCTCCTCGAAATTCCTCAATTTTTCCAATATTTCAGTCAGTCACATTAACAACTGACGGTGCCGCCGTGGCCTTTTGTCGCGCGCTGCAATGATATTATCCGCAAGGATATAGCTGCCATCTTCGTTTTGTACGAACTCTAAACCACTTTTAGACACATACGTGCCATACGATGTCTTTTCTAAACAAATTCATTCATGTTTTCTGATTTTGATGCTACTGTCGTTATTCTGATTCTGGAGTTGAATCGTCGCTCTCGTCCTCTTCAGTAATCGTATCTTCCAGAGTAAACTTTACCATAACCTTTAGCGTTGGTTATGAAAATGTCGGCCATCGACGACAAAGAGCCAAATTAAACAAAAAACGACACTTTCACTAAAACACGAAACTATAAGTTTTTCCGTTTACCTCGTCGCCAATTATGTGATATCCCGTATATCGGTTAAATCAATAACACAAGATTGATTAATGAACAATAGATTTATTAAATTAATATATATGGTTATGAGTTAAGTATAGGTGAGTTCAGGTCAGCGTGCACAACAAGTCTGGCTATAGCGCCGTACATGCGAGAGAGCTATCTCTTTTATAGAGTAGATGTCGCTACAAAGCAGTCACTTTATTACACTTTCAATATCAGGCACTTCAAGGAGTTCAATACCACAGAGACCGTCACTAAACCATCCGAGCCGCTGCTGCTCAGCAGCAGCATTTCCTACAGACAATCGCATCGATTATCGATGAAACCCTCGAGCCGAAACAGCCCACTCGTTCGTCGACTGATAAATCCGTGCGTCAGTGCATGCGCAGCTGTTATCTCTAAGTCCTCCTTCTCTTTCTTGGTTTAATTTGTATGTATTTACCAGGATCCATGCCTCGCTCGAGTTGCTTTTCTTTTCGTTCTTTGACGATCGCGTGCTATGCATTTTTTATATCAAGCGAATAATCCCGTAGTGAGATGCCAAAGATTTTAAGAAGATAAATTAGTAAGTAGCAAATAACGGCATGGGTACTCCGCAAATATACATATCGAATAGTAGTATAGAGCTGAATGGTGATGCATAATTCAGCTTGCGGGAGACCCAAGGCTAAACCAAACAGGTCGCTAACTCTCTGGCCTACATATACCAACTAATTCTTCCACTTTTTAACGTTGCTTTCATTTTACCCGGCAAATTATTTCAAGTAATCGCTTCGGTAATGTATTTCATGCATATGTGTGTTTTTTTCTATGTGCGTTCAGGACACCTTGTGGTAACTGACTTGATCCGGCCAACGGAGTTATTAACGACTAACTATTCAAATATTTGATTTTCTGAAATTTAAATAAAAGCAACAATCTCGATATCAATCAAATTTCAAGTTCAACTGCGAAGCTTTCAGTGGGCAAAAGCGATTAAGAATGCGTCAAGTTTTTCATTTTATTAGTCGTTGATTAGGGGTGAACGAGGAGAATACTTGTTCAGTAGGTGCTACATTTCACTGAATTGAGAACGTTGCCTACTTAACTGCACTTAAGCAGGACTACGCCATAAAACTTGAACAGTACCGGATTGTCCTGTGGGCATAGGTGCGCACGCGCGTACAATACTACTACGTGCCAACAGCAGCACTGACGCGCTCTAGCCATTGCATAGTCGTATAGGTATAGCAGCCGTAGGGCTGTAGATTGGAAAACTATTGACCGTAGAGGCGCTTTCGAGAGAGAGCGAGGGAGCCATTTAACAGCTCATAGCAGTGTTGTACGTTACAGAGAGAGAGAGAGAGAGAGAGAGAGAGGAGAGAGAGAGAAGCCACCCACGCCGCTACTTCGGCTGTTGCTGCTGCTGTTGCTGCTGTTGCCGCTGCACATGTATAAGCTCAACGTTCATTCACGCCGAGTAGTAGAACTTTGGAAAGTGCCACAAAGGTCGCCCGCGCGTGCCATTGACTCTGAAAGCTTGAGCTTCCGTAAACGACCGCCTTTTCGCTATATACACCTATATAAACGCACGCACATGAGGGAGTTTGCGTGGCTCTGCGGTTGTCTGGAATGCTGGTATTTCGATATATAGCACGACTTATACTCGACTTCAACCTTACATCCGTTCTCTTTCTTGCTCTCTCGTTTTTTTGAGGCTCAGCTGATTTTATAAGACTTAGCTGCGTGTCGCTATTCAACTGTTTTGGCGTACCTTGCCATGGACAAGAGATTACATATGTTTTTTATTTCTAATTATAATTACAAGTCAGATTGAATAGGAGTTCTGTACATCTAAATGGCAAGGTATCATTTATACACATTAAACTTGTACGGGCATTTTTGCGCACAAGTAAAATGGCTCCAATATTTGTACCATATCGAAATTTTTTAAAATGAATGATGCTTTTTATGTACAAACAAATTATTATTGTACACAAAATTGTAAAATTTGTACACAACATTTTTGTGCACAAAATATAAAATTTTGTACACAATGTATTAAAAATTTGATATATTACAAAAGATACTTAAATTTGATAAAAATCTGACCTCTCGCTCGCTTATGCTGCATCGGAACGCGCAGTTAATATTCAGAGCTCGTGCCATTACAATGTCAATGGGCTCTAAATTATTCAAATATTTCAGATAAACTTTATAACTATGCATAGGACTTTGTTTGATCTCATGGGTTTATATTTAAGAGGATTTTCTATACTCTATATATCAACAAATCTTTGCAGTTTTCTGTCTCCAGGTACAAAAAAAGTCTTAAAATTGTTTAAAGAATATGTATGTGAATTGTTTTCAGAATTTTTAAAATCACAGCGAGAACTTATTTGCAATTATTATTTTCTATAAGGAGGCTCTTTTCCAATGAATCGGCAACGGTTTTTATATGATTAACATGATTTTTGACAAAAATGCGAACTCTTCATCAAATTTTACATGTAACATTGTGATTCAAATATTTTTTCATACTCACACCAAAAAAAACAAAATTAAATTTAAAAATCGAAAATCTAACCTAAGCTTCCTTTGATTCACGAGGGGTGGATCTAGAGGACTGAAATTTTCAGGATTTTCATTTTTCAATGTACTTTTCAAGAGTACATGGTCAATTTCTAATTTATATCAATTCTATTTTAATATAATACGCCCCTATTTTCGGTCATATCCCTATATTCGGTCAATAATTAATATCAACAACTTAATTGTACGTAAGAAATTTTTTTTTAATAATTGGCTGAATGAATCGAACATCTTCAACAGAAATATATTATTCAAATTCAGATATCAAGTTTCAATCCTATATAAAAAATTAATTCAAAGTTGCCGAAATTAGGGCCTAACTGACCGAAAATAGGGTCACTTAGCTTGTATATATAACATTATGAAAAATTTTGTTTGGACTGTAATAAGAGCTTTCGAGAATTATAGCACCGAAACTGATGCCGAACGTACACTATGATAATGTCACAATGATTTGTTATTGGAGCTTTTTTATTTAAGAAAGTTTAGTAATTCTCTATTAATTTGAAGACTGTTTTTTATTATTTAAAATTAAACTCTATTCTATTTTTTACAACAAATTTTAGTGTCATAATATGTAGTAGTGTCTGTAGTTTGACATACGTACAAAATATGACTAGATGAAGGTGGCATTATTTGACAGAAAAAGCGCAAAGGATTAAGAGAGTAAATGAACGAAGCCTCACCTGCGCTTGGTAGCTCAATCTCGTGCATGGGTGCATGCGCGTACGTGCGTGCGTGCGCCCAATCGCACTCACAAAATTACAGCTGATACATACACCCCATGCCTGCACCCAGAAACATTACGCGAGGAGTGAGCGACCATTCAAGAGATTAATTGGGTTGTTATATACAGGCGTGTGGAGCGGATGCTCGCGTGCACGAGGGGTCTGCCGCGTTCTCTTGTTCCGCGTCGCCCTTACACTCTATATGTCCGTTGTGTGTAGTTGCTAGTTGCTAGTCTTGAGGTTTACTTTTCTAATTAACAGGTCAGTAGTGCCAAGAGGTTCAGGCCTTACACTGGAGTCAAGTTCAAGGCAAGCCGAGCTAGTTTTCGCTTTCTCTCTCTCTCTCTCTCTCTTGGCAATTACGAGCTGACTTATACGTCTGGACCGGTTGTGTCAAAGAGATGAAGTCAACTTTTGTATGCAAACGTAAATCCTTGTCTACTTTAATATACAACACTTGGGCTGTATTATGATTCAGACGACAAACATAGTACTTACCTTGTTGGACAAGTAATTTATCTATAGTTCAAATAAGCTTCTAATTCTTTTTGATTAATAATTTTCTTGAATACTTAACATTTAGGGTCACTGGACCGTTTAGGGAGAACCTTAAATATTGTTTACATTCAAGTCATATTAAAGTTTTTTTTTACAATTTCGATCAAAATGACTGAAAAATCTTGAAATAATAAATTCAAAATAAAAGATTATTTTATCTTCATTGATAAAATAATAGTTTTGTATTAATAAATTTAATTGAAATAATTAAGAGCATGATTATAGGGAAAAAGCCTCGTAAGGCATAAAAAAACCCTTTCATTTGATCAAAGTTATAAAATATGACAAAAACGTTGAACACACACATAAATAACGCTTTCAATTAACTTAAGGTGATGCCGCTGCCCCGATTTTTACCGACCGAGCATTAAAAGATTTGTATTTGCATAACTTTTTTTCTAAGCTGAATTTTTAAAATCGGCTCCGTGGAGCCCTTGGTATTGGTGCTATGAACAACTGTACCAACTTTCATCCAATTTCACGGGCTAGTTTTCTCAGAAAACAGGATCAAAATTTTTGATCCCATTTTCCGAAAAAACGGCTCGACCGATTAAAATGAAATTTGATCACATTGTTCAGAGCAACAAGATGGAG
Source organism: Trichogramma dendrolimi (assembly GCA_034770305.1). Classification (NCBI taxonomy): domain Eukaryota; kingdom Metazoa; phylum Arthropoda; class Insecta; order Hymenoptera; family Trichogrammatidae; genus Trichogramma; species Trichogramma dendrolimi. The sequence continues at coordinate 404,686 of JAPMIB010000047.1, forward strand.
GGCTCCACAGAGCTGTTTTTCGAAAAATGGAATTTAGCATTTTATCATTTTTCATACATAATAAGCAAGCTTAATATCTCGCACCAAGAGATGGCGCTGACCGCAAAATTATACATGGCAAGAGCATGGCGTCTCGGATGCTGCGATATTACTCCTTTATAACCTCTAAAATCAACAAACAGACATTTTTTTCAACGAAACTTTTATATGCTATTTTTATAAACTTGCGATTTGAAAGATGCGTAATGTCATGTATATTCGACTTAATCGGAGGACTTGAACAAATTCTTCAAGCGAAAAAAAATATTCTCGTTTTGACATCCACTGACGTAAACTCTAAAGTCGATGCAAAATCAATCATGATTGGCGTATCAAACATTGACTATTTTTCTTCTATTTGAAGAGCCAAATTACGCTCAGACCAAATACAAAAACATATATTGTACCCTTCCAAAGTACTTAATTTTCATGTTGAGCCCTTTGCGGATCCTTGGACGGGTTCAAGGGGCTGACAGCCTCGCCTTGGCAAGTTATCAAAGTGATATTTATTGATAATTAAAATGTGTTATGTGATTTTTACCATGCTAGATTACTTTTTAACTATTCTTTGACCTTTTTTTTAAGTTTTTGACCATTACGGAGGTTTTAATGTCTACATTGGAGACAATTGGTACCCTAGAAGAACGGGTTTGAGAAGGAGGCCCTGGCGGCCCCGCCTGCGTAGGCTATCAAACTAATATTTATTGCTAATTAAAATTTTTTATATACTTTTTACCCTGCTAGATAACTTTTTGATTATTAAACCTTTTCTGAAAATTCTGAGAATTTCGGAAGTTTATATGTCTACATTGTAGACAATTGGTACCCTAGAAGAACGGGTTTGCGAAGGAGGCGCTTTCGGCCCCGCCTGCGTAGGCTATCAAAGTGATGTTTATTGATAATTAAAGTTTTTCATATTCTTTCCAACTTGCTAAATATTTTTTAACCATTGTTTTACCTTTTCTAAACTTTTTGAAAATGTTGGAGAGTTTCATGTTTCCATTGTAGACAAGTGGTTTCTTTAGAAAAATGGGTTTGATAAGGAGGCGCTGGCGGCCCCGCCTGCGTAGGCTACTTATTTAAGTGATTTTTATTTTTATTTTATTATGCACAACAAAAATTTTTCTTCCCCATAAAATAATAAATAGAAAAAAAGTGCCAGGTTAAAATTATTGTATTAATTTTCAAGGTAATTTAACAAAAAATGCATCATAATAAAGTGTATTTATTATTCACAATGACATTATCAATACATATGTTTACACAATGTTAATACCGGTAATTACTATAACGGTAATTATTATAACCACGGTAATTATACGGGTGATACGAGGGCGTTGGTTAAGTGTACGTGCCGTACGGTACATCCAAATATGGTACGTACATTGGGCCAGTACTACCCGCATATGGCTGGTGAAAAGCCGCTCCCAATCCTATTAGTTGACCAAGCTGGACTACAGCAGCTGGAGGTGGACCCAGTTGGATTATGGGAGCCGGAGGTGGACCCTGTGGTTGAACGATGGTAGCTAGAAGCGGACCCACTGCTTGGACAGCACAAGCGAGGGGAGTGGAACTGTTGAACGATGGTAGCTGGAGGTGGACCTGGTGGCTGACCAGCGCAGCCTGAGGTCTAGGTGATGGCTGGACAGGCATCGTCTCCTGTTTCTCTATTTCTTTACGGTTCTGTTGTTCTTCTAGGGTACCAATTGTCTACAATGTAGACATATAAACTTCCGAAATTCTCAGAATTTTCAGAAAGGTTTACTAATAATCAAAAAATTATTCTAGCACGGTGAAAAGTATATAAAAAATTTTAATCGTCAAAAAATATTAGTTTGGTAGCCTACGCAGGCGGGCCGCCAGGGCCTCCTTCTCAACCCGTTCTTCTAGGGTACCAATTGTCTACAATGTAGACATGTAAACTTCCGAAATTCTCAGAATTTTCAGAAAAGGTTTACTAATAATCAAAAATTATTCTAGCACGGTGAAAAGTATAAAAAATTTTAATCGTCAAAAAATATTAGTTTGATAGCCTACGCAGGCGGGGCCGCCAGGGCCGCCTTCTCAAACCCGTTCTTCTAGGGTACCAATTGTCTACAATGTAGACATGTAAACTTCCGAAATTCTCAATTTCAGAAAAGGTTTACTAAAATCAAAAAATTATTCTAGCACGGTGAAAAGTATAAAAATTTAATCGTCAAAAATATTAGTTTGATAGCCTACGCAGGCGGGGCCGCCAGGGCCTCCTCTCAAACCCGTTTTTCTAGGTACCAATTGTCTACAATGTAGACATTAAACCTCCGGAATTATCAAAAATGTCAGAAAAGGTATAGCAATAGTTGAAAAGTATTTTAGCCGGTTATAATGTATAAAAAAAATTTTATTATTAATGAATATCACTCCGATAGCCTACGCAGTCGGGGCTGTCCACTCCTCTTATTGAACCCGTTCTTTCAGGCTTTTGGACAGCGTATTTTTTTCCAGTCTGCTTCATATTCTGGACTGCGTGGCTGTTATAGCGCGTTCCACATTTTTATTACTTTTGTAATCGGCTTCAGTATGCAAGCAACAACTTTAACTTTTTTCATTTTTTTGTTGTGCTAGTCTTTATCAGTGTTATTATTACTTTATTCAATGTTGCTAATGTTAGCATCGAACAAGTCATATGATCGTTTTAAGAGGTTATGTTATAGTTTTTCATAAATTGGTGTCAAACGGCACTGAATGTTTGGAATAAATATCAGGTATGCTAATCGAGTTAATTATGTCTCTAAGAAATATAATTAATTAACTATGCTTAGTAATATGTATTTTAATGATGTAGTATAATATGCACGTGAAAAAGTTCATATTCGCAATTATTACGAAAGACGACTCAAATCAACTTTGAATATTAAAATTTTGCATGTATTCTTAATTATTTCAATTTTTCATCAAGGAAAAGAATCATTTCACTTTTAATAGTACATATGAATGAGCATGATAAAAATAATTGGAGAAATGGTAATAAAAGAAATTGCATGTTGAAATGAGATTTTATGATATATTATTAAAATAAAACAGAATTTAATCGAATGAACAATTTATGAAATACGGATAATGCATGAATCTATAAGAAATTATAAATATACAAAGTTCATCTTGGTAAACAGAAAAGAATGAAGGAATTCATAAAAATTGATGAAAAAATAGTCGATGGTTGAAAATATTGCATGATTAATGGATTAATGAATTTATTTTAAAGAACAAAGATTATTGGATTTTATTTTCAAGAAAAAGGAAAAAAGCATGTTTGTCACAACAAAATTTATAAGAATCCAATATAATCCAAATTTGAACATAACCTCAAAATGTACGATATTTGTTAATATCGACTTTTCATTCCTCGTCGTGCTTTTAATGAAGTATAAAATGTTTCGTCATGAAATTTATTTTAATTATATAATTGTTTTAATATAATGACAAGGCATTAAAATTGATATAATGTTTTTTAATTCTTAACCAAGAAATGACAATAGATGACACTTATAGCGCCATCTATTGATTTTATGAGTCTGCAAACATCAAATCGCTGGTTAATCATGTAGTACTGACAGCGCCATCTGTAGGTTTTTTTAGTTTTATATTATTTTGAACGGTATTATCGACTGAGCACTGTACACAATACACCGCGAGGTTGGCTGCGGCATCACCTTAATTTCGTTAAAGGTTAAACAACAATTTTTTTTCATTTTCCTTTTTTTTAAATAACAAGAACGACTTGAAATAAGTTACTTGTCGTAACAATGACTGTAAACGCTGCACAAATAGTGCCGAGATTTCTGCTCTCAAAAAATGAAATTATTTAATTGAGGATACCCTCCTGTTTGACAAAGATGTCTCATAGAGATTAAATCGTTTTAATCAAAAAATAGCATTTTCACGGTCTTTTTTGCCTTTTAAGTGTTGTTTTTACGTGTTTTTTGAAGCTCATCATATTGCTCCTCATTTGGTACTCCTCTTGTGCCTCTTTTGTTTCTCCTCTCGTTCCTCTTTTTGCTCCTCCTCCCACACTCCTCCCCGTCCTCTTCTACTCCTCAAATTGTTTATTTACTCAAAATTTAATACAAACCTTTGAAACATTATGTGCTCAAAATTTGTAACAAATGGTTTGTATCGTTTACACTTCTCCCTGTCGCATTTTACTCTTTAAATTGTTTGTGTTCAAAATTTACAGCAAAAGAATTGTGTCATTAATAAGGTTGTGCGATCGAGTTTTTTCGAGTATGTAACCCTTAAACCTCGCTCTACGTGCCCGTGCGAGTCACGTGTGTCCCTTGGCTCTGCAGGTCCGTCCTAGCGCGTAGGGGCTTTCCAGTGTATGGTCCTAGAGGATGAAAAAAAGGGGAATACAGGGATTCACACTCACTCACACCAAGAAACAAACACTCGGTATTAACAATAACTACCAGGTTTATTCTTAGTCAATAAACTGTTAAGGAATGACTGAGGGGTCGGGAAATAACTGCACACGTTGTTAATAGTAATAAAATAATATAATATAAGTGGCAAGAAATACACAGAGCACACAGCTCGATCGTGAAATTCGGAGTTAGCCGGAAAGTTCGTCGCCGTACACGGCCCTGCGCGAGCTCCACAGCTTTCGGAGTCTCGTGCGTGTCTCTCTCTCTCGTCTCGAGTCGCGACTCGCTCACGCACCACACGTATTCACTGCAACGCCGCAACGCGCGCTGCGTTCGCCCAGCATGTCCGTGATTCTCAATGCATACTGCATACATGCCATGCCGCGACTGTTTGTCTATTTTATGATTGATTTATAACATTCGGCCATCCTTATATATGTTTGGTCCTCCAAACATTACAAAAAAATCTTTTTGAAATTACATATGAAACTTATAACTATTACATGTATTTAAACAAGAAACTTATACGTAATCCTTCAAATAGCTTGGTTTTTTAATTTTGCGCTTATTTAACTGGACATTTGGATTAATTTGATTTACACTTACTTCACTTTCTTTGTTTGAATTATCTTTAATATTAATGTTTTCATTGGCTTCTGCCTGATCACTATTTGAATTGTTATTTAAATAATCATTAGAGTTTTCAAAATCGTAATCATGTTCTATCTCAAGTGTATTATCAAATCCTCTCCAAATCTTCAGTTGACTGACATGAGCAGTAGTCTCATATTTTCTGTTATTAGATTCATTTAGTTTTATTATTCTATACGTATCGCTCGGAATTGTTTCTATTATAACAAACGGTCTCGAATAAGCAGATTGAAGTTTTGTTGATTCACCAGTTGCTTTGCGATTACATTTCATGAATACTATATCGCCTATTTTATACTTGACGTTCTTATAGCGGTTTTTATCATAATGTTGTTTATATTTTGATTGCATCAAATACACTTTTTCGCGAATTTCTTTCTGAGTTTCATTGGCGGTGTATACGTTTCACAATTAAGCATTCGTGTTGATCCATCATTTATTCTCGGCAAAAATCCATACAAAGCTTCAAACGGAGCTTTACCCGTAGCGGCGCTCACAACAGTATTCAAGTCACATTCAATTAATTTAAGATTTTTATCCCATTGTTTATCATTACCATGCATTATCGAAATTTTCATTGACGGAAGTAATGTTTGATTTAAACGCTCAATTAAATCATTTCCTTGCGGATGTCGACTTGAATTCAAAGTATGACGAATACCGTGATCTAGACAAAATTGTTGAAAACAATGACCAGTGAAAGCTGTACCTCTATCCGAAATAATTCTCTTTGGCGCACCAAATCGACGTACAAATTCTTCGAATACTTTTACAGTACTTTTGCGATTTACAATATTTTACAGCCTCGATAAAAACATATTTTGTCAAGTTGTCAATTATTCCCAGAACATATTTATTACCTCGCGATGATGTTGGAAATGGACCAAGGTGGTCTGTGTGAATTATTTCAAACGGTCTATTACTATTGGTATGGGGTGCAATTCCCCTCTCCTGGACCTGCCTTTCTTTTTGACATAATACATTCGAGGCAATTTTTTATATGTATTTTCACATAGTTGCGCAATCGTGGGAAATAATAATACTTTTCTATTAGGCTCGCCGTTTTTTCTACACCAAAATGTCCTTTAAAATCATGATACTTAATAACTAAACTTTTGCGCATAGATTTCGTTACTACAAATAAATTCATGACTGTGTCGCCTCGTTTCACGCGTTTGTACAAAATTCCGTCTAGAAGAATGAAATCTTTTGATAGATTTTGTTCTGGCTTGCTTTTCGTACTTTGTTTTAAGATTTTAACTATTTTATCAATATCTTCGTCGGATTTTTGAAATAATAAAATTCGGTTTCTTTCGAATCAATACAAACGGACATAACATTCTCGCAATAATTCGAATTTACCGGTGCTCGCAAAAGAGCATCAACATGCTACATTGATTCACCTTTCTTATGTATTATCTCAAGATCGAATTCGGCGATCTCACTCATCCACCGAGCAACTTGCGCGTTACTGTCTTCCACGCATTCAAGTGTACAAGACATTGACAATCCGTGATAACATGGAATTTTATGCCTATTAAAAAAGTTCTTAGTCTCTGGAGCGCCCACGCGATTGCTAAAAGCTCTAAACGGCTAGAATGATATTTAGACTCTACTTCGTTTGTACTCCAGATCCACACTTGGTTGTCCTTGTGGTCTGCTCGGCCGTTGGATCCACTGGTTCTCTCTCGCGCACTCGGGTCGGCTCGTAACGGCCTTCGCACTCTTCGATTCTCTCCTCTGTTCATATGTACGCTCTCGTATCTCAACGTATACACGTGTTTACGTTCTATCTTTTTGCACTTGGCGCTCACATGAAATCAGATTCAAAATACAATAATTAATAACGATTCTTATAACTAATTATATACTCGGCAAGTCGACGATGGTTCGTCAGGGCGGCCCAACAGATAATGCCAGTTCCGTCATTACAAGTACTCAAGTTTTCCTGAGTACTCGTCATGTATTTGAGTTATAAGTGAATAAATAACGAATTAACAGACTCACTCCCTTTGTGTGTACATGCTGACAAGTGTGATATTCGCAGCTGATTGGATTGAAAGAAGAAAATAATTTATAGTACCACATTTCAATTAACTTATCAGCACGTACACACAAAAGGAGGGATCTAGAGATTAGGGGTATGCGAGTACTCGATTTTTTAAATTTTACTCGGCTCGAACTCGGCTCGAGCTCGACGAGTCGAATCGGAAAAATGCGAGTACTCGAAAAAACCTCGAGTACTCGAATATTTTCGAGTTTTAGCTAAATAAATGATACATTAACAAAACTATGAATGTCCCCGTTGCACGTGCATTCTCCGAAGTGTTATGTTCTCGCAAAGTTCGTATTTTTGTATATTATATCGATGCTCTTTACTTTAAATGGAAAAGTGTTATTCTTCTCAAAATACGTCGACAAATTGAATATACAATGTATGTATATTGTAAAAATACCAGTGCTGCGAGTAACTAACACTTAAGAGCATGCACATGCAATGGGGACATTCATTAGTTTGTTAATGCACCATTTACTTAGCTGAAACTCAACAACATGATAAGTACTCCAAAAAAACTCGACTCGATCGAGTCGAGCTTTTTAGAGTACTCACAGACCCCTGCTAGAGATTGTTTATTCATCATAAATTTATTTAAAACTCAAATTCATAGCGAGTACTCGGAAAAACTCGAGAACCCGAAAAAATTCGAGTATTCGAAAAAAACGACTCGACCTCGAGGAAAATACTCGAACTCGACGAGTCGAATTTTTTCGAGTACTCGCACAACCCTACAATCTACTATTAAATTTACTGTATCAGCTATGTGAAAAGATAAATTTGCCTAAATTGCTTGAGCAGCAAAGTTATTTAACAATTGCTCAATGCTATATAGGGTAAAACACCTATTACTGTGTCCAAGACATAACCTTCAATGACCCTATTACTGAACATTTGATTGCATGTTAAAATCCAGTAATACGGACAGGCACAGTAATAGGTGCACCTACCCTATAGTGGAAAAAATTCTAGAATTTTATAGAGAAACCAAAATTTTGTAAAAAAATATTTCATTTTCCGTTGAATGAATATGATATAGAAAATTCGCTAAAATAGACAATTTCAATGAAAATTTTTTAAAACATTGTCGTACGTGGGATTTTACACAAATTCTTAGCATTACTTAGCACCTACTTAACCCTTTTCGGCCCAAAAAGACCCAAACAACACGTCACTCTTTGAAGCTGTACAGTTTACGCAATTGGCGTTAGAAAAAAATGCAACCTACCTATTTTTAAAGTTTGAAAGCTCTCCTTTCCAATGGTGGTATTTAAATTGTGCTGAAACCTCCGCAAGACGTCTCCTGCGCGCTGCTATCAAGACCAGCAAGCGCCTATGCTGGAACAAACTGTGCGACGAGGTCAACGAGGACGTATGGGGCAAACCATACGAGACAGTCATGTTCCGTCTCAGAGGACCAAGAGCAAATTTGTCAAGCTCACCGACCATGGTGCGCCGCATAGTGGCTGCTCTCTTCTCTCGTGTGCCTGACGAACCAGCTCTACTACCACCACTCCAAGCAGGAGCAATTGTACCAGCCGTCACCATGGAAGAACTCCGAGGAGCATGCAGGAGGATCAAGGATCACACTGCGCCTGGGCCGGACGGAGTACCAAACTCCGCTATCAAGATCGCCATTGCCACGCACCCTGACATCTTTTTGCAGGTGTACACGGCGTGTCTGCGAACCGGTGTCTTTCCAGCGTGTTGGAAAAGACAGAGGCTTGTCCTGCTGCCAAAGCCAGGCAAGCCACCCGAAGAACCATCGTCGTATAGACCGCTGTGTATGCTGGACACAGCGGGCAAGATTCTCGAAAGAATCATCTGTGACCGCCTCGAAGCCACTACTGAGAGCCCTGGGGGCCTCTCAGATCACCAGTACGGCTTTCGGAAGGGGCAATCTACAATCAACGCCATCGAGAACGTCATCGCCACCGCCCGAGAGGCCATCGCGGGCAAGAGATGGAACCGCGGCACCAAGAATACTGCGCCGTGGTCACCCTTGACGTGAGGAACGCGTTTAATTCGGCTCGGTAAAACAACGCTCATGTCGCGCTACGCTGAATGCGCACGCCTGAGTAACTGCTGAGAATAATCAGCAGTTATCTCTCGGCGAGGGTACTCGACTACGATACTGACGATGGACCAGAATCCTACAGAGTCACAGCAGGCGTTCCGCAAGGGTCTGTCTTAGGACCCATCCTGTTTTTTTTTTTTGGAAGTGGACAGAGTGAACTCTGCAGCCAGTGTTCTGCAGTACGTTATTTACATATCTATTAGAGTGGTTCACTTTTTCAAAAAACCAGCAAAGCAGAATTTAAAGCTACAAAAGTGCATCGTACAAAAACCGCTGTATCTCAGCGAAACGTACGAATTTTTAAAATCTAAAAACGGCATTAGAAGGTGAGAAAAAACCTATCAGATATTTGTATGCAATTCTATCATGAGTGATTATACTCAGCCATTTTCTTGAAGAAACGAATATATTTTTCCATTTTTTAATATCGTTTTTTGGGCTAAAGTCGTACTTTTCTGCGTTAAAATAATTTAAAAGTGTATACTAATATACACCGTTGATTTGTCATAAAAAATCCTAAAACTTGGTGGTGTCAAAAAATTTCCTAGATTTTTTCTGTTCATTTGCCGCTCGCTCGAAAAGGAACTTTGCTAAATTTGCGAAAAAAAACGATCGAAAAAGTGTATTTTTTTCAATGAAATCGTGCTCCTAGGTCAAAACTGACTACGGCATTCAATTTTGCAGACAAAAACACGTAAAAAAATATATTGTTAAGATTATTTCTACTCTTAGAACAGAGTTTAAAATATATTTTATAGTCGTCCGATTTTACTCCTTTTCAGGAGCACTTTTAAACTTCAAAAATCCATCGACACCATCTAAAATCATTTATTTGAGTTCTAGTTTGAATAAAACTTCATTTTAAACCTCAAACTTTCAGATTCCGATGGATCCCCCGAGATACAAAAATTTTTTAAAAGTGGACCACCCTAATATCTATATATAAATATCGAATATATACGCATAGGAATACGTAAACGTAGGTATACACCTGTTGCAGCCCTCGCCATGAGGGTCGGGACTGCATTGTATATTGGTGTACATACGTACACATGTATAAACAAGCAATGTATGTATATTGTAAAGGCGCGCACGTGTATACACATATATATAGATACAGGTGATTCGCGAATGTCGTACACGCGCAGACTCGAGTCACCATCTCGAGAGGGGAGACGAATGCATCAGCAACGTCTCGGTGTTTTTACTCCCATGCTTACTTGTAAAATAATACTTTTTTAAATTTTCGTCCGCACGTATGTCACCTATCTTGATGCGTTTTTGGTATGTTATAGTACATAATAAACAAGAGCCAAAACCAAAATGTTGGACCCCCCCCCCCTCCTACGTCCATTTTCGATCTATATTTATTCTGAAGGCCTGAAGCAATTAAAAAATCTGAAAAAATTCATGAAAGTACTTTTCAACAATCCAAACAACCCTGAATTTTTTCAGTGTTTTTGAGTGCTTCTGGACTTCAGAAAAAATCATTGAAAATTTCAAAAATCCAAAAACGGCGATAGGATGCAATAACCTTTTCGAAAAATTTTTCACTTTTTCATTTTATTAAAAAAAGTAACCTCAAATTTTTTCAAATTTTTTCAAAAAAGTGAGCACCCTCTGTAGGTCGTTTTGCAGGTACCATTTGAAGTACACAGTATACCTCGTTAAGATGAAATCGACTCGATTACTTCAAATGGTGTACTTGTGTACTTCAAATGGTACCTGCAAAACGACCTACAGAGCGCCAAAATGATCGTAGAGAGCTCTATTTTTTTTTTAAATTACTCGTTGAAAAGAGTACTTTGCGATGGTATATGTTAGATTTTGATAAACAAATTACTATAGCCCAGATACTCGTTCAAACCATCGATTTTACCGTTATTTTTACCTTAGATTATTAATTGAGCTAACAACTTTTGCTCCCAAAGACCTAGAGACACGTTTAAAAAAAGAAAATAAAGGTCTTTTCCTCTTCTTTTAAAACAAATATTAAGACTTTTTTATTATTTGTTCTTCTCAAAACGTCGGTCGAAAATAAGAAAAATAAGAAAAAAAACGCGTGTTTAGGACGCTTTTTAAGGATGTGGACTCTTTTAAATCCATTCGGGACAAATTTTTCTTAAAAGTACATGCGATTCTCTTTCAAATGATACAACCCTAATTTTTTTAGCTGTTTTCTATCGATGGGAATCCGATTTTGTCAAAAAAATTCGCAAAAAGGTACACAGTGTGCCACTTGTCGGTCCGGACAGAGTCGGCTAATCTCAAAACGGTCTCTCACATAAAAATACTTCAAAAAAAAAAGAATTGAGGTATCGAAGGCATAAAATGGGCCGGGCTTAATTTTGGATCCTTTTTTTTCTTTTGTAAAAATTTTATTATGATATTACACAAATAATCTTACTTTCTTATATCCGTAATCTCTAAAATTTTATTCAAAAATTGTTATATTTATTCTTTGAAAGAAAGTCTATAGATAAGTCATGAAAATTCTTATAAGATATGTATCTTTTTACAGGATCTTCTAATACTAAAAAATCAAAATAACATCATTAGTTTATTAGTTTTTTCAGGTATTAAAGTTGAATTTTTTCATTCATATTAATTTTTGAAATTTCGATGTTATTTTGAAGTTAAAAAACCGCTAAAATTGAGTCCAAACTGAAAAAATTAACTTTTCTTCTGTAATATTATCTTAAATTAAAAAATATTTGGAAAATCGAAACGTATTGACATCTGCAGACGATTTAAAAGATCCGTAAACAAGTGTGCAAAATTTAAAAAAATCGTTCCAATCGTTTTTGGGTTACGTTACTTATCAATTTGAAAAATTTTATTTTAGTTAATCGCGATTTAAAGATAGCAAACCTTAATTGTTAATCAACAAATACCAATACTAAAATTTTATGATAAACTACCGAAATCAATCTCTCAATAAATTTCTCAAAAGTTAAAGTCACAGAAAGTATGAATGGACAAGCCATTTAAGCAAATCCAAGCTTATTCCTTGCTTTTCCTAGTCGAACTATTTAAGAGCTTTCAAGAGCTTTCAAGAGCGCCTCGAGTCATAGAGATAGAAAAAGAAATTGTACAACAAGCAACAGGTACTATCTCGCTTCTGTATACGTACGCTCATGCACGCAAATAGTATTTGTGTACGTACGAGGAAGCCATTAAAGATACGGTTGACAAAGCAGTCGCGGATGGAGAAGGTGGCTTTTCCCTGCGCTCTCCCTCTCTCACCACAATTCAGTCGAAACTCGAAACTTATAGAGCTATCCGTCTTTTTCTCTTTGCACTCGTTCGTTCGGGGCCGGCCATGCTGAGTTGAAATGCTTTACTCGCCGTGTGCATATATCTTTCTCGTGCTCGCTCTTATTTGGATCAATGTCAAGGTCTTATTGAGAGAGACAGAGAGAGAGAGAGAGAGAGAGAGAGAAGATCTACGAAGGAGCATAGCTCCTGTGAGGGAGATGGAGAAAGACCACAACGTGGTATACCGGCACTCCCATTCCTGACCAGCGCTATCCTCGCTTTCACAAGATCAAGACAATTTCACACCCTTTCCAGCTCCAAACAGTCAAGATCAAGACATATGGGCGAGACTCTACTTTCATTTCTTTTTTGTCTTTATTTTGCATAATTTATTTATTTATATCTTCATTTTTTCATGATGTACCTTGCTGTAAAAATATCCATATTAATTACAATTTTCTAAAAAAATCAAATGCTTTTATATTTTCGATTTGTGCTCTTTCTTCAGTCTGCTTCAATCGACACTTTTTGAGCATCTATAATTCACTGGTGTTTTGTTACATTCTGAATATTCTGTATTGAATTAGCGAAGTACCTGTTGCAGGCTTCAATAAAGTAAGAAAAAAGTTTCTTAAAATCAAATGGAATACGGGTGTGGTAATTAAAGTTGAGCAAATGTGATGTATATTTTTTCTTTTTTTTTGTATGTATTCTATAATTACTGTAAGTTCTTGCTTTTTTTGTGAACGATTGTATTCAAATTGTATTGTTTGTGGCTTACGGCAAGGCCTAGCCAAATAAATTCGTAAAAACTAAAACAAATGAGTTGATCGTTGTCGGATGGCGGAAATCTGATATAATAGATGGAAAAGTAGATATTTTAGTAAGTAGGTGAATCCGATAAGGGTTAAGCAAATGAGGGACGAATAACGCGCACGAGCGGAAGTTAGCTTTCTCAGCCATCCGGTCTAGTTGACCGACCTTTAAAATATACGAAATTTGACTGGATGCATAATGATGTCAAGGACTTGCTTTGTTGGTGCAGCCGATTTGCGGGCTTGGGCGAATCTTTCTTGCATCTCGAGTGTTCATAATGCGCCGAGCGGACGCGCATCAAGTGATAAAGATTTCCGAGTGTTTGCACGGGATAATGGCTTTGCAACTTGTTGCCGCTTACATCCCGCTATATACCTACCTACATACCTACCTACCTATCTACCAACACTGCCTCTCGATCCATCTAATTTTTCTCCTTCTGCCTCTTACTGACATAAATATATAACATATCCTCTTGCATACTTGTGTAGATAATAATATATTTATTATATTTTCTGATAAATAAATATGGGTCAAAATAATACTTTTTTACAAAACCGTGCGCACACGTATGTCACCAATTTTGACGCGCTATTGGTATGTTATAGTACATGGAAAAAAAGTGCCAAAACCAAAATTTTAGACCCCCTCCCCCCTCCTACCACCCACTTCCGGGAGCCGCAACAAGGAGCCGTGTTGCGCATACTGTGCGGGTGAGCATCTCTCCGAGGCGTGTAACACGAGGAGTCAGCTCAAGTATATCAACTGCGTCAGTGCTGGGCTCGGCGACTACTCGCACTCAGCCAAGAATAAGGACAGATGTGTCGTGCTGCGCTAAAGGATTGAGCAAAAGACCAACATAATCAATTATGGATAGCGCGACCCACACGCTCTTCAAGGCCGGCCACATGAACGCTCAGTCGCTGAGCGAGCCTTGTCATTTTCGAGAAGTGAAGAGCGTCATGGAGCTGCATGAGCCGCACATCATGGCCGTCAGTAAGTCTTGGCTCAAGACTCATATCTCGTCTTGCGACGTGGACGAGCCCGGCTACGTGCTTCTCTGCCATGATCGCATCAGTCTTGGCTGTGGAGGCGTTGCGCTATACGTGCGCAATGACTTGAGGTGTCGATGTGTGGCTTCGTCCGAGCGACCAAAGGCGTATCACCTGAGGCCGGAGTTTCTCTTCGTGCTTCTGGACGTGGGCTCAGCGGCGATACTGCTCGGCGTGGTTTACAGTCCGCCTAAGGCTGGCTTTTGGAGTGATGTCGAGGAGGCTTTGCTCGACGTCAATGTGCACTGCGACCACATAATTCTTGCTGGCGATTTTAACATCAATTGGGCGGTGCAATCGTCGCCTCGGACAACGCACCGTGACTTTTTCGACGCCTTCAACATCTTGCCCGTGCATTTTGACCCCACTCATCATGTCGGTACACCTCACTCAACTATAGACTACATTTGTTCTAGTGGACTGCCTTGTGTGTTGAGCTCCTGCCAGATATACCAACCTATCATCTCCAAGCATGAAGTTTTGTTTGCGACGTTTGAGCTGAGTGTGCCGAATTATGTTGAGACCGCTGTTGTGCGCCGTGACTTCAGGCAGCTCGACCCGCTGCGCTTCAACGCTGAATTAGGCTCGATTGACTGGGAGCACATTGCTCGTTTGCCTGACGTGGACGATATGGTCGAACTCTCACTGCTCGGCTGAATGGATCGTTTGACGCGCACGCTCCTGTTCGGACGATCGTGCAAAAGAAGTTAAGCCTTGATTCGGCGCTGGTCTTAAAGCCATCATCAGAGAGCGTAACCGAGCCTGGCGACGCTATCAGCGTCTTGGCCGTCCTGACGACTTGATGGAGTTTGAGCGTCTGCGAAATCATCTGCGAGTCACTGCTCGGAACGCGAAGGCGACCTACTATCGCGCTAGACTCACCGGATGCGCCCCTGCACAGGCCTGGAGGATTCTCCGCAGTCTCAGCATGAGTTCTCGCACTCAGGACTCATTTATGCTGCCAGTGGACGTGGACACGCTGAACGAGGGCTTCGTGCGTGGTGGCGGTCATGTTGCCGCGACTGTGCTTCATACGACTGTCAGAGTGACACCTGAGGAGCGCTTATATCTTACGGACGTCGACACCTGCGAGGTTATTGCTGCATTCAAGCGTGCACGCTCAAATGCCAAGGTAGTGGATGGTCTTGGTCTGGACCAACTGTGGCTCTGTCTCCCCCAGATGCTGCCCACGCTTTGTCAAATATTTAGCGCCTCGTTTCGTGCTGGTGTCTTCCCGAGGCTTTGGAAGGAGGCACTGGTGCGCCCGCTGCCCAAGCCTTACGCGCCACGCGACGCGAGCCACCTGCGTCCAATAAGTATTGGGAAATGTGTGGTAGAAATTTTTGAGCCAAGATGGCGGAAGGAGATCGGGCAGTAACACAGGGCTCTTATGGGGCCGAGCCTTGAAAAAATGTTTAAAAATGTATGAGAATTATTTTCAGGTATCAGATGCGATTAAAATAATCTTTATATATGGATATAGTTTGAAAAAAAGTTTTATGCAAAACAGTCTGTCCGTTCACTTGTAATAATAAAATTTATTTTACAAGTGACATTTGCGTTACGCATCGGCTGCTAGCGATGACTCGCTAACCTCTTTCTTCGAGTGTCAAAAAGTCGTAGAGTAAATAAATACTTAACAGCGTCGCCTCTGCTCTAACGACTTTTTGACACTCGAAGAAAGAGGTTAGCGAGTCATCGCTAGCAGCCGATGCGTAACGCAAATGTCACATGTAAAATAAATTTTATTATTACAAGTGAACGGACAGACTGTTTTGGCATAAAACTTTTTTTCAAACTATATCCACATATAAAGATTATTTTAATCGCATCTGATACCTGAAAATAATTCTCGTACATTTTTAAACATTTTTTCAAGGCTCGGCCCCATAAGAGCCCTGTGTTACTGCCCGATCTCCTTCCGCCATCTTGGCTCAAAAATTTCTACCAGACATTTCCCAATACTCTGCTCTCTCTCGAAGATCTTCGAGTGTGTGGCCCTCAAGCGGATGAGCGACTTCGTGGAGGAGCGGGACTTCCTTGACGTTTTCCAGTCCGGCTTCCGGAGATGCCATAGCACGCAGACTGCGCTCATACGCATCGTCGACTGCTTGCGGGAATCGGTGGAGCGAGGAGAAGTCACCCCCCTCATGGTGGCCATAGACTTCTCTTGAGCGTTTGACATGGTGGACATCGACTTGTTGCTCCGGAAGCTGTGCGCGCTGGACTTCTCGGACGCTGCCTGCACCTGGCTGCGCTCGTACTTGTTTGGACGACCTTAATGCGTGGTGGGACCTCGGGGTGAGCGATCCCGGACCCTGTTCAGGACGAGGGGGGTCCCGCAGGGTAGTCTGTATGGCCCTTTCCTGTTTTTGCTCTTCATTAATGGTCTACCCTCAGCCTGCCGAAATAGCAAATACCATTTTTATGCCGACGACTTCACCATCTTCTCGAGCGCCCCAGCTTCGGAGGCTGAGGCAATCATCTCGAGAGTCAACGAGGACCTTGCGCGCATATCGGCCTGGGCAATGGACAACGGCTTATCCATCAATGTGAAGAAGACCCAGGCTGCTTGGATTGGTAGCCGTGGATTTATTGCGCGCGTGCGTTCAGTGCCGACCTCGCCGCTGATTCTTGATGGAGAGCCGATCAACCTGCGGGACAACATTAGGTTGCTTGGGGTCGTCCTGGACGAGACCCTGTCGTGGAGAGCGCAAGTCACCGCTGCGGCAAACAGGTGTTTCGCCGCACTCGCTCGTCTGCGTCGCCACCATGACTGTCTGCCACGGGAGACTAGACTGATGCTGGTGAGGTCGCTGGTTTTTCCGCACCTAAATTATGGTGCCGGACTCTTGGCCGATCTATCGAGGGAGCTTACTACTAGGATGGAGATATGCATGAATGCGGCGCTGCGATTCGTCATCGGAGTGTCCAGATTTGACCACATCACGCCGTCTTATGTCGCGTGCGGGCTCCTCAAGTATAGGAGGCGCCGCGATTACCTCGCTTTGTGCCTGCTGGTGTCGACTCTTCGGCGAGGGGGTCCCGCCTACCTGGCCAGCCGCTTGAGCTTCGTGCGTCACAATGCCTCTGGATCGCTCCGCCGGTCTCGGCTGGAGTTGACGATCCCATGGGCTTCCACCCGCAGCCTGCAGAACGCATTTTTCGTGCATACCTCCAGGCGGTGGAATGATCTGCCTCGGGGCTTGCAGGCTCGGTACTGCAGCGATAATTTCAGGACGTACCTTTTTGCCCACATGCTCGGATGACCTGTACTTGACTACCATTGTGAAGTTTTATTGTATCTTCGTTTGTTCTCTGTTTATTTTACCTTCTTGACATGAGTTCTTTGTATATATATTAGATTCTGTTTTTGTTGTTGTACGTTAGATATGTATATACTTGTTATGTAACTTTTTGAGCCAGGTTACAGAGGGCCAATTTGAGCCCTTAGCCGAATAAACCTTACTCTACTCTACTCTACCCCCACTTCCAGTATAAACGTCTATTTTATATTTATATTTATTCTGAAGCCCTGAAGTAATTAAAAAATCTGAAAAAATTCATGAAAATACTTTTTAACAATCCAAACAACCATGAATTTTTTCAGATTTTTTGAGTGCTTCAAGCTTTCAGATAAAATCATTAAAAATTCTGAAAATCGAGATATAGCGATATGAGCCGATATAGAACTAAGAAATTTTTTCATTTCCTATAGCATTGAAAAACATAATCTTAATTTTTTTCAGATTTTTTCAGATTGCCTAACACACACCTTTTGAAGCCAAAAACCGCTTTTTTAACGAAAATCATTTTTTAGGACGATACGGAGCCTCGAAAAATCTGGAAAAATTATTTTCTGGTTTTTTTCATGAAAATACTTGACCTCAAATTTTTTCAGATTTTTTAATTGAAGGCGATAGCTTCTAGAGCCGAAAAATGCTATTTTTAACCAAAAAAGGTTCCTAAAACCCGATGGTTCCGGTAAAAAAATTTGAAAATATTTTTTTTGAATTCCTTGTTCACGTTTTCGATTGAAACTTTCTAGCTCAATCTAGAGCATTTTCTGAGTTTAAGGTGTATGTGTCCCCTTAAGTAACCTCAAAACACGAATGAAAAAATTGACGCGCGCGAAGCGCATTCGAAACTTACTACTTCTGAACTATTTCTGAATCTTAAACTAACCTCAAAACACGAATGAAAAAATTGACACTCGTGGAGCGCGTTTGAAACATCTAGTTGTTATCAAAGAAGTCGTCGTAGCAATGCAGACATCTCAAAACATTGGACGTTATAGAAGTAGATGGTTTTAATAATCTAATCTCTCAGTGCAAAGGTGATGCAGGATTGAAATGTTACGTGACCTTGGAAGATATATTTGAAATCATAAATTTCGCTATTTCAAAGTAAATATGAACTTATCACAAAAAAAATTCGCGGGAAGGGCGAAATTTACGAAGAAGGTGTAATGTTGTTCTATCATTGAGTTTACGATTTTCAAACCTAATATAAATATAATTACCATTCAACTTATTGTAAATTAATAAAACTTAAAAATTTATGGGGTTTAAGTATAGTCATATGTCAGTAGTACGTCATAAGTACGTTTGAGCAGCGCGCAACCAACTATACGGAAAGTCTACTTGCTATATTCTGCCGATCACATGTGCTTTTTCATACCGTCATATGCTGACTGCGTGACTATGCGTGGCCTTCGCCTCTTTAATCTGCCCGCACATTCACACACAGCTGTTCTCTTCTCTATGCGAACTTCGAAGTATATTAATAATACCGTCGTGTTGTGACTCATCGCTTATGTGTCATCATCGTAATGAGCCATCGCCTGAACTCTGAATTTCTAGAAATTCTTCCTTTGCCAACCATACATACTTTTTTTTATTTGTCATAGGCTGGAATATTTTTGATGGGCTCGTGAAAAGCTTTAAATTTATTTTATAGACATGACTTGTTGGCTTGAAGTGGAAAGGTGGAATCAAGTAAAGCCTCAGTATTGTGAAAATTCTAATTAAAAAATATAAATTGAAGGCTAAATTTGTGGTTGATTATTGCGAATCAATGATTAAATGAACTTGAGGGAAAAAGCGTAAGAGTATATATTGATAAGGCTGACAACCACACCGGTAAAACATCAATATCTTTTTAATATTTTATTTTTATTTTTAGTGTTTGGCTCGTGGTATTTTGATCGACAATAATAAAGAAACAAAAGAGATAGCTTTCAAAATTTTTTTATTTTTGTTAGTGTGTGAGCCTGTTAAAGTTTTCCACTACATACACTATAAATGTAAAACATCGTTCGGTATACATTATAGTCATAAGTAGATCAAAGAGTGTCTGGTAGAAATTTTGTGAAAATAGATTTGTCAGGAACCAAAATTTTGTTAACAAGCCCCTTATCACTTTTTCGATCTTCGATCAGCAGTTTCATTTTTAAAAATTCGCAGAAATCTATAAAATAATTTTTTCATGCAGTTCGAGACTGTATTTTTTGAACCTAACATTTCTTATATAAATTTGTATAATTTGAAATAATAAAAATATTATTGAAATTATCCAATTTTTGCTCTGTATAAGAGGGTTGACCTCTTAAGATCCGCTGCTCTCTCAATGAACGCTAGAATTCCTTAAATGTAATCGATAAGAGTTTCATTTTTTTGAATACATATAATTATGCATAACAGTTGCTTTTGCAATTTACCTTCGAGATCCGAAGAATATGAAAAAAGCTCTGTGGTGTCCCAAAAGACATCGAAATCAAGGTCAAAAGTTGGGGCCTTTTAACGAAATTTTAGGTAGAAGGTTCAGATAACAGAATCGATAAATTGATTTTCGGGCCAGCTTCGCCATCTCCTAAATATTAATATGTCTCGTGAGCGACGATAATATGCCAGAAAGAAAAGGATAATTTTGAAAGTCAACGCGAAGACTCGAATTTACAGCGAGGCAAGCTTAATAAATCTCTGCGGGTGCACGAGCGTATATACGGAAAGAATTCAGACTCTTCCTAGCCTCTGTTTTATCTACCGTCGATGATTAATAAAAATATAACAAAGCGTTGATTGTACTTTGACATATGCATGCAATTGAAAGAAACGAAAAAATTTGAAAAACCTGTCGCCACAAAATTGACGTGTTCAAAAAAGAACATTCACGATTATTTGATAACCTTTTCCAATCTTAGCTTATTTTTTGATTGTCCTTTCGAATTTTCCAAGCCTACTCAGTTTTTGTATAATTTTTGCTGAAATCATGCAAGTAGCTTGTAAGTAAATCGTTTTTTTTTGTTTTTTTTTGAGATTTTCTTGAAGTATCCTGTGTTAAATTGAGAAAATTTAGATAATCATTTGGTTTCTGCTGTATAGCTTGTACATGATTGTGTAATTTTCGGGAAAGTTAGTTGAGTTGAAACCTCGAAAATATTAAGATACTGGGGTCATTAATGTCAATCAATGATTAATAATGAGTTTATTCTTCTCGCAATCGAACCAAAGATTTAATTTTAAAATGGAGGCATTTATGAAACTTGCAGGACGACAATTACAAATAGCGAGGTAAAAAATATACTATTAAGCATTGATATTGCCAAGAGAAATGCTATTGCAAACGTGGCACGCGCTGTACATGTGCTACAATATTTACCGCATGTATATAAATATATAAGTGTGATTTGTACATGGTAGTAGCAAAACAGCTATACATGCCTGCCGAGTCAGAGCGAGGCCAACGTTGCCATGATTCTGTGCCGTGTTGCCGATTCTGCGGCTCGAATCTTGAATCCACGACGCGTCGATGTGCGGTGTACAGCAGCAGTGGTAACTCGTTCGTTTCCTCTCTTCTTTCTCCTTCTATACCGGCGCCCTTTTCAATTCTCTCTTTCTCTTTCTTGCTCTCGTTTACGCGTACGTTACCTTCTCTTTTTGTCCCTCTCTTTTCTCTATTTTACTCAAACTCTGCTACTTCTTTCTCTTCGCAATACATAGACCAATATATAGCCACTGTCTGTCTGCAGAGTTGCCTCTCTCACTCCCTCTTTCTCTCTTTCTACAGTTCCGATCCAAATGAATGCATATATATAATATTCTCCATCTATCTTGCCTCTTCTCTTCCCCGCTATATAGCTCAACGTCACCATCACAGCTTTACACACACACACACACACACACACACACACACACACATTTAGTATACGTGTATATTATAAAAGTAAACAGGACAGAATGAGACAGCACAAAAATGAGCAAGTAATTTAGCAGAGAAAAGCAGATAGATAATAAGACGCGAAAAACAAATGGCATTTATTACTGATGCATGCTCATCTTTATTTTTACTTATTCATAAATGAATTTCTCTACAGAACCAAATCAGTAATTAATTATGCATCATTTTCATAGATTCGATCAAAAATATTAGCATGAATTTTAATATCTGTGCATACAAATAAATTATTTATAATGAATGTTAAATTCTACAGTTAGAACCTTTATTTTCTACCTAAAAACCTTCTGGAAAATATCTATTATGTAATTATTAAATTATTCATTCAATGTATTATTGATATGTAAAGGACCTTGTGCACGTTTTTTTTCTTTAATACAACAAATTTTGATTTTTGACGATTTTTGACAGAAGAGAAGACGAAGCAAAACCAATCTACTTATTAAATAAATAAAAACAAATCAATACTTGATCAAATAATTAATATATACGCGATAATGTCGTGTGCAAGTGTATAGCGCAATTACCAAAGGGAACGAGTAGACTTTTCGTAATATATATGAGTGAGAAAATAGTTAATGCGCAAAACGAATACATTTGTATACGTATATACATTAGTGTCATGATATTTGGTTCCTGACCCTATCAAACTGCATTGGGTCATAGAAAGGGAAAATACAACCTACTAACGCGACGCTTCGAGAGAGAAAAGAGAAAGAGAGCGAGAAATAGAGACATATAGACAGAGAAAGAGTTTGAATGCTACATATACATACCTTTTGAAGAGAAGCTCGAGAACGTGGAGATCACCACCACCGCGGGAAATACGATTTTTACGAGCGTGGTATAGCTTAGTTTACCGAGCGATTTCGAGCGATTCAACCCATTCTATCCGCTCCTCGTCTCAACTCCCAAGATACACAAATAGTACTCGGCGTGGCGTAGTATGTTCGAGTACGTGTGTTTGTGGATATGTGCGCTTTAAGCGAAGGTTGACGCTTTTTCTACCTGTATCAATGTAACTGCGCCAATTTGACTTTTTATTTTATATATATATATATATATATATTATATATATATATATATAATTGATATATATATATAGATATATATATATATATATATATATATGTGTAGGTAATATATCTATGTATTTATAATATAACTTTGTACTAGACTGATTCAAAAAAATTGGAAGTCTTCAAAATATCGAATTTACAATCTGAATATCTTTAATATGCCTGAAAATGAAGTCCCAAAAATTTTCAGCCCTTAATATCAATTTTTAGAGGTCGCCCAACTAGGGTTTACGAATTAAGGGTTTGTAGGTACCTGAAAAGTCGAAAAAAATTTTATTCAGTTTTGGAAAGTGTTTTTCTTCCCCTTTCCATAGCATTATTTCAAATTTCAAGATGTTTGTTTTTTTACTGAGATGCACAATCATTTCCGTGAGTCTTTTTCGTATATTTTGCGCATTTCTTTTTTTTCTTATTTTGCGTTTTCTGGCGTTTTACATTTGTCGAAAACGCACTTCCCTTCTCGTATCTTTAGGAAGGAACTATTTGAACTACTTTACCAGGTGTATACTACACTGAAAAAAAATGTATAGCCAAGTCCAGCGAAAGTGGACAGCTGGATCAGCAAAAGATATTTTGCTGTCTGCGGTGGCTAAAATGAATGGATGCACTCCCGCAGAAGAAACACAAGTAATCACGCAAACACTACACGACACTGACAACATTTTAAACCGAGTTCTAAATTCGACAGATGAACTCGGTCGGCTGCCACATTATTGTACACTTAAAACAGCACACAGAGTTCGAGCTCGATACTGCTCAACGGACAGTTTGAATCCGACCTGCTAAACACAGCGCAAGGAGTCGGCGGCTGCTCCGAGACACTCACTATAAACTCACGACTCCATCACACGCTGCATACAAACACACTCACGTATACACATATTCACGCACGATTATGGAAAGCACAGCATAGCACTTGTTGCAGTTTGCGAGACGGCATGGCAACTTTTCAAACCAAGTTCTAAAATCGCACGGGTTACGTCACTGCACACGCACACACACTGACACATGACACAAACAAACGCATGCGATACGACGATGCTTCGCTGACCGCTACTCGAAGGGACACACACACGCACGTACGCACATAAACGAATGAACGCGCGCGTGAGCAGTCAAGTTGCCGGCTCATCGGTCGTTACTCCCAAAATGCAGAAATTCGACTGCTCGCGCGCGCGTTCATTCGTATATGTGTGTGCGTTTTTTTTTTCCTTCTCCACCCCATTCGGACAAGCACCGGTAACCGCCGCTAGGCATTGCTTCAGGGAGGCCGGGGTTAGTTGAGCATTTCTGCTACTTCGATATTAGCCGTTTCCATACGTCCCCCATCCGTCTCAAAGTGATATGCGACGATTAGTGGTTCAGGGACTCATCTTGTTTTCTACTTGGTGAACCTCCGATCCTGCGCGATGCCATCTCTCGATTGTCGTGTCCCCCTTTTGGAGCCTTTTGCGTAGTCACACATTGCTGGCGTCTCCTCCTGAATTAAATATTAGAACTCGCTGCCCAGTGCCTTCTTGTGAGTGTGGTTCTCGCTTGTGTCACCGCCCGGCATGTGGCAAGGTTGCCGGGGCAGCTTCATCTTGTGAGTGTGGTTCTCGCTTCCGGCGCTACTCTCCGAGTCCCGGTGAGTTTCTGATACTCCTTTCTGTTGCCATCTGGTGAGTGTGGTTCTCGCTTCAGGCGTCATCATGCGTTACACCAACGAGCCTTGCGTCCACGAACGGGGCCCCGGCATCCGGCGCCATCTTGTGAGTGTGGTTCTCGCTTCAGGCACCATCATGCGTCACTCCAAAGAGCCCTGCGTCCATGCGTCCACGAACGGGGCCCCGGCATCCGGCGCCATCTTGTGAGTGTGGTTCTCGCTTCTGACTTCATCAAGGGAGTGTTGTGCTCCATCTATTGCCAGCCTTGTGAGTCCTAGCCTCGGGCTCCTATTTATGGATATCCTCTTCGTTTCCAGCTCGCACAGTGATCGGGGTTTATACAGCTTCGGAGGCTGATGACATAGCCCGGGTCTTCTTTTTGAGTGGTACCCGCTCCACCTCGGGCACGGGCTCAACCACATCAGGCGAAAAAACGCCGTCGAAAATTCGCCCAGTGGGGATTGAACCCACGCCCTACGGCGCAACTTGTATCATCAGGCAAGAACCATACCCACTGAGCCAAGAAGGACGGTGTGCATGTGTGTGCATGTGTGTGCATGTGTGTGTGCGTGTGTGTGTCCCTTCGAGTAGTGGTCAGCAAAGCATCGTCGTCTCGCATGTGTTTGTTTGTGCAATGGGTTTTTGTTTATGTATGCAGTGACGAAATCGGTGCGATTTTAGAACTCGGTTTGAGGCCAGCTCTACATAGCCGTGCGTAACTGCGTAAAGTTCCGCGTCAAATCAAAAAAATCAAAAAATGTAACAAAACCTCAAAATTTCGGCTCCCTCGATGTGCGAATTTTGGAGCAGTCAGTTCGGAGCTTCGACATGGAAGTATGCTTCGCAAAATGATAAATAATTATTGCATCTAAACTTGACATTTTTAGTCAAAAAAACTTAGCAGCGGCAGCAGTACAAAAAGAGAGTCAATGCTAATATGAATTAATGTCAAAATTTTGAGGTTTTGTTACATTTTTTGATTTTTTTGTACAAGGTTGGCAGTACGCGTGCGTGCGTATGTAACGCGGAACTTTACGCAGTTACGCACGGCTATGTAGAGCTGGCCTGAAAAGTTGCCATGCCGTCTCGCAGACTGCAACAAGTGCTATGCTGTGCTTTCCATAATCGTGCGTGAATATGTGTATACGTGAGTGTGTTTGTATGCAGCGTGTGATGGAGTCGTGAGTTTATAGTGAGTGTCTCGGAGCAGCCGCCGACTCCTTGCGCTGTGTTTAGCAGGTCGGATTCAAACTGTCCGTTGAGCAGTATCGAGCTCGAACTCTGTGTGCTGTTTTAAGTGTACAATAATGTGGCAGCCGACCGAGTTCATCTGTCGAATTTAGAACTCGGTTTAAAATGTTGTCAGTGTCGTGTAGTGTTTGCGTGATTACTTGTGTTTCTTCTGCGGGAGTGCATCCATTCATTTTAGCCACCGCAGACAGCAAAATATATGTAGTCGCCGCGACAAAAATGTTTGCTCCCACAGCAAAATAATTTTGCCGTGGCAGCAAAATATCTTTTGCTGATCCAGCTGTCCACTTCCACTAGACTTGGCTATAAAATTTTTTTCAGTGTACGGTACCAGTATGAACACAACGTTAAGCGAGACGATCGAACTTGTGGTCCACTTTTGATAATCAGTGTTACGATGAATACAGTCAGACCCCAGTATACGCGGGGGATAGGTTCCTGAAAGGTACCGCGTATACTGAAATCGCGTATATCGGGTGTAGTATACTGTATTACGGAAAGTAAAATAAAGAGAGCGCGAGTATCGAGTGCGAGTGGGTATCTACATACCCTGCGGGGCAGGAGAGACACATATACATGACGAGGCAGAGTGTAGAGAACAGGGTGATTCGCTTTTCCAAAAATGTTCAAAATCGCGTTTACGTCATGGCGATTCTTAAAGTTCAAGTCTTTAAGAAAAGAAAGCCGGGTTCAGAACCTCTGAAAAGTGTCGGGAACCGGTGTCGATAGATTTTTGAAGTTTAAAAACGTGCTCTTAAATAGGAGCAAAATCGGCCAACCATTCAAATTATTTCAAACTCTGTTTCGAGAATAAAAATAATCTTAACAATACATTTTCTTACGTTTTTTTGTCTGGAAAATCGAATGCCGTAGTCAGTTTTGACCTAGGAGTAAGATTTCATTGAAAAAAATAAACTTTTCGATCGTTTTTTTTCGCAAATTCCGCAAAGTTCATTTTTGAGCGAGCGGCAAATGAACAGAAATAATCTAGAAAATTTGTTGACACTACCGAAATTTAGGATTTTTTATGACGAATCCAACGGTATATATTAGTATACACATTAATATTATTTTAATGTAGAAAAGTACGACTTTATTCCAAAAAACAACATTGAAAAATTGAGAAATTTATAACTTAAAATCCAATAATTCTAAGGTAGCTCTATTCATTAAAAAACCAGCGAAGCAAACAGTGCACAACGATGCACAAAAGTGCATCGTACAAAAACAGCTGTATCTCAGCGAAACTTGCGAATTTTTTAAATCTGAGAACGGCGTTGGAAAGGTGAAAAAAAACCTATCAGATAGTGGCATGCAACTTTTTCATGAGTGATTATACTCAGCGATTTTCTTGAAACAACGAATACATTTTTCGATTTTTCACTTTTCCAATGTTGTTTTTTGAGATAAAGTCGTACTTTTCTGCATTAAAGTAATATTAATGTGTATACTAATATATACCGTTGGATTCGTCATAAAAAATCCTAAATTTCGATAGTGTCAACAAATTTTCTAGATTATTTCTGTTCATTTGCCGCTCGCTCGAAAACGAAATTTGCGAAAAAGAACGATCGAAAAGGTTATTTTTTTCATTGAAATCTTACTCCTAGGTCATAACTGACTACGGCATTCGATTCTCCAAACAAAAATACGTAAGAAAATGTATTGTTAAGATTATTTTTATTCTCGAAACAGAGTTTGAAATAATTTGAATGGTTGGCCGATTTTGCTCCTATTTAAGAGCACGTTTTTAAACTTCAAAAATCTATCGACACCGGTTCCCGACACTTTTCAGAGGTTCTGAACCCGGCTTTCTTTTCTTAAAGACTTGAACTTTAAGAATCGCCATGACGTAAACGCGATTTTGAACATTTTTGGAAAAGCAAACCACCCTATTGTAGAGCCAATTCACAGTTATGCTTAAACCGTAACGATCTAATCATGATCGGATCGTGTGCCATGGCTTGGTCGATTGCATTCTGTATTAAATCAATAATAATCTTCAATTAACTGAAGTGAAATTGCTGTTCCGAATCATTTTTTTTATCTTCATCTTCTTGAACTGTTTCGTCAGCCTGATTAACAATTTCTTTAACCCTTTAACGCCCAAAGGGACCAAATTTGGACAACATGTTAAGCGATGTATTACGTGTACTTTTAGTAGTACAAAAAATGTCTAATACACTTTTTCTGACGTAATATGATTCTGACGTGGATATCACCATTTTTCCAAAAATCCAAAAATCGCTTGAAAAATTCTGAAAAAATTCAGGCATGTTTTTTGATCAATTCTAAGCACTTTTTGTTCTATAACTTTTTTTCGTAAAGTTGATATTTCTCGAGGAAAAAATTGACGAAACAAGTTTATGACTTTCAGGGCTTCGAGAGTCATATTTATGACTTCCACGTGGAAATCCGGAAAAATAGCGATGGTTCTATAAAGTTTATAACGCAATGACCAAATCTATGTGGGTTAGAAGTACGTGGAAACCATATTTCCGTACTGAAATTTGAGTTAAAGGCGATTTTTTTGTCGAAATTTTATGTTTTTTTTTACAAAATTGTTCATAAATTGTTAACAACAAATTTTTCGACAATTTTGACGCCATATTTGAAAAGTACATTAAATTTTACGTCAGAAAAAGTGTATTAGAAATTTTTTGTACTACTAAAAGTACACGTAATACATCGCTTAACATGTTGTCCAAATTTGGTCACTTTGGGCGTTAAAGGGTTAATATCCGCAACAGTTGAACCCTCAGATCACGGTAAAATCAAATCTAAAATTCCAGAGTCCTGGATATCTTGGAAGCTTGTTGGAGCCATTTTGAGAAAATTGTTGAATAAGTGTACCGAGAGGTTACGATAATGATAACAATAAAATAAACATATAGTATCATGAACATTGTTGCCTCAGTTCAAAAAATCCGCGTATAGCGAGTCAAAAAACCGCGCATAGGGCTTTTTCACAGTCGTCAGTGACGGTCATAATCGATCAACAAACCGACCGCCCGTATACTTTACATGTTAAAGTTGCTTGATAAAAGTACTTAAATCGAGAAATTCAATGTATTTATGACTGACTCTCGATTTTTCCGATGAAAATGGACAATTTTGGAAAATTGGATAGCACCATTGGAATTTTTTTGAGATAAACATTTTTTGAGATAAATTGGTAACTGTTATTGGCACAAAACGCGAACGTAGCGGCTATGGCGCGCGTTGGCCGCGGCCGGGCGGTCGAGCGCCGACTTTAATCTCTCTTTTAGCTCGAAATTTTCAGTTGTTGCACACGCTGGAAAATAGTGTTTTCGACGTAAAAAAACCTTCTCTTTCGATTGGAAACATAAAAAGAGAAAAAAACGTTTTTTTTTTGAGATATTCAACTTTGAAATATATTTTTCAATTTTTTTCCGGGAAAATGAAAAATTTCGGAAAATTTGACCTCACCATCGGAAAGCTGAGGTAATTGTCCATCGAAAACCTATGTAATATATTTTTTCTAAGGATGTTTAGTGGCTTTCCCGGCGAGTTAGAAATTGAGAGATTTTGATTAAAAAGGCCGCTCGGCCGGGACGCTAGGACAGTTCAGGAATTTTGCCCCTACTATAGGAATTCCACGGGATCATATAGGAAATTTTTATAAGGGAATTGAGTAAAAATGTTTTACATTTTAAGGTGCTCTAGGTGAGTGGTAATTTTGTCCGATGGAACACCGGATTTTCCTATGCTTATACACGTTCCACCCCTGTTGAACCAGACAGAATTAACGCTCACTTAATGTACCTATCATCCCCATTGATCAGTCATGGGCGGTAAAAGCATCAAAATTAGTACAAAAAATGCAGATTAAACTCAAGCTCGTCAAATTTTTTCTGCAACAAATATAGAATAGCCCAATATTTTTTCTGAAAGTAATCTCTTTGAATTATTAATACCGCTGGAGCATTATTATTAAACTCAGAGTTCAATTTTAACTCATTGGTGAAACATGAAAAATGGACAAAAATTGCAAAATAAATGGCTTTAAATGCGTGAGAAATTTATAAGGTTTGATTAAACTCTCGTAACGACTCAAACAAATTTATTGAAGTATTGTTCAGTTCAGAAACTCAAAATATGATTTCATCATTTTTTATAAAGATTTAGAGAAAAAATAGATGAAATGGGGTGAAATACTATAAAATGAGAAAAAATACTATATCCGAATTTAGGAGGCAGAAAAAATCATATGTACAAGCCTACATTGCGCGTGCCTTCTTCTTTTATAGAATCCCTAAAGAAAATTGCTATTACAAGTCGATTTTCCAAAATCGTCGGAAAATGGGCCACCCTATTATACACGCTACACTCCTCTGTTGGACCAGACAGAATTAACATTCACCCAGTGTACAACGCCAGGGTCAATAACACTTTTTTAGAACATGAATGTTTATGACCAAGACCTCGGGCGAGACGTTTAGACTGGTAGGTCTTTCTCCGTGAGTAGTTTTATGTTTGATGTAAAATAGAAAAATAAGTATCATTAAGTATTTGTGCAAGGTGATTTATGGCTCCGATCGCCTCACCTGTGATTGTATTTGTGACCATTGATGTTCTTAAGAACTGTACGCCACCCTAGTACTGTGATTCAATCGTTACGCTCCGAAAGTTTCGACAGGTGATAAAAAACGAGACTCGCCAGAAAACGCAAAAAAAGAAAAAATTTAACATTCAAAGTTTAAGAAAAAGGCTCCCAGAAATGTCTGTATACCTCAATAAAAAATAAACATCTTGAAATTTTAAATAATGCTACGGAAAGGGGAAGAAAAATACTTTCTAAAAAACTGAATAAAATTTTTTTCTATTTTTAAGTTACTCATGAGCCCTTATATAAGATTCAGATGAAATAAAATAATCTATTTTTCCTTTACATGATTCTGTACCTGGAAAAGATTTGACAACTATGATAACATGTATTTTAATGCAAAATTTTATCATCTTTCAGAGAGTGGCTGCAAAATTGAGATTAATGCATTATTTAAGATATTATAAACAATTTTTGTAGCACTCTAACCTAAAAATCGCAACTTTGCCGCTAGTTGTAGGCTCTTGTGCTATAATAGTAATGTATGCAACTTGTGTTTTTCTGCAACCCCTCATTTTCCCTTTATCCACAATTTTTTCCTTATTCTCTATAACATTCTGGGGAATTTATAAGAGCTACTGAGAAAAATTTTAGTTATTTTTTTTTTAGGTAACTTTTTAAAATTGTATTACGCGCCTCTTCCTCAATGATAACGTGCATTCCCTCCGACTTCAGGTCGATAAGCACAAATTTTAACGTTTTTTGATTTCAAAAAAATCCTTGAGAGGCGCCACCAACGGCGTGTTCGTGTCAGCCGCTCCTTCGAATAGTCATCCCTTTACTTCGTATCGACAAAGCACAACGTAAAAGGTTAAGTGAAACGAGTTAGATGAAAAGAAGACGTCGAGAAGATTATGTTGATAATAACGCGTAGTTTGATACATTATAGAATGATTTATAATTTTAGCGCTGCTTGTGCCAACCTAGTAATAATTATTTTTTCAATATTAGGTTGTCACTCTTAGTCGTGCAAAAGATGCGACTCTCACTAACTTACTTCACTTGCCTCTGCGCTCTATAGCCTCGCACACGACTATAGCTGTGTAATCTTAAAACTATAATAAATCTGTTTATACAAAAATTAATCTTTCTTTTGCAATCCTGCCCAAGTAGCTATCCAACAGATTATTCGGAAGACGAAGCAGCTAGCTATTCTAGCAGTTATTTGTCCTCAAATGAAACTTCTCCTGGGAGAAGCAGGAAAAGGAAGTATAAGCGCAGCAAACATGGAACTAACAAGAGAGAGAAAGAGGCACGTCAGCAGGAGACGACACCGTCATGATGGTAGCCGTTTGCATGATCACGGGGAGAGACGCCGCCACACTCGTAGTCGCTCACGGAGCCCCAGCGACTCGTCTCAATCATCACGCTGTTCGGAAAAACGTAAGTTGAAAGCATAAGGCCTTTCTTTGATGTTTCAACAACTAACTATGCCTCATGTGACTGGCCACATCTCGTTCAACGAACGATGCTACATAAATGTCTCGTGCCACGAGCTATGTCTCGTGCGAAGAACGATGCCTTACACAATGAGCTATGCCTCGTCAAGCTATGTTTCGTTCATCAAGTAAGGCCGCATACTACGAGCTATGTCTCGTCAAGCGATGATTCGATCATCGAGTTAGGCCGCATACGGTGAGCTATACGGAGTTCGGTTGTAACCGCCGTGGCGTGCGTATCGTTTTGTGTCTATGCGTTGTCTATCTCTTGTGTTTTCAAGTGGGTGTGTCCGATTACGTATTATTCATATATAATAGCCTTGTCTTTGTTATTATTCAATTAAAATCTCAAATATAATTAAGCTCATAAGAGCCTTTTTACTATCAATAAAGCTATATCTGCAAAAGTGGATAACAGCTCTAGCCTAAATTCAGCGGGTCTTGGCTCACAGCCAATCCCCCATAGTCATCTCTTCCTTATTCCTTCCTATTCTCACCTCATAATGTCTAGAAATAGGAACAAAAGTAACAAAAGTAACAACAACTCTAACAAACGTAAGGCAGATGATCAAGTTATGAGTGATCAAAGCCGAAAACAAAAATCATCGATTTCAAACCAACAAATGCATGATGCTGCAAATGCCAAAATAGGAGATGATGATTCAGACTTGGAAAGCACTGTATCTATGGATTTACATCCCCCCTCACACACAAATGGCAATCAACTTCAACACCAGCTACTTCAACAACAACAACAATTACAACAACAACAACATCAAGACACACCTTACCCACAAAATCCTAAAACAACTCCTGTTCAAAACTCACCTTCTAAGTCCAAGAACTCTTCTCAAACAGAACACATTAAATCTAAATCGACTAATCTACCTACAAACAAAAATATCCCCTCATCGTACTCAAATGCCAACAATGGCCCTTTTATTATATTCATAAAGCCTATGGCTACTACCAAACCTGCTTCCCAACTCAATCCCACTTCTGTTG
Source organism: Trichogramma dendrolimi (assembly GCA_034770305.1). Lineage (NCBI taxonomy): Eukaryota > Metazoa > Arthropoda > Insecta > Hymenoptera > Trichogrammatidae > Trichogramma > Trichogramma dendrolimi. Next base: position 437,321 of record JAPMIB010000047.1, read on the forward strand.
GACGTATAATCTCCTCCACCTATAGAGGTAATTTGATTTCCATCTCCGCATCAGGCAAATCAAAAATCACAGTCACTCTTACAAATAGAGTTTCTGCTAACAAACTCCTCTCAGATAATCTTCTCTTTCAGAATGGTTTGAAAGCCTCAATTCCTTACCACAGACTCTTTAGGCAAGGAATAATCAGAGAAGTACCCAAAGATATTTCTGTGAATATGCTACTCAATATGATTGACTCTCCTTACCCTATCAGAAATATCAAACGCCTTCAGGGGAAACCCTCCAGAGGCACTAATGAAATTCAATTAGTTGACACTAATTCAATTCAGCTTACTTTTGAAGGACAAAACCTTCCTTCTTCTATAAAACTTTTTTCAGTAATACATGAAGTTCAGCCTTTCATCACCCCCATTAAAATGTGTCATAATTGCTTTAGATATGGACATTTAAAATCATTATGCAACAGCAAAGCCTTATTCACTGTGGTAATAAGCAACATGATCCGGACAATGAATCTGACATATGCCCAAGGTACACGTTGACACCTATATGTGTCAATTGTCAAGGAGAGCATCTGACCTATAATAAAAAAGGTCCTGAATATCTTTTTCAGAGAAAAGTTCATGAATATGCTGCACATCAAAATATCTCTATTCAAGAAGCACTAGCTTTTTTCCTTATCAACTACCCACCACAACATAAATCCCGTATCAACCACAAACCTTCCTCAACCAAAGCTCCTCCTCCTCCTCCTCCTCCTGTACTTACTAACAACCAGTATTATCCGGCTCTTTCACAGAGATACTCATCACTCTCTCAAATTTCCACCTCCAATGATAATCTTGATCAGGACTGTTCTTATCGTTCACCCTCAGCTGCATCAATGTACAACTGACGTTCATATGCATGAACAGTTCATTTGAATAACACTACCCAGCATCTCAGTTCACAAAACAGCTCTTCTTTTAATCAAAATGACGCTCCTTCACAAAAAAATCAAAACTTTTACCATCGTCCGCAGACCCCTTCTTTACCAACTGTTAACAACTCCGAGCACCTCTTTCCCCACCCTCACAATCACTCTTCACAGCCTTCACAGCATGCAAAAATAAACCATATCCATCATGATTCTACGAATTTGCCTTTGAATCCAAACACTGAAGTTTTAAAACTTCTCTCAGATTTATTTCATCAAATTTTGATTCCACTTCTCAGTAACGCCAACTTAACTAGCTTACTTCCAATTCTCACCAGTTTTCTCACTAATCTCACATCTAATTATGGATCCAACATCAAAAAACAATAACAACTCCCTCGGTCTTCGCATTTTGCACTGGAATTGCAACTCTTTTTCAAACAAGCGTTCCTTCATTGAGCAAATTTCTATAAACTACGATATCATTATTCTTTTTGAAACAAAGTTTAATTCAGATCATCAAATGAAGATCAGAAACTTTGTCATTACTAGAAAAGATCGTGCTGATCCACGAGGTGGCGAAATCGCAATTACCATAAGAGATAACATTAATTTTAAACTAATTCCAAACATCTATCATGTATCTAAAATCTTTGAAACGCTAAGCATCTCTGCAAGTTTTAACGCAACAGATGAACTTGTCATTATAGTCGTATACAGACCCCCCTCACAAAACTTAACACGTAATATACTTAATCGCTTTTTCAATTCCATACCAGGACACAACTCTCTATTCATAAGTGGTGACTTTAATTGCCACAACCCTTGTTGGGGTAGTCCCTCTTCAGACCATACAGGTGACTTAATCAACGACACATTTGCAGATAATAATATGATCCTCTTAAATGACGGATCTCACACTTTCTTAAACAAGTCAAGCCCTGACAACCCAACACACATTGATCTATCATTTATTTCCCCCATCTCTATACCCTCTGTAATTGGTCCACTCTAAATGATAATTTTCTCAGTGATCACTTACCTGTATCTATTGATATTAATATTCCAACTCTTAAATTCGCAAAAGTCCCAAGTAGATATTTTTTTTAAAACTGGAAACCCCTCCAATGGTCTGAATTTTCATTAGCGATGCAAGATTTTGATCCTGCTCCTCATACCAACACGTCAGATCTATACACCGCCTTAATTAATCAAAACTCCCTCTCTCTTAATCACAACAATAATAAAAAGTCAAGAAATGACCGCCCACCCCAACCACCCTGGTCGAACTTGAGTTGCATCGAAGCTAATAATTGTCGTAAAAAAGCCCTAAAAAACTTCAAGAAAAATCCAAATCTTATTAATGAGCTAACCGCTGTCGAACAACATGCTAATGAACAAATGCTGCCAGCTAATGCTGTCGAACAAATTTGGACTACAGTTAAAAAATTTCGCTACAGATCTCTCACAGCCGATTCAGCACTAAACAATAGCAAAAATATAGAACAGATGCACAATCTCATCCCTTCCCTTTACCCTCAATCTTGTTTCAAACCTTTCTTCCCAACATCTTTTCCCGTCCCAACATTTCTTTTCAAAACCGTTTACCCATCACGAACTTAATGCAGCTATAAACCGCTGCCGAAGAAAAATTAACTCTGCTCCTGGCCTCGACAAAATTGATAACTTCATCCTCACTAATCTACCCGACAATATCTACGAGATCATACTAAAAATTTTTAACGAAGTTCTCAACAATGGATTCTTTCCCACTTCTTAAAATGACTTTAAAATTTTCTTCATACCCAAAGGAAATACGGGCAAATTCCGCCCAATCTCCTTAGCACAATCTGTTTTAAAAGTCTGCGAAAGGCTTTTCCACAATCGTCTGATGCGGTGGCTAGAACACAATAAATTACTCCCATCCACACAATTTGGTTTTCGCAAGTCCAAAAACTGCACCGACAATCTTGCTATTCTCTCATCAAATATCTACTGCAATGTGGCAAAAAAAGAATTCACGGCAGTTTTTTTTCTTGGCGTCAAAAGTGCTTTCGATGACATAAGCACAGTATCTATAATCAATGCTCTTAAAGACATAGGTTTACCAAAATCCATTTGTTTATTTTATTATAATTTGATCTCAAACAGAAACATCTTTTTCAACATCAACGGCCAATCCGTAGGACCCTACACATCTCTCAAAGGTGTACCTCAAGGATGCGTCTCTAGTCCTACCCTGTATAATATTGGAGTGGGTCACATTGAAAATGCTATTGACAGCTGCAATATGCTCAATTTTGCAGACGATATTGCCTTTTATTCTTCCTCGAAAAACCTACACCAAGCTCTATCAAACCTAGAATCCAACTTAAGCAAAATCAACAGCCATCTTTCTTCCCGAGGTCTTTCAATATCAGCGGCCAAAACGAAACTAGTTATATTCTCGAAGAAAAATATACCTCCTAATGCCTGTAGCATAATGTTAAACGATGAAATCATTAAAAATGCTTGAAAAGCGACCTTCTTGGGCATTACTTTCGACAGCAACATGACCTTTGAATCTCATTTTAATAATCTTATAAATAAACTCAACAATCACTGCAACATTATTCGCTCTCTCTGCTCCACCTGGTGAGGCTCTCACCCCTCATGCCTCACTATGATTTATAAAGCACTCTTTGTCGGCACTTTTGACTATAGTGCAATAATCCTTCAACCCAAAAATAAACAATGGCATAAACTTGGCGTCATTCAGCGTCGTGCATTACGCGCAATTTTAGGTTTGAGAATTTCTACTCCAAATAAAATTGTATATGCAGAAACAAAACAACACCCTCTATTCATTCGTCAGAATTATCACGTGTCAAAATACATACTCAGATGTTTCTCTCACAACAACCACCCATCTATCAACTCTATACTAAAACTATCAAATTCAATATCTCAACGCAGTCCAATTTACCTTCAAAACTTCCATCTTCTCAATATTTTTAAAGATTTGTTTAAGTACAAAAAATTTTTCATTCCTGTCCATTCACACTCTGCTACTTTTTCTCCACAGAAATTCAACAGTACACTCCCAATATAAATCTAATCAGCGGAAAAGAGATACAAAAAGCTCAAAATCCTGCCGAAAAATTCAAAAACCTCTTCAAGGATCTTCTCATCTCTCACACTCCTTTCTACACAGATGGCTCAAAAAGTGACCCTGAGTGCTATGTTGGCTTAGCCCCACATAGTCCACCAATTAACTTTGAAGCTAAATTAAGAATTGCTTCCTTTGCGTCTATATTTTCAGCAGAAGCACTTGCAATACAAGTTACCCTCGAATATATATACAACATCAAAAAATTCCTAAAGCTATAATATTTACAGATTCTCTCAGTGTGTTACATGCTATTAATAATACTACTTACTTCACAGAATCTAACCATATCTACATATTTCGTATTAAAGCTCTTTTACACGAACTCCATTTGGCCAACTAACAAATAGAATTGGTCTGGATACCCAGCCATATAAATATATCAGGTAACGAGAAAGCTGACCAATTAGCAAAACAATCTCTGGTCATTTACCTGGCATTACCTCTGGCATCTCCCCACCCCACCATCTACCTGCTTCGGATTTCATCCCTGCTCTGAAATTAAAATCTAATAAATTGATTATAGATTTTATCAAAGAAACCGACACAGACAAAGGTCTGCACTACTTCTCTAACTTCTACTCAAACTCAGCTAATCCGTGGTTTGACTCTCATCGAAAACCCTTTCCAGATTAAAAATAAGGAAAAATAAGTCAAAATTAGGGTCTCTTGGTATTGGACGGGTTAACAAAACGAGGAATTATAGCACAAGCCAAACGCGAGTACTGTTACGAGTTCTGTTTAAAAACCATATATCTGCACTAGTTTAAGATACTATTTTTCCTACAAAAGCCTAAAATCATCGGTAAAGTTGTGTATTTTAGGTTAGAGTGGGAAGAAATAAATCAAACTTCAATCAAACTAATTCACAGAAATCAAAATACTCCTTGAGTAAGCTCTAAAATTTAATATCAAGGGCTGGAAATTTTTGGATTTCATTTTAAGGAATATTGAAATATTGTGATTGTAAATTAAGAGTTTTGAAGACCTTCGATTTTTTGAACCAGTTTAATATATGGCTGATTCTTAGTGAAGTCAAATGTCCAAAAAAAAATTTCTTTAAATATGAAAAACTTGTTTCAAAACAGGCCTAAATGCCTAAAAACGCCAAAAACAGACATTTTTCGACGATTTTTGCAAGTTTTGCGGCATTCAATCTTGTCTCCAGTCCCTTATACTTCGAAGCCCATTACAAAACTTTATCAGGTAGTAGCTGACATTGTAAGGAAGCTTTTAAAATAGTTTTTGAAATGAAAGTCCGGATCGAACTCGATTAGTTTCTGTTTTTTTTCAATTTATTTCTATTGTACAAGCTTCCAGAGTGCTTAGATCTCCTTGTAATACAATATTTCTGAAAATTTGGACCATTTCCAACAAAAAAGCTCTTTCTTACTTTTTCATTTCAGTCACTCTATACCGAACTAGGAATTATTTGCGATATTTAATGTGGTCAATTCAATGGTAGAATCGAGTATAGTAAAAGAAAAAGCTATGACTTTGAACTATTCTTCTGCTTTATTTGAGTAACACTTTCAAAAGCAAGTCGGTTTACAAAATAAATAACAGACTAGGAAAATAATTATAGATTAATGACAATAGCAGGTAGAGAGGCAAAGGCAGTCCTTCTCTACCGAGATTCAAGAAATCTCTGCCTAACAAGGCTTACACGCACAAATAGACTCACGAGTCTTCGAGTCGAGAAAAGCGCTCAAGCAGGGAAGGAGGGGGGTCGATTGCTGTTAGTTGAGAGTATACAAAAGTCTAATACAATATTCAACATAATGCATTTCAGAAAAATGCTAAAATTAATAACTTTGGACTTTTGAATAAACGTCATAGAAGGCCCCAAATTTTTAAAAAAATTTTGGGACATTTCTTACATCAGAAACAACAAGTTTTTCATAATTGCAGAAAAAAGTTTTCTGGACATTCAACTTCACTGAGAATCAGCCATATAGGAGCAATTCCACCTTACTTTTAAAATCTGACGAACTCGCGTGTAGCTCGAATTATTTAAGTCAAACAACTTTGAAAATTTACCCGAATCTTCATTAGACATTTTTATGAATGTAACTTTTTTTATCAAAATATTCCAAGCTAAGTCTTCGTATTATGGTGTATTGATAATCAATTTTACTCTTGAGATCAAAATCGTACTTTCAAAAAAAAAAAAAAAAATTAGTAGCTGTACAATAAAAAGACAATCATTGTATTGACTTGAAATTTTCAAAGAATTTTCCTTTTTTTATGAACTTTTGGAAAATTTAATTTAAAAATGGGTATACTTATTTTTTGGAACCTTTCGAGGATGTTTTTTAAACGAACTCAATACTTTCAAAAATGAGTTTCTTGTATAGTTAACGTATATCTTGTAAAAGACGATTGATTTTATTGTAAATGGTTGACACGTGAAAAAAGTCCTTGTAATAACAAAATAAATTAGCCCAACCACAAATATGTGTCTTTGAAATTGACAATGCTGTCGATGATTTATTATTTGTAAGTGGTGCTGTAACTAAGCAAATTTCAATGAAAAATTTACTTTTTTTACACGTTAAAAATTGAAAAATTGAAATTCTAAAAAAGACTACGCATAAAAAGGAGTAACGGGCCTATTTTCAATTAATATTTTTTATAAATAATAAGAAAAATTCATTTCTAACAGGGAACTGTGTCAGTTTTTTTTAAACTCTCATTTTAAAACTATAGAAGAATACTCATATGTGGAAATCCGAAAAACTTTTAATATTTAAAGAACCGATGTAGATCTCATATTGTTTTTATTTAAAGGGGATCTTTGACTATACTTCTATTATTATAAAGAATATTCAACGTCATCATGGACATGCTATTCGGTTTTAGGGGCGTAACGTGGAGTATACTGAGCTATAAAATGATTTTCATGATTTTATCAGATGAAACTCAATCCATGAAGAGCATCTTTCTGAAGACGTTGCTCCGTATCAGAAGTCCCTACCTCAAAAACTCTGATCTGAACCTTGCAAATGCTAAAATAGCAAAAATAAGCTATTTTTAGATGCCAAGGCTATTCCACAACTTTTTCCACATTTTTTAGAGTTCATAGATGTCAATTTACGTTGAAAATGTAGATTGACATTAAACTGTGATTTAAATCACAAAAATGCCAAAGAGGAGTCAATTGGTGTATGACTCCTCTGAAGCATAGCACTTTTAATAACAAAAAAAACTGGATTGTTTAAACTTCTTCCTGGACTGCAGTAATTTTTAATCTAAATTAAATATAAATCATATCAAAGTACTTTTCTTAACGAGTAATTTAAAAAAGTGTCCTCTATGATTATTTTATCACTCTGTACGCCGTTTTGTAGATACTGTTTGCAGTACGCCAAATACCTCCTCTAACTAAAATTAAGTCTACTCAAATTATTCAATTGATAGCAGAATCTTAAGAAAAGGCATGTTTTAACGTACAATTTTCCGCTCTTTTCAAATCTGCAATAAAAAATGGCGGATTTATTCTGAAAAATCAATTCTTTCAAGGTCATCATTCAATTCCTCACCGAAAAAACATCTGACATGTGTTTTGATTTTTTTATTAAACCGAATCTGCGAGATTTCTAGAGATTTCCATAAAAATTTTAACCAAAAAAATTTGAATTTAACTTATTACTCGCTTATTTAAGGAGGTTTTTCAACATTTGTTGAGAAATGAGACCTATCCTATTTGATAGATTAAATCGCTGAATTCAATGGTAAATTATTTATGTGGCTTATGCTTCAAAATCTCAAGATATTTTATCTCAAAGTATGACATTCTTAACATCAGCCTTATGGAACGGCCACATTCATAAATTATTTATAAACAAACATTAATTTGTTAGGGTATCGGAGTGTAGAGGGTTTATAGAAAAAAACCCTCATCTTTCAGTCTGTACATCGTAAAACAGGGCTTACGCTGCAAAAAAGCAAGATTTTTCACGTCAAAGTGAAAAAAACGATGTTTTTGTTATGAATCAGCTGATGCCAGGCTGCGCAGTGCGTACTACGCATACAAAATGTACAGCTCTAGGCAAGAGTTCACTATAGAAAAACTTGAAATGAAAGAACCTCTTAAATGAAAATATAATGCTGGTTGCTAAAAACCGTAAGCCTTACAATTTTATCATTTTTCAGGTCTATAAGTAGACAAACGGCTTTTTGAATTGCGGGCTAACTACAGGCAAACCTCGTTATTCGCGAAATCCGTATTCGCAATTTTCCGTATTCGTAGTACCCCTGTTTGTGACCTAACTTCAGTATTCGCGGTATTGTATTTTTGTATGCACGGTTTTTTCACTCAAGGTTAACATTTTTTCGCGTATAAATTTAAAAAAATTTTTTTAATTCTTTTTTTAAATATGACTTGTCCTTTGGAAAGAGTACCGGTTACCAGTGTAAAGAAGAGGAATAATAAAGTGCTGAATTTGGTGGAAAAAATTTAAAATTTAGAGGCTTATTACCAATTCTATAATGCAAGATAAGTCGCGCACCTATTATCGCTACTTATTCTTACTTTATACGAAATATTTCTTCTGGACACCTTATCAGAAATATGCTGAAAATAAGATTATATGACCTTTTTTCATGATTATGATCCACTTCGCAAGATGGTCACGCACAGGCCTGAAACGCGACACGTGGAATCGAACCACGTATTTTTTTTTTTTTTTTTTTTTTATTAAAGTGTTTGTGACCTCGTGTGAGGTATAAACACTAATAAATCTTTATTTTTCTAAGATCACAAACACAATAACATGAGTGCATAGTAATGCAGTAGTAATAACAATACAAATCTATATAGCAATAATTAAAATAAAAATAATAATACAGAACTTCATAACACTATGATAACAATAACAATAATAATTTAATGTGATAGCTTCACAACAAAAGTAGAGACATTTACACGTTCAGGCCGCACTCCCATAAGAATCTGCACAGCAACCAGCACGTCTCGATGTTGGGTCGCGCAATAAGTGATTCCACATTTAGTGAAGGTTGCTGACCTATGATTCTGAGGTTGTCGAGCAATTTGCGCCTCTAGACCTGGTACAATTCGCAGCTCCAGACTACATGGTTGAGTTCCTCCTTGAAGTAACCACACTTGCAGGTTTGGTCAGCAATAATATTTTTGCGATAGAGCGATTCTGCGAGACTGTGGTGGTTAGATCGCATGCAATTGATAGTGACAATGAATGACCTGGGTAGTTTTTTTTTGTGGTACCATGGGTTTTCTAACTGTTGTTCGATAGAGGCTGAAGAACTTAGTCCTTCACTAGTCCTTCACGCTCGTTTGTCTGCTCGGAGCTTTCACGTATGGCCTCGCTGAAACCTTGAAAAAAGTCCATGAAAGGGACTTGGGTGGATAGTCTGCGCTGGTAATTGAACCACGTATGCTTGAAATGTTCAAGATACTCGCTACAATAATTATTCAGATTTCCACGATTGTTAATACAACATTTCCATTACCCGAAATACTTCCTATTTTTTCACTCATACATCCACACTACGCAATCTCATACGCTACCATTGCAACGCTACCTTGGCCTTCGTTTCTCGATTTTGCCTTCCGCTGTTCCCCAGCTGCTTCGTCCTCGCGGTCTGTCCGGTCCAAGATCGTGCTCGATTCGCCTCGGAGATGCCTTGAACGATCTACGTGAAGGTCGCTGTACAGCGTGTTCGCTTTGCCTCGGCTCGCTTCCTTCCGAACAACTCACGAACACGTCTCGTCACGTCGCAACACTTCACTCGTCGCACTGAACTCCAGGCTTGAACACAGCTTCTCCACAGACACGATACTACGACCTCCTGCTGTAAACACCGCTTCAACATCAACTCAACTGCAACCGCTGCCATACAGCTTCCCCACAAACAACAATTATCAACGTCCAAGTATTTTTTACGCATAATTTGCGTAATTTACCGCTCAGTGATATCGCCACAATATTTATAACTATTACGAGATGCGAAAAACTCAATTGCGATGTATATGAGGAAGCGTACGCCGCAGCTCTCTCTGACATACTTGCCAGAGGGAGCGCAAAGCGCGCTCCTCAATACTACCGTAAGGTTTTCTTTTATTAGTGAAAGCACCAGCGTACATACCTACCGAGTACAGGACTGGGGAAAAGTGTGTTAAACGCTAAAGTATTAATTCATTGTCAATATGTACTACAAATTAGAAAATTGAATGCAAAAAAATCCGTTTTTATTTTGCCTATTACACATATTTATTAAATTTTTTGTATACAAAGCAGTTTCATTTACATTTGACATAATAGTAGTGATGCTGGTCTTCAGCTCGAGACATGCACTGCCCGTCAATTACTTTTGCCATACCTGAACGAACAATGAGTAAACTTCAAAGTTTTGTAGCTCAGTCAAAAAAAGTCGGATCGATATTTTGGATACGCCGTTCGAAAGGTCTTTGCAAACACTTTAAAGTTACATGAATTGTTATTAGGTTTATTTATTTATTTATCAATTTTTATCAACAATTAACTAATAAAAAATATTGCTTTTTTTGTCTCGGCCATTTCTCTTGCCATTTTAGTTAGAAGGGTCGTAGAAACATTTAAAACCAATGTATTTGTAGGTTTTGACAAGACCTTCAAATCCTTTTTTTAAAATTGTCTACGAGCTTTTTTGACAAATACACAGCCCTTTTACTGCGAAAACGACCTTTTTATTCGTTCAAGGGGGTGTAGAAAAAAATGTTATATACAAAAAAGGTTGGTTTTTATGTGTACAATAAAAAGCAATAGTTACAACAATATAAACAACTATAATTTTTTAACTAAGAATCAAATCTCAAATGTGTATAACTTGTATATGATAAGATTGTAGATGAGATTGAGAGTTGTAGATGATGTGTATAACTCAGTGTATAACTTGTATAAATAGGTGGACCTAAGAGCTTGAGACAGTGCTTGCTTAAGTTTGACGAGTCGTAAGTAGTTGTAAACGGATGATAGTCAGACTGATTCACAGTTGACTCGCACACGATGAAGTAAATGAATTACGCTCTATCACGCATGTAACTACTTATGCAGTGGCCTGATCTCGATAGCTAGATAACTTGGCCACAAAACCTTAGTCCGCATGCTATACACAGTCGGCTGTATCTAACCCACGCTGCACTTAACTATTGCATGCATTCGTAAGTGTATACCAGTGATATCAAACAACAAAAACAACCTGTACTACACCTCTTATATGCGTAGGCACAATCAACAATAGCCTAATTGCAACGGTCTTATGAAAAATATCATCAATCTCTTATTTTACAATATGTTTGGCTATTCAATTGAAAATTTGTATACAAAATTTTTCATTTTCGTATAAAAAACTCCAAATAACCCTAATGATATTTAGAAATTCGTAAACAAATTTTCCCCTCCATAGACACTTAATTCAGAATCCTTTGATTGTAATTCTGCTGTTGTATAGTAGTCTACTTTTCGTGACCTGATCGATTTTCTCTGAAATATGCAGTATGCACTGCGCAGCCAATTATCCTCTTAATTTCATGCTGGAACGTCATTTTTTTAAATCAATTTTTCCTACAAATAAATTATATTTTTGTTAGTGGAATTTTTAGTTTAAGTTTGTAATATTGCAATTATTGTCTTTCTAGAAGATAGCTCCACGAGAGCCTTATTTTTCGAACTTTGAAGTCAAATATCCTACGTACCCCAGGGTGCTCTAATGGACAAACTGACCCATACTACTACAATTTTCTGATCGGTGGAACCACAAAAGACATTTGCATAACAGAGACGGTTACCTTCACTAATTTTTTCAGTTGCACGTTCAGAAAATTCACGTCACTTACCCAGCTTAACCTTACAGTAAATACAGTAGGGTAAAAGCACCTATTATGGGAATTAGCATCTTACTAGGAAATTAAAGAAAGCTTACATTTCTTCTGCAATTACCTCTTTAATTATTCCTTTAATTTTCAATTTTCTTTAAATTTTTTCAATTCTTATTTTTGAAGGTACAAATGCCCACTCATGACCGCTTTGACCCCCCCCCCCCTCCCCACTTTTACTTACTGCTAAATATGAAAAAGGCAATTTTTAATTTTAAAGCTCGTAAATTTTTTACTTTTGTCAAATTTTTTTTGTAAAGAGAGAATGTTAGTTTATAACTCAAGTAACTAAGCATTGAACGATCTTTTGCCAAACCCATTTCGCCGAAACTTACCTTCATACTTACCTTTGATCTCACAATCATAAGATTTGTCATGGCAATCACTTTTCACTGTCTGATATGTTTCTACTTTTAAAAATTTGAAAATTGCTAATATTTTTTTCACGAACGAATTCTAAAAATATGGAAAGAGTATGGGTCACAATCTAAAGCGATCCATTTCCCATACTTTTTATTTATAATATTTTTACCTTACATATAGTAGACTACGTGCTTAAAGAGCGAAAACCCTAAAAGCCTTATAGATCATGCGTATGGTATGCTATTGAACTTAAAATTAAACTCAAGTACGGAATTTTATTTTCGAACTGTAGCGCCCCCAAAAAGACCTTGGAAAAAAATAAAAAAGCATGCATTAACATAAAATGTTCCGCTTAAATCTGCAATAAAAAATGGGGATCACTGAGTGAAAAGTCGATTTTTGGTTCGTTGTAGCTTTGAGGTTACTAAGTCAAAATCAAGGTTAAAACCCATTTATTGTCAATTATGTTGAGGATAAAACTCAAAAAAGTTTTATCTCGATCTGTTTAATATTTTAATAGTTACAACGATTTTCATGTTTTTTTTTCAAATTTTTTAAGATTGAAAGTGTGTTTCTTACATTTTTGCGCAATAATTTTGAAAGATAAGCCACCAAGCTTTAATTTAAGATAAAAAACGTTAGGATTCATCGATTATTTTAAAATTTATGCGGGGATTGCGAATAGCGGGGGTCGACTGTATTCCAAAGTGATTGGAGCAATCTGGGAGCTTGTAGAGTCGAAATAATTTGAAAAAAAACAAAAAACAAGTTAGTTTTGGAAACGAAAGTTCAGATCAAACTCGATTAGATTTTGTGTTTTTTTCAAATTATTTCGACTCTACAAGCTCCCAGATTGCTCCAATCGCTTCGGTATACATTTTTTCGAAAATTTGGACAATTTCCAACAAAAAAGTTCCATGTCACTTTTACTTTTGATTCATTCTACACTGATCTAGAAATTATTTGAATATTTGTCATAGAAGGCCCCAATTTTTATAAACTTTTTTTTAGAAAAATCTGACATCGGAAACAATAAGTTTTTTATAATTTCATCGCGGAGAATCGACTATTTATATAAAATATGGTTAGTAATTAATGTAATGAAATGTTCGATCATTTGGAATCAATCGAATATACAGCTTTAAATGCATAACTACATTTCTTTACAAAATTGCAATACACGTTGTATTCTAACATTAACTGATTTTCTTAAGTGAGAAATTTTTCAAAATAACTGCAAAGTCAGAGCTTTGTTGTCAGTATTAAGGTATGAAAAGCTCCAAAGATGAAAGAAGAAAGCAAAGCGTGTGCAGAAGAATAACTAACTTGTATAGACGAGATGTTGTAGAGTAAACTTTGGTGAAAAGGAGAAGGCACCATATAGATGAGCGAGCAATAAAGTACTACAGAATGAAAGAACGAGAGAGAGAGAGAGAGAGAGAGAGAAGCGCGAACACTTCGTTTCGCTGATGCAAGCTCTACATCGTCTTGTAGCCCTTTCCCTCCTTTTTTCACTGTCTTTCTTTCCATCCTCGATACGTATTAATGCACGATAGCAATGTGCTCATGGTAATCATCAGTGAACTCATTGCTTTCGGAGAAACAGTTTTTCTATTGATGTGTGTAAACTTACCACTTCTGTCACCTATTGAAACTTATATCTGTTACCTGTGTCGTAACATGTATATAACATCGTAACATGTATAATAGTAATAGATAACAATATTTTAACTTTTAAACATTAGAGAAAAGGGTCGTGGGCATGAGTACCGATAAATAATTTCAGCTCTACACCGACAAATTCTTATAGAAAAGCTTTATACTTACGAAAAATAAAAAATCTCACCGTTTTATGTACCGTTGGGTACTGAGCGATACCATTAGAAATTATAATTAAAATTTGATATGAAATTGTTGGTAGACATTACTTGAAACGTTTGTTTTAAAAATTGTAAATATTAATATTAAAATTCTTCATATTTTTTAATTGTAACTTAAAATAATTCATTGTAGTTTTAATAGAATTTCAAATTGTTCGTTTAAAAGTTATTCATAAAAAGTTGAATTCTGAGTTCAATGAGCAAGTTAAGATTTTTAAATATTATGTCAATAAAATTACAAATATTTTACAAATAATTTTATTTTATTGAAATGTCTTATTACAACTATCCAAATATTTTTAAATAAGTGGCAGTTAAAGAATTTTGGCATTCACACGAGTTTTTAGGTTATTAATCGAAAACTTTAAAATACTATTCGAGGAAATGTCTTCTAATTTATCATTTAAAGTTGGCGCATACGAATTTTTAATAGTTGAATATTTGTTCCATGTAATATATGAAATAATCTGTTTATGACTTTTCTATACAACTTTTAATTAATAAAGTTTAAGCAACATAACTAGACAAATACTTTTTAACTACTTTTGTTCAACACTGGCAGTATTTAAGGACGTTGGGGACGCAACCGAGTTCAAATCAGCAACTATCAGCAACTATCAAGAAACAGCAGAAGGTAGATACTTGATTTGACTAGGTGGATCGGTGGTATTATAGGCTCAAAGCCAATACGCATGCTATCACCCGTATTTTTGTCTGCTGCTAACCTCTCGAGTTAGATTGTATGCAGAGCAAAAACGAAATTTTTTTATTTTTATAAAATTACTTTGAAATGTGCTCGTGAATATAAAATATAACCAATAACATTTGAAAGGTAATAACTTCATCTTTAATTACGTGAAATTTGGTCACGATCTTCCATCTTTATTACAAGTTATACTTAAAATGGTATAAAATATCTTGCGCGCTTCTATGATAGCCATGTTAAAAAGTGTACTTTCGAAATTAAAATTTACAAAATTTAACTCGACAAACGAAGCTGAAATTTCGGGAGAAAATTATAAGGGTTTTTAATTGTCAATTTCCGAAGTTTCAACTTCGTGGCCCATCTTGACCCAAAGGTCCCCAACGTCCTTAATACATTTTTAATAACTGTTGTGTTATCGAAATAAATTGAAAAGTATAGCTTAAATTAAAATCGAATTAAAAAGTATGATAATAAACAAGGAGAAAAGAAAATAATTTGAAGAAATGTTGTAAAAGAGCATATCTACACTACCGACGTCCTTGTAAAAGATTCTCGGTAAGTAGTGTGCGTAAGCTCAAAGCGTCAATTTTCTTCAGGTCTGTCGTTTTATCTGGTAGAGTAGAAAACGTTAAAAGGGGTAAGGTTAGGTCAATGTGGATGGCAGAACACAGATCGCGGATTCGAGGTTTTCTTTTATACAGAAATAGAAGCAGTCGGTGCATCAGCAGTAGCAGTAGTTCGGCCTCGACGGCTGCTTTGGGCACATGACCGGCAAACATTATATGCGTAAAAAAGGAATAGCCGACGGAGAGAGAAGAGAATGAGGAATAGAATGAACAACGATAGAAGCATAAGCACCATCAGCAACGAAGAAAAGTGTGATAGAGGAAAAAACACAGTGTGGATACATCGGCATAAGAGAAGCTCGTATATAGATGCTACCCACTGTCTGTATCCGCTTGTACACGAAGGAGTAAAAGTATACACATACATACACCCAAATGTGTATATGTATACAGTACGTGTTTCCATCGAGCTCTCGGCTATACAAGGCAGAGAAAACGGGAGAACCGCGCGAGAAATGGTTAGTAGCAGCAACAGCAACATCAGCAACAGCGGCCCCAGCAAGCACGCAGCGACACCGACGCGCCAGCAAGCGCAGCAACAGCAACGAAACGAACGAGCAAATCCCTCCTTTCCTATATGCCAGCTAGTGTGCTTTCTCTCTCTCTCTCTCTCTCTGTCGCTCTTGCTGCCGCTCGTTCTGTCTGTCTGTCTCTCTCCCTCTCTCTCTCTCTCTCTCTCTCTCTCGGTCGGTGCTCCGCCGCCACTGCTGCCGCCCGTCCGCGCTCCGTGCCATACTATGAGAGCACCGCGCGAGCGAGAAGCGAACGTATACGTAGTACGTACTGTACTGTACTAGGCCGGCATGGTCCTGTAGCCCATTTGGCATTTCCCCAGCTATAGCGGCTCTCCTGTAGCCCATCGTTGTTATCGTCCCGCAGCTGCATAAAGTCGGCTCTCCCTGCCTGTGCGACTCTGTCTCTCCCTCGGCCGCTCGATCTGTGCCCCCTCCCCTTTCAAGCGCGCACGCCACGCTGACGACGAGCTGATGCTGCTACAGCCGCCGCCGTCGCCGCACTGTGCGCTCGTACTCCATACAGCTATATATATGTACATACATACATATATACATACACCTATATAATACTAGTAGTGAGCAAAGTCAGATCCAGTCATCCCCTCGGCCCACGTCCCCCTCTTTCCCCTTTCACTTGCAACCATCTCTCTCGCTCCTTGCCATTTGTGCATTATATACCTCGCTGTGCTGTGGCTGTCTCTATGTGCCTATACCTATATGTTCACGTAGCAACGTAACTATATAGCTTTCGTATATAACGTATAGCTCTGCTTTGGCTGCTGCTGTTACCAGGCATGCTTTTACGGTACCGAGTAACCCCACCAAAGAAGCGAGCAAGTCTCTCCGTCTCGCTTCATCCCGCACACGTAGAATATACCTTACAAAATATGTCGGAGCGTGCACGTGCGTATGTGTATATAACTTTACACATTATACACAGATCTTTTCGAATATAGGGCTGTTCTGTGAACAATTCGATGCTAGCGCCGTCACGAGGCTCTCGCCAACTGCTCAAAGTGCTCTCTTCTTTTTGCAGCGATCGTTTGCCATATTTTCTCTCTCTCCCGATCCGCTTTCATGTATCTATATGAGCACGTTACATTACGCGTACGTGCAAGCACTTTCTCTTGTACTATAATACTTCAATGTCGATGTGATTCAAAAGACCAAGCAATACTTGCTCCAACAATAAATAATTATATGAATTTACATTTATCTATTATGTTCATATGCATAAGCACATATTGTGCATAGCGATAACTATACACTAATTTGCTAATAACCTCAAAATTGTAATCCAGTATAAAAGAAAACGTATTAATAACATCTGAGCTAACTCTATTCATTAAAAAACCAGCAAAGCAGAATTTAAAGCTACAAAACTGCACCGTACAAAAACCGCTGATCTCAGCGAAACTTGAATTTTTAAAATCTAAAAACGGCGTTGAAAAAGTGAGAAAAAAGCCTATCATATAGTTGAATGCATTTTTTTATGACTGATTATACTCAGCCATTTTCTTGAAAAACAAACATATTTTTCCACTTTTCTATTTTTTAATATCGTTTTTGGGGATAAAGTCGTACTTTTCTGCATTAAAATATTTTTAAAGTGTATAGTAATATATACCGTTGGATTTGTCATAAAAAATCCTACATTTTGGTGGTATCAAAAAATTATCGAGATTTTTCTGTTCATTTGCCGCTCGCTCGAAAATGAACTTTGCGAAATTTGCGAAAAAGAACGATCAAAAAAGTGTATTTTTTTCAATAAATTCGGGCTCGTAGGTCAAAACTGACTACGGCATTCAATTTTGCAGACAAAAACACGTAAGAAAATATATTGTTAAGATTATTTCTACTCTTACAACAGAGTTTAAAATATATTTTATGGTCGTCCGATTTTACTCCTTTTCAGGAGCACTTTTAAACTTCAAAAATCCATCGACACCATCTAAAATAATTTTTTTGAATTCTAGTTTGAAGAAGCTTCGTTTTAAACCTCAAACTTTCAGATTCCGATGGATCCCCGAGATACAAAAAACTTTTGAAAAAGTGGACCACCCTAGGGTCTATGTTAAGCTGCACATTGATAACAGTAGAAGTCTCGATTAGGCAAAACCCTTCCTATGCTAACACTTTCATTTGGAGATTTTTAGGTCTTGAATGAATGAATTATTATGCTGATATTTAATATCTATACCACCCTAACCTAAAAATTATAAACTTTGTCGCTACTTTTAAGCTCTTCTGCTGTAAAATATTGTATGCAACTTGTGATGATATACTTTTTCTGAAAAAATTGTTTCAGCACTCGTCTTTGGCTCAATTGCGGCCACATGTCGTTTTGCAGAAAAATCATATTTACACCCATTGCATAAAGTACTATTTTTACCAATATTTATTAGATATGAATTACAAATGTCGAATTTGAAGACAACAATAAAAAATATCGCTTTTTCTCAATTTTTTATACTTTACACATCGTAAACCCATATAAAGTCGTATTGAAAGTATTACAGTCTGAAAGAGCATAAAATTACCTTTAATTTGATAGTAGTAAAACTATCTACTACTTATTAGAACTAAAGTTACAGGTGTTCAAAGGTTCTCCGAAAATGCAAGTACCGATTTCGCTTTGAACGGTTCACAGATTCGATACTGATTTTTCAATCAAACTTCAAACACCTGTAACTTTGGTTCTAATGAGCGCCGATGGTTTTATTACTATCAAATTAAAGGTTTTGCTCTCTACTTTGAATTCATATCTAAGATGATCGTTACGCTTTTTTTTATGTAAAATATCGAAAAACAACGCTAATATGCCGTTTTTCTTGATTTTTTGAGTATATCGTGTGTGCAGAATCAAAATGGGTGTACCAGGAAGTGAAAACCGTAGCTAAACCCAAATTTAGCGATTTTAAATGGTTTAAAACTTCAATTTACATTTTTTTTAATTTTCCCATGTTATTTAAATGGGGAAAAAGCTGACGCGTGTTGATCTAGAGTTAGCTTATCGAGATCGGACAGTGATTTTCTTTCATTGCAAGCCATATGATGAGCTTTCAAGGGGTGAGAGCGAGGATTGGAGCAATTCGGGAAATAACGGACAGTCTAATGTACATGCATCTACGCAGTACTTACGCGCAGCTTGCCTTCATACGTGTACACAACTTTAAGGAGCTTATCTGAATACTGCTTATATCGATATTGCAACCGATCGTACTTGCCATACTATCGTTTCTGATTATTCATTCGCTTTATTTTTTAATTCATGTGTATCCGACTGTAAATAGCGCAAACTTGTACGCATGCCTCTTTCGTAAAGAATTGTGCTTTCGTCCTCTTTTTGTCTAACCTTACTTCTAAATAAACTATATCTTAATTCAAACAACTATGACTACTATTTGCTCGTATATTTCTCCATTTTCAGTACGTTGGGGGCCAATTCTCTCGTTCAGATCCCATTCATATTATATAATTTCATGAATTGTCATTGTCATTGTCAACGTTTTCATCTCGTTACTTAGACCTCATTTTTCAAGCTTCTCATTTTGTATATACCAAGGTATTCTACTTTTTGAGTCCCCACAAGTTTTTAAAGCCAGTAATATTTTCTTTAAAATATCACTATATTAATATGCATATGTATTTACAATGTCAAATAATTCTAATGAAGATCTCAAAGTACTTATTATAAATGGCTTTCAAAAAATATAGATAGGGTAAATGTACCCATTATCGTGGATTTATTTTTGACTCATTTTAGCTATGCCATAAAATTGAAAGAAACAACGCAATTATAGGTTTTTGGTTTTTGAATGAAAGAATAAACATTTCTCCATCTAGTAATGCATTAATAATTTCTTTTTTGATATAAACACTAGTACAAAAAGTCAATTTATAAAATAAAGCCAAGCGTGCGCAATTCCGTGGGTTTGAACTTATTACCGTGTGTGTATCAGCGCGGATATACGTATTACCACGTGTGTATTACCGTGGATTTAAAATGGCCTCTTAAAAAGACATAATTCAATTTTCCGTGTTATTCAGCTTTTTAACGCCCGTTTTCCTTTTTTGTTAATAAGTATCAAATCTGGAATCACAATAAAAGCAACTAACACACTCTATAATATACTAATAGCGCAGTAGTCTCGAAAGAGGTTATGTTTACAAGATATTTGACCCACGGTAAAAGGTACATTCACCCTAGACAGATGAAAATAAGTTACCCGCAATTTTATGAGTTTTAAAATATACACTGGGTTAAACGATAAAAATGAGAACTTCTGGTTTCAAAAATATTGAGTATCAAATTAATATAATTTTTTTGAAGTGCTTTATCAATATTTCTGCTTTAAATTCTTTTACGTAAGATACACTATTTACTTTATAGGCATGATAATTTCGCAATATTAATGATATTTTTCTTTTATTCATGATACGTATAATTTGAATCCGAATAAATTATAATTGTGCGTTAACCCGAAAACAGTATTAACGATTTTTAATACATGGAAAATCAAAATAATCTTCAAAATTACATTACAATTTAAACTATCTAACGTTTTAGGTCTGCCTTTACCAAAAATGACTTTGTAATTTTTGAAATGATAAATCTCTATCTTTTTTAGAATTAATATAAAATCGCATTGTTATTTTTTGAAGATTATTAAGTCACGCACATTTCATGAAATTCACTTATGAATGTATATTTTATTTCATTCATGTAAGTTTTTTTGAACCTTGAGTTCAGCATTGATTTAAATTTACAAAAAATAAAAGTCAAAACTATTTGGTGATGCGTACATGAGTTTGGTAGAGTATTCAAACATACTGAACATAAATAGAAAAAATATGTTTTTTATTTGAAATCAATAAATGTTGATGAATTATCTACTACTTTTTATCATTGTTACTGTAGCCAGTAAATATTTCTTATAATAGGTAGTAATTTCGTTTTTCTATGATATGACATAAAGATAAATTTTTGAAATGTATTATTTTGTATAAAAAAGTAATTTTTAAAATTGTAATCTCTCAGCCTTATACATGCTTCGCCATCTAGCGGTTCACAAGAGAACTTATGAAAATAGTTGCTCTGCGTGTAGCAACTGTTGGCTTATATCTAAAAGTAGAACTGTTTTATTGGCACTACAAGGTAGGAATCGAATATCTTATAATTTTTTATTGCAAATATTAAATATATATATATAAATATATTGGTGCTGCATACTTTTATAAATAAATTTTCAAGCTGTAGATAAAACAATTTAATTATGAAGTTAAAATAATGTATTTTTGAAAAAAATATTTATTTAAACATACTTGGGTACATTGAAAAACTAATTTATCATGAATTTATCAATAACAAAATTTTTGAATTAAGAGTATTAAAAATCAAAATCAAAATACGTCTGTCATAAGTGCTAATTTACTTGAAATATTGATCTCGCTATTTCAAATAGCAATTGTCTTCATAATTATCATGAGAGTTCATTTTCATGATCAAGCTCTTTTTCTGCTGCACCTAATCTATGATCACTATGATCATCGAATATCCTAAATAAGTTTTCCTAAATTTATACAAAGCACCGAGCCATTGAACGTGTAAAATTTTCCTCAAATGTTTGAAATTCTCATACCTTACGGGGGAAAGTCCCTTATTGTTTTTATATGTGATTTAACATAAAACATAAAAATTAGATTTTAATTTTAAAATGTTTAGTTTTTGATGTATAATTATGTTTCAGAGTTTTTTTTCATAAGAAAATATGACTGTTAAGACTAATTATTTAAACTAGTCTAGGATCCATCTAATATTGCAGGCCCTTAGGAACCGAGTACGATCGCAAGCACAAAAAGAGTAAGCATATGTACATACACCAGCGGACTTAGATACTCGGACCTCGAAAATTTGCGATCGATTAGTCGCTTCCTTCACTGTGCAATGCACAAATTTTCGAGGTCCGAGTATCTAAGTCCGCTGGTGTACACTAGGTTAACATCAATTCTGTCCGATGTAACGCCGGAATTTCCTATGCTTAAACACGTTCCACTACTCTGTTGGACCATACAGAATCGATGTTAGCCCAGTGTACCGGTATACCGTAAGGGGGAAAAGGCAACTTAAAATCGAAAAAATTTTTATTGAATTATTGAGTAGGATTTTTTCTCTCCTTTTCATTGCATTTTCAAAACTCCAAAATTCTGATTTTTAACTAATTTAAAACTAACTAAATTTTTAACAGATGCAGCTGTTTCCGTGAGCTTTTTTCGTATATACTTTAAATATTAAATTTTTTCTTCTTTTGCGTTTTCTGGTGAGTCGTGTTTTTATTCAACTATCGTAATTTTTAGACAGTACCGATTGAGCTTCGCCACTAGGGTTGCGTACACTTCTTCAGAACATCAATGTTTACAAACACTAGTACTTTAGTAGAAAGTTACGACAGGTGACCAAAAACTCTACTCGACAGAAAACCCAAAAGAAGAAAAAATTTAACTTGTAAAGTCCCTCTCTTTAGCGGACACTGATAGTTCCGAGGAATTTGTCCGCTATTGAGAGGTGGCCGCCGCTTTTTTACAGTTTTTCTAATGGATAAACTTTGTTGCATAAAATTTCAAATTGATTGAAATTTTGGTTTTTAAAATATAATTTTTCAAAAAAAAAAAAAAAATTCCGCCACACAAAGCTATGTAACCGATTAAGTGCTCCGCAGGATTTTTCGACATATACTTGATAAGGGTCGAGTCAACGCAAGCCAACTGGATGCAAAGCGCAGAATCCAGCGTGCCTCTCAAAAATAAAAATCTAGACGACGATTGAGATGTCCGCTAACGAACACATGCCAGCAGTTTTTTACTTACCTCTTGGCCAGAAAATGCGAAAGTTGACCGGAAAATCTAGTATATATGGGCTAAGGCCATAGTTAGCGTGATGGTCAAAAAAATTTTTTTTCTGAAATTATGTACTTTTGAAGAGTACATTGAAAAGTGAAAATCCTGAAAGTTTCAGCCCTCTAGGTCCAACCCTATTGATTTTCAGGGTCTTAAAGTTGAATTTTCTTTTTCGCTGATATTCTGCTTGCAATTCTGATTTTCTGGGGTTAACATGAAAAAATTTTCAATGGTTTTTAATGTAAAATTTGATGTAGAATTCAAATTTGTACTTACAAATCATATTACTACTTCTAGACCCATAAAAATGAGCCATTCAGGTATTTATCATATAGGGGTACAAAAATAAATGTGTTCGTCTCCTTCAATTAGGCCCATACTATAATATGTTCATCGATACAACAAAATGCAACTTCTGATAAATTTTAGTTATCGGCAGACAAACAGAATTCATTATTGAGCTTAATATGAGTCAAGAAACATGGTTTTTCTCTAATTTTCCTTGTAAAAGTACATAATTTGAGAAATAAAATTTTTTTGACCATCACGCTAACTATGGCTTAGCCCATATATATATCCAAGAAACTTTTGACTTTTCGACTAAAAAATATTTGCCAACTTATCGACCTGAAAAACGATAAAATGTAAGGCTTATGATTTTTGAAACCTCTAGAAATCTCGCGGATTAAGTTAAATAAAAAAATTTAAATTTCCATGTTCGGTGTATTTTTCGACGAGGAATCAAATCGTGATCTTGAATTTGACCTCAAACATATCATCTAAGCTACAACGAACCAAAAATTGATTCTTCAAATGAACTCTCCTTTTTTGCAGTTTTCGAAAGAGTGGAAAATTTTACGTTAGAACATGCCTTTTTTTCAAGATTCCTCTACCAAGAGAATAATTTGAGTACACTCCAAACGATATCTACAAAACGGCGTACAGGGCGCTAAAATAATCCTAGAGAATTCTTTTTTTTAAAATACTCGTTAAAAAAAAGTACTTTGAGATGATGTATGTTTAATTTAAATTAAAAAATTACTATAATCCTGGTGGACATTTAAACAATCCAGTTTTTCTGTCATTTGAAGTGTTATGCTTAAGTGCGACTGGCAAGTTGGACGTTGACTTAAACCTATCCATAATATACATGGATTTAAATAGTACGAAATTTCTAAGAAATCAAAAAACAATTCATCTCAAAATAATATGAATATCACCATTACTTACTTTGATATGCTTTAATGAATAGTGTACGTTGACTGGTAAGGATTAGGTGAATAAAGAAAGTTATCTAAAATTTGTTACACTTACAATTTTTTTATTTGGAAGAGTGAAGAAATGTATATCGGTTGAGTAGAAAATCCAAACAGCTAACAATTTTGGCGACTCCATTACAAATGTTAGATCAATTTATTTTATCATAAATAGAACAGTTTTAAAAAGTAAGACATAAATAAAAATATTAAAATTAAGAAAGTCCAGAAAAAAAAAGATAAAAATTATAGCAAAGAACTCAAATTTGTAAAACAATAACGATTTAGAAAATAATTATTTTCTAATTGATCTTATACACATTTTATCATATAAAAGTCTTCAAAACAACATTTGCAAGATAACTTAAAAAATTGATTCCAACTATTTTGTCATAGAAAATAAAATATTGATCATCTTTAAGGAACTATATCAAATATGCTGGTGAATGATGTTTTGTTTATTATTTAGGAACCTTAAATTATGGAAGTATGAATTTCTATTTATTAGTTTCATGAAACAGTACAAATAGTATTTCATTGAAAATAATTTGCGCGAAAGTCGATTGAAACGTGCAAAATAGATTCCTTTACCTTAGATTATTAATATTACGTTTAGCCGTAGAAACCAGTTCTGGCAAATAATACAAATATAAATTAAAAATTTTTCTGGAACTTACATATCTATTTCAATTTGTCGCATCATTTAAAAGAATACCTACTTTTTCAATTTTTAATCTCATTTTTTAAGTACAGCATGGGGCGAAAAACTATAATTTTTACTGCAAAAAATGATTTAACGAACTTAAAATGTACACCATAAAATAAAGAATATGACATAAATATATTTTTCCGCACCAAGATAATCTACAGATATGGATAAGTAAACGGATAAGGAAAAATTGATACACTCGATTTTCATGCTTTTCGTGTGTCCATTGACGAAAATCGATAAAATTACAATCTACATCAGATTTTTATGTTCGATGAGAAGTTTGAATTTTGAAAGATGTAAGAGTAGATCTTGTATCTATGTGATTCCAAGTAAAAAATGTAAATTTCCATTGAGAGTAATTGTAGTATTAGAAACCTAAAGAATAAAAGTGCAAATCATGAATTACTAATAAATCGTCATTATGAAAATATTGGGTCGATGCAATTTTCAAGTAATAAGAATATCCAGAGCAGCCAACCAAAAAATACAATCTGTTCATAGGAACTTCTACTAATTATTTCTCCAAAAGGCTTTTTGGTGTTCTTTATTTTGTTGCTTTTAAGAGCACCATAAAACTTTTTTGAAAAATATTTAGTAAAAGTTGCAGAAAACTACATTGAAATATTGATTTTTAGCTAACTCCGAAAATATTTAAATCATAATTTGTTTTGTTATTATATTGAAAAAAATATTAGTATGCAAATAATGAAATTATCATTTGAATTATAAAACCCTCGATTTGATTATAAAGTACTTCTTCGTCGAATGTCATTATTTTTGAAGCTATTAGAGCGTTCGCTTAAAAATTCTGTTGTTGTGAAATTGTGTATATATCACCTGCACTTATATATTCATTAAGATACTTATAAAGAATGAAATAATGATCAAATACTTGAAGTTTGAATGATAAATTATGATGTGGCAGCGACAATTGAATGATTGACGATTTCTGGTTCGCCAGCGCCATCAGCCACTGATTTTTTCAATTTGATCGCTTCATCGGTTTCAACTATTTCTGTCTTACCACATACACCGTTTTTATCGTCAACTTTCCTAACATCACCATTCGTTGTTCCGTTAAGCTTCTTTTTACCTTCACTTTCAAAGTTCTTTTCATTCATTTTAGTAATTTCATTTTCCGTTTTTGCTGTTTCTTCTTTCGTTAAATCCCCTTTGATTTCTGAAATTTCTTCTGCTGTCTTATTTGAAGTAATTTCAGGTTTTAATTGATTCTCTGTTTTATTATCTGCCTTTTCAACGTCAATTGGTTTTTTCAGATCAGTTATTTCTGCTAAGTCCTTTTTAACGATTCCATCGCCTACCTTAGACTCTACTATGATAGATGATTCCTTTTTTGAATTAGAGACTTCCTCCAAAGAAACATCAGTTTTTTTTACTGACTCTTCAGTACCTGCTGCAGTTTTTTTTTCAGTACTTTCTTCTGAAGTCTCATTAGGTATTATTATTTGATTTTCTTCATCTTTATCAACTGGTTTTTCAACGTCGTAATTCAATTTTTCATTAACATGTATATTATCAATACCACCATTTTTTTCAGTATTAACTTCTTCAGATTGTAATTTGGTTATTTTTTCTTCCATAGATTTTTGAGCATCTAATTTTTCGGCTATAGATTGAACGTTGGTTAATTTTTCACTACATTCACTTGATTCCTCTTTTTTGGATTTCACGTTTTCTTTTTCTTCGCCTCCATTTTCTAATTTTTTTTCAATGGGAGTTTCTTTAATTTCAACAGCACTATCAATATTCATTTTCTCCACAACTTCTTCACTCATTTTTTCTTTTAATTCTTCATTTTTATTTCTTGCGATATTATCAGTTATACTTGCAGTATCCTCCATTGCTGTTCCTTCTGACGTATCCATAGCTTCATCAGACTTTAAAGTCGAATCAAAATTTTTTTTTTTATCATCCTTTTTTTCAACTCCATCAATACTTTCAATTTTTTGTTCAATTTGAACTATAGATTCATATTCAATTTTTGGTCGCTTATTGCCCAGTTCGAAAGATATTTCATCAAAAGATTTTATGGATTTAAATTTTTCCATTTCCTCGTCAGTTAATTCTACATTTCCTTCACGAACGACTATTACTACTGACAAACCCGCAGTTTTGGCAGCTTCAGCTTCTGTAAACGAGAATAATTGTTGATTGATAATGGTTTGATAAAAAATTTTTTAAAAAATTAAAAATCTTTAACCTTTCACTGCATCAGTCAAAAACAGTACTTCAGATGCCTTGCTATTGATTTTTTCTAGAATTTTTTTATAACTGTCAGCTTCTTGTTTTGGACCAATACTAGTATCAAAGTGACCATTAATATACTGTAAATAAACGTCATTTTTTTTTAAACTAAAACTTGAAATTTTTTATAATAATAATAGTGGGAATCAGAATGTGGCTTAAAATATCGGGAAATGCATACATTTGACTACCCTTGATACACTTACATGGGACTTGACAGGTGGAAGAAAAAAAATTAAATAAAAGTGTAGTCTTCAATATAAACGAGTTTAATAGTATATTTTGCACCTAGGGAGTGAAAAACTGGAAAGTTTCAGAGCACGTAGAATTTATCATCCGAGGCGAAGCCGAGGCTGATAATCACGTGCTCTGAGACTTTCTTTTTTCGCTACATAGATGCAAATACAATTTTTTGTGAATCCCCCAGCCTAATAGTATATTTTGCACCTAGGGAGTGAAAAACTGGAAAGTCTCAGAGCACATGTAATTTATCAGCCGAGGCGAAGCCGAGGTTGATAATCACGTGCTCTGAGACTTTCTTTTTTCGCTACATAGGTGCAAATACAATTTTTTGTGAATCCCCCAGCCTAAAGTAACATTTTGGTTTTGCTCAGCGGGAGTAAAATGTTACTTTAGGTTGGGATAGCACAAAAAAGTTTTAGCAATAGAAAAGACACGTAAAAAATGTTTTCCGATTACATTTAACTATGTTTAAAATTATTAGCGAGTTTTTTGAGATATAATACTCAGAATTCGTATTTAAAATATTTCATGTATATGTATGTCATATGAATGAAGGCATATTGATTTTTCCATGCAGCTTTTATAAGAGACGATTCAAGTCTTTCAGAGAAATAATCAGCGAAATGAAAGGGATTACAAATTTAATTTTTGGACTGGCTTCGCCATCTAATCCGAGTAGATTAGAGTAGAGTGTAATATATTTAATATTTTTGAAGCATTTTTATTATAAGAAGTTTCGGAAGTCTTATTTAGAATGCAGCCAAGATTTAAAACAAAACACGTCGCAATGACATAATTATTAATAATGTCTATAATCGTGAGCCGACTTATGAAAAAAACCGATAATATTGGATTCGAAGTTGGCAGATTTGATTTTTTAACACGGTTGAAATTTCAGCGCTGGGATAGAATTTTTTTTTAATCAATCAGATCTAGTGTAAACATATTTTATTAAAAAAAATTTCAATTATTTTGATTTATACGGTAATTTTTAAATATCAGCTCAAAATACCAACTTGTTCACTTAAGGTAATCTAATACCTGTGTGAAAATTAAACATCAAACTTTTTTTCATCAATATCTCTACATCGCTGAAGATATTCAAAGAAATACTTTGAAAAATAGTTTAAAGGAAATATACGAAACACATTATAAAATATTCATTCTTAAATAGGCTCCATAAAATTATTGTAAAAACGCCGTTACAAACCTTCAATAAATCACCATGCGTGGAGTCTCCGAACAGTAACTTTTGAGCTTGCACACTACCACTTGAATAAATATATAGTTTTTTACCAGCTTTAGTCCATTCTTCAAAAGCTTTTGGCACATCATCATAAACGCTGAAAATAATAAGATATATATATATATATATATTAAACAATAAAAAAAACCTTGATACCGGTGTGATTTAATAAATCAATTTTGGTCAAAAAAATTCTGAATACGAATTCGTTCGTTCATTAGATGTTCAGTGTATGTAGTTTAATTCGGTTTCGCGGCAATAATAAAATTGGCATAACGGTATAGACATCGCCCCTACTTCGCTGTGTTTACATTTTTTTGCATTACTGACTTGAATGACACATACTGTACATCATTGAAAAATGTACGGCATTGCATTTATTCTTATAGAAAATTAATTTTGATGATTTATTAGTACGCGTCTTCTTTTTTTGTTTTACTTACTGTCCTTTAATTGATTTATGCGCAGCTTTCCATATATTCCCTTGCAATTGCTTCAAGGCTTCCGTTTTACGATCATTGTCCATTTGCCATAGTACATTTTTAATTAAGGATTCTTTGGCTTCCTCTTCAGTACCCTCTTTAATAGATACAAAACCGTCAACGTTTTCTTGCTCGTCTTTTTTAGCCTTAAAAGTAACACATTTACAAAAATATTATAAAATATTAGTTTTAAAAATTGAATTACCTATTTGCCGGTTTAATATTTACCTGAGCATTCAATTTCATGAAATCGTCTTTGAATTCCTCACTGTCCCATTTTTCATCGACGTGTTTTTTCAGACATTCACGGATGTACGGAAATAGAGTGTCCTATAACATTCAAAACAGTTTTATTATATAAGGGTAAGTTTTTTAAAGTATCATTTATAACAAAATTATAGATATTTTTAAACAATTAAAACATTTTATGCGTGTTTTCAAATTATAAAATTTTTATATATCACTCATCGATCCAGTGAAATAACTGGTTTCATGACCTCCCCCAGCCAAAGCTAACCTTTTCGGGGTTGCGGCTAAAACGAAAAAATCAATATGTATTGGGGGATTCGTGAAAAATAGTGTACATACCTGTGAAGTAAAAGAAAGCCTCAGAGCTTATATTCATCAGCCTCAGTTGATAATTACTCGTGTTCTGAGACTTTCTAGGTTTTGTTCCTCTAGACATATAAACTACTAATTTTTTTAGGGTGGCCCCAAACGGCTTTAAGTCTACTTTTATTTTATATGGGAAAACTTAAAAATTAGATTCTTAGCGCTAAATGTGATGAAAAAAAAACTGAAAAAATTCACATATTCATGTATTCGATGTATTTTTCAACGAAGAAACCAATAATGATCTTGAACATAACTTCAAAACTGCAACGAACGAAAAATCAATATCTGACATGATAACCCCAATTTTTTTATTAATTTAAAAAAGTGGCATTTTTATATTCGAATAAACATTTTGGTTTTATTCAAGGTCATTTCAAGAGGGATACAGCTATAAATAAAATCCTATAAGGGTACGTACCATTATTAAATCTTAATTTCAGGTTAAACAAAGATAAAATCGATTTTTGGTCTGCTGTAGTTTGAGGTTATGTTCCAGGTCAAATTAAGGGTCACCATTGGTTTTTTCGTCAAAAAATACTTCGAGTACATAGATATGATTTTTTTTAGTTTTTTTTGTCCTTTTTAGCGCTCAAAATTCAATTTGTAAATTTTTTCCATGTAAAATAAATGTAAACTTCAAGAAATAAAATTTTAATCTTGTCATCAATTGGAATGAAACGGCACAAGTCAGATCTTTAAATTTTCTTTATACTTCCGTATTGTTCGATATTGTTAGACTAATAAATTTTATTAACTGACAGTTCATCTGAAGAGGGTCACGAACTAGTGACCGAAACGTCGTGAAAATAAAGAAATGAAATGTCCATTTTTTTATTAATAATGAATCAGCTAACGACCTGTGCAAGCTGCGGATGTGCAATTACACTAAGAATCGAATCGATTCTTCACGGCCGATTCCTGAGAGAATCATTTTTCAAAAATCGATTATTTCGAAAAAGAATCGAAGGATCGATTCCGATTCTCAATTTTTTTTTAAGGAAAAGATAAATGAACAAGTATAATTTACATTATCAATAGGTAAATTACTTTGATTTATTAAAATTAATTGAATTACAAAACTACAGGGAATAATATACAAAACATTTGATCAATTTGAAATTTTTTTAAATCATATAATTTCAGTCTTCAGTAATTCTGTGTAAAAAGAATAAGACATTTCAATTTAAATTAACTTATAAAAATGCTATACTCTTCGAGGGGAGCGTCAAATTATCCCTTTTAACAAGGTTTGGGATGAAAGTATTTGCTCACTGAGAACACTCAAAGATAAGATGATAAGTTTTCAAAGAACTATTTTGCTCATTACTGGAAATGACTGAGCATTATTCTTCAAAAATTTATAAATATTTTGATTCCGAGGAATTATTAGTCATTTTAAGTATCGGTCTAATGTATTGACTCATAAGTTGAATATTAACTAAACAAAATACTCTCACATAACGGAAAAAATGGATAAATTAAAGTCGGAATCGATTCTCCGTTGTAAAAGAATCAAGAGTCGGAATCGAAGCCATTGGCGAGAATCGGAAAAAGAATCGATTCTACAACGCATGAATCGAATCGATTTTTAGGAATCGAGTGGAATCGCACATCCCTAGTGCAAGCCAGGACACAATAATTTTTTTTTCTTTTTATAATCACCCATATAGTATAAAAATATTTCATCTTTGATGTTTGTATTCAATAAATGCATACTTGACACAAATAATTTTTTTATTTATTTTCGGATGAAAAAATGAGTCAAATATTCGAGTCACACCCTGTTTAAAAAATGATCATGATTGCCGTTTGATGAGATAGTAAATTTTAACAATCTAAAAACAATTAATTTCAAATATTTTCAGGCTGCTTTGTATAAATAGAAATTTGCTATACACAAAAAATTGAGATTTCAAAAAAAAAATCCATTGAAATTTTCATATTTAAAATAAAGCTACATTGAAATCTAAACTTGCTAGATTATCCACGTTCTATGATGAATTAGTGAACTTATATCCTCTTTGAAATTAGTTGGCTCTTTTATACACCTTTATATTTATATGGGATATGATGACATATTGGGTATGACAATTTCTTAACTCATGCTTCTTGGAGTACTTAATGTATGTTCAGAGGCAAGAGTAAACCTAAAATATTAGCATAATCTCATGTAGATATAAAAAGAAAATTGACGGGAATTTCTCCGCTGTATGAGTAGCGCGTGTCGTCACTTAGTTCCTGCCATACTTGCCAGAGGGAGCGTGGCACACGTTCCTCGATATCCAGGCATAGGCCTGCGATAGCCCAGTGGGCAAGGGCTCTGCCTTCTGCCCGGGAGATTGGGGTTCGATTCCCGACCCTGCCTCCCGTAAAACACTTAAATACCCTGCAAGAAGGAGCCACGACATTTTCAAGGCCCTTGAAGAAAGAAATAAGAAGACAATTGCGTTCTGGCTGACAAGCCAGTAAAATAATACAAAAATGTAACGAATAATGATTTAATGTGTACTACGATTTAATAATGATGTTTAAACATTGTAACAGAAAATTGCGTTCTGGCAAAATTACTAAATATGTAAATGCCAATAAAAATAAACTAAAATTTAAATTTATCCAGGCGTATTTTCGTTCGGAATAAATTAAGTCCTTGGATATTTATTTTTTAACTTCTGCTTTTTTATATAATGATTGTAGAATATTAGTCCAGCTTACCTTCGACAAGGCATAAGTAGTAGCCTTAATTCTACAGATCTAAGCAAAAAAATAATTCGATGATATTCATTATTTAATTTATGCCTTTGAAAAGTATGAAATTCATTGCAAACACAAATACGCCATTTATATCTATACGAGGTCACGCCAAAATTGCAGGTTTAGTCTTGTCTCTGAACATAGTTTAAGTACTCCAAGGGGCATAAGTTAGAAAGTTGTTATAACTTATTTGTCATCATATCCCGGTCTATTATTGCTTAAAATAAAAGCATTTGTAGTTCTTTTGAAGAAGCTGAAATATTTATAATTTTATTACGATAGTTTGTAGGAAAATATGCTGGCTATTTATTAATGATTCTCAGCATTTTTCTAAAAAGTTAAATTAACGATTATTCAAAGAAATCTCACGATGAGTGCACTACTATATACGTAATCTTATTGTCAAAGTTGAAGTAGAAGATAATTAACAATGAAGGGATTAATTAAAAATGAATATTAGTTATTGTATAGATGGATATTGAATTTATGACTATAAAGATGTTCTTAATAAGGCAGTTCACCTCGACGATAAAAAATAATTCGATGGTTGAAACAAGAGCAGGAACAGGAGCATTGTCGACTAGCTTGAACGGTATATCAGCATTGCCATCTCTTAACTAAACGAATCAACGACGAAGAACCAGAGCATTAGTAATGAGAATGTATAGGACCAAGCCCCTTCTCCACTTGAAAGGCTAAAGCGGCTGTGCTTATGCGGCAACGCAGTAAAGTAAAGTTGCAACCCCCTGGATCTACGAGGCAGTTTAGCACATCCTGTTTCGGCTCATTGCATCGATACTATCGAAGGTATTGTGGCAAATTTTACGCGATTCGGTGCAGCATATCGCACTAAATTCAAGGTACGTAGCCGAGTGTCATGACCTTTGCTGCGTACCGTATACTGCGAGCTTATGCAGATAAGAGACCTGACGCACAGTCGATGGTCTGATATTGTTTGGCCCACTCATTAATTCATTAGCCCATTGGGGTTCATCGAAATCGTCGCATTCGTCAGGGACGACAAGTTTGCAAAAGTCTACTGACCTTGACAAAGCTGATGCTGGAAGTAGTTCCTTCGATATCGAGCAGGATAGCGGTTTCCTGGCGGAGTGTTTCCTCTGCTTTGGTCGCGTTGCGCTTCTCACCGGCCATCTTTGCAAAGGATTCTGTCAGGCGATTTCGATCGGACTAGTGGACTACTTGCAGTATGGTAAGGGTTCGCGATTCGGATACTCGAAGCGAACTGGAATGAATGGAATGAGCAGGAGCAAATAAAATTTTGGAGCTGTAGCAGTAACACTTGCACGCACTCACTGCAGCCTCGACGATTTCGAAGCAAAACCAAAGAGAGAGAGAGAGAGCACTAAAGTGACAGTGGTATAAAATATGAAGTGAAGGAAAAAAGCGACGATGACAACGACAATGACGACTACGGTTACAGTTAGCTCCCACGAGTCGTAAGCACAGCACACGACTGAGGCCGTTGGCTGTGCAGAAAGTCGAGCCGGATCTTTGGCGCAACCGGCGCTCTCCTCGCCAATTCGCCGCCGCCGCCGGTGGCTGCTACTGCTGCTGCTGAAGTTGCCGGCAATGCGCCTAATATGCGCGCGCTACTCCGAAACTATACTAGCTGCCTCCGTGTTCGTTCAGTCATTCACTCGTGTTTTCGCAGACTTTTGTTTCAACATTACTGATCCCTTGTAGACGCTTCGTTTTATTTTAAACTCTGCACCGTACGCAATTCCCACTGTGTATCAAGCTTGTTGTAAAATATCTAACCGGATAACTACTTGTATACCCACCATGCCCTACCAACAAGTCTTTGTTTCGTGCCTTTGCAATATATCTGCGAGCACTTGAGCACCTAGGTATGTCCCACCTATGTTTCAATCACCGATATGCTTATGCCTCTTGCATGATCTTATTTGCAAGTGAAAAACTATTGCAGTGGATAATTCACCTTGGTGTGGGTGTGTTGTATGAGATTGGCAGCATCGCTTCCGACGAATTGGAAATGTATTCATTTACATCACTTGTGATGCAGCTTTTATAATGAGATCACATAGAATTTTTTTACTCTATTGTTACCTACGTCAATTTTTTTGTTATCTACCATTTGTAAGTCTTAGGTATTCGATTCAGCATGAGCAGTAAAAAATTTCAAAAATATCAAGGCTAGGTTTATCTACAATTCGATTCAAACGAGAGAAAAACTCACGTGTAAGCAAAAAAAAACTTACTACAATAATAAATTAATCACGTGGATATTCTTAATCCAAACTACATCGGTGGTATTTTTTTACCTGTAACAAAAAACTTCCCATTTTTAAATTGGAATATAAAATTTTAAATGAGAGATTGAGCTGCGAAAAATCGTAAAGTTTCAATTGTACATATTTCTTAAAGATTTTACAGTCAACTTAAATGGGAAGTAAGAGGGGAATGCACTGTGTACGAGGGTTTCTTTGTTCAATTTTTCTTTCTTATACTCCGGTTCTCAGCTGCATGAATATACAACTTGCAGAACAGATGTTCCCAAGTGTATAGAAAATACCCTCTCTTTATTCGAGTTACCCATCATAGTGTATAAGTCTCGTACGATGTACCTATATACCTAAGAATTTCAATAAGTACAAGGTACGAATGCAGCCTTAACTAGAAACTTTGTGCAGCTAACATCTTTTTAAATATAAGAAGTGAGAAATAACGTTTTTTCTCATCTTATCAATCAAAAATAATTTGATTCATAGAGCTCTTCATAATCAATCAATGTATTATTTATTTAAACATTGCTTCAGCAATGAGAAAAAATCAAAATAAATTATTCATCATTTTTGTGTTAATTATGAATATAATTTTGATTTGAAAAATCGCACATTTTTTTTTCGTCGTCACAACTGCAAGGTGCAATACGACATACATTAAGTTTACCTCATAAGTTACCCCAACGAGATAAATAAAAGTTACTGAGTGCCTACGAACCAAAATTCGCTAAAACACTCTTGAGTATCGGAAAATATAAATTAAAGCCTTTGAAATTTTGTTTATTTTTGTGTAAATTGAAATTATTCCTTCAACTTAGTATTCATATTACATATATATACATTTAATTTCTACTAAATAACACATAATTTAAGCAATAAATAAAATTAAAATTGCTTGTAAATTTTCCATCTCGAATGATTCTACGGCTTGGTAATGCACAGTTTATCTTAATACCAATATACCAGAAAAAACCACCTGCAATTCGCTCTCTCTCTCGTCCTGTTTTTATTTTATGTACTGCTTTGTAGGTCCTATATTTAGTTCAGTATGAAGACATTTGCTCATAGTAAAAGAAGAACATGCTTTTGCAAAAACTTCCTCAACTGAGAACAATAAACATTCGGATACATCAATGATTAAAATTCGTTTGAAATATTAAATGCAACTATTATTTTGTTAAAATAGTTCATATTCTTTAATAAAAAAGTGTCACTATCTTTTACCAGCTCAAAAATTGTTCCTATATGTACAATGCAGACTTAGTCTGTTCACATCATCATGGAGCTGAAATTTAAATGGTGAGCGAGTGCTATGCTTCCATTCACGCATGTGACACATTTCGCTGGTTGGCCGGGTTTCTCATGAAGCATGTGTGCATGTGATGAGTGTGCGTAAGTTACATTGCTTCAATGTCGTCAGCTTTTACACCATTGGCTAATTTTTCGGTAAAGATTTGATGTGTAGCTTTAAACACTACCAAACACGTGTTGTTATGTGAATGAGAAAATTGGGGGCTACAATTATACCAGCAAACGCGCTGAGTTGATTTGGCTTTTTTTTTTGGATTTTCAATTTACGAAAGTTGTGAAAGTGTGAACAAAAAAGTAATCAATAAAGATTTGGTTCTTTCAAATTCCAAATTGTTTATTGCAGTTACTCAATATAATTTCATATTTATTTTCTTGAATATACATAATTACATTTTTTAATTCTTGTTTTTTACAAATCAAGATCACTTGATTTCATTACGAAAGTATGTATAAAGGTAATATTTTCAACCTGTGGCGAATAGCCTCCTAATTGGCTTATTGCATTAATCAAGTTAATGCATTAAAGCTGTGTAACTAATTTTAATTCTTCAAGTTAAAATTTGGCACAATTCATACTCAGGCAAAAAAATCCTTTTTTTTCAAACTATATCAACATATAAAACTAAAAGGTTTATACTATATTATGATCTATTATTATAAAGTACACATCTTACAATCAATCACAATTATTTAAATAGGTGCATGCAAAATTATATTTAAAATTTATTGTAAATATATACACATGACACAACATATTGTTTTAATACTATTCACAGAATTGCATATTGTTCATATAATAATTCCCTCACTTTATAATACTCTTCTGAAATACAGCCTTCCATAATAATTTTGCCAGCTTCGTGCTAAAAAAGTTTAATAAAATTAATAATAATTTAACTAAAATTAAACTCTTGACTAAAATTTAACGTTCATACTCACTCTTCTCACTGCAATAGTATTATTGCAACACCATAAAACGCCGCCACTGAACTCAGAATTTATATTAGATTTGCTTAATATCTGTTTAAAATCGGAGAGTTTTAATTCATTGATAAGTGCTGTTTCATGGCCTGGAATCTGCAGAATAAATAATTACAATTTGGCATTTTATTATTATCATTATTATTATTATTATTATTATTATTATTATTATTATTATTATTATTCTTCTTTTTTTGCACATAAAATTCTTATAATGTATGAAAAATTTTACCTCGCTCAACGGCAATGGTTCAAGAGTAAGAATATTTTCAGATTCGTCCACGGGGTCTTCATTTTCTGTATCAGGCACTACATCTCTGCGAACTTTGGTGCGTGCAGTTATTGCAGCATCTACCCAAGCAAGTTCTGTATCACTCTTTCCTCGAGAAAACTTCAGGCTACTGACTAAAGCATCAGTTAAGCGCACCTAGACGAGTCACGGTCGATTATTGCATTATTTTTTTTTCATAATGGATTTTATAAATCACAAAATAAATAATATTACTTACTTGATAAATGTGAGTTTCCGTAGTAGCATCCATAGTTTCTCCTTTAGTCGCAATGAATACACGTGCACCAGCTAATTGAGCTTTTTGAGCCATCTTTTCTGAATCTTTTTGAGATCCTCTTACCAAAATAACTCGCCTAGGTCGTAATTGTATGAGTATTTTTTGCAGTGATTCACCATCAGATCGACCTTCGAAATCGATATACGTTACTGAAGCATTTACAGCAATTGAACGTGAAGTTGTAACACATTTGGTAGGAACATCACTTGAATTTTCAGGATGATGAAACTGATCCTCTGTCTTGGATTCAAAATTTTCTTTATTATCTTCACCCTCGGCTGGAGCGTCAGCTATTTTGTAGTCCTCAGGTCTTCATTTGCAATAAATTAATATTTCTTCATGTTAGCACATAAATACAGAGATTTTAGTAAAAAAAAACTTACTTAATTATTTCTCCATAATCATCAAATTTAATTTTTTCTCAACAAAAGGAAACATTGGATATAACTTTTTATTTTGTTTGAAAAATCCAGGTTTATGTTCTTGTTTAACTAATAAGTCATGTTTTCCCTTTCCTCCAACATCGATTTCATCTTCAGATTCAGAAGACATATCATCAATCTCCCTGTGAAAAAGAACGAATTCAATTAATCATTTAACAAATTAAATTTTATTATTCAGTAAAAAAACTAACATTTTTTCTTGCTTTTGTTGTTCTAGTCTAAGTTTCTCTTTTTTTTGGTATTCTTCCAATTCTAAACCTTCTAATTTTACTTTTTTCTTTATTTCAATTGTTAAATTTCTATTTCCTCCATTTTCTATAAGGTCTCTAGCCAAAGTTCCTGGTGATGATCTGCTGGTTATTATAATACTATTTTGTGGATTACCACACCATTGCAAAAAAAGTTCTCGTGAGAAACCACATTCCATATCTGGTGTACTAGCTAATACAACCTTCGGACTAGGGACTTGGTTTAACTCTGTCATACTATGACATAACTGCAGGTGTTTAAATTGAAAAGGATTATTTCGTGCTCCCTCAAAACTTTTCATGAGTTTATCACTCATCCACTCAATTTGTGATTTGGCAAATTCAACAACATTGTAGCTAACATTATTTAATAATGCTAAAGAATACGCTAGTAAACCTGACTCTTTATTACGCCACAATTGGTCCAACATATGTGCTAATTCTAATACTCTACCAGCTGTATCAACCCCAACTAAAACATTTCCTCCTCCTCGTAAGGTTTGTAATATATTAGCTATAATCATAAAATAACGTTAAAAATTTAAACAAGATCTTTAATAATATATAAATTAAATTTTTACTCACTCATTAATTTTTCATCTCTTGCTCGCCGTCTAGCTTGCTGATATGTAGCATTGAAACTGTCCGTAATTAATAATGATGGTCTTTGCAATCTCTCTAACTCACAACCATTTAAATGTCTTTCTTTTTTATGATTAAAATCAACTGCATATATAATATCTTCTTCCCCAACTTTGACGATTTTCCAAATAGTACCACCAATCATATGTCCGGCAGGCAATGGCGTTAAGGTTACACCATACCCTTTACCTTTCATAGAGATACTTTGATTATATTTTAATTGCACAATTTTATCGAATGCTGCATCAACATCATCCAAAGTAAATAAAGTGAAATCTTCTGTATTATGTCGAGACTGTAATAAGAACCATTTTAGTACTATTGCTTCATTAATTTTGGAAAAATATTTACAAACCTGATAAACATCATACATAAACATTTGACCCATTTTGTAAACAGGTATAGTAGCATATATTGGACAATTTAAACCACATTTACCCACTAAATAAGGTAAAGCTCCTAGATGTAATGGATCTGGATATGACAACAAAACTGCATCAATTGTATGAACATGTCTGAAAAAGTTTTCAAGTAAATAAATCAATTTATAATAAAAAAAATCTCTTGCCTTTTTTTTTTTTAATAAATTTTATATTGTACCTCTTCAACTCTTTTATCATTTCTGGATCAAACTTTTCATCCCATCCGCAATCTAACAAAATACGTAACTCATCCACCTGTAAGATATAGCAAGGAGGCGATTCATCTAATGCCCCAGAAACAGCATGTAACTTGATTATTGAGGTCATGGTCTTAGTTTGCAATGATCAAAATACTGCTTTGGCGAAATCTGAAATTTCTAAAAATACCAATTCCTCAAAGGTTACCAAAGCCTAGCTGAAAATCAAAATTTCAAAAATACTTCATCAGATTTCTACTGAATATATAAATGTTTAAAAAATAACAAAATAAAGATATTAACGTAGCTTCTCAACAAGATGAACTAAAACAAGTGTAACGTTCTGGAAAAAGTGTTTGAACATTTTCATTTTTACCTAGAGTTAGGATCTCTAACTTTTTGACAATATTGATGAATTATAATTTTTAACTAACCTCAAATTATAACAATGTATCAAAATATGGTTTCGAATTTCTTTTCATTTGATGACATTTATTGTAACAGGGAAATCATCTAAAAGTACTAAGTCATATAAATTTATACAAAAAACACAAAGTATAAGAAATTTTAGGAGAATAAATTTAATCATCCATTCAATAAAAAATAACTACAAACAAACAAAAAATAACTCAAGTGTGCATAGTATACGCATCGTACACCTCCTAGCAATATGACACGGGTGCGACAAGCGTGCCTGCATCTTGAGTCTTGACATACGGATATGGTGCAAACTGCGAAGAGTAGGGGTCGCGCAATTGTAACACGACTGGCAACTGTTAAAAAATTAAATACAGCTGCCGGTTATGATAAATATGTTTTGTCGACTAATTTGAAGACGAGAATTTATATAAAAAACCCATCAAACAAACAAAAATTTAATTTGCTTAATAATAACAATATATTTTTCTGTTCAAGTTTCTACGAAAAGAAGATTGAATACACGAAACACTACACTTCAAAATAAATGCTAAACAATTGTTTTAATTATAAATGAGGAAAATTTTCCGAAAATTGAGGCGGACTTTGCGCTTGTAGTACTTCTGACGCGTTTACGAATGTTTTACAAACATGTGCCAACTTTTATTGCATTGATTCAATTGAAGAAAATTAGTAGGTGGTGAAAGGGAGTGAAGAAATAAAGAAAATGTTCAAATGATTGCGGCATGTCAAACACTCTCAAAAGAAAAAATTTCTGATATCGCCAAAAAAATTAAGTATGCGTAACGTATGCGCCTTTGAAAAGTATGAAATTGACCTATTGACTAGAATAGTTCATTAAAAACATTGGTATAAGTCAAAAAATGACAATCTACGAATTATATTTTTTACACTTCTAGCCTAGACCTGTACACTTAAAGCTACTATGTGCATATTGACTTGTCCAAGGTAATCTGGGCTAATTCTGAACTATCATTCATTCTATAAAAAAGGCATAAGTTAAAAATTAAATATCGAAGGCCTTAATTTATTGCAAACACAATACGCCTGGACATTTATATATCTGCATTGGGTCTAGTCTTGTCTCTGAACATACTTTAAATACTCCAAGAGGCATGAGTAAGAAAATCGTTATATGCCCAATCTTTCATCTATTAGTTCTTCAGAACATGAATGGTCAGGACTTCGGGAACCCATAGGTCGTTCTCAATTATAAGATGTAATAGAATTAGAATTGTTGCAAACTATTATAAACATAGTATAGCTATAATTAGAAATATTAAATAGTATATTAAAGTATACATAAAATTATGAAGATAGTTTTTTCCGTGACCCGGAAATATACCATTTAGGGCAGCGGCTGGGAAATGCTACTTTCGGGACGCTCGTATGTAAAATAGCATACAGGCCTAAGCCGCGAAAAAAGAAAGCCTCAGAGCACTGTTTATGCTTAAATTACACGTTCTCTAAGACTGTTCTGTTTTTCGCGGCTTAGGCCAGTGATAAAATAATAAAAAGCGAATTACTTTATGGCACTTTCCACTTCTTTTCTAAACATTCCATCTCACTGTTCATAAAAAAACGTTTTACTATTTTGAACAATTATTACATTTTATAAGACAAAAATATTTTTAATTATGTTCCAAATCATTCTTATCATTTTCTATTTATGATTTACATTAAATATATTGTTATCGTTCAATTACGCGCTTCATGCATTAGTAATAGTTATTTTGGCACTTCTTCTTAGCAATTTTACCAGCGTTCATTATAAAATTGAGGGCGATTCAAATTGAAATTTTTATTTGATAGTTTGCCATACTTCCGGCCCGCCATGTTTGCCATTCGTCTCACTAAAAGCAGCGGTTTCTACTTTCGTGTCGTTGCGGCGTCAGATGAACCTAACTGTTCGTCCTTGTGATAAAAAATATTTATATATCTTTTTAATAATTGAAGAATTTCCAAAATCCCAATATTGTTGTAGTGATCAAGGTGAGTATTTTTTGTGCCTAGGTTTATTAAACGGATTCCTTTTCCTTTTAATAATGATGGATTAATTTACAAAACGCTACGGATAACCG
This sequence comes from Trichogramma dendrolimi, assembly GCA_034770305.1. Lineage (NCBI taxonomy): Eukaryota > Metazoa > Arthropoda > Insecta > Hymenoptera > Trichogrammatidae > Trichogramma > Trichogramma dendrolimi. The sequence continues at coordinate 479,432 of JAPMIB010000047.1, forward strand.
GCGTAATACTTTATGTTGACTGAATCAGTATTAAGTCTTAATAAGGATGATGTTACATGCCTATTTTATTTTTCAACTTGAACTTTTAATAGCTCATTAACTTATTTTATGAACTTTTAGAAACATTAGTGCAAGAATAGATTATTTCCAAATCAAAATCCATTCAAATCTCGAAAGCTTTGATACTGTAAAAATCAAAATAGAATGTATTGGTTGTCACCGTAACCTATAAAATCACGCTTATTTTTCCTTATATACTCCCCTTTTTCTCTTTTGTTGAGTTTTTATTACTTTGTCGGTATTTTAACTGAACCATAAATTTACTCACTTTTATATTACTCAAAAATAATTAACTAATTTATTATTCTTCCATTCCAGGATATCAAATTTTGAACTGGATTACCATAGGATTGATCTTGATTGTTTAAATTGCAGTTTAAATTTGTTAATATGAATAACCTGGTGAGTAGATAATATAATAAAATAAGATCTAATTTCATTTTTTGTTCCATCGTTCTATAGTAAAGACTAAAATTATTCCGAAAAATTTGAGAACATTAGTAAAAAAATGGTAAAATATTGAATCAATACTTAGTTAGTCAAATGATGCGTATTGACTGGTAACGAGAATTACGATTTAGTTATTTTTAATAATTTTTTACTGAATATGTTTTATTTTGATATATTATTTGAAGATAATAATTATCAAATTTAAGCTCAAATAATTTGATTACATTTTTTTCTACATGTACATCATAATTATAAGATATTTTGAGCAATATTAAGTTCTTGAACAGACACCATGCTTTTGAGCCTAAAAGCATGATCGATTTCAGAAGAAACATAATTATTGATATAGGCTATCAACGTATTTAAAAATAATTCAAAAAAAAAATTTTTTTTACAGAAAATGGTTTCACCTACTGCTCCGGTAAGACTTTTTCATTAAATATTAACAATGATTTGTTATCAAAATGTGTGTTCTGTAATATTCATACATAATTTCAAAATAAATTATATTTATTATTAATCATATAATATTGAAGATGTGATTTTAACTAGAAATAAAGATAAATAAGACTGGATATTTCTATTTATTATTGTATCGATCAATCAATAAAATCAATAGTATTGATTGAGGTCGCTCAATAATTTTACAATTTACTGTTTTTGGTAGAGTGTAAATTTTGGTTTTATTAAACCATATGAGCCATATAAATTCTGGAACAGACACCATGCTTTTTTATCTTTATAAGCATGGTCGAATTCAACAGAAACAAATATGTTATTATTATCTTCAAATGAAACTTATTAGTAATTTAAATTTTCATTCTTTTATTTTAAATCATTTACAGAGAAAAACAAAAATTTTTGTTGGGAGATTACCTGAAAATTGTCGAAGTGATGAGCTTCGAAGTTTATTCGTACGATTCGGTGAAGTCACTGAGTGTGATGTCATGAAGCGTTATGGTTTTGTACATATGGCTCGAGAAGAAGATGCTGCTGAAGCTATTAAAAATCTTCACAATACAGTATTTAAAGGTGCAACCATTAATGTAGAACAATCCACTGGCAAGTCTCGTACCCGACGTGAAGATGTAGGAGGTAGACGTCCAGGTCCTATGCGTGGAGGCAGAGGAGGACGAGATGGAGGACGCGATACTCGTCCTGGTCCATATAACGACAGAAGAGGTTTGTTGACATGATATCACTCTATTCGTTATCCCTGAGAATTTAGAACGCAATCTAAATAAGTTTTAACCATACTAAGATTAGGTTGTCATAAGTTTTGATTTTAAAGCATTTAAATTACAAAAAATTACTTCATATTTATTGCCTCAGACTGCTTTGTCTTAACAATTATTTATTTTTTAATTAAAATAGTAATTTCTTCTACAGAAAAAAAATAATGCTAAAATTATAGCAATCAACGATTTTGTTCTAAGTTTCCTCTATGATTTATAGAGAATTAACAATTTGAAACTGAAAATTTACATTAATAAATTTTAATTTATGTTTTCAGTAATGACAGTACACAACATGGGTTATGAAGGTCAAGCAGGAGGTGGTGGAAGTGGTGGCTATGGTGATTACAACCGTGGAGGAGGTGACTTTGGTGGCAGAGGTGACTTTGGAGGTGGTTATAATGATAGAGGAGGATATGGTCAGAATATGGGAAGTGGTAACATGGGATATCAAGGACAAACAACTATGGGTGGATATGGACCTGCTGGAGGTTCTGTGAGTGGTTATGGACCAGCTGGGGGCATGGACTACAGTAGAAATGATTATGGTCGGTCTACTGAATTTGGTGGTAGAGCAGATTACGGTAATCGAGGAGATTTTCCAAGTATGTTCATCTTCTCATTAGTTTGTTTCTATTTGATGTCTATTTTTCTTCATCTTTTTAAAAACTTCAGTGATGCTGTATTCAATTTTGTTTCTTTGTAAATTGTTTTTTGTGCCTCATTGGATTTGCCACTAAGTTACCATTTATTATCAAAATCAATAATTCTGTATGCTAAAGGGAAGAAATGAACGTTGCATTAAAGTAGTCCGCTTTGCCATGAAGTACTTTTTATATATTTTCCACTCTGTTATTTAATAGCATATCACTGTTTCTTATCAGGTGGGGGAATGGCAGCTGAATTTAATAGACCCACTCAAGGACCAGCTGACTATGGACGTACAGAAAATTTTGGAACTGGTAGAACAGATGCTTATGCAACAAGAGCTGATTATGATCGTTCAGCAACTGGCCCCATAAGAAATGGAAGCAGTGGAGTTGCTGCTGGAGCATATGGTGCTGGTTATGGTGATGTTGGGTAAAATTTTAAATATCTCTCTTTTCGTATATTTTTTTACGATTAAATTTATGAAATTTCCATCAAAATTTTTTACATAAAATTTTCGTGAAAAAGAAAATTGTAAGTTAATTTAGATGTACAACTATAAGAAATCTAATTATGAGTTTTAAATAAAAAAAACTTTTTTCAATAGGAGTTGCTATATTATATGCCAGATTGAATTGACTTCTTCTTCGTCGTTCTGTATACTATGATACCCTTTATCTAGTTATACTTATCAATTTGCATGGAACTTTCTTTCTAGCTTTTTTTTAGTTTGCATAGAATACCAGTGCTTGTAACTCTTTTCCAAGGTTATCAGAAATTACAAAGATTAAAACTTATTAATTACTTATATACTTAGAAGTTACAACGATTAAGAAAAATTAATTCACGAAGAATTGAAGTGTAAAAAAACCTTATAATATTTGCGATTTTTTATGTTGAAAAAAAAAGACTTTTAAAGAGACACATGAAGAGAACCAAAAAGTCTTAAAATTAGTCATTTTTTAGAAGTTTTTGAAGACTTCTTTAGAATTATGAAAATGGCGTTCTCAACTAGCGGGCGTTAAAATTACTTAATGAAAAAAAATCGTTTTGCCTCAGATTTCATTTCATTTTTAGGTCTGAGCGAACTAAAATGAACTTGAGAACGAAATTTCATGACTTGATAAGTAACTATAATACCCATGAATACAGTTGAACTTTTAATTTCAAACTCTTTCATTTTGAATCCTCTCTAATTTATAAAAATTTTCTGTTCCCTTAAGAAAAATTGTCTAATTCATAAAAAAAAACTCTAATTTATAAATTTAGGTTTTCCATTTTGTTTGCCTTAAAAAAAATGTACACATTAATTTACCTCTCTAATTTATAATTTTTCCCAATTGTATACTCTCTGGGTATGTACAAAATCATTAATGAATTATTAATCAATCATTAATAAGATAAAATCATTGTTAAGATTTCAAGTAAAAACTTCCAATTGAAATTTTTTTAGACCATTAAGTGGAGCACCTAGTTACAATTCAGGCGGATCAAATTATAATGCTGGTCCTGGTCCGCAAGCTGATATGTTTAGCAGAAGAACTGGAGGAACTGTTCCATCTACTGGGGGATATCCTGTTGGAGGAGGGTATGTTAAACCTTATTCCTTACTTACCTACATATTCTCATTCTATGTCATTATTTAAAACAATTTAAAATATTTCAGATACACGGAAGGTTACGACAGAGTAGATCCCTATGGACCTCCACGAGGAGGCGGACGGTAAGATACATTTATTTTACTTTTAATCTAAGGTACAACCTTCGGTGTTGCATCGCTCTCATATTATTGAGTACTTCTAAAAAGAATCGAAAATTGGATTTCGATTTATTAGAAAACCCTCAATTATTCCTCGTTAGCACTTTCACTTTTACGATCCATTAAATAGTTTATTATGCGTAAAATTGAAATCAATAGCGTACATGCGACATCAATATAATTTCGTAAGTATAAGATGTAACATTTCATTTGTTAATTTTTGGCAATTGATAATGCTATTTTGCATTTACTATACTTATTATTTATAAATAATTAGTAATAGTTGTATTTATTACAATTGCCATTTATTATCAAAATGCGTCCTGTGCGTTTTTCATCTGTTAAATGACATTCAAGTCTACTGATTAATTGGTTTTATTACGATTGCGAATATCATGCGAAATCTAAGTAATGACCCCGTATTTCGACAAATATCAATAAAATAGAAAAAGTTTTTGAGTTGCGTAGGTAGTTTATTGAATGAACAGAAAGTTACATCTCATACTCAGGCTGCGCAGTGAAATTAAACGTGTATATATTGATCATGATTAATTTGCGACTTATTTATTTTTTTGAACTTTTAGCTTCCCAGGCCCGGCAGACGCGATGCCTCCAAGGTACTAATTAATTTTGAGTACCTGCGAACCGAAGCGAACTGTAACTCATGCAAACTGACGAACACTCGAGTTTGCCTAAAAATAACTAAATGTTAAGAGCGAATTCATACGTACGTTTAAAATAAACCCATTCTGAACTCAAATTATTTTTTAGTAAATAAAATATTTTGGCTCGTGTATAAGTTTGTATGCTTACCATAAAACTTTTGATTGACTAATTAAGAAGATGGACATACATTTTCTAAAAATGTATAATAAATTTTAAAGAAGAAAAATACGTAAAAGTACGTTAAGTCATCGTAGCTTCGATAGCATTTTTTCAAAATGAATGAACCGTTTGAAAGAAACGGAAATGAATTTTCGAAAAATTCTTTGCAACATGACCTTGCCATCTTCTTCAATTCTCTCAAAAGAATATGTCTTAAATGGAAAAATAGTTATAAATGTGCAAACTATAAATTACAGCACATGGAATTGAGTAATTGAAATGAAATTTGTATGATTTTTTTTACTATTCCAAACGCGTTGGAAATTAGAAAAAGGGCAAGAACCTTCAATATATTCATTGACTTACTCTTTTGAGTTGTCAACAGTTAACAAAGAAGCTCTTGTGAGCATTCGTTTCGGTGATCGTAACGTAATGCAATCGATTAATTAAATGTAAAGGGCAAGGAAAATCCTGTCATTTTAGGAATAAATATGTATAATGATTATTTAGGATATTAAACTAATATAAATCAAGCCTTTCTAGTAAACGTATAAATGTACGATAGTTATTTATATAGATTTGATGTATAATTTTCTTCTTTTCCTTTTATGTAAGAACTTTGAGTGTTTTTTAAAAGTATGCGTCAATAAAACGAGAGAAAATGCTTGAAACTGCTTTCATTAAATTTCGAAAATTATTTTAACTCCATTAAACAACTCATCGATCCTCTTCCTAATTGTAAATTAACAAAATTCACTTGTAGTATAAACATAATAATGAACTAGAACCATGTTTTTTTTCTTTGTAATTAATATAAATTGTTCATTTTCGGTTGGTTACATATTTATAATGTTAATTTTTATCGTCTAATATTTTCTCCTAGATTGCATGCTGTAGATAATTTTTTAAACGGAACGTGCTTGCTAAAAATTGGATGGTTGATTAATTAAAATTTCTGTTCTAAATTTAAACTTTATCTTGCAATGTTTAGGGTTATTTGTTTCCTAGATTAGTGAACTTGGCTCTAGGTGCGATCACCCTATAACTATAATAATATTATGTGCATTAAGTGCGAAATTTCAAATTTTAATAATCGTAGAAAAAAACAAAATAACGTCATTAATAAGCAATCTTTAAGGACAAATATATTTTTAACAAATATTTCAAGACAGCGCTGGAACGTATATTTAATTTTCAACAAAAAAACAAAAAATTATTAGAGACTACTCATCGAGTTAAAGTGCAAAAAAAATTCATCTTGGCGACTTTTTATCTACTTTCTATGTAAGAAAGAAGAGTAAAACAAAAAACTCGATAAAACTATGTTCGACGATGCGTGCGCTGTAATGTTACAGAAAAAGATGCGAAGTTGACGATAACCATGCATTTGTGCTTCATCGACTTTGAAATAATAAAAGGTATGTTGAAAAATTGCGAACATCCTGTGTTGCACAACGAGTTATCAAAGAAAACGTTTATTATATTGAACTTCATCCGTTTTGATTTCTATGTACTTTGACGAATCGTGGTAATAAGAATGTTTTTGATTAATTAGTTTTAACTTCGATTATTTGAATAAATAAGATTTTTCGAACAAGATCATGTAATTATAAAAATGAATGGATGCCATTCTACACATATTGCGTACAGAATACCAGATCAAGTACACGAAAGAAAACAAAACATGTATAATAGAACAGTAAGAAGAAACTATTGTGTTTGATGTATTATTGCGTTTTTGTTCTAGAAACAAAAGAAACTTTTCACGATCGATTATTTCCCAACTTAATAATAAATAGGTTTCATAGAATCTCATAGAAATAAAGGTTTTTTGCGATTAATTTTGTTTGAAAATGATTTTTAATTTTTCCTGTAATATAATAAGCAATTTTGCGTCGAAAAGACAATTTAAGATTTGATCACATTTTGAAACTTTAATTAATTCTATTTGCGGGCATAATTTTAGAAAAATTGTAAAACGTGTACATTCAATACATTATTAATATTAAGATTTTTCAATCGCGATGAACTGAATAAACGTGTTTACATAAACTGCGAAATTATTATTGTGTCCCTCGATAAAATAAATAATATTGAAGCAGCTAAATTTCTGATATGAGTATATATGTTTACTCTATAAAATGGGAGCTCTTTTGGCTATTTAATTTAGGTTTAAATTTTTTCTGATTTCAAAAATTATAAGTATTGTCGTAGTATTATTGCTCTGCATAATAAACGAGATACTCCCTTTCTACAGTACCTTTGCGACTATATAAAATTTTATCCACCGAATGTCGACCCCCCTCTATCTTTTCGTCTTTTTTGTTAATTAACATAATTGTATGTAAACAATTACTGTAATTAATTTAATAAAATTAATATTTTTCAATCGTATTTTCAACAGGATCCAACCAGGATGATAATCGCTAAGACACAAGATGATGCATTTTCCAGAAGAAAAATAATTGTATTTCATAAGTGAATAACTGATTTTGACATTGGAAGTAAAGCTTCAAATAATTGCAGAAATAAAGGAAGTATTTACGTGGAATCTTATTTACGCTAAGTATTTGTAAATAATTCAAAGCAAAGCTGTCATCGGTCGATTTGAATAAATTTGTTTTTCATTAGAATTACGTTTTACTAATCAATTTTTACATTTTTATCTCTATAATACGATTCCTTTTTTTATTGCTGTATTGGTTATACTTACAAGGAGACCTTCTCACCTTCGGGTCATGGATTTGGACCAAACTTTTTCTGGTGATTCAGAACAGTTAGAAAACATGCCCTGTTATGTTGTGTGAATATGCCCTAGAAGCCTTAGATAAAAAATAAACGTTAAAATAATAAAAATAAGCATATAAAGCGCAATAAATACTCATTTCCTATCATCAAACTATTTTGGTTACGTATTTTAGACACCTGGTTCTTGAAAAAATTACATTTCATTGTTAAAAAGTTGTTGGATCTCATTCATGACCCAAAACATTGCAATATTGCACAAATGCATGGCATCGAGATCATGGCAAATAGTGGCCTTATATGCAAATATTATTCACCTCATCACACATTGAAAAATTCAACTCTGCTTAGGCACTCGAAGTGTCAAATTAGTCAGTGAAAAATACTTAATAATAAATAAAGACAGTGAAGAACTTGTCGGATCTCCAGTGCTTGTATTAAAATAATAATTATTTGAAGCGTAAATTCGAAATTAAACGCTTATAATGTCATAATTGAACAATATTGCAATGTTTTGCGTCATGAGTGAGAACCAACAACTTCTTAACAATGAAATGTAATTTTTTCAAGAATCAGGTGTCTAAAATAAGTAACCAAAATAGTTTAAGGATAGGAAATGAATATTTATTGTGCTTTATATGCTTATTTTTATTATTTTAACGTTTATTTTTTATCTAAGGCTTCTAGGGCATATTCACACAACCGATAACAGGGCATGTTTTCTAACTGTCCTGAATCACCAGAAAAAGTTTGGGCCAAATCCATGACCCGAAGGTGAGAAGGTCTCCTTGTTAGTTAATTGATCTAAAGTGTGTACCAAAACTATTAAAATGATCCTATAATTTTATATTAACGTGCCATTTAAATTGAACAAAGTACTTGATTAACACACACACACACTGAATCCTCCATAAGGTGGCTCAGACAGTTAATTTTTTCAAATTCGATTTGTCTAATTCAAATAAAGTATAAGTTAACGAATAGATAAACAATATCTACTTTTTGTTAACTTTTGTCTTACGAATCTTGTGCTCAACCTATAACTAAATGGCTGATAGGTATGATATTTTAACACTATTTTTCAATCAGTAGTAAATATGAAACTTGTATATTCAATGAAAATAACAATTGCAGTGAAATTTGTTAAATTCGAAACTGTATAAATTAGAAAACCTCATTTGGACACACGCTGGGATTTTCGGAGTGGTAATAGAACTCTCGATGTTCAAATGAGGGTATCAAGCCCAGTTCATTGAGAGCACTTTAGGAAGTACCTCGATGTTCTTCGTATAGTTTGCATCGTCAGATCTCTTGTTTCAGACTCTCCGCGGCGATTGCACCGTTTTCTTTCTGTGCGAAGGATTGGGCGAAGCTGTGGTGATCTTATGTTTTGTTGACTCGAAGTGTTATAAGTTAAACGGCTAAATTGTCACCGTTCAAGGCTTGGGGTGATCGCTGCGCATTTGGTTCACGGTGACAATAACCGATCGATTCGAGATATTTTCCACCGAACTCAAAACCACAAGAAAAACCTGATGCTGCTGTAAAACAAGTCATGAAAATTTTTTTCTTTATGTTCCGCGTCAACATTTTCACGGTGGAGGTGTTTGTCGCACTGTATTTTTTAATAATACCGTGAGATCAGTGGAAGACGCAGACGAGAACTCCCCAAAATTAAGTGCGGTGGTGACTCTTGCAAACTTATCAGCTTTCTTGTTGTTAGGATTCGAATATTACGATGAGATCCAAGCAAACTTCATCGAAAAAGTGTCATTATTTTTGGCCAAGTGATAAGCTTATTTTTTCCTCCTCGTAGAGGAAAGCTATGAAATAGGCTTAAAATGAGATTTGGAACCAGACGCGTCGTAGGTACATTTAGTTAACATATTTGGAAACTACATTGAATTTCCAACAGTGTCTGTATATTTGTATAAAAATTTTTTTTATAAGCTCTGAAAGAGTTGAAAGAATAACAAGTTAAATGTATAATAGATATTATTAAAAGCAAATATATCTTTGTTTTATGTATGAATTAGCATCTTTCAGCGCGCTACGAGTGCACAAATCATACTTGTACTCAATCGTGTTTTCAGAAATTTAGAAACTCGCATTCGATGCATAGCACGCTACCTACATATTTAAATTCAACAAAAATAATTTTTTTTTTGTATTAACAATTATTTGTCATTAGTTTTGTTAACAAATTTTTTGCAAAATAAAAAATTTTCTTAAATTTCTTTGACATTTCTAAACAAAACCTTCCTTTCTTCGTTTTTTTGTCAAGAACATTGAACTGATTATAAATTGTTCAACGCTGGAAAAATATCAATTTTCGCTTCTTTTCAATACCTAAAATAACACAAAATGATCCACCAATTTTATTTTAATGAACGAAATTTAACTTTTTAAAATGTAATCGCGTCAAAATTGAGGAGTATACGATCCCGCAGCGCCTCTATGTATTCAATCTTAATTTACATATCTGCTCTGTGCTTAATGCTCTGCTGTCTTATTAGTCCTTAATAACTGTTTTTCTATTAACAAAAAACCACAAAATTTGTGTCCAGCTTTCTGTTTTGTAATATTTTGAAAACTATGACAGTACAGTGATGCTCTCCTGAGAGAAATGTAGAAAATTTAATCACCTTTCCAACGAATTTAGTTTCATCCCGATCAGATAAGTATTTTCCGAGAAAAATAGGGAAAAGTGTGGAAAAACGTGGTTTTTGGCCAAATTTTCAAAAATTTACAGCTCCTATTTTTGGATTTAAGAAACGAAATTTCGCAAAAAGGTAGCTCTTATCAGGTAGAACAACTGTGCGAAACCTGTATTCTGTGAGACTCATAGTTTTCAAGTTATTCAATTTACAATATTATTTTGCGAAAAATCACGACTTCGGTTCTTCGCTGGAATAATCTTTCACAGTTAACTTAGGGAGTTTTTTCCAACGAATTTATGAAAACTAAAATGTTATACCTTTAAAACGTATTTCTCGTTTTTTCGATCCAATGCGCAAAAGTATGAAAAAAAATGCCCGCAAATTTTGCGAATTTTTGCGAAAATCCCATCAGTCGGGAGGTCGGAGTAGGGGAATTAAGCAGCGGGGAAGTGCACGCGGTAGCATAGTGTTGCAGACTTCCCCGCCGGCGCCTCCTCCTCCTCCCCCCCGCCCCTCCGACATCCCGACTGCCTGACCGATGGGATTTTCGCAAAAATTCGCAAAATTTGCGGGCATTTTTTTTCATACTTTTGCTCGTTGGATCGAAAAAACGAGAAATACGTTTTAAAGGTATAACATTTTAGTTTTCAAATTCGTTGGAAAAAACTCCCTAAGTTAACTGTGAAAGATTATTCCAGCGAAGAACCGAAGTCGTGATTTTTCGCAAAATAATATTGCAAATTGAATAACTTGAAAACTATAAGTCTCACAGAATACAGGTTTCGCACAGTTGTTCTACCTGATAAGAGCTACCTTTTTGCGAAATTTCGTTTCTTAAATCCAAAAATAGAAGGAGCTGTAAATTTTTGAAAATTTGGCCAAAAACCACGTTTTTCCACACTTTTCCCTATTTTTCTCGGAAAATACTTATCTGATCGGGATGAAACTAAATTCGTTGGAAAGGTGATTAAATTTTCTACATTTTCTCTCAGGAGAGCATCACTGTAACTGTCATAGTTTTCAAAATATATTACAAAAACAGAAAGCTGGACACAAATTTTGTGGTTTTTTGTTAATAAAAAAAAAAAGAGTCCAAATCGCGGCAAACCTCACCCGCATCTTGCCACGGACACCCTCTACAAGGTGGTGTAGGCCGCTTGCTGCTGTTAATTTTTGGCAGAAACAGGCATTTTTCAGCCAGGCACTGGAGACTATATATACGTTGCCTCGTGTAACACGATAAAGTGAAAAATGGGCCGCGTGCTGTTTAGTAGATCATAACCATTTACTTATGTCAATTTAGTACAGAGAAGTAGAAACTTATTACTCCTAAGATATCAAAGCCAACGTCATTAAAATATTTGTGATTTCAAAAATTAGTATTGATGATAACAAGTTTGTGCATTATCAACCGAAACTTACACTCATAATTTCATGAAAAAATTTATTTTTTAAAATAAAAACAAAATGAAGAAGCCAATAGAAGCTATTATAGACAGTGTTATAATTGAACCAAATAAAATTCAACCCATTATTGGTGTGTATACTTGAAATTTTTTCTTACTTGAAAAGATAGTTGAAAAGATTTTCTTTGTTCCTAAACTGATTTATCAAATTTTATAGAATGATAATTATTATTTTAAATTGCAGTTCATTTTCAAAATGGTCAACTTAAAGATGAAGAAACAAATAAAATGAAATGTCATTTGTACAATGATGAAGATAAACAGAAAGTAGTTCTGGCAATGACTAATGGTCAAGTGGCTTATAAAGGTCATAGACCAAATTTTGAAAAAGAACTAACTTATACAATGTTGGCAATTCATAATAAAAAAACTGGAAAAGTTAGATTAGTTCAAGCAGAACACTGGGATGTAGCTCCTGTGTTAGACCAACATGCTAAAAATAACGATGATCAACATGTAGATAAAAATGCTGAGTTAAACAAAAATTTTGGATCTAAAAAAGTAAAAAGACGAACAGAACAGCATGAAAAAATGAAAGTCAATGTTGAAGATATTAAGGAACAATTGGAAAAAACTGTTCAAGGTAAATATTATTTACCTTTTGTTTTGTAATAAAATAAAACAAAAGTTTAATTTTTAAAACTTTTCTTAGATATTCAAGTTGACAAAGAAGATTTAGAAAATAATGCCAAAGATGATTTGATTGATGGACAAATTTTGCCACCTTGTAATAAAGATGCCAAGCATGAGTCTGAAATTTATAATATTTATGATATTGTTCCAAAGAAAATTTTAAAAACTTTATATGTTGCGTCAGTTGACATTTCTGAAAGTGATACTGTAGAGTGAGTATTATAATACAGGCTATAATTTTATTTTAAGTAAAATATTTAATAATAATTTTTTTTCTATATTTTTAAAAAGCCAAAATTTTTCATGAAAACTGTTGAATATGTTAAAACAGATCCTAAATCAGCATTTAAAATTGCAATATTGCTGTATATTGAAGCAATAGCTAATTGGTTAAATAAACCTGTAAAATCAGCAAAATTTAAGATTTTAATGTATGTGAACATTCTGCTGATGTAAACTCTTATGTTTTACAAAATTACAGTATTAATAATGGAAGGTAATTTTCATCATTTAATCATGGTGTATAATTAAATAATACTTGTTATTATATATCTTATTTATAATTTACAGACTCAAGCCTACAACTATGAGACATAAAGGATTGATACATTGTATAATATTAGGACTAATAATATGGGATTACAGATTAGACATAGAACAGTTTAATACAATGTTTACGTTACGATTAGGTACTAAAAAACTAATTGAATTAGCTAGATGTATTCGTGCTGTACCTGTCAAAGATGATAAAAAAAGTGTGGTTCTAAAAATACCAGTACCTGAACCTGTTTCTAAAGTTATTTCAAAAAAAAAGAAATAAAAATCCTTTAAATTAATGGCATAATTGAATTTTGTATCCATAAATTTGTATTAATTTTTTTATTCTATATACATGTTAAGTTATTTATTATATTTATTTTAGTGAAGTTTAACTTCTTGCTTAATGTGCATGTACACGTTGGTTGTCTCCTAAAAAACGACAACTTTTCGAGGTTTATACGTGCTCTTAATAATAAATTTTGTTTTTTACAATCAAAAATAAAAATTACTTCGAACTTTTTTGAAATATTTCTTGAAAAAATTATTATTTATCTTTAAAAAAACAATTCTAACGCTATAAGGTTGATTGCGGATAGTAATAATTGAAAGGTTAGAATGGCAACGGCTATGTTCCAGCGAGTGGGGGGCGAGGCGTTTGTGGCACGTTCACGAGTGTTTTTGTCAGCAGTAAGGTTGCAGACTACTCTCGGAGCAAAGAAACAAAAAATGGTTCGTAACTGTCGTGAATAAAAGAATAATTGATTTAAATATATATATATATATAAATATACATGTAACATATGCATTATATTTGAAAGATCTAAAAAAAATGTTTCTGTTCGTTTCGATATTCCTTTAAACAATCTAATAATGCATTCCACAAAAATAAGTGCTTCAACAAGTGGTAGAGTTTATTTATTTCCAAGACGCGTAATCAATATTTCGCAATCGAAGGCCGATCGTTTTAAGTGAAAGGTATTCGTGATGAAATTAATTACAGAAAATATGAAATGCAATTAAATTCACAAAATATTTGACTACTATGAATAAAGACACTTTTTTTATTGTTCAAGAATATTTAACAAATGTTTGTTACATCGATATCTTAACAATCATGTTTATATTGAAAACTATTAAATATAAATAATACAGCAGATATACAATTTTCTTTCCAGTTACTGAACACTATATTCTGCAAAACATTTAATTTTTACCTTTTAATAATATCAATGTTCGAAAAATAATTTTTACGATAACTTACAGTAAATACTATTTTGTGTTTTTTTTCAAATCGATTGACTGAAAGAGTGTTATTCCAAATTAAACTAGGTGAGCGTTAATTCTAAATAGAGTGATTGAACGTGTATAAATTCCATCGGACAGAATTAACACTCGCCTAGTGTACAGTACTCATAGCGTTTGAAAAGATGCCTTAATATTGGCAGTTTTTCCTATCTGAATTTAAATATACAAAAAATCAAAAAAAGTCTTTAAAGCATGATTCGCGTTGTAAATCTCCTAAAATTACACGATAAAACACATTTAGAAATATTTACGAAAAATTCAAAACCTAAATTACCATATAAAAAAATGTAGTTTAGCAATATATATTAGCAATTGAATAATATTTTTTGCAGCCAAAATTAAGTGTCGAAGATAGACAAAAGGACTTGGCTCCTTTGCTCACTAATGGGTGGGCTGTCCAAGATAAAAGAGATGCTCTGTGTAAAGAATTTATCTTTAAAAACTTTAATGAGGTACCGTATTTTAGGTATTTGTTTTTCTCTACTAGAAATTTAATTAAATAAAATTTAATTTCTATTTTGATTCAGGCTTTCGGATTCATGACAAGAATCGCTATGCAGGCTGAAAAAAATGGATCACCATCCCGAGTGGTTCAACGTTTACAACAAAGTGAACATCACGCTATCTTCTCACGATGTTAATGGTTTATCCCAAAGAGATGTAAAGCTCGCAACTTTTATTGATATTGCAGCAAAATCTGCTAAAGAGTGATAAACGATATCGTTACTTACTTTGATATGATTCAACAATCAGAAAATTTTTATTTTGGATTATTAAGAACGAGGAAAAGTCACAATGATCGATTGAGAAGCAGGAAGCTGCAAAAACACAATAATGTTATTATCAAAAAAAAGGAAAATTTATGTTCAATTATAGACAAAAATATATGATGTTATAAAATTAATATTTTTAACCTTTACTTGCCACACTTCTCTGGTATAACGTACTTGACACACTGGGGTTTTCTGTACCCCAACGAAAAAATCGTTATAAAAAGTAATCTATTCAATATTTCGGCCTAAAAATTTTTTTACAAGCTTCTGATATGTTTATCTTGAAAACTGTATACTTGCGGTATTGAAATATCGACAGTAAATATGTTTAAAAAATCAAAATATCAAAAAAAGACGAAAAAACGACCAAAATTGATTAAAAATTCATAACTTTTTAAATTTTTGATAAAAATGGCTAAAAATTTAGAGGAGTTATCTTTAGATGTACCCCTTTAAAAAAAAAAATAGGTGAATATGCTATATTACAAAAAAGATATTTATTTCGGAGAGTAAAAATTCAAATTTATTGAAAAAATACTTTATGTAAAAAATTACTTTATATATAAAAATGTAGCTTATCTTGGTTCAGCATACATATAATTTAAATATTTAAAGTAATTTATATAATGTAATAATAAATAAAAAAAATCGGCTTATATTTAATTTCCTGCACACGTATTGCACAGAATGTAGCTGTGATTGCTACAAATCGGACGTTGGCATGATGCACAGCACTTTCGACTCTTCTTGTCCTCCTTTCTGGTGCAGTTAGCACATCGTTGAGGCGAATCCAGGGTTAAGTTCTTCAAAATATTAATGCTTTTTACATCAATATTTAGTATTGCAGCTATTCCAAGCCTTATATCTTGTCGGAGTGTTACAGTTTGGTGGTACCGTCGTTGTAAGTGTGGTGTAACGAGGTACGTATACAAAACTATCTAAGCACTCGACTGCAGACTTTTTTATTATGCCATCATTTTTTAATTTTGCACGCATATAAAATGCGTGCATTGACGATAGCTTGGTCGAGAATGCCATAAAAATATCGCATAGGCCATCTATTTGTCCTTCCAGCCGTACTGTATGAATGGCAAAGTTTATCGAAAGTATCGGTACCACCTTTATTTTCATTGTAATACCGCACTATATCTGGTTTACCATCTGTAATATTTATAGTTTTCAAGTGCGATGATACAATGAGGACGATTTTTTTCGTCTTTTTTTTTGGAGCGTATGAAAGAAGAGTCAATTCATTTGTGTGAACAAATTTTGTAGCTGGCCGTTCCTTAGGTACAGCTAAAAATTCTACTGGAATCTCTCTTTTATTTTTTCTCACTGTTCCAGTTATTTTTAGGTGATAAGGATCCTTTAGCATTCGCAATAACAAAGGTATTGACGTATACCAATTATCGCACGTAACGGAACGACCGCTGTTGAATATTGATTCACATACTAAACGAAAATAATACTCCGGGACTGCTTCATCCTTTTGAATTATTTCCGTATTTTTACCTAAATATGGAACTGCATCTATCATATATGCCGTTTTGGAATCATTCAGACTGATAATTTTGAGTCCATATTTATCTGGCTTATCTTTCATATACACTCTAAAAAGACAGCGTCCTCGAAAATTCAACAACTGCTCATCAACAGTACACTGGCTGCTTGGCGTATAATTAGTTCGACAATTTTGAATAAAAATATTCCAAAATGAACGAATAGGAGCAAATCTATCATTTTTTTTCTTGTATTCATATCATCAAAACGTAAACATTTTGTCAAGAAACTGAATCGATTTCTCGAAAACATACATCTATAGAATGTAATTCCATTCTTTTTATCCCATAGACGATTGTCATTAACTGTTGTCGACTTCCATAGTCCGGTGTAATAAAGCAGTCCAATGAAACCTTTCATTTCGATTTCATCGGTATGATGATGATATGTTTCTAATCTCTCGTTAACGACTAGGTCTACACACTCTTGCTCGATTTTCTCATTTGTATATTCTACGAGCATATCTATCATTGCTTTATTAAAAAGACAACTCCAAAATTCCTCAATTGAGTTGGAATTGACAGCATCACCAGCTGGACCAGGAATCATTTCAGGTGAAATATCCGATTGACGATCTGAAAAAAACATAGACAATAAATTTCTATTGACTTTTAGTGCTTGTTTACGAAATGTAACAGAAATCACGTAGTATATTACAAGAGTCGTATAGAAAGTAAGAAATAGATGTGTAGATGATGAAAGAGAGAGAAGAGGGGGAGCCATACCTGATCTTCGAGAAGAGAAAGTATTGTCCCAACAAAATCCATTTTTTCCTTTCAGCTTGGTTATAGGTCGTCCTCGTGCACGAGACTCATTTAAACGTTGGTTAAGGCTTACGTCTTCCATTTCAACGTCACTGTCATCTTCATTTGATGAAGAATCTTCATTGCCACTAGTAGATGAGGCATCGCTTGATTTTTCAATGATTTCCTCATCAGAGTAATCATTTTCAAGCAGCTCGTCGATTATTTTTCGAGGTCGTAAATTATAAGCCATCTAAAATGCGGATAAAACATCACACATAGCCGAAAAAAAAATTAGACACTTAATAAACAAATATACTTACTGTAAAATCAATATTTTCACTTTAAAAAAATCGAAAATATTATAGCGATTCCCGCGTACTTTCAAACGTACTTGACACACTGGGGTACAGGCGAGACCACACTGCTTCACTCGACGGTAGAAACGAGAATAACGGTCAAAAAATTTCCCCCATAGCCTGAGAAGGAAGTAGTACCCTCGAACTAATACCAGATGGCACCCCAGGTTAGAGTTTTTAAATTTAGGTACTTTAATCGAACATAGAAATAGCGTGGGGTCGTTTCTACCCCAGTGTGGCAAGTAAAGGTTAAAATAATAAAGAAATTATTTGTAAAATTTATAACTTGGAACTTTATTCAGCTAGATCATTGCTAAGTGCAGTGGATTTATTTTAAAACTGATTTTCCATGATCGATTAAAATTTTTTTATTATATACTTAGAGACACGTATAATACAATGCAGTAACCTGAGATTTATAATACCTCGCATTTCTGACCTTATTTCATGAAATTCCAATAGCGATGTGCTCGTAAACTTGGGTTTGCCTACTTATGCGGAATTGTAAAAATGCTCTGAAAAAATTAATCGAATATTCTATTGTTAAATTTCTATAAATTATTCATCTTTTAATTTTTATAGCAATCATAAAAAATTATTAGTGGAAACAACTAAGTAAAATATGGTTTAAGAGTACATTATGTACATCCAAAAAAATGTTCTCTTTTCACCAATTCAATAATAAAATAAAAATTAAGGAACTGTTTAGAAAAATATTCAGCATTGATACGTTAGTAAGAGAATATAAGGGTAAAAACAAGCCAAACGCAGTCGTAAAGAGAAGATATGAAACGGCTCCTTTTTTGTATACAGTTACTTTAGATATAAGAGAAAATCAATATGTCGTACAGAGTGGGCAGGAAAAGTTTAAAAACGTTAAAAAGTTTAAAAAGTTAAAAAAAAATACCAATAATTTTTGCGATGTTAACAAAAAATATTTTTTTTCTCGAAAAATATTGAGTTTAGAGAAAAAGTTTATAAGACATAAAAGTCTTAGAATTGATCAAGGAACATCTTCAAATTTTTTCAGAATTTTTGGAAGTGATTTTGGGAAACCGGATTTCCCACATTTCCCGGAAATTGAAAAATCATCTCGGAAAATTCTGAAAAAATTTGAGGATGTTCCTTGAAGCATTTTAAGACTTTTTGTTCTATAAACTTTTTCTCTAAACTCAATAGTTTACGAGATAAAAATAGTGAAACTTAAAAGTCGATTTTTTCATTCAAGCCGCCATTTTGTTAAGAAAAAAATATTGTTTGACAAAACTAATGATGGTTTCTTAAAGTAGAGACCGTGAAGGCACGTTCTATATATATTTTACCCCCATTTAACAATGATAAGTGGTTTGAAAATTGAAAAGAAAAAAATTTTTTACCTCAAAAACACGTTTTTTTGTGTAAATTTGCAATTTTTTATTATAAATTGTTAATTTACGCAATTTTTAATACCACCATTAAAAGAGCACCCTCAAAACCATAAAGTACAGAGGTTTTCATAATTTTTCTCGTGTCGATTGAGACATGGTAAAAGCGCAAAGTTGAATGTCAAAATCGCGTCCTCCCGGCGTTAATGGGTTAAAATGCTCTTTCAGAATCCGGCGTTATTTTTGCAATAAGTAAATATTAGCATCGTTTATTTTGCAATGAAAAAAACAACGTGATTTTTTTTACTTAAAATTTTTTTCAAAGTTGATTTTCCACCTTGCCCTGCCTTTATGGTTCCAATAAGATCAGAAATCGTGTACTTTTGCTCTGAACCTTCAAGAAACGCGTGGCTGTGCTTTCTATGTAGCCCTTATAATTCTAAAATGGATGAAAAAAAGGTTAGAAATTTTGTAAAATGATCAGAATTAAAAAAATCCAAAATGTTCGGAATTATAGGTCCAAAAAGCAAAACATTTAAAAAAAAAAGCCTTTTTGTACAAAAAAGTTATAGCTCATAAACATTTGTATTTATTTACTAGTTGTCGCTAAGCGCGCTTCGCGTGCATTTTTAAGAAAATTTATTAAAATTATAAGCGGCTTATTTTATTGTTTTTTTTATCAGTCAATCATTAATGGAGGTAAAACATTTTTTAAGTGAACGCGATGTCATACTCATTTTTATAAATGACCTTAATTAATAGGGGATTAATTGAAAAACAATAAAATACGTATCAAATGATTTTCAAAAATCGACATCGCAGACCAAGTAGATGTTTTCAAGCAGAAATGCGAGCTATTGCTAGGTATGGTTTTATTATCACACATCGAAACTTCTTAGCAACACGATGCTGCACCGCAGAGCAGTACAATGAAGGGCTATTTCCAGTTTATTAAGCAGCAAGATGTCTCTTCGGAGCTCAATTCTGCATGACGCTACCATCGCATCCCGTAGCGTAAAAATAATTAAAATCAAATTCGGCTAAAGATGGCACTTTGCGAAAACAATTTAAAACTGTGTATGCTGATATCGAAGTCAGCCCAAAAATCAAAATTTCAATCCAGTTTTCGGAATCTTCACTGAATATTTATCTAAAAGGCTCTACAGTAGCTACCTTGAAATCATTAAAATAAAGCTTGTCATAGAGCCTTTTATTAAAACGGGATTAAAATTTGGATTTTTGGGCTAATTGCATCATCCTCTTAAACCACAAAGAGTTAAATTCACACTTCTAAAGAGAACATAGTTCCAAAAAACTCTTTCTGATAAAGCGCGGCTAGGATTCACGTTGCTCGCTTTTGATAAGAATAATCTAAATTATAAATTACTTTCCCTTGCCAATTTCGAAAAAAAAAAAATCTGCGTTCGCAACACTTTTAAGTGTAGGGTTTACGAATTACTCCTTTGAATCCTATTAAGCACTGCATCGAAAAGAATTTCTGGCGAACATTTCCCGGGAATAACTTTTTAGAGGTACTAATGTTAACTCTTTGGGGTTTAAAGCGTGTTCAGTTTTAAATTGTTTTCGTTGAATGCGATTTTTTTTTATTTTCATTACACTGATGGTCGGCGGCACGTTAGCAACTATTTTCCTTGGCCAGAGAGGGAAATGATATTATAGGATCACTGAATATGAAATATCGTATGTAGTCTAAGCCGCCAAAAAAGAAAACTCTTATGCACTTCTTTTGCGGTCTCGGCTTGGAGTTATGTATTATTTAATTTTTCACTCTGACTGATCAGGTTAACGAATTATTTATTAACAATCTTTTTAATCTGCTCTGTTCCAATTATACATTTCGATTTTGATTCGATATCGATATACATATACCTACTTCAATTCATAGAGACATTCAGCGCGCTTCGCGCGACTCATCATTCGATATTCGATATTCGATATTCGATAGCTCCATGATTCGATAATCGCATCCTCAAATTTATTATTAGATACATTATAGTGTCTTAATGTTTTTTCTTCACTTGGGATATAAAAAAAATCGTATAAAATCGGGCAAGATAAGTGTGACACGTTTACTTTACATTTACTTGAAATCATTTCGGTCAGCTATAATATACCATTGACATGATACATCATACTCTACATAGTATCCTCAAGTGCAACTTCGGCAAAAAGAGTGAAAATGAATAATCACCCAATCTAAATGATGCTTAGTTTGGACGTATACTAAACATTTAATGAGCGAGTAGATAATGGTATGGATTATTTCGTCATACCCGACAACCTATAACGATTGGTTTTATCTTTCGAGCTATGAGCCTCGCATATTTTTACTAAACAGAAATAATCTCGTATCGTTTATGCTTGTAGGCCATTTAGAACCATTTAATTTGTCTACATAGAAATTAAAAATTACAGTATAAAAATTACGCTAACAAATTAATTAATGCATGGATCAGTAGCCATTTTTTAATAGTATATATTACGTGCCTATAAAAGAAAGCCTCAGAACACATGTTTATCGGCCTCGGCTTCGCCTCGGACGATAATTACACGTGCTCTGAGCCTTTCCAGTTTTTCGCTTCATAGATGCGTATACTATTTTTCATGAATCCCCCAGCAGAAATTAACTTTTTCGTTTTGGCTGGGGTAGCATGAAAATAAAATCAAAGAATATAGACATTAAAGTTATTGATTTATGGCAAACAACAATTAGACATTGAATAATTTTTATCGGAAGTTTTTTTGGTACATTGGTAGTTTCCATATTTTTTATACCTAAAATTCACCTTTAGAGGACGGGGAATTGAGCAATTTCAAATGGCCAGCTTTTTGAAAGGATCATGGCACCTTATGGGCTTAAGGGTCAGGCATACCCACTCAGTCGATAACGCAAGGCTACCTAGCAATTTATGTTAAATTAAAAAAATTGGGAATGATATTCGCGTATCTAAGAGTAGAGGCATATTTCTAATATACTTATTAACATCCTGTCCAAGTTTCATCTAAATCCATGCATTATTGAAGGAGAAAAATGAGGACAAAAAATAATAATGATCAATAATAATTTCTAGGTTACAATATTCTTTGTCCTCATTTTTCTCCTTCAATAATGCATGGATTTGGATGAAATTTGGACAGGATGTTAATGAGTGTATTAGAAATATGCCTCTACTCTTGGAAACGTGCATATCATTCCCAATTTTTTTAATTTAACATAAATTGCTAGGTAGCCTTGCGTTATCGACTGAGTGGGTATGTCTGACCCTTAAGGGCTGGCGATAGTGCCTACCAGTTACCGACGTACTGATCTATTTTGTCCTCATTTTTCTCCACGAATAATAAATCAATCGTATTGAAACTTCGAAGTAACGTTCAGAAGATTGATACAATTATGTCTGTGCTCTTATTTTCAAGGAATTATCTTATAAGCTTACTTAAATTAAATTTTTTGGAATTAGAGGTTATGAAAACCAAGAAACAACAATAAAATCTATTTACTTAAAATTCTTGACAATTACGGGAAAACAAGAGCACAGGCATAATTGTGTCAATCCTCTGAACGTTATTACTAAGTTTTGAGATGATTTATTAACTATTCATTGAGAAAAATGAGGACAAAATATTTCGGTACTGAATACCGACTGAGTGGGTAGGTCTGGCCCTTAAGGGCTCTCTACACACCTCAGTCGATAAAAAATACGTAATTATTTTGTACCCATTTTTTTTATTCTCTGGGCAACTTGTTAAACTTGAAATTTCGTGGGAGTGATTATGAAACTTATAAAAATGTGCCTATGTCGTCAGTTTTCAATTAAATGACCGGTACTTTCAAACAAACTTGATTTTCTATTATCCCTCTTTTATAACCTAAAAAGCAACGTATTCTCACACAATTAGTTAAAATGATTTCATTAAACATTTTATTGAAATCTAACGACATAGGCACATTTTTATAAGTTTCATATTCCCTCCCACGAAATTTCAAGTTTGATGGTTGTCTAGAGAATTAAAAAAATGGGTACAAAATAATATCGATATGTCGGTATTTGTCCCTCTGTGTAGAGGAGCCTTGGGTCCTCTATACATGATGTGAAATGCTTAGTCAGTAACACCGCAGCTACCTAGTTATATTTATGTTCAATCTGAAAAATTGGAAATGTTATTCGCAAATAATCGAGTTGACGCACATTTCTAATACACTCATTAACATTGTGGTCGAGTTTTATCCAATTCCATGCATTATTCAAGGAGAAAAACGAAAACTACGAATAATCATGATCAATTTTATTTAATAAGTTATGATTATTCGTAGTTTTCATTTTTCTCCTTGAATAATTCATGGAATTGAAAGAAACTCGACCATAATGTTAATGAGTGTATTAGAAATGTGCGTCAACTCGATTATTTGCGAATAACCTTTCCAATTTTCCAGATTTAGCATAAATAGGGTGGTAGCCTAGCGTTACTGACTGAGTGTGTATAGAGAGCCCTTAAATACACCTGAAACTAAAAAAAAGACATCCCGGTCTTACCTTCTACTAAAGTTTAGTGTCATGACTTAATACTCTAAAAAATTCAAATAGTCCAGACCCCAGGGGCATCCCCGTAGGGAAAAATATTCCAATGGAATATTTTTGTTGTTTCTTATGGAAAATGGTCGTCTGAATCCGAATCTGCATGTTGGTAGACCGAAAAATGGTCGGAAAATTTTTTAAACAATTTTCTTTAAACAAATTGCACAAATTTGAAAATTTCCACCCAAAACTCTCTCTGTAAAAGGGTTAAAAACGGCCTTTTTCGCGTTTTTTCGAAATTTCAATGTTAAATATCTCGAAAAATATAGATTTTAGAGAAAAAACATAAGAGTAGTTATTTGTTCAAAATGACCCCAAAAACCTAAAAAAATTAGTTTTGGGTGGAAATTTTTAAAATTGTGCAATTTGTTTAAAGAAAATTGTTTAAAAAATTTTCCGACCATTTTCCGGTCTACCAACATGCAGATTTGGATTCAGACGACCATTTTCCACAAGAAACAATAAAAATATTCCATTTGAATATTTTTCCCTACGGGGATGCCCCTTGGGGTCTGGACTAAAAGGCATCTCTTTTGGTCTCACACCGAAGAAAAAAATTGCCCCCCCCCCTGAAAGTTGCGAATGTGTCTGACTAGATCAAGACAAACTCTACTAGCGCGACAAGCATGGCGTAGCGATAATATTACCGCAGATCGCGTCATTTACATTATAAGGCTCGATTGATAACTATCTCTGAGTGACATCGTTTCTCTGGATTTGTTATGTGTAGTATTTATATAAGTGGTTCGAGAATAGTCTGAAAAATTCAGTATGTATTACTGTCGTCTGTGAGCTCTCTGCTTAACTCTCTGCTTATCTACAAGTAAACTTTTTTGTTTATTAGTAGTTGCCAGTAGTAATATTGGCATTATAGAGGCATTTCACACCAAGTGTCCTAGCATGTCGTCGCACGGCGCAATTAAGCGAAATCACTCAGTTTCGTCTCGCGTAAAAAGTACCAAAATACACTCAGAAAAAAAAATTAACTGATGGTTTGGATAGGAAATTTTCTCAGCTTTCCGATGGTGTGGTAAGATTTTCCGAAATTTTCCATTTTCATCGGAAAAAATTGATATACGCTTTAAAATGCAAATATCTCAAAAACGGCATTTTTAAGATTTTTCAAAATAGTCCCAATCGAAAGCTGAGGAAATGTCCTATCGATATGCAAGTTTTCAGAGTGTGCAAATGATTATTACTTAGTGAAATACAGCGGCAAACTTGTAAAAACGTGAGATTTTGCGCGCGGAAACAGCTGCCGCACGGGCCGAAATGTCACGTTTTTACACGTTCGTCGCTCTGAAAACTCGCATATCGATAGGACATTTCCTCAGCTTTCGATTGGGACTATTTTGAAAAATCTTAAAAATGCCGTTTTTGAGATATTTGCATTTTAAAGCGTATATCAATTTTTTCCGATGAAAATGGAAAATTTCGGAAAATCTTACCACACCATCGGAAAGCTGAGAAAATTTCCTATCCAAACCATCAGTTAATTTTTTTTTGAGTGTATTTTGGTACTTTTTACGCGAGATAGAAATTGAGTGATTTCGCTTAATTGCGCCGTGCGGCGACGCGCAAGGACACTTGGTGTGAAATACCTCTATAGCAAGTAAAATGGAAGCAATCAAAGTAAATTGAATAAATCAGATAATTTTTTTGAGAATCTTTCAGAGCAAGTGCGCAATACTAAATACTTACGATAATACCCCTAAGAAAAAGTTGTGTGGGAAAGTTCTGCAGAAATTACCCAAAAGATCCCAAAGGTAATTCTGCAGGATTTTCTATGGGTAAATTCGGACCATATGATTGTAAAGGGTTTCTTGCAGAAACAACAATAACGGTTATGAATGGAGCTTTCTCTGAAGAAATTATGATGATTCCAATTATCGATAAATTCGTCTGAATTCAGTAATAACGGAATGCATGCAAAAAACAACGAGAACATCGCTCTTTTCTTCCGGAAGTCCTACAGGAAATTTACTTTCTTTCTGAAGGATTCTTGCAGGAAATCCAGGCATTTTTAGCGGATTCTTAGGAGAAATTTTTTACAGAGATTCTCAAGATACTCAAGATTTACCCACAGAAATTTCACATTAAATGTAATTCACGGCATCCGACAACGTGTTTTTTTTCATGGCATTTTATAAAAAGGTTTTTTTTCATAGCGTTTTTCACTGTGTTTTTACTTATAAGCAGCGGCGATTTACCTAAAGGATTCCTGCAGTAAATCCACAATATTCTGAAGGATTACTCATCCGAATTTAGCGTTTACCTCAAAGATCTCTCAATGCGAAATTACAATTAATAATCCGGATTTTCTATAAGATTTTCTTTGGGTAATTTCTGCAGAACTTTCCCCACACAACTTTTTCGCAAGGGATTGCTTCGTTTATTTATATGTTATACTTATAAATTATAGCTATGGTACGCTTACAATGAAAAAGTAAAATATCACAAATATGTTGAAAGGATTTTGATTTTGTTTGACTCTAAAAATGAGTTTAATTTTTTTTTTTTACTGCTCATTGTCATAAAGTTGGATAAGAGTTCAGTGCTGCACGTTTATAAAGCGATAAACGCGAGAAATGTGTTCGATTGTATTAATATAGATGTGTGTATCACATAAGGTACGCTGTCCTAACGGAGTCTAGGAGAAAAGAGGAGATTCCATTTTTTCGACCTTTAACAATCCTGATAATATTGGCAAGAATCTGCGATAAGCGAAATTATGTAAGATCAGTAACTCGTAAAAAGTAATGCATTACATAAGTACGGCACAGCTACCGTGCGCCAAAACTACAAAATGCCCGCGTCCTTCTTTTAGTTGCTATACGCGGACTCTCTCGGCGTCGAGGCTCTCCTCCGTAAATTGCCAATGCAACAACTCAAGCCACGAGCCAACGGTACATCGTGCAGGCAGTCTGCAGCACTACGCTGGTTTGCCCATAGCCACAATATCTTGAGCACACTATATATATGCCTACTAGTGCGCGGCACGTCTGTCAGTGCCCAGCGGACGACTGTCTATCAGTTACGATTCGCGCCGTGGCCGAGGACGACAAACCACCTTGACCGACAAAAATTGCATAAATGGCAATTAGCCGGCTCGAGGACTCTAGATAAGGCTCGCGGTTGATATTCATGTGGGCTGTAATTTTCTCGGATCAAATGAACCATTTTGAACGTTTGGTCGCGACCAATGCCAGAGACGAGTACATCGAGTAAATAGAAGAGAAGAAAGGTATAAATATTTGACGCTTTTCAAAACTTTTTACCAATTATAGAGGAACGACTTACCAGCTGTAACACATGAACTACGTTTAAAATTGTTTTACTTCATAGAGTAGAGTTCCAACCATGCTCATTAACTTTCTTCTTTTTGCAACGAGTAAGACGAGAATAAGAGTGCATAAGACGAGAGCAAAAATATCCGCGTGTAGCTGTATCGATGCACAGGCTTTCGAGATAACTGTAAACTGTAAAATGTTATTTACGATGAATGTATGTCAATGGCTAAACTTATAGTTTTTCGATGCAATCTTCCATGGATTTATTTCAGTTTTTCCGATTTTTCCGAGCTCATTCAACTTCAACGTCCTGTCAATTTGAAACTATAAGAATTCTGAGAACGTTTGTGAGTGTATTTAGTCAATAAACAATCTTTCATACCTTGCCTCCTAGTTAATGTTCACAAATTAAGATAAGAATGTAATCATTAAAAGTGAAAATATAAAATGTAATAATAATTTTTTATAGAATTATACAGGGCAAGCTCAAAGAAAATCTAATAAGAATCTAGAAATATAAAAATAAAATAAAACACAGAAAATGTTTTGAGTTATCATCATTTTTTAAAAAAGAAAATATTGTTTTGTTTTCTTCATTATATTATAGAACTTTTTATGTTTAGTGGCAATAATATAATTAAAAGTTGCCAATAACTTGAGAAGTTGAATATGGAAATAATATGGAGATATGGAAAAAATTAAAGCTTTCAAAATATGTTTAGTCATTCATTATAACTTTTAAAAGTAAAAGTAGTCTAGATCTAATTTTTAGACCGCAAATTTATCATAGAACAAAGTTTTATAAATGATTTAAAATATTTTGAAAGCTTTAATTTTTTTTTATTATATCTCAAGGGATTGACAAGTTATCAGAACAACTGTTATTACTGTTATTATCTTATTTTTTACAAATATGAAAATTTCTTTTACTTCTCATTTTTCGATAAACACTTAAATCTAATTTAATTACCAAAAGTGAAGAAAATTATATTTAGGTAATACCTGCCTAGATATAAATATATTATATGATATCTTTTTGTTTTAAAAAAAATTTTGATGTGGATCATTTTCTTTTTAAATTTTTAATAGTAATTAGGCTACACTTATCACTAATACTTAAACTTTACTAAAATCATCTCATCAATTAATATTTCTCTACAAAAAATATATTTTTGTTTACAGAAAAAGAATGGAAAACACAGAATTAACGTTCATTTTGCAGTTTGGTTTGATAAGGGATACTGTAACTGTAGACGCTGGTAATTTAACACTAAAATCATTAAAAGATTTCGCATGTGATTTTATAACCACTAAATGTCCTGATCATGGGTTGAGTCTATTGTTTGAAAGGGTGCTTCTTTTTAAACATGATTATAACTGCGTCAACATACTGCAGCTTATTACGAATACAACAGAAATCACTGATGAAACGTTAATCGAAATTGTCATATCAGGTAAATTGTTGTATTGTAGTAGTAAAATTGTTCTATCAAGATATTTGAATTTTCCCAATACATATATTTTTTAAGGTCAATCACCCATCGAACAAATAACCATTCGCCCTCACACATTGTCTGTCCATTCTTTTAAAATTCCAACATTTTGTGACTTTTGTGGTGAAATGTTGTTTGGTTTAGTACGTCAGGGTTTAAAATGTGAAGGTACTTGATGATATAAAAATTATTATTTTTTTATTTTGTATATTCTTATAGAGCAGGTTTCTTATTATGTTTTATTATGCAGGATGTGGAATGAATTTTCATAAAAGATGTGTAGTAAAAGCTCCAAATAATTGTTCTCATGACATTTGCCAGAGGAGACGAAGTTCAACATTTTTAAGTATACCAAGATCACCAAGTCAAGGATCCACAAGTAGTTTAATAAGTGTTGGTGATGATAACCATGGAACTACTACTAACACAAATTCTAGCCAAAATAATAGTTCTTTGGTAAGGTATCTTTATTCTAACTTTCTTTACAAGAACTCTAAGATTTACAAAAATTAATTTATAGGCCATACCTAGTATTATTACCCCAAAACAATCACGTTCACCATCTCTCGGGGGAAGGCCAGCTTGGGTTGAAAAGGAATTAGCTACTCGAGTTAAAATACCTCATACATTTGTTGTACACAATTATACCCGCCCAACAGTTTGTGGATATTGCAAAAAATTATTAAAAGGTTTATTTAAGCAAGGTTTGCAGTGCAAAGATTGTCATTATAATGCACATAAAAAATGTATTGAAAAAATACCAAAAGATTGCACTGGAGAAAGTCCCATTGACTCAGCAGGTAAAACAATTATATAAATTCAGATTTTTTCTCACTTTATCTTTACTTTTAACTAATTTAATTTCAGGTAATGAATATCTTGATAGTGGGGTTGGTAGTGAAGCTGAGGGAAAAAATGAAATAGATAGTAAAAGTGAAGGAGATAATGATAGTGATGATGATTCCCCACCTACTACTTATGATCAATTTTCAAGAGATAATAGTAAAATAAATGGCGAGTGTAAGGTAAGTTTTAAATTATTTTCATACATAGTACTAAGCTCTTAAAAGAATAAGATATGGAATGATAATAAACCCTAACTTTAAAACGAGTTAAATTATCGCTATAGTTATCAAAATTTTATAACATATTTTAGTGGTTTTTCTTGCTTAAGTATTACGAAAAATATTTCATAGTACTCTAATTTAAAAATCGCAAATTTGCTGCTACTTTCAAGTTTTCATGCTATAAAATATTGCATGCAACTTGTGGGAATAAATTTTTTCAACAAAACAGCACATGTATCCGGCTCGTGCTGTGATCCCTCGTTTTGCTGAAAAAGCATATCCACAACTGTTGTATGAAGTGTTAATAAAAGAGCTAAAAAACTAAACATTTGAACTTACATTTAAAAACATGAAAAAAGTTGTTTTTTTCTTTCCCAAATTTAATGATGAATATCTTAATTTTTTCAAAATTATTGAAATTTACAATAAATCAATTAAAACTATAGCAATTTTTAAAGTCATTAAAACAAGGAAATGACGAAGTCAAGAAAATAAATTGTAGTTTCGAATCTAATCTACAAACTGATTCATTTCAATTTGGAAGTTTTGCAACTTCAGTATTTTGTTTTTTGTATTTTGTAAATTGTCGCGTTGTTGTTTGTTTTTCTGAGCACTTGTGATTTAATGGGAGATAACATCATTTTACACGTGACGATAGCACAGAGCAGACGCTTTCTCAATCAACTATATTTATCGTACATACAGTTTACACTTTGCTATTATAAGATTTAATACACTTCCCACAGTTACAAATAAAACTTGGAATTAAAAAGCATGCTTTATTATTTGTTTTCTTTAAATGGACTTGAATGTTAACTTTTTTTACGGAAGAGTTTCTTCCCGTACAAACTGGATTTTTAATTTATTTTGTTACTCAAAACTGGTATATATATATATATTATATATATTTATATATATTATTTGTATTGGCTTTGTAAAATTAAGATGAACTCTAATTCAATGTCTGTCAAATTGCTAGGATGGATGACAAATTCCGATTTAGTTTGGTATTATATTTTAGGACCAAACGTAAAGGCTTCAGATTAATTTTTCATTACATTTTAGTTAGTATTATTTTGCAATTTTTAAAAAAATTTTTAACGAAGAATTATTAAACGCTTTCTAAGCTAAAAGAAATTTTGTTAAATGGAATATTATAGCTACAGTCGGTATTTTTAATGTGTTTCCAGCATTTTATGTTTTTCTCAAACTTTTCCATTGAGAAAATTAAGAAACTAATTCATTTTAAAAATTCAAATCTTTCTTTTCTGTGGCCGTGACTAATAAATATGTAATCGAAAAAGTTCAATTTCACTATATCTATATCCTTTTATTCCGACCAATTTGTTGTTATTGAAAAAAATCATATTTTAAAGCAAACTTATTTTCTTATATAAGTTATAAGATGAAAGTTTCTTAATTGATAGTTCCATATAATTGGTATGCATTTTTACAAGCTTCTTTTACATTTAATGAATATTTTTCAAGTATCAGTTATCTAATCAAGACGTTGCTAAAGATCAAATCGATAAATGTAAACCGGCAAGGTAGTGATTCATTCATTTTTTAATTAAAAAATTATTAAATTTAATTTAATATACATTTTTCACCGTTTTCCATATAGTTCAACCCTCAGTAACAATATTCCATTGATGAGAGTCGTGCAGAGTGTTAAACATACTAAAAAAAGAGGATCGAAAATATTAAAAGAAGGTTGGATGATTCATTTTACTAATCATGATCCTGTAGTAAGTTCACCTGGAAAAATAATTTTACTTTTCACTTAAAACTGTTATTTTATATAACTATCATTTTTTCATGAAGAGAAAAAACATTACTGGAGGCTAGACACAAAAGCAATAACTCTATTTCAAAGTGATATCGGACCTAAATATTACAAAGAAATTCCTCTAACCGATATTCTGGATATTGAAACAGCCAAAACAATTCAAAATGGTAATTAAAAAAAATGCCTTTCTCACTTATTGCAAATTTAAATGTTATTTGTAATTACAGATTCAAACACAATCCATTGTTTCGAACTGAAAACCGTTAATTTAAATTATTATGTTGGGGGGGGTTCATCGTATGGTCAGCAAGTACAATGTCCTGAAAGTGGAATTGGTGCTCATGTAGCTCAATCGTGGGAAAAAGCTATCCGTCAAGCTTTAATGCCTGTCACGAGTGCACCAGCAGGTATTCATATATGAAGAACTTGAATGCGATCAATCGACCAACAAAATAATTTTTATTTTTTATCAGGTCAAAATTCAGATTCATTAGAACCCGAAGAAAACGTTACTGATTTAGGACAATTGTATCAAATTTACGCTGATGAAATCTTGGGTTCTGGACAATTTGGTATTGTTTATGGTGGAATACATCGAAGAAGCTTGCGCCCCGTTGCTATTAAAGTAATTGATAAATTACGTTTTTCGACTAAACAAGAGGCTCAATTAAAAAACGAAGTATCAATTTTACAAAATATATCTTATGAAGGAGTAGTGAATTTAGAACGTATGTTCGAAACAACAGGAAGAATTTTTGTCATCATGGAAAAATTAAAAGGAGATATGTTAGAAATGATTCTTAGCTCAGAGAAAGGAAAGCTTAATGAAAGAATCACAAAATTTTTGATTACACAAATTTTAATAGCATTGAAGTATTTACATAGCAACAATATTGTACATTGTGATTTAAAACCTGAAAATGTCTTATTAAGTAGTAACGAAGAGTTCCCCCAAGTTAAATTATGCGATTTCGGTTTTGCTAGAATCATTGGAGAAAAGAGTTTTCGCAGAAGTGTCGTCGGTACACCAGCTTACTTAGCTCCTGAAGTATTGAGAAATAAAGGCTATAATCGTTCTTTGGATATGTGGAGCGTAGGGGTAATCATATATGTATCGTTAAGCGGAACATTTCCTTTCAACGAAGATGAAGACATCAATGAACAAATTCAAAATGCTGCCTTTATGTATCCAACTAACATTTGGAAAGATATTTCATCATCTGGTAATTTGTGAATTTTACAAAATAAAATCTATAATATTTTTGACATTCCAAAATCAATTAAATTTTTTCAGCCATCGATCTAATAAATAATCTTCTCCAAGTTAAGCAAAGAAAACGATATTCTGTTGATAAAAGTCTAATGCACATTTGGTTACAAGTAAGTAATTATAATATTAAATTAAATTATTATTAAATATTATCTTATTAAAAATGCATTCTGAAACTTTTTATAAGGATTATCAAACATGGTGTGATTTAAGAACTTTAGAGAATACTCTGGGGGTTCGCTATTTGACTCACGAGAGTGATGATGCTCGTTGGGAACTTTACCGTACGAGAAACACTGATAATAATGGAAGCCAAGAAGTCAAAGAGTCAGCCGAAATTGCCTGACACACTGAATTATCCGATTCATGTACTGATACATTAATCGAACTTGTTATGACTAAATCTTGACTATGGGCTGCACTAGAAAGCTTTTGTAGGTTTGTTCGCGCTTAATTAATAAAACTCGAACTAACTTTTTTAAGTTTTAATCATATAATCCAGTTGCAGATTGAGTATTAAATTCAGGATCTGATTATCATTTAGTTTTATTGTAATTTTCAAACGAAAAACTAATTAAGTATTGAAAATTACTCACATTTTTTAATTGTCTTCGATACTTAATAATAGCTTCACACATGTTACTCAAAGTTGCACACGTAACAATCATTTTGGGCTAATATAAAGAAAATAAGATTGTATGCTTAATTTGAATCTTGAACAAGATTTAACTATTTCAGATCTTTTATTTAATTTTTAATCGTGTGATTTTGTATTGTCTCGACAAAAATTAATTTCACAAGAAATAATAAAAATTTCTTTGGAAAGAGATCGAAAAATAAAAGTATTTTTCGCTATATTATTTTTAAAAATAAAACACATTTTTTATGAAATAGTTAAAAAAATTTACTTGAAATTTAATACTTGCATTGTAACATGTAAGACTTTTTTCAAATAGGATATTTAAAGTTGTTAAAAGTGAACTTCTACAGATCACAAAAAAAATCTTTAGCAATTAGTTTTCACTTAAAAAAAAACTTAGTTGCAAATGTTCTTTACGCATAATATTACATTAACCCATTAACGCGCAAAAGTGCAATTTTGTGCATGAATTTTCAATTGTAAAAAAATCTTAGATAAAGTTAAAATCTTTACTTGAGAATCCATATCCAGGGGTTTTTGGGTATGCTCTTTCAGAATCCGGTGTTATTTTTGCAATAAATAAACATTAACATCGATTATTTTGCAATTAAAAAAAAACGTGATTTTTTTTCTTAAAGTTTTTTTTCAAAGACGATTTTCTACCTTGCCCTGCCTTCGGAGGGTTCCCAAAGTACAATAATACAATTATTCCGAACAAAAAATTTTCAAAAAATAGTAACTAACCTTTAGAAAAAAATCAAAAGAAAACCCTATTTTATTTTCAGGGTATGACTTTTCAAGTATTCAACAAATCTTGATATATTTAATTTTACATTAAAGTTTTATTGTTCTTCTTTCAAAGTCATTACACGTAAATTCCAAAAACACTTTGAAAAAAAACTAACGGAATTTTTTCAAAAAGTCAAAAAATAGTTTTCGTTTTCAGGATATAACTTTGACGAAAAGCTACGAATCATATTTTTGCTTTTAAACTGAAGGTTAACTGATCTGTATTCATAAAAAAAAGTAAATACCTCGAAATATTACTACTTTTCTCACTCAAAAAAATTTTATAGTAAACACAAAATAAATTTTCTTTTAAATGTATCTTTATCACAACCGTCAATAAGAACACACCAACGGACTTAGATACTCGGACCTCGAAAATTGATTAGTCGCTTCCTTTACGTTTTTTAAAGAACAGCGCGCGACTAAATTTTCACGCCGTGCATTGGGCAGTGAAGGAAGCGACTAATCAATTTTAGAGGTCCGAGTATCTAAGTCCGCTGGTGTACAAGCTTTTTTTGATACAATTTAATTTCATTTTCACATACACATACAGACGTTTGTTGGGAGTTCATATAGTTTACAAATATGTAAAAACAACAAAATTTCTCTACACCACCGGAGTGAAAATTAGTATATTTCTCAACGAATGCATTTATGGTTTTTCAGCAAAACTCTTTACAGTACTCGCCCTCGGCTCATGTCATATCTAATCCCTCGTTTTAATCATAGTCTGTCACGAAGCTTCCTCATCAAGGAAGCAATATATATTTAGTTACATTTGTTTACAAAAAAGTATTATGAATGTTTAAAATTAATGATTTCTGTACATACCTATAAACGAAATTAAATGCAATCGTTATTTAGAATTTGATCGTAATATTTAAACATTATGATCAACGGCTTCTCAATAAATTAAAATTTACAATTTATTATCAAACTATACTACGACCAAAAAGAAAATTTATACGGGAAGTTCATAAAATCATTTTTGAAAAGTATTAAATATTATTGTAATAAAAAATGAATGTTATATGTAACATTAATATGTTAAAGTTACTAATGTTGATTGTAAAGTTTATTTGAAAAAGTTGTGCTTTTATCAAACTGCCAGTATTATATATATCAGAAATCATTTTGTCTTATTAATAAAAATGTAACGTTGATGATAATTTCGTTTTAAATGACGACAATAATCTTAATGTAGTTAATAACAAGGGGCCACAAAGTTTAATGCAAACAAATATATTTTTTCATTTTAAGTTTCTTGAATACATAATTTTACTTGCTCCCGTTGTATTGTTCATGAGTGTCTTGTTTTTATACAAATAAAAAAAACATATAACGGTTACTTGTGTAACATAAAAAACCTAACAAGAAATCTAAATAATTTATTTTAAATCATAACTGTTTCTAGAAATTCTTGTATATCTATTTATGTACTGATTAATAATACTCATGATGTCAATAATCATTCTAAATACTAAAAAAATTGTTTACAGATTTTCATTAAAAATAAATCATCTATTCATTTTAATGAACATTTTTTTTAGTTTTAAAATTATTTATGATTCAACATATTGAATTGGAAAGTAAAAACATTATGAAATATTGATAGTTATTTTAAATACATCGTAAATACCAAGAAAAATGTCAAAGAAGATGCACGTTCCATTTGAAATTGATAGAGTACTGTAATTATAAATATTGAATATTATAATTATAACTTTGTGATAACCCCTGCTTTATTATTGTTTGACGTGTAACGGAGCTTAATGGAGAAGAGTGCGTAAAAGTTGCAACAAACGTCTCAATTTTGATTTTGTCGCTCCATCGTACTATCTTTTCAACACAGGACTAAGTCACGTTTTTGACACTCAAGTGTATTTGTGTGATTTTTGCCCTGGGGTGACGATTTCCTCTTTTGATTTAAGGAATTTCTTAAAAGATAAAAAGGTTGAATCTAACGAATAGGTTGTAAAAAAATTATTTACTTTAAATATTATCATATAGATGATAAAGTGGCATTTCAATTTAGCAAAATGAAAAATATCCAGCCAATTATGTTTGATTTTTTTAAAATTACAAGTTAAAAAAATTGAAATCATAAGCAGTGTGTCGCCGATAAATTATCTAAGCAGGAAAAAAATCGAAGTTGAAGAAATACATGTAATAATCTACTTAAAAATGAATTTACAATGTACGTAAAAAAGGTATAAAATTTAATTTACGTATAACGGCAAATGCCGAATTTATTAGACAAATTCATGTAAAGACCAAATGATTCAAAGTTACTTTGAAAAAAGAATGAAATGAATAGGGTGAATATATACGTATACATCGTAACTAGTATAAAATGGCCTAAATAATAATAATGACGATGTTCTGACTGATTGTTAAAAATAGAACTCTAGTTTCATTGAATCATTGTTAATTAACACAACATAGAAGGAAAAATGAATTGTAACGTGACATTCTTTAAACCCTTTATTTCTCAATACTACTAAAATATATTCAGCTTGTTAAATATTATATTCACACTACAGCAGAATGTATATGTTTGCGCGAAAAATTCCAATAAATCACATTTTTTATTTCCTTGGGTTTTCACTATTTCCATTACATTCTAAAATGATACTGATCCAATTTCATCGAATGTATATGAGTAAATCTCGTGGAATTCTACTTTTAAATATATTTTCACTTTTGAATTTATTTTTAATGGTATGAAATTGATCAAATATATATGTAATAACGTATGAGATAAAACTAAGAAAATATCACGGTTTGACCTGGTATGAAAATTTGTGTACCGTGACGATTCACAGAACACAAGAGATGTATTTCTATTGCACTTGCCATTGGTACGCAAGCTTATATTTTTATTTCAATTGAAATCAATTTGTGCATAAAATATTTTTATTAATAAGAACTAAACCGTTTTTGTAGGAGATGCTTGAGTCAACTTGATTTAATCTGCCAAGACTAGTGGAAATCTAATAAAAATCGACTATAAGTACTCAAAAAAAATACTGCAACTAGCAGAGTTTCCCCTCGGCTCATAAAAGTATACATATCAAGCTGATCATTCTGCATGATGTAGAATTTTTTTCAGCTTGATTAACGTCAAATACAGAGGTGCAGATGAATCTTTCCGGCAAAGTATAAAACATATTCAAGTAATTGTCGATGAGATGTTTATTACAGATGAAACGAGTCCCAAACATGTCAATTTACACGAAACATAGAATAAAACAAAAGTTGCAGTGTTAAAGTTGCAAAGAGTGAAAATACTTGAGTGGCACTAAGAAAAACACTGTTGCTCTCATATTTGTGACCATGCAAAAGTATTAGGCTAGCGATAAGCTTTAATAGATGAGAGACTGGTGGATTCGCTCTCTGAATCTCAGAATTTTCCAGGTAAATTTTCTTTCGAGCTTTGTTGTACGATGGTATAAGTACTAACGGCCGGATAAACTGTTGGCGTGAATAATGAGCTTGTCTTATCGTTGTCATCGCCGTCGTCGCGTGTCCCAAAAACTGCGTCTCAACACATCTTGTCTTGCAGTTTATTACAGAATGCCGGGTAATACGTACACTCGAGTATTACAGTCTATTTTATAGTTTATTTTAATGTGTGAAAATTGATCGAAGGGTTGTAAAAAATCGGAATAAACGCAGTTTTACGGATAATCGTTATAGTGTCGAGATTGACAATGTTGGAAAAGTACGCACAGCTGAATGAGGTTGTGATGGGTTTTTTCACTAAATTCATAGTGGCGACATAACAATTGCTAAATAATTCAATATCACCAACGCACGTCACGCGATGAATTTGTTCGAGCGATTTTTGGTCTCCGTACTCTGCTGTTTTTTGTTGTACTTTTGCAAACATGCTGTCGCAGAATGGATTGACGTACCGCAATTTTCTGACCAACACAAAGTTTATAGACAACCAGTAAGACTAGCTTTTCCAAAACAGACAACGCAACGGTCACTAAAGTTTTACAGTGACTCTGATCCGGATCTTTATCACTACCCACCAGTTGGAGACTCTACTTTTGTTCATCACGAGAATTTTTATAAGGTGACTAAATTTTTCAAGTAATACAATTATTTTTCAACCAATTTAACTTTTTGAATATTTCACTTAATTTTATCCTAGCGTTTTATCAGAATGATAACTTGCACAATTCTGTACAGACGGCATAAAAAAGATGTATGCTGTAGTCATTACTATCCCCGAAATTTTTCTCATGAGAAAGTTTTATAAAGTCTAAAAAAGTCTAAAAAAGTCTCCTAAAGTCTTACAAATGTTCGGATTTCGTACACCTGATTAATGATTTTAAAGAGTTAATAAGAGTTTTTAAAAATTCATAAAACCTTGTGGAGACTCAATTTTTTAGCAAAAATGTTCAGTTTTTTTTTCATTTTTTTTATTTTTTCTATATTGTTCATATAGTTGCTTGTATAGTTTTTTTACCATGACTTTTGGCGAGCGTGGATACCGATCAAAAAAGTCTTTAAAAATATTGAAAACTTTCATCAACACTTCATAACTCTTAATAACTCTTCATAACTCTTTATAAAAATTATTGTACCTTGTAAACATTGTTTAAAATTCAATAAGCAATTGCCTTACCCGTCTGAATATTTCGGTTACCAAATATCAGGTTTCACATAAATTTAAAAAATTTATTTATATAATTTAAAACTCTTATAAAGGTTTATTAACTCTTAAAAATCATGGTACGAAATCCGAACATTTATAAGAATTTTTAAGACTTATTTAGACTTTTAAAGAGTTTTTAAGAGTTTTTAAGAATTAGAGTGGCGCTTAAATTTCCGTAGGGGATTTATTAACATTAACTTTTCAAATTAGTATACATCATATTAAGACTAGATTTTGTGGCGCTCTTCGTTCAATATACTGAGGCTAAGCAAAAAAACTGCGTGTGTGTCTTTATTTTGTTTTATCCTAAACATCCACGTAGCTAAAAAGCTCTGGAAAGTGGAATTGGGAAAATGCTTGCGTACACATTTTCTTTCTTTTTTTTAAGAAAATACATCGAGCGCGTGGATGTACGAAGGTATCATTCAATAATAAGTACCCAATTATATGCATGTTTCATTTTTTGACTCATCAGTAAATAGACTAAAAACTGATAAATTATGCAGCACTGCTTATCAATCATATCATAACTGATAATCTATCAAAAAGCGTCTAAACTAATCAAGTTACTTAGTCCATCATTCTGGAGAAGCGTATACACCTGTATAATAACAGTATTCATATGTGGCTGAATTACATAAAAAATTATTCAGCCAAATAATAAAAAGATGATGAATAGTTTTATGGTTTGATGATAATTTTGATAAGTAGTAAGTAGTAGTTAGTAAATAAATAAAAAATTCGAAAAGTGCATTTATTGATAAGAAACAATGAATTTTAAAAACAATTGATGAAATAAAAAATGTGTGTAACGTTAAAAACATTTTGAACTTACTGGAAATTTATTCTTAATGTTGAAACTCATTTTTTTAATGACTGTTTGGCTACGTTCGTTTTTTTTCTACTTTTTTTGTTGTTAAAAACAATAGTTACCTTGATCACTTAGTCAATTTCGGCACGTATAAAAGCGCATTTTAAAAAGTTTTCGTACGTGACGGCCATATAAAAAATATAACATTTTTGTGAATTATCAATATTATTTTAGATCTTTCGATGAAAAGCTACTTTATATTAAAACCCGATAAATAAAATATTCCAAAAATCTGTGGTATTCAAAAAAATGTAAAAAGAATCAACCAAAGAAAATATAAGGTATAACAAATAAGGTCAGTCGGCTTGAAGTAGGTGTACACATGCAGTCGCGCTC
Organism: Trichogramma dendrolimi; assembly: GCA_034770305.1. Taxonomy (NCBI): domain Eukaryota; kingdom Metazoa; phylum Arthropoda; class Insecta; order Hymenoptera; family Trichogrammatidae; genus Trichogramma; species Trichogramma dendrolimi. The sequence continues at coordinate 519,366 of JAPMIB010000047.1, forward strand.
TGTAAACTCATCTCACCTAGCGCGTGCTCCATGAAATAATGTTTATGTGTCACTTTAGAACTTTAATTTTTCATTGTGATTGCGCGTGTTTTTAATATATCATCAGATACAATTTTATCCTGTAGATGCAATAATTTGCAGCATTAATTTAGTATACGAATTCTGATTCAAATCTTAATAATTCTGATTTGAAGATTTCGGTATGACCATTGATGAAATTGTTGTTTTTTACTTAAAGGGTTTCAATTCACAAAATGTTAGCAAGCAGCATGTAAAACTTCGTCCAGAAATTTTCCTTGACGATTTGATGGCATTCAATGATGGAACGATCGCCACCTTCACAACCGAGCGAATAATTAGTAGCATTATTGATAAGTACCACAGGCCGACGGATTTTAATAAACCTGAATCCTTTACCGATTACGACGATGTACATCACGTGAGTGGATTTAAATTTAATTTTAGTGAAAAAATAACTAATTCAATATCATCGAATTTGATCTTAGTTTGATGTTGAGCCTGTTCTACATACCTACCCATCGAAAAAATTTCTCGTTCCTACTTCAACGACAATCACTACGACCACTACGATGACGACTCCAACTCCCATTACTACTGCCAGGTCTGTAACTATTGCTAGTACCACTACTTCTACCGTAAAACCAATTATACGATCCAGTACAACAAAAAGTAAACCAACTAGTCCTAAACCTGATGCTAACCAAAGCAGTCACGCAGCACAGCTTTTTGATTACTTACCGATCGATTTACTCAAAAAAGTTCACAAGACTCTAAAATATCAACCGGCAACTATTAAAGGGAAAATCAAATTTCTTAAATCCTTTGAGCAAACATTAATTGGAGAGATAAGTACGTCTTTGTTGATTGAATCATATAATGATTCCTGTACGATTTTTAATTTTAACTTACCACACACGTTTTTCATGACAGAGACTCGATTAAATGCGGCTCTTAGCGTTGGGCCGTCCCGGAAACCCAGGGATGCAAGAGGCGATTGGGGACACGACGAGAGTATAGGATTCCCTTCTCTTGAGGGTACATTAATGGCCATTTCATTTTTAACTTTTGCTGTTTATTTAGTTAGATTAGTCATGGTAAGTCTTATAAAAATTAATAATTTTTAATATGTTTAAAGAAAAACTGTAAACCAAAGTATCTTAATAATTTATAATAAAATTTAGTTGCTTTTCCGTAACGTCGGTGGTACAGGGACAGCGCCCATCTTCATTGGCCGAAAAAAACGCTCTAGTGATCTCCATATCGAAGATACCGAAAGAATTCTTGGCTACTTGAGTCATCCTTTTGATCTTGATTATTCATGATATTTCGAAAAATTCTGACGCCTATGCATAAATTAATATAAGTTGAATTTGTTAGTATAATGGTTTGAAGGGATTTTAGTGAGCTGATAATAAACAATGATATTAATATCAATCTCTGTAAATTTTTTTTACTGTACAACGTTTCGTCAATGTATCATTGTCCTCTTCAGGTACACCTGAATCACGGAATGAAAAATGTTAATAAATGCTTATGTTACAAGAAATAAAGAAAGAAAAAATAATAAACGTAAGATTTTAAATTTGATCTACGCGAATAAAGCTCACAAGTCTTTTCCTACTTCATGGTCAAGTGAAAGTCGAGACTAAATAATAAATGTTGTTATGGTCATACTATTGGTTTAGATTAGCTTACGTCTCAACGAACAGTTTGTTCTATTAAGGTATCGAAATAATACCTTCTTTCTTGAAAATCAGTTCGGTTACATGGTCATGTTTATACATATAATAATCTTCACTAGCGCTTTATCCTCACTCGCTAACGCTCGTTCGGTATTTTAGACTTTTTTTGAGAAATTTCTGATTTCGATTGAAAAAAAGTACTATTATAGTTCTATTTAGTACTATTAGAGTATTGTTTTTTTTAGGAATCGAAATCAGAAATTTTGGAGATCCAAGCACTTTTTTTAGCTTCCCTGCGTAATATATTTATGATGATTTTGTATACGAAGCCTCATAGTAAGTATTTTAACCATAATGAAAATGTTGAATAAGTTCTTAAGTATGTTTTTTATAAAAACTTACATAAGATCTTATATGAAATCTTCGGTATAATTATCTACACTATTAGCTTTTACATACAACTCTTATGTATGCTACATAACTACCAGGGTTGCATTATTTTTAATTTAACGATTAAAAATTAAATTAAATTTAACAAATTTAATTTCAAACTGCTTAAATTAAAAATTCAAATTAATTGTTAATTTCAAACTGCTCAAATTAAAAATTCAAATTAATTGTTCATTTCAAATTGTCAGAATTAGAGAATCGAATTAAGTTTTAATTTAAAGTAACTCAATTTCATAAATATACGATACAATTTACGATCAATTGACAGCGAGTAGTTGTCCACCGTAGATTTCAAAGCGGTGTCGGACTTTTTCAATTCGCACATGTGCTTGGAAGTTCAAAATTTATGATATGTCAAAACATTGTTTATGGATGGATAAAGGATGAAGCCAGAAAATTTGAGTTAGCGATAAACGAACAAAAAAAATTTTTTTTTTTTCAATTTTTAAAAAAATTTTTTTTTGGGAAAATTTTTTTTTTTTTTTCGTATCGTTTGGTTGAGAAATAATTTATGATTGAAACTGTTTTGTGAACAAATTAGAAAAGATGATATTAATATTCCAAGTATATTACTGCCTAGGCCGTGAAAAACAAAAAAGTCCCAGAGTACGTGTAATTTGTATCCGAGGCGAAGCCGAGGCCGATAAACACGGGCTCTGGGGCTTTTTTTGTCGTGGCATAGGCCTGTGTACTATTATTCATACATAGTGGCCCGAAAATCGCTCTTCCGCTTTGCGCAGTGGCAGGGAAGTAGTCACTTTCGGGCCGCTGGTATGAAAATTTTTTTTTTTTGAGGGAACTACCTTAATTGTTACGTCATCGTGAAAAAAATTCGATAAAAATTATATATCAAAGAATAGAAGATAGTTGGCAATTGATTCCACAAAAAGAAATAATTTATGATTTAAACTATTTTGTGAACAAATTAGAAAAGATGATATTAATATTTCCAATAGTATATTACTGCCCTAGGCTGTGAAAACAAAAAAGTCCCAGAGTACGTGTAATTAGTGTCCGAGGCGAAGCCGACGCCGATAAACACGTTCTCTGGGGCTTTCTTTTTTCGCGACATAGGCCTGTATACTATTATTCATACATAGTGGCCCGAAAATCGCTCTTCCCGTTTTGCGCAGTGGCAGGGAAGTTGTCACTTTCGGGCCGCTGGTATGACAATTTTTGCTTCCTCATAGAGGAAGCTTTGTGACGGACCGATTTTCGACTTTCATAACTAATAATCGTAGAGTACTTTTACATATATATTCTTAAACTAGATCGAATTGCTGACACATGTCTGTATGTGTGTGTGTATGTGTGTGTGTGTGTTTTTTTTTTTTTTTTTTGGGAAGGAGGGAAATCCATTTACGGATTCAACGTGCAACTCTTGTGTGTCGCACGGATATGTTGGACTCGAGTAGTGTACTGTTGTTTGTGTACAAAAGTTGTGTGGGCGTGTAATGTGCCTCTCTACTAATACCGACTAAAACCCATCCTTATCTCCTGCCCCTTTTCTTCCCCGCGGGACCACCTTTAGGCATTACTTCGCGGGGGAGGCTCAAGCTGTGTGCTCACTTCTGAGGGGTTATCTAGTATCTTCATCGTCTTTTTCTCACCGCATCGTCCGGTCATCTTCTTCTTGCCCTCTCTTCGCTCCTCAGTCTTGTCATGACCGAGTGAGCGAAGGTGGACACTGCCAGCCAGTTGGATTCAGCCTCAAGCATGAATCCCACCAGCATCTCAGGCTCCAAGGGACCCCCGAAGAGGCGGTGGAGCACCTCTCTTTCTTCCGTAAATCGAGGGCAGCGGAAAGCGACGTGTTCGACGTCTTCCACCGCCGCCGGACATACCGGGCACAGGGTCGCTTGTGTCGTTATTGCTCCGACACAGGTATGACCTGAAGCAGCCGTGACGGTCAGGAGTTGCGTGAGGTGGTAACTTACCTCTCCGTGCCTCCTCTCAATCCACGGAGTGATGTTCGGGATGAGTCGGTGTGTCCACCGACCCTCCTCGAGCGGGTCCATGGGCCTGCCATTCCTCGATTGTCTTGGCCCGCTCCTCACTACCGACGCTTTCGAGGCGACGTGAGTACAGCCTCGAGCGTTCGTCGATGAGTAGTGTGAGCGGTGGTATGCTCGCGAGAACGTGTATGAGCTTCATGTGAGCTGCAAAAACCGCAGATCACTCGCAGGCAGGCACGACGATGAATCGAGACCGCCCGGCGGGCGTAGCTCTGCTTCTTCGCGGCCTCACTCCATGCCGGGGCACCGTATAGGAGGATCGAGTCAACCACGTTGGCGTAGAGCCTGCGTCGACTGCTCCTCGGGCCTCCAATGTTGGGCATAAGACCCAGCAGGGCGCCTGCAACCCGGTTTGCCTTGTCGCTGACGATGCGAAGATGCTCCTCGAATCGTAGCCTGGCGTCAATGTGCACGCCTAGGTACCGGATGCAGGGAGCCGACGTGATGTAGTGGTCGCCGGCTCTGACGGTGATGGTCTCCGTCTCTTTCCTACTGGTGACCAGGAGAACCTCGGTTTTCTGGTCAGCGGTCTGTAGCCCCAGTTCAGTTAGGGCTGCTCGCACTAGACGTATAGTCTCGTTTGTGTAAAACTCGACGAGGTCTAAGTGCTTGGCCACCACCGTGATTGCAATGTCGTCCGCAAATCCGACGATTTTTGCGGACCTCGGTAGCTCGAGCCTCAGGATCCTATCGTACATGACGTTCCAAAGAATGGGGCCAAGTACGGATCCCTGTGGCACGCCAGCCGTAACTTCGTAAGTCTCTGCCCCATCATCCGTGGTGAACTCCAGCACTCTGCCGCGGAAGTAGTTCGAAACCATCCGCTGCAGATAAGCCGGGACCTCCATTTGGCTCAGGGCGGTGAGAATTTTGTCCCACCGCGCTGAGTTGAAGGCGTTCCTCACGTCCAAGGTGATGATGGCGCAGTACTTCTTGGTACCCCGATGCCATCGTTTGCCACTGATGGCTGATCGTGCAGTGCTGAGAACGGTCTGTATGGCATCAACAGTTGATCGCCTCTTACGGAAGCCGAACTGCGAGTCTGCTAGGCCAGCAGGCCCTTCAGTGTGGGCTCCAGGCGACCAACCATGATCCTTTCGAGGATTTTACCCGCTGTGTCTAACATACACAGCGGGCGGTACGACGATGGTTCGGCGGCAGGCTTGCCTGGTTTTAGCATCAGAACGAGCCTTTGCCGTTTCCACCGCGCGGGGAAGCACCCCTCCCTGAGACACGCCGTAAAGACGCGGCGAAAGCTATCGAAACAAGCCTCGACCGCCGCCTTGAGGGCAGTGTTAGGAATTCCATCTGGACCAGGGGCTGCCCCGATCCTCACACGCCGATACGCCAATCGGAGCTCCTCCACGCCGACCTCGGGAATCAGGTGCTCCCCCAGTACCGGTGGGGCACCGATTAGCCGAGGAATGACCGACGGGAACAGCGTAGACACCGCTCGCCGCACCAGGTCAGGCGCGGTGGGGGGCGACGTCCTGGGTGCCTTGAGGCGGGACATGACCGTTCTGTATGGTTTACCCCATACATCGCGGTCTGCCTCGTCGCAGAGCTGCCTCCAGCAGAGGCGCTTGCTCACCTTTATCGCATCGCGTAGCAGCCTCCGGGCGTAGGCGAACTCCTCGCGACTGTGTGTGTGTGTGTGTGTGTGTGTGTGTGTGTGTGTGTTGTGTGTGTGTGTGGTGTGTGTGTGCGTGTGTGGGATGTGCGCAGTGATATCTCGATGGCGATAGTTCGTATCGTCACTGTAGATGTCTCATTTTATTCGTTTTGATGTAAGGAAGAAGCCAAAACATCTTTTAGTTTTGCGTTTGCGTAAGTATTTAAAAAGTTATGAGGGATTTTCGAGAAAAAAATTTTTTTTTTCATGTTTTTTTTTAGTTTTGTCATATTTGTTCTAAAACAAACTGGTTTTTTTCTAATAAAAGTATACTTTTTTAAGAAAGAGTTTTTAACATTTGATTTAAGAAAAAAGTGTAAAGATTCACCGTAAATTTGAAAAGTTTCGTTTTGAAAATGAAATTTGGTTTTTATGATTTTTTCTTTTTTCTTAGTTTTGTGTTGTTTCGTGTTCAAAATGTATGATGTGTCAAAACATTGTTTATGGATGGAGTAAGGATAAAGCCAGAAAATTTGATTTAGCGATAAACGAACAAAAAAAATTTTTTTTTTTTCAATTTTTAAAAAAATTTTTTTTTGGGAAAATTTTTTTTTTTTTTTCGTATCGTTTGGTTGAGAAATAATTTATGATTGAAACTGTTTTGTGAACAAATTAGAAAGTGATATTAATATTTCCATAGTATTACTGCCCTAGGCCGCGAAAAACAGAAATGTCTCAGAGTACGTGCAATTAGTGTCCGAGGCGAAGCCGAGGCCGATAAACACGTGCTCTGGGGCTCTCTTTTTTTGCGGCATAGGCCTGTATACTATTTTTCATACACAGTGGCCCGAAAATCGCTCTTCCGCTTTGCGCAGCGGCAGGGAAGTAGTCACTTTCGGGCCGCTGGTATAAAAATTTTTTTTTTTGAGGGAACTATATTAATTGTTACGTCATCGTGAAAAAATTCGATAAAAATTATATCAAAGAATAGAAGAACGATGGCAATTGATTCCGCAAACAGAAATAATTTATGATTTAAACTGTTTGTGAACAAATTAGAAAAGATGATATTAATATTTCCAAATTATTTTCAAGTTAAAAAAAAAGTATGAGGAAGCTACTTGCCAATACATTGGCAGCGGGTTTTTTTTTTGAGGGAACTACCTTAATTGTTACGTCATCGTGAAAAAAATTCGAAAAATTATATATCAAAGAATAGAAGAACGTTTGCAATTGATTTCACAAAAAGAAATAATTTATGATTGAAACTGTTTTGTGAACAAATTAGAAAGATGATTAATATTTTCAAATCATTTTCAAGTTAAAAAAAAAGTATGAGGAAGCTACTTGCCAATACATTGACAGCGGTTTTTTGATAAATCGAGCTAGCTCAGAATTATTGAATTTTAAGCTACAAAAGTTCATCGTACAAAAACCGCTGTATCTCAGCGAATCTTGCGAATTTTTAAAATCCGTAAACGGCATTTGAAAGGTGAGACAAAAACCTATCAGATACTTTCATGCAATTTTTTTTTATAGTTTATTTACTTAGCCGTTTCCTAGAAGAAACTAATACACTTTTCAATTTTTCAATTTTTTGTAACGTCGTTTTTTTGTATGTAAATAATTTTAAAGTATATACTTATACACTCCGCAACAAAATTATCGCAACAAAAAATTTCATCGAAATTTTGTCGATTTTCAAATGCTTCTATCTTGGGCTATATTTATCGTATCGACACGCTTTTTTTTTAATTTCTTGGAAATTTGTCTTCTTTAAATCTAGATAGACTACGATAAGATTGAGTAAATGTCCAGTTACCAGCAGTATTTGAGCGCGACACTAAAAAATTACTGAAAAAAATTGACTGTTTGAACGTGTACCAGTACCACAGTAATTTTTTTATCGAAATCTTACATACACCATCGCAAAGTACTCTTTTCAACGAGTAATTTAAAAAAAAAAGACCTCTCTACGATTTTTTAACGCCCTGTAGGTCGTTTTGAAGGTACCATTTAAAGTACGTAAAATCCCTGGTTTAGCTGAAATCAACACGATTTTCTGGGCATTTTGCGTACACAAATTGTACCTTCAAAACGACCTACAGGGCGTTAAAAATCGTAGAGAGGTCTTTTTTTTTTAAATTACTCGTTGAAAGAGTACTTTGCGATAGTGTATGTAAGATTTCGATAAAAAATTACTGTGGTACTGGTACACGTTCAAACAGTCAATTTTTTTCAGTAATTTTTAGTGTCCGCGCTCAATACTGCTGGTAACTGGACATTAACTCAAATCTTATCGTAGTCTATCTAGATTTAAAGAAGACAAATTTCCAAGAAATTAAAAAAAAAGGGTGTCGATACGATAAATATAGCCCAAGATAGAAGCATTTGAAAATCGACAAAATTCGATGAAATTTTTTGTTGCGATAATTTTGTTGCGGAGTGTATATACCGTTGGATTTGTCATAAAAAATCCTAAATTTTGGTAGTATCAAAATATTTTCTAGATTTATTCTAGGAGATTATTGCAAGAACGGACATTTAAACGTTCCTGGAAGGTTCTACAAACGTTTTTTGGACTTTTTTCTGTAACGTTCTAAGGTTTCCAATTGAAGGTTTCAGTAACGTTATAAAAACGTATCGTGCTATTAGGGCCCTACTGAAACTTCTGAGGTGAGATCTCACCTCAGATCTCACCTCAGATCATCCGGATCATGGATTACTCCAAAAATTGTATGAAAGGCTTTGCGCTTAGTTTAACCTAATGGGTCTTATACCCACTTTAGATGATTTCTATTTGTCAATAAATCTTTAGAAATTTTCCATCCCAAGAAAGACACTTCCCAAAATGCAATACGCAAAAAAGTTTTAAAATTCGTCAAAGAATTCATATGAGAATTTTTCCAGAACTTTAGAGATGGTATAAGTAAGTATTGTCCCAAAGTAGAGATTTCCCGGAAAACGTGTTTGAAAATTTCAAGCTGGGGAAGCGTGTGAAAATTTCAAACACGTTTTCCGGGAAATCTGGTCGGAGGAATTAGCTAAAATTTTTACCAGCTATTCAGGGGCAACAAAATGAAGGTTAATTCCATAGCCGTTTTTCGATATTCGATTTAGAAAAAAATATATAAATTAAACAAATTTTTCCGACTCTGTCGGTAAAAAAATGTGAGGTACAGACCTCCTTAAATTTAATTGGTTAATTTCACCAAATTTGATTAATTTTTTTATCAATTAAATGCAACACTGATAACTACTGACGTTAGTTCTCATGTGATGACTGGTTAAAACCAAAAGGAAACAATGTGTGGAAATCACTTTTTGCGTAGCAATTTGAGTAACAACTTAAACAAGATGTTCTCATGAAAGATCTTGAGTTCAGGTGAAGAATGTAGTACACATGATATTTTTCTTGGAGAACCTTTTTCCAATTATTTACATGTTTATAATTATGAACTTACTTTGGGACAATACTTACTTATACCATCTCTAAAGTTCTGGAAAAATTCTCATATGAATTCTTTGACGAATTTTAAAACTTTTTTGCTTATTGCATTTTTCGTGGAAGTGCTTCTTTCTTGGGATGGAAAATTTCTAAAGATTTATTGATAAAATAGAAAATAACTTCTAAAGTGGGTATTAAGACCCATTAGGTTAAACTAAGCGCAAAGCCTTTCATACAATTTTTTGGAGTAATCCATGATCCGGATGATCTGAGGTGAGATCTGAGGTGAGATCTCACCTCAGAAGTTTCAGTAGGGCCCTAATAGCACGATACGTTTTTTATAACGTTACTGAAACGTTCAAGTGGAAACCTTAGAACGTTACAGAAAAAAGTCCAAAAAACGTTTGTAGAACCTTCCAGAAACGTTTAAATGTCCGTCCCTGAATTTCGTTTCTGAATGTGTACAACGTGGTAGGAACGTTTAAAAAACGTTTTGACTGGGGAACTAAGCGGGTAATCCGATGTTACATTTACCGAAAATCATTGATCAACGCGCTAATTTTTATTGATTTCCGAGTGAAATACTTAGCTTTAATTTCCATGCATTGCCGCGATGACCGTCGATTACTTTTGTCGATCTGCCATACTTCGATGCTCGGTAGCTGCCGATGATCAACGGTGGGATGCCAAATTCCAAATGATGCGGTGCCACAGGTCGCCGATGTCACGAACACTGGTTGATGTGTCCGATCAGAGGTAAACTCATCGGATTAATGCACCCGACCTGGTTGGTAGTCGCGATGTCACCGACGAACACCGATGTACGTTGCTGATCTGCATTGTGCGAATAGGACCACCTTTTTCTATCTCTTATATTGCCGCTGTAGTTGTCGATCCCCGATGGTACTGCTCAACAAACTATAAAGATTCATAATTAATAAAAAAATTACTTTTTGATAGGTTACTTCAGTCAATAAAAACAAAATTTATTGATTCTGCTACGACTTGAATTTAGTCGGTATTATCATGCCAATGTTCAAGACGCTTAGCATCAGCTAAAATTCAGTTGTATCAGGATAAATAAACTTTGTTTTCATTGACTGAAGTATAACCTATCAAAAATTAATCTTTTTCATTAATTATAAATCGTTATATTTTTTTGAGCAGTTCCATCGGGGATCGACAACTACAGCGGAAAGGAGATCGAAAAAGCTGGTCCTATTCGTACATTGCGGATCAGCAACGTACATCGGTGTTCGTCGGTGACATCGCGACTACCAACCAGGTCGGGTGCATTAATCCGATGAGTTTACCTCTGATCGGACACATCAACCAGTGTTCGTGACATCGGCGACCTGTGGCACCGCATCATTTGGAATTTGGCATCCCACCGTTGATCATCGGCAGCTACCGAGCATCGAAGTATGGCAGATCGACAAAAGTAATCGACGGTCATCGCGGCAATGCATGGAAATTAAAGCTAAGTATTTCACTCGGAAATCAATAAAAATTAGCGCGTTGATCAATGATTTTCGGTAAATGTAACATCGGATTACCCGCTTAGTTCCCCAGTCAAAACGTTTTTTAAACGTTCCTACCACGTTGAACACATTCAGAAACGAAATTCAGGGACGGAAATTTAAACGTTTCTGGAAGGTTCTACAAACGTTTTTTCGACTTTTTTCTGAAACGTTCTAAGGTTTCCAATTGAACATTTCAGTAACGTTATAAAAACGTATCGTGCTATTACGGGGAGTTCAGGTGCAGGTCTCATCTTTGGATATGTTTGCTTATTTATAAAAAATATAGATACGATAAGAAATAAGAGTTGCAATACTAGTAGATGCCTCCTACGAATTCACAGTCGAACATGCGATACAAGTTTAAATATCATTTCCTATTATTTTCGAATCGAAGAAGATTCGATATCGCATAGTAGGTCTCACAGTGGTGCACTTAACCGGCTTGGCACACTATTGTGTGTAAAGATCGACGCAATTTCCGGTTATTCTGATACTAATATATCGAAATAGGTGATTCACGTCACTATAACTCGATTTTCAAAAAAATAGAATCAGTCAGTTCTCTCTTTTCACCATAGAATTATATTATACAATCCTTCTTGTATTACAGGAATAGTTGTTATAAGGTAAACTACTAGTAATCGGACCCAAACTACTTTTCAGATCTACGAGTTGAAATATGTTTAGAATAAAACGCTTTTAGTCAATCGATTTGGAAAAAAACACAAAATAGTATTAATTGTAGTTTTCACACAAACTCGTTTTCAAACGTTGGTATTGATTAAAACGTTAAAATTAAAGTTTTACAGAATACCTAGTTTCCGAAAACTAGACAAAAGTTAAAACTTTGGGTTCTAGTTATCGGACAATTATATGATTCATTTTTTGTAAATGCAACCTCTGAAAGTTTATAAACTTCATGAATCATAGTTAAGGATTTAATACCTAATACAAATGTCAATATCATTACGTCGTGGTACGAAGCACCAACTGAGGGAGTAGTGTCCGAAAAGTGTCCAAAAAGTATCTAAAAACTAGATTTTTCCCATTTTTTCTAGGAAATTAAATTTTAAGAACATTTTGACTTTTCAAGTGATTCATTATGCATATTCAACCGAAAGTTTATAATTTTCCCTATCAAAATGCATATTTTTAATGTAGCTAAAGTAAATAATTGTAAGCCGTACATACAAATGCGAAAAGAAGCAAATTAAAAACTAACTATTTTACCCTGGCATATTATCTAAACAGTTGTGGATACAGCGAAATGGAAATGATATTTTTCCTAAAATATGCACATGAATCAGTGATAAATCAGCTGCTGGGATACAGACCATTCAGTGACAATGTCAGAACACCTCATTACCAGCTCACCAAAATCCTTTAACGCTCATGTCCATACAACGTGAGCGACAAATAACTGTTACAAAATAAGTTTAAAAAGAATTAGACTTTATGCTAGTTTTCATATACCACATTAAATTTTCTTCTTTTAAAATATATTTCTTTTAAATATTAAAAAGGCTCGTTCAAGTTCTAATTTTTTTCATTTATATAAAATAAATAACTAACAGTAGATACAGCTTTATGTCTAAATTGGATCTTCATGAAATTTTTTGGTTTTTTATTTGTGGCTGAAATTGGGTTATTATCTCAACCCAAATATTATTAATTATGGCTTACTCAAGAATCAATCCGATTTTTCGAGATTCAACGGAATGTGAACTTGACTTTGCGGCAGCGAGCGAACAGTGTTGGACACTTGTTGCTCTGACTGCTTGTCACACACTTGGAAAAAACTTACGTTACCAACACTGGACTTTGGTACACTCTCAAATTGCAAACGTGTCATCGCACCTCGCTTAAACATTATTCAAGTATCAAACCAAACTCGATAGCTTACTGACATTTCAATCTATTTGTGTCAAACATTTTTATCAAATTGAAAAATATTATGCAGGCGGGTGTGGTGAATTCTTTCGATTTTAAACTGGTTGAGGAATTGGCAAAAAGTAAACATCGGAAATGCTACGATGGATTTATTCAATACGGCACAGCAGGATTTCGTATGAAGTTTGTACCTTTTACCACTCCTATAAATTTTCAATAATATTTTCCTCATCATCAAGTTTTATTTTTACGCTTTTTTTCTCTATTAAGGTTATCATATTATTTTATGAATCTTGAATAAATTAATTTTAATGACTTTTTTATGCATTTTACTATAAATATTTACTTTTTCAGAGCCAATATTCTTGAACATGTTGTATTTCGAATGGGATTGTTAACAGCTTTAAGATCTCAATTTAAAAAAGGTATTAATATTAGAGCTGCAAATATTTTTTAATATTATTTTAACATTGTTGAAAATTTGCTTTAGCTACTATTGGATTGATGATAACAGCAAGTCATAATCCAGAAGAGGATAATGGTGTTAAACTTGTAGATCCAAGTGGAGAAATGCTAGAATCATCGTGGGAAAAAATTGCCACACAATTAGCTAATGCAGAAGATGTGGAAGTTTGTGACACATTAAGACAAAATAATTAAAGAAAAAAATATTGATACAAATTTTTCAGCATCTGTTATCATAGGAAGAGATACTCGAAATAGTAGTTACACTTTATCTCTAGCTGCTATAAATGGAGCTAAAGCTATGAATGGAACTATCCAAAATCTTGAAATTGTAACCACTCCTCAGCTTCATTTTATGGTAGTTTGCACAAATACCAACGGAGTTTATGGGGATCCATCTATTGATGGATATTATGAAAAAATAAGTACAGCTTTCCAGACTGTTGCTGCAAATACAGAATGCAATAATAGTTTATACACACCCAAAATTCAGTTTGACGCAGCTAATGGAGTTGGTGGAATTGCTATCCAAGAATTTAAAAAACGCTTGAATGGTGTATTAGAAATTGATATTTATAATAATGGAAACGGGCAACTGAATTATATGGTAAAAAGTATAATCCTATTAAAAATTATTTTTAAAATTAATGTCAACTTAATTGGTACAATTTATTAGTGTGGTGCAGACTTTGTGAAAGTACAACAAAAACCACCAAAAAATGTACCATTGAATCCTGGCATGAGGTGTGTTAGTGTTGATGGAGATGCTGACAGAGTTATTTATTATTATACAGATGAAAAAAAAGATTTCCATTTATTAGATGGAGATAAAATAGCAACCCTAATCGCCGGATATTTTAAGGAATTACTTTTAGAAAGTAATTTGAGTTTACAGCTTGGACTTGTACAAACAGCTTATGCTAATGGAGCTTCAACAGAATATATTTCTGAAATTCTGGTAAGAATGTTAAATATTGTTATAATTATAGATATTTTAATGCAATTGTAAATTTAAGTAGTATCTTGTTAATTTTGCATCTTAGTTCAATTATATTGAATATTTATAGTACTTGAATTAGTTAGATTAGGAAGTAACTTTGAGTAAAAAATGTTTCAAATAATTTAAATTAAAAAGCCAATTAAACTAATAGCATAATTTGAAATCATTTTATTAATCAAGTTTTGAATAAAATGTAATGTGATTTTTATCTGGCCATTTTCGAAGATACATTGCCATAACACTGTATCTTAAGTAAAAATTTAGTTTTGTAGTTTCCTATTGGCAGAACTTAAAATTACATTGCCAAGACAAATTTTTAATTACAAAAAAAAAAAAAAACTGATGTAAAACGTTCGCCATATTGAAATTTATTCGGCAACTAACTGAGCAATTTTTTAAATAGCATTAAAATTTACAAGCTAAAAGTAAAAAAACACGGAAAGATACATTTTTTAAAGCCCACTTCGTTACCACGTATGTACTTCTGATGTCATTAAATGCCATGTGTCGTGCGCACATAGTCATAACCAAACAATCAATTTCGAAATGTTTCAACGTTGTGTTTTTTGTATCAGTAATATCTAAAAGTGAATTCAATTATTAAAAAGGCTTAGTTTCGAGCTACAGGCACTAGCCAAAATGAAATCCAACTCTTTTGCTCGGACCAAGAATCAAGTTTTATCGAAATTGACAACGACCGCGAATGCACATCATTTAATACCAGGACATATAAAAAATCAATCAAATACTATTGCGAGTGAGTGTGTTGAATCGTTTTCAGAGAAATTTCAACTTTTTCCTTACTATAGTGATCTTCCAAAACCACTGCTTCCTCCCAGTAAATTGCAACGTGATAGTATCAATGAAGACCCCAGTATGCGACTTGTGAACACAAAAATAGGGATTCAAAATGAGATCAACAGGTACTTGGGATTTTATAAAAAAAATGCAACAAAATTAGATAAAAATAAAAATGATTGCATCACAAAACTTCCAAAATATGTTGCAAAAGTAACAGAAATTTTAGATCATGATCCAAATCCAAGTTTCTCTGGATTGTACAATTGGTACTATAATGGTGGTACTTTAAATGGTATTTCACACGAATCAAAGAACATATTAGTATTTCCATTTGCTGATGAACTCATAGCTTTGCCACTCGAAGCTAAAGAGTATTCATCATTATTACCAAATTACAAAAAAGCTATCAAAATACCTATAAACAAAGAGATCTATTTCAAGTTGTCTGTGATGTAGTCAACAATTCAGGTAGAATTTTAACCAGACATAAAAACGATTGTAGTTTGTACAATATTTTTAATTTGAATAAAAGTAAATTAGAATTTATGAAAATAAGCAATCAAACGTCAGAAGTACCTTATATTTCAGTTGATTTAGATCCGTTGGATGTAAATCGTTATTGCACCGTAAATGTTGATAGAAAAATATGTATATGGGACATCACTTCATGTAAGAAAACTGTAAAAGAGACTAAATTATATATTCAACTCAACAAATACACATGTCTAAAGATATAAAAGATAAGTGGGCTTTTTTGAAGTATCATGACTTTAATAACAATATTTTGAAGTATACCGATAGACACTGTGTTACTTATTACGACACAAGAATATCATTTAATAAATCTTGCTTAAAGATGTGTCCAAAAGATTTACTTGAAAATTGTGAATATATTTCTGCTTATGCAGGTAGTATAAAAAGTGAGTTTTATTCCTATATTGGATCTAATCATAATATTTGTTTACTTGACAGTAGGCAACCTGATAAACCAATAACAAAAAAATGGACTCATCAGTTTAAAAGTAGTCCTTTTATAACTGATGTTTGTTTTAGAGGAGATTCAGAATTTGTTGTAATGGCAAGTCAAATTTCTGGTGAAACTGGAATTTTATTGAATACTTGGAGCTCTTCAGAAAATCCACCAGATTCGAATAGTACTCCTTTCAGCCCTCCCACAAGTATGGAAACTCTGACAGCTCTACAATCTCAAGGAAAGTGTCTAGACCCTTATTTTAAAAAAAGACTGTCTTTTTGTAATACTGGATGTATGACTGTCATAGACAACCAGACTCAAGATATTTATCTTTTAATTCAAAACTCCATAAATGATATTTTCTATCAAGGAATTAGTCATCATGAACCATTGAATCTATATTCATTAGAAAACTGTAAATCATTGCATAAACTAAAATTATGGGAGAGTCAAATTCATAAAAATAGTTATTACGATATTCATTCTCCACTAGTGGTTACTAAAAGATTAAGTACTTGTGATACATTCTTAAATTTGACAAATAACAAACTCAAAGCTCCAAAAAAATTGAACGTAGAAAAAAAATTGGAGTACATTCCTTCTTGGCAAAGAACTGTTGCAGAATTGGAATGTTTTGTTGATATACTTGCTCCAGAACTTATAGCTCGATGGGATGTCATGCAAGAATCTCAATCCCTTGCAGTTAAAAATGCACCTCATCAGAAAGTTTTATCTTGGCTTCAAAATCAAGTTGAAACTGTCCCTGCTGATGTAGATATTCCTACTCCTTCTTTTGAAACATTAGTTAAACAAGAAACACTGACTCAACAAGACACAGAAATTTCAAGAATCCACAATGATGAAGAAATCGAATTATTTTTACCCAAAGTTAAATCACAATCTACAAAAAATTTAAAAAAAAATAATAAGCGAATTCCTGGATTTTAGATTTAACTAACTATTAAGTGCTAATTGAATTTTATATTTTTAAGGATAATTTTTAAATTAATTTGTTTAAGTAAAATTAATTTTTCAAACTATTATATTTATAAAAATATAATGATTTTTCAAACTGTTAAATAATATTTTCAATAGAGAGTTCCTGTTGCATGTGTATCTACTGGTGTGAAACATTTACATCATAAAGCTTTAGATTTTGACATTGGAGTTTACTTTGAAGCTAATGGTCATGGTACTGTTGTCTTTAAAAAGACAGCAATTGAAAAAATTCAATCAACTGCAAAAGAAACAAAGTAAATGAAATATTTTTTAATTAATATATAGAAATTTAAAAAAAAAATTCATTCATTTTTTAATTCAAGTATTCCAAGATCACAACAAAAAGCTGCTCAAAAGTTAAATTATCTAATTAATGTAATAAATCAAACTGTTGGAGATGCAATTAGTGACATGCTGTTAATTGAATTGATTTTGGGTTCAAAAAAGTGGGATATTGTTGCATGGGAAAAGAGTTATGTAGACCTTCCTAATAAACAAGTGAAAATAACCGTGAAAGACAGAAGTAATATTGTTACAACTGATGCAGAGAGAAAATGTGTTAAACCAGAGGGTCTTCAAGATCAAATCGATAAAATAGTAAAAAAATATAAAAAAGGAAGATCTTTTGTGAGGTGAATTTTACTTTTACACTGATTTACACATTTTATTTATCATTTAAAAAACCAAACATCATATGTTTTAATAATTTTAAATTAACAAATTTAAGGCCATCTGGAACTGAAGATGTTGTACGAGTATATGCAGAGTGTGATAGTTCTTGCAATGTAGAAAATTTAGCTGCAGAGGTATCCCTCGCTGTATATGAACTGGCAGGGGGGGTTGGAGACAAACCGACCAAGCCGCAATAAGGTGGAAATTTCATAATAAATGATTCAATTATTTGTTCAATTACTCTAATTGTCAAGTCTTATTGTTAACGATTATTATTTAATTTATGTGTTTATGTTTATGTGTTTTACATTATTTCTAACTGTAAACACAAATTTTGATACATTCTTTACAATTTTTATTGTAATTATATATTTCTTATATGAAAATTAAATAGTAATTTGATAATAAATATTATTTCTTTATTAATATATAGATGCATCTCCTTTTAAAAAAATTCTGATTCTATTCTAAATGTAATATATCTAATTAGAATAATTTTTTAAATAAACTAATACAGTGATAACTGCTTTACTCAAAAACTTGGTTATTTCGAAGTATATTGCCGATCCCGCCCTAGTAAAATTCATTACATCACGAGATAGAAAGTAAGAAATCATGCCAAAACCTTGTGTAAAAATTGAAAGGTGATCCTCATCATTTCCATTCTTTCATAAAATTAAATCAAAATATTTTTGACAATATATATTAATGAGAAATAGACAAAAATTCTCAAATTTTTTTTTAGATAGTGTACATAATAATGTTGTGAATTTTTATAAAAAGTAAAAAAGTCTATACACTCAGCACTGAAGTGCAAAATGTGACCCATGGAAGAGTAAAAAGTTCATTATACGCTTTTCAAAAGTAAAAATTAGCGAAATTTTCCTTTTGGGTGGCGGGCCTACGACCGAAAAGAACAAACTCGCGATTTCAATTGTTTGTTTCAAGTCAATTGTTTTTCCTATTTAGAAAACTCATAAGAAAATCAACGTTCAATATCAAATCCGTAATAATGATTTTAACTAAAATATAAAATGTATTTTTGTGCTACCCCAACCTAAAGTAACATTTTGCTCCCGTTGAGCAAAACCAAAATGTTACTTTAGGCTGGGGGATTCACAAAAAATTGTATTTGCACCTATGTAGCGAAAAAAGAAAGTCTCAGAGCACGTGATTATCAACCTCGGCTTCGCCTCGGCTGATAAATTACATGTGCTCTGAGACTTTCCAGTTTTTCACTCCCTAGGTGCAAAATATACTATATTTTAGTGTTGCTTACTGCGCAGCTTTTGTTTCGTCGAATCGCTAAATTTGTAACTCGCTGTAAAAGTACCCAAATGAATCTAGAGATAGTACCTATATTACACAACAAAGGAGTAAAAGTAAAGGATGTAATGTGATATGTCTCAGATCACACGTGATTGTCACCCGAGGCGGAGCCAAGATATAGGGTAAAGTGGCTAGTTATAGGCCACCTAAGAAAAATTTTCACTTTGCTTACTTATAGAAATTGTGCATAAAATAAAAAAAAATGTCTGAAAATAGCTTCTAAAAGCAAAAAAGGTAACCTTTCGAATGAATATTATACTTGACATAAAAAGCTAATAATATTTCTCAAGAAGTGATTAAAGCAAAAAAATGGGAATCAACTAGTTATGGGCCACCCTGCTGGGATACCAATGATTCTGAACTAAGGACTGGGTTCAATTTTTATTTTCGAGCACTGAACGTCTAAAAAAGAACATACGTGTTTCAAATGTATGAGGAAACTTCTGTCATTCGTAAAAATTAAATTAAACCGTTTAAATAAATATTATTAAAGATAATTACAGGTGGCTCATAACTGGATGGAAAATTTTACCGGATAGCCCAGTTGTGGGCCAGGGCAGAGTTATAAATCCTAAAAAAAAAAAGATTTTGCAGTCCATAAGTAGAGCTGTTCATTTTTTCTGAACGAATAATATTAATAGAAATAGGGAAAAAATTTTAGAGTCAAATTTAATTTTTATTTTTATTTATTCAAATAATAGCTCACAGTGGCCCATAACTGGGGGGGGGGGGGGGGGGGTGGCCCATAACTAGCCACTTTACCCTACAAAGGAATCTTTTACATACTTCTAACATCTATAAGTTTTTTATAGTTCAGTATGCAAAAATAAAATACGAATTTTTCCGTCAATAATCAAACAGTTTCATTAATAGGCTGTTTTCACAGTCCTCAGTGACGGTCAAAAATCGAGCAGCTGATTTGACTGGAGGCCAAACAAAGCGACCGCCCATACTTTACATGTTAAAGTTGGTTGGTAAAAATACTTGTAATTAGACCGTGCAGTAAAAAATAAACAAAAATATCTGGAGAAAGCGGAAATCCTCGTGTATCGAAATATCGAAGCGGTTTTAGTAAAAGTCTTTAGTTTGTAAATAAAAAAATGTTGAAATTTCGGCTTTTTGTCTGCGATATTGTCAATAAACTCTAATAAAATAGTTAAAAGTGGTTATTCGGGTTGAAATAACTCTCAAGCGGGGAAGTTTTTATTCTTTCAAATGACCAACAAAAAATCAAGAACAAGCGTAATTAAGAATATTATCTTTACACCAATAGCAACTTGTGTTGGAAGACGAGTGAGATGATTTTCATAATTTTTCGGAATTACGCTTGTTTCTTGGTTTTTTCGTTGGTCATTTGAAAGAATAAAAACTTTCCCGCTCGAGAGTTAGTATTTCAACCCGAAAAACCACTTTTAATAACTATTTTATTAGAGTTTATTGACAATATCACAGACAAAAAGCCGAAATTTCAACATTTTTTTTATTTACAAACTAAAGACTTTTAATAAAAACCGCTTCGATATTTCGATAGACGAGGATTCCGCTTTCTCCAGATATTTTTTGTTTATTTTTTTGCTGCACGGTCAACTAATTAAAAGTATTTTTACCAACCAACTTTAACATGTAAAGTATATGGGTGGTTGCTTTGTTTGGCCTCCAGTCAAATCAGCTGCTCGATTTGTGACCGTCACTGACGACTGTGAAAACAGCCTATATCATTCTTCATGAGGAAGCTCTTTGCCAATAAATTGGCAGCGGTTTTTTTTTGAAATTGACAAGGAAAAGTAATTTATAATTTAGATTATTCTTATCAAAAACGAGCAACGTGAATCCTAGCCGCGCTTTATCAGAAAGAGTTTTTTGGAACTATGTTCTCTTTAGAAGTGTGAATTTAACTCTTTGTGGTTTAAGAGGATGATGCAATTAGCCCAAAAATCCAAATTTTAATCCCGTTTTAATAAAAGGCTCTATGACAAGCTTTATTTTAATGATTTCAAGGTAGCTACTGTAGAGCCTTTTAGATAAATATTCAGTGAAGATTCCGAAAACTGGATTGAAATTTTGATTTTTGGGCTGACTTCGATATCAGCATACACAGTTTTAAATTGTTTTCGCAAAGTGCCATCTTTAGCCGAATTTGATTTTAATTATTTTTACGCTACGGGATGCGATGGTAGCGTCATGCAGAATTGAGCTCCGAAGAGACATCTTGCTGCTTAATAAACTGGAAATAGCACTTTATTGTACTGTTCTGCGGTGCATCATCGTGTAGCTAAGAAGTTTCGATGTGTGACAATAAAACCATATCTAGCAATAGCTCGCATTTCTGCTTGAAAACATCTACTTGGTCTGCGATGTCGATTTTTGAAAATCATTTGATACGTATTTTATTGTTTTTCAATTAATCCCCCTATTAATTAAGGTCATTTATAAAAATGAGTATGACATCGCGTTCACTTAAAAAATGTTGTACCTCTATTAATTATTGACTCATGAAAAAACAATAAAATAAGGGACTTATAATTTTACATACCAGCGGCCCGAAAGTAGCATTTTCCTGACGCTGCGCTAAACGGAATATTGCTATTTTCGGGCCACGGGGTATGTAAAATAGCATACCGTCCTATACCGGACGGTATAGGCTATAGGACCGGAGGCTATAGGACGGCTTCGCCTCGGTCGCTTATTTCACGTGCCTGGGACTTTTCTGTTTTTCCCGGCCTAGGACAGTAATATACTATTAATAAATTTGCTGCGCGCTTAGCGACAACCAGTAATTATAATGTTACATCTCAAGCTTTTAAAGGTGGACGCTTATGGAAGGTCAGGCTTTTATACACTGATAGAAAATTCGAGCATATTACCAAGAATTCGCTTAGATTTGTGGCGAGGATCACAGTAATTTATGCAATAAATAGTACAGCGAACATAGCTATGGCGTTCGTGTTTCTTCTCGTGCCGGCGTAGCCGATACTCGTGCACATACTGTGCTCAAAAATGCTTTTTGGGCACTTGTTGCATAAATAACTTAATGGAATGCAACATAGTTTTTGAACATTGAGTTTAATTGCGATTGTATTGATTTCCAAGTCATAAGCAAATGTATACATATGTATGTATATTTTTCCATGGTAGTTATGACAACGGTACCTATAATCCACCAGTAACAATTTCTGAACAGCAGGAACCCGACATTCGCTTTTCTTACAAAGCGTTTACGAACATACATCTAAAAATGTGGCAAGATAATCAAGTTAAATTTGATGTTTCTCTTTCGTAAGTGCTTTACTTCAAATAAACTCATTAATTTCAGATGGATCGTTTAATTTTTTAAGTTTTGTAGTCAAATGGAAATGAGATCTGGTGAATATTTGATCGATAAATTAGATATGATAGAAGATACTAAAGGAAATTCAGGAGATCGCGGTCGTCTATTGGTGACGAATCTTAGGATCATGTGGCATTCTATTGCCTATCCACGCGTTAACTTAAGTACGTTTGAAAAGTTGTAAAATATCTACATCATGTAGTGCTGAAATGACCAATGACCATTTTATTCAAGGCATTGGATTTAATACTTTTGACAACGTAACAACAAAATTTATTAATACGGTCAGTAATTTTATGCTAAAAGAAATTTGTTTACCTCGTTAAGAAATTTGCATTTCATGTAAGAATTAGAATCAAAATGGAATTCTTTTGTATTAAAAAAGTATACATGTATCATGAAACGTTCATGATGACACATGTTTTTAATTTTCATGATCACCTGAAGATTAACTTTCTTGATGCTGTCAATACAACAAATTTCTTTTGGTGTAACATCATATTTTTAATGATAAATAAAGATCAAATTTTTAGTTATTTGGAACTACTACCCAAGCTTTATATGTATTAACATCTTACAAAAATTGTCGATATGAGTTCATATTTAGTAATATGAATAATAGAAGTTCTCGTCATTACACCTCTGTTATGGGAGTTTACAGAGCTTACGTTTCATCAAAAATCTATCGAGATATCAAATTAAGAGCTGGAATCATTCTAAATGGTAGATTATCTATATTACCACAAGAAATAATTGAATTAACAACTGCAGGAGTTTGGAATTTGTCTACAGATCAAGTAAAGTCTTCTTTCAAAATATTTATATTTTTTTATTAATTATAAATGTTGTTATACATATTTTACAATGTCTGTAGGGAAATGTTGGAACTTTCATTATTTCAAATGTCAGAATTGTGTGGTATGCAGAAATGAATGAACAATTCAATGTTTCAATGCCGTATTTGACAATAAATTCAGTAGGCTACTTTTTTTAACATCGTTATTAATTCTATACTTATAATAATTAAATAATGAAAAAAGCACGTTATGTATATTCAGATTAATATTAGATCGTCTAAATTTGGACCAACTCTTGTTATTACTACTACAGAATCTTCAGGGTCATTTATCTTAGGGTTCAGAGTTGATCCCAATGAAGAACTTCGCTTTTTACATAGCAAAATAACTTCCATTTATGAAACTTATAGTAAATCTCCAATTTTTGGCGTTGAATATACTTTTGAACATGAAGTAATTGTTATTTAATCCATACAATATTACGTTAATTTATTCAATAATTATGTACACATTTAACATTTTTACAGTCGATTAATCAAGCTGAAGTAGTAACAGAACAAATTACAGAAACGGATATTACTGGAGATGAAATATCTAATGTTTTTAGTGTGTACTTTTCTGAAGGAGAAGTTAAACAAAGAAAACCAATGCTAGCCCAAAATTTAGGACTTTCATTTGAGGAACCTAAGGAAGGGAGTACTTTGGAAATGTTATGGGAACTGTTCCCAACTAATAAATAAGTTGAATCTAACTTTAATAATTTAAAAAGATTACAAAAAATTACTTGTCCAAGTTAAGAACAATATTTTCATATTTACGAATAACAAAATAATTTTATGTGCTTTTTAAATTGATATTCTTTTCTTATTTTTAATAAAGCTTAATTAAATAGCATTGTAAATGCAATTATATTGGCGTATTACAAATAATATTATATACACAATTTTGCAAGCTTTATATATTATCCATATTAAGCACTGATATAAATTTAACTTGGTCTACAATTGAGTGGTAAGCTCCCACTAGGTGATTGACGACCCTCCACATCATCTTGATTATTACCTTGTGCAGGTATTCTGTAACCCATATTGAAAAGCATTAATTCAAAATGATCAGTATTCATGCGTACATAATTTGCCATTGCTGCCTCATGTAAATTTTCAACTTCCAATACATTAGCAGAACCATCCTAAAAGTCATGATTTGTTGATTAATTTTGAATTGATAAATGAAAATAAAAATAAATCAAACAGCACCTCTGGTAAAGGACTCCATAGTTTAATTACTGGATCTATACCACTAGTTGCTAACAAACATGTTGACGGGTGAGGTTGTAAACAGTTTACTATTCTCTGATCCCCTTTTAGCACTCTTGCTATATTTGTGGTACATCTATCCCAAATGAAGAATGATCCATCATCTGATCCAGCCACAATATATTGCCCATCACTAAAAATATTAAATTAGTAAAAAAATAATTTTTTATGCATTGATGGATTAATCATTCATTTTGTATGCATAAAATTTCCAGAATTTTGCACCCAGGGTGTTTCAGATTAAAAGCAAGGTACACAATAGCATAAATAACTATTAACTTACTCTCCAAAAAAATTGGCTTCCTTAATATCCGTGATAGTGTTACAATGACCACATAAACGCATTTTATAATCAAATGCCTTTTCACGCCATTCTTTTTCATAATCTGATGTTCTAATATCATTAATTTGCTTAGAATTTTCCGGTTTTCCTAGAGTTAAAGCTTCTTTTATATCTTTTCGCAATGCTTTACATGATGAGTTATTTTGAAATTCAGGAAATTTTTCTCCAAAATTTTCCATAACAATGCGAGCTTCGTTAATCCTATTCAAACTAAATAAACACTTTGCAAGCCTAAAAAAATCCAAATATAATTTGGATGTTTAATTAAATCAACAATTTGAGTACAAAAATATTAATTTTACCTAAAATGAGCTTTTACGTGTTCAGGATCTAATGCTAAAGTTGCACGGCAATCACGCAAGGCAGCATAACAATCACCATCCCTATATTGAATACAATTTATTTAATTGTTACAAGATTGGTAATTGATAAGTTTAAATCAAAACTTGCCATGCCCTCCTAATGTAGGTGCCAGCTCTATTAGCATAAAGCATTGCAGAATATGGACACAAGTTTATTGCTTCATTATAATATGTTATTGCACTGGCATATTGTTCTTCTTCAAATGATTTATTTGCCTGTAAAAGATTTGATTGATAAAACTAAAGAAAATCTATGAGTGATACAAAATATTAAATATCATTCTTTACTTTTTGATGTAATTCTTCAACTTCAGAACTTAATTCGCTAATATTCAATGCAGACAAATCTTCTAAAACTACAGGATTATTGATTTCGTCTACACTGAGTTCATCACAATTTTGCTCTGCATTATTTTTATCTAAATTAAGAATGAAGAAGTATTTACAAGTTATAAGTTTTAAATATGTAAAAATCAAGAAATTATTACCTATTTCAACAGGAACAATAAAAGTTTTTGAATTATTTCGATTGTTTATATCAAAAAGATATATTTGTTCTCCTCCCATATTAACTAGTAGCTCATCTCCATTGTCATTGAAAGTTAAGTATGTTGTAGAGAAACGTTTACAAGTGCCACGATGCCTTAAATGACCTGCAATGAAATATTGCACACAGCCCACTGGTATATTATCTTCAGGGTCTCCTTTGCCTAATGCTAAAGATGTACCATTCGTTGCATATGACAAAGGTCTCTGAATAGTGATAAATTAAAACATAAAAAATTATACGTTTTTTTCTTTGTGTTGAAAGCTAAATCAAGAATCTTACACTAGATAGTTTAATCATCCTTCGATCGTACATTCGTACATAAGCATCATTAGCACCAACAGCAATTAGTTCAGGTCTTCGTGGGTTGACATTGACACATTTTGCTTCAATAAAGCATCCTGTATGATTGGCAAGACTCACAAGGACTGTTCTCTGATCAGTGTTCTTACAAGAATGTGGTAAACGTAAATCATATTGCATTATTATTCCGTCTTCAGAAGCACTCCAAAATAAGAAAGGAACACCAGGTGCTGTAGCACATCGTTTCACTCGACCAAGATGACAGGTGCATATGAGCATTGTATCAGAACTTGAAATATTATGAACTCTAATCTTGTAGTCACCAGCTCCTGTTACCAAAATAGAATCATTTGATTTTGGCATAAACTAAAAATAAAATAAAAATTGTCATCATCATTTATCAGAATATATTTTTATATTTCAGTCATAATACTTTATAAAAAATTGTTTTTGAATATACAGCACTTTATACCTTAATTTTGTGAATAATTACCTTAACCGTGAAAATATTACCACCATGACCAGTTGGTAGAATTAGTTTTTTTTTATAACTAAATGGATCCCATAATATTACATTCATATCATCTGATGCAGAGGCAAGAAGACTACAAACGTAAAAAAATTATATATTTTCTGACTTGATCTCATTGAATTTTTTAATATTTAAAAACATTTATTCACTGACTTGCCACTTTCATTCCACTCCAAACAATTAACACATCCTTCATGACCTTCAAGTTCCGTCTCCAAACCTAATCGTTTTAAAAAATTTGGAGTGATTTTGAGTTCTCTGTTAATGCTTCTTGCTGTTGACTCCTTATATAGAATTATCAAAAATTAATACATTGACTTTACGAGTACAAGTTATATTTCAACCTACCTGTATTTCTCTTTGTCGTATTAAGTTTAGAATTCCTTTTCTAGGTTTTCTTTTTTGAAACAAATCCATTTTCATAGTATCAACAAAATTGTGTTGAGAAAGATATTAAGATACCACATTAAATATCTAAAAATATTGTAATGGATTGAGAAAGGTAAAATGTGAAATGTGGTTTTCAATTGTTCTCACATTCGCTAAACATACTAATACATAGATTATACATACTAAAATCAATTAACAAACGTTTGCAATAAGCTGTATAACAGTAAATTAAAGGAAAATTTTAGAATATAATGGTGTAAAAAATTGTCTAAAGTTATCAAACTTAACAGGCATCACAATTTATAATTAGATTCTCATTTGTCACTCTTTAATCTATGTCGATTTTATTTAATATATATAATAATACATTAGCCTAATTAAGTAAACATGATCCATTCATTTCACGATAAACTTGTGCAGAATCCCGCTTGTGCTTGTTTTTGAAAAACTTGATTCAATATATCATACTATAATAACAAAGAGCAGCTTTTCGTTTAATAGTTAAAGTCTATATAATTGATAGTTTTGCGATATGCATGCACAATTCATCACTTTTGAGCCTAATTGATCTTAAAATTTTCTTTAACTTTGCGTTATTCTATTCAAGTACTAGATTTCATCATTGTAAAATATTCATGAGCCTGGTTTTGTTTTCATGTTTACAACATTAAAGATGAAACTATTTGTTGTGGATAGTATGTTCAATTTATCATATTCTACGTTATTTTAGGACAGAAAACACTAACTATGATCATTATTTCTTTACGCGCAACATCGCACTGTCACTAGATTTATACATACCATGATATAGACATTACACATGTCAAATTTACACATATATCAGGCCATCAGTATATACACAAACAAAATCAGTTATAATATCTGAAGTGCGTTGATATCGGCGTTTGGCAATTGGCAGGTTAGTTACGAGACTGCGTACAACAGACATCAAGATTAACTAATAGATACTCTGTATTTATTTTTATTGTCAATTTTTTTTGTAAAGTGTACAGTTATATTTTATGTAATCTAAGATTTTTATGCTGTTTGATAAGGAGATCAAAATGAAGCCAAATTCAACAATTTTACTCGAACGTGGTCTTACACCGTAGCATGTTTTAACTTTCACAGCACTTAGGTTTTATTTTTTACTATCAATTTAAAAAGTTTAAACTTAAAATTTTAATTTTAATTTTAATTTTGTTAAATTGTATTTTTTTCTTTTTTTTAAATAAAAGATTTTAGATGAATTCCGTTCAAAAATCAAGTCATTTAATATTTTTCTTTCAGATTAAAGAATTGTAATTATTAAATTTAATAAATTATGAAGCTGCAGTGTAATGTTATAAATTACCAATAGATTATTGACAACTGCTCCTATTACTGGACAAAGAAGAGCTCAAAAATCTTGCTTGGCCTTTTGTAGAACATCAAAAACAGAAGATAATGTTTATATGTTGATACAATCACAAACTAATAAAATGGGAACCAAGTACAAGGTAGCATAGCTTTAAATTACAACTATATAAAAATTAAATATAGTTGAAATATCTTTTCAATAATTTATTTTTTGGCTTTTAGATAAATAATAATATTGAAAAAGTATTTGTTAATTTCTTAAAAGAAGGAAAAGCAACTATAAGGATAGTTGAACCACCACTTGATATTAATATTAAAGGAGATCCGTTACAAGTTCATCTTTTTATGGATGTTTTAAAACTTTATCTGACCAAAAAAATTACTTCAGAAAAATTTACATTAATTCCTTCCAATAAAAAAAATTTATTAGTTCAAACAAAAACAAAAATCACTATAAAGAAATCATGTGAATATCCTGTTTTGAAAGGATTTCCAAGAACTACAGAAGAATTAAATTTAATTGGGCTTCAAAGAAAATCATTTGACCGTCAGATCTTGAAGTTACAAAGTTTAAGGATTTTGGATTTATCAGAAAATCAATTATCATCTCTTCCAAAAGAATTAGGAGATTTAACCCAATTTGCGAGAATTGAATCTATCCAAAAATCAATTGGGAAAATTTCCAATTAGAAAATGGTCTTGGTTGAAAGGAACTAAAATCATGACAAATTTGTGTTTACTAAATTTAAGTGGTAATCATGTAAGTATATATTTATGTTAAACCATTCTTGCTTTGCATTCAATAATTTAAAAGTAACTTTTCTTGCAGCTAACTGTGATTCCAGACTCCATTGGTAAATTAGGCAGTTTAGTAACATTACATCTTGATAATAACTGTATTCGTGCTTTACCTCAAGCAGTAGGAAAACTGCATCGTCTCAGAATTTTAAATTTATCAAAAAATCAGTTATCTATACTGCCAGGCAATATGAAGAACTTGAGTTTATCAAAACTAGATATTTCGTACAACTGTTTTACATGTCATAACAGAGATTTATTACACAACTCATTGGGAGTACAGTCTTTAGTTGATTTAGCTGGACAAGTTATAATTAAATATGGGTAAGGTAATTGCACAAATTAAAAATTTTTATGAAATAATAAAAATTGTTTTTCTATTATTTGCAGGATTAGTTATGATGCTAGTTTAATCCCTTATACATTGGTTCCATATTTAGATAAAGCTTATTATTGCTTATGTGGTCAAGCATGTTTTAGTAGTTACCTTAGGAAATTTGTATCTTTAAATTTATCTGATGTTGCAACAAATATAACGTTTTCTAATGATACTGGAAATAATGTATATTTTGATGCATACATATGTTCTGAAAAGTGTTTTAAAAATATAATCGATTAGTTTAATCTCTTATGAATGTTATAAACATTCTAAATACTGATTAATCTTTATTGAAATAATATTATAATCATTCTTTATTATTAAAAATAATTAAAAAATTTTAAATTGATAATAAATAAAATTCAAGTATATTATTTTTTTTATTTTTTTGAAAATTGTTAAAATTATCATTTATGCTGTATGTATTTAACAAAAATATTAAAAAAAAAACTTTCAAAACAAAGTAAATTAAAATTTTAAAATCAAAATTGAGTCTCGCACTATCTAAGGCTCCTCTATTAGGCATTTTTTTCCGTACAAGTTTGACCGCGAGGGGGCAGACGTGTTTTGGGTATTCCTGCGTATTTAATATATCTATGTATATCTATAGACATATGTACACAAATGTATATAGATATATTAAATACACAGGAATACCCAAAACACGTCTGCCCCCTCGCGGTCAAACTTGTACGGAAAAAATGCCTAATAGGGCTTTTTCACAGTCGTCAGTGGCTGTCATAATCGATCAGCTGATTTGCCTGGAGGCAAAACAAACCGACCGCCCGTATACCGTATACTTTATATGTTACAGTTGCTTGATAAAAGTACTTGTAAAAAGTTTACGGTTGTTGTAAAAAAAAATAAAAAATACCTGGGCGTAGTATACAACCTCAAGATTACGTACATATAATTTTTTGTCGGAAAATATTTACGCTTTGTCAAAAAAAAAAATCATAAAAATTAAGAATTTTTTAAGCTTTTTCCATGCGACTGGGTCACTTCAAAGTAAACCATTCATGATAATATTATGCAAAAATTGAATGTTACAAGTTCTAGTAATAAAATTATTGTTCAAGTAAAAAAATATTTATATACATCCTCATATACTGTGTATCTGCAAGATTTTGTAAGTGTAATCTGATTTTGTATTATATATTGGCTGTGACTGAAAAATTCTTCAACAATTTGACATTTTCAACTACACAAAAAATTTTACTACGTAAATTTTGCACGTATTCACTCATTTTCGCAAGATTTATATAGACGCGGGTTTGGTTTGTGAGTTGCTCAGTTGCGCGAAAAAAGCTACAAATCTATCAATTTTTGATTTTTTACGGACAAAGCGTAAACAATTTCCGACAAAAAATTATATGTGCGTAATCTTGAAGTTGTATACTACGCCCAGATATTTTTTATTTTTTTTTTTACAACAACCGTAAACTTTTTACAAGTACTTTTATCGAGCAACTTTAACATGTAAAGTATACGGGCGTCGGTTTTTTGCCTCCAGGCAAATCAGCTGATCGATTAACCGTCACTGATGACTGTGAAAAAAGCCCTATACAGAGGGACAAATACCGACATACCGATATTATTTGTACCCATTTTTTTTCTCTAGACAACCATTAAACTTGAAATTTCGTGAGAGAGAATATGAAACTTATAGAAATGTGCCTATGTCGTTAGATTTCAATAAAATGTTTAATGAAATCATTTTAACTAATTGTTTAAGAATACGTTGCTTTATAGGTTATAAAAGGGGGATAATAGAAAATCAAGTTTTGTTTGAAAGTACCGGTCATTTAATTGCTGACGACATAGGCACATTTTATAAGTTTCATAATCACTCCCCGAAATTTCAAGTTTAATGGTTTGCCCCAGAATAAAAAATAATTAGTTTTGTTATCGACTGCTCGGTGTAGAGAGCCCTTATGCGTCGTCAGTTCAGGTCGTAGTTACAACGCGGTCATTTATTACGCGGACATTTTCAACTGGAGATTCTTAATCAGTTCTAGGCGGGCTTCTTTATTCTCAGATTTAGAACACCGGCTATTGCTCGGTGCTCGGTGAAAGTGTTCTTTTTGCATGGAATGTTCTAAAAGGTATTATATATTTTATTTTTCTTAATTTTTCCCAGCGAGATATTTAAAGCAGTCCTAGGGTGTAAAAATTAGTAATTATATGTTTACAGACTTTAACGTTCATTTTTTAAATATAATTATTACCTATTTTCCAATTAGCAATTTTCTAATTCTCAGGTCCTTCTATAAAAACCTCTTATTGCGATCTGACACATGTTAGCACATGCTAAAAGAGTACACATGCATAATGTATTTTTCATGCTATTTCAATCGAAAATAACCTTTTCCGTCCTGACGGCCAAAACGAAAAAGTTAATTTCTGCTGAGGGATTCATAAAAAATACTATATGCACCTATGAAGCGAAAAACTGGAAAGCCTCAGAGCACATTTTATCAGCCTCGGCCGATAATTACACGTGTTCTGAGACTTTCCAGTTTTTCGCTCCCTAGGCACGTAATCTACTATATTTATGTAATTTGCTACACTTCTGTAGTTGAAATGGTTTTAATTTTTTTCTCTGAATTGCAGTGATGAGATTACATTGTACACGAAACAATACTGTTTCTAACATTCAATGAATACTTTTTTATAAGTGATAATGCACAAATATATATATTATTTATATCAAAAATTAAACTAAATTATACAACTTTGCATAATATTTGGACTTTTCACAATATTCTCTTAGTGACTGAATTAAATTATGCAGACGTGCTAGCATACAGTCAAACCTATGTTGAATGAAAAATTTTTAAATTACCAAGCAAATCATTAAATTGATAGAGTTCAATTTCAGTGTGCTTGTAGTGTTAAAAGTAGAATGTGAAAAAATCAAACATTAAAGGTAAGTGAGTTTTTACGTGTACAATGTAAAATTTATGAGTTGGAAATTTAACTGTTTTGGTTTTGACTGACACAATATAGTACCATAATATTATTTTTTTAGGTTTAAATAATTGAGTGAATTGAAAAAAACAACATGCCACAAAATGAATACATTGAATGCCATAGAAAACTTTTTGGAAGAAGGCTGGACTATGAAGAATGCAAAAGAAAAAGGGAAGCTCGTGCTCCACATAAAGCTGCGGAAAAAGCAAGAAGTCTTTGTGGTATAAAAGCAAAGTTATTCAATAAGCAAAGAAGAAATGAAAAGATACAAATGAAAAAAAAGATTAAAGCTCATGAAGAGCGCAAAATAAAAAAGAAAGATGCACTTACTCCAGAAGGTGCACTGCCTGTTTATTTGCTTGATCGTGATATCACATCAAGGGCCAAAGTCTTGTCCAACATGATTAAGCAGAAAAGAAAAAGCTGGTAAATGGGATGTACCTATTCCAAAAGTAAGAGCTCAGGCTGAAGTTTTTAGAGTTCTCAAGTCTGGTAAAACCAAAAGAAAGTCTTGGAAGCGTATGGTAACTAAAGTTACATTTGTTGGGGAAAACTTCACTCGGAAACCTCCAAAATTTGAAAGATTTATCCGCCCATGGCATTGAGATATAATAAAGCTCATTTCACCCATCCAGAGCTTAAAGCTACATTCTGTTTGCCAATAATTGGTGTCAAAAGAAATCCTAGTTCTATGTATTCTTCATTAGGTGTAATTACTAAAGGAACAGTAATTGAAGTAAACATTTCAGAATTAGGCTTGGTCACACAATCTGGTAAAATTGTATGGGGTAAATATGCTCAAGTAACGAATAATCCAGAAAATGATGGATGCATCAATGCAGTACTCTTGGTTTAGCATATAATTATTGTATAATACTCATAAAATAATATTTAATAAAACATTCATGTCTAAAAAACAAGCTTTAGTTAATGATCAATTTTTTTTCTGTATCCTTGTTCTAAAATTGTACGTATATTTTTGTTTCAAAAATATGCACAGTGCTCTATTTAACTAACAAAAATACTCTCTTTTTCAGATCAAAATGCAAATTTTTGTTAAAACCTTAACCGGGAAAACCATCACTCTTGAAGTAGATGCTGCTGATACAATTGAAAATGTTAAAGCCAAAATCCAAGACAAAGAAGGTAATACAATTTTGACTCTTAATTAATATTATTAATATATTATGGAATATTCAATAAAAATACATTATATTTTTAAACTTTATTCGTTTTAACAGGAATTCCTCCAGATCAACAAAGATTAATCTTTGCTGGAAAACAACTCGAAGATGGACGCACACTTTCGGACTATAACATTCAGAAAGAATCAACCCTTCACCTTGTCCTTCGGTTGAGGGGTGGTGCTAAAAAAAGGAAAAAGAAGAATTATTCTACCCCCAAAAAAATCAAGCATAAGAAAAAGAAAGTCAAGCTTTCTGCCTTGAAGTTTTATAAGGTTGTAATTTTAAATTGACTATACTTCTTAATTATATTTAAGTATTCAAATGTATAATAATACAATTTTTCATTTCAGGTTGATGAAAATGGCAAAATCCATCGATTGAGAAGAGAATGCCCGTCCGAACAGTGTGGTGCTGGAGTTTTTATGGCCGCGATGGAAGATAGACATTATTGCGGAAAATGTGGATATACACTTGTATTTAATAAACCGGAAGATGTATAAGAGCATAATCTTTTCATTGTATTTTACTAAAAAATTCTAATTGTAATAAATAGTATTTTTAACTCAATACTAGTTTTTTGACTCATAACTCATTCTTCATTAGTCTGACACAGTATTATTATCAAAGTCAAAATACAGATTCGGTTGAAATGCTTTTAAGTGAAACCTTGTATAAACTAGAACTTTTTAAAGTTATGAATAAAAGTACTAAATGATTTATAGCATTTACTACATCATAAATGTACACAATAATTTTAACAATCAATACGAACTACTTAAAAAATAAATATTCACAAAGTTCTATAACCTAAATTATGTGCGATATTTTTAAATTAATTTTTACAATCGTTTCGTGATTATTTTTCATTCTGAACAGAAAAAAAATAATGCAACATGTATGAGGTTACATTTGTATTATCACTTGATTTTTCTTTCAGAAAAAATATATACACATTCTTCTTTTCTCAATTCTAAAATGTCATATTGAGCAAGAGCTTACAGTTGTAGTACAGCAAACATTTAATAATTATAACAAGCACAATATCTTCGATCTTATTCTATAAAAATGCAAAAACTGCCAAAAATGTGATAATACATCTCTACAAAGTTAATAAAACCAAACAAAAAAAATGTAATCAGAACTGAACTAATTTCATTGCATTTTCAGATAAGTCAAACTATTGCATCTCACAGTTAAATGACATAAGATGGATAATTTAGTAGCATACACAGCCTTGAGCAGGTTTAATATTGTACATTTTTAAAACCTATTTATTTTCATAAATCGGATTCATGCTGCTGATCGTTTTGAGTATTATGTGTTTTTAATCCAGGTTTTAATACTGAAAACATTTTTTCAGTTGTTGTTGGATGAACACTCATTTGAAGTTGTGTTAATGATTCTTCAGTCTATAAAAGTTGATACGAATTTATAAAAAACTATTTATTCAAAATAACTAGCTAAAAAAATTAGTACCTGTCTAAGTAACTGTGCTGCTGAATGTAACACTCTCTGCCATTTTTTGACTTCTATGTTGTGCAAACTTTCTTGTTGTTGTAGTAAACTTATCCAATCTTCTTCAGTTTTTGGTGTATTTCTATTAATTTTATTTTTATATTTTCAATAATTTTTATATTTAATTTCATGTCAATTGAAAAATTATACAACAAATGTATAAAGCTATACATAATTATATGGTTATTAGAGGGAGGTTCTCTGAGCTACAAAAGTAGCACGGGTTTTCTCAGTTATTTCTCAATTATTAACAAGTACTTTAATAATTTTTGTCAGAGCAAAATACCACTTCATTGATAATGTATTAGCGTTCGAACAGGGTGTTTAAAAAACTGAACACCTTGGGTGACAAGCTAAACCTTTGTAAAATTGTCTGAAATCAAGTGGCGAAAATTTTTTCATATTTGTATGATATTTACTGGAATCTTGAACCGAAGATCCGAAAATTCGTGTATCTTTAAAGCAAAACCAAACGAGCTCGATACATCGACAATATTTCTATAGATATCGAGAAATTATGCTACAAAAAAATGCTCAAAAAAAAAAACACCGTTTCGAAGAAAAACGTTTAAAATTGTCAACTGCAATTGAGCGCCGTGTAAGCGCTAAATCTCAATCTGACTTAACTAAGTTAGAATTCAAATTTACGTACCAAATTGCAGGAGGGGTTTTTGTATGTATAAGCAGTTCGAAAATGCAAAATAAATTCATTTTTTGAACATGTGGCCTGAGAACCTCTCCTTTGTCAATTATAAAATTGAATTAAAACATTTATTCAATCAAGAATACAAAGAAACATAAGAATATTAATCTAAAAACAGGGTTTAGAACTACTGCATAAGAAAAAATTGTACTAAACTACAAACGATAGAGTGTTAACTTATCTTTGAGGACATAATACATACTTTAAAACATGCAGATCCATCACTGTGTATGTGGCAGCTTGGTCTATATTCCACAATTTATAGTATAGTAAGCCATTTATAGCCATTAAACACAGTACAGCAATCAAGAGAATATAACTAACGACAGGACTGCTTTCAGGTCGTAAATCTACAGAAGCTGTGAATTAAAATATTTAAATTGTTAAACAGTTTAAAATCAAAATATTAAAATTTAAAAAAATTACCAGTAATATTGCGTGATAAAGGCAGCTCTACAACAGGCGATTGGTGGTTAAAGGCTGTATGATCGGGAGCATGCGTTTTTATGGTAACACCAGTGGCTGCAACACGTCGTCGCCGTCTTGTTTTCCGTTTGATACCCACAGCTCCTGCACCAATTTCTTCGCATTCTACCGCTAAAGCTTTTATTAAACTATTCAAATATTCTTGCATACCAGCCCAACAATTTTTTTCAATGAAGCCTAGCAATATAATTAATATATATTAAAATTTGCATCGATACAATTTTTTGACATTTTTATTCGTAAACTTACTTTTAACTATACCCCAAACATTCTTTTTATACTTGATTTCGGCGAACACTTCAAAGGTTGTTTCAGTTTCAGAAATACTAGTTAAACAATAATGCGACAAAACACTAAATGAATCAGCATACGGTATCCCTGCATTTGTAGTTTCAACGTCGATACAATATAAATGACCTGGGGTACTGCATGGGAGCATCACCTATAAAAATGTACAAATTTCTAACACAGTTTTTATTGAAATATATAAAATTGATAAAAATTGATTTTAGAGAAATGTTTTATAGAAAAAAATGAAATGTAGTCTAAAAAATACTTATCCCGTGTAAAAAATGTTTTAAGGTAATCTTGCAGGTGTTTTTTTCCAAAGCTAATTTCTAATAAAACTAGTTACCAGAACATAAAATAATTTATGTTAAATGATTTTAAAAAAATATATCTTTACTTAGCTAAGGTATTTCCGTAAATTATTTCAAAATTGACCAATAGGCAGGGATTTTCGATAATCGTTTTCTTATTGATAAAAGTTATAATTATTATTATTATTATATTTTGATTAAAGTTATATTATTTAAAGAGATACCTCGTTTTTAACGATCGAACGCTAAAAATGTATTATCGGTCGATTCTCAGTGAAGTTTAATCAACAAAAATTTTTTTATGCAAACATAAAAACTTGTTCCCGATGTCAGGAATTTCTCCAAATTTTATAAGAAGTTTCAGAACTGTTTATCACCCGTCTTCAGAGGCCTAAAGTTGACATTTTTCCGTAATTGACGATTAATGTAAACATTAAAAGTGATTCCTAACACAGTATCAAGTGACTTGAATGAAAAAGTACAAGAGAGCTTTTTGGTTGGAAATTGTCCAAATTTTTAGAAAAACAGTACTTCAAAGGATCTGAGCACTCCCGAAGGTTGTCCGATAGAAAGAAACAAAATTCAAAATTTAATCGAGTTTGATTCGTAATTTGATCTCGAAAACCTTTCGCAGAACTTCCTCAGATTGTCATCTACTACTTGCTAAATTTTTGTAATGGGTCTTCAAGTCTAACAGCTGGAGTCATTAAAATATGTCAAGAATGCGCAAAAAACATCGGAGAAACGCTATTTTAGCCATTTTACGCTTTTGACGGAAAAGTAAAAAAAAACGTTGATTGCTTTCTTGTAGAAACACCACAAAATATAAAGTAAAATAAATACCAACCTGAGTTTCTGTCACTTGGGAAGATCTTGGGCCTACAGCTTGAGTGAGTGAAACAGTTAAAGAAACTGTTCTTAGTTTTTGACCTGTAGCATCATCTTGAGTCCAAGCTGGTTGAATCAAGTCTTTGAAAAAATAATGCATCAATCTTTAATAAGAATATATAAGGTAAAATACAATTTAATTAGCTTTTAAATTTGTATTACTATACAAATACATCAATTTAGAAAATACAATTCATAATTAGTTCATATAATTAAAATCATGATCATTTAATTTCATTAATACCTGTAGTTTTTCTAGCTGTATGAAAGTCCAGAAAAAATTTCGAATTTGTGAAGAGAAGAGTGAATAACTGATCTATATGGATTGGTAAAGTTGCTTTTATGAGCGGTCTACCCTCATGTGAAGCTGTACACACCGCTGTACTAACTAAACTTATCCTACCTAGTAAATGAAATAACATTTGAATGTAATAAAGATTGTAAATATTTGCCTCAAAAGACTCGTTACTTTGATATGGAGAATTGTAAGGATAAATGGTTTTTATTTTTTTCTGCTTTATTACCACATGAATTTTTTTCTTCTTCACTTTCACTAGTATCACTAAGATCTGTAGGATCAACTGATCCATCAGGTCTTGTACCAGTGGTTGAGTGTATTGGCGATGAAGGAGTAAGTGGTGATTCTGCTAGAGCATCAGATGATACAGGATTTCCAATTTTCACATCAGCCTAAAATTATATAATATTTTTTTTATTTTCAGTAGGTTCTGTATATGTATTGTACTAAGAAATATTCTTTGTACTTCTGAAAACGATTCTAAAGAAAGTTGCGTTGAGAGTTTTTCTGTACTTGCAACTGCTAATTGACGTGATGCAAAATCCTCGTCATCAGATGTTAGCCCCAGTTCTTCTCCATAACAATCATGAACGAGCTGCCACATTTCAGTCATACTCATTGACTTTAAGGAAAATTGTTATCGTTTAAATAATTCCTAATTCTATAAGCAAATGGGCTTTTAAATAATGCAACAATGGTCTTTAATACCTCTAAATTACACTTTTTACTCTTGCACTTAGGCTTCCATTCGCTTTTTCCAATCTTTTTATAAAATATAGATTTAATTGGAATTTTGACATAAATAAAAAAGTTAAAGAAACAACACTCATTAAATATATACTTATAAATGTTGTAATTATATAGTATTACTTTTATTTCAATAAACATAAAAATAAAATAAAATAAAAACAGCTTGATTATATTAAGTGTTGATCTTACCTGTCCCATGAGAGCATTTTGCCAAACTTTGAATAACATCATAAATGTTTTATCGCGTGACCCAAAAGATGTTAGAAAGAATTTATCATTGGCAGTAGAAATTAGTATAGCATTTGGAATTACAAGAGCTGTTTTTTCTTTAGTCATTGAAGTAACATCTTTCCAACGCAAAGAGACAAGTGTTTCCCACATAAAAATGTTAGCATAAAAACATACATAATTTTGTGAAACATACAGTCTCCCATGAACTAATATTTCTCGTTGCAACGCGCAAGAGTAATCTGATAAAGTAATAAACATTGGATTAATTTAAACATTTTTAAATTATATTTTGATGTGTTTTTATGTAATAGTGAGCATAATTTATAGAAAAAGTCCTTACCAACAACAAGTCTTTCTTCATCTGGTACATCTTTAAATATTCTTTTGAAATCATCAGAGCGAGATTTGTATGTAGGATAAAGAATATTGAGTACCATGATTTTTTCTTACTACGATCACTTCCTCTGTCTTTTCTTCCTTCAAATTTTCCATCTGACTTAGAAGACAGATTTGTAATTTCCTATAACATAAATAATTATTTGAACTTATGATTAAGTATTTGGATGTATGATAAAATATTGCTGTTATCACCAAGTGAGAAACCTCTAATCTATTTTAAATTACTGGTTTACGATTGAAATATTGATAAAAATTATACTGATAAGATCGCATTACATGCATCGACATACGGTCAATAGTTATGTTGAAATATATATATATAACTTTTTTTTCAAAGAAAATTAAAATAAAAAATGCTCAATTATTCTTACTTTTTTCTGTGAACATAGTTATCATTTTCTACTTAGAATAAATTTTAATATAATATTTAAAAAAGATACCTTCAATTATTAAGTAGAAAAGAAATATTATAAATTCTTTTAGAAAATAATTATTTAAAAATTATTGCATTGTAAATGATAGGTTATTCATTTCATTTTAAGAGTTTCTTAAGACAATTTTATTGGAAATGATTGATGAATGAACAGTGTTAAGTAACAGTATAAAAATTGTCTTTACCGGCATTTGTTGATCATTTAGCTTGGTTAGGCTTATATCTTTTTGTGAATATGGAGTACAATCAGATTCCTTTACTCTTCATAGAATGATCTTTATGATCGATGTGATCCTTGTGGTCTTTGTGATCTTTATGGTCCTTATGTGATTTATCTTTATCTTTTCTTTTACCAAATCTAGGACTTGGTTTTGGGGACAAATTTGGACTTGAAATTGGGCTTGTCCGCTCGTTTTCTCCTCCTGAAGAAACATCTTGTGCAGATTCATTGTAAGCCCCATTTGTCAAGTTTGCAGTTGAACTATAACCGGAAAGTGACGATGAATTAATACTAGTAATAACTTCATGACTGGAAAGAAGTAGATTTTCAACAGACTTATTCCTGTAAAAAAGTAATAATAAGATAGGGGAAAATGAGTTATTGATGTAACATCAATCACAGTTAAATAAATCAATAAATCTATTATGTGCAATGCCATTAATTTTTACTTGCTAAAACTCTTAAATAAGAATATCTTGTGCAGTAATCTAAAGTAAGTTAAGTATGGAGGTGGATTCATAAGCACCAATGAAAAGAAAATTGCAAATGTTGAAAACAGTGAAAAAGTAAATCCTCACATGCTTGAAATCGATCGTTCTTGCATTGAATCTTCGAAATGCATAATAGAAGGTAGATGCTGGGTCGTCGTTTAAGTCGACAGTTGAGGCAGCTTGTTGTCGTTTTCCAAAAAATTCGATCAGCGGCCGCATTATCTGCCAAACGCAGAGAGTCGACTACGAACTTATGTGTACCTGCAATTGCTTGCCGTGTGTCGTCCTTCTACGTCGGGCAACAATTTATATGACTTGCTCTCTTTCTTTTTTGTTCACTCAATTTGTGGCATTATTACTTTCAGACATGGTGCGTCTTCATCGGCTTTTCATCCGTTACTAATAGTACCAACACTTGTAAGACGCAAGTTTTAATATCTACAGACTACAGATTGCCACTTAACACATGAAAATGAAAGGTATTTATTTATTGATCATAAATTCAGTGAGAGTAAGCTTTCTACACATACTATAGGTAAAACTGATCGAGTCTCCCTTATACGAGAGGCTACTCTGTTTCAAAGATGCTTACGACAGTTACGAATGTTGGGATTGCAGTTTGCAAAAACGGCAAACCAGTGAAGGATGAAGCGCGACGGCGCAGCAAATTTCAGCAGAATTTTATTTTGCACTCAGCACGTACAGTCGTTTGAGCCGTACACGTATCACACAGTGTATAAGGTATGTAACAGCTATACATATATATGTATATATACGATATACACACATATATATATATTACATATATAGATATATCAGCTGCACCAATCAACTGCACAATATTTCATTTCTTTATGAATGTCTGCGGCATCATACGATGCAAACTGCAATCATGCAACTGCACACTGCACAGTCGCACTCGTCGCCGTAGATCTATTATAACTGGCTCACGCGCACATTGAACATGCAATGCGATTAGGTACCCGTTATAGATATGGCTGATCATGAGTGAATCGACAGGGTGAAAATCACTCCACAAATGTTCGAACAGACTTGCATCTTACTTATAATTTCAGATATTACGATAATTGGAAAGTCGAAAACTTGAACATTTTTCAAGTAAAAATCTCAATGAGAATTACGAGCGTGTGGCGTGTGCAGCATGACGTCCTGCACTTTAATTTGTCATCGATTTATAGTCACTAATTACCAACCTTCTAAGAAAAAACGCGCGCAAAATTGCAGTGCGTTTTTAAAAAATTGTAAGACTAGATATAATAATCAATTTTTCGTATTAAAGTAAAAGATATTAAACGATCTTAACTACAGCCTGCTGTATTATGGCAAATCAGCTGGATGTAATAATAGGCTTAGATGCACTTCATTCATTTTTTACTTTGATACAGATCAACTTGCATGAAGTATTTGAAAACGAAAATTTAGATTAGAACAGACATTTGAAGTAAAAATTAAAATGATCAATTCAATGGTACATGCTTTTTCTTCACTAGTAAGGTTGGAACAGAAAATTTACATTTTATTCAGGCTCCAGTGTCTCCTTCGAGAAATTAGTGCTTTCATTTTTTCTAACTAATATATAGTTCAAAAAGGCATTAACATTTATCAAAATTAAAGCATTTCTTCATATTAACAACAGCTATTCAATTCCAATTTCATAGCAACAGCTGTTTCTCAATGAAAAAACGAAAATTCGAAGATTTGATAATTGCAATGGATAGCGAAGTAAAAATACTATTCAAAAATCCCATAAGAAATTTTGAGTTCCAGGTGTACATGAGTCCTTAAAAAATTACATTAAAATTTATAAATCAAAAGAATAGTATTTTCGGGCTTATTTTCTAAATGAATAATGAGTCCATGAATTAGGATATTAAGTGCATCTGATGACAAAGAACATTTATTAATAGGACTTTGGAAGAAATAATAACATTTTTTTAAAATACAGAAATGTTGCAGTTTTCTTTGCGGAGGCCACGATAGATATTTAAACTAAATACTTTGAAGACTAACCTTGATTAATTGAGGTTTTATCTTAAGGTACTTAAAAAAAATTTTCTTCGATTTTCATAATAAAATGGCGGAGATATCGTAAATGTTCAAAAAAGCGTATTATCAACTATTGAACCGTTAATCTATGGTATCTGAATTAAATACTACATTTCCTCAATTTGCGGTCATTCTATAGAAGAAAATACTTGACCAATCCTGAAATGTTTACTGCTTATTGTACGTTACTGAAACTTCGACATGTCCAAAATGCCGCATTTAATAATTTTTTTAAAGCAAAAAATTAACCAAAAAATGTCTATATTTTACATTTTTGTTTTTCTTATCAACGCCATTTTGTCGATTTAAAATAAAATTTTTTCACAGGTTCCAACGTCAGTGAGTATCTTCACGAACAAAACGCTTTTTTTCATTTGTTGAATATTTCTATCTAAATCGTGGCCACCAACAAAGGGAATTTTTCGTTTTTCCTTACGGAGATTGGATATACACGCGTACATTGTACACTTAAAACTCAATAAAAAATTGTTTCCAAAACTTTAAGAGTTACTTTATACAACCCTCAAAAACCTTACAACACAAAATAGCTATTATATGCGCATACTGTTGTGACTTCTTCGAAGCGCTCAGTGCAGTACGGCATAAGAGTGCCTACCAAGCACAGTACATCAAAAACGTAATAATATACTGTACATTTCATTTAAATCATAGGTTAAATCAGTTGATTTTTAACACGTGTAACGTAATCAAGACTTATTCTTTGGTTTGTTTACATGGTTCTGTAAGCTGTGTCTTAATGACTTCAAATTGCTTTCTATTATGTCTATCATAAGAACTGCTAATAGATGTTTCAAGAAATTCGAACGCCACAGCAGATCAGTTTACTACTCCATTAATGGTAAAAATATTAACTTTTATAGTAAGTTGTAAAAGTTAAAACAAGACGTCAAGACGTTCTCATTGTCAATAAAGTCATTATCAATAATAAATAATACCTATTTTTCTTCAACATTTTTATTGACAATGGGTTTCTTGAATATTACTTAACATTGTGCTGATAGCGCTTGCGCATAACAGTCTTTAAAAGGGCTCGCAGTCGCAAGTCTCAGCCCTACGGTGAGTATGTTGAGTGGTGATTGAGGGATCGCGGAGCTACTACTGCACTGTCAAGCAGTAGGTAGGATCGAACTAACTTAACCTTAGCTTAATGGTTCTATATTCTTATTTCAAATGTCTGCAGCAAATAAAAAACAAACTGTCAAAGAAATGGCTGAAAATCAACACAGAAGTCGGATTGTATGGATTGATATGGAGGTATATAATAATAAAACTTACAAATGAATCATTTTCATTATAATCTAATTATTTTGATTTTAGATGACTGGTCTTGATG
This sequence comes from Trichogramma dendrolimi, assembly GCA_034770305.1. Taxonomy (NCBI): domain Eukaryota; kingdom Metazoa; phylum Arthropoda; class Insecta; order Hymenoptera; family Trichogrammatidae; genus Trichogramma; species Trichogramma dendrolimi. The sequence continues at coordinate 563,294 of JAPMIB010000047.1, forward strand.
TGGAAACAGACCGAATTTTAGAAGTAGCTTGTTTGATTACAGATGAACATTTAAATATTGTTAGCGATGAATTTTGTAAAATATTATACCAACCGGACTCTCTCTTGAATAGCATGGATGAGTGGTGTACAAAAACTCACAGACAAGTATGCATATACCGTTTTCAAGTATTGTATTTTACTTATTTGTCATGCCAACTCAAATGAAAAATTTTTTTTAAAGACTGGACTCATTGAACTTTCAAGAAAAAGTAAAGAAGATGAAAAATCAGTTAGTGACAGTTTGTTACACTTCATGATGAAGTACATACCTAAAGGAAAGTGCCCTATGGCAGGAAACTCTGTTTATATGGACAGGCTATTTCTTAGAAAATATGTCTTCTGCTAATGATTATATGCATTATAGGATTATTGATGTTTCTTCCATTAAGGAAGTTGTGAGGTATGATTACAATTTTTAAAATATTTTTTTTATCGATCAATTTTGATTTTTTGATAACTAAGATGTTATTTTCAGGCGGTGGAAACCTGAAATTTATAACTCAGCTCCCTCTAAAGATCTATGTCATCGGGCTCTTGATGACATAAAAGAAAGCATACAAGAACTTGATTTTTATAGAAAAAATGTATTTAATGCTAATATTTAATACATAAGTTTCGTATTTTTATAATTTTGTATTATGGTTATTTAAAAATAATGAAAATAAAGTTATTTAAAAAGCAGATAAAATTTATATTATTTAAAATCTGATGAATTTCAAAAATCAAAATGAATTTTGATTTTTTGAAGAAATATGAAGCTGATGGGAAAATTTTCACTTGAAAAATTAAAAAATTGTTTGACTCAGTAGATCTTGAATTGCATCTAGCATTGATAACTTGTAGATTTCTTGAATCAAAAGTAAATTAATAAAATTTTAACACTTGAAAACTTGAAAAAAATAAGTAAAATCCAATTATTTTAATGATACAAAAATATTAGACTTTTTAGACTTTTGAATAAAAACTTGGTAAAAATGTTTTGAATTTTACAAATTTTGCATTGAGATGTGTAAGTGGTGCTCTTTTCCTATTCTCGTCGGGGCTTAAAATAAGTAAGGGTTCGCTCGATCGCAATAAATTTTAAGTTTAAATTCAGTTCTGCCAATATTGGAAAATTTATGAATCATCATCACGTTGCTTGCAACCAGTACTATAGATAATATTTCAGTAGGTAAAGGAAATATGTGGGTACATGTGTTGTAAATGTATGATAGGACTTTGCACAATACACTATAGACATCGTCAATATTTGTGTATTGTCGACAGCGGTTTGCGGCTATGTTATTATTTGTAGTTAGCTTAAAAGAAAAAGACTTAGATATTATTAAACTTAGTTTATGGAAAAATTAATTGATTTGAAATTATAATAAGTTTCTGAAAATATCACTAGCTACAAAACTTCGTGGTGAATACTTATTTATTTCAACGTAAACAAGTAATGAATATGTTCCTGTATGGCTGTACGATAAAGAATAGATTGTAATCAAAACTTGAGTATAAACTTGATGTTGATTTCTCACCGTAAGTCTTTTTTTCTTTTCTTGTATCGATAAAACATTGCAAATTTAAATTTCATTTTCTATATGTTAAATATATAGGTAGATTCGCAGCAGCTGTAAATATGATACACTGACGTGTCACTACACTGACGTAATTTAATGATTGGACGGATGATGCCAGTCTGCTAGACGATGTCCACGTACTTATGTGTTTCTTTTGACGTTTATTAAAACGGGCTGGCGGCTGCGAAAGCGCTTTGATGCGCTGTTGAGCGTAGCCAACTCGTTGTAGCAATGAAGTCTCTACATTTTGTAATTACGAGCCTTTTGCTTGTGTGGCTCTTCTTAGTTAAAGCCGACCAGGATGGTACAGCCACTCCCGTTTCTAATACCGAGGTTCACCCGGCTAAAGAGAATGATGTTAGCCCATCAAATGCAAAAGCTAAACCTGTTTGAGAGCAATGACGAAGAGGTCGTAACGGAAGATTTTGAATTAATTCTTGAGCACTTGAGAGAAATTACTGCTCTAAGGGAAAACATCCGTTCTCGACTGCCTTCATCGGTTGAAAAAACTGTTTTGACACCTACGAAACAAAATGACAAAGAGAGTGATGAGTCTGATAAAAACAGTGACACTGCATGGAAAGTTACTCGTGCCATGCGGATGAAAGATGATGATACTATCAACTTGAATTCTCAAGAAATAATTTTGATGGAGGAAGAAGAAGAAGAAGAAGAAGAAGAAGGCTGGTCTGATGACAAAACTGAAGACGAGCTATCTGAAGAAGTACCAAAAATTTTAACTCCTGAAGAGCAAGAGGGTAAATACTTTTATTCAAATTTCTTTTAATTTTTCAAACGTTTTGAACTAATTTTTTTAATATCCAGCTGAAGATTTATTTAATCAAGCTAAAAGCCTTTTAAATGCCACCAAAGTTAACAAAGTTGAAGCTTATACATTGTTGAATACAGCTGCAATATTAGGTCATAAAGAAGCTCGATCAATGATTGCATGGTCACAGTTGCTTGGAAACCATATTGGCTCTTCAAGACAAGATATAAATGCTGCTGCTTTGACTTTAAAGGAATTATCTGAAACTGGATTGCCTTCTGCTCATATGGTTAGCTTGAATTTTACAAAATAATTTAAGTTTATTCATAGAGTACTTAAGAATAAAGACATTTATATTTCTTAGGGAATGGGGTTTTTGTATGCAACTGGATTGGGAGGTGTTAATGCTTCCCAAGCAAAATCTCTTTTGCATTATACAATTGCAGCTCTTGGAGGTGATATACGGGCCCAAATGGTTATGGGTTATCGTCATTGGTCAGGTATAACTACTCCAGCATCATGTGAAAAGGCCTTAGATTTTTATCGAAAAGTGGCCAATCGAGTTGCGGATGAAGTATCGCTAAGTGGCGGTCCAGTTGTTCAAAGAGTTCGGCTTCTTGATGAATATGAGAATCCAAATTATAATTCTGGAATATTTGACCAGGATTTAATAGAATATTACCAACTTCTTGCTGAAAAAGGTGACATTCAGGCTCAAGTTGGTTTAGGTCAACTTCATTATCAAGGTGGAAGAGGTGTGCCTATTGATCATCAACGTGCATTACAATATTTTCAAAATGCCGCAGATGCTGGTAATCCTGTAGCAATGGGATTTCTAGGCAAAGTAAGAAAACGAATAATTTCTTAATTTTGTATAACACTGAATAATTCTTACAATTTTTAAACAATGAAAATGAAATTAAAAAAATGTATGCAGATATACTTGGAGGGAAGTGACATAGTAAAGCAAGATAATGAAACAGCTTTAAAATATTTCAAAAAAGCTGCTGAACTTGGAAATCCTGTAGGTCAAAGTGGATTAGGTTTAATGTACTTACATGGTAAAGGAGTTGAAAAAGATCCAGCAAAAGCTTTACAATATTTCAGTCAAGCTGCCGAACAAGGATGGGTTGATGGTCAATTGCAACTTGGGAACATGTATTTCAGTATGTTCTATTTGATAAATTTTTTCATGGGTATTTGAAGTGTAAAAAAATATCTGTATTTATCAGGTGGTACTGGAGTTCGACGAGACTACAAACTAGCTAATAAGTATTTCAATCTTGCTAGTCAATCTGGTCATGTTTTGGCCTTTTACAATTTAGCACAAATGCATGCCACTGGAACAGGAATGATGCGCAGTTGTCCATCAGCTGTAGAATTGTTGAAAAATGTTGCTGAACGAGGTAAATGGAGTGACCAGTTGATGGCTGCTCATGCAGATTACCGGGATGCTCGAGTAGACGAATCTTTTGTTAAGTATTATCTGTTGGCTGAAATGGGCTATGAAGTTGCTCAGAGCAATGCTGCGTTTATTCTTGATCGAACCGAAACAAGTATATTCAATGAAGAGGAGGGACTCGTCCGCGCCCTTGCTCTGTGGGCTAGAGCCGCCGCTCAAGGTTACTCTGTTGCTCAGGTAAATTGAATTATCAAAACTAAAAAATTAATGAACAACTTTTTTAGAACACATTGAAGTAAACTTACTTCAATCGATTTCTTAGAAAAATGTTTTTTTATTTTATGCATCTTAAAAAGAGAACATCAATTTTTTATAGTTACATCACAAATTAAATTTTTTATGTCGCATAATTCATATTGTAAAGGATCTAATTTTCTGAAAAGTTCACCAAAGTGTTAATATTAACACCTTATGTTTATAGGTGAAACTTGGAGATGCACATTATTACGGCCGTGGCACAAAAGTAGATTATGAAGCTGCTGCAAGTCACTACCGGTCAGCTTCCGAACAGCAACACAATGCTCAAGCGATGTTCAATCTTGGTTATATGCATGAGCGAGGACTTGGTTTGACGAAAGATCGTCATCTCGCGAAACGATGTTACGATTTAGCAGCTGAAGCGAGTCCAGATGCCCGTATACCAGTGGCTTTAGCTCTTATTAAATTATTTCTTCTTTTTGGCTTTGATTATTTTCAAGAATTAACAATAATTGACCAATTAAGTAAATGGGAAGATATAATTCCTTCTAATTGGGATATATATTTAATCGGAATCTTTAGCGGAGCTCTTGGCATAATTTTTTACTTAAAAAGATTAACCTCGAGACCTGCTGCTGCTGCTGCACCAGTAAATTAGGTTATTTCAAATTTGAACAAGTTATTTTTAAAGTTTTCGAGACAAATCCCGTAAACTTAAACTCTTTGAATACATCGCTCTATTTCCAGATAACTTAGAGAGAAGTTTTTATGTTAACTAAAATAGAAAAACTTTTTTTAATCATTATTCTACGAATATTTTTCTTTTCTTTACTCAGAATAAGTATTAACTTAAGAATGGATTTTACCGTTTGAATGTAAGTTAATAAATTTAAAATTGATATTTTTCAAGTGCAATTGCTTATCTGGACGTTAAATAAAATAAGTAGATTGTTCTCCTTCTCTCTCTTCTCTCTCTCTCTCTTTCTCTTTCTCCTTCATGTACTATGAACCTTCGGTATTGAAAAGAAATTCTTTGAATCGAAGTAATCGGATGCCAAAGCGAAAATGACAATTTTATAACAATCCGTCGAAGTTGATTTTAGAATTTTTTTTATTTTCATAATAACTAACAATTTGAAATACGAAAGTCATGTTAAAGTCAATTAAGGAAATAGCGACCAGTCAAATACTTTAACTTAAATATGGAATTCTTCTTTAATAGAGTTTAATAGAGTAGAATTGTAGATAAAATTTTCTCATTTCATATTTATTGTTTATTAAAATATTGGTGTTGCTTTGGTTTATTTATTTACCGTAAATTAATGGAAATCGTTTTCCAAAACGGAAACCACAGTTAATGTAAAATAAATACGAGCACGGAAAATTTACAATATTTCACCATCAAAACTGTAATATAGTTGAGTTTTAATACCATTTAAGTTTATAAAATTTCATATCATTATTAATTATTATCTATTATAAACATTAATTAGTTATTGAAAATACGAAAATAAAATAATTGTACAGATGACATTATAAATAACTCGATAATTAAAATGTATTTTTAACATTATCATCTAATTTATCGATTTTAAGGTTACTTGTACAATTGCATTCACATTTATCATTGATTTTTTAAATAGCATATCTTTTGTTTATTTGTTGCTTATTTGTAAAATAACAAGCCAGCCTAGGCTCAAATGTTTAAGTTAGAAATTTAGATGGTGTACGAATGGCGATGTCGCAATCATTTCTATGGAAACCCTTTCATATCGACCTCAACAAACGTGCATGAAACAAAACAAATTTCATTTGGTTTTATTGAATGTATATGGAATAATAACCTTTTAAGCAATGTCCATTAAATTTTAAGTTTCATTTGAAAAATTGTGATTTCCGCGATGATGAAAAAATAAAATCCATTATGGGGGTCAAAGGAAAAAAAGAAAAGAAAGCACGGAAAAGAAATGTTGCGAACGAGCTCGACACTGTGACTTACGAACAACAAATTCTTGATAACAATAGACAGTTGGCAAGGTATGCATTATTGTATTTGTTTTTACCGACAAATGAAGTAATGAATAAAACTATTTTCAAAAATACAATACTCGTTGCAATAAAAAAAAAAAATTAAATAAGGATTTTATGATAGATTACGATCTCGCAATGAAGAATTAGAACTCGAGGCGGAAAAACTCAAAGATAAGTTATTGCAACTCGAAGAAAATAAAGCAGATCTGACATCGCATCTGCAGCGTATTTTGCAACGGAAAGTAGAAGAAGCTGAAGAATTGCAAGAGCGCCTGCTGGCCCTAGAAAAATTACGCAAGGACGAGCAAAAAGCTAACAAAATGAAAATCGAAAGGATGGAACAGGAGTTTAAGACAATGGAAAATAATTTAAGCGCAGAAATCAAACTTGCAGGTTAGTAAGCGCGATAAAAAGGAAGCAGTAGAACAAAATGAAAATACGTGTATTGGACCGTAGCCGGCAAGTTGAACGCTCTCGAGGACTTTAGATTGGCGCGCATAGATCTGATGAACAAGTTCGAGGAGCAAGAAAAGCGCGTCGCCGAGCAGGAGTTGCGCCACAAGGAGAGCCTGTACGAGGCCGAGAAGAGCTTGATAATCGGCAAAGCCAAGTAAGTGGTCAATGGTAAGTGGCGCTCACGCGTGGACAAGAAAATACATAGGCGTTGCGATCGGTATGAGCGCAGAATGCAAACGGAGCTGGAGAAGCGGCTGAGCGAGCTCGCGGCGAGCTTCCGGGCGGCGAGCGGTCTGCGGCTCGCCGAGGCGACCCAGCGCACGGTGCGCGAGAACGTCGCTCTACGCCGCCAGCTCGAGACGCTGCTGCGCCACTGCCGCCAGCTGGACGCCCGCAGACAGGACAGCCAGGAGAACGAGCGCGAGCTGCGTCTCGTCGCTTCGCTCCACGAGGCCGAGGCGCGGCTGGCCCTCGACAAGGTCATGCGACTGCACCGACGCACCGAGAGGTTGGCCCTCGAGCACCAGGCCAAGAGCCAAGCAATAGGCCGCTCGCTCCGAGCCGACAAGTACGCCCGACTGTCCGAGGCGGCTCGTCGCGAGTCCAGCCTCGACCGGCACGAGGAGCTCCGCAAGTCCCGCCTGCTCGAGCAGAATATCCAGAAGAGCCGAGAGGACCGGCTGGGGCTTTGCAGAGAGGCCCAGCAGGCCTGCCAGCGAATAGCGCGACTCGCTCACATCCTCGAGCGAGCCAAACGAACCGTGCAACAAGCCCTTGCCAAGGTACCTTCGCCAAGTACAAGTACGAGATCCTCCCTCGATCGCCCCAAGTCATGTTCGCTTCGTTTTTCCTCCTTCTTTTCACAGACGGAACTGCGCCAGGCAACCGATCGCCACGAGCAATACGAGCAAGATCAAGAGGATGCCTGCTCCGACTGTTTGTCGGATTACAAGGAGCATTTGCTTCGCTCCTTGGCAAATATTTTCGACGAGTATTCCGATGACACGGATCGAGAGCCTAAGGAGTTGCTTGAGGTAAGCTTCGAGCCATCATCGAACCATCGATTATTTTTCTCAATGATCGCGTGCAATCGAATATTTTTCCCTTTTCAGGTTCATTCCGTGCCATCGGACGATATTTACGAGTTTGGCCAATTGGGATTGATACCAGCGATGACCGCGTCAGTCATCGATGTCCTGAGCGATAATTCTTCTAATCTGGTCGATGGCCTCTTGAATGATAATTCGAAAAAGACAAACGATGATTCTGTTTCAAAATGTTGCTGCGATCTTTCAGATTTTGCTTTATAATATGAAAAATTAGCTCTCTTTTGTAATACTTGACACATTATTCGGTATCGCTTTATCCCCATTTTTATGCTCTTATCTTGTTTGTATTTAGATTCGACATTCGATTAGCTGACCAGCTTGAATAAGTCAATAGATCGAAAAACTTTTTAACCTACTTTTGTAAAATAATAATTGTACCTATACTCACATGTACTGCGTGCTGATGGCTAGGATCAAATTTGTAAAGACAAAATACAATCGCCAATCAAAAGTTATGATTATACGTTGCGATTCATAGCTTTACGCACTTTTGAGGTTTCAATAAACTTGTCTACACAAACAAGTTTCTATAACTTTGGTCATTTAAATTCAGCTAGTTCAAATGGACAATTCCAAGAGAGAAGCTTCAAACGTTCCTGCCGAAGAAGAAGATGATCCCGATATGGACTATTGGTCCACAACTCCAAATTTACATCAAGCCATGTATGAATCTCAAATCCTTGATCAACAACATCGAATAGAACGGTAAACAGCAAACTTTCGAATACTTTCTATAAAGATTTTTTAATTTTAATCACACTGAGTATGTGTCTTCATTTAAAATGTTGCAAAATTCACGTTCATAATTACCATTCTCTTTCAGTTTGTTACTGCGCAATGAATATTTAGAAAAATTTTGTACAAATGTCAACAAAGATTCAGAAAACCAAGCCCACGAGGCCGAAAATGTAGTTGTTGAATTGAACGTGGAAATTGCTTCGGAAAGAAAGAAAATTAACGATAGAATAAAAAAGTATGAAGAACTATTCCAAAATATCAACGAAGAAAATTCCGCTCATTTGAAAATGGTAAAACGCTTGGAACAAAGTTTCGAAATGACTAGAAGACAACTTTTAGCAAAAATTAGAAATTCTAGTAAGCTAAATTAAATATAAGTTAATACGTTTTATGATTTAATATACGTACATTTTATAGCGGCGAAAGTTAATGCCATCGAACATTTTAAAATGAATGAAAAATATTTGCGAGATAAATATAATAAACAAAATCAATTGCTATCCTATAATAAAGATGAAATAAACAGAATTTTAGAAAGTATGAAACAAAAATCAATTTTACATAAAGAAAAGTAAGTCTGAATGAAGAAACTAATGATATTATTTAAAACTATTAATCTCGACATTGAAACTAATTATAGTTTACAAAAAGAAGCCTTAGCACAAGTGTTATTTTTATCCGTTAAATTTCAACAAAATTTAAAAAATGTAATCTCTCCGACTGTACAACGATTAATGCGAGAGAACATTGTTCTTGAAAGTGAAAAAGTTCAATTAGGAAACGATTACTTCATAATGAAGGAAACCCAAATGAAACAACGGTAAATTCTCAAATATTCATCTGTTTCTTATTTTATTTAATTAATTTATTTATAGAGATATTTATTTTTATGTATACATTCAAATACATTAATGTAATTAGAAATTCAGCCTTGAATTCTAAAAAGAGTACCAGAATTGACAAAAGTAATATAGCCAAGCGTTTGAAAACTGGGAAGCTACAATTAACGTTACTTGAAAAATTACAAAGGGTTGAATCAAAAATAAAAGATGTATTGTCGAAAACATTTACACCGTCAGCCGCTTTTGAAGAACATTATTTAAACAGTTTGAAAAACCTACAAAGTCCAGAATCAATGGGTTATAAACATCGTCGAAGAAATCTCGAAGTATTACTACATCAAGAAAAGATCAAGTTAACATTAGCAAAACAATGGAAATAAACAATGTCGGTTTTAAATAAAAATTAATGTACATCGAGAAAATCTATCATAAACGGGGCTATTTCGGTGAGTTCACTTTATATTTTACAACTTTTCATGCTTATATTTAATTGATAATTTCATTGTTCGCACAGGTAAACTACACAAATTTCAATGATTTCAAAGATATGGATTTTAATGCTCTAGCAATATACATATTGAGTATAATAGAAAATTGCAAATACTTCAATTCATGTCAACTTACTAATTCGTAAGTACTGCAAAACAGTTTATTTTAAGAACACTTACTGAAAATTTGTGGAATTTTAATATTTACAGAGTAGAAACAATAGCAGATGTCTCCAGAGTGTACGTAGATGATGATTTAGGATTTGAGCCTGAACATGTAGATCTGAATTATGAAATTTTACAAAAAACGCAGAATAAAAAGAATTCTGAATTGAATAATTTTGATATTTTAGAAGAACTGCGATTATTACAGGACGCTCAGGCGAGTTAAATTTATAAAAAAATTTCTTTTAATTATTACAAGTTTTTAATACTATTGTGTAATTTATAATTTAGACAAAGAACTCAAGTACAGAAAATTCTCTCAGTTTGGAAAAATCAACTTCCGACGAAGAGAAAATATTACGGAAATCTTTTGGCATTGAAACAAAGTTATATCAGTTTTCATCAGATGAAATATTTTTAGATTATGAGGAACACGAGTTAGAATATGATTTCCAAGATGAAATTGATTACATAAATTGAAATTATAAATTATTATTTGACTATGATTACCGAAAATATTAAACTCAAAATTAAATATTAAGTCGAAACGAAGATCAGTGAAAAATGTAATCTTTAATTCCGTGTTACCAACGATTGACGAAGGTTATTCCAGCCGTCACTACCACTCACAAGGCAATTAATAAAATTAAAATTACAAATGTCAAGGTTTTGTTGGTGTTTGCTAAATTCTCTATCAGCAAATAAAATAATCAAAGTAAGCTGACTGTAGAATCACATTTATATTAGCAAATGGACAACGAGTCAATGATGGAAAACATTGTTCAATGTTGACAATTTTAATTTATGAATTATTGTGAGTGGCAGTGGTGGGACGGATAACATTCAAAATCCTGGTTTTATAAATATAAATTTTATTACAATACTTGTGCGTTTGCTAAGTTAGAGTATAATGTTGTAAAAATTTTAAAAAGTACGCTATACATTCCAAATTGTGTTGCTTATCGGTAAAGGAATCGCGAACAAGTATAAGCTAGGCTTAAGTAGATTATTCTACTCAAAATCGATGCGACTTTTTAAAAGTAACGACTATAGAGAAGAAAAATGGCAATAATAAAAAATTCTTCTTGAGGTTAGTCAAAGAATACGTATGAATTTTTTCAATCAACATTTTTCAGAGGCCTTGGAAATCTGCTGGCTTTTGTAAGAGTGGTGTCAATTTTGTGCATTGGAAGGTGAGTGATAAATTATTTTGAAAAATTTGAAAAGATCCATTTGTATTTTTGATTGATTTCAAGAACTTTTTTGTTCTTGGTCTTTTTTTTAAGTTGTAACTTTTCGATATAAAAAATTATGTCGATTTTATTATATGCAAAAGAGAACCATTTAAGAATGGTTTCTAACTTTAAGGCCTATGGTATCAAACAAAGCATAGGAGGTTTATCAGGAAACCCTAAATTTTTTTTCTCGTATAGTAAGTAAATAATGTTTGACGTCGAAATTGATTGACATTTTTCATAAAAATGGTTTATTAAGTGTTGAAAAATGTCATGATATATATCATGTCTCACATTATACTTATTACAGGTCGTTTTTACAGTCACCACTACTTTTTGTACGCTTAGCGAAACTTGGATCATTTGAGTTGCACTTAACAGATATCATACTACATTCCGATACATCATAATATATCATCTTTCATGAAATCATTATTTCCGAGATAGCTGACGTCGTATCCATGGAACACATCAGAGTAAGCTACGAAAATATATAGTGATAGTTAATGTTTATACCTGATTGGGATACTTCTACGTTTATACATCATACGAAATTTAGAAATCTGTCAAAACATTGTCTCATAATGTAGTGCGTGGCCAAAGAAGGTAAGACACGTGTAATATATAAATATAGGCAAAAGTAATGTTGGCTCAACGAGTACCAAACCATCTTCGAGATAGGTTACAAGTGTTCAATCCATGCCTGTAAGCACTCGACATAGTAAAAGGTAAATTCGTCATAGCATCTTACAGATATTCAACCTCAGCCAGTGAACTTTCCGTAAAAATTTTTTCACAGCAGCGGCTCGAAAGTGACTATACTTCCGTAGCGGGAAGAGCGATTTTCGGGCTGCTGAGTATGAAAAATAGCAAACGCAGGCCTATTGTTCTTCGGCCTCGGCTTCGCTTCGGCCGCTAATTATTCGCGTACTCTGCGACTTTTCTGTTCTTCGCGTAATATTTACTATTAAAAAACTATAAGTTAACTGATTATTTATTACCTCGCGTCGCTCGGCCGGTAATTTCACACTGGGATTATCACTTTCGTACTTAGGAACATAATTATGCTGAGCGAAGTGAAGTCATTCCTGCTTGAACTCCCGTGATTTTGCAAGGGTTTTTTGTAGGCGCGGTACCATGAGTACTGCTGGATCGATCTTTTTGAAAATTTAGAAAGTTCATAAGGGAAGCTAGACGAAGATCTGATGACATTCATAATCTCGATTGCTCAACCCTTTATGCACTTTTATGCATTTTATGCATATTTCTGAAATTATAAGAATTTGCTCAAATTTGACGGGATTTTTTTGAATAATCTGTCGGGGACCTTAGATATGATTGTCGTTGCATTGTTTTTTCGTTTATGCATTAGAATGCAATTTTATGCAGTTTTAATGCATTTTTTTTATAATTTGTTAGAATTAGATCAAATCTAATGGGAATTTTTTAATAATCCGTTTGGAGGCGCTGGCGATAGTGCCTACAAGTTACCGACGTACTGAACTATTTGTCCTCATTTTTCTCCACGAATAATGAATCAATCATCTTGAAACTTCGAAGAAACGTTCAGAATTGATACAATTATGCCTGTGCTCTTGTTTTCAAGGAATTGTCTTATAAGCTTACTTAAATTAAATTTTTGTAATTATAGGTTATGTAAACCAAGAAACAACAATAAAATCTATTTACTTAAAATTCTTGACAATACGGGAAAATAAGAGCACAGGCATAATTGTGTCAATCCTCTGAACGTTATTACTAAGTGTTGAGATGATTTATTAACTATTCATTGAGAAAATGAGGACAAAATATTTCGGTACTGAACCGACTGAGTGGGTAGGCCTGGCCCTTAAATATGATTCTTGTCGCAAAAATACACTTATCAAATCAACAAAACATATCGTGTTTTAGTTAACATTGTACTGATGACAATTATATTATAAATCGTGTTTCGAGTAACATACTGAACGAAAAATGATTGTGTTAGCTTAAAGTTATATCGTGTTTCAGTTAACGTTGTACTGATGATAATTATACAAGTGGCAACTCGAGTTGCAGAATGCGAAGCGATTCCAATAAACTGAACATTCGTGCACTGAACTGACACGGTGCAAAAGTGACCACGTATCTATGCGGGAATGACTCGCCAATGGGCCATCCCAACTTCGTATTTGCACTCCGAGGTTCTCGTGCATGAATTAAGCAAGAAAAAAAACACGCAAATGAACTCACTTGCTTCTTACATCTAACTCGCGAGCACTTAAAAATGTAACATCAGCCACTGCAACCGGGCAGACGGCGTACAGACAAAAGCAATGCGCGGCCTACGTAGAGATTCGGGCGAGTCCAAGATCGATGTACAGGTTAACGAAAACTTTGACTGTTGACACACACACACACACACCCACCTACGCATTTTTTGCTGTATGATTAGAACGCGTGAGAACTTCGGAGTGCGAACATGAAGTTGTGATGGCCCATTGGCGAGTCATGCCACACAGATACGCGGTCACTTTTGTACTGTGTCAGGCTAAATTTTAGCCTGTCTCAAGATTTTTTGTATTTCTCGAGCCATTCAACGCCTTTTTAATGACGCAGTATGGTTATTTTTTTCAGTGTGGTTTTGTGGCAAAACAAGGGATCATGGCACAAGCTGAAGGCGAATTTCAGTTCATGCAAATTTTAAATAATTAAAAATGCAAACCAAGTAGCCTGAGTAATCCAGCTTATACCGTTTTTAAGAAATCAATGTCGCAAATAAAAATAACCCCAAGTTACCGAATCAACCCACAGCACGAGCAGTTTACAAATGATAATATGCAAACTTTTATAACACAAGTAACTCAGCTCATGGAGTTTCTAAATTATTAAACCTGTAAAGTAACTGGTGATGAATAGTTATTTATTACATAGAATTTTACCGCACGCCAGTGTCCAAAAACGCTTGAAGCGCACTAAAAAGTGTGCGCCAAATGGCACTGTTCGCCTTTTATTACATAAAAATTTGCGCTCAGCATACTGCAACCAGAGTTGCCGCTAGTATATTATACACATAATTACATTTAGATTATACAATAATTACAATTACCTATATATTACGATTTCCTTCGGCCTAGAAATTTTCGTAAGCAAAATAAACATATAATAAAATACTCTTGTATCAATGGGGGAAACTATAAACTGACTTTTGTAAATGATGCAAATATCGGTTAAAAGTCAAAATATAATTGATGTCCGAATTTTTCCCCCTGGCAAGATTATGAATCGCGATAAAACATGTGAACAATAATTAATATGATAATTTTGGAATAATATATTTTTCACACACAGTTTCAATAGCCCGTAATAATTTTGAGAGAATAATGATGATTCATCTGTATGTATACATATTATAGATTTTTTATGATTTCACTCTTTTCATTTTTAGAAATATCCCAGGTGAAAATGGTATGTTAGATCTGACTGCAGATCTGATATCAGATCTGATATAAGTTCTGGTGAACGCACATCAGATCTTATGCCAGAGATCTTATATCAGAATTTGCATACGATAATCGACATCAGAACTTACATCAGATCTAATGTCAAATCTGAAGTGACTGTGACGCCTTTAATTATTTAAACGATATGTTTATTAATAATTAAAATTTAATAACAAATCTTAAACACTAAAAGTTATCGAATTAATTTAAATTCACTTTATCAAAAACCCAAACATTGGAGGAATTATTCTTGAAGATATTATCAATATGATTATTAAAATACAACTAAATTTATTATTAAATTTTAATTATTAATAAATTTATTGTTTAAACAATTAAGAGCGATACAGTCGTTTCAGATCTGACATTAGATCTGATGTCAGATCTGATGAAGTTCTGATGTCGATTATCGTATGCAAATTCTGATATAAGATCTGGCATAAGATCTGATGTTCGTTCATCAGATCACATAACAGATCTGATATCAGATCTGGAGTCAGATCTGATATTCTATTTTTACCTGGGATGCGAGTTTTTACGCTTGCATCGCGAGGACCGCACGCATTAAATCTTTTTTCAAGATTTTTATTCATTCATAACACTGACCGATAAATCATTAAATTATCGCTTTTTTTAGGCTCTTGAATAGAACTTTATGCAACGGTTGGGAATATGCTTTTACTGAAATAAGCGGGGTTACAGTTTTCTCGAGTGCTAGAAAATACTCCTTGCAGTTATATATGAATATACTTGAGGCTGTGTAATTGCTAGACAACCCCTCATTCTGCAGAAAAAGCATATTCATTACCACACTTGATGCACAAAGTACTATTATGATTTTCCTTTTTAATATTTTTTCCCTTATAGAAGTTGCTTATGCATCACGTTCAATTTTGTAGATTTTCATTATAGAAGTTAAAATTACATTGAATGGCCACAACACATATTATATACATCACGAGTTTAAATCGCACACTCACGTCCTCTTGATGTTGGTTCTGGTACTTTATGAGCCAGCTTTACTCGGTCTTATCCCTCCGTGCATCTATATATGCTATTTTCTTTGCTTGCATATTTTGTAAACTTTCAACGATATCTGTGCGTGGTACTGTTGTACTCGGTTGACACCAATAGTAAACTGTGGTCTGTGAGTGCGAATTTTGGAATCAAAAACGATTTAAAATTACAGATTCACTGACCAACGCCAATGGATTTAGTGCATGTATGAGTTGTATCAAGTTTATAGCGTCAAGATTACAACTATTAACCTAACAATAAAAAGAAATAAACTGCGTGGTGCACTTTTACTTGTTTATAAAAACGTCAACAATGAGTGACGACGATCGAGATATAGATATCGAAAGTGATTATGTAAGTCCATTTACACAGTTTAAATGAACATTTTTATTTTTACGCATTTTTCTATGAAATTTAGGAGGGTGAGGACTCCGATTCACGCCATAAACATTCTAACAACCAGCAGTACTTTTCTCAAGTAACTTGTTTCACCGTCATTCTTCATTTTTTTCAATAAACGTTTTTATTTACATAATCTAATTAATTCATGGTTTATTAGGCTGAAAAGAGAGCACATCATAATGCTCTTGAAAGGAAAAGGCGAGATCATATTAAAGATAGCTTTTCCAGCCTACGGGACTCTGTGCCATCTTTACAAGGAGAAAAAGTTGCCAGCAGAGCTCAAATACTCAAAAAAGCAGCAGACTACATTCAGTTTATGCGACGCAAAAACACATCACACCAACAAGACATTGAAGACTTGAAACGTCAAAATAATATTATTGAAGCTCAGAGTAAGAACTTATTTTTAATCACATTTTTCTTGACATCTTCAATTTTATCGATTGAGATTATACATAAATTTCGAAAGCAATCCAGTCAAAATGAAACGAAAAAAAATGTCCCAGTGTCTTTTTTTATCAATTGAAAACTGTCCATTTGGGCTAAACTATAATTTGCATGATATGTCGAAAAAAGATGTCAAATTTGTTGTGAAATATGCTGTCAAAAATCATGGTTATAGCCTCAAAATCCCTAAAATATGATGGAATAGCACAAAGACCAAAAATAAAGTTGTTTGTCTTCTTCAAAAAGGCCAGAATTGCAATATGTTCTTAAAGAGTAAATACTACTTGGCCATATCTTAATCTACATATGTTTCATTTTGTTTTAATGAGATTACTTTCAAAGATAGCAAATAATTTTAACTGTTAGTTATGTATGTTTGTGCATGTATGAAAATTTAATCAATTGCCTCTACTATCCTTTTTACACAAAGTAATAAAAAAAATCTATATCATTATATTCAAATTGATTAAATTTGAATATTAAATAAAATTAAAATGATTATTTCAAATTGATTAAATTGTTATCCTTAATTATATTTATTTTATATTATAAACTTATATATAATAATGGTATGTATTATACTTTAGTTCGTGCATTGGAGACAGTCAATGCAACCGGAAAATTTGATTCCGAGTCCTGTGATGCATCAAAAGACTCGTTAGATAATTCAAATGAATCAGATACAAATTCTTCAGGCAGTGAAATAGCTAATTCTGTGCGACGTTCAAAAAAATTGAAAGTTTCTCAGATCCATCATCAATAAATTACTTTCAAAAATTAGAATTCAACATCCATCATGATTTTATTTCAAGATATCGCTTTATTGTAATTATTGCAAATGTTATAACAATTGTAAACTAGTTTTATAAGGTGTGTAGATTAGATAAAATGAGAAGTTCATGATATTCAAAATAATATATATCCTGAATATTGTTGATAGTTGCTTCTACATTACTATGAATAAGTGTAATAACTTTTAGAGAACTGAGATGACGCCTTGAGATGTCATACCCCAATTTGTCTAAGACTTTGCCTCAGTTTAATCTTTTCTGAATGACTCGAACTCACTTTTTATCAAAGAAAATGAGCTTTTGAAATTTCTTAAATTCTGGTTCTCAATAGGTTAAGGAAGATCACATGGACTTTCCGTGATATGGCAAAAAAAAAAGACTCGGTTTGAGTATGTACTGAACTTTTTTATATGATTATCCTATTTAATAATTTTTAAGGGGCTTCAAGGTTATAAATATGATTTGTAATTAAAAATTTTAAATCTACATGAAATTTTACATAAAAATATACGATTTTACAATTTTATAAAAACAGAATAACATCAACAAATGAAAACCCAACTTTAAGCCCCTATATATCTATGTGGGATGAACCTAGAGGGCTACAATTTTCAGGATTATCATTTTTCGATGCACTTTTTGAGAGTTTATTATTAAGGCTGAAAGTCATTTTTTGGCTAGTCCATTCATGTACGAATTTTATATTCCTGAAAATTCATAAAATGTCCAAACTTCTACATGATTCATTTTGCAATATTTTTAAATACTAAAAATTGTGCAATAGAATCAACTAAATAAATTTATCGTAACTTATTGAAGCTATATTAATTTTCACCACCTAATTATGAGAAAATTGCTTTAATTTGTTTTACATATATATTGAGAATGTGTAAAATCGTAACTTTAAAGTATTTAACAATAAATGAATACTTTAAATTCTATTTCAAAATTCAAAGATAAACAACTATGGTAATTGATACGTATATAAGTAATTTTTGAAATTTTGTCTCAAGATTATTTATTTAAAATTTTATTTTAGTAAATTCTAAGATAATTATAGTATTAACATTTTTCTCCATCTCTTTGAATTTCATTAAGTTAAAAAAAATAATTTATTGATTATTTTACCAATTACTGTACCTATACATGAAACATGATGCAGAATACATTATTGAACTTACATTTAAGGTGATGCCGAAGCCTCGATTTTGACCGACCAAGCATAAAAAAAGTTATTTAAATTTACATTTTCAGAGTTCGGTCGGTAAAAAATGAGGCTTCGGCATCACCTTAATACTTTATAAGTAAAGACTATTGTGTTGAAAATTAATTTTTTAATTGTAATAAAACAATAATTCATAAAATCTAATTATTGTAATTAATTGTATAATGATCAATTTTCTTTTAATAAAAACTTGCTATTGTCTTGATCTGGATTTTTTTACCTAATTAAATAGACTTAAGGCTCCTCTATACAGAGGGACAAATACCGACATACCGATATTATTTTGTACCCATTTTTTTATTCTCTGGGCAACCATTAAACTTGAAATTTCGTGGGAGTGATTATGAAACTTATAAAAATGTGCCTATGTCGTTAGATTTCAATAAAATGTTTAATGAAATCATTTTAACTAATTGTTTAAGAATACGTTGCTTTATAGGTTATAAAAGGGGGATAATAGAAAATCAAGTTTGTTTGAAAGTACCGGTCATTTAATTGAAAACTGACGACATAGGCACATTTTTATAAGTTTCATAATCACTCCCACGAAATTTCAAGTTTAATGGTTGCCCAGAGAATAAAAAAAATGGGTACAAAATAATTACGTATTTGTTATCGACTGAGTGTGTGTAGAGAGCCCTTAAGGGTCAGGCATACCCACTCAGTCGATAACGCAAGGCTACCTAGCAATTTATGTTAAATTAAAAAAATTGGGAATGATATGCACGTTTCCAAGAGTAGAGGCATATTTCTAATACACTCATTAACATCCTGTCCAAATTTCATCCAAATCCATGCATTATTGAAGGAGAAAAATGAGGACAAAGAATATTGTAACCTAGAAATTATTATTGATCATTATTATTTTTTGTCCTCATTTTTTTCCTTTAATAATGCATGGATTTAGATGAAACTTGGACAGGATGTTAATAAGTATATTAGAAATATGCCTCTACTCTTAGATACGCGAATATCATTCCCAATTTTTTTAATTTAACATAAATTGCTAGGTAGCCTTGCGTTATCGACTGAGTGGGTATGCCTGGCCCTTAAGGGTCCTCTATACACACTCAGTCGGTAACTATATGCGTAAATACTTGATTACTTTGTACCCATTTTTTTCATTTTATATCCAACCAATTGTCTTGAAATTTTGTGGGGATGTTCAGGGGACTAATTAGAATGTGCCTCTGTAGTCACTTTTTCATATAAGTGAAAAAAATATTAAAATGCAGTTATCGTTCGTACCCAAATTACTCCCTCAAAAATTGATGAATCGTTTTGAAATTTGACTATGACTTCCATGAATGCCCTAGAAATGTGCCTATGGAGCGATTTTTCCTTAAGGTGATGCCGAAGCCCCGATTTTGACCGACCGAGCATAAAAAATGTAAATTTAAATAACTTTTTTACTAGACCGATTTTCGAAAAACGGCTCTGTGGAGCCCTCCGTATTGATGCTGTGAACAACTGTACCAATTTTCATCCCATTTCATTCAACAGTTTTTCCGGAAAACGGAATCGAAAATTTTAAGCATGAAAACCTAAATCAAAAATTTCGATCCCGTTTTCCGGAAAAACTGTTGAATGAAATAGGATAAAATGTAGTATAGTTGTTCACAGCATCAATGCGGAGGGCTCCACAGAGCCGTTTTTCGAAAATCGGTCTAGTAAAAAAGTTATTTAAATTTACATTTTTTATGCTCGGTCGGTCAAAATCGGGGCTTCGGCATCACCTTAAGGAAAAATCGCTCCATAGGCACATTTCTAGGGCATTCATGGAAGTCATAGTCAAATTTCAAAACGATTCATCAATTTTTGAGGGAGTAATTTGGGTACGAACGATAACTGCATTTTAATATTTTTTTCACTTATATGAAAAAGTGACTACAGAGGCACATTCTAATTAGTCCCCTGAACATCCCCACAAAATTTCAAGACAATTGGTTGGATATAAAATGAAAAAAATGGGTACAAAGTAATCAAGTATTTACGCATATAGTTACCGACTGAGTGTGTATAGAGGACCCTTAAGGGCCAGGCATACCCACTCAGTCGATAACGCAAGGCTACCTAGCAATTTATGTTAAATTAAAAAAATTGGGAATGATATGCACGTTTCCAAGAGTAGAGGCATATTTCTAATATACTTATTAACATCCTGTCCAAATTTCATCCAAATCCATGCATTATTGAAGGAGAAAAATGAGGACAAAGAATATTGTAACCTAGAAATTATTATTGATCATTATTATTTTTTGTCCTCATTTTTTTCCTTTAATAATGCATGGATTTAGATGAAACTTGGACAGGATGTTAATAAGTATATTAGAAATATGCCTCTACTCTTAGATACGCGAATATCATTCCCAATTTTTTTAATTTAACATAAATTGCTAGGTAGCCTTGCGTTATCGACTGAGTGGGTATGCCTGGCCCTTAAGGGTCCTCTATACACACTCAGTCGGTAACTATATGCGTAAATACTTGATTACTTTGTACCCATTTTTTTCATTTTATATCCAACCAATTGTCTTGAAATTTTGTGGGGATGTTCAGGGGACTAATTAGAATGTGCCTCTGTAGTCACTTTTTCATATAAGTGAAAAAAATATTAAAATGCAGTTATCGTTCGTACCCAAATTACTCCCTCAAAAATTGATGAATCGTTTTGAAATTTGACTATGACTTCCATGAATGCCCTAGAAATGTGCCTATGGAGCGATTTTTCCTTAAGGTGATGCCGAAGCCCCGATTTTGACCGACCGAGCATAAAAAATGTAAATTTAAATAACTTTTTTACTAGACCGATTTTCGAAAAACGGCTCTGTGGAGCCCTCCGCATTGATGCTGTGAACAACTATACTACATTTTATCCTATTTCATTCAACAGTTTTTCCGGAAAACGGGATCGAAATTTTTGATTTAGGTTTTCATGCTTAAAATTTTCGATTCCGTTTTCCGGAAAAACTGTTGAATGAAATGGGATGAAAATTGGTACAGTTGTTCACAGCATCAATACGGAGGGCTCCACAGAGCCGTTTTTCGAAAATCGGTCTAGTAAAAAAGTTATTTAAATTTACATTTTTTATGCTCGGTCGGTCAAAATCGAGGCTTCGGCATGATCACTTTACTTAAAACAAAAATTTTATGGGCTTCATCCTTGATACATCCGACAATAAATGCAGTTTAATTCAACACGATTTACCGTACCGTTTTCTAGATAATGCTCTATACACGTTACACACACACACACACACAACCGGCCTCGTCAGAAACTCACCGGGACTCGGAGAGTAGCGCCGGAAGCGAGAACCACACTCACAAGATGAAGCGGCCCTGGCAACTTGGTCCCTTGCCGGGCAGCGACAGAAGCGAGAACCACACTCACAAGATGGCACTGAGCAGCGAGTTCTAATACTTAACTCAGAGGAGGCCGCGGTGGCTACGGGGTTAGCGCTCTTACTTCTCAACAGAGAAGTCAAGGGTTCAAATCCCGGCGGTGGGCTGGTTTTTTCCCGAGGCTTTTTCTGCGGGTGTGCACCATTTGGGTGTATACCGTGGAAATTTTCCTTGGGGGAAGGCTAGTGCGCTTCAACTGCGGTCTCTGGTGTTGGGGGTCACACCATTATCAAAGCGTAACCTCAGTGGTATGGGAGGCGCAACCATATCGACTATAGGTACACGCTAATACACTATCACACACACTTACATACACACGCAAGACCCACCGTTAAGTAGAACGGTGAGGTTGGCCAATTAGCCTCGTAGCAGAAAGGGCCGTAATCAACTAAAAAAAAATAAAAAAAAACTTAACTCAGAAGGAGACGCCAGCAATGTGTGACTACGCAAAAGGCTCCAAAAGGGGGACACGACAATCGAGAGATGGCATCGCGCAGGATCGGAGGTTCACCAAGTAGAAAACAAGATGAGTCCCTGAATCCCTAATCGTCGCATATCACTATGCGATGGATGGGGGATGTATGGAAAAACAACGACTAACACAGAAGTAGCAAAAATGCTCAATTAACCCCGGCCTCACCGAAGCAATGCCTAGCGGCGGTTACCAGTGAGTGTCCGAATGGGGTGGAGAAGGAAAAAAAACACACACACACAGGTGTTAGGAATTCAATCTAGTTTACAAATATGTAAAACAAATTGTCCTACGAGCTTTGGTTCAAAAACTCATATCCGAACTCATCACATAGCTTCCTCTATGGAGGAAGCAATATAATACCACCATTGTGCTGCGTCATGAATGTTGGATTAAACAAAAACTAAATTAGATTGAAAATAGTTGACAAAGTAATACTCGATAATTGTGACAGTTAAGGGTTTGCGATCGATGACGAAAAATGCGATTATTTAATAGTTATTAATGTTCCAATGACTTCCCAGGTGAAAATGGTATGTTAGATCTGACTGCAGACCTGATATCAGATCTGATATAAGTTTTGGTGAACGCACATCAGATCTTATGCCAGATCTTATATCAGAATTTGCATACGATAATCGACATCAGAACTTCATCAGATCTGAAACGACTATATCGCTCTTAATTGTTTAAACAATAAATTTATTAATAATTAAAATTTAATAATTCCTCCAATGTTTGGGTTTTTGATAAAGTGAATTTAAATTAATTCGATAACTTTTAGTGTTTAAGATTTGCTATTAAATTTTAATTATTAATAAACTTATCGTTTAAATAATTAAAGGCGTCACAGTCACTTCAGATTTGACATTAGATCTGATGTAAGTTCTGATGTAGATTATCGTATACAAATTCTGATATATTATAAGATCTGGCATAAGATCTGATGTGCGTTCACCAGATCTTATAACAGATCTGATATACTATTTTTACCCGGGTTACTGCTCGATACTGTAGTCAATATCAATTTCAGTAGAACGAGAGTAAACAGTATTTTCGAAAAATCACAAAATGTGTTCAATTACCATAGTCGTATAAAAAAATTTATACAGATAAACATATAACTTTTAAAATTATTGGCTCAATACTATGCGCACAATCTGATAACGCCTTGAATAAAAATTGCATATAAGTAGCAAGAAAAATTGCTGCATGTAGCATAGTCGTAAAATAAATTTAACGACTTTTATATTGCAGCGTGGCATGGTTAACGATAAAAAAAATATTATTGAACCAACGAATTTTGCATCTCGAAAGCAAGGATAATTACTCTGAATAACGATAAATCAACGGCCGAGAGAAACGTTCTTTACGTAAAATTGGGAACAGCTCGATACTAGTTTGTCGCTCAAATTTCACCAAATCAGACACTGAACCAATAACTCGTTGTTCTTAATTTTATGCAGCGCTATCCTTTAATTTTCCATCGAAATTTGCATTCACTTTGAAGTCCCTAATTATAGTGTTGGAGTTGCACACTTGTCAATCGCGCAGCTGGAAAAAAACAGTACGCCGAGCGAACTTGGCTGCAATTGCAATAAGTTAAAAACAGGAGCTAATGGTATAGGAAATGTGTACCTATAGCTATCGTTAAATAAAGGCGGTGCGAACGGTGTGATTAGCGAATTACTCATCGAGCTCGTATAACAATTTGTAAAAGTCGCAGTAAGTCGGCAACAAGAGCGCGGGGAAGTCGAACTCGAGTCTCGAGCCACCGCAAGCGCAATAACGCCGCGTGGGTATCAAACAGCGCCAATGAGTAACGAGCGTTGCGCTGAGTTGCCCAAGTGCACACATTATTTTATATACCTATTTACCTAATCAAATCAAATCTATAGGTATAATAGTTGATACGCAAGTGTGCGAGGTTATATTTGACCATACAATACAACGGAGCGTGAATATACGAAACGTGTATAGATAGTGTTGCCGCTTATAGCAGTAGGCAGTCGCGCAGTAGTGGACTTGAAAGTTCTACTGACTACTGCCAAAGTAAGTAGCTACTCGGCAGCCAGTACACTCATTTGCCGCCCACAAGCCACGAGGCCGTTTTCTCTCACAATATAATATCTGCTGTTCTGCTGTAGCACGCGCTCGACAAGGTTAACCAACAGTCGACACTCGGCAGGGCCACTGTCGCACTCTTTATCGAAAAACTCAGTCATACAGTGCAAGTAGTAATCCGAGATATCAAACCTATATCCTTGCATAATGTCATCGTGCACGAGAAACGGTACGGATCCCGTTGCCAGCGAGGTTTGCAAAAAACCTAGGACCGGCGCTCACCTGGACTTGAGCCAGGCCAAGGTCGTCGTAGTACTCGGAGCACAGTGGGGTGACGAGGGCAAGGGCAAAGTCGTTGATATGCTCGCTACCGAGGTCGACGTCGTCTGCAGGTGTCAAGTAAGCAATTTTTTTACCAACTTTCTCCGTATATTCAACGCATTTTCAGACTGCCTCCTTCGTTCTGCTCTTATCGTTTCTCCACTTTCGCACAGCTATCACGTATTTCCCCACTCAAAATTCTTGCTGATCTACATTGACGTGCATTTATAGCATATTATATAGTATACATTAGAAACAACTTGTCTACTGGTGAATTCGAATAACTGTGATACTCAAAATTACGCGATTTCGACCCTGGTGCATTGTTACAATATAGGCCTAGACTGATTGAAAAAGAGAGCAAACAAGTTTTCTATTTTTATATCTTTCAGAGGCTATTAAAAATTCTGCTTAAAAGTCGCTACCCATCTTCCTTATGTATGGTTATAGTTGATTGTTGATATTTTACTTTGTTTTCTTTTCAAGACCATTTTTTAAAAATCTCTTTATATCTTTCTATTTCAACTAAAAATGCTTTATGTCATGTGTTTTACTTCTACTCATGATCTATATATTAAGTTTTTATCTATATAAATTGGTAAAACAATTTTAAAAACACATTTTTTTATTTTTTAATGATTTATTTTAAGCCATTGTTTAGGATAAAAAAATTTTAATTCTGTCTTCTGATATTTTATTCCAAACATATTTTGTGACCATCATTTTAACATTCTGTATAGCATCATGAGGCTTTTATTAAGAGAGATATTAAGTGGGAGTATCAGGAAGTTGGATTGTAAATTTAAATTGTGGTATACCTTTCTTATCCCCCTAGAATGCCAATTTCTGTCAGTAACGTTTACAATGTTTTTGTTATTGTAAGAATTTTTTTTATTTTGATACTGAATAATTACAGTAAATGTCATTTACTAATTTTTCATATAAAATTATAACAATGCATAAACTCTAATGGTTTAAAATTTACTACAATAATTAAGAAGTTATTAGGATAAATGATATTATATATGTCAAATATGATACTGTCAATCATAAAGAGACAAAATTTGAATTCATTAAGATGGCTCTTTACAAAATTTAAAACTGCAATTGTTATTCTAGCATGATGTTATTATAATTTTCCTTGCAGGGAGGAAGCAACGCCGGTCATACTGTAGTTGTAGAAGGTTCTGAATATCACTTCCATCTTCTACCTAGTGGAATAATTAATCCCAATTGTACATCCGTTATAGGTAAATTGTTTGTTTTAATCGAATTGAATATTCGATTGTTTTTTTTTTTTTTCAATTTTAAAGAGATATGAAACTTTGATTAATTATTGTCAAAAAAAGTATTTTAGCTCTATTGCAACACTAAAGTGCATAGAAATTCTTAAATTTTATTATAAATTTTAGATTACATCAATGAAGATTTAAAAATTGTATTGTATTTATCTAGAAAAAAATATATATATTCTACTTCAATAACTTCAAGTATTTAGAATGCTCAAAGCAAATTCACCAACAGTATTTGTAATAATTTTACATGATTCACAGTCAACTTAACGTCATGAATGCATAATAAGTGAATCAAGTCCTGAAATAAGTATTGTGTGTGTGTGTGTGTGTTTTTTTTTTTTTTTTTCAATTGAATGGAAATAATTATTTTGATTTTGTTAATTTTTTATACACATATTTCGAGGGCAAATTTAGAAAGCTATACAATACTCTAATAAATATTTCGTGAAACTTTGACTCTTAAATTTTAACGTCGTAATCGTATAACAAGGGAATCGATTTAATAAAGTAATGTATTTGTAAAACTCGTAAACTCTACTCTGTCACACAATGTACTTTGCGACTCACAATTTAACACGTCAGAAGAAGTAATAATGTATATCTATAATCAGCAATGAAAGTACTCTTGTTTTTTAACTTGATATTTATATGCTTGCGAATGCGCGTGCATGACGATCCTATTGTATTAAGCTTGTACATCGGCACTAATGACACGGTGAATTCATCATATTTAAAGCTTTATACAACAGAGTGAATTTTCCAGACATCTTATCATGTATCACAAGCTTTTCATTGCACTTTTATGTAGCCTCAAGCCCGTTGTTGTTCTTAGATTTCTGTAGGAATTTAAGCTCATAAATGCTGTATTATTATTCTTATCTTATATGAAGACTGCAAAGCTTGAAACAAAAAAATAGAGACAAATAATACATTTTATAAACAAATACGCGATAAGCATTAGAATGATCGGTTCATCTAAGTGGCTGGAATAGCGTTTTTTATGAACATAATTTAAGTTCGCTTATTAATGAAATAAAGTTTCCTTTAATTGTAAAATAAACAATTTTACAATTTTAAAATTAAATTTTTAAACAATTGGCAACAGCTGTCTCGTTTTTTTCTTAATCCTAGAGATTATACAAGTTTGACGTGATAATAAATGTAGCGCAAAAGCTTAAAATCAAATGAAAACGATTGTTCTGGTATTGTTATAGGAAACGGAGTAGTGATTCATCTACCGGGGTTATTTGACGAATTAGCAGAAAATGAAGCTCAAGGATTAAAAGATTGGCAAAATCGTTTGATTATATCCGATCGGGCTCACATAGTCTTCGATTTCCATCAGCAAGTCGATCAGCTGCAGGAATTAGAAAAGGGCAAACGCTCCCTGGGAACAACGAAGAAGGGTATTGGTCCAGCCTACGCTAGCAAAGCTGCTCGCACGGGAATACGCATTGGCGATCTCGTAGGCGACTGGGATACTTTCGCCGAAAAGTTTACTACACTGGTTACGTCCCACCAAAAGATTTTCCCTGCTCTTGTGGTTGACATCAAAGCTGAACTTGATCGCTACAAAGGGTAAGACAAAATAATTTTATGAAATCGATCCCTCTTAAAAGTTTAGATTCACCTATCATTTTTTAGCCAAGATCCAAAATTTAAAATTAAACCGAGTATTCTCCATTAACTTATGTAAATGCATAATGGTAATAAAGCAAAAGTTAAGGCTCTGAATACTGTTGATTAGTTTATGATTGAATCAATTTTTTAGTTACTTGAGTCTTACTTAAAATTACGCTTGAGTGGAAAGCAGTCGTTATGTTAGGTCACCAATTTTTCTCCACATACGATTAATGTTTGACGTATTTATTAACATAGCCTAGTAACTTATTTATAAAAGGCTGCGATAGTATAAATAATCAGAAATAATATACTTTCTTATCTCAAAAGAAGAAATTGATTTTAATTATTTACTCTACAAACTTTGAAATGTTTGTCCATTGTCAACGTCATCACTATGTTATCCTTTAAAAGAACAATTATAAACGCAATATCTATTTAACTTTTTTCCAATAAATAATATAAATTTCTTATATATTAAACGATAAAACTATAAATAGGGAACCATAGTCGCACCCGTCGCGTATCATTGCATCATTGCATTGACTTAAAATTGCGATAAAAAACAGGTTTTTTCTTCTGTTTAAAAATATTTCCGTTCCTCAATTTTAATCGTGTTAACGTCGTCAGAAATTAATTTATTTTTATTCGTATCTTATTGGTTTGAAAAAATGTTTCTAATGTATTATGATTAGTGTTTCTTGCTCGTCGTTTGCTTACTGAAATTATTGATGAGGGTCAAAAAACATCCAAAGCTGGCCTCAAATACGTAAAATCGCCAAAACAGTCATTTGTCGACGGTTTTCGCACGTTTTTCGACATTCATTGTTGTCTCCAGTACTTTATACTTCGAAGCCGGTCACATTTCATCAGGTAGTAGCTGACATTGTAAGGAATTTTTGAATAATTTAAGAAACAAACGAAAATCCAGATCAAATTCGATTAGATTTTGAGTTTTTTTTTTTACGTATGCATTGTATTTCAAAAGCCTCAAAAGTGCTCAGAACACTTTTGAATGCTTTTTTTCTGAAAATGTGGACAATTTTTGGACTACTTTAGGCCCCCGAAAAACGGTCATAGAATTCCCTAAATTTTCAAAAAAAAAATTCTTATGGCTATTCGATCTCACTGAGAATCGGCCGTATTAATGAAAAAACGTATGACGCGAACAAAGCAATGATTCTGACTTTAGGATATACAACGGAGGGAACATTGTGCATGATTATGCTACCATCATATTTAATTGATGTTAAACTATGTTAATTTTATGTTCCGGGTGCGTAAAGCACAGTCATTTGAAGACAATTAGGTCATTTGATTTTAATTTTTTGAACAGAACCATATACTTTCACAAATATTTATCAAACTAAAAATTGAACATTATCTAAATAAATAATTTTTTAATGATAAATTTATAGGTTTTAGAATCATCTTTAAGTATCTTCTTCTATTAAAACATCCAGTTCAATTAAAACACCAAAGAATTTTCATGTTAAAAATGTTAAAATATTTATAATTTTACCAGATATGCAGAACGCATCAGACCGCTAGTTCGAGAAACTGTTCACTACTTGTATAAAGCTATCAAAGAAGGTAAAAAAGTTCTCGTTGAAGGTGCTAATGCAGCATTGCTGGACATCGATTTTGGAACGTATCCTTACGTTACAAGCTCAAATTGTAGTATCGGTGGCGTGTGCACTGGCCTTGGGTTGCCACCGCACGTTATCGGTCAAATCGTTGCCGTTGTCAAAGCTTACACTACACGCGTTGGCGATGGACCGTTCCCCACGGAACTGCTCGATGCTACGGGTGAAATGCTCCAAAAGCGAGGTTTCGAGTTTGGCGTAACTACTAAAAGAAAAAGACGTTGCGGTTGGCTCGACTTAGCTCTGCTTAAATACACCGCTATTGTTAATGGGTAAGTGCCTCAAAAAACCAATTTATCTATAATAATAATGCAAAATATTGAAAGACATTAGATCGAAATTTATAAAAAATTGAAATACAGGACATAACTATTTATCATTACAGCTACACTGCCATTTGTTTGACTAAACTCGATATATTGGACACTCTCCCAGTTATCAAAGTTTGCACTGGCTATCGTTTAAATGGAAAAGAGATTGATTATTTCCCAAGTAGTACAACGGATTTAGCCAAAGTTGAACCAATTTACAAAGAATTTGAAGGCTGGCAAACCAGTACCGAGGGCGTACGGTCGTTTGACAAGCTGCCTGTCACTGCTCAAAAATATGTACAAATTTTGAAAGAGCACTTGGATATACCTGGTAATTAAAGATTTTTTTCTTTCGATTTTAAAAGCCTGCATTTAAATCAAACACGGGATTTTTTAAATTTAATACACATATATGTATATATTATCAACACTTATGAAAAATTCATTTATAACTTATACATAATTTACATCTTTACAGTTAAATGGGTTGGTGTAGGTGCTGGTCGCGAGAGTATCATCCCAGTCTGACGTTCTTTGCTTGAAAGTTTATGATGTTTGCATCAGTTTTAATGTATTACTAAATTTAATAGTTACTATATTTGTTCACAATACAAAGCTGAAACGCACATCTAGCGAAGAATTTTTAAAGTTACTCGTAAGTGTAGAGCAATAATTGAAGTTAGTCTTGTATTTAAGAATTGAATAGCAACTTTATACATACTTTTGAGCTCCCAACTCCAGCTGTACAGGGCAAGAATTGAAGAATAAAGTATTCTTATATTACAATAATAAAGAACTGCTGTACAAATCATTAATTTTAAAACTTCAATTACCGCTTATAGATATAAATTGTAACACGCTTATTTCTGTCTAAAACGTTTATATCAAATCAATGTTTATTTGGGCATTGAAATAACATAGACAAATATTGAAAGAATCATCATCTTAAATATTGCGTTGAACAGTAACAGCTGTCACGTTGATTGCGGGGACTCAGTGATTTGAAATTCTCTTCTCTCTCGAGCACGTCGATTTTGAAACCAAATTTTTATCTAAAAAAAATTGATTTAAAGATTGATGATCATATGTTCAAAATTGTACAATAAATCAATCGTATCTTATTTATATTTTTGTAAAGTTGTTTACCGACAAAAACTTTGCAATTTTTCACAAACTGCAGCTGTTATGCACAGATACATGAAAGATTTTGTTATCAATAAAATGGTGTAACGTATATTTTTCTGTGATAATAATTAACGTTTTATTGAAATAAAGAAAACTTGAATAATAATCAAAACTATTAATTTTCATTTTTTATTCCTGCTTCGCTAATTGGTTTAATGTAACATGTAGGAAGAATATTACTCACTCGACTTTGCGGAAGATTTAACAATTCAGATAAATGCACTACGTCTTTTCTTGATAAATAGGCACTTGTTTTATACTTGTTTTCCAGTGTTTCCAGTTGATACGTTGTAAATGGTATTCGTGGATGAGATCCAGGTTTTCTTTTGAGCCTTTTATTGGCACTAGATTTTCTTGGTAATTTAGGGGGACGATATCTTGTACACCTTAACCAAGTTAGTTCTTCACTAGTAACATTTTTTAAATGTTGATCTTCCTTTTTTTTTGAAGGGTTGATACTGTAAAATATAAATTGTCACAAACACACACACACACACACACCACACACACACATTTTTTCATATTAAAAATATCAACATAAAAAGAGAATCAGTTTAAGCGGCAAAGCATGTATTTGAAAAAAATTTCGAAAAAATGTATTTATGAAATTTATAGCGAACTAGAAGCGTAATAAATGCTGCCAACGCAGGTTTTTCAATTGATTTTGAACAAAAATAAAATCTTACGTAGATTTGAAAATAATGCGCTGCGTCCTGAACTTGAATGTTGTCAAATATGCACTCGAAAAATAATGGTCGATTTTTCAAACAATTTAATAACTAACACTGTTAAAAATTAGTTCATTAAAAAAGCCGTCATCATAAGTAAAATTGAGCTTTATGACTGAAGAAAAGAAAGCAATAGAATTGTCAAAAACGCACCTTTGGATGAGTATTTGAGAGGAGATTTGTTGAGTTTCTCGAGGCTCGTTGATGCGAGCTTTGGAGGCTGATAGCGGTTGAACGTGGGAAAAGTGTTGCAAGCAGCGCAAAGCCGAGGCATCGGCCGTAAGCTTGGAAGTCGTTACGGCGTCGAAAGCTCGAGTTGGCAGAGTCGAGCAGGCAGGCGACTGATCGTCTTAGCGAGGATGCGCTCTATACTGAAATCACTGGAGCCTCGCCGAGGCTGCGCGTGGCTCTGGCTCATGTCGACTGAGGCCGGATCGGTAAGCGGTGCTCATCGCCGGTGGAATCTCGCGTTCTCTCTGTCTCTCTCTCTTTGGGAGCAGCCGCACAGGAGCAGTTACATGTGCACGTTAATAACGCAGACAATGAGCAAAAGCATAAGTAGGTACATGTATAATATGCGCGATCGGGAATAAATGTGGCGCGCCGCGTTGATGGCTATCGCGTTGCGTTTAGCGCGCCTGGCTGGAGCTTGACTATAATGCGTATTGCCGTGTGCAAGCGGCGGGCCCCTGGGCTTTTGTTGCGGATCGCATCGTATGCTCTTATGCCAGTGTATTCATTATCTGCCGACCGCATCTTTGGGCGCTGGCTTGGCCCCCCAGCTCAATAGCAGCGCTGTAATTGATATGCCCTATAAGCGACGACGACGGCGGCACGAGTGGCGGCAGTGACGTGCTCGACGACGACGTTGCGCTATATAGCAACTTTGCAACCGCTCTGCTTCGTACATAGGTGCGCTCGAGCGATCATCGCCTTCTGTAAGCGAAGAGAGATAGCTCATGCTGATCGTCGAGCCTGTGATCTCTGCGTTATAGCTGAGTTCACGGAGCGTGGACTAATCGAAAAGCCACAGGGGTCTAGGTCTGGGTCAGCATTGCGCGACTTGTGCGCGTACACATACGCACACACACACACACACACATACTCGACAGCAACTAATCCGGTAATAGCCGGCCGCTAATGGGGCAAGACCTCCGCTACCAATTCGTAATATACAAAATATAATACACGAATTCGAGTGACGGCGACTAACGACTGGCCCGTGTGATCGAGCTAATATCCTGCTATTGAGCATATCTGCACTCTTCTCGGGACCCTCGGTTATTTTAGCCTAGCCATAAGAGGCTCACTTTCACTCATTCCGGTGCGTAGCTAATTCACGTGGATATTTAGCTAACATTATGTGGCCACGTGCTACTTTTGGCCCTTCTAAATGGTAATTTATTATGTTTGCCGCTACATATCCATTATGCAGCAGCAGGGAAACTTGTATACGCGATACACTGGCGGCGGCTCGTATTATGCGCTATTCTTCTCTCTCTCTCTCTCTCCAAGGCTAAATGTCTCATACGAATAATACTGCAATGACAACGGTGATAATGTGTGTAGTACTTTCTAGCTAGGCCCACCCTGATGAGATCGAGGCCCGTAAGTTTAATCAACATAACGAAAAACATTGCTTTCTTCTTGAACATTTCAAATCGTCTTTGAATGCTGATTTTTGCAGTGATTGCGATGATCGGCATGATTTCTTTTTGTAATTATGTAGTCAACTTTTTTCATTCAATTGCTATTTGATGTTCTATTCAACGTTGTTCGTTATCTCTATTAATTATCTAGTGTTCCTTGCTGGTCATATTTTTTTGATAAAACAATTCATTAAATTGGATGATGGTGAAGTATAGTTTTTCTAACGTAAAATTGAATCTCATTATGATTATCTGGCATGTTTATTCTTCAAATAACTAAAGTCAAAATTTTAAGAGATTTTATTAGAGCTTTTTAACCCTGTTTAAAAAACAATCGCTCAAATTTAAGGTCCACAATCCACCTGGAAATCTAAGTGAATCTTCGATCCGACGACCTAAATAAAAATTAATTTCAAACAGAAATGTATATTACATGAAATTTCGACGCAATAAAATAGTTTTTCAATTCCATAAATATTATACTTACAGAGAAAATTCATAGTACCATTGTAAATTATTAAATCTGTTTCGTCGCTCAATTTATAATTCTGACCTGGTTGAAAAATAGGCTATGCGATAAAATTATCCTTACAGTTTTCGACCACCTACAATAATCTTAAACAATTTTTATTCAAAAATTTTTTATTCAAGTTGAAGATCGACAAAAGGTTCCTCAATCCTCATGCACTTCTAGACACGTATAGTTCATTTATTGTGCTTCCAGAACTCAAAAATAAAAAATTTAACCGAGTCCGGCCAAGTGCAGGGTCATTGACAGCTCAGTGAGGTGGTCGAAAAATTGACAACTCGTGTTTTCTTGGCTTTAGTCATTTTTTTAATTCGAAAGGTTATTTTTTTCTATCAATAAGTATTTCTAAAAAAAATTTCAAACGTCGTGTACAAGCTCTGAAGAAAGAAAGATTTTTTCTTATATAAGTGTCCGAAATGAGGCACACTCACTGTATTATTTAAAATTAAACTAGATTAATAGACGAATAAAAAATTATGATGTATGTAAAAGAGACCAAATCAATAAATTCGAATCGTACGCTATGAATTTTTTCAGTATGATCGGTATAACAAGCTGGGTCCTGTGAACTTTATCTTTTTATCGTGTTTAAAAATGTATATTATACATCGTATACTCATATAGTAAATACTTATTCAGATAAGCGGAACAAATGGATAAGTGCGTGCGAGGACGGTACACTTTTCATTGCATTGAATTTCATAGCATAGGGCAACAAGATTCCAAATACCAATATTTTGCGCTAATTCGCAAATTGCGATATGTACTTCGCAGTCCTACATAGGTTCTGTGTTTTGGCTAGCTCTTGTGTACTTAATATATGACGCATGCGAGCTATCGTTCCAAACTGTCAATTTTCTGCTTTTAATTCTTATAAATGAGTTTTAATTTAATTATTGCATGCGAGTCAGTATAAAACAAAATTATAGCAAAGATTAAATTAAGCTAAAGGACTGTGAGGTCTTATAAGAAGTAAGTAAACTTGTTTTAAAAGCTTTTTTATGCACTACAAATGTTTTATTGGAAATTTGTTTGTTTGTACTTCTTAAATCTATAGAAAAATATTATGCAACTTAATTTTTTTTATTCATCTTTAAAAATCTTGTTATTTTCTGATTGATATAGCATCATTTTGAGGTTATGTTTATAATTTTTTACTATCCAAAATCGACCAATAAATTAAAAAACTTCCCTAACTTTTTGACATAATCAAAACTTTTTCAAAAGGGAAACTCAGGGTGTTTTTCTAATCCAGGAAAAAATGAAAAATCACACAACCGACCCTTTTCTCCTAGATCCAAATTATTTAAGGTTGCAATATCTTCTACATCTAGTTTCCAAGTATCAAGTTGAATGTTTTCCTGAATACGATGAGGATTTGTACTCTTAGGAATTACTATCACTCCCTTTTGGGTTAGATGTTTTAATGCAATTTGGGCTGGACTTTTCCCATGTTTCTTTGCTATTTGAAGCACAACATTGTCTTTAAATAAATCAGGAAATGTTTCACTTCTGCCCAAAAGTTGTACCAAACTTCTATTGCCAAGAGGCGAATAAGCAGTTATTTGAATACTTTTATTTTTACAGTATTCTATCTATAAACAAAAATCATAGGCTAACATTAGATTTGAAATATTATATTTTAATTTAATAAACAGTTTCTAAGACTTACCATTTCTTTTTGCTGAAAGTATAAGTGCATTTCAATTTGAAGCATAGACACTGGTAATTTTGCTACATTAAGTATTCTATCAATTTGCTTTTTGTTGAAATTAGACAAACCAATTGCTTTGGTTAATCCTTTAGCAACTTGTTTTTCCATTTCTGACCAAATGGCAATATGATCAGTACTTGGATCTATAATGATGAGTCCATTTTCATCTTTTGGATGCAAATCATCCCCGTAAGCATATGCAAATGGGCAATGAATTAGATAAAGATCAACATAGTCTAACTGCAGATCTTTCAATGATTTTTTTAAAAACTTTTCAACACCTTCGGGTCTGTTTCCAGATGGAGCTAACTAGAGTGCAATAATTTTCATCTGTATATATGTCATACTACATTACTTTTTGAAATTACACAATGTTTCTACTTACTTTTGTTACTATAAAAAGATCTTCTCTCTTAATTTTTCCAGAATCGAACCACTTTTTCAGAGTTTTACCAATAACGTGTTCATTTTCATAAACTGGAGCAGCATCGATATGCCTGTATCCAGCTTCTAAAGCATTATCAATAGCTGCTTCTAATTCTTGTTCAGAAGCCTGGAAAATAATCCATTATGAAAATAGTATGAATCAATTTTTTTTCAAAGGAAGTTGGAAAAATATGGGTTTAAAAAACTGTATCTAAAAAAGTTTCGGACATAATTTAAAAATAATTATTGTTTAAATAAAACAAGTTATTCTCAAATATGTTCTAGAGTGCATGACCTTGAGATATCAAAGAACAATCAGCACACCTTATGATTATGAGTTATTTATTATGTGAGAGTAGCATTACCAACAGTAATAATTAGTAATTTTAGGACGAAAAGTCCAGCAAAATGAAAATATAATGGCATTGGATAACATTATGACATGAGGCTCATAAAAAAAAATAATGACCTGCCAAGTTCCGAAACCAACGATAGGTATGCGCTGACCGGTTGGCAGAGCTACCGTTTTCGAGACACTCATATTGTTGTTACTAGGATCACGAGAAAGACTGAACTGAAATGTGATTACGGTCGAGTCTCGCTTGGACGCAGAATAGATAAAACTTGTTCCAATTGTCGTTAATTATAAGATACGCTGTCTCGTTTTTTTCCCGTTATTTTATTGGCCTCGATGCCTTCTTATTCATAAAACTCGAGCTTGTACACCGCTCCTCGATCCTCCGCTGCTTACTATTCGTCTCCGTCCGCAGTAATTCTTGCTTTTTGAAATCCTTTCACCACACGCTCCAATAAACATCGAGAGGGGCGAAATCACTTCAATGTATCATATCGTTTCTACGATACGTGTCGGAGCTGTCCGTTTATGAATAAGCGCTGATGCAAAATTTTACAGTTTTTCAGAAAACTAATCAATCAACACTGTTGCCGTAACAAATTATAACTTGTATAATAATAATTACGAAAAATCATTTTTTCTAAAAATATATTGTTACATTGCCTCGTTCTAGAAGTTTTGTACATATCAAAAATTAGTATTTCTTTTACTGAACAGTAATGTAATTGAAAATAACACTGCTTAATGTAAATTACAACTAAGATAAAACGTGTTTAAGGTTTAAAACTCAACGGACAAGGCTGAGAAATAGTATGCTGCTGAGCAACTTGAAGTATCAAACTTTCCAAAAACATGTATAGATGTATCAGCTGTGGAGCTCAAGTACAAGAGCTTTATCGTCAATACAGTCCGACTGTGCTCAAAATCGTCAAATGTGTAATGAATAACTCATTTTTACCTATTTGTGCATGATAAACTAATCTCCATATTCTTGATTTTTCTTTAAATAGGAAGAATGCGGCGAATTTGCGGATAAGTATGTAGAATATGATCCAGTTATAGTTTTGGTTGACATGGTTTTACTGGATAAAGCGGCTTACCGGCATTTATTGTATAACAGCAATTTTAAAGCTTACTGGAAATTAGTCATCATCTTGTTGCTGAGTGAATCTTTTATACAGTGGAGTAACAAGCGTCAACAGTTCGAAGAATCTGGTCAGCTAATGTCTTTCAAAAGTGAACGTAATTTTTATTTTGAGCTTTATCACACAGGATTATCTCTGTTGAGCTTCGTCACTGGCGTTGTGCTATTGACCGAACTCCGATGGCAAATTCTTCGTTCAAGGCCTGCCAAGTATAGGCGTTTAGATCTCCTTAAAGCTCTCGTTATTGGAGGCTGTGCTAAACTCCTCAGTCTTATTAGTATTATTTGGAAACAAGATGATGAGCTTGAATATCAACATCTTCTCATAATTGGATACTCTGTTCTCTGCCTGCTAACCGCTTATTCAGGTAAATTTATAAAACTATAAATTAAATACAGCGGAAATCATATAATTCGAATTCATATAATTCGAATTATCACATAATTCAAAGTGATCGTCCGATCCTGGTCCCGTTCTATATAAAACAATGTTGAAAAATTTCACGTAATTCGAAGGAAATGTCACATGAATCGAATTTTTTTTCTGGAACTTTTCAGATTATGAAATTTTTCACTTCAAATTTAGCACTTATTTATGCATAATTTATTTCATATATAATTTATTGGAACAATAAATTTGTAGATTATGTTATGAAAAATAATAACTCAAGTTATGGAATAATGTCATTTTATTATTAATTTTCTTTAGAGTAATAGACAGATTCATTTGTTCATCGAACTATTTTATAAACTTATTTGGCTTTAATTATACTATTTTTATGTATTTTCCATAATTATTTCGCAGAGTAACATATTTTACATACATTTACTTATTCATTAAAATAATATTGTGTATTTGTAGATTTAAATAGAAATTTAAAATGAAATAGTTACTACTCTTATTTAACTTTTTTCAAAAACAACTTTTTTTTATATTTTATCACATACATTTTTGAAAATTAATGTTGCATAATAATATCATTTTTAAGGTGTAATATTTGGTTTCTCATCACCCTTAAAGTAATAATCACTAGCAATAATACCAATGGCCTAGCTCACTTTCCTTAAAATGATTGTTTATATGCATTTTGTGTACATATCTTAGTAATTAAAGTAAAGTTTGAATATGTAAGAAGTTTCTATATTATCATTTCTTTTTTTTTATACTGTCAAAAATTTAATAAATTTACATTTTTTAGTTGCTTGTGATAGTGGAAGAGTTGGCTCTTTAGCTGGGTTAATTGCTGGACTATTAGCTCAAGACTATGCTTACAATGCAATACCAGATAATTATTCAGCGACCACCAATATGACTCTGTGGCAAAGCCAAGGTCAGTAATTTACGGTGGTCACGGATTGATTCTCAAGCATCTTTAATTGGTAGAACACTCCAACCCAACACCAATCTATCAAAACCACAAGTAAATAAATTGCAGGTGCTGCTACTTTCTTCAGCCCAAGCTACTGAGCATACCATGCGCCTATGACCCTGTAAATTATTTTAAAAATGTTAATGTTTTTTATATTTTTATTTTTAATATAATTCATGAAACTAAATTATTTATGTAAAATAAATTTTATTATTTAAAATACCTGTCTGTTAGTTCTTGGTAGTCTTGCCATTCTCTGCCCACTTAAATCAAATAATCGAATCTGTCTATTGTCATGCGGTATAGCTACAATACCAGTGCTTGACACAGCCAATCTGTTAACTGAGCTATCCCCTCGTATTGTTGCTAATGGACTTCGTATGTTGCGTAACTCCCAAACTTTAACACTTCTATCATCTGAAGCTGATACTATTTTATCTTCTTTGGTGAACACTGCAGCTG
The DNA here is from genome assembly GCA_034770305.1 of Trichogramma dendrolimi. Taxonomy (NCBI): domain Eukaryota; kingdom Metazoa; phylum Arthropoda; class Insecta; order Hymenoptera; family Trichogrammatidae; genus Trichogramma; species Trichogramma dendrolimi. Next base: position 602,447 of record JAPMIB010000047.1, read on the forward strand.
TTACAGCTCTGAGAAAATATATAAAAAGTTAAGGGTGTCTGATAATTGGTGAGTAAGTGACATAAAAAGTGTTATTACTCTGTGTGTCCTTGAAAAACAGATACTGAATGATTTGATTCTCTGAAATCCCACAACCTAAATGTACTATCTCGACTAGATGTTACACACAGACGTTGGGCATAATGTGTTGCTACATGAGTTAATTCTTGATCATGACCACAAAGAGTATGAATTATTTCTCCTGACTCTGCATCATAAAGATTAGCTGTTCTATCCCATGAAGCAGTGACAATTTGTTCAGCTCCATAAAGCCAATCTGCTGCTATTACAACACCAGTATGGCCAATTAGTTCTTTTATAGGAGTTCTTAGTGTAGGTACCGAATCATCTTCAACCATCCCACTGTCTCCAATATTTCCAGTAGTTCCTCTTTCACCTCCAGAACTAGCAACATCTTCCAAAGATGATCTTTTTTGTGATTCCCAATTAACAGCAGCTTGCCACACATGAGCTGTACAATCACCACTTGCAGTCAGTGCCAAATCTATTGTAGGGTGAAATCTTATTGAATTTACTGAACCATTATGTCCTGTATATTGAAGCAAGCAGCGACAGCTATCCATTGCCCATACCCTAGCTGTATGATCGGCGGAAGCAGTGCCAACAATTGGTTGACCTGATCTACCAACTGATACTTCCCATATACCATCTCTATGGCCTCTGTACTCTTTTAGCATATTACAATTCATAGAAATATTTTTAAAGCTCGAAACAATTTTACTTGTTTGAGCTTTCAATTTCTGGGAAGCTTTTACTCTGTATGCAGAGCTACCAGCAATTGCTGAAATAAGATTAACACTGTAAGTATGAAGTAACAGTGATTTTATGTTAACATAATGTACTTACATTTTTGTTTGGACAGATTTTTATTATCAGTAAAATCTACTTGAAAATCAACTTGAGGCAGACTTCGTTCTCCAGATCCATAACAATCTCTTTCAATTCTCTCATTTAATGTTTCTATTTTCTCATGTACTAAATGAAACAAGTTAACAATTGAAAAATCAAATGAAGTATGTAATGTTGTTCTATAAATATAATTTTTTTTCTTACAACTAGCGTTTTCAGTGCATACAATCTCAAATTCTTTTTCAATTTGTTGAAATAGATCTGTTAATCTTGCTCGAACAGCAGGAGGAATAGAAGTATCTTCTACATCTGTGCGGAAGCTGACATAGTGATGGGAAGTTGTTTGTGGATGTGAACCTTGATGCGATTGTTGTTCAGTATCAGTTCCACTTTGAGCTCGAGGAATTGATATTCTTTTGGTCTTACCACTAGATTTGAATCCTCCAGAGGCTGGGGGTTCTCCAGGCATTGTGAAGAGCCTGGTTGTAATTGAAAGCAGTTTTTATATAGCAATAGTATTAAAATTAACTTTTGCCATTAATAGCCCACGTTATTTATTGCAATACTCAATTATTCTAAAAATTAAAAACTTCTTAATCGGTTAAAAATTGACTGAAAGTCATTTAAATCATTTGTAAACTTTGAAAAAATTAGAAACAAAAGTAGTAAAAAATAGAACATTGTAGTGAATAATAAAAACTTATGATGGTTCCATTATTAGAGAATCGATAAATTATCGATGGGTTATGTTTACATAATGTCAGCTGTTGTAATGTCAAATGTCAAGTACGAGCGTGATCAATAATTTGAGATTTAATGTACCTATTTCTAGGGTCTGAAATAACTTTTTTTTTTAAATCGAATTGAAATCAGCTAAAGTTGGCAAATCTGAAAACGCAGTATACGCCTTTACAATATAAATTTGTATAAGATTTAACATATGAGAAAGATATATAAATATACGTATATATATATATACATATATATAACTTACACCTAAAGTTCAAGCTTCAAGAGTGAAGATACTTTCTGCAGTAACCGTTATACGCAAATTGCAGTATTTCGCACATTGTGCTACAGTTATGATGTTGGATATAGTACAGCAATCCCACTGAGATTACCGTTTTAATTAGATTACAGATGTCAGTTATGTTTTATAAATTCAATCATTTTTTATTCTCATCCTATATATGATTTTTTCTCATTTACCGAATTTAAAAATAAAAAAATGTATGATGTGAATGATATATAAGTATGAAAACGTCAAAATACAAATTTCTTCTTGATGACAATAAAAACTGCTTGGCTGCAATTCATATTTTATCCTAAAACAGACAACAGTGCAGGCTTGCCAGGTTTTGACACTATCTAGTATCTACTATATTATTGTACACATACACACATGTATATATAGCAGCAGTAATATAAATTCACTTGAGTTCATGACGCGGCAGAGTAATCGGCCTGACGACTTGGTTCCCACATTTGTATCATGAACAATTTTCTATTAATACAAATATAATTTTGCTCAAAGTGTAAAATTTCCTAAGTCATGACTAGGTGACAGTATTTTCGTATCTGACAATTAATAAAAGTGAATTCAATGATATTTTACATGTGTAAGTTTTGTCCAAACTTAGTTAGCTACTTGTATTGTTGAGTAGTTTTTTGAAGTGTAAGATTTGAAACTTATTCTAGTTTTAGATTCTTGCACCTTTAACATTTAATTTCTTTACTCATTTGTAAAGCCATATGACAACAGTATAAAATACATATTTAGGCTCAAATTGATGTGTCATTTTTTTCATGTTTAACAGTTTAACATTCAGGAGTAACAAGTTGTGTAGATTTTCAAGACACAATGAAGGCACGAAAGTTGTTTGCTGCTCTTGGAGCAGGGATGATTTTTGCCTGTTGCATTATGATTTATTTAATGCTTGACGTGACCTTATTTCCTCAGGGTCGAAATGCTAAATCGGACGTTAAAGATGTACGTATTTATAATAACAACGGTTTTTTCAATTATTGATTTAATGAATTGGTCTGTTATTTCTATTTCCTATTATATTTTATCTTTTAGAATCAATGGTTACACTTTGAAAGTAGGCTTGCAAAGATAGAGGAAGACATGAATCGCCATCATGAAGCTATGAATGCCCTTCAAGCTGCTGCACGAATAAAAGAAGATACCTATGATGATAAACCTCGTAATGAAAACCATGTAGAAGAATTCAAGACCTGATAGATCTACAATATGTACTGTCAATTTCAAACAACCACCTATAGTAGACATTCAGATGCTTGACGTTTATAAACAGTTGAAATTTGATAACCCGGATGGTGGTGTTTGGAAACAAGGCTGGAATATAAAATACAATGAAAAACAGTGGAGTTCCAACAAAAAATTGCAAGTTTTTGTCGTTCCACATTCTCACAATGATCCTGGGTGGTTAAATACTTTTGAAAAATACTATACTTATCAAACCCAGGGAATATTGAATAATTTAGTTACAAAATTATCTGAGGATAGAAGAAGAAAATTTATTTGGGCAGAAATATCATTCTTCAAACTTTGGTGGGATGAACAATCACAATCAACTCGAGATGTTGTAAAACGATTAGTGCACGATGGACAGTTGGAGTTTGTTAGTGGAGGATATGTCATGCCAGATGAAGCTGTTTCACATTGGATGTCACAATTAACCCAATTAACTGTAGGACATCAGTGGTGAGTAATCAATTTAATTAATATCTATTTATTCTTTTTTATTTTTTGTATAGAAAAGTCAATAAAAAATGTATGTGTAATGTTCTTTAGGTTGAAAGAAAATTTAGATTATGTACCAAGCACTGGTTGGTCTATTGATCCTTTTGGTTTGTCTCCAACTATACCTTTTCTTCTTAAAAACAGTGCTGTAGAAAATGCTTTGATTCAAAGAGTTCATTATTCTGTAAAAAAACGATTAGCTCAAGATAGACATTTAGAATTCCGTTGGCGTCAATTATGGGATAATGAAGGCTCTTCAGAAATATTTACACATATGATGCCTTTTTACAGTTATGATATTCCACATTCTTGTGGTCCTGATCCAAAAATATGCTGTCAATTTGATTTCTATAGATTACCTAATTTTGGCTACAGCTGTCCTTGGAAGTAGCGCCAAAAGCCATTACCAAGTCTAATGTGGGGGAAAGATCTGCAATGCTTCTAGATCAATATCGCAAGAAAGCCCAACTGTATAGGACAAATGTAGTTCTTGTACCATTAGGTGACGATTTTCGCTATGCTCATGTAACTGAATGGGATGCTCAATTTACAAACTATCAAAAACTATTTGATTACATGAATAACGATCAACAAATGAATGTACAAATCCAATTCGGTACTTTGAGTGATTATTTTGAAGCTGTGAGAAATGAAAAGAGCATTCAAGAGTTTCCTAGTCTTAGTGGTGATTTCTTTACTTATGCTGATCGCGATGACAATTACTGGAGTGGCTATTACACTTCACGACCATTTCACAAAAGACTTGATCGTGTTCTCTTGGGATCTCTCAGAGCAACTGAATTTCTTAGCACTATTGCCTGGATGAGAGGTAACGAACATGCAATGGATGATAGCATAGTCAATAGATTGGATGTAGCTCGTCTTTGGCATTCGTTATTTCAGCATCATGATGGAATTACTGGCACTGCTAGAGACCATGTAGTAATTGATTATGCCCAAAAAATGATGTTGCTCTCAATAATTCAGCTCATGTGTTGCAGCAAACAGTAGCACACTTATTAAAGAGTCCTCAAAGTGTTAAAATTGATAAAGAAGCCTTGTACTTATCTTTGGATGAAACAAGGTAAATACTGAGCAACACAATTTAAACTCCATGTATTCGTTCAACATAGAAAATAATACTAATTATATAAAACTTATTTTTATACAGATCATTCCATACTAGCCCTGGAGATAAATACGTAATATCTTTAGGTCATGACATAACATCGAAAAAAGTTTTATTCTACAATTCATTGCCACGAACCAGAACAAGGTGATGAGTGTTTATGTCTCTACCCCCTATGTACGGGTTACCGACAAAATGGGTCGACCAATTATTTGTCAAGTATCTCCGGTTTGGGTCAGCCCTGCAGCTATTTCCGGAGCAAGATATGAACTATCGTTTCTAGTCACTGTACCTGCTATTGGTTTAACTACCTACATAGTACATACATTACATGGCACGAATTTGCCCGCGTGAGTATATTATCTAAAAAATTTTGAAAATTGCTTAGGTGTGAAAAATATAATTATTTTTATGTTCCACAGTGAAGTGCACCTGGCTAACGTAACAGTCTACAATAAGAATATACCACTCTCAGCAGTACCTGGTTTTAGTAATGTACAGATTTATCCTTCGTTACAAGAATTTTCCATGAATCAAATGCCAGAGATATCCGCCTCATTTAGCAAGACAGGCTTACTAAAATCTGTACAAAGATCTGGAACGACTTATCCGGTTCGTTTGGAATTCGTCAAGTATGGAACTCGTGGCACTGGTCAAGATAAAAGCGGTGCTTACTTATTTCTTCCAGACAAGCCTGAACCAGATATAATATCAATCGGCAATAATAGAATTGTTCATGTTGTGCAAGGGCCTATTCTTTCTCGTGTTTTCACCGATTTACCATATGTGAAGCACATCGTTACTCTTTACAATTCAAGTGGCAGCGATGGACTTGGTTTACATATTAATAATCAAGTTGATATCACTGAAACGCAGAATTTCGAATTAGCCATGAGGATTAATACAGATATAAAGTCTGATGATATTTTTTACACCGATATTAACGGATTGAACGTAAGTCTTTTAAATTCATTAGACCGGAAAAATTATTTGAATTTCCAATATTTATTTTTCATCATTGTTAATTTTATTGTAGATGATTAAGCGTCAAAAATTTTCAAAAATACCGATTCAAGGAAATTATTACCCTGTAACATCTGCCGCATATATTCAAGACGACTATAATAGAATGACTATTGTCTTAGGTCAATCTTTAGGCGCTACATCAATGAATTCGGGACAATTCGAAGTGAGTTTTTGCCTTAAATTTGTAACATTCTTTTTAATTTCAAGATTTATTATACTAAAATTTTCATTTAATGAAATGCAGATTATGCAAGATCGGCGTCTAATGCAAGATGACAATCGTGGACTCAGTCAAGGAGTTACGGACACTTTGCTGACTTATCATCAGTTCACAATGTTATTAGAAAAACGTCAAGAGTCCTGTGAATATCCTTCGCCAGGTCATGAACACCCAGCAGGTTTACTTTCACTTGCAGCACAATTATGCTTAGACGATTTACTGCACCCAGTTATTGGTTTGCATCCCCGGCAATCTGCCCAGTTTGAACTTAACCAACATTTTCCCCATTGAATTTAAATCTTCCGGTCGATTTGAATATTGTAAATATGCGAATTATACCTATTCCTGACGGTGCTGGAAAAGGAGTAGGTCTGATATTGCAAAGACATGGACTGGATCTTTGTTGGGGCGAGCCGAACCTGACAAACGTTTTTCAGTATCTGAAACCGGCGAAATAAATCTTGGCCAATTGTTAGGTTCTGAGCAAGATTGGACTATCAATGATGCTCCATTAACTTTTACCACTGTTGGACCTTCGAGACGTTCCCCTATTGTCAATGTATGTCCTCACCAACTTCTCTCACTTTTATTTCATAAAACCGAATCATAAATTTATTTAAGCAGCTGAAAGTGATATGAATATTTTTTGGTGATTTGTGTGATAACAATTTTTAATCATTAATAGTAGGCATGATTGTTTATGACTAGTAGAACTGTTTTTTTACACTTAGATTACTTGTACATTGGCCAAAACTTTCTTGTGATTATTTTTAAGCAATCTAAAGTGTAAGCTTCAAAAAGATTTTGTGTCTGGTCTTCTCAAATATTTATTATGTATATTTTAAAACGTTTGAAAGAAAAGTGATATAAGAGAATTTTAAATCGATCAACTTTTTTTGAAGTTGTTCATACAAAAATAACTTGAGTATTGTATATATAGAACTTTTTCATAATTTAAAAAAGCAATTGTTAGAACTATCGTTTGTTCTGTACTGACTAAAGTAAATTGTATTGTAGAATTAATTAAAGGCAATTAACATGTTTCACTAATTAAGTTAAACATGGGCTAATGCAAATAATATAGCGAACATAATAAAAGCTTAGGCAATTGATCTTTACATCATTGCCAATGCTGTGATAACTTCATAACATTGTTTTTTTTAATTAATTTTTAAACAAATTATCATTTGATCATTTATACATAAAAAAATGGATTTTATTTAAAAAAATATGAAAAATCTTGTATTATAATGTATTGACAAAATTCTACACAACACATTTCACTCTTGTAAAAGGGATATTTTTTCACTTTTATGTCTTTGAAGATTTTGTTTACTTAATATGGCATAATCCAATCCTTCGGATGCTGATGGATTTGTAATATCTGTTTTAAAACTGCAATGATAAATTATTTAGAAATATCTGATATTGGAGCAAAAGTTTGATTTTTTTATTCTTTGATGTTATTCAATTTATGATAAATATGTGTGAAAAGGTGAATTTAAGCACTGCCTACAAAAATTGTATAATTATTTCATATAAAAGATGAATAATCATAATTTTAGGAGCTATTTTCCAAAATTACATGTTTAATTCAAACTGAGAAATATAGTTTTTATCTCAAATGCGTTTTAAAGAAAGAAAATCAATTTTTATCGGAAGAGTATTCATGACATAGTGATATTATTCAGAATAAAATATGGACATATTTAGTAACTAGCTTCAAATTTGTAATGCTAACTCTATTTAATAAAATGATTAATTTATCAATTAAAAAACATTACAGGCATATTATTTTTGTTGATTTAAATCTTACCCAAGTTTAAAGAAAAATGAACAAGCTGATACATTCTTTTTGAGAACTGTGAGAACAAGTTTTTGCATTTGGTTGTTAGAAGCCATAACTTCAAGACATTGCATCATAAAACGACCAAGTCCTTTACGTCTTGCAGAGGGTTCTAATTGTAGCTCATAACTGAAAAAAAGAAGAAATCAGTTGCATTTAATGTCATTATGATGTAAAAAATTATATACCATATACTATTGAAGTTCTTACCAATATAAAACTTCTGCTTGGTTGTCCAAGTCAAAACGAAAGTGAGAAAATCCAAGCATATTATTTTCATTAAATGCTATTAGATACCATGCACTAGGCTCAGTGAGTTCAGTTTGTTTTGCAGCAGCATCCCATTTCCACTGTGATTGTTCATAATAAGTTTTCATATTCCGTTCCATCAAATCAAAAATCCAGTCAAGAGTTTCTTGAGTCAATTCAGTCACTCTTTTCACTTGTAAAGAAATTATTTCATTCTCTTTGGTAACATAGTGATGAAATTTTTTGAAAGGCTCTAAAGGATTTTCAAGTGCATTAGCTTTTTGCACTAAACTTGATGCAAAAGCTAATTTTTCTGCTTGAATTTGTCGTCTTGTTTTGTGAGCTTTTTTCTAGAAAATAATATTGACCAACACATTAAACTTCAAGCAAAAAACGGGTAATATTTTAAATATACCTTATTCATATTGAGCAAATTATTAAAAATTGTAATTTAAATTTGTAAAATTCACACGTAGCAGTGAACTTTAGCAACCACACATCGTTCAGTAACCGCCAATCAGTAATGCAATGTCAAAGTGCGCGTCAAACAATCTGTAAACTGCAAAGTAGTACCAAAAACGTCAAAACGTGGCAGCAGCATTTCATTCACTAATCACTGTATTCGGGGATGGCGAAACTATCTCAGAGATATCGAATTTTGAATCACGTTTCACGAAGTTCTATTCGATCCTTATTGTAGTAAAATACATCTTAAATCTAAATAAACGGATCAATTTCAAATGTAACGTTGATCATAAAAAATCGAACCTCACCGTCTAAAAGTCAATAGTTAATTTTTTATATACATTTAAAGTCATTCCTTACATGCATGAATTATTGATCATTATCATTATTTTTTGACAAAGATGCGTTTTTTTTTAAATTTAACAATTTTAAGATTCTTCCTTGGACGTGCACATGTACGAAGTTTCGCGAATAACTTTTAAATTACTTATTGAAGTTTGAAATCTTGATTTTGATATAGATTTCATTGTTGAACTTCGAAGAATTCCAAAAATCAATATAAAATTCAACGTCGGTGTTTAGTGTCTTTAATTCCTATATGCTACTTTTATTATAAGACATATGGATTTATCGTATACTTTTGAGTAAGATGTATAAAGTTACATAGCTTCGTAAGAAGAAAATTCTTATTCTCTTTTAAATTTCATTTCGACAAACAAAAATCCGATTGATTTGAAAAGTATATATACAATAAAGTTAATCATATTTTAATATAATTTCTATAGGTAGAATATTTTCAAGATCATCTAAAATCCAAAAGTCAACATTGTTTTTGTAGTTTATATCCTTGACTCGTGAATCGTGATTAAAGGAAGTGTTATAAATCAATCATAAAATACAGATAAACAGTCGCGGCATGTATGCTGAGAGTCATGGACGTGCTGGGCGAACGCAGCGCTCGTTGCGGCGTCGCGGTGAGTAAGTGTGGTGTGTGTGCGAGAGTAGCGACTAGCGACTCGAGAGTCGAGACGCAACTGTGAGAGAGACAGACACGCACAAGCCTCCGAAAGTTGCGGAGCTCGCGCTGGGCCGTGTGCGGCGTATTGTTTTCGGCTAACTATAGGAACTTCGAGATCGAGCTGTGTGCTCCTTTGTATTTTTGCCACCTTTATTATATTTTTATTTTCTACTCTAATAACGTGTTGACTTATTTCTCGACCCCTCAGCCAATCCTTAACAGAAGGAATAAAAAAATGACGATTTTCCATAAATTCAAATGAATTTTCGACCCATACTTTCCAAATTTTCATCTCTTTTCACTCTTTTTTATTATATAAAACAATAACGAGTTGTCCGAATGAAAATCCCTTTCTTTCAAATGCATGAGCTTTTATTTATGTATTGACGATAAATAATGAAAATAGGATAAAAACAATTTCTCCTCCCCAATAGTTTGTTAATTATCTGGGAATATTATCTGTCATGCATTTTTGTTGAAACAAATTTTGAGCCCTGAAAAGAGATAGTTAAGCAGTTCGAATAATGGCAATAAATATATCTTTTAAAAAAATTTTTTCTTAAATCTAGTTAATTATTATCGGAAGAATAAAAAAGATCAAATGTTAGGGATTACTTAGCTAGTTAAACAGTTTTTATTACGCTCTATATGACTATATGGATTATGCGTCAGGTAGTAATTGGTAAAAATGTATCTCTAAATAGATACTCTAATATTCAATTGTAATTTTAAGTCATACGTAAATAGATATTTTAAGTTGGCTGTGATGTCTAACTCTGGACTCGAGGCCGGCGTTTTAGACGAATAAACAATATAAGCAGGCAACAAAGTTTTGCTGAAGCGTCGACTGCTAGAGAATTTCCACTGTTTATTTTACTTCCGCGAAGGCTGAAGCTTTTCCGTTTCTGCCTAACGTTGCATCATCTAAGTGCGTCGTCTCACTTGTGGTTATCAGAGAAAAAATCGACGAACTAAGTTCAGATTATATTTATTAAGCAAGCACAGAAATGATGCTTCTTTTAAACCTCTGGTACACGTGACAGTAGCTTACGAGCATAATATATGTGTAGCATACATATAAGTATAACAAACCAAACGAATGAATCAAAGATTTACATATCACCAAATTGTATGCTCGCCATTTACTGCCACCACCTCCTCGACGCCTCCGCAAATACTTTTTGCACCACTTGGTTTGCTACACTTTCACTTTCGTTATTGTGTTCATTTTTTTCGCGATTATTATTGAGAACACATACGGGTTGCGTTAGCTCGCCAAATTTGTAAGGTATTATTGCACGTTTTTTACTATACTTAGTAAACATAGACTTTTTATACTGGATAAAACCCTGGATAAAACTTCAATTTCAAAATTGTCAAATTGTCAATTGATGGCTTTATTTTTTATGCTTATTGCAGTTTCAATATGAAGTTATTCTTTTTATTTTAATTTAATTAATACATGAACTATTTATATTTCCAACATCATAAAATTTTTTTTTAACTAACTGTTTTTATGAAATAAATAATTTTACTTTAATTCACTTGCATATTTACTTATTGGGGCATTTATTTATAGAAGATTCACAATGTCTGAGGATGCAAGTAGTTCAAATATTACTGATTCAACACCAAGCATGACTGAATGTTATGAAAATTATGTGTTAGTAGATGTTGGTGCTAATCTTACGAATAAAAAGTATAGCAGAGATTTAGATAGTGTTGTACAAAGAGCCAAAGATGCTGGTGTACAAAAAATTATGGTTACTGGTGCTAGCATCAGGTCAAGTAAAGAGGCATTACGCTTGACCAGAATTTATCCTGGAAATCTGTACTCCACTGCAGGAGTGCATCCACATGATGCCAAATCTTGGCAGGATCCAGAAACATTGGAAGAATTGGAGACTATTGCTAAAAATCCTGAATGTGTTGCTATTGGAGAATGTGGGTTGGATTATAATAGTATGTATTTGAATAATATTTATATATTGATGTGATCTCTATAGCTATTATTAATTAATTGATTTGTAGAGGATTTTTCAGAACCAATAATCCAACGGTCTGTATTTGAAAAACAAGTTGAGCTTGCATGTACTTTGAATAAACCCTTAGTTATTCATGAACGAGGAGCGCAAGCTGATGTTTTAGACATTTTAAATCGTCACACTGATCGAATACCTCCAGTTCTCATACATTCATTCATTGGTAGTGCAGAAGAAGCTCAAATATATTTAAATCATGGCTATTATTTGGGCATAACTGGTTATGTGTGTAAAGACAAATCTGATAGTGGTGTGAGACAATTGTTAGAAGGTGGTCAAATATCTTTAGATAAAATCCTCATTGAAACTGATGCACCTTTTATGTATCCTAATACAAGAGCTAGTAAACTGCCTACTCATGTAAAAGATGCACTAACGGAACGTTCTACAACATTTTTGCAACGTTATTGTACTTTTCAAAGAAATGAACCCTGTGCATTACCAGCTATAGTGGAAATGGTTGCTGCATTTATGCACAAAACTCCTGAAGAAGTTGCACTTGCTACAGCCTTTAATGCTCTCAAGATTTTTGGTTTAAATCAATGATTGTAAGTGATAAAATCAATGACTGAATTGTAAGCAAGTGAAAAGTATAATTGCTGAAAAATTTAAAGAGCAAAAAATGTCAATTTATACTTTTTTATTTCTAGAATTTATATTGACTTTTATTGCATCATGTTCAAGTCCATCATATCTTTATCATAAATTTTTATTTTAAATCATCATTGAAAGTAATTATATCAAAATTGTAATCAAATTGTAAAAACGTTGTAAGATATAAATGTTTATATTTTATTGTTGACATATTGTATATTTTCATAAGAATAAATTTATATGAAGCTAATGCAGTGGATTACCATCAAAATTTTTCATCTCAGTGGAAAGTTGTAACTTTTTTTGATATATAAAATATATTGTTTCATCAAAATATTATTTACAATTCTTGTATGATTAAAAAAGTTCATTAGTCACTCAATTTATAAACTTCACTCAAAAATGGTTCTCAAAATACATACAGAATAACAATTTGTAAAAATTTAACACTTTTCTTATATAATACTCTCAGTATTTACATAAAATTTCATAACATAAAAGATATGTACAAAAATATTTTTGTGGTAAAAAATTGCTGGGGAGATTATTATAATTACTACACTGTAGTACTCTTGGAATCATTTGAAAATTTAAGATTAATGGCCTGCATCATGTACCTAGTCTTTTCTGTATTAGATATAGTTTTCCACCAACCTCCATTTATAGGAATCACAGTGTAAGACATACTTTCCAAAGTTTTAATAAATAAAGAGTAAGGGCCTAACATTCTGTGAGTATTTCTTGCATAACAATCTGGCTGAACGTACAGAATTAGAAACCTGTGGATAATGCAAGTTATTTTAATATTAATTTTTCATATTTCAAACAGACTAATACATTGAAATCTTACACTTGACTTCCAGAAGGAATTTTAAGATCTTCTAAGTATATAAATTTAGTTGGATCTTTATTCATTTCTATTTTTTCATGTGGATAAATACTGATTGGATAACCATCCTTATTTATAACAATAACATGATCTAAAAAGTGTAAAACAAAGTTATAGTTATTTTTTTTTAATTTTCATTAATTTGAGATTTATATCTTACCAATACAATGTTCTAAGTTAGTCTTGACATTTGATATAATGTATGTTTCATCTCCAAGTACTTCTTCTAAAGCAGATAAGAGCGGGGAATTTTGGTAATTACTTTGAGGCAAATTTTTGAAAGATTCAATAATAATTTTTGAAGGCCAAGGTCCATCATAAGAAGGATAAAGTGACTTTACCACTTGAAATAATCTCAAAAGTATTTTTAAATGGTCGTTAGAAACTATTCTTTTTTCAGTGAAAATTTTGTGATATAACTTTCTATCAAAACATTCCAAACAAGCTAAATTCAAGGAGTAATCACATAGTTTTAAATGCTTCAAGTCAGGAATTTCATTATTCATTATCGGATCTATCATTGCGTCCCAAAATACTGGTTTATAATCTGCCATAGCTAGTCCAGTTACTAGTGGTTCCAATAATTCTGAGTCTAAACCCAATAAACTTGGATTTTCATAGCATTTTGCTGATATATAATCTAATAAGTCCATTTGCACATGTTTTATTGAATTTAAACAAGTTAAAATTGTAATATCTTCTTGTACAGATTCTCCATTTTCACATATTAATTTTTGAATAAGATCATCAATAAAAGTTTCATTATAAAATTCTTCATGCCTGATTGAGATGATGAGAAAAAAATTATAAAAATATTATTATTAAAATTAATCATGAATATTATAAATTCACATACTTGGAAGTTATTTGAAAAGCCATTCCTCTGATTATTTGGGTTATTTGAACTGGTTTTAATTTATCAATGTTATCAGCTATTTTTTGTTGAAGTTGTTCTATCAAGTTTTTAAATTTATAGGGAATATCTTTAATATAACACAGCAGCTTTAAAATATCCAAGGCATTACGATATTCAATTTTTTGCAAGTAATCATCGATGGCATTCAATAAAAACTGAATAGTAATTTCATCTTGCATATTTTTGGTTGTAAAACAAAGAGCAAATATTAGAGAATTTATGTCATTCTTATTAATTTGTAAAATTTTAGTGATGAACTTTTCTTTCATGGTCAAGACCAATGGCTTGCTTATATTTACAGGTATAAATGTATCAATCAGAACAGATACTTTATACATATCTTGAAATGAAAGTTCTTCATTAGTTAATTCTAAATGTTGGAACAAAGTAATCACAAAAATATTTGATCCTGGTACATTCAATAATTTCAAAATATTGAGTGCTTTGATGATTTCAGTAGCACTTAAATATTTAATTTGTGGTTTTAAATAAGAACATAATTTAGTAAAATCTATCAATTCGTGCAAATTTGTATTTGGTTGGCACCTGTTTCTGTAAAAGTTCTGCAAAGATGATAGTGCTGCTAAAACATGCTCACGTTTTATCTGATGTTTATTGCAATCAATATAAGTAAGTAGCTTGCAAGGACTAAGTCCTTGCTGTAAAGTTATTAACATTAGATCATCTTTTGTATTGGAAAATTCACATTGCCGAACTTTATCTAAATAAAAATAAATATTTATTATATCAATGAAGGAATTCATCATAAAAACAATATTTAAATTTATTAATTACCTTTATAAAATAATGGTGAGTTCCAAAATCTTGAAATATTAACACGATTGGCTTGGTAAAATGCTAAATTTCGGAATGTCAGAGACATTTTCATCAATCTTTTGACCATAAAATCCATGCTACAAGAAAACAGGAATTTAATTTCACGATAAATAGATGTTTAATATGACAGTAATAAAAACCAAATTACATTATTATTATTATTATTATGCAAAATAAATTTAATATACCCGTGTTTTTTTTAATTCACTTTACTCATAAATCTTAATGGTCACAAAATATGATGGCGTAAAAAATGTTAAGATAATTGACTTAATAAAGAAAGAAAAACATCGCTAAACGTTTTAATGTATGTGCCTACATGCAAGCGAGATAAGTAGTTAGCACCAGATTTAAAACAGCGATGTATAATTTCTACATGCATATATGATAGCATAGGTATGTACGAAAGTTTAGGTTAAGGTGCAGCAGTGCTGAATGCTGATTGTTGATTAAGAGTCTGGCATGATGTGCATTATTAGCAAACAGATGCCGCGAGCGTCGGGTTTTTTGTGCGGCTAAATTTGCAGCTAACTCTCATTCGATTGCAATTCTCCGGCATGAACCATGATGCTGTGCTGCAATTCAATTTACTCTCGAAAAATCTAGGAATATTTTTTTCTTACGGTCAAAACTGAGTTACTTGCTGATCGGGAAGCTTTTATAATATGAGTAAATAAATTATATATTTTAATGAATTGATAAATTTTTCCTCGTGAAATCCCTACCCTAGTGATTTTTAAGAAAAAAAATATTTAGCTTGAAATGTTTTTAACTGAATAATCATTATATTTCATGCCTACCAACCCACTAATTTAACTGATTCACGTGAATAATTGACATTATTGGTACTTCGCTTGTCACATCTACCTTTTCAACGTGAATGCTACAAAAAATCATCGGTTTGAAAAGCTGGTTAAAAGAAAACATAAAAACTAGTTTTGTAATTGTAAAGTATTGTAGTGCATGTTAGTATACTGATGAGTCATTATCGTTGTTTGCTTTGCATTATTGGCCGTACATTATACGGGGTTCCATTTAGACGTTGCCATGGAGAATACAACATATTTCTGATATTGACTCAACTTTTGGTTTATAATGAATTGCTAGCCAAGTGTCCAAACTCAGAGCTGACTTTTTAATTCTATGTTGTGCTAGTCGACTGCTCGACGTAAGTAGAGTAAAGTCAAAAGTCGAAGGTGGCATGGACGAAGATTCCTTGAAGCTTAATGAAAACGATTACGAAGGCGAAGAAGAACTAGAAAAATCCGACGACGAGGAAACCATTGCACCGGCTACTAGTAATTGCGAGCAATTTACACTCAAAGATGGCAAAACTTTACTCGAGACCCTTAACAGTATTTATGGATGATATTATGAATTTGCAGAGTGTGAAGTTGATGGAAAAGTACGGGAGTCTCAAAGAGGTAAGCCAACATTGAACGAATCCCATTACAACGTAGTAATTTAAACGGCTTTTAGGCCGAGCGCAAAAATAAGACACCAACCGAAGGTTTGGAACGATTCAATTTTTGGCAGAAAAAAAATTGAAAGCTCTTTGTTTGTTGTGAATATATTGAGTTGTGAATATATTAAAGTTGAGTATGGAGCTCCAGTTTGACAATTGCTCAATCATGGAATCGACTTTGCCACAAAACAACGCGACCGACGATGTCAAGCTGATTAGCTACGAAGATCATACTGAAAAAAAACGAATGGCTGATGGATCGTGTAACGATGATGTTTTCAAATCGATTACTGATGCCCATCAGAGTTTTGATGATAAAGCCACCTTCATAACCGACGATCAAGTTGAGCCACAACATTCGAACAATGAAAACCTAGAAGCTAAATTATCCAATCTTGACACGAGCGAACCCGAGAATGATCATGAAACTGCCAGTGAAGTTGCCGACGATAATTTAATCGAAAAACATAGTATAGTTTTTTTTAAAAATTATCTACTTGATTTTGATCTGAAACAAAATCATTGTTTCTGGTATTCTTTCAGAAGATAAATTGAGCGAGTTAGACGATTCTGCAAAGGGGAAGGAACATAAAATTATTGTAAACAGTAATGAAAGTTCCAACATCGATGAAAAATTATCTGAGAATACGGCGGACGAACATTTTAAATATTTGAGCGATGAAATCGAAAAATACCTCGATCGTCCAAAACGAGAACCAATCAAGGGAAAAGTCTATGACTTTAATATCAAAAAACATGGCGTCAGGTAAAAAAATATTCGATAAATTTGTATTCAATTATTTACATTATTTTAAATATTTCAGGATGACAGAAGCACTAATTAAAAAACTTTGTAAGGAGATGAAATTCTACGAGACTCCATATCTGAATGATGTTTTATATTTACACTACAAAGGTTTGAGATACCCAATATATTTGAAAATATTGTGTTACTATAGAGTTTCATGACATTCTCAGGTTTCTCTTTCATTGAAAATTTGGAAAATTACACTGGCTTAAAATGTCTCTGGTTAGAAAATAATGGAATATTGGAAATCGCTAATCTAGAAAACCAAACTAATCTTAGATGCCTTTTTTTGCACAATAATTTGATTAAAAAAATCGAGAATTTAGAACATTTATCAGAATTGGATCAATTGAATCTTTCTCACAATTTTATAAATAAGATAGAAAATTTAGGTTGGTAAATCATAGAAAAAAAGTATTCAGCTTTTTAATACAATTGCATTGATTAAAATTTTTGTAGATCAACTAAAGAATCTAAATACTCTTAATATATCGCACAATTATTTGAGCAATACTGAAGATCTCGAGCATTTGCGAGTTCTAGACAGCATTTCTATTTTAGATATATCACAACAAAATAAGACAACTGAAATATTGGACGTGAGTCATGATATTAATTTTTTTTATTATAAATGAAAAACCTATGAAGTTTCCAATCGTAACGTGTAAAATTGAGATAATTCTAGATCGTAGCTGATATGAAGAACCTCCGAGTATTAACAATGACTGGAAATCCAGTCGTCAAATCTATCAAGATGTACAGAAAAAATATAACATTGAAATGTAAAAATCTGAAACACTTGGATGACAGACCCATTTTTCCAAAGGACAGAGCTTGTGCAGAGGCATGGTGTGCATATTTTATTAAACATACCTAAATAACAGTTGTTCGATCATAAACACCAAAACGTAATTATTTTCAAAATCGAGCCTATTTTTCAATTTCTTTTTACAGACTAGTAATGCCTTGAAAATGAATCAAGTTTAATTTAATTTATTGAATATGTAAAGTAATTATTGTTTCATACAACTCGTTTTAAACACGACTTGGATAAAATTAGTTCATAATACTGCGCAAAAGCTTGAGTTTAATAATTAACTTTCAGCGAAAGTAACAAATCTTTTCATTTTTCAGGGAACGCGGCGGTCCTAAAGAAGAAGAAGCTGAGAGGAAACGATGGATGGCTGCCGAACAGAAAAAAATTAATGATAGTGTCATGGCATTAATGAAACGTAGTCGCATCGAAGTTGTCAGCGATGTTTAATGCTGTACTTATTACTTACAATAGAAATTATCATGAAAAAATGAGGGCATTAAAGAATTTAATGAAGTCACGAGTGAACTATCATTTTTACCAGAATTCTTAATTCGAAGGAATAATGTGATTGGAAGAGCCTAACACGAACATAGCTCTTCGTTTGAGTTGGGGTATACTTAGTAGTATCTGTTTTTAAAGTGTGTTCGTATCGAGTTAGCGATGGTTCAGCAAAGAAAAATTTATTCAAGTTAGAAATTTGATCGTGAATTTAATGCATTTGCAAATTTGCTGAAAAAAATCATGGGAAAAATCATATGATGTTTTGGCATGGTTAATCATATGATTTTTTATATGATTTATCATATGATTTTTCCCAGTAAGGGAAGCAAACCCTTATTTGAATATAAAAACCATTGAAGGGGAAGTGCCAAAATATAATTTAAAGTCTGAATTTATTAATGTCATTGAAACTGAAGAAACTACTTTTGAAAATAGCTGAAAAAATGTACATTTAGAGCACAACAATCTGATTAATTTAAATGAGTTTGAAGTGAATTAAAAAAGTAGTAGGCATGAAAATTTAGTAACAACTATGCTATCTTATCATCAAGAAAATATCGATGCTAATCTTTTACAAAACGGTACAAATTCAGGCAGTTTGATGATTCAACAGTTCGGCAGTTTTATAATTCACTTTTTAAATTATTCAAATTGTTGTGCTCTAAATGTACATTTTTTTAGCTATTTCCAAAAGTAGTTTCTTCATTTTCAATGCCCTTATAAAAATTTCCTATAGATCCGCGAAATTCTATAATCCTATAAATTATATAATTATATAATTCTATAAATTCTGGAATCCTATAGGACTCCTGTAGGAATTTCGCAGGATCTTATAGGAAAAATTAACATTAATAAATTCAGACTTTAAATTATATTTTGGCACTTCCTCTTCAATGGTTATTATATTAAAATAAGGGTTTGCTTCCCTTGCTGGGAAAAATCATATGATAAATCATATGATTAATCATGCCAAAACATCATATGATTTTTTCCATGATTTTTTTCAGCAGGAGGCAAGAGTGACCATGGTCACTGATAAACTCGAGAAAATGAAATTGTGTTGGTATGTATCATCGTGCTTATTTTCTAATTGAAATTCTTTTGTATCGGTGAATAGCTACCTAAATGAAGTTGAAATATTTCATTGTAGTTGCAATGATGTATTTATTGCAAAGCTTTTGTAAATTCAGTTTGTAAATTGTAAATTGAAACTTGTTCTATTATTCACAACTATTGCACAACTATTCTCACCCGCTCGTACAAGATACGTAATACGGATTATAAAATGTAAATTATCATTTATGCGTATCACGTTCGCTCAACGAGTGGAAAAAAGCATCGGATCAGTTCTCGGCTCAGTTCACTTAACGCGTTCAGTTTTCATTCAGATTTCCTGAGAATACAAAATGTTGATTTTAATCTTATTTTCGAAGGCTATTTTATTGTTAGGCTTACAGAACTTGAACCTTGATAGCTGTCGCTTTACGCAAATACAGAATTTAGTTTTATCTATGGACAATCTCAAGTTGATTGCTTCGGTTTATTGTGTACTAGATTTTCTATATCACTCGTTACCATATGACGAGGTAGTTTTAGCTCGAAATGATTCCATTTTTTTATCTATCATTCAAAATATTGATTTCATTGAGCTTGTGCACAATTTTGGAGCATTTGATAAAGATTTAATCAAGTTGATATAGAGAAATTACGACACATGATGAGCTAGCCTTATGCAATCTGCATTGCCCAAACAATAAGCTAAATAAAATGAAAAAAAGGTCGACAGCGAATTTAAAATAAATTTTATGATATTCATCACCATAATAGTTATATTTATTAAATATTAATTATTACGAGTTCGATGTGATTGATTGATATAATGAATTTAGTAGGTTCGTATTAAAAAATGTTACCAGCAGTCTCAAAAGGTTTAATGATAGTCAAAGAAATGTGCAAATTTTGCAAAACTCGTAGATGGATTTGATGGAAAAAAAGAAATACAGTAAGCCGGGAGAGACAGCGTCGGTGTCGCAAAAGTAGTTAGCTGCACCGAGAGAGGGGGTTGATTGAGCTTTCGTCTATAAGCGTAGAATAAGAGGCTCGAGTGCAGCTGCTAATATAATACGTTATAGGTATATGCTAAATTCAAACGACATTGCGCGAGAGACGGCAGGACGTTGGAAAAGTATAGAAGCAGTTGGTGGCACGCTGCTGCTTTATTGCACGTGGCAGGGCCGAGTCTTTTATGCAAAGGATGCAAAGGTTGGCCGTCACGCAATTGAAAGCTTAGCTGCTGTTGCTGCTTTATAGCAAGTAGTAAGTCTGCACATGCGGTCGTGCGTTAAAACGTAGTAATAGAATGCACCGTGTCAAGTCGAGCTGCCTAGATTCGAGTTGCGACTTGCGATCGCAGCAGTAGCAGCAGCAGCAGCCATCGCGCGCGCGCACGTGTGCATTGCCCAGTTATTGATCTGCTAGAGCGATTAAACAACGCTGCACTGGCTCGCGCGGGAATACTATAATGCTAACTGCACAGGTGCAGATATGTGTACGTGTATATAACGATGCTTGCACTCGCTGCTTTGTGGGTATAAGTACGCGAGCTACAGAAAGTGAGTGAGGGAGAGAGAGAGAGAGAGAGAGAGAGAGAGAGCTTGCAGCTCTGCCCCTTGGCGCAATCGTCCGACACACAAGCACGAGACGTCATCGATGCCAATCCTGCCTGGGTCCAATGTTGCCGCTAGTCGCGCTTGTGCAGTTTTGACTCACGCATAGGGGGCTCTGCAGCACTAGAGTCGCTAACTTGGTGGCGGTGACTCGACGTTGGCTGCTCCGAGGCCTCCGAGCCTCTGACGTCTCTCGCCGAGGCTTGTAAAAGCCCGAGAGCTCTATTTTTTTTATGCAGGGATGCGCGCGCAAATACGCAGTCGGCTCTCTTCGAAACGCTCAGGACTTTTCTCCCCGCACACCTGGATATATTCCCTCGCAGTCTTTGGTAAAGCGAGCCCTCGCGTTTCCCTTTTGAAAGTAGAAAGTCGTCGTCGCCAGTCGAAGCCCATCTATCTTTTGCCATTAGCCATTGCATTAGTCGTTGTTGCTGAGCAACAGCTACAGGCTGCTCCTGACTAGTCCACTCGCGAGTCGCGAGCCACAGCTCGGTAGCTCATGCTTGACAGCTCAGCTAGAGGCTGAGCTGCGCAGCGGCCGATGAGCAGATGCACGCTACTTACGTCCTATACCTTGGCTACATGCACATGCCATACTCCGATACACCTTACGCTTTGCCGCAGGCGCACAATACAAGCTCGGCACTCGTCTCAAGTCATTGCTGTCACTGGCCAATGTACACACCACTGACCACATATATTTTTATTTATGTTTAAAAAAAAGCAGCGCGTATCCAAAGTTCGTAAAAGTTTCTCGACTCGCCGCTGAATGCACACTGCACAGTGACTTTATGGCAGCAGCAGCAATGCAGCCTGCATCGAGCGGATTGCGAGCTGCTACGAGTCGCGCGTACAACATCTGCAGCGCGCCGATATAACCGACACATATATATGCACCAATATGTCGCTCATTGCGCCTGTGTACTGTGTACAATACATTTACTAGCAACGACTAACGTGTGCATAATACATATTCTATTCCCTTATATACGAGCGATTAGTGACTACACACACACACACACACACACACACACACACACACACACACACACACACACCACACACACACACAAACAGACGAGGTTGACTGGCTCTGTCCGCAGCGCCGCACGTGCATCAGCGCAGCAGTAGCAGAAGTAGGCAGAGAGCAGTAGCAGCAGTGCCAGATCTTTGCCAAGATGTGGATCAGTCGAGGATCGCATTTGGAATTTCAATTGCTGCTGTTGAGTTGTGGCGTTGCTTGAGGAATCATCGCGTAAGCGCGCAGGAGCTTCACTCGGGCGACTTTGTCAACACTGCTGCCACTTGTACCAATGCTACTGCTCTCGTGCTACTGATCATGCTGCAGAGGTAGCCGAGTCCGGCGAGGCAGGCCTACCAAGCTCGTCCATCGCGATTTTATTGGCCGACGATTGTACATTGCCGCAGCAGGTTCAGACTATAAGCAGCTCTCGCAGCCTTCGTGACATTAAGTACGCATAAATACGAAAGTGTTTCCTAGCAGACGACACACAGCCAGTGCGAAAAGTCTACTGCAGCAGCATATTATATACGCGGAGCGCCGAGTGTAGCAGTCGATGACAGCTCACGGGCCGCTGCTGACGACGAGCCGAATACTTGCGTGTTCCTTCGCATGATCGAGAATCGAGTGAACTCGTCCCTGGGCCCGCAGCTATTTGGCAAAAACAACTCGTGTCGAGTGTCGAGCTTCGAGCGTGTCGCATACGGACGATCCGAGTGCGCCGTATCGTTTATTTCTCGTCTTTGAAACACTCGTCCCGCCTGACTCGTCAAGACGTGTGAATAGTGACTTGGAGTGCGATCAAAAAAAGAAGGAAAAAAGAAAAGAAAAATATCAAGACCAGCAGTGTGGACAGTGCGCGTCTTCGCGTTACAACTTGGCCTCGCGCAGCTTATTCCAACCAGTACCTACCCATCCTACCTTCTCTCGGGCTTGACTTTTTTGAGCTTCCTCAAAATATAGCGAGCTGTTTGTGCTTATTCGTGTGTACATACAATAAATACAATAGCAGCTAGTTACAAACTCTATCGTACATCGAGCTACGTCTAGCTTTCTCCGTTCTCGATTAGCCATAGGCTTTTGCTCGTTGTTGTATTATAATCTCTATAACATATCGGCGCCTACGCATTCGATACCAGTGCTCGTCATCAGTGTGTGCGCGTGCTCTCGTCAGTGTACATTCGCATACGTCAAACGTCCGTGTACATGATCACAACACACGCACACACGCACACACGCACACACACACACACACACACACACACACACACACACACACACACACAAGCGCGCGCATCGACACCGACAAAAAAAGACGAGAGAACAAAACAGAAAATAAAAAATCTAAAAGAGAGAGAGAGAGAGGTAGAAATGAAACTGATGTCGTCGTTTCTACTACATCGATAGTGGTATAGTCGTTGAATCTCTGGTGCTCGGACGCGAATGCGCGTACGTCGTGCGGTGTACAGGCGCCTCTCGCTCGCTCGTTTATATCGCAGACACGCATAGAGTTCGCAGTAGCAGCAGCTTGTTGTGTCTATAGAACACCGTTTTTGCAAGCAGCCGTTTCAAAAAGTTGCAACACACGTGACGACCGCGGACAACTTGCTGCTGTCAATTCGTCGCCGTTGTTGTTTTGTAACGATTCGGGATTGATGCGACGGGCCGCTTCTTAACGACTATCGACACGACCTAGAGCGCCAAGAAACTGGCATCCTAGCCAAACAACATGAAGAAGTTCACGTTCAAGGGAGTCCTCGATGGCTTTCGATCCTCCGTCGCTCAACAGGTTAACAGACCCGAGCAAGAGATCGTCGAGACGCTGCGCTCCGAACATTTTCAGGTCAAGAAGGTGAGTAAGCAGACTCTGCACACGCATTAACGCACTTATCAAGAAAAAGAGACAGAGACCGAGTCTATGTACGTCCGTGTCCACTTGCAGCTGTTACGAATCTTACAGTTTTCTACTCAGCTCCTTTTTCCTACTCTCTCTCGCTCTCTCTTTCTCTTCTCTCTCTCTCTCTCTCTCTCTCTCTCTCTCTCTCTCTCTCTCTATCTCTATCTATCTTCTTGCCTCCCCTGTAACTATACCTGACTGTCCAATGCAGACCGCGGAGGTAAATTGTTGCTGCAGTTATTACCGCAGCACGAGTCACGCTCTACTTAGTCAGTATGAAAGCTCCAAAAGCTCGAGTGTCGCGTTTCTTTGACTCCGTTTTTTTCCCTTGCATTTATAATTTAATTTTTTTATCCCTTGTATTACGCTTTGTTTTCTTGTAAGATTTGATATTTTATTCGTGGGGAAACCAGTCTGGTACGGCCTATATTTCATGTGCAAAAATACAGGTGCGTCCATGACAGCTGCGTAACTCGTAGTCCTACTACTACTACTACTACTACTACTACTACTACTACTACTACTACTACTACTACTACTACTACTACTACTACTACTACTACTACTACTACTACTACTACTACTACTACTACTACTACTACTACTACTACTACTACTACTACTACTACTACTATGACTACTACGATTAAATTTCTGCTTGTTATGTGGTTATTGTGAGCTTGTTACTGTGTGCTTTATTGTTACATCGGCTCTATGCCTACTTGGCTATAAAATATCCCGTTGAACAAATTTTCACTACGAATTCACTGCGAATTTACAATCGATCAGATATATTTTGTCTTTAATGGCTAGGAGTAAAAAAATCTGCTTTTGTCAAACAGATTTTTAATTGATTTTTCATTGATTTATACGATCATAAGAGAACAAAATTTTGGTATTAATGTACGCATATGTAACGGACGAAATAAATCGTGGACCTTGGAGGTGAGTAAGTTTTTTATACAATTTATGGCGGGCAATGATTCAACTATAATTCTATTCCATCTTATAAATAATTGACTCTATTCTTTACTCGTACATAAGAGAATTAAGAAAACTTTGCACGTTGCTTTGCACTTGTGGGTCAAAGCATTGTTTTTCTCTTACAAAAAATAACACGAACGTAAAGAGTTGAAGCTCCGCTGAGATTACTACTTTTGTTTTCGTATCTCAAAAAGTTCGTACATCAGGTGGGAGAGGACAGTAGTTGGATCTGTCAGCGTTGACCATCGAGTCGAGTTTTTTTTCCGTTAACCAAAATAATCGAGAATATGCGCAAAGGAAAAGTGTACGCGATATGCAGCGATGTGCGTGCATACTACGTTTGTGTATGTAATACAGTAGCACGTGCTGCAACGAGCTTCATAGGTTGAGTTTTAAGCGTTGTTTCGCGCGCCGCTTATTCGGCTATCTCGTAATGTTATGACATGTAGACAAATGAAACATTGCCCAAGCCTAACTCGCTTATCGATATTTCCTCTGCATGCGCATCGTGCGTATAAATGTACGCAACGCTTGCACACTGCTTTTATTTTCATTTACTTATTCCGCTTTCGAAGCTGTAACCTAGCAGAGGTTTTAGCAAAAATTCAATATTCCGTTTGATGGGGAATGGCGAAAAATGTACAGGAATCGAGTTTGATATAGCAAAGAGAGATAGAGAGAACACGCTCGGGAATAACGATTTTTCTATAAACGATTAGAAAAGTTTGAAGCCCGTGTCGTACTATCATTAGGTAGCACGCGTAAGGTTGTGCCACATGGATTCGCGCGAGGAGCCGCAAAGAAGCAGTACGACCTTCGGAACACGCGAGCGCCCATCATATATATATATATATATATATATATATATATATCGTTATAAATACACGAAAAGTCACACGCACACCGCTCATAGTAGGGAGGCTCACCGCTCACGTAATACGGTCTCCTGCGCGCCTGCGTCCGCTCGTAAAGCCAGCCTAAAATCCTCATCTTTACGGAAAAGCCTTATACCGAGTCTTTTAAGTGTATATGTTGTTAAGGCTCGCTTCGCTTTCACGTGTAACTACACTTGTTGTTCGTTGTTGTTGCGTGATTGATTTGTCAAGATGTAGCTGATGCACAGGTGCAGTGGGGGTTTTATTCTACGTATATATATATATATCTATATAGAGTTGAATTGTAATACACGCAGCAACGAGATATATTTGTCTAGTTGCGACTAGTCGTGTAGCTAATGACGGATCGAGATGCTACATTCCAGTATCTCTGCTCAAAGCAATGAGATTGATTATAATTACAACGTGTGCGATCGCAGCGAGAGGTTGCACTAGCGGCTGGCTAGGCTATATGATTAGTCCGCGTCTCGTTTGGAAAATCACGCTCGTTCTGAATTTATCTCGTGCCAGCTTGGCTACTCGCTACTTTGTCTGCTGCTATATACTCTCAAGCTCGCATCCTGGCAATATATACGCGGCGATAATTTCCTCGGAGGGCAATCGGCGAGGCTCGCGCCCTCTGCCGTCCTGCCTAATTGCATTTTCGGCCCGACTCACCAGATAGCTCCTTATTGAGATCTGAGATGGAGGCGGGCCTAACACGAGATGATCCGAGTTTTAACATAGGTTATATACCTATTTATTTATAAAAATATGGCTGTTGATGATCCGAGTGTCCCCTGTGTTTACTATACCTATATATTCTGTGGTGGAAAGGCATGGATGCAAGGACGACTTAAGTCCATTTTTTTGGAAATCGATTTTATGATGAAAAACGTCTATATTTAGTAACTACTTTAATGTACAAGGGTCAGAATAGACGAATATAGCGTCTATCGTTAGTTGCAGCATCGTGCATAACGACTTGAGTCCATTTCATGAGAAACGAAGAAAGGCAAAACGACTCAAGTCCACCTTTGCGAGTTTCAAAATGCTATAGAGAGTCTAATTTGATTTGAAAATGAAAGAAAATGAATTCGAATGTCATACATAGCTCCACACTCTTCGAATGTTGTGAATTACACTATACGATTGTTACATTTGATACGCGAGGGTCAATTTTCGACATTTTCAACTCTGTCTTTTTTCGTTCTGATTCTGGTATAACGTTAAATGAGCTATTTTATCAATGCAAAATCATTAAATGAGGGTTTAATCACAAACTGCGTGAAATTATCGATATTAAAAAAAGTGTGACCGACAAAAGTGGACCTAAGTGCAAACCGTGGAAAGGCAAAACGACTCAAGTCCATATTTTTGGCTCCGTACCATCGCTATGATGCGCCTTCATTTCTAAGTACATAGTTCAAGCTACCTCATAGTAGCTTAAAACATCATAGGTTCAGACCTCAACTTGTCCGCGTCTAGTTAGGCTGATACAATCAACTTAAAACGCGTTTTTCTCGAAAATACGAAAAATGGACTTGAGTCGTTATGCCTTTCCACCACAGATATATATCAATCTCAGATCCCAATAGATTTATCGCGCTCGCTCGCGCTTGGCTTACGCGCGAGAGCGCATTATCAGCTCGCTTATTATTACCGACGCCGCATCAATTTAAACACGCGTGTGCGCGTGGACACGTCCCGCTTTGTTCAACGAGTGTCCCTTTTATAATACAGGTTACTGCCCAACGGGGCTTTTTAATTAAAGCCCAAGCATCGATGCGTGCTTTTCCTGCTGGTCGATTTCGACGATCGACACTCGGCTGCCACGTTGCCAACGCACGTGTCCAATGATTATTACTTTTTTTATTTATCTTCTTCTTTTCGTTTTTTTCTTTTTTTTTAATGACGCCATCTGCGACAAAGTCATTATAATGAAGCAAAAAGTTGGCCAGCAGTTTGCACGCTTGATATTATATCTAATCTCACGTGTACGCTATTTCGGACGGAAAAAATAACGGCCAATAATCTTTTTTTTCAACACCGTTCGAGCCCATTTATGTGTGAACAGATAAATATTGTTATTAGTGTCTTTGATTGTCAAGATTATCGAGTTTATTTGAGCATCGATGACACATGCGCACGTACCATAAATATACATGTTGCGTATCGTTCGATAGCCAACTCTGGCCTCGAGGCGCATTTAATCGAACAACGAACGAGGCGTACTTACGAGCCCATCGACGTCGTCTAAATGGCCGTTCGTTAACTCTGATCGTATGCGTGTACGCATTACGCATCTATACATGTGTGCCGTTTGGCTCTTTGAAAGTACGATGAGTACCAAGAGTACCAAGCGATGCTGGTGTTTTCGACCACGTAATTGGATGCAATAGCCAAACGCTTTGGAATGATGAGCATTGTAGTATATAGCTGGCGGATATTCGTTTGATTCTCTATGCGATCCCAGCAACTGCATGTCGTTTGGGCGCTGTTTTTTTCGAGTTAATTACCGAAAAATCGCTCGGCTAATCGAGTTTCGAGCGCAAATGTCGTTTACGTGTATTCGTACATGCCAAAGCGTGGCTGCTGGTATCATGGATATGTTGCGAGGAGTTCCGTGCTCCAGTTTACTCTGCCTTTATCCACGCGTCGTCACCCTGCCTCGAAACATTGCCCTTGGCCTCGTCGAAGCGAGTTCATCGTTAATATAATATTGCCATTATTCCAAGCTCTGACCCACCGACCGATTGTTCGTTCCTACCTTCCTATCTTTGCTCTCATGAAAATGAATTGACATGTACACCGGTCTTATCAATGTTCCCTTGCGTACAACATGAGATTACGATAAAATATCATTTTTACGATAACGTCACTGCATTGCGTTTCACTGCATTATTTAATTTTTTTTTCTAATGCAGCGTACCTATACTAATTGAAAATGTACAAATCCAGGGTAACTTACAATATTGTTTATTTATAAAGTTGGGTTCTATTTTTTTTTCATTCCCCATAGTTGAGATTTTATAATAACTCACTACTTACACACAATTCATTTCTTAATTTTTTTGTTTGATATTTTTCTAGTCTTTACGTTGCTACTTTATTACATCAAAATTTCAGGCATATTAATAAAAAATTAATTAAAGCAAAAGTTTAATATAGTATAACAAGTGCGTGAAAAAGACGACTCATCCAGGAGTTGCTTTCGTCAGAACGCAGCAAGTTGAATACGATACTTTTAAACATTTGGTGCGTAAAACGTGGTGTTTATGTCACTGAAAGGTTAGAAAAACTATGTTTTATACACGGAGTGTTGAAAAAAAGATTTTATTTGCATATAAAAATGGCCATATACAATTGTAATTTTAAAATGGACATGAGATACGGATTACATATTACGCTTAATTTCTTAAACAATCGAAATCTTTTTGTGTAATAGATTCGAATTAGAGATATGTTTTCGATAAATAATAGAATAAAATTGAAAGCTTTCTTTCTCTTTCTCTTATGTATATCATCAAATCCCAAAATAAAATGCCGTTTCGTTAACAAAAAAAGGTGAAATTTTTTTTGGGTGCCCAGCGGCCTGGACCCCCGCCAATTGTTCCTAGGACCTCTAGAAGTGAGAAAAAACGCGTGAACATGAAATTTGAAAATAGTTAATTTTTTTTTTGTCACTTTTGTGTTTTAGATGCCGAAAAGTCATATTTTCACGCAAATACGACTTATTACTCGATTTCCAAGTCGTTGAAAAAGTATCAAAACTCATTTAAAAAAAGTATCTGACTACTGTATTCGATAGAAAATTTCCTCAGCTTTCTAATAGTACTATTAAATTTTCCAAAATATCCAATTTTCACCGTAAAAAACGCCATCGAACATTGAGGGCTAAATATGTCGAAAAATTCAGTACGGAAAAAGTGAACCTTTTGGTTTATTTGTGATTTTTTCTTATGAAAATTGAATATTTCGAAAAATCTGATACTACCATCGGAAAGCTGAGGAAATTTTCTAACGAAAGCATATCTTCATTTATTTTTCAGTCGAATTACAATCCTATACAAGCGAATTTATTTTACTGTGTTCGCTGTTTTCTGATCCCGAGCTGTTTTCAGCGCGGTCGCGCGGTTTACAGCGTTGCGCGACTCGCTACAATCGAAATTCACTCGTAATTAGACTGAAAAAATAAATGAAGATATGCTTTCGTTAGGAAATTGGTAGTATCGGATTTTTCGAAATATTCAATTTTCATAAGAAAAAATCACAAATAAACCAAAAAGTTCACTTTTTCCGTACTGAATTTTTCGACATATTTAGCCCTCAATGTTCGATGGCGATTTTCACGGTGAAAATTGGATATTTTGGAAAATTTAATAGTACCATTGGAAAGCTGAGGAAATTTTCTATCGAATACAGTAGTCAGATACTTTTTTAAATGAGTTTTGATACTTTTTCAACGACTTGGAAATCGAGTAATAAGTCGTATTTGCGTGAAAATATGACTTTTCGGCATCTAAAACACAAAAGTGACCAAAAAAAAATTAACTATTTTCAAATTTCATGTTCACGCGTTTTTTCTCACTTCTAGAGGTCCTAAGAACAATTTGCGGGGGTCCAGGCCGCTGGGCACCCAAAAAAAAATTTCACCTTTTTTTGTTAACGAAACGGCATTTTATTTTGGGATTTGACCAAATATCACGATCCTTTAGTCATAAAAAAGTTTTATTTGAAACAAGAAATAGCGTTTTATTATTCCTGATGATTCGGGAACACAAAAAACTTTTCATTTTGGCTAAAATTTCCTCGATTGCAAAAAGATACATTGATCTTTTGTCGAAGATTTTCGAAAACTTTAAAGTATAGAATGTGACCTCATGCATTCATGATTCAACCGAGCTTTCGCACTGGATTCTTAAACATTTGTATGTCATGAGGATTCTTTGTTGTTGTCATGGCACACTCTTGTTTTTTTCAAATATATCTTCAAGGATGTGATCTTTATGTGTTATAGAAAATAGTAAAGTCGATGTAGGAAACGTCTTTAATGTCAAAGGCAAATGTTTTCGTTTTTTACTGAAGTCCTGAGAGGTCGTAGACACGCTACCCCACATCATTAGCGTTCACCGGTGGTGCAACACTAAGGCAGCATCGTTGCACACGAATGCATGTACGAAGGTGCACGTGAAGGCGCTAATATATTTTCTTCTCGTGCTCTCCATTCAAGAGTACATATATATAATATATATATAATTAATATAAGGTAAAGCGGGGGAATACGCCATAGCTAAGGAAAAAATTGAAATAAAAAAGTAATGAATGTATGAAATCAAATCTTAAGCATTGAGGACTGTAAAAAACGTTTATGTATTTTAAGAAAAACAAAATTATAACTTTATATTGTTATTTTAATAGTTATAACAAATTTAGCAACTTGGTTGAGAAGTGGCGTTATCCCCAAGCATGCGGGGAAGACGCCACCCCGATTCGAGCAATATGCCTTTAATCTGAATACAATGAAAAAAATGAAATACTAATTCATTTTCGTGATCTTCTAGCGTACTACCACGGCCAGGCTAGCATGATGTATTGTTATTATCTAGATGTCGTTAACAATTCCCACTTAAACATTTCATTGAAAACTAAACGAATATTTGCACATTGAACTTTACGCAAAATTTTGACGCTTGAAAATCGACTGATAATAGCAGTGAAAAATCAGCTATTTTGTGTCGATGTAATCGGATTATCATAACGTAAATTCCAATAGGTCACTTATCTAAATTTTCTTTCTTATAACGATAATATAGCAAAGTGGCATTTTCCCCGAACTGGCGTTTCCCCCCCACTTTACCTTACATACACATTCCTGTATAAAAATTCGAACTTTTTCAAAGCTACACACCGTACCCAGACTACGGTGCGATAAATTTTGTGCAGAGCCAAGCTGTATCATTAAAGCTTAAGCATTTTTTTTTATATTTGTTAACTAGGATTTATTGTTCTTCCCTGATTTAAATGGCCTGACGATTAGAGAGGATAGTCTTATTCCTTGTTTTTTTTATCAATATAATTATATACGTTCTTTAAAAATTATCTCAAGAGATGTTGTTTTTAAAGTAATTTTTCATAATTATTGCTTTAGGTTATCGCAAATTTTGATTTGAAATATGCATTAAAAATAAGTCCATATTGTAACATCATTAAACTTATGCACGCTCCAGCTTCATTTAAATAAATACTAGCATTTTATTCTTACTCGTTAACGCTTGTTCGGTCGGTATTTTAAATTTTTTTAAATAAATCCAAATGTTATATCCAAAAAAGGTTTTGGAAACTTTTTTGAACACTTTTTTGTTTTTATATCATAACAAGGAATTGATTCATCATGTGGTCCATGAATATTATATTATATTCTAATTCTAAATCGTCATCTGGAATTTCTGCGCTAATAAAGGGCCTAGCCGGGTAAGATGGTCAAAATTGCCCTCAACCAAATTGAAATAAAAAAAATACCTACATGTAGTACATGTAAAAATATACCTTTGGGTAAATTTTTAGGGTCCTAGGGCCTAACATAACCTCAAATAAAATAAAAACGTAATATACACTCCGCAACAAAATTATCGCAACAAAAAATTTCATCGAAATTTTGTCGATTTTCAAATGCTTCTATCTTGGACTATATTTATCGTATCGACACGCTTTTTTTTTTAATTTCTTGGAAATTTTGTCTTCTTTAAATCTAGATAGACTACGATAAGATTTGAGTTAATGTCCAGTTACCAGCAGTATTTGAGCGCGACACTAAAAATTACTGAAAAAAATTGACTGTTTGAACGTGTACCAGTACCACAGTAATTTTTTTATCGAAATCTTACATACACCATCGCAAAGTACTCTTTTCAACGAGTAATTTAAAAAAAAAAAGACCTCTCTACGATTTTTTAACGCCCTGTAGGTCGTTTTGAAGGTACCATTTAAAGTACGTAAAATCCCTGGTTTAGCTGAAATCAACACGATTTCTGGGCATTTTGCGTACACAAATTGTACCTTCAAAACGACCTACAGGGCGTTAAAAAAATCGTAGAGAGGTCTTTTTTTTTAAATTACTCGTTGAAAAGAGTACTTTGCGATGGTGTATGTAAGATTTCGATAAAAAAATTACTGTGGTACAGGTACACGTTCAAACAGTCAATTTTTTCAGTAATTTTAGTGTCGCGCTCAAATACTGCTGGTAACTGGACATTAACTCAAATCTTATCGTAGTCTATCTATATTTAAAGAAGACAAAATTTCCAAGAAATTAAAAAAAAAAGTGTGTCGATACGATAAATATAGCCCAAGATAGAAGCATTTGAAAATCGACAAAATTTCGATGAAATTTTTTGTTGCGATAATTTTGTTGCGGAGTGTATATCATGCTATCTCAGGTTTTGAGGGGTCAATTTTTTTTTAAAAATTAAGTTTTTCTAATGGCCACAACTTGGTATATTTTTTAAATTTTTTGGCGCGAAATTCAAATCTGAATATCGATCTCAAAACCTGAGATAGCGTGATATATATTAAAAAAACTGAAAATTACGTTTTTATTTTATTTGAAGTTATTTTAGGCCCTAGGACCCTAAAAATTTACCCAAAGGTATATTTTTACATGTACTGCATGTAGGTATTTTTTTTATTTCAATTTGGTTGGGGGCAATTTTGACCATCTTACCCGGCTAGGCCCTTTGTCAATTTTATCTGAATTTATAAGTTTATCTTTAGGATGTAAGACAACATGTGTACATGAGGTAACCCCCTTTTTTGAAATTCGATTACGTATAACCAAGCAATAATTTCACCGAAAATTGTACCAGAAAGAATTTCCGATAATAAAGACCGTAACTTTGCATAAAATAATCTAATTGTAACGGGTGGAACATTATTGCAACTTGTAATAGAAGGAAATTTTGATACAAATCGTTTTAATTCTGGCCACTTTGGATTACAAGTTACAGTTATAAATAAATCCGGTACTCCTTTTGCGCGAACCATAGCCATAGAATCCTGATAATTTTGATTTTGAAATCGCGGACTTCCAATATGAGTTGATGGTAATATCAATAAATTTCCAACTTTGTTTTTTCTTATTTTGTTTTCTATTATTCAAATTATTAAGGTCATTACTCGCTCTCTTAGAAATATGATCAAGTATACCTTGGTAACATTCAATACGTAATTTTTTTTGTTTATAACGAACAAAATCTAATCTTTGACCTTCAACAATTATATATGCTTGAATTATATATTGCTGAGTTAATCGACCACAATATAATATAGGACTAAACGGCATTTTAGGTCGATATGCCAATCTATAAGAATAATGTTGACATGGAGTTAATTTATCTTTACTTCCTGGTTTTTTTTAAACAAAGGACTCCATCCTAAATCACCATTTGGAAAAGGTAAAGGAAAACACATAGGGTCTATATGAAACGATAATTTATTAAGAATCTGATATTGGTCAACTTTTTTAGGTAAATTTTTAGGATATATACATAAATCAAAATCTGCAGGAATCTCACCATCTTTTGATACGATTAAGGCAGCGCCTTAATTATATTATCGAAAATTATATATTATCTATAATATAATTTTATATATTATTTAATAAATACTTATTATAAAACATACTTTAATAATAAATTTTCAACGTGGGGGTTGGCGCGCGTAGCGCGCAGGGGGGCTCGCCCCCCTAGTATACTATATAGTACTATATCGACGATATCGAAAACGAATCGTTTTAAGTGCAATGGGAAAGTTGTAGGTAATCGCAAGACCTTTAAAATGACGCGTCTAGAGATTAAAAAATCTTAATTTTCATCGAGATATTCACGAAAAACCGCACATAAGCATGATTTTTCGAAAATTCATATCTCCTTTTCTTTTTAACATACAGAATTCATATTTCGTGACAAAGTACTTTGAATTATGTTTAAAACACAGGAAAAAATTGGAATCTATCGGACTTATAATTCTCGCAGAATCGTTGATCGTAAATTAAAAATTTTTTTTTGCATGATTTTGAACAGCTGATTCTTGCTATAAAAAACTAAGTAATCTTAATTTTTTCATCGGATATGGAAACGTTATGCCTTTCTCTAAAACTCTCTCATATATAATTTCCTTCTAAAATGCAGTACACTAGCTCAAAAATTGATTCGTAAGTCGAGCGTTTGCGAAATATTGCAACTAATCCAGCGCGGCTCAAGTAGAGTGGGGGGAAGCTCTGCGTGCGAGGGCTGGATTAGTTGCCATTTTTTGCCAACTAAAGAGGTTAAAGCGCTAGTATACATTTAAAACTTGAATTCCCGAAATACATGTAAAAAACTAAACATTTTTTATTACGGAAACGGAGATCAGACTAGCACTCCATCTAAATCACGTATTTGCAAGTACTTGCGTGCATTCACTTTTTTACTCCCATTTTTATTCTGTCAGTATTTAAATAGTGCTAAATTTAATTTTGCTCAGTACCAGTTAAAGATGTTGATTACTTTTCTACGTAATTAATCAATAATTTGGTAAATTACTTGATCTACTCGGAAAAAGTAAATTAGCGCTGGTGTCGCTTTAAAGCCAAAGTGTAGAGTTATCGTAGTTCACTAATATGAAATAATTAGAAAGCAGAGTAAAGCTAATATGCAGCTGTAGCGTAGAGAGGATTCGAACCTGTCATCAGCGCTATTTTGTGGATCAACGTTAGCTTCGCTTTGCTGCGAGCGCTGCAGCCGAGGTTTGCTTATAGTATGGGCTTATTCAAACCGGTGCAATAACATGCTTCTCCGCGAATCCATTCATTATCGTTAATTTCTCGCTCAATGTAGATAATATGACGTTAATACTTCCAAGTTTAATTATTATTCTATCGATGGACTATTATGGCGCATTTGGTCTTGCGGTTCGCAGAGGCACGACGAGGAAATCTGTGCATCTAAAAAAACGCTCCTACTGGTTTTACCAGTTTTACAACTTTTTTGCTTTTTTTTATTAATTTTGACAAAGTTTTATAACGCGGTACAACTCGTCTCGATTCTGGCTCTTCGTCCAATGCGCGCGCGGATCGCAGCTTTCTTGGCTTTGAATATCACATACACATCGTCAGAATAGTGAATTGGCAGCTAGAAAACTTGACAAATCAATACTGCATCATGTTAACTACGTCATAGTTCGTATTCATTGTTTATCATTCATTGTCTTCGGTGCGCATTGGTTGGCAATATTTCCACACCTCAGCCAAGTCTCGCTCGACAATAGGAGCCACAATCTGAAACATTTTACCACACTAGTATACGTTTGACGTGTGATTAAATTTCCTTAACCAATAAACTTGCTACCCCACGTGCGCAGAAATTGTAAGAGCTGCTGCTGCTACCCAATGACACGGTTTTGTACTGTACTAATTACTATGCTTACTTGCTATTTTACTAGATCAAAGCTGCATCGTTAGAGCAAGTAATCGGATTTGTTTAAAAAATTTCAGTATCCGGCAGAAAAGGCTATGTAATTCCTTTCCTCGCGTTGTAATCAATAAATAAAAAATGAGAAATTAAAAAGTAATACAATCCCCAGCGGAAATTTTTGTTAGACGAAGTAAATAATAATGTTGTGAACTGTGATAAGAAAAATTACTTACAAAAATTACATACAAAAATTACTTATAAGTTTGTAGCATCGAATGCAGCAAGTAATTATCCTGAAAAAGTGAAAATATTACTGTTTCATGTATGACGTTTAAATATGCTGAATCATGTCCGGTCTTCTCATTTTAATGTAGCAGAAAGCAATGTAACATTAACACAGACGTACTGAGGAGTATTGAGATGACTGAATTTGTTTTATATACATCTCCCTATCCCATATTCCTCATGAATCTGTCTTAATTTGTTTACAAAAATCAATAAATTATGAACAATTTTTCACGATAATCACTTGTTACAGTCGATGTGATATGCAGGCACAAAATATTATGGAACAAATTGTAAAAAAGTGTAAAAAAAATCGAGTGAATTGATTGTCCGAAATCGTTAGTAATTTTACATTTTATAATTTAATACGGTAGTTTACGTATATGGGAAATAGGCGGTTCGATTCTAGGGTTAGAAAAAATGAGGAAAATCGGATAAAAATAAGAATTTTATTGACATTTTGTGTCAAAATAGTCGGTCAAACGTGATTGTTTGGATCTTCGCTTAAAATCCTTAAACAATTCTTCGTATGGTTACAAAGCTGCTTCACAACCACTTTTGAATTTGAGGCTGCGTGTTTGTATCGAATCTTGAGTCATGACTTCATCAATTAAATTTTGCTTAGCACCAATTAACTGAGCTAAAGATTTGACAGAAAAAGTACATACCTATACGTGTACAATGTACATAAACCGCGAATGTGCGAGACAATTAACGCGAATACTGGGGTTTGTCCGCAATTGTGAAATCGCGAATGAGCGAATTTCGAGAATAACGGGGTTTGTCTGTACATTTTTACTCTTTTTTTTCCTTCGGGGGTCTTTCAGATATCACACCAGATAGTCAAAAATATTACGTTTATTTGATAAAAAATAAAATTAAAATATATGTCAACATCAGGACTGATGAGACTGCATAAGAAGCAACGAAACGTTGACATATATTTTAATTTTATTTTAATTTTTTATCAAATGTTCGATGCCTCCTAGCAGCAAATGCCACTTCCCAGAGCAGAGTAGCATGATGCCAGCTCAGAATCTATTCGGCAAGATGCTACTTCAGTGCATCGTTCGGTAAGATGCCTCTTCAGCGCTGCGTTCAGCAAGATGTTACTTCGTGGTCGCGTTCTGCATGATGCTACTTGGAGGAAACATTTTTTTCATGCTACCCAAACCGCAACTAACCTTTTTCGTCCCGGCGGCCAAAACGAAAAAGTTAATTTCTTCTGGGGGATTCATGAAACGAAAAAGAAAGCCTCAGAGCACATTTTTATCGGTCTCGGCTTCGCCTCGGACGATAATTCGCATTTCTTATGAAAAAATCTATTAGGTCAGCAATGTAGATTTCTGAAAATCATTGGACACGTATTTTTTCGTTTTTCAATTAATTAATTATTAATGGAGATATAGCATTTGAAACATCAAGCGTGACGTCACGCTTATTTTTAACTGATCATACCTCCGTTAATATTTGATTAATTGAAAAACAAAAAAATGGGTCCAATGATTTTCAGAAATCTACATTGCGGACCTAATAGATTTTTTCATAAGAAATGCGAATTACACGTACTCTGAGGCTTTCCAGTTTTTCGCTCCCTAGGCACGTAATATACTATTTTCTCGTTGGTGAAATCGTATGTGATATTTTTCCATACTGTCAATTCGAAAAAAAACTTACTTTTTTGCTGTGTATACTGAATTACCAGCGAGGTCAAATTTCGAAATTTCGTTTATAAAATTGAATTTTTTTTCAAGTTAATTACAATCATTAAATTGTCTCGATTTTGAGTAAAGTACTTTTTGGATAGAAAACGATGTAGAACAAACTAATTCTTCGTTCAAAGGTAAAAAAAAAGTAGCTCGTGCACTGTACACTAGACCGGGTCGTTTTTGCAAAAGTTTTTTGTATCGCCTGGGCTCATGGCTGAGCTTAAAGTTCAAGGTTTCAGATAAAAAAAGGCGGGCTTCAGAAGTTAAAAGAGTGACGGAAACCGGTGTCGATAGGCTGTTGAAGTTTAAAAACGTGCTTCAGAAATTTAGCAAAATCGCTCTGAAAATGGCAATCATATAATAGATTGCTAACATTGCTCTAAGGGTAAAATTTATATTGACAAAGACGTTTTCTTACGTATTTTTGTGAGTAGAATCGAATTCCGAAAAAACTTTCGATGAATGTAGCTAGCTCAGAATTATTGAATTTTAAGCTAAAAAACGCATCGTACATAAATCGCTGTAACTCAGCGAAATTAGCGAATTTTTAAAATCTGAAAACGGCGTTGGAAAGATGAGATAACTGATAAACCTATCAGATAGTCAAATGTAATTTTTTTTATGGGTGATTATACTCAGCCATTTTCTTGAAGGAACGAATATCCTTTTCGGTTTTTCAGTTTTTTATGTCGTTTTTCGGGATAAAATCGTTCATTTTTATATGGAAATAATCTGAAAGCACATAATAATATATACCGTTGGATTCATCACAAAAAATCCTAAATTTTAGCAGTGTCAAAAAATTTTCCAATTTTTCTGTTCATTTTTAAACGTTTACAAGACGATTTTTTGTTTTTTATGCAGAATAAAGATATCGAAAAAGTGCATTTTTTTCAATGAAATCGTTCTCCTAGGTCAAAACTGACTACGGAATTCGATTCTACTCACAAAAATACGTAAGAATGGGGTCCGTGCAGCGCAAAGGCTCAAACAGAAGTGAGTGCCGCCGGATACACGCATCAATATCGAGCTGTCGAAGGTAGCCACTAGGCAGGCACAGGGCAGAGCCGACAGTCGCTCAAATCTAACATTCCCTCTCGACTGGCCGATGTCACTCTCTCATTAGTTTCCTGCGAACAAAGAAAAATAAATCAACAATCATTTATATTAAGGAGCTTTCCTGTAAGATGCTCATGCAAATCGAAAGTGAGTGGTTTTGTAAAGATATCAGCAATTTGATCTCTTGAGCAAACCCACTGAATTTTAACAA
This sequence comes from Trichogramma dendrolimi, assembly GCA_034770305.1. Lineage (NCBI taxonomy): Eukaryota > Metazoa > Arthropoda > Insecta > Hymenoptera > Trichogrammatidae > Trichogramma > Trichogramma dendrolimi. Next base: position 642,103 of record JAPMIB010000047.1, read on the forward strand.
AATTCAGCTTAACACATTGTTTGACATAATGTGCACGCGCCTCGATTATGTGTCTTAGTTTATTGCCTCCATTTGTTTCAGCGCATGTACTTGCAGCTTTATTACCGCACCACAAAGTCATGGGAGTAAGATGTATATTCAGAACAAACTTCAATGAATTATAAAGAGACAATAGTTCTTGGCAAGCCTCACTCATAGCAACATATTCCGCTTCACAAGTTGAAAGCGCCACATATGTTTGCTAATGTGTTTTCCGTGCGATGGAGTCGCCAAACAGTCTAATCACAAAACCGCAAGTGGTCAATGAATTTTTACAATCAGCGAAACTGGCATCTGAGTATGCATGTAACTCATCTGACTCACCCTTGTACAAAAGACCCAAATTTCGTGTCCCTTGCAAATAGCGAAATACTCTTTTGGTCATCTGCCAGTCCTCGTCAGTAGGACTCAGCTGGTGCCTACTAAGTACGTTAACTGCGTACGATATGTCCGGCCTAGTTGCACCTGCCAAATAAAGCAGACTTCCTACTGCTTCTTTATACGGCGCATTTTCCATATTGGCCGTATCACTCAGACTCTCAGATTCGCAGTCCATTTCTCTTTTGCGTCTTTCTCGATTTAGTGTTTGATTGGACACCATCAGAGTTCTTTGAGGATGAGATTCATCGAATCCAAACCTTCTGAGAAGCTTATCGATGTAGTTTTCCTGACTAACAAGGAGAGCCTTTCATCTTCGGGTCACAGATCCTGGCCAAACTTGTTTAGAGGTCTTCTTGTGTGTAATAATGAAGCCCCCTATGGTTACTTTATTCCAATGGGCCCTGGAAACTATTATAAAGCACCATGAAATATTTAATATAATATAATGTTAAATAACACCATATAATAGTGTATCAATCATGTTAGGCTTACACAGTCAAGTTCAAGTGCCTCAAACGTATTTGTACTTGAACTTTTCCATGTTTTTTATACCTTAGCAATAAATAAAAACTCTAGCTCAATTGGTTTGAGATCAAAATTGAAATGAGCAGTCCAAAGGGAGCTAAAGTAACGCTATTATCGTTAAATATTTCTAAAAACATGCGCACAATTTTTTTTATTCACAACTTACCATGTCTACTCTCTCACCCATTTCAGGCACTCAAAATTTATGTTAATATACTTGAATTGAATGGGTGAGAGAGTAGGAATGGTAAGTTGTGAATAAAAAAAATTGTGTGCATGTTTTTAGAAATATTTAACGATAATAGCGTTATGTTTAGCTCCCTTTGATTTGCTCATTATTTATTGTTAAGGTATAAAAAACATGGAAAAGTTCAAGTACAAATACGTTTGAGGCACTTGAACTTGACTGTGTAAGCCTAACATGATTGATACACTATTATATGGTGTTATTTAACATTATATTATATTAAATACTTCATGGTGCTTTATAATGGTTTCCAGGGCCCATTGGAATAAAGTAACCATAGGGGGCTTCATTATTACACACAAGAAGACCCCTAAACAAGTTTGGCCAGGATCTGTGACCCGAAGATGAAAGGCTCTCCTTGTAAGTAAGCGACGAAAATTAGCACTGACAGGTTGATACATGATACTATTGGATACATTTTGAGCAGCACTAAAGTGCACTTATTGCATTTATGAGCTTGAGAGGAATTTCATAATGTTTATCATTTCATCAGGCTGAGCGAAAAATTGATGAACCGAGACTCTATAATTTCGTTAGTTTTTGTTTATATTCATTATGAATACCGGTTTTGATTGTCACAGAAATGAAGCTTTTATACGATGATATTAATAAAAAATATGGGAAAATTTGTTGCCTGCATATTCAACCGAATATTATGCATTTTCCGAGCGCTTGTTAAAGCTCAAATGGGGAAAATATCAGAAATCCATTCAAGTACTAATATTGTAGTTCATATATGTGCTTTCATGCTCTACTCATTACGCATACAAGAACTGTATATCGCGAAAGTTATTTAGCTCCGCGTTATAACTAAAAACTAGAAAATTGTCCTGCGAGCTTTTAAATATTTCATCCCTTTGTGTACACTTAATTATCAGAGCTTCATCAATATTGTGTACGTTCTACATGGAAAATTCCTTCCTAACATAAATTCACTTATTGATTTATAGTTTGTATTGAATTTTCGGTATGAAATAATCCGCTTATTGATTAAAATAAGAACTTAATAATATATTATGATTAATGTTCAGCTTTAACTTGTAATAAATCATGGTAATTTTGCGTGTCGCACGCAGTTACAGCCAAGTGATTACGTTTTATTTAGAATTTTGTACTGTGCTCATAATGCATTTATACGCGTGGAAACGAAAATGAATTGAAATACTTGAAATTACTTGAAATTTTAGTTATATCTGCTTGCTTAGTTTTTTTCATTTTTCCCGAACCAAATATTTTTATAACAATATACTTATTTGATACGCAGATTCCTATGTTTTTAGTTTCGAACGTAATTTCATTTTGCTTCCTCATAGAGGAAGCTCTGTGATAGGCTCGAAAACGAGATTTTGAACCAGACTTCGTAGGACAATTTGGTTTACATATTTGTAAACTAGATTGAATTCTCAACAAATGTCCGTATGTATGTATGTGTGTGTGTGTGTGTGTGTGTGTGTGTGTGTGTGTGTGTGTGTGTGTGTGTGTGTGTGTGTGTGTGTGTGTGTGTGTGTATGTACGTATGTCCGAAGCAAAATCTCGAAAATGTTATGGTTGATTGTATAAATTTCAATTGCATTCATTGTCGTTTGTAGTAATAATGAGGCCAGAAAAAGGTTTTTGGCGATCCACGGGAAAAAAATTTTTTTTTTCGATTTTTTTCGATTTTTTTTGTAAATTCGAAAAAAAAATTTTTTTTTTCATGTTTCACGTATAATTGCCGGAATTTTTCAATTGCATTCATTGTCGTTTGTAGTAATAGGGCTAGAAAAGGTTTTTGGCAATACACGGGGAAAAAAAATTTTTTTTCGATTTTTTGAATTTTTTTTTTGTAAATTTGAAAAAAAAATTTTTTTTCATTTTTTCACGTATAATTGCCGGAATTATCTCAATTTTTGTTGTCATCATGAGAGCAGAGCAGTCAAGTTTTAATTTAAGACCAAATAGATAGAAAACGGGACTTAAAAATTGATCGTCGTTACAAACGTACAAGTATATTTCGCGTGCGTGCGGCTAAAAATAAGATCAAGCGCGCGTACAGCGACAATGTGCCAGGCCATTACTTTCTTTTAAAAATTTTTTATAGATTTTTAAAATTATTAGTATCCACTATTAGGTTAATATTTATTATAATACAATAAAAATTAGAATGAGGAAGCACTTTGCCAATAACTTGGCAGCGGTTTTTTCTCGTTTTCACTGTAAGGTAAGACTTTTCTACCTGCTGCGAAGCGCAGTGCAGAATAGAGAACAGAACAGAAATTAGAATAATTTAATTTTTTAACTTTTACGATTAATAAGGGTAAATAAAAAAGCAGCTTTAATTAAGCAAAGAAATACGCCGCAGCGGGCCCAGCTTGATTTCATTCGAATGCATTGTAACTAGATGAAAATATCAAAAACAACTTGCAACCAATCACCTCGAATTGCTGACTGATAGCGTACATGGACACGAGTAGTACATAAAAGCTGGAATGAAGCAGAGAGAACTGTTTCCATAGCCAAGCGAACTTGACTTTCTATTTCTCGTCGTCTGAGTTAACTCTGCTCAATTTGCCACTTCTGATGTCTCCGTGCAGTCTCGCGTACTGTGCGCATGGAAAATTAAATAAATATGCGCGCATGCAGCTGGATATACGTATGTACACGTGTACACAGCATAAAGAGAGAGAAAAACATGTACAAAGTTCGTCGGCGTCTTACATAATAGGGTTACACTAGAATATATATGGAGAAATGAAAGAGATGAAAGGCTGGAATCGTCATTCACGTTTCGTTGGTGTTTAAGAGACGAAAGGTAAAGAGCAAGAGAGCGCAAAAAGGTATAAATCTCTCTTTCTTTTTCTCTACGGCATGCAAGCGTTTTTTATCGACTGCCCTACTTTGGTACAATTCGTTGGGACAAATACCACTCATCTGCTTATATGGTTGATTCTCCCGATACATCAATATTACGTGTCCTAGTGACGCAGGGGCTCGGTGATAAAAAAAAAATGAAAATCTCGTGATGCAGTTGTCTTTGAATAAGTGTACTTAACAAATCCCCACCGAAAAAATTTCAAAATTCAACACCTAGCTCTTACTACAGTAGTATAACCATGCCAAATGTCCGCTCCGTTAGCTGTCCTAAAGTCAGAATCGTTGCTTTCTTCATGTCATGCGTTTTTTAATGAATACCTAGATTTTTTATAGTATACAGACTCTATTCTATACTTCTTATAGATGATTTTTATTTGCCATTGGTACTTCAGGAATCGTTTTTGAACTTCCTACAGTTATTACAAAAGTGTCCTGAGTTTTGGTCATATTTTTTTGTACTTAAAATTTACTACTTTAGAATGGTATCATTACCATTTTGAAGCCCCTAAGCTGTACTAACTTTCTCAAAAAAGTTCATGTGTTTGATTTTCGGCGGTTAAAAATTCAAACGTTGGACGATGGCTTCGCAAAAGCGTCAGACGTATCGTCAAAATCAAGCGGTAAAAAAATCTGTCCGATCCGTTAGCAAAGAATACGCAAATAATAAAAGTCCGTTTTCAACATAGAATACGTAGAACTGTTCGTTTTTGAAAACTCCAAGTCCCAGTTATCGGCGAAATTCCACGTATTTAAACTCTGCATATACGGCACACAAAACAACGATTTGTCCTCTCCGTTGCTGTCCGCTTCGTTAGCAGTACTCGGTTTCAGCATAGGCAAATTACATGTTATAAATGAATTTCATATCCTAGCTCTATAAACTTGAAAACAAAAACAAAGGGTTCGGAGACAATTTTTTTTGCGCACTTTTCCAATTCGAAATATCGATGAATCGGGAGAATCAACCATATATTATAAGTATAAAATATTTATCAATTTGTGCTTAGCTATTGTTATCATAATTTTTAAGCTGAAATCCCTTGTTCTGTAAGAACTGCGTCCTGCAGCAGTCACTTGACCATGATTATGCTATAACGATTAACGAACTTTACCATATTCTACACATTCAAAGTGAAAAAAAATTACTTTAGTCAATCGTTTTTTTATCGATGAGGCGTACTTTTAAATACTTTTGCCACAATTCATTTAGTGAAGTTTCTCTTGGCTTCGTACCAGAGTTGATTTAAATTTTTTATAGCGAAATTTCGTTAATAGTCGCAGTTGAGTCGATTCACTGACATTTAGACTGAAGTGTGTCATTTTGATTTTTGAAATGAGGTTAAAGCGTAATATTTTTTGTACCGCTACAAAGCAGCATTATCTTTTAATCAGAATTTTCGAACCACCTTAATGAAAAATTCAAAATGAAGATCCAAGAGTAGCCCAATAAACTTCGATCGATTGATGGATAAGTAATGAAAAACGATTATTATACATTTTTTAAACAGAATTTCGCTTCTCTCATTTGCCCCGGATTGGCATTTGCATACGTACATTTCGCGTATCTTTATTTCTGTTTATAGGTCAAAGGGTTTTAAAAATTATCCTATAGTGACTTGTACTATTAAAACAAAACTATATTGCATTTTTACTGATGTATACGATTCAAAATATGTAAAAATACCTATAACAAGCAGGAAACTCTTTGAATTCACATGAATATTAGTGGACTGTGATTTACACTGTATATTAATAAGAAAAGTGGGTATATTGTTATAAAAATGCAGTTTAATGTCTACAGTCAGACAACGTCCAAATACTATTCGATAAAGTTTTGTATCTCACACGTAAATCATAATCTTTGAATAATACGAGCAATTAATGTGCGCTCAAGCACAGTTGGATTCAATGTGACTTTTTAATTTGCCGTTCTTAGGGACCACCGATGCATATCATTTCATTAAAAATGGGTTCAAATTACAACAAATCACTTTTTAATCTTTATTTTTTTCTTTATTTTTTTGATTAGAAATATCTACGATGCAATTTTTAACTATTTTCGCGTAAGAAAAGTTTTATGAAATGCAAAAATAACTTTTAGATTTTTATGTATCGCACATTAATTGTTAAAAATATCATGTATACAAACAAATGTATCCTTTCAGGAGGTTCATGTTATTCTAGGAATAGTAAGATCACGCACTAATTACATCAAAATATCTGAATTAATGAAAAACGAAGCAAGTCTATGAAATTTTTTTAAAGGCTCGAGCAATTTGCATGCTATCTCTTATTTTAGGCATTCACAAAGTTGGATTAAGAGAGTTATGAAAGGGAAATGCGATAATTATCTCTAATCCCGACTGTCTGAAGCAATTTGTTTTCATATATTTTTTGTCAACTATTACGTGTCTCGTAGCTGCCACGTAGAAAATCCAATGGGCAACGACAACAATGGCTGCGTAAAACATGAGTGCAAACACATGACATATGCACGCCGCACGCACACTCGCGCATAATTAGCAGAGAAGCTCTATACCAAGATCCGAGATCTCTTTTTTAAGCTGTACAACTGGAGTTCCTCAGATACAATGATGTAACATTCACGTTCAATCTGACGTTGACTAGCTCGCACGAAAAAACTTTCGTGCGAAAGTTGACCGGGTAAAGAATCTGCTGTTTTTCTTGCCTACCTTTGTGACTCGACGTTGACTCGGCTGTGACTCGATGTTTGAAAAAATTCTTAAATGGGAAATGAAACAGAGGCCCTCCTGTCTTTACAGGTACTCAAGCGCTACTCAGATCGTAAAAGAAAAAAAACTGAAAGATTAAACTCTTCTTTTATCAAAGCGTGTGTAGTCCGGACGCTGGCAGGGTTTTCGTAAAAATTTCGGACTCCACGGTATTTCTGTACGTTTCTAGGCGTATTTTGATGCGCTAAATCGATTTTTCGAGGTTGATTTTCTCGAAACAGGTGCGCTTAAAAGTTCTAAACAAATTAATTGTTTAAACCGCTATATCTTGTAAACTATTGAAGATAGATTGAAACAATTTTGCATTATTTTATTTTTCTTCAAAAAATAAAGAGATCGACGTATATAACTTAAAAATCCGTTCATTAGAACGTCCTATTCTTATCTGTCAAAGTCTGTAACTTGGCGTGTATTAGTGCGATCGAGCTCATTGATATCTTGTTTTGAAAGTAATCATCTACACAATAATTCGGTATAATTTTTATCTCAGTATATATTTTAATAGGGCAATTCATAGCCGTTTTTAGACGTCATTTTATGACTTTGACGTACTTTTCATTTGTTTATACGCGTTTGTCGCTGAGATAAATTATTAAAATAACGTGGCAACTTAGTACAAATAAAAGTACGTTAAATAATGAAAATTTTAAGACGTTCCAATAAATAATCGATCAAGTAGACGCCAAGTTACAACCTTCTAAGCTTGACCATAGAAACGAGCGGGCGTTGAAAGTTAGGGCACAAGATGAGGTAGCGTTAACTTCCTGCATATATTACCGCAAAATTAATATTTAAATTGATAATTTTATGTAAACTTATTTTATCTAAGGTATTTCAATTGTAAAATGTGCAGCACCAAATCTTCAACAAAAGGAAATATCTTTAGAACTCTAGCAAGGAACATTGTTGCTGTCGTGAAGCGGAATGGAATTTCTGCTCGTGCAATGTAAATAACACTTTTAAAAATCAAAAATAAATATACCTTTTTCTAAAAAATTTTGAAAAGTTTACATAACATTACAATTTAAATATTAATTTCGTGGTAATATGAGCGGGAAGTCAACGTTACCTCAGTTTGTGCCCTAACTTTCAACGCCCGCTCGTTTCTATGCCCAAGCTTAGAAGGTTGTATCTTGGCGTCTACTTGATCGATTACCTATTGGAACGTCTTGAAATTTTCGTTTTTTAACGTACTTTTATTTGTACTAAGTTGCCACGTTATTTTAATAATTTATCTCAGCGAAAAACGCGTATAAACAAATGAAAAGTACGTCATAAAATGACGTCTGAAAACGGCTATGAATTGCCCTATAAACAATTATACTGAGATAAAAACTATACCGAATTATTGTGTAGATAATTACCTTAAAAACGAAATATATCAACGAGCTCGATCGCACTAATACAAGCCAAGTTACAGACTTTGACAGATAAGAATTTTATATGAAGAAGCTCTTTGCTAATGAATTGGTAGCGGTTTTTTTATTCTACATCGCACTAAAGATCGCAGTATGCGACTGGCGCCTGATGTGCGTACGTCTACTGGTATGGAACCAGCATATAACTTTCGAACGGAGCCATGTATCCGAGACGTAGTTCAGAATTTATGTTTAATATGAAGAGTCAAAAACTTGTTTAAGGATTCGTCGATTATAAAAAAGTTATGCATTTTTTCGTTTGGGCAGTCGTGTTTTTTTGTTTTTTTTTTTTTTCAAAAACTTAATTTTTGTTATTTTGTTATTTTTGCTTTTTTTGTCAAGATGTGGTTTATTGTTGCGGAGTATTTGAATAATTTAAAGATTCATGTATTTTTAAATTAAAACTTTATTTGTTGTATTTAAAAATAAAGTTTATTGTATTATTTTTAAATAATACTTTTTACTTTTACTTGACCGAGTGTTTCAATTTCGACCATATGATTTAGGTTTTAGGAGTATGCGTTTGAATTAGCATCAAAAATTTATTACAGATATTGGCATTAATACATAAAAACAGAGAGAGAGAGAGCTCTTTACTAATGAATTGGCATGTATTGAAATAAAAAAAAAATAATATTTTCCATTACCAAAAAAAATTCTAAATCCATGGACCCTTAACTAAGAACTTATTCAAATACATAATTCGTGAAAAATAAACTACGTATAGCCAAAAAAAGCACAGAGTAAAAAAAGTTACGTTTTCAAAAAGAAACGAAATAAAAATGATTAAGCATAGAGTCTATTAAATCAAAAAAACAAAGAGGGTTGTTTGGGACTTGAAGTAAAAATTTGTTTCGGTCATTCTCGTCATATAGCTCGTATTTTGGAATTTGTACAAAGCTTGTATAATATATTTTTGTATGCGCATGCGCTCAAGTGTGCGTTCTTACATGCGCTTTAAATTCGATCGTATACAAATAAGTAGGTCGATCACGAGAGAGAGACAGAGACAGAGAGAGACAGAGAGAGAGAGAGAGAGAGAGAGAGAGAGAGAGAGACAGAGAGAGAGAGAGAGAGAGAGAGAGAGAGAGAGAGAGAGAGAGAGAGAGAAAGATAGCCAGGCTTGGATGGGCTTGTCGCACAATTAGTATCTCACGAAAATTAATGCAGCTTCAAAGCGGAAGCAGCTGGAATGACGAACGAAATCGCACTGTTTCTATCAACAGCTTGATGGCAATTTCATGAATATTCTCGAGAAATACAATTGCGTACTACACCAGCTCAGACTAGTTTTTCAGTCCTAGTTAGTTGGGAATCATTGCCGGCTATCCTAGCTACATTGGTTTTTGTCACGAAACAAGAAGAAGCTATCTATGCGCGTTTAATTAGAATTACAAGAAGATACTGCGGTAAAATTGGAACGAATTTGAAGATAATACTGTCAATATGCTTGTAAGTTGTTGTACCAGTATTATCGCTAAGGAGCCGTAAAATATGCAACAGAGTGAAACATTTGTTTTGTCAGCTATTAAAAGTGAGCTAGTTATCTCCTTGTTCAAAGTAACGTAAGTCGTTTCTCGTAACCGTACAATGAAACGTGCAGTAAGTAGCGTGACGTTGAATTTCGCGAGAGCTTTCGTTTATACAATCCAAGTAACAATCAACTGAGGTTACTGAAAGAAGGAAAAAATAGGAAAACTACGAAAAAGAACAGAGCGATCCAAGAAAAAAATAAAAGTAAGAAGAGAAAAGTAAGTCAAGCGCACAGTAATTCGTAAATACGCATATGAGTCAAAGAAAGAGAGGGAGAAGGATCAGGTTGAGGAGCTGGCGAAGAGAGGGTGGAGAGGGCGAAGTGGCGCGTGCTTTAAAGAGTGTGCTACCGAGTGCCGCTTTGCACTACACGCCACTGTGTTATTGATCTGCGGTCGCACGAGCCATTCAAACTTATACTACTGGCTACGTAGCGCGCACTGCGCTATGCTGTATATACAGATACCGCCGTAATACCTACGTGTTGCACCGCCGGCAGTATTACTAGCAGCTGCTACTGTGTGTAATGAAACAATGCAATGCACATCTGTCTACTATTGTACTTTTTTCGTAATTAGCTCAGCATTCTGCCCCTCTATATGTGAGCAGATCTCTGTCCAGTCAGACTGAAATCTTTTTATACTTTACAGTAATATTCATAAATGGTTTTAGATTATCTGCTGAGCCCCTACGGTTTTGGAAATCAAAAATAAGATTCAGGCCGATTTTTCACCATTGTAAAGCTCAATTTTTTTTATAGAAGGATCACTCAAAATCGTGAATTTCAACTAAAAAATTAGCTACAATTAATTAGCTCAAAGCTAGCTCTAACCAATCCCAGACTACTGTGTGCTTCATGAATTTTTTACTGAATACTGCATATTTTTCGGAGCATTTCAGATTCATTTAAGATTATTTTTTAACTGAACCCTTTTTGTAATTGATATATTTATAATTCTATTTGATCTCATGAATTTTCTTTTTCTGGTGTTATTCTGCTTGCAATTTTGATTTTCTCGGGTTAATATGAAAAAATTGTTAAATCATGGTTTTTTATGTAAAGTTCGACGTAGAATTCAAATTTGTACTTAAAAATCATATTTATGACCTCAAAACCCATAAAAATGATAAAATTGCTGAAAATAGAATACATGTTCAAAAATAAATGTGTTCGTCTCCTTCGATTGGGCCAAAAGTGAAATCTCTTACTCGATACATCAAAAAGCAACTTTTAATAAATTTTAGTCATCGGCAGACAAACAGAATTCATTATTGAGCTAGATATGGGTCAAAAATCAAGAAAAATTAGAGAAAAATCATGTTTCTTGACTCATACATTGAGGAACAATAAATTTTGTTGATATCTCATTATAACTTTTTAAAATTTTGAATATTTTTCCAATCTTATATATTAAGCATCTACAAATTTTTCATCAACTTTCCTACTCCTACAATTTTAACCGATTTCACCTTTTACACATGATTAAAAAGTTTGTTTTGATAAATCCCATATGTGAGGCTTTTAACAATTTTTCAAAAAAAATTTTCAATAAATATGAATTAGAAATTAGCAATGTAAAAATATTTGAAAAAATAGTAATTGATGGTATATTTGGAAATGATAATAAATTGTCCTATAGTTATTTCACACTTCTATATCTTTATTACAATAAGCTTTTTATTTCTGTTCATACAATCTTAGTGAATTTTTCCTCAAATTTTTATGGAATTGCAGTGTCGAAAATCGTGGCAAGATTTCTAATCCGGTCTATTAGAAATCGCTGAGGAAGATCTATTAGAATTGGCTGAGGAACGCGATAACGATTAATGGTATTCTACGTACGACCCTTTTGAAAAATCCTTGATGAAACTGGCCATAATGACGAATGTTCCCATTAATATTTATTGAGCGAAAAATGAGATAAAATTAGCAAAAAACTTATTAACCCTAAAATTCTGAAAATTTTCACAAACCCATATGTGAGGCATTAAACAATTTTTAAATAACTTTAGCTACTCCCACAATTTTAGGAAATTATCCTTTTCACACTTTTAAGCAAAGTATTAAATGGTTAGGGAAAATAAATTTCCCAATTCCATACATTAGGCATTTAATAATAGTTTTTTAAAGCTTGGCTAGCCAACAATTTTGGCGAATAGTCCTTTTCTTTAGTTATTCAGTGAATTCAACGTTTCAAATTCCCCAATTCTATATGTATTTATTTCCATACTCTAGGACGAATAATAATATTTACAATAATAGCTCCCCCACGTGGGGGAGCAGGGGGGAGCAATATACATAATGGGGAGCAATGGAGATCAGTAGTTATAAAGTGCCAAAATCACGTGAAAAATGAACAAAAAATACATAAAAATAAGGCTTTCTAAAAATTGTGGAAAATGTGGGGGAGTTGTGGAAATCTTTACGACTATATAGTATATAGATATAAAATACTACAGTACCATGTATACGAGAGCGCTTATGTGCACAGAGCACAGTAGTCTGTAAGTGCGTAATAAAATATACGCACACATAAATATGCTTCTGCATGCCCTACACGATCGTGCATAGATTAATGGACTCAATATAAACATGAGTGTCCGGAGCTTTGCATACTCGGACTGATAGCGCTTCATAGGTGTAGCCATATTCAAATATTTTATGCCTTCATCTATCAATGATTAGAAAATTAATTACAGCATTGTCAGGCTGTACCTCGGTCTATTACGCTGCGTCAATAAATAAAAAAATTAGAGAAACACAAATTATTCAATTGTTAATTCACTATTATTCACTTATCACACAGATCTCAGGATCGTCCTGGTGAGGCTGCGTACAAAGCATCGAAACGTCGACATGTTTCCATTTTATATTTTTACTCAAATAAATGTTAACTTCTTTGACGATCTGTGTGATAAGTGAATAATAGTGTGAATAATATGTGTTGTTTCCTAATTTTTTTAGTTATTGACGCAGCATCATAGACGAGTACAGCCTGACACTGCCGTAATTAATTTTCTAATCATAGCTGTTGGCTCGCTATCGAGCCCCTTCACGTACGCTAGCAACTTCAGCTAACTCAATCACTGATTCTGTCGCGCTTACTGACTCAAGTTTTGCATGTTTATTCTATGTTGAGGGTAAAATTACTTTTCAAAAATGTTTACTTGAATTAGCTCGAATTAGGCTTTCGCCGCACGACGTTTCAGAGTCCCGACCGGTAGTCAGCGATCGTAATATCTTCTTATCGATCAAACACGAGAGCTCTCACTTGAGCGATAACGTGACGACGATGACCGATGCAAAAACAAACTGCTGGTTGCGCACACTGCCACTGATATTGAACGATGCGCGAAACCAAGAGAAGACGAGGGCTGCTGGCTAGACTAGAGCACGACCTTGGCTTTTACAATTTTGCTACATTTGTACACGCTGCTTTTGGCCCTGCACAGCCCGTCCACGACCCTGTTTCATGTGGTGTCAAGCTTTTTTTCCCTCTCGCTGACGGCGCGCGTGGAGATGAGCTCTATTGTTATCGTTGCTGGAAATCGTGTGTTATTATTTTTTCGAGCGCATATAAGTCCCGTCCTTCGAGATTTCTCATTCCTCATTCATTTGTGTGACTTGCATTTATTCTGCTTTCTCTCAACTCGTCATTTTTCTATTGTTTCTTCTTATGTTATGGATATTGTTCATAAAAAATCATTGAAACACACTCAATTTACTTTTATTCTATCTGTCTATGAAAAGGAAATTAGCAAAACTTTTTGACCTTGTCAATTTTTTTTGCTATTTAAATATTATAACTTACAATAACCTTTAGGCTATCCTTTACCATTTTTATGCATTTTTTGAGGGGATATGTGAGGTGGAATATTGAACGATTAGTAGATCGGATAGTACTTTAACAGTACTTTAGGGAATGGGTATGGGTGTGATTTTTCTGCAAACCGAGGATCACAGCACAAGTCGACATGAGCCACAGGCGAGGGCCGTAACCCTTTAGACCATCTTCGTTTTGTACAAAAAAAGAATTTATATCTACGCAAGCTGCATATAATATTTTTTACCATAAGAGCTTAAAAGTAGCGGCAAAATTACGATTTTTAGGTAGGAGTTTTTGCGGATTATTTAAAAAATTTTTTGCAGTACATTGCACAAAATTGAAATAAAATATACTTTTAGAACGCAATTAACTTGAGTAATTAAAATTCAGTAAGCATGAAAAAATAAATGATTATGATGTGCGTCGCGCTGCTAATGATAAAGTTTCAAGTATTGATCACATTTGAATTTTCAAGGCTCATAAACTTCCTTGCATGAAATTGATAGGACGTCAAACTCATTAAATTATCGAGTTCCAATGATTCAATGGATATTTTTCAATACAACGAACCCGAAACAATGTAGTGAACTCGTGTACCGTAAATTTGATATTCTGCTAACATATTTAAGTTATATACAGTCAAAAAACGCGCATAAAACAAAGTAAGATCATTTTGCTTAGGCCTGGAGAAACTAATATGCTCACAAGCGAGCAGAGCGAATATGTGTTTTCATCATATATATTTATATACGGATGTACGTGAGCTATGCACGCGACGAGCTTGCCCAAGCTTTGCACGAAAGACCGTCAGAAAAGAGAAAAGTATAAAATGGACTTAACCAAAGTCTGTCAGGCTGTATATAGGTTTTTGTTTGCACGTGCCCCAGGCGACTAGTACGTCAAAAGCGAAGTATAGGACAGGCAGTAGTGGGTTACTTCGTATATACGGCACTAGGCACGTTATTACGCAGAGCTCGTAGTAAAGAAAGTCTCTGCAAACAACTAGCAGCAAAAACAAAAAGAACGCCCCCGACCGACTGGAAAAATATTGAAAGTCTTGTTGTATTATAGCCTGAATTTTTATCTTAACGCCAGACAGCAACCCAACATTCTCATTCGCTAATGCAACATTTTAAATACGGCTTGTATAATGATCAGTCGTTTTGGCTGACTATACAGTGTGTCGTACTACTGACAAGTTCGTTGCCACGAGAGTGAAATGTGCAGGCACAGCTGGTCAAGTAAACGATTGCAAATGTGTATAATAATGCACGATGATATGAGTACAATTGTCGATTAATATTTTATAATGATGATAAATTATCGTTCAGTTATTGCATGGGCAAATGCCATGCATTCTAGTTACGTGAGCGTGAATATGTTCATTAATATGTATTCTAATATATATTCTAATATAATTTTCTTTAATATAACTAGATAATTCGTTGTAAACAGTGCAACAGATTTGAGAAAATCCCAGACACTGGGCTTGGAGTATTTTTACTGAGTACGACCTGCTGGTTTATATTATGCCTCAAATGCTATCTGTACTTTTGCTACTGGTATACGCTTTTTATTAAGAATCGATGACGACAAGCTTATTGCTTATCTCCGATTTTCCTCTGCAACTCGTTCTTACTTTATCGAAAAAGTATTTTTGATTCGATACGTCAAATACGGCGCAGTTGTCTCCAACTGTTTCACATTTTTTCCTGTCTAAAAATTATTTCTAATTGAATAATGAAAGTTCGTTGCTATCTATGCTCAACCTTATATAGGTCAATCTATAGAATGAGGCCGCTTTGTGATACCGTAATATTGCATTTATTTTAATTTATATAACCTATTCATAAGTATACTCCGCCGAACTTTGACCCATTTAGAAAATGAAAATTGTGTTTTACATCGAAATGGACAACAATTATTCGATTATAACCTCCTTTGTTATTTGTTGCAATAAATTTCTGTTGTTGCAATCTTTTTCTCTGCTTTCACTTTTCAACGTGTAATTCAATGACGATGCAACAACAGTTCATGGATCAACGAGAGTAGCTTGCACTGTTCCAAATTCACTCCGTCAATGCTGTTGCACCTTTAGATACTGCAAATGACCAACAGCCTGCAATCCATGGGGTAGTTGTGAAATTGCTAGCCTTCTGGTCAGATCGACCAAATCTCTAGTTCACGCAAGCGGAATCCCAATTCGTCTTTTCGGATGTAACATGACAAAATTTCATATCTCAATTGGATGCACGGAACAGAAGGAGCGATAATTTGAACCGTAGATATTATATAATTTTATCAAATCGGTAATTTGATAATTTTCAAGAAAAATCTTGATTTTCGTTTCTATCCGTTAATGAATTGAACTTTTGACCTAAGACATTTAAAAAACTTTTAGGTTTTTTAACTTTTTACAGGTTTATCTTCTAGAGAAAGTTGTAGCGATTAAAACGAGATATGAAACATAATGATCGAACTTTTAGTTTTATCTAAATCTAAATTTATGGTCTTTTCAACATTTGGTCCTAAAAGGTACGACAGGCTGGCGTCCATATGGGACTTTTCGAGCTTTAAACGCTAAAGTAAATGAAAAAAAAAACTTTAAAACAAATCGTTTCCATCCGCGCTTTCTTCTAATAACTCATTGAAAAAATCATTTAATAAAGTTAAAATTGAATGTTAAAATTAAATTAAAAATCGTTTTGTTTACTTTTTTGTTTCAGACTTTTAGACATGGCTTTCCTTATCAACCTACGGCTATGGCTTTCGATCCTGTTCAAAAACTTCTGGCTATCGGCACTAAATCAGGATCACTACGAATGTATCCTTTTAAATTGATACACAAATATTTATCAAGAAATATAGTTATGAGCTATAGAATTATAATTATGAACTATAATTATGACTTTGATAATTATGAACTATTTTAGAAAATTGAAAAATCATCAAGTATCAAATGTGGACCAATCAAATAATTCTTGTGAGTTTTAATGGCGTAATCAAAATGGGATATTTTATGGAATTAATGAGTTATTTGAAAAATAAGCAAATAGGGTAAATGTACCTACTTTGACCGTGGGTGTGCCAATTACCGTGGATTATATTCGATAGTCAATTATATTAAATTGTTAATGCAATCATCCCAAAATATTCCTGTTTATCAATTGCGTAAAAAAACAGGTATTTTACGGAGGATATTTTAATTTTTAATTCATTCAAAAATATTCAGTCTACTTTGAGCCAAAAAATGAAAAAATTGTAAAACACAGTTTACGTTTAGACCTCATTTGAACTATTATTGGCAGAGAACCTATCTAACAATGATACTTACAGCTAGTAAATACTTGAAATATTGTTTTACAACTGTTTAAAATCAAATAACTCACTTAATATCATTTTAAATACGCCCACGGTAAAAAACACACGACTTTTTGCGCCAGCGTCTTTTACCGCGGGGCAAATATCTTGTAAACATAACCTTTTTCGAAACTACTGCGCCATTAGCATAGAGTGTGTCAGTTGCTTTTATTATGATTCCAGAGTTGATACTTATTAACAAAAAAGGAAAACAGGCGCTAAAAAGCTGAATAACAAGGAAAATTGAATTATGACTTTTTAAGATACCATTTTAAACCCACGGTAAAACACACGCTGTAATACGTACATCCGCGCTACTACACACATACTAATAGGTGCAAACCTATGGAATTGCACACGCTCAGCTTTATTTTATGAATTGACTTTTTGTACTAATGTTATAATAAAAAATGAATTATTCATGCATTACTACATAGAGAAATGTTTATTCTTTCATTCAAAAACAAAAAACCTATAATTACGTTGTTTCTTTTAATTTTATGGCATATGGCATAGCAAAATGAGTCAAAAATAAATCCACGGTAATGGGTACATTTATACCCTAGTATGAGAAAAAATTTTTGCGAATTTTTTTCCAACTTTTGAATATTGCAAATTAAAAACAAATCAAAACATCTGAAATAATTCCATCGTATTTTTTTTATAAAATCTAAGAACTTTTCCATTTCTAAAATATTTTCCATAAATTCATTGGTTTTGAGTTGAAAATTTCGAAAGCTATTTTTTTATGATCTAGACGCCATTTTGTGTACTCAAAATTGTATTTCACTAGTATGAATCGTCATAACTTTAGGGTTCAAGGGCGCTCAACTTTATACTTAAGAAGTCAGAAAAGAAAAAATTATTTTTTAAAAACCAGGTTTTTCTGGATTAAATTATCCATGACTTTTCATTAATTTTTCCAAAAATCTGATGTTGGATAAAAAATATTCATAAAATTTACGTTGACATTGCTTATTTATGAATTTTGCAGATCCCATTTTCACCCCAAATAAAACAGTTTCATAAAGTATCAAAAATGCGTGCAATCCGGACTCGATGCGTTAAAAAAAAATTTCATTGAACTGATTTAAGGAGACTTTTTTAGTTCAAGATTTTCTATATTGAACTCTTGCTTAGAGGTGTACATTTTGTATGCGTGGTACGCACTGCGCAGCCTAGCATCCGCTGATTTATAACAAAAACATCGTTTTTTCACTTTGACGTGAAAAATCTTGATTTTTTGCAGCTAAGCCCTATTTTACAATGCACAGGCTGAAAAATAAGGGTTTTTTCTATGAACCCTTTATACTCCGATACCCTAACTAATTAATTTTATTTTATAAATAACTCATGAATGTGGCCGTTCCATAAGGCTAATGTTAAAAATGTTATACTTTGAGATAAAATATATCGAGATTTTGAATCGTAAGCAACATAAATAATTTTACCACTGAATTCAGCGTGATTTAATCTATCAAATAGGGTAGGTTTCATTTCTCAACAAATGTTGGAAGAATCTCCCTACCGAAATGTAAAATGTAAATATAAGAAATGTAAATTTAAAATAATTAGAAATTTAGAAATTTTATTTTAGTATTATTAATTAATTAATTTAATTGCATCATAATTTATTATGAAAATAAATCATTGTTTTAATTTAATGCTTTGCATATTAAATATTTTGTATGAATTATCTTTCATACAAATAATGATCATCATATTTATAATTAACTTCTGTGTTTTTCGTGGGTAAAAATCTTGGGTAAAAATTTTACTGAATGCCTCTCGCATTTATAGACGTCAATCGACATAAAAATTATTATATAAACTATATAAAATTATATAAAAAGAAAATTTAATGAAAATGGTTCGGCAAAAAGTCGTAATGAAATTTTTCATTCATAGTTCATCATTCGTTTTAATTGACAGCTTTGGTATTATTTATGTGTTAATTTTTATAATAGTGCAATATAATAGTAAAGCAACCTGATGTGAATGGTTAATGGATCGAAGCAATTTCCAATGGTGAGCTAAATCGACGTGTTTTTGAGCGAGAGGTGACTGAAAGCTTCGGCATGCTCCAATGGTTTTTCACTGACAATTAAGCTACTGCTGATGTGTGCATCTCTGTTAGAGGAAGATAAGTTTAGATTGGCGAGTACTTTTGAACTGTTTTTTTAACTACCTTGTACATATAGCTGTTACCTACAGCTGCCACTTGTACATTCAACCATGAAAATCGATTTCGGCGCTCAAGAATCGAGTTCTGTACTAAAACTTAACGCTAGCACATTCTTCCCATTTCTTTTAATCTCATCTCCCGCTCTTTTTTACATCCTAAAAATTCTTACTAATTCACATTTAAAGGAATATTATCACAAATTGGCTATTTTTTATGTGAAACGAGGGACCATAATGTAATGATAAAAAAATAATCATTTTGGAAAACTCGTCATTAAAAAAAGGTTGAATGTAAATCAATTTCACTTTTTTCACTAATAAAAATAGGTTCAGGGTAAATGAGATATAAAATGCTAGGAGGTTTTATAGGATAAATTTTAGACAAAAAGGCAAAAATGCATCTGTGAATTCCTTAACAAAAAATATAACAAATAGATTGGGTAGTCCAGGGGTGGACGTTCATATTAAGCACGATGGTGGTTGTGCTGTGACGCAGCTGCAGTTCCTTGTTAATGAAGGAGCTTTGGTCTCGTCAACGGCCGACGATACTCTTCATCTCTGGAACTTTCGACAAAAAATACCTCAGGTCATTCAAAGCCTCAAGTTTCAACGTGAAAGGTAAGTGTGTATGCATATTCATGACTTTGAGTAATACATGATGAATAAAATATACGAAGTGATAGTTTCGGGCAGATTAGTGTCAGCTAATAAATCTTACGAACTCTTAGCGAAAAAAAAGCTTCCTCTATGAGCAAAATGAAGACTTAGTTCTGCGGATTAACCGACTATATTTTGAACTGTAGCTCGTAACATTTAATAAATATAATCAACAATACAACGATAAAAACCTAAAACGAAATGATTTGAATTAATAATCGACAGTAAATATGGCCGATTCTCAGTGAAGTTGAATGGACAAAAAAATTTTTTTCTGCAAATATGAAAAACTTGTTTTTTCCGATAAAGAATTTTCCCGAAAAAATTTTAGAAGATTGGGACCTTCTATAATCTTTTTCAGGGACCCAAAGTTGGCCAATGTAGCATTTTTCCGAAATTCATTAAAAAAACCTTAATAAAACCAAATTTTCAGAAAAATTATATTCCAAAGTGATCGGAGCCTTCTGAAAGTTTTTACAATAGAAATAAATTGAAAGAAACCAAAAACTATTTAAAAAGCTTCCTGAACACGTCAACTACTACCTCATAAAGTGTTGTGATGGGCTTCAAAGTGTAACGGACTCTAAACAACAATGAGTGTTGAAAAACGTACAAAAAAACGTTCAGAAAAGGCACGAAAGGCGAAAAATCGGCAAAAATAGCCTTTTTTCGACACTCCTTGTTGTCTACAGTCGACAACCTGCTGGCACTATTTCGTTTGAGTCTTTTTACATTGGTCTAGGAATCATCAATCGTCTCACCCTTGATAGTGGCCGTAAGCATTGATGTTTTGAAGAAATGTACGCAACCCTGTTTCTAAAGCTGCATGGATGCTCCCTGAAAGTTACGACAGATGACCAAAAACACTACTCGCTAGAAAACGCAAAAGAAGAAAAATGTTAACACGTAAAGTATATGAAAAAGGCTCACGGAAATAGCTGTATCTCAGTGCAAAATCAAAATTTTAGAGTTTCGGAAAATGCTATGAAAAGGAAACTATTATTATAAACTATATTGAAAGTCATCATGTACATACTATTAGACTTTACGAGCGTAATATGGAGTATACTGAGTTATAAAATGATTTTCATACGATTTTATCACATTGTAAAAAGGAACCGGAGCAGATTTATAATTTCTTAGTGATATTTAGAAATTATCGATTCACCAAGCACTTTGAAATTTTTGCTTCCTAATAGAGGAAGCTTTGTGACGGACCGGTTTTCGACTTTCATAACTAATAATCGTAGAGTACTTTTACATATATATTCTTAAACTAGATCGAATTGCTGACACATGTCTGTATGTGTGTGTGTATGTGTGTGTGTGTGTGTGTGTTTTTTTTTTTTTTTTTCCCACTCCACCCCATTCGGACACTCACTGGTAACCGCTGTTAGGCATTGCTTCGGTGAGGCCGGGGTTAATTGAGCATTTCTGCTACTTCTGTGTTAGTCGTTGTTTTTCCATACATCCCCCATCCATCGCATAGTGATGTGCGACGATTAGGGGTTCAGGGACTCATCTTTTTTTGTACTTGGTGAACCTCCGATCCTGCGCGAAGCCATCTCTCGATTGTCGTATCCCCTTTTTCAGAGCCGTCTACTGCGTGGTCACACATTGCTGGCGTCTCCTCCTGAATTGAGTATTAGAACTCGCTGTCTAGTGCCCTCTTGTGAGTGTGGTTCTCGCTTCTGCCGCCGATGGCAAGTGCCCGATTGCTCTGTCGGCTACATCATGTGAGTGTGGTTCTCGCTTCCGGCGCTACCCTTTGAGTCTCCGTGAGTTTTTGATACTCCTTTCTGTTGCCATCTGGTGAGTGTGGTTCTCGCTTCAGGCGCCGTCGCGTCAGCCAACCGGCGCCCTCTTGTGAGTGTGGTTCTCGCTTCTGACTTCATCAAGGGAGTGTTGTGCTCCATCTATTAGGCATTTTTTCCGTACAAGTTTGACCGCGAGGGGGCAGACGTGTTTTGGGTATTCCTGCGTATTTAATATATCTATGTATATCTATAGACATATGTACACAAATGTATATAGATATATTAAATACACAGGAATACCCAAAACACGTCTGCCCCCTCGCGGTCAAACTTGTACGGAAAAAATGCCTAATTGCCAGCCTTGTGTGTCCTCGCCTCGGGCTCCTACTTATGGTTATCCTATTCGCTTCCAGCTCGCACAGTGATCGGGGTTTTTTACCGCTTCGGAGGCTGATGACGTAGCCCGGGTCTTCTTTTTGAGTGGTACCCGCTCCACCTCGGGCACGGGCTCGACCACACCGGGGGAAAAATCACGGATGAAATTTCCCCCAGTGGGGATCGAACCCACGCCCTAGACGACACTCTCAGATTCAGCAAGCAAGAGGCCTGAGCCCTTTACCAACTGAGCCATCGAGGCGTCTTTCCTGCGTGTGTGTGTGTGTGTGTGTGTGTGTGTGTGTGTGTGTGTGTGTGTGTGTGTGTGAGAGTGTGCGTGTGTTGGGATGTGCGCAGTGATATCTCGATGACGGTAGTTCGTATCGTTACTGTAGATGTCTCATTTTATTCGTTTTGATGTAAGGAAGAAGCTAAAACATCATTTTTAGTTCTGCGTTAAGTATTTAAAAAGTTATGAGGGGTTTTCGAGAAAAAAAATTTTTTTTTTCATGTTTTTTTTTTAGTTTTGTCATATTTGTTCTAAAACAAACTGTTTTTTTTTATAAAGGTAATACTTTTTTTAAGGAAGAGCTTTTAACCTCTGATTTAAGATAAAAAGTGTAAAGATTCACCGTAAGTTTGAAAAGTTACGTTTTGAAAATGAAATTTGGTTTTTAGGTTTTTTTCTTTTTTCTTAGTTTTGTGTTGCTTCGTGTTCAAAATTTATGATATGTCAAAACATTGTTTATGGATGGATTAAGGATGAAGCCAGAAAATTTGATTTAGAGATAAACGAAGAAAAATAATTTTTTTTTCTCTCTTTTCGTATCGTTTGGTTGAGAAATAATTTAATATTGAAACTGTTTTGTGAACAAATTAGGAAAGATGATAATAATTTTTCCAAATTATTTTTTTTTTGAGCGAACTACCTTAATTGTTACGTCATCGTGAAAAAATTCGATAAAAATTATATATCAAAGAATAGAAGAACGTTTGCAATTGATTCCACAAAAAGAAATAATTTATGATTGAAACTGTTTTGTGAACAAATTAGAAAAGATGATATTAATATTTCCAAATCATTTTCAAGTTAAAAAAAAAGTATGAGGAAGCTACTTGCCAATACATTGGCAGTGGTTTTTTTCTGGGTAGTTGAGGGGTTACATTTTTCAAAAAAAATTGTGTCAGAGCAGTGTCCTCGCCACAATACTCCCAATCCTTAATTATATAATGGGAACTCAATTTTTACAAAACGTTTTTAATACTTTGAGAATATTCTGAGATGATCGATTAATCTTTCTCTACCAAAATTTAGGGACTTAAAGGTCTTGAGTAACCGAATCGATTGAGATATTGCTGGTCTGCGTGCCCCATCAGAAAAAAAGTTACATTGAATTGAATACAGCATTTATGCCGAGTCGACGGACTAAAAATAACACATTTTTTGATAGCACACTGAGAAGGTGGAAAAAATCGACTTCGCGCCCCCAGCCAATTTTAATTTGGGTTATTTTGGGTATTTTGGCAGGACGATCAAAATTAATTTGCCTCTAATTGCTCAGAAATGGACTAACGAGGAGACCTTCTCACCTTCGGGTCATGGATCTTTACCAAAATTTTTTTGGGATTTCCTGGCACCTAAAGATAAAATTCTCTGGGCTTAGTCTAAGTGAATAGGCCTTTATGCCTATTTTTAAGAGGACTTGCTATAACATCAAATAATCTTTTCGACTTTCTACATCGAGATAGAAGCACTTAAACGGAAAAATGCAAGGAACAAAAAAGTTTTAAAATTTTTTAAAGAATCTATTTAAATTTTTTCAGAATTTTTAAAATCATCCATCACCTTTGTTCAGAGGCCTAGATTTGACGTTTTCCTTAGGAATTTCAGAGACCTCTTAAAAATGGTTAAAAAGGCCTATTCACTTAAACTAAGCACAGGGAGTTATATCATAAGGTACCAGGAAACCCCAAAAATTTTTTGGTAAAGATCCATGACCCGAAGGTGAGAAGGTCTCCTTGAAGTACGCTCCGCATTAAAATTATCGCAATAACAAATTGTATTGAAATTTCGTAAATTTTCAAATGCTTCTATCTCCGTTAATTTTCATCGAATCGAGATGAATTTTTTTTCATTTCTGGGAAATTTTGTCTTCTTTAAATCCGTATATATATTATGAATAGATTCAAGTCAAAGTCCAGTTGTTAGTCGCACTTAAGCATAACACCTTAAATGACAGAAAAACTGGATCGTTTAAACGTTCACCCGGATACAGTAATTTGTTTATCAAAATCTTACATACACCATCGCAAAGTACTTTTAACGACGAGTAATTTAAAAAAAAAATAGAGCTCTACGATTATTTTAGCGCCCTGTAGGCCCTTTTGTAGATATAGTTTGCAGTACGCAAATTACCTCATAAGGCTGAAATTAAGTGTACTCAAAATATTAACTTGATAGTGAAATATTAAAGAAAAATAAAACGGCATATTTTAACGTAAAATTTTCCGATCTTTTCAAATCTGCAATAAGAAATTGGGGTGTTCATTTGAAAAGTCGATTTTTAGTTCGCTGTTGCTTAAAGGTTATGTTCGAGGTCAAATTCAAGGTGTCACCATTCGATTCCCCTTCGAAAAGTACATAGAACATGAGATTTTTGATTTTTTTATTAAGCTTAATTTGTGAGATTTCTAGAGGTTTCCATAAAAATTTTAAGCAAAAAAATTTGAATTTACCTTATTAGTCGCTTATTTAAATAAAAAAATACCGGTTGATAAGCCTTACATTTTCATCATTTTTCAAGTCGATAAATAGACAAAAATGCATGTGTGCCATACGAAGAAAAACAAAATTTTTTTAGTCAAAAAGTTAAAAGTTTCTCGGATTTCCCCATATAGAGAAAAAATCCTATCTTACTAAAGATGATAGAATCTGTACCATAATTTTATTAATTTCTGGATTTTAGGAATATATTTGAAATTTTTGCTTCCTCATAGAGGAAGCTTTGTGATAGGCGTCAAAATCGAGTTTTGATATAGAAGTCATAGGACAATTTCGGACACATATTCGGAATCTTCATTGAATTCTTAACAAATGTCTGTATGGATGTGTGTGTGCGTGTGTGTGTGTATGTGTGTGTGTGTGTGTGTACGTGTGGTGGTCTGGAACCAGTGTAACTTTTGAACGGAGACACGTAGCGAGAAGCGGTTCGGCTTGCTTTGAAGGATTTGTGTGTCGCATGAAGCGGCAAAAACTTATTTTAGGATTCACCGAGTAGTTAAAAAGTTATGATTTATTGTATCGTGTTGTAAACTCGGTTTTTTTGGAAAAAAGTTTTTTTTAATTTTTTTTCATGTATAAATGAAGGAATTTGTATACTTTTGATTCGGTATAATGTAAGCGGAGCAGCCAAGCTTTAATTTAAGACAAAAAACGTAGAGACTCACGGAATATAAAAAAAGTTAGAACTCAAAATGAAAAGTTGTATTTTTGCTCCTTTATAGAGCAGAAACGGACGTCTGGATCCAATGTACCTTCGAACGGAGACACGTAGCGTGAAATTGAGCAAGGGAAACTTTTACAAAATTATAGAAATCTCTAAGTTTTTTATAGTTCTGTACACAAAAATGAAATACAAATTTGTCTTTCAATAATCAGACCCCTTCATTAATATTCTTTTTTATGAGGAAGCTATTTGCCAATAAATTGGCAGCGGTTTCTCGAAATTAAGTTTGCTTACTCGTTCTCAGCTCTTCTGGCATTATTTTTCAAATACAAGAGTACAGCTCAAATCCAGAATATTCTTTTTAAAAAAAAAAACCCGTGAGCAGCTTATAAATAAACATAGCATACACGACTAGCGTGAAAACTCGAAGAAGCCTTCCGTTCGAGGGAAAGTTTTATATTTTAACGCAAACTTATATGAAAGAAACCACATTTCACTTCACGGATAACCTTCACGTTTTTTGATTTTTCGACTTTTGAATCCTTCATTGTGACGTGTAAAAAATATGATGTTTACAAAATTGCTGACTTTAGCATTTTTTCATTGCTTGTTTGCTTACACTTTTTTCGTAACTTTTATTTCAGCAAAAATCATGTTTTGAAAGTTATTCAGAGCTTTTGCCGTTAACTTTATTACACATTGTCAATTAAAATGAAAATCTAGTTTTTTGTTTCAAGTGTAATCTTAATTGAGCACTGCTTGAAAGTAGCTTTCTATGTAACTGGCTAAAAACGTAAATCATGCCAGTATCATTGTTGCGTATTTAGAGAATTCATTGCGAAAGTTAGCTAAAACAGATTCATATTTTCTAACGCATAAAATTCAGTGAGTTGAGTCGACAGTTTGCTCTCATCAACGTAAGCTAGGAAAGAGAAACGTGAAGCGCGCGTCCTATTAAATTTAACATAACTTTATTACTTTATCCATATAAACGAGTATGTTAACACGTTCGCTTATTTTTTCTTCGATGATAACTGATGAATTTATAATGAACATTAATTTTGCTTGTATTACAAAAGTTATGGACCGGGTTAATTGTCAATTTGTTATTTTTGTGCGTAATTTTTTTTCAATGATTCTGGTAAAATTGTGCTACCAGGGCCACGAGTAGTCAGGATCATCCAATGCTATTTACCTGTTGATGTCAAAAAGAGACTAAAAATGTATGCATTGAAAAAAAGCTTACGGGTAGATCCAGTAAAAGTGAACAGCAGGATCAGCAAAACATATTTTACTGTCACAACAAAATTATTGGGCTATATTGTGCTGCTATACTGTGCAAAATTATATAGCTTGAACTTTAGCTGGATACCCATAACATGTTTTCTAATGTTTTCTTAATGTACACCATATATATAGTTATTTTTAGGAAAAGAAACGTCACGGATGGCAGTGCCTACTAGCATATTTGGTCCATCTTGGGTGTCACGAGTGAAAGAAAGAGATACTGTGTGTATATGCCCTAGTCTTGTCTAAGCGAGAAAGTTGGCCGAAACGAGGTATATAAATCAGCGGTGATATCTGTCCTGCTCGGTAAACGGGCCACTCGAAGGACGCGCGAGGATTCTAAATTCGTGACCGAACGTTTGTCTAAAGGGTGTCTTTGTAACTGCCACCGTCGTTGTCGATGGCCACGGCTCAGCTGGCTCAAAGCCATCTTCAGCTCGCCTTATTAATTTTGCATTTGCCGTGTTGGTAGGTAGTTATAACGCGCTGAGGAGCTGCCACACGAGTGGTTGCATGCACGCGTGTGCGTTCCGATTATATGTTTTGTGCATTGAATGATGCGGCTTGCAGACAGGGTTTAAGGTCAAGGTTAGAGGGTCAGGGGAAAATAGTAGGATAGCAGCGGAGTGTATCATCAGCAGCGTAATACGGTAACACTTATCGCAGTTTCTTTGTGGTAGCATTCACGCTTTCATGCGTATTTGGCCTTTTTTCTCTTATCTGCAAGTTACTGGCCTCGTTTGAGTCTGTGGCGCGTCGAGAGGTCTCAAAAAATCTCGGGCTACGCTAATTTTTTTGTTTAACCCGTCTAATACCAAGAGACCCTATTTTCGACTTATTTTTCCACGCGTTATTTTTTCATGAAACCATAGTTTAATTAATGTAAAAATACCATGTTTTATGGGATTTTTATCGCTCTTTTCAAATCTGGCGTCAGATTTACGATATATGCAACCGTTTTAAAAATACATTTGTTTAAACAAAAAAAAAACGTGGTTTTGGAACATTTTTTCTCAAAATGATCGTTTTTTCACCACGATTACGCATTCGGATCGGCTTGAAACTCTGGATCTGGTGGCATACAGACCTAAACTAAAAGTAAGCGGCGTTGGTTCATCCAGATTCAAGATGGAAGCTACCAAAACAGCTGATTGTAGCCAAAAATGTAAAAAAAGCTTTGGTATTGTTTTACTCTGTAAGAATGGACTCTACGAAAAAATGTTATAAAACAAAAAGTTCTTAGAATTGATCAAAGAATATGTGTGAATTTTTTCGATGATTTTGGAAACTTTTGGATATGGCAATTTTATAAAAAATTCTAAAATCATCCAAAAAATTCTGAAAAAATTAACATTTTCGAAATTTTTGGATAGGGCCGTTTTATAAAAATTTCCAATTTTTCATAGGATATCATGTCCTGTAGTTATTTTCATCATTGAAGAGTCATAAAACTCTTTTGAACAAAAGTATAAAAAGCGATAGACATGCCATTTTGTGGAGAAAAGCATAAAAAAGTTCATTTGGTTGGGTTGGAATGGATCCTCAATTAAAGTGGACAAAAAACAAAAATTTTGATATAAATTGATGTACCAAAACATTCGAGTGATACCGCATACGAGGCGGCGATATGAAAAAACACCATTGTAGCCGATTTTACCCATGCAGGAGCTGTAATAAATTTAGGTACATGTATACAAGCGCGTTAAAAAAACAAAACAAGGCTTTTCTTTTCTCCTTTACTTTCCAATATACCGAGGCACCAGAGACAGCCTTATTTTCTGTGCTTCATATTTCTGTTGTTGTTACTGCTATCCTTGTGCTGCAAATTCTCTACTCCCATTTCCGTGCATTTATGTCTGTTTCCGTAGCCAGCGTTTATTCATGTATAGGTGCTATACGTATATGGTGCATTATTTCAAAAGCGTGATATGGCATGTCTTGTTATCGTAGCTATTAAAAAACTTTAAAAAAATGAAAACTAAGACGGTAGAACTTTTCATTTAACAGAATTCTACCTTCCGCAACTATAAAATTTCCATGACTTAAGTCCACATTGATTTGCCAGCCGGATAAACATGCAAAATGTCCCCTCCGTGACCTGTCCTGAACTCAGAATCAATTGTTTTCACTCATTAAACACACTTTTACAAATATCCAGCAGTAGTGTGGTACATGAGCCCTATTCTTGACATCCTAAATTAAAGTTTTTTTACATCACTCGTCACCCGTAGAATATTCAAATCTTAATTGCAGCTTCGCTATAACAATACTTACACACGAAAATCGTAATTGTAAAATAAAGTGTCCCCTCCGTGATCGACGAATTTTCGAGTTACACTTTTTGTTTTTGACTCTGGTGGCATAAAAATGTTTGTTTTTACTAACTATTTTTGTGGGTGATCGGATAAAAAACTTCAACTTTGTTGTCGACGTAAAACTTGATAAAAGTGCGATTTTGTCCCCTCCGTGAGTGTCCCCTCCATGACAAATTTTCATGTTTGCAACAAGAAAATAAACGCATTAGATGATGACCGATTAAAAGTAAATATTCCATAAAAAAACAAAGAATCGAGTGTCTGAAACTACAGGGGCCCGGAAAAATTAAACTCAAAATAGAAGAAAGTAAGTTTTTCGGTTTTTCCAATATTGTCCATTTTAACTACTCCAAATATGGGTCGAAACACCATCTTTGCCTCAGCACCTCGTGAGAGTGACCGATTGCTTAGTTTTCAGCTCGCTTGCACAGGGTAATGAAATTTAAAAAAATTGGTGCGGTAGATATTTACCTCAGCTTTCTAGTGGTGGGGTCAAAAATGCAAAAATATGACTCCATAACCTCAAAAAGTGACTTGAAGGTGTATTACGCCATAACTTCTAGAGTACAACTCCAATCGACTTTTAGAGTAGCTAGATCGAAAGATCTCGCGATTTTACTTCGATATCAGTCTTAAAAAAGTGGGTATTTTTGATTTTCTCGAGAGGTGAAGGGGGAAAGTGCATTTTTCGAGCGTTTTGGCGGATCACTCGGCGGGCTACGACTCTCCTTGCTTTATTAATGCATTAAATTACTCACACAAAAGTAAAGAAATATATGAACCTATTGAAAATCATAGTTAGTTTATTTCTCTAAATTTTATTTGAGCCTTTGTAAGTGAGCTGAAAACTGAGCAATCGGGCCGTTTTGATCACTATCGCGAGGTGCTGGGGCAACAATGGTGTTTTGCCCCATATCACGCGTTTGAAATAATGTACCATATAAATGGGTGTTGTAATTCAAACTATTAGAGCAGAATACGAGCAAAAAAGTAATTTTACTAAAGTAAACTGTGCAGTATATTTTCAACGGTTAGGTGTCTGACTTTTTCACACATTTCTCAACTTTGATAATTAAAATAACAATTTTGTATCAGTAAAACATAGACTTATATTTTAGCGTTTTTGTTAAAAATTGTTTCCCTATGCATGTATAACTGCTCTTTTCTTGTTGCAGAATAACTTGTATGCACTTGCCACTGCAAAGCAAGTGGCTTTACGTTGGTACAGAACGAGGTAACATCCACGTCCTTCATATCGAGACTTTTGTGCTCTCCGGCTACGTTATCAATTGGAACAAGGCTATCGAAGTGTAAGTTTTTTCCTCATTAATTACCGCATCATTATTTTAAAAACCTGATATCCAATAAATACACCTATATCAAGGGGGATGAAATAAGAAGCGTACATTTGAAATAATATCTTCAATTACTATGGGGAAAATCGTAATTTATTAAACTTTAACAGAATTACGAATTCATATTTGGTGATTATTCTCAGCAGATTCTGAGGAGTATGCATTCGGAATAATGCAGTGAGGATGTTGTTATACTCGTAGATCGTGGTTCGATAACTTGTGATAACAGCGTCGATGAGTTCTTCATTTATACGTATCGACGTCAAAACCATTCTGTGAATTAAAAACATTAGACACTTATTTACCGAACGTTTACATTCCTCCTATTTTACTTTGCTCAAGTTTACCTTTTCAAGTTTTCAATTTTCTTTTTTATTTTAATGTTTGAATTTAATTTATATAGAAGTGTCATTATTTTATTAATATTAATTAGTGTTTCTTTTACTTTACATCGATTTTTTGATTAAGTTTGTATTATACAATTGTTTATTTGAAACTAAAGACTAACAGCTGTTATTATTAATTGTATGTTCATTTTTTCTATTAATAACAATTGATTCCTATAAAATACATGTATTTCCTACGGAGTTGCAGGGTCACGTAGTTTGTTGAACGGAGTACTTTTCTTATAGCGCTACGATCGTGGCTCAAAGCCAATAGGGTGAATGCGCTATATTTTATTCAACCTAATTCTTAAGGGGACACACCATTATTTATGCCTATAAATGAAAAACATGAAAATTAAGGATTACTATTAAAATTTTTTGTTTCTGATGTTGAAATATGTTTTTATAGGTCCTTTTACAACCAAAAAATATGCCTGTAGTTCCTCTTATTATTCAAATTCATCCAGGATTCATATATATTGACTTGTGATTTCTAAGTCATTGATCACAATCATCTTCGAGAAATAAAGTTACGAAGACATGTAATGTATCGTTTAAACCTCAAGGAGACGTACTCCTTTACAAGATTTGATTGCAAAAAACTTTCCTCTTTTCATCAGAAAGCAGTGAGTGAGACCCTTCATAAAATTTTTCACTAAGTTGATCGATGCTTAGACATAAAACGGAGTGTGGAGATTTTGCGATTTCTTTTTACGCTTTTAAAACTCTGTGGACATGGTAGTGAAATAAAATAAAAACGAGCTGGACTCTTTTCCCGTCATTGAAATTTGTGCAGAGCAAGCAGCAGTTTATGTTGCTGATACAGGCATAGAGAAAGTTTTATCCATCTGACTGGATGTATACATACAGAGGTTGGACTTAAGAACTCGGCGAAAGTTCTGGGAGGGAAAGACTTTTGAATATTCAAGTCACGTTAGATAGCGTAATATTAGCACTTTTAAGATACTCCGATTAAATTCTTGATTCAGCATAATTATTTCGTAAATTGAGGCGAGGAAGCTTTGTTTTAGATTAACTAGGACCAAAATTCCGAATTAACATTTGGAAAAAAATATTCTCTCAAAATTCCCATTTCATCAAGTATAAGAGTGTACGATAAAGTTGATGCATCAATTGGATTAAAATATAATCTTCAAAAATGTTTATGTGCAATCGTTAGTAAAATCAACTTTTTTCTTTCTCCTTTGCCAAAATTTGTAACGAGAATTGATCCAAAAGTCTCAGCAAGAATATGATCAAAGAATGGTTTGTAAGCCATTTCACCTGACTCGTAGAGCAATTAATCAGAAAAAATGTTTGAAAGAAAAATAATTTCATTAATTATATGATTATCTAGCGTTTTACTTTGATTCATGTATTTTAGTGCTGCGTAAGTTTCCCTATCCAAGCATACGGACGCAATTGGCTGTTGATTACATTCGACGCAACTTGTTATTTAACGTATGCAATGAGAGGTTTTAAATATATCTCTTACGGAAGTTTGAATCAGAATACGCGGTAGCGCACTTGTTGCTCTATATACATTGTGCTCACATCTTCGCATTAGGTATATATGCAAATGAATACCATACGAGTCACAAGGCCTAGCATTGAGCTTCTGGTCCTCCTGCGCCGTATAATATGTAAAACATTTACGTTAGAGGTTTTCATTTCTACAAATGTTTGTCATAAGTACGTCTAAAGTTTCCCGCATTCAAACATTACTCGCCGTCAACAGTATAATCACATGTACCGCTTGCACCTAGGCGCAAACGGACGATCTGATTTTTTGGGTAATACATTAGTAGCTGGTCACGCAAAAGCAGAAAGCGGTGTACACACGAGCTTGCAGCAGTTTGGTCGTTGTTGGGAGCCAACATTACATGCGGTATGCGTTCAGTAAATCTCTGCCTTTACATTCTCTCTGATGATTTCACCTGTGTTCTTGCATTTGATCGAACCTCGCTCAATTAAACCAAAGTCGAAAATCGACCTAAAAGATATTCCTAAAATATCTGCGAATCGAACAAGTTTTCACGTGATATCTAATTGTTGCTCTATTAAACTTTGGCTTATTCACGCATAACTAAATATTTTTTCAACTTAATTTGGAAACATTGATGTGTGCATGTACGATTCGATTTGTTACTCGAAAGCTAGGCTAATGATTGTTCGTAAATAAAAAATTATGATTCAGCTTATGTTCGTGTTTAAATCTACGATTTTTAATTTAAATTTATGTGTATACATTTTCGAAGTTCTCTATTAACTTTTAACTCGGAATCGAATCTCGGATATAAAGCCTTCACTCGTAAATTAAACGATCCCTGCGGTCACATCATCAATAATCCCTGAGAAATTATAAAGCAGCTTATGAGCTACTCCATGACTTCATCCATAATAATCTTTGCTTATGCGCTGTTTTGATTTTATCTTAAGAGAAACTTGTAGCTTAAAGTAAAATTACACATCGTTTCTTCTGTATTTGATTCACCATTACATTATTGATGATTGGGCATTAAGGGGTTACATAGTTTTGTGAACTATTTTTTTAAATTGTATTTTGAAAACCAAATCTCCAATAAATTTGAAATGAACACTCAATCAAGTTTAATCGTTACAGAAACTATAAAAAAAATTCAGATAAAAATATTAAAATGGTTGATTTTTATCAGTTTTCCTCGGTCGCTCTTTTATTTTCCGGTAGGCGGTAGCAGGATCATCTGAAACTAAAAATTTGACATATTTTTAATTGCTTCCTCCATAGAGGAAGCTATGTGATAGGTTCGAATATGAGTTTTTGAACCAGACCTCGTAGGACAATTTGGTTTACATATTTGTAATTCCTAATGGGGAATTCACATGACTGTAGCTGTGTTTTTTTTCCTTACTCCACCCCATTCGGACACGCACCGGTACCGCCGCTAGGCATTGCTTCGGTGAGGCCGGGGTAAAAACTTTGCAACCATTAGTTGAGCATTTCTGCTGCTTTGATGTTTTTGGTCGTTTCGTACATCCCCCACCCGTCGCGTAGTGATATGCGACGATTAGGGGTTCAGGGACCTATCTTTCTATTTGGTGAACCTCCGTACCCTATGTGGTGCCATCTCTAGATTGTCGTATCCCACTTCCGGAGCCGTCTTCTGCGTGGTCACACATTGCTGGCATCTCCTCCTGAATTAAGTATTTAGAACTCGCTGCTCAGTGCCATCTTGTGAGCGTGGTTCTCGCTTCTGACGCTACCCTGTGAGTCCCGGTGAGATTTTAGCTACTCCTTTCTGTTGCCATCTTGTGAGTGTGGTTCTCGCTTCAGGCGTCATCATGCGTCCACCCGTGAGCCTAGGCTCTCGTATCCGGCACCATCTTGTGAGTGTGGTTCTCGCTTCTGACTTCATCATGGAAGTGTTGTGCTCCTCGTCTATCGCCAGCCCTGTGAGTCCTCGCCTCGGGCTCCTACTTATGTTTATCCTCTTCGCTTCCAGCTCGCACAGTCATCGGGGGTTTTTTTACCGCTTCGGAAGCTGATGACATAGCTGGGTCTTCTTTTTTAAGTGGTACCCGCTCCACTCCGGGCTCGGGCTCGACCACACCCGGCAAAAAAACGCGCCTCGAAAATTTGCCCAGTGGAAATCGAACCCACGCCCTATGGCACATCCTTGTATCAGCAGGCAAGAGCTATAACCACTGAGCCAAGGAGGCCGTGTGTGTGTGTGTGTGTTTTGGGGGGGGGGGGGGGGGATCCTAGTTACGGATTCAACATGCGACAAGGGTGTTTGTCGCATGGATATGTCAGACTCGAGTAGTGTACTGTTGCGCGTACAGGTGTTGTGTGGGCAGATAATGTGCCTCTCTACTATTACTGACTAAAACCCATCCTCTTCGTCTGCCTTTGTTTTTTTCCCGCGGGACCACCGTTAGGCATTACTTCACGGTGAAGGCTGTAGCTCCTTGGGAGCTCAGCTAAGGTTTATCTTGTCTTCTGGATTGCGTCTTCTTCGTACCGCATCGTCCGGTCATCTTCTTCTTGCCTTCTCCTCGCTTCTCAGTCTAGTCATGACTGTGCTAGCGAAGGAGGACTTTGCTTCCCAGTTTCGCTTGTTTTCGAGCATGAATCCAACAAACGTCTCGGGCTCTAGTGGTCCGTTTGCTAGGCGGTAAAGCTCTTCTCTTTCCGCTGGGAATCGAGGGCAGTGTAAGATGACATGTTCGACGTCCTCCACTGCCGGATGGCAGGTCGGACACGAGCTGCTTGTGTCGTTTTTTGTACGACATAGGTAAGACCTAAAGCAGCCGTGGCCGGACAGGAGTTGTGTGAGGTGGTAGTTCACTTCTCCATGCCTCCTTTCGATCCACGCAGCGATGCTCGGTATGAGCCGGTAACCAACCCTTCGTACTGCAAGACCATTGGGTCTGTCACTTCTCCAGCGTCTTGGCGCGCTCCTCACTAGTGGCGTCACTTCTGGCGTCCTCGTGGCTATGCTCGTAGAGCCTAGAGCATTCGTCAACGAGCAGGACCAGTGGTGGAGTGCCGGCAAGAACATGCACAGCCTCGTGGGGATCAGGCCGGACAGGGCACCCGCAACCCGAGCAGTCTTCTCACTGACGACTTTAGGGTGCTGATCGAATCACAGCTTGTTATCGATGTGCACACCGAGGTATCGGATGCAGGGAACGAACGCGATATCGCAGTCACCGGCTCTGAGGGTGATGTTTTCCTTCAATTTTCTGCTTGTGACCAGCAGAACCTCAGTTTTCTGATCGTCAGACAGCAGACCCAGTTCGCTAAGGGCCCTACGCACAAGCCGGATGGCATCGTCTGCGTCTGCCTTGATATCTTACAATTTTTTGTCAACGATTGTAAGCGCGATGTCGTCTGCAAGCCCGACAATCGACACTGTTCTGGGAAGCCTGAGTCCAAGGATCTTGTTGTACATGGCGTTCCAAAGAATGGGGCCAAGCACCGATCCCTGGGGGACACCCCAGGAGATTAGATATTTCTTTATATCATTCGTGTACCTTTAGAGTAAATGGTTAAAATTTAAATAGATCTAAGCCTATTTTTTGTAGGACATAAATATCTATATTAGTCTCAGGTGTGGGACTATGTAAGTAAGACGATGTAATTATGATGTAATGTTGGATATTGCGATTTTGTAGGTCGAGGAAAACACATCCTGGCGCTGTTGTTCATTTAAGTGATAATCCTTTGGATTTAAGTAAGGTAAGAACAGTTTATCAGTCACTTTATCGTTATACATATCAGTTACACTCTCGAACTCAAAATAAGCATGAGCGTGCTCAATAATATATTAACAAAATATAGCCATGTATGACAGTAGAATGAGCAACTGATTCTAAAAATCAATATGGCATTTTAAAGTTTTTCACCTCGTTAAGAACATGTTCTCACGATATGCAAATTATAAACTATATGTAACCTGGGAATTGGAAAATTTTGAAATATTTTTAAATATCTACTCGTGTACACAAACTGCACATTATTCATGTTCATATAATATTAAAAAAATACAATAATTTTTGCGATGTTAACAAAAAAAATTTTTTATCTCGAAAACTATTTAGTTTAAAAAAAAAGTTTATGAAGCGAAATAGTCTTGGTATTGATCAAGAGACATTCTCAAATTTTTTAGAATTTCTAAAACCAGATTTTTCATATTTCTTGGTAATAGAAAAATCGTTTTAACCCATCTATAGTCAATATTTGAAAAAATTGATTTGTAGACTTTAATTGCAAACGAATGCGTACCCGAGCGAAACGGATCGTTGAATTGCTCAGCGGTTTTGCATTTCTGTCCATAGATGTTGATTGGCTACGAGACAGGTCAAATGGTCTTTTGGGATTTGAAAACCAAACAAGCGGAGTTCAGATGGCAAGCAGACGAACCTCTCAGGTCCATATCTTGGCATCATGAAGGCAAACAATTTATGTGCAGCCACACTGATGGATCTCTCACGACATGGCTTGTTCGACAGGCAAAACCGATCAACGTCACCCATCCGCATGGTAAGTATTTTTTCAAATATTCATTTCATTGTATATTCTACCGTGCGTTTATCTAACGATACTTTATAATTAATCCATTTAATTTAATTTTTCATTCACTTAAATTTTCATTTGAACAATGATTCAATTAAACAGGCGAGAATGGATAATAATCTGGAAACTCATATTTAGTATTGAACTCAAATAAATCTCATTATTGAATATCAAGAATGCACTTCAAATCATGAATTAGCTTAAGGAGGCTGTAGCGAAAATGAAAACAACTTTAAATAGAAGTGAAATTTTAACCAATGATTTATGGAATTACAAAATTTTTTGTAAAAAAAGTTCGGGGTTTCCATGCAAACTTGGGAAATAATGAGATTCAAAGTTTTGGCCATTTAACATAAGATCTTATGGGAAGTGGCAGTTTTTAGTGAACTGTGAGCTCAAATCACTTTACAAGTTAATGAAATTAATATATGTTATAGGAAATCTTATTTGCTTTCGAATGATATAATTATAAATGGGTATTCCAGGCAAATAAAAAAGATATTAAGAGTCCAACACATTTCCCCTATGTTCTACCATGCTAACGCTGTGCACTGCATAACGCATATAGCCTTGCGCATATAACGTTTTAATACAGAACCACCCTGAATCGCTACAGCCTCCTTAACAAGAGACTAGTTGAATATAAGATTTGTTCTTTTAAGAGTGTTTTTTATTCACCACTTTGAACACATAATTATCTTTAATTTGGCATGTTTAAAAACTCTCAAAGTCCTCTGAAACTGAAGAAAGCTGTTTGAAAATTTACTAAAAATTCAAAATTCCAATTTGTGATATTATCATAGATATCGTATGATCATTATAGATTTAATATTTTAATTTTCTTTGGAGGTACAATCGTGACAACATTTTTGCCCCGTAACACATGTACAGATTGTTATACGAGAAAATTTAGATTACTCTGTTCATCGTTTTCTGTTCTCGAGCCGTTTTCAGCACGGTTGTGCGGTTCTCAGCACCCTAATAGCACGATACGTTTTTATAACGTTACTGAAACGTTCAATTGGAAACCTTAGAACGTTTCAGAAAAAAGTCGAAAAAACGTTTGTAGAACCTTCCAGAAACGTTAAATGTCCGTCCCTGAATTTCGTTTCTGAATGTTTACAACGTGGTAGGAACGTTTAAAAAACGTTTTGACTGGGGAACTAAGCGGGTAATCCAATGTTACATTTACCGAAAATCATTGATCAACGCGCTAATTTTTATTGATTTCCGAGTGAAATACTTAGCTTTATTTTCTTGCATTGCCGCGATGATCGTCGATTACTTTTGTCGATCTGCCATACTACGATGCTCGGTTAGCTGCCGATGATCAACGGTGGAAGATGCCAAATTCCAAATGATGCGGTGCCACAGGTCGCCGATGTCACGAACACTGGTTGATGTGTCCGATCAGAGGTCATCGGATTAATCCGCCCGACCTGGTTGATAGTCGCGATGTCATCGACGAACACCGATGTACGTTGCTGATCCGCAATGTACGAATAGGACCAGATTTTTCGATCTCCTTTCCGCTGTAGTTGTCGATCCCCGATGGAACTGCTCAACAAAATATAACGATTTATAATTAATAAAAAAGATTAATTTTTGATAGGTTACTTCAGTCAATGAAAACAAAGTTTATTTATTCTGCTACGACTTGAATTAGTCGGTATCTCTGCAATTCAAGAGCGCTTAGCATCAGCTAATTCAAGTGTAGCAATAAATAAACTTTGTTTTCATTGACTGAAGTAACCTATCAAAAATTAATCTTTTTTATTAATTATAAATCGTTATATTTTGTTGAGCAGTTCCATCGGGGATCGACAACTACAGCGGAAAGGAGATCGAAAATCTGGTCCTATTCGTACATTGCGGATCAGCAACGTACATCGGTGTTCGTCGGTGACATCGCGACTACCAACCAGGTCGGGCGGATTAATCCGATGACCTCTGATCGGACACATCAACCAGTGTTCGTGACATCGGCGCCCTGTGGCACCGCATCATTTGGAATTTGGCATCTTCCACCGTTGATCATCGGCAGCTACCGAGCATCGAAGTATGGCAGATCGACAAAAGTAATCGACGGTCATCGCGGCAATGCAAGAAAATAAAGCTAAGTATTTCACTCGGAAATCAATAAAAATTAGCGCGTTGATCAATGATTTTCGGTAAATGTAACATTGGATTACCCGCTTAGTTCCCCAGTCAAAACGTTTTTTAAACGTTCCTACCACGTTGTACACATTCAGAAACGAAATTCAGGGACGGACATTTTAACGTTTCTGGAAGGTTCTACAAACGTTTTTTCGACTTTTTTCTGAAACGTTCTAAGGTTTCCAATTGAACGTTTCAGTAACGTTATAAAAACGTATCGTGCTATTAGGGCAGCTCGCTACAATAAAAACTTGCTTTTAAAATGTTGTAATTAGACTGAAAAAATTAATGGAAATATGGTGTTGATAGGAAATCTTTTTAGCTTACTAATGATGCAATCAGATTTTGCGGTTATTTTCATTTTCATCAAAAATAAATCTCTGAGTTTACTTTTTTCGTTTTTCGAGGTATTTAGCTCCGAATGTT
The DNA here is from genome assembly GCA_034770305.1 of Trichogramma dendrolimi. Taxonomy (NCBI): domain Eukaryota; kingdom Metazoa; phylum Arthropoda; class Insecta; order Hymenoptera; family Trichogrammatidae; genus Trichogramma; species Trichogramma dendrolimi. The sequence goes on from JAPMIB010000047.1 coordinate 681,442, forward strand.
TGATGGCAATTTCCTTGGTGAAAATGGAAAATCTGAAATCATCATCGAAAAGCTGAGGAAATTTCCTATTGAATCTACTAGTTAATAATTTTTTAACGATGGTTTGGATACTTATACAGTGGCTTAGAAATTGAGTAAATAGACTTGGGCGCAAAACGTTTCCCAGCCAAACCGACCAAGTTCATTTTTTGTTTCGCATTTACGCTATCATTTTGATAGTTACATGGGCCAAAAGATATATTTTAGTAGATTAAAATATCATGGGTACAGAGCTATAGTCATTCGCGTTTAGCAACGCACTCATACGCAACTTCAAACACGTCAATCTCGAAAACATCGAAAATGGAGTTGGTCGGTTTCTCCCTTTCCACCACAGATTTGCAGGTTATTTGTCCCAAACTCAGCACATGGGATTCTGAACTAAGAATTAAAATTTTAAGATTCGTTCCCACAAAGATTGAGACTATTGCTGAATAAATTTTATACGCTTGAAATATCTTGCAAATAAATGTATCTGAAAAATTTACATTTTTAGTTTAGAATCATATGTGCTAAATTCGCACCAATGACACATAAACATAAGTTTACACAATTTTTTCGCAAACTTAAGGTTTTTTTATGCGAGAGTATTCATTGTAAAACTTTTACAATAGTTTTTATGAACGATATGATAAATTATACGGGATAACTGGTTTGCCAAAATATTACTATTTACATTTTAGTGTTACTGTGAGGGATTGAATACTTACAATTTTGATGATTTGACGTCTTTTGGATCATCAAATTAAGATGTATTTGAATATCATAGTTTTATCGCAACCCGGGTTAGCTGTAAATTCGTGCACAAATCGATGTATATGGCCGATTCTCTGTCAACTCAACCGGTCAAAATTTTTTTTCTATATCTCATATGATGAACACATTGTTTGGGATATCAGAAATGTACACAAAAATTTATAGAGCGATTGGGGCCTTCTATCACCCTTTTGTAGAATTCCAAAGTTGGCCTTTTTCGCATTTTTCCGTAATTTATCAAAGATCGCAAATATTTCATTAAGCTCTAGCTCAGTGTAGAATGACTCAAAAGTAAAAGCGCACAAGAGTTTTTCTGTTGAAAATCGTCTAAATTTTCAGAAAAAATGGGTCCCAAAGCGATCTGAGCACTTTGGAGGCTTCTCCAATAGAAATTTTAGAGGGCCTTTCTCCACAGGCGCAATCAGCGCGAGGTCCTCGACACCCCTGAGCTTCCCCCAGGGGCCGCATGTGTGTGTACGAGACTTACGAGACTGAAGAGCGCTCTGATCGCTCGTCGCACATGTATGACGACGCCTGACCGGCAGCGACTCGCCACTGTTGTTATAGCTCTAGCTGCTTACACATATACTTTTCGCTAGCCGAATACTACATTTGTTCCTTTGGTTCTAATTTGATTATATTTAAAATTACATTTACATCGAGTACTTCGAGCGTCGAGTTTTTAGTTAATAAACTGTTCCTAGTGTATTAATAAACTGTGTATTAAAATTCATTGTGTGATCCTGCTCCTAATTTCTCCACGAATCTAGCCTTCGTCCAACAAGAAATAATCAAGAAAAAACGAAAAACACAACATCTAATCAAGTATGATCCGGACTTTCCTTTCCAAAACTATTTAATAAGCTTCCTCAACATGTCAACTACTCCTTGTAAATTTTTATATTGGTTTGAACATTATTACGCTCTGGAGACGCTAATATGTATCGAAAAACGTGCAAAAAGGCCCCTAAAACACAGTAGAGCCTTATATCTTTACATATTACACATTCTAGGCAAACCCAAACCTCAAAGTTAGTAGATAGACTTGAAGAGCACGAAATTACCTTTTCATACCAGCGGCCCGAAAGTGACTACTACCCTGCCGCTACGCAAAGTGGGAAGAGCGATTTTCGGGCCACTGTGTATGAAAAATAGTATACAGGCCTATGCCGTGCAAAAAGAAAGCCTCAGAGCACGTGTTTATCGGCCTCGGCTTCGCCTCGGCCACTAATTACACGTACTAATATACTATTAATTTACACGTAGTAATATACTATTAATTTGGTATATGTAAAAACACTCTAAGTCCTATAGAACCGAAGATACAACTATTTGAAGTTTCACTGAGAATTGAAGCATTAAATCTGTCATTTTCATAGACCGGTTGACATGATATTTCATCAATTTTCAGGAAAACGTCAAATAGTTGTATCTTCGGTTCTATAGGACTTAGAGAGTTTTTACATAGACAAAATTAAAGGTAATTTCGTGCTTTTCAAGTCTATCTACTAACTTTTGAGGTTTGGGTTTGCCTAGAATGTGTAATATGTAAAGATATAAGGCTCTACTGTGTTTTAGGGGCCTTTTTGCACGTTTTTCGATACATATTAGCGTCTCCAGAGCGTAATAATGTTCAAACCAATATAAAAATTTACAAGGGAGTAGTTGACATGTTGAGGAAGCTTATTAAATAGTTTTGGAATGGAAAGTCCGGATCATACTTGATTAGATGTTGTGTTTTTCGTTTTTTCTTGATTATTTCTTGTTGGACGAAGGCTAGATTCGTGGAGAAATTAGGAGCAGGATCACACAATGAATTTTAATACACAGTTTATTAATACACTAGGAACAGTTTATTAACTAAAAACTCGACGCTCGAAGTACTCGATGTAAATGTAATTTTAAATATAATCAAATTAGAACCAAAGGAACAAATGTAGTATTCGGCTAGCGAAAAGTATGTGTAAGCAGCTAGAGCTATAACAACAGTGGCGAGTCGCTGCCGGTCAGGCGTCGTCATACATGTGCGACGAGCGATCAGAGCGCTCTTCAGTCTCGTAAGTCTCGTACACACACATGCGGCCCCTGGCGGAAGCTCAGGGGTGTCGAGGACCTCGCGCTGATTGCGCCTGTGGAGAAAGGCCCTCTAAAATTTCTATTGGAGAAGCCTCCAAAGTGCTCAGATCGCTTTGGGACCCATTTTTTCTGAAAATTTAGACGATTTTCAACAGAAAAACTCTTGTGCGCTTTTACTTTTGAGTCATTCTACACTGAGCTAGAGCTTAATGAAATATTTGCGATCTTTGATAAATTACGGAAAAATGCGAAAAAGGCCAACTTTGGAATTCTAAAAAAGGGTGATAGAAGGCCCCAATCGCTCTATAAATTTTTGTGTACATTTCTGATATCCCAAACAATGTGTTCATCATATGAGATATAGAAAAAAAATTTTGACCGGTTGAGTTGACAGAGAATCGGCCATATACTGCATTTATGTATAATTGGAAAACCATAGCATATTTAAAAATATACAAAGCACTACTTCCTGCACTTCGGCTACTTCAGTACTTTATTTCTTTTTACTATTGGTTTAACCTCAGTCCTGCCGAGTCTTTTTTTACTACTATATTTTGCTCTTCTATTCTTATTGCTAACTTTTTTTCCGTTTACAGCGAAAAGCACGAAGGATGGCGAGCCCGAGCCATGCAAAGCCATTCAGAAAGTCGAATGGAAGCTCTCGCGATCTGGGTAAGTCTCTTGCAATAACTCTTCATTTTTACCCACTCGTCTTTACATGCATTGCTTGCAGATACACTCAGCCCCTTAATATATATAAATTGCTTTAAATGATATGCACAAGAAAAATCAACACTTTGAGTCACGAGCAATGAAAAATTCATTTCTGTTTATCTCACCAAGCTTTTCGCTCTTATCTTTAAAATCGCAACACGTGAGGAGACTTGCATTTACTTAATATGCTCATCTAGTGCGGGGAAAAATTCAACGTCTACGTTACCTGAGGGTGCTCAACTTTCTAAGAAAATTCAGCAGCATCTCCGCGTTCCCTTGTCACATCTTTCATTGTGTTCGAGGAGCGCGTGTCGCGCTCCACCTGGCAAGTATAACAGGAACTAGGTGACGACACGCCGCTACTCATATACAGCTCATAAATTTCCGCCAACTTTCTTTTCGCTCTCACTTGAATTTGATAAGAGTTATCGAAAATCTAATAAGCCCATCAGATTCCTTGGAAAAAATTCTATCCATATGACCTATTTAGATTTTCCAACGGTCCACTATTTCCTACAGAAACGAAAATGAATATATGAGTCGCATGAAAAGTGACCTCACCCAAAAAATGTTATCACGCTAGTGTATACAAGTTTTCTCACGCAATGTATAGAGACGTGTTCTCACGCAACATACATAGACATATAGTTTGTATATACGTAGACGCTACATGCTGTACATGTATCGAATTGAACAAGTTGAGCCTTGAAGACCCGCTCGTCCAACTAGGTCGAAATCTAGGCTCGACGATAACTTACTTCGAGAAGTGGCGATGTCCCCGCACGAGAATCCACCCGTCTAACCTGCTTCGTTACATACACATAGAGTCAAGGATTCTCTTCTTGTCGAAAATTTTACAATAACCCGGTAACCCACTTGATGCTCAATGTGTGAATACAGTCCCGGCGACGGCTTTTTTGGAGGAAGTCGAGTTGTTTTCGCTACTTTGTTCACCCGGGTAGCCAGTTCGATGCACTAGGTATAAATACAACTTCGGTGACGACTTTCTCCGAGGAAGTCGAGATATTTTCACTAGTTTCTCAACCCGGGTGACCGTTTGGTTCGTCATGAAAAATGCTAAATTTTGGCGGTGTCAAAAAATTTTCTAGATTTTTTCTGTTCATTTGCCGCTCGCTCGAAAATGAACTTTGCGAAATTGGCGAAAAAGAACGATCGAAAAAGTGTATTTTTTTCAATGAAATTGTACTCCTAGGTCAAAACTAACTACGGCATTCGATTCCGCAGACAAAAATACGTAAGAAAATGTATCGTTAAGATCATTTTTACACTTTGAACAAAGTTTGTAATAAATCGAATGGTTGCCCGATTTTGCTCCTTTTTAGGATCACGTTTTTAAACTTCAAAAATCCATCGACACCATCTAAAATCATTTATTTGAGTTCTCGTTTAAAGGAAACTTCATTTTAAACCTCAAACTTTCAGATTTCGATGGATCCCCCGAGATACAAAAAATTTTTGAAAAAGTGGACCACCCTAATGAAAAGTTTCCATCGTTAAGATTCAAATATTTACTAGCTTGTGTAAAGTTGTTTGTAAGACTTCATACAACAATTTTATGAACAATTGTATGATTATGGTGACAATTCTGGTTAAACTTTAAAAATGGAAAATTTAATTTTTTATCATTGCGAGAAGAAATTTTACTTTTTGTTGAAAAATGAAATGTTTTCATTGCAAGAGTCTGAAATTTCATAAGCTTGTGTGGAGTGGTTTTTTGGAATTCATTCTAACATTTCATCTTTATAAATTAAAAATTCTGAATTTCTTATAAAATAATCAAAAATCGTGGTAATTCTTTCATCAAAAGATTATGCTGCAGCAAGTATGACAGTCTGGTCCTTATAATTTGTGTCTCACTTCACAATTCTTTGTTTTGATCATTTTAAATCTGGTAATTTCAAAATGCCAATTATCAGTTACTTAACTATGATGTTAATGAAATCAAATAAATTCCTTCAAGTATTCATGCAATCTACAATTTTATATTCCAAACTGCTAGCTCACTAAAATATTGACAATAAAATAATTCAAAAGCGTGGAAATACTTTTTTCAAAAGATTACTAGATAAATAACCCAAAGTAACCAAGTAAAGTAATAAAATAATATTTATAGTTACCTAAAAAACATAAAAAATTTTAAAAAATGCGGCGGAGATTTCGTCTCGGAGATTTACTTGTGCGGAGATTTTGTCGGGATCCCGCTGAATCTGAGAGTGTCGTTAGGGCTCGGGTTCGATTCCCATCGTGCGAACTGTCACTTGTGACTTTCTCGCTTGATGAGATCGATCTTGGGTCTGGGTGGTTCGTATTCCTCTTTAAATATAGGTCCATGACTGGCTAGTCCGCCTTTAGGAGCGTGGAAACCCCCCAATCGCGTCGCACAGCGAGCGGGGGTGGACCCAAAAAGATGAAAAACAAGTGCTAACGCACACAATATAGATGGGTCCCTGAATCCCTAAACGTCGCATAACAGAATGCGAACGGGGGATGACTTCGGTCCTCACCGAAGTAATGTCTAACGACGGTTCCTGTAAGGTGCCACAAAAAAGGGGCGTAAGGGGGAAAAACCCCCATACGTCGCGGTCTGCCTCGTCACATAGCCCCCTCGAGCAGAGACGCTAATAGTTACAATGCAACGAAAAATAGCAAATTAAATCCTAAATCTACAATATTTCTGAGAAAATAACATGAATGTGTACATTTCATATACATTCATATTAAAAAAATGCATCATCCAAAAAGTTCCTACCGATGTTGACGTCGAGAAAGAGCATATTTGGAGAAAAAATCTTGAATTAAAATCCTTCACAGCCAAATTAGAAATTACCGATGTCAGTAGATTCTACTGATATGAGAAAACATAGGATAATACAGTTAACCGCGTTCCAACCGAAACTATTTTAATTACCTACATAGGTCAAGCTATGCCTCAATGTGCTTACTTGATAAAAGTGAAATACGAAGTTAACCACTACCTAAGGTACAACGGTGTATAAACTGCTACAGACATTACCACCTCAAGTCACAATGCAAATCACAAACAAGATGTATATACTGTGGAGAAAATAATCGCTCAGATGCAGAATGCCCTAAAAACCGACAAGTACATCAATTGCCAAGGATAACATCTTCCTACCGATTTAAAAAGTCCCACAAAAATAAAAGAACAAATATTCCAAATCTCGCTAGAATAAACAATCAAGACCCAAAGAAAGTCAGATCCCAATTAAATAATTACGACACTAACAAAAAGAAGATGAGATAGTCAGAGTTCCCTGAATTTGGAGATGCTCAGATGATGATCGCTCTGTAGACGAATTCCACATTCAATCAACCCAATCAAAAAACTCCTACTTCTCAAACAAAAATAAAAATACAAAACCAACAAAGGGCATCATACAAATTCGCATTTCTTATGAAAAAATCTATTAGGTTACGCAATGTAGATTTCTGAAAATCATTGGACACGTATTTTTTCGTTTTTTAATTAATTAATTATTAACGGAGATATAGCATTTGAAATATCAAGCTAATATACAGTCAACCCCAGTTATCCGCGGTTAATTCGTTCGGGAAAAGTACCGCGGATAGCGAATCCGCGGATACTGGGACCCATATTATATGGAAAATAGGGGGTTCGGTTTAACGAGAACAAATTTTTAGTACATTAAATATAAATCATTCAATGTTTAGACTTCGAGCTGTACAGACGTGTTTATGTCTGATCTCGAACTCATAGTAAACATTACGTTTGAAATAGTAATTTCTATATAAAACCGTTCTACTAAATTAATGTAGTGAAAATAATAGTATAGTAAAAATGTATCTGCAATGGCAGATGAAGTGGATAAAAATACCACTGAAGCTGCTAGTGCAGACAGGTCATTTATGACCATCAACAGGAAAAGAAAAAACGCCAGTCCTGATAAGAAAATTCACACACGAACAAAGAGACAAACCTTACTTAGAAACTGGCTGTCTCAACCAGTGCCAACGGAAAATGTGTTCTCACCTTTGCAGAACCTAAATGAAGATCTTACCGAAGAAAAAGCGGAAGAGGAAGAAGACGACAAAGAAAAGCCAGAGAGTAATCCTGCCGCCAATAACGACAAACCACCATCGATATTTGTCAACGGGGTCCAAAACGTAAACCCATTAAAAACTAAATTAAATGAAATAGCCGGAAACGATTTTTATATTAAAATCCTCAGCAGTAACTCGGTTAAAGTACAATTTACGGTTGAAAATCATTACAAAGCCGCGATCGAAATGCTCAAACAAAAGAATACGGAGTTTCACACTTATCAGTGCAAGAGCCAAAAGGGCTTCAAAGCTGTACTACGAAGTATGCACCCTTCGGTTGAAATAGTAGACCTAATAAAAGCTATCGAGGAATACGGTCACTCGGTAATCGAAATCTCGAACATCCAGACATTCTATCACGAAAAATCCACTTCCTCTTTTCTTCGTGGAAATAAAAATAAATCCAAACAATAAAAAAATTTACGAAATAAACCGACTTTAAACACAGTAGTAAGCTTCGAGCCACCGCGTAAAAACAGAGACATCTGCAATGCATGAAGTGCCAAGTACGGTCATACTAAAATTATTGTAATAAGCAGCCTGTCTGCGTAAAATGCGCAAAAAATCACTTAACAAGCCTATGTCCCATAAAAGTAAAAACTAAAGAAGTTATTTGCGCTAATTGCCAAGGTAATCACCCGGCCAGCTACAAAGGCTGTATCGTCCGCAAGCAGCTGTTACAAAAATTATATCCGGCCCTACGCGAAAAGAAACTCGATGATCGAAATAATTATCCTAAACCAACTCAGTTTAAAAACATTACCCCAAACGTCTCATTTGCACAAGCTTAACTGGGTTACCAGGTCAATCACCCGTAGATCATCAACATACAATTCCAGAGGTAACGGCTATCGCTGAAAGCAATAACAATAACATCGAAAATAATAATCAAAATAACTCTATACTCAAGCTAGAAAATATGATGTCACAACTCATGTCTACTATGAAGTTATGCTAGACCTATTAACAAAACTCATCAATAAATTATAAATGCCTGTTCACGAAAAATTTACCATCGCAGCATGGAATGCCAACGGACTCGCTGACCGTAGCCTAGAATTAAAATCATTCTTAACAAGAAAAAACATAGACATTATGCTCATTTCAGAAACTCATTTCACTAACAAAACGTATCTCAAAATTCCAAACTACATCATATAACACGCAACATCCTAGTGGTAGGGCGCACGGTGGCACGGCTCTCATAATCAAATCATCTATAAAACACTTCGAACTCGAAAAGAACACGGATGACTATTTACAGGCTACAAGCGTAACAGCTGAAACATCTAAAGGTCCCATCACATTCTCAGCTATCTACTGTCCACCAATACATATTCAAACAAGATCAATTCACAACATTCTTTAAAAAACTAGGCTCTCGGTTCATTGCGGGTGGTGACTATAATGCGAAACACCCCTCATGGGGCTCTCGATCTGTAACTCCTTCTCCTCGTGGCAGACAGCTGTACGACACAATACAAGAAAACCACCTAATCACCGCCTCATCCGGTGAACCAACGTACTGGCCATCTGATTTATCAAAAAGTCCAGATCTCATTGACTTTTTCATCGCTAAAGGCATATCGACCCACTATCTCTCTGTACAGTCCAGTCTTGAACTAACTTCTGATCACTCGCCAATTATACTCGAACTGTGCGCCGAAGCCATAAAAAATACTAACTCAGATTTTCTTGGTAAAAAACAACTAACTGGTCAACCTACAAAGATTACATTGATCACAACCTCTCATGTAATATCCATTAAAAACTTGTAACGATGTCGATGTTGCGATCGAAAATCTCAATATTCTAATCCATAAAGCTATACTTTTTTCAACTCCTCCTACAAAACCTGCCCAAAAATGGAAAATTTATCTACGGAAATACTAAATAAAATAAGCGAAAAACGTAAACTTAAAAAATCTGGCAGAATACGCGTAACATAGTAAATAAAACTCGTTTAAACAAAGCTATAAATATCTTAAAAAAATTCTTCGCGAAGATAAAAACTCTAAAATAAACCACTACTTGCAAAACCTCACCCCAACGGCATCAACGGATTACTCTCTATGGAAAGCCACCAAGAAATTGAAGCGCACCCAGCAATTCATTCCACCTATCAGGACAATGAGAACATGGGCAAGAAGTGATCAAGAAAAAGCTGAAAATTTTGCTGAACATCTAAGCAAGGTGTTTGAGACACCACAGAGACAAATTACGGATATAGAAGAAGAACTATTGTTGCAAGACCAACGTTCTCTATTCGAGGAGATGCAAATAAAGAATGCCAGCCTACATGAAATCCAATGTCTTATCGGAAGCTTAAAAAATCGAAAATCTCCAGGATATGATGGAATAAATGGCAAAACGATAAAAGAACTACCTCCAAAAGCAGTCAGATACTTGACTATACTTATAAATGCATGCCTAAGACTGAAGTACTTTTCTAGCCAGTGGAAGGTTGCGCAAATTATTCTGATTTTAAAACCAGGAAAACCTCCCGAACAAACAACATCTTACCGTCCTATCAGCTTGTTACCTATTTGTTCTAAACTTTGTGAAAAAGTGATACTCACAAAGAGAGCCTTTCATCTGCGGGTCACAGATCCTTACCAAACTTGTTTGGGGGTCTTCTTGTACATAATAATAAAGCCCCCTATAGTTACTTTGTTCCAATGGGCCCTGGAAATATAATGTATAAAATACTATATATTAGCGTATAATGGTATCAAGTTTACACAGTCAAGTCTAACTGACTGAGAAGTATTTATACTTTGACTTTTCAATGTCCAAAATACCTTTTCAATCAATAAACAATTTAACTCAATTGGTTTACTGAGAAAGTCTTAAAGAGCGAACCAATTTGAGCTTAAATTTATGCATTTATCAACTAATATTTACATTAAATCATGTAAAAATGTTTTCATTTATAAAACTTACTGTTCTTTTTTTTCTCACCTATTTCTGACACTCATCTGGAGTGAATCTTAATCCAGATGAGTGTCAGGAATAGATGAAGAGAAGGGATTTGTGAGTTATACAAATAAAAACATTTTCATATAATTTACATCAATATTTTTTTGGTACGTTAATTTTAGCTCAAATTGGTGCGCTCTTCAAAACTTACACAGCAAACCAATTGAGTTCAATTGTTTATTGTTTGCAAAAGTGTTTAGAATGCATAAAAGTTCATGTACAAATATTTTTGAGAGAGTTAGACTTGACCGTACAAGGCCTGATACCAATAAGTGGTATTTTTTAACATTATATTATATGTAATACTTTTTTCTGCTCTATAACTCTTTCCAGGGCCCATTGGAATAAAGTAACCATAGGGGGCTTTGTTATTATGTACAAGAAGACCCCCAAACAAGTTTGGTAAGGATCTGTGACCCGCAGATGAAAGGCTCTCCTTGTCAGTAGACTTAAGCCGATACTACAGGATAGAAAATTAATCCCAGAACATCAATTTGGTTTCCGTGAAAACCACTCTACCATTGAACAAGTGAACAGAATAGTAGTAAGTATTCGAAGAGGTTTCGAAAGGAAGCAATACTGCTCAGCTATCTTCCTGAACGTGGCTCAGGCTTTTGACAAAGTCTGGCACACGGGTCTTCTCCATAAAATCATCCCTAGAAAATTGAACGTTCCGGGTGAAAGTTAATAACGAAGTAACCAAACTCCACGATATTCGTGCTGGTATTCCTCAAGGCAGTGTTCTCGGGCCAACCTTATACCTACTGTACATATCAGATATTCCATCTTCATACACTACGACAACAGCTACGTACGCTGATGATACCGCATTACTTTGCTAAAATTCTGACCCAGTTGTCGCCTCAACGAACCTACAAGAACATCTATCTACAGTAGTAGACTGGTTTAAGAATTGGAGAATCAAGATCAATGAAAACAAGTCGGCACACATCACCTTTTCTCTTCGCAGGGCAACGTGTCCTACTGAACTCATAAATGAAACACCAGTGGCGTAATTTGAAGAAGTTAAATACCTTGGGATGCATTTGGATCGTCGACTCACCTGGAGGACTCATATATGGACTAAAAGAAAACTACTCAGCCTACAACTCAGAAAACTGTACTGGGTACTCGGAAGAAACTCAGTTTTAATCTTGGAAAACAAATTACTCCTGTACAAATGCATTTTGAAACCAATCTGGACGTACGGAATCCAACTGTGGGGTGCAGCTGACAAATCTTCATCAACTTGGATATAATTGAAAGATTTCAGTCTAAAGTACTCAGGAACATAGTAAATGATCCGTGGTACGTTACAAATGAAGCTATTAGACACGACTTGGAGATACCATCGATAAGCGAGGAAGTACGAAGATTCTCATCCCTCTACAAAAGTCGGTTGCAAAATCACCCAAACATCCTTGCTGTTCAACTCAACAACGTGTCCTTCGAAGGGTCTAGATTGAAGAAACACTCCTACTTGTGATGTAAAAACTTTATAGTTTATAAGAGCCCTCGTCATTGGACTTGGGCTCACACCCGTTTTTCTATTATACTGTTCAACGTATTTGCCTATTGTCGAAAAAATGTAGACAGATTGCAAATAAAAAAAGAAAAAAAAATATATATATATAAATCACGAGGAAATTTATTAAACCAAATTAAAATTTATTGATTTACAAAAAAATCATATATATACGTGTTTGTTTAGCTCTGCGCAAAAAGTTGTTGTACAATTCTCTGTACACTGATGTCGCTACTTCACACTCATGTTGAAACTTTAGGCTACAAGCAACAATTGTATCTGCCGATAGAGCCTCATCAATCGCTCTCTGAACCGTATTTAAAATCTGAGGCAGTGATTTTATTGATAAAGTGAGCTGGGGTTTCACTAGAATTGGAGTCTTGGATAGCATTTTCTGAATCTTGAATCATTTCTTCAATTTTCTCAGCAGTAAGCTGGTCTCGTTCGGGTGAAACAATTTCCATTAAATCGGATTCCTGCATATCAGAAAATCCTTGACCACCAATCTCATGTGCAGTAGCTTCAGCATCTCGTACAGCTTGTTCAAATGAATCGCCATCAGTAAAATTCGCGTTTTCTTGGACGACTATTTACGGTAACAATTTACTTCAGCTCGAATTCAGTGTAGAAAATTTTTAATTTCATTCCATGAATATAACCTGGGATAACGAATTTTTTCCACTACTAGCAAATCGCGGATACTCGGACCGCAGATAACGGGGGTTGACTGTATACTAATTTCTTAGATCAAGCCACATGGAAGGTCCTAGATGATCAGACACATAGCGATCACCACCCAATAAAATGTTCCATATCCATTAATTCTAAAACCATACCAGACATACTTATTAAACATAATAAACTTAATTTAAAAACAACAAATTGGAGCATTTAGACAGTAATCCTCCATAAAGTTATTGAAGAAAAATTGGAATTGATAAACAATCTTAATGCAGGAAAGAGATATAACTACCTTATCAATGTAATGAAGACGGCATCTAAAACTTATCTGCAATCTAATAAACTCAAAGAAAAGTTAGATAACCTTCTTTCTAAAAATAACGACTCACAAAACCCAAGAATACATGAAAATAACACTTAAAAAACTAAAACCAGCGACAGCTCCGTGGTGGAATGATGAACGCATCACCCTGGTCTCTAACAGATGGCAAACAAATAAAACTCCCCTCAATAATCTATATCCAGAGAATCTAAAAAATTTATAGGCATTGACACCAAAACAAAGAAGAAACTCTAAAAAAATAAAAAAAGAGCAATTAAAAATATATAGAAAACAACTTATCTAGAGAAATAGATATCTCAGTAGTATAAAGTATGGCGCACAATAAATAAATTCAGGTTTTGACGATGCAGAATCGTCTTAGATATACGTCGACTCGTATATCCGACGTTCAATCCTTATGTTTTTAGGTTTGAGCTAGCGCAGCCGAGAATGAAGGCTTATGCTCGTCCGGCGCTCATAAAAGTGATAATAAGTGCGAGAGATCGACGATTCCCTTATGTTTTCAGAAAATCGTCTGCTCTGGTATGTGGCCGCGAGCGCGTGCGCACACACGTGTACACACGTGCTCCCTGGGCCAGAATTATTCTAACCGCAGCAAAAAGTACTCGCTCGTAAGATATCCGTCGCGCAAGAGATTCGCAGAGAATCCGGTGTTGGATCTTTGGAGTGATAGTGGGTGCGTGGGTGGCTTAAGGGGAGTCACACACTAATTCTCTCCTCTTTGTCAATATTGTGTTGAAAATGTTGATTAACATTAAACTATGATTTCTATCACAAAATGACAAAGAGGAGTGAATTGGTGTATAACTCCCCTTAACGACAGGTGAGCAGCACCTTTAGACGAGAAAAAGAAAGTGAACGTTTGAGTGAGTGCGACCGAAGTCGTTAAGTGGAGACGCCACGACCACTACACCCAGGAAGCGAGGATTGGCGGCCGACAGGAGCCAGTAACGTTGAAGAAGTGAGGATTCCGTGACCTGAGCTCTGTCGCGGATCCCAGGGCAACGTTGCGGCGACGATAAGCGATATTACAATATTTGTATACGCGACCGCCCGAGCTGGTACTCCGTCCTCGACGAGTCACGACCGAGGACGTGGCGAACGAGCAGATTGTGTGTGTGTTTTTTTTTTTTTTTTTTGTGGACGTGGGCAGAGTGAACTCTGCAGCCAGTGGCCCTTCGAAACGAGTACCCCACCGGGAACCGTCGTTAAACATTACTTCGGTGGGGACTCTATAGAGCTTCTCTGCTACATCTGTGTCTTTTCCGTACATCCCCCGTCCGCCTTACGGTGATTAGGGGTTCGGGAACCAGAAGCATCGTCTTCTTCTTATAGCATCGTCTGGATCGTTTTCACACCTCTTGCCTTAGTCTGATGACGACTGATTGCGCGAAAGACGCTACCGCCATCCAATTGCCTGCAGTTTCGAGCATGAGCCTGACGATGTTTTTCAGGCTCGATTTCTTCTTGGAGGACTTGTTGGAGTCTCTCCCTCTCTTCGTGGAATCGCGGGAAGCGAAAGAACACATGCTCCGCGTTTTCCACTGTGATTGGGCAGGCCAGGCAGAGTGCGCTAAGGGTGTTATCATAGCGCTGGCTATGGCTTTTAAAGTAGCCATGCCCGGACAGGAGTTGTGTGAGATAGTAGTTCACTTCTTCATTACCCATTCTGCGATGTTCGGGATTAGGCGGTGTGTCCATCGGCCCTTTGGGGCCTGGTCCCACCGGTCCTGCCACTTGCTCAGTATCTCTCTTCTTTCTTCCTCCTTGACGTCCTCGGGGTGGCACTGGTATATGCGCGCTCGCTCATCCGCTAGTAGCGCCAGCGGTGGTACGCCGGCTATCACGTACACTAGACCTACTTTAATTCTGTCCAGACCAAATACACATCCCGCCGATACGAAAAAAAGATTCAGACCACCATCTATCTCTTTTCATAGTTTCAGATGCTCTGCGTAAGGTAGATAAGGCAGTGACGTTACTTATCTACCTTACGCAGAGCATCTGAAACTATGAAAAGAGATAGATGGTGGTCTGAATCTTTTTTTCGTGTCGGCGGAATGTGGATTTGGTCTGGACAGAATTAAAGTAGGTCTAGTGTACGTCGCATCGTAGGAGACGTGTGGTCGCCCGCTGATCACGCGCAGGCAGGCTCGTCGATGTACCGACTCTGCCTGGCGTATGTAGGCCTGCGTCTCCGTCGCACAGCTCCAGATGGGCGCTCCATACAGGAGAATCGAGTCGACGACGTGGGCATAGAGCACGCGTCGGCTACTTCTGGGCCCACCGATGTTGGGCATGATCTTCGCGAGGGCTCCAGCCACTCTTGCTGCCTTTTCGCTGACGATTCGGAGATGTTGGTCGAACCTCAGCCTGGAGTCGATGTGTAGGCCCAGGTAGCGGATGCAGGGGGAGACTTATGCTGCAGTCCCACTGTGATGGTGATGGTCTCCATTTTCTTCCTGCTACTGATGAGAAGGGCCTCGGTCTTGTGGTCAGCCGTTTTAGGCTGAGATCTTGAAGCGCGCCACGCACCTGCGCGATGGCAGAGTTCAGATCGTGTTCGATCTGCCACAAGTGCTTGGCCACGGCCACCAAGGCGATGTCGTCCGCGAAGCCTACGATCCTTACGTT
Organism: Trichogramma dendrolimi; assembly: GCA_034770305.1. Lineage (NCBI taxonomy): Eukaryota > Metazoa > Arthropoda > Insecta > Hymenoptera > Trichogrammatidae > Trichogramma > Trichogramma dendrolimi. The sequence goes on from JAPMIB010000047.1 coordinate 697,293, forward strand.
GCCTCTGAAGTTGAGGCGCAGAACGGTGTCGTACATGACGTTCCACAGGATGGGCCCCAAGACAGATCCTTGCGGAACGCCTGCTGTGACTCTGTGGGTCTCTGGTCCGTCGTCCGTATCGCAATCAAGCAGCCTCGCTGAGAGATAGCTTCTGATTATTCTCAGCAGGTACTCAGGTACGCGCATTCGGCGTAGCGCGGCGTTGATGTTGTTCCACCGAGCCGAATTAAACGCGTTCTTCACGTCGAGGGTGACCACGGCGCAGTACTTCTTGGTGCCGCGGTTCCATCTCTCGCCCGCGATGGCCTCTCGGGCGGTGGCGATGACGTTCTTGATGGCGTTGATCGTCGATCACCCCTTCCGAAAGCCGTACTGGTGATCTGAGAGGCCCCAGGGCTCTCAGTAGTGGCTTCGAGGCGGTCGCAGATGATTCTTTCGAGAATCTTGCCCGCTGTGTCAAGCATACAGAGCGGCCTGTACGACGATGGTTCTTCGGGTGGCTTACCTGGCTTTGGCAGCAGGACAAGACTCTGTCTTTTCCACGCGGGAAAGACACCGGTTCGCAGGCACGCCGTGTACACCTGCAAGAAGATGTCAGGGTGCGTGGCAATGGTGATCTTGATAGCGGCGTTTGGTACTCCGTCCGGCCCAGGCGCAGTGTATCCTTGATCCTCCTGCATGCTCCTCGGAGTTCTTCCATGGTGACGGCTGGTACAATTGCTCCTGCTTGGAGTGTGGTGGCAGAGCTGGCTCGTCAGGCACACAGGGAAGAGAGCAGCCACTATGCGGCCCCATGGTCGGTGAGCTGGTGAATTTGCTCTCGGTCCTCTGAGACGGGACATGACTGTCTCGTATGGTTTGCCCCATACGTCCTTGACCTCGTCGCACAGTTTGTTCCAGCATAGGCGCTTGCTGGTCTTGATAGCAGCGCGCAGGAGACGTCTTGCGGAGGTATAACTCGCTCGGCAGGCGTCTTCATTTGGCCGGCCACGCGCTCTCTGGGCAAGCCTTCGCGCTCGCAGACATGAGCGCCGGAGGTCAGCGATCTCGCTTGTCCACCAGTATACTGCGACAAGACGACGTCGTCGACCTGCCTTGGTCATAGACGCGTCGCATGCACTGGTAATGGCAGCCATGAGCCTTGTTGCCATCTCTTCTGTAGGCCCGGGTGGAACCGCGGCACCGGCCATCATGGCCGTGAGGCACTCCGTGTCGAGGCTGCGCGCGTTCCACTTGCAGCTTTGGCGCGTCGCGGGTCCAGGCGGTCTGGCGATCTCTATCTCAAACACGATAGCTGATGGTCGCTATGCGTGTAGAGCTCGCTTACGGTCCATGATGTTATTCGGGGAGCGAGTGTGTCGCTGGCGAAGGTGAGGTCGATGACCGAGTAGCCCAGTGCACCGGCGAATGTTGGTGTGTCACCGGTATTTAGCAGTGCAGCTTCGAGGGTTGCGAGCGCGTCTAGGAGGATGGTGCCACGCTGTCTCGTCACTCGGCATCCCCACTCCGTTGACCAGGCGTTGAAATCGCCCAAGACGATGTTGGTGAGGAGAGCGGAAAATTCTGCATTAGCGAGTCTTGGTGGTGCGTAGACACTGAAAAAGGCCCAGGTGAACAAGGGACGCGCTCTTGCTGGGCGCTCCTGCACCATGCCCCCTCCCTGCACCCAGATCGCGGCTTGGCTGTTGGCATCGGCCAGCCATGTATAAGGTGGATCTAAGTTCTTATACTGATCACACACTACGGCCACGTGATGCGCTGCTCGAGAATGGTTTGGCTCAGGAGGTCCTGAGCAGCCTTGCAGTGATTGAGGTTTAGCTGTAATATCCTCATCATCGGCGGGCTTGATTGGTCTTCTGTGCCCGGGGGCAGTACTGGCTTGTCGACGCGTGGTCGTGGTCAGCGCCTTGCTCCTGGCAAAAAACGCACGATGGATTGTTCTTGCAATCCTTTATCCGATGGCCTGTTTGTCCGCAGCGGAAACAGTGCGCCGACGATCAGGTCCCTTACAGCGAGCCGAGACGTGGCCGGGGCTCCAGCAGCGGTAGCAGCGCAGGGTATCCTCGCGACACGAATGCGGCAGTTGACCCAGCCAATACGTATGTGGCCGAGTTTCAGCGCCTTGGCGGCTGGTCGTCCGGGAGCGCGGCGACAGCCGCCTGCGTTTCCCGCGTACGCTTTCCGCAGCGTTTTGACAACGTCCTTGTTGAGATGCGGGGCATTAAGTGACGTGCACAGCGCGTCGGCGATCTCATCCTTGGTGGTACACTCATCGAGATCCCTGATCTCGATCATGGTAGTATGCTGTAGGGCGCTGGCTGTGGCCGTGTCACCGAGGGCTTTGTCCAATACCGCGCCGAGTGTGGAGGCATTTTCCACGTTTTTCTTGAGCTGCAGCACCAGGGCCCGCAGCGCTGCGTCTGATGTTTTGAACGCTGCTCCCGACTGATTGCTGCAACGTCGTGTCCGACTTGAGAGTTCGCAGGATGTTTGCATAAGAAGACGCCTCCTTCGCTTTGATCACGATTGCGTCTGGTCGATGGTGAACTCTACGCTGCGCTGGCCGTGGTTTCGGCAGTTGCCGGGCGTGGACAGATCCAGATGTTGTTGCTGTCTGATTACGCTGGCGATGACGACGATGGTTGACGAGCTCAAATTCGTCATTGTCTCCGACATCGTTGTTGTTCTCGTCGAGCTGCCTAGATGCGGCTTTCACGGCGTGGCGCTTGGGTGTTGCACGGTCGCCGGCGGTGACATTGCAGGCCGCTTGCTAGTTGCACCGACCGAAAATATCGGAGACGTGCAGACCGCCTTGTCCACAGTAGGAGGTGGAGCCGGCCCTAGGCTCTTCTTCATCTTTGTGAACGCCGAGACGGCTTGTACCAGGCTCGACGTGTACCTGCCTATCTCCTTGTGCAGGTTGCCTTTGGGCTCGATGAAGGCGGCAAGTCCTTTCACTAGACCTTCGATTCGGGTCCACTTCTCTTCGAGATTCCCGGTCGCAAAATCTGCGAGGGTCGGGAGCGGAGCATCCTTCGTTGTCACCAGAGGGGCGCAAAGGATTTGGCGCGTGATGGCCGCGCTATCATCTCGGGGGAAGACCGATCTTCGTCGGTATCGCCCGCACCGAACCGCTCTTCGTTGGGATCTTCGTTTTACCATGATCCGCCGGCTTTGACGCCTTCTGATCCTGCTGCCCGTCACACATAGCTGCCGATTCGACGCGTGTCTACTCGGCCGCACGGAGCGGTACAGCAGCACGAAGCTCACACTCACACTAACGCGCGCGCACCGATGGTACCAAGCGCGGGAAACACTGTGGTAATATCACTAAGAACTGACACACGGTGCGAGATAGCCTGCTACAGCTGCACACAGCACGGGGCTGCACACACACATGCACCGACGGCGCCACAGCGAACGCGTAGCACTCACACACGCACTATGATTCAGCGTGAATCCACACAAAAGGTCGAGAATACCGGAGCACGAGCAGAACACGTCCTGCTTGATTCGCTCTTCAGACTCAACTCTGTGTGTGTGTGTGTGTGTGTGTGTGTGTGTTTTTTTTTTTTTTTTTTTTTTTTTTTGGATGTATTAATATTTTATTTAGCAGAAAGTGAAAATAGAAGTTTACATTGGGTAAAATGTAACAATAGAAGTGAGAGTGTAACATATTGATTTAGGGTACATAGTGTATGTAGATACATCCACGTCGGTTTCCCTTTGTTCCATCCCGCGGAAACCGCCGTTAGGCATTACTTCACGGGATGGAGGGGTTGGCGTTATGCGCTTCATGGAGGCTTGGTTGGGTGGCGTCTTCTTCCAGCAGCATCGTCCGGTCGTCACCTTCTGTCTGTTTCCTCGTCTCTCAGTCTTTTACGACTGAGTAGGCGAAGGAAGCAACAGCGAGCCAGTTCGGCTCGTTCGCGAGCATGAGCCTGGTGGTGTTTTCCGGCGTCATGACCTCGTGGAGCAGGGAGTGTAGTCTCTCTCTTCTTCGCTGAACCTCGGGCAGTGGTAGAATACGTGCTCGCGTTCTCGATGGATGAGGGGCAGACCGGGCATTGTGCGCTTTGATTGTGGTCGTAGCGTCGGCTATGGTGTTTAAAGAAGCCATGCCCGGTCAAGAGCTGCGTGAGGTGGTAGTTCAGCTCTCCGTGCCTCCTCTCGATCCACACTCTGATACTTGGGATCAGTCGGTGCGTCCACCGGGCCTTCGTCGACCGGTCCCATGCTTCCTGCCACTTGCTTAGCGTTGCCAAGCGTTCTTCGTCCTCTGCGTCCTCTCGGCGGCGGCCGTAGAGTCGCGCTCGCTCGTTCGCAAGAAGGGCCAGCGGAGGTATGCCGGCAAGGACATATGTGGCCTCGTAAGAGACATGCGGCCGGCCTCCGATCACACGCAGGCAGGCTCGTCGGTGGGCTGACTCCGCCTGTCGAATGTAGGCTCGCTTTTGTGCTGCTGTGCTCCAGACTGGGGCTCAAAGTATGGAGTCGACGACGTGAGCATACAGCTTGCGTCGGCTGCTTCTGGGCCCGCCAGAGTTGGGCATGATCTTCGTAAGGGCACCAATCACACCGGCTGCCTTCGCGCTGACTGTTCGGAGGTGGTGTTGAACTTCAGCTTGGCGTCGATGTGCAGGCCCAGGTAGCGGATGGAGGGGGCGAGCGTATGCTGTGGTCGCCTACCGTGATGGTGATGGTTTCCGTTTTTTTCCTGCTTGTGATGAGCAGAGCCTCCGTCTTGTGGTCAGTCGTTTGTAAGCTGAGAGCCTGGAGCGCGCCTCGCACCTGTAGTATCGCAGCGTTCAGTCGTGTTCGATCTGCCATAGATGCTTGGCGACAGCCACCACTGCGATGTCATCCGCGAAACCGACGATACGAACATCGCCATCGAAGTTGAGGCGCAGGATCGCGTCACATAAGTTCCACAGGATCGGGCCCAGTACTGACCCCTGTGGGACTCCTGCTGTGACTTCGTAGGACTCCGGGCCTTGTCCGTGGTGAAGTCGAGCACTCTTGCCGAGAAGTAGCTGGCGATTATTCTCAGCAAGTAATCGGGTACGAGCAAACGGCGTAGAGCGGCGAGGATGTTGTCCCACCGCCGAGTTGAACGCATTCCTCACGTCGAGTGTCACCACGGCGCAGTATTTCTTGGTGCTGCGGTACCATCTCTTGCCGGCGATGGCCTCACGGGCGGTGGAAATGACGTCTTCGATGGCATCTATCGTTGATCGCCCCTTCCGGAAGCCATACTGACGCTCCGAGAGGCCTCCGGGTCTCTCTGTGAAAGCCTCCAGCCGTTCGCATATGATTCTCTCGAGAATCTTGCCCGCCGTGTCTAACATACACAGCGGACGATACGAGGACGGCTCGTCGGGAGGTTTGCCTGGCTTTGGGAGCAGGACGAGTGTGTGTGTGTGTGTGTGTGTATGTGAGTGTGAGCGTGATTGAGCGAGTGGGTGTGCGAAGCACCAGACCAACATTAAAATAAAGACTGTATATTAATCATATTCGGTAGTGTATTTATTTAAGCTTTTCTTCTCATCTCATCTCCATTCGCGTCTCGTGGCGGTACCGGCAGACCGCGTCGACTCCACGGTTGATAACCCTATTCTCGGTGACGCGCCAACGCTTGGGAGAAAAACACTTGCCCCATGCAAATAATGACATAACTCTAATAAAAAATGCCCAAAACTTCATAAAGCAATATTGCCCGCACCCTATTGAACAAAATCCAGCTAAATCAATAAAATTCTGCAAAAACGAGATAATACTCGATCCAAAACATGAGTATCTTAATATGCCAATTACTATAGAAGAACTAGACGCATCTCTAGATTCTGCCAAAAACTTGGGTTGCCCCAAATACCTGGATTTATAGCTTGTGGCCAAACACGAAATTCTCGAAAATGATGCTTTTGCCTCCTACATTAGAACACAACGTTCCGTGGGATCCAGCTAGAACCGATCATTCAATCATGGTTATTGGGGTGTCATTTTGTTCAGTAGATGTTTGGTTACAAACGCAAGCACTTTCAGATATTTTAATTAATTATACACAATTTGACAGACATATAATACATTTTATTCATTAATATAATAAGATAAAATGACAGATTATGCTAGCATATGGTCTGAAAAAAGTGCAAATTTAGTTTAATACCTTTGAAAGTGCTTGCGTTTGTAGCCATTCTCATTTAGAACAATCCCTGAAAATTTCAGCTCATTTGCTCAAATGGTTCACATGGAAAGTTACGGCAACAGAGAAATTTTGAGATGAAACGTAACTGCCCAAGAGTTGAAAAAAACCAAAATACACCAATATATGTCATAATGATACTCTCATGTCACTGAGGCTGCTTTAAAATTTTTGGACAATAAAAAACAGTAATTCAACTTGAATTTTCAACACATTGGACCCACAAGGACTATGTTCAATTATCCCAGACAGCCAAACAAAGCTAAATGCGACAATTTCATTACTACATTTTATAATTTGTACTAAAATGTTAGTATACGTTAATATGGGTTTTATATGGAAACTAGTAACTAAGTTGATTATGACCAAATCAACTTTTTACACAAACATGCACAATCTCACATTAGAACTTGAACCCAGTCCTCTACCTATTCACTAACATTCATAAAACATTAATCACTGGATCTATTATTGGAAATAAAATCACTCAAAATTGATCAATTATCACTAATCTTGTTTATTACATGCAACAAACAATTATACATGATACAGTCATATACAAATACATAATGTATAGTGACATACATATACACTGATGTATATATAACAAATTACATATGTACACTGTATTTCTTGAATTTGAAGTGCTAAAAATGTCACATTTTCATAAAAAGCAATTGAAACTTCTTCATAGCTTCATTATGAAACACTATGTTGAGTTGCAAAGATATAATTGCACTCTACGTATACTTTTTTACTTTCAAAAAAAATGTAATTATTAGCCAGTGGAAAATGAAGAAGCAGTCAGCAGACTGTTATTGACATATGATCTAGGCTCGCGCACGAAAGTGAGAGAGACAGAAGATATGCCTAAAGCCATGTGCTGAGAGTGGCGGCGTTACTGTACACCTACAGCCATGTAAACAAACAAATTTCTGCTGGATGTACTCTAACCAAAGAATAAAACGAGTATCAATAGATGGCGCTACTGACTTATGAATGTCTCGAGATTCATGAAAGAACGGCAACGATATCTTTGGGTCGTTTCATTCATTTTTGCTAAAATAATCATAAAAGTATCGGTACTAAAGAGGCTGTACCTTATTTTAACCAAAGTTAAAATTTGAAAATTCTCATCCCGGCACTGGAAAGCTGAGGAAAAATCCTATCGAAAAGGTCAATAAAAAAAAATTTTTTTTGTTAAGATTTTAGGTACCTTTCCCCCTTAAGAGCAATTTTGTTTCAAAAAATAGCTCCAAATAAATAAATGTAGTGCTCAAAGCTATGGTAATCGCAGAAACATTCGAACGAGATTCAGCACGAACAAATATTTTATCTACATTATTTACAGGGAGGCATATGTGATATTTTCCGGTGGTCTGGCTTACGAAACGACTGGCAGGACACCGAGTATCACGGTAATCCAGGGCAAGACGACAACTGTCTTAGAAATGGAACATAATGTCATCGATTTTGTCACGCTTTGCGATAGTCCATGGTCCAGTGGTACGTATCTTGCTTAATCTTCAACAATGAATCGAAAACGTATCTCATTGGAAAATATTATTTTAAAGTTCCTGTTGAAATGTATAGCTCAATTCGTTCAATAATTTCCGAGATTTTTGTCCGGTAGAGTCGAAATAGTATATTTTGTAATTGCGCGAAGCAAACGTTGCTTGCGAGACACTAGGGTTTTATGACGATTTAAGTTAGAAAACCTGTGTTTCGCGCCCGCAGTGTCAAAAAATGTTATTTCAAGAATAACGCGTTTAAAGTTTTTCTTTCCCATTTTGTTCTCGTATCAAGCGGTGTAGAAAAATTAAAAATAAAACATCTTGAAATTATTCTTACCCTATAAAACTAATAGCATATGCAAAAAAAATAGATTTTTTGACTATCCTAGAGTGGTCTTTACCCCTTAAACAATCCAAACAACCTTACATTTTTCACGCATTATATAAAAAATTATGAGCCTTAGTAGGGTAAGGGCGAGTGCCGGATTTATAGGTTTGCATGAGATAGGCAGACCTGGTGGAGGCCTATGCAAGGAGAGCCATTTTTCAAAAAATGAGAAAACGCCACTAATTGCCTGTACATAAAATTCGTATTTATTAATATTTAAAATATCTTTGAAACATGTTGAAATACAAATATGTGTCAATTTTGATTCATAAGTAATTATTTAAAGTTTAAATTACATTATTAACAAGGCCACTAATTAAATTAGTGCTTTACGGCTTTTTTTATCTGCAAACTCATCAATTATTTCTGATACCGGAATTTCTTTTAATAAATCAATTTCAATACTCATAATAGATAAGGAATTAAGACGCTCTTGTTCCATCAAAGATCTCAATTTTGACTTGATGAGTTTTAATTTTGAAAAAGACCTTTCCCCACTACAATTAGAAACCATAATTGTAAGATAAATTTGTAGCACCACATATAGAGTCACCTCCCCAGTGATTGAAACTTCATTTATAAATTAATATAATTTAATTATACTGAACTAATTCATTGGTAGTGAAATTTTATAATATAATTGAACATTAATACTAAATATTTCAATAGTTTTTAACAAGTTTCTGAATATATTATCATTAAATAAATGACTCTGAAAATGGTTTCATTTACTGGTAAAAATGTTTCATTCACTGGTGCATCGTTTCCCTTATTTGTTATTTTATTAATTGAAAGTTGAAAGTAAAAATTCAGCAAAAATTCTATTCAGTAGAGGAAGACATTTACTATTATAACCTATCTGAATAATAGCTTTTAATTTATTAAAAACGTTGATTTGAGCTAAATTTAAGCAAACTTTTTTGAACTGGGTATGGGACTCTATATTCGGAAATGTATCTATTAATTTTTTTTCAACAATAAAATTATACATAAGGTTCTCAATACCCTGACTTGTCTCGATATTGTCGAGTTTTAAGAGTTCTTTGGTAAAATATCGTAACTGCACGAGTTCATCAAATAAAGTATCGTCTAAATCACTAACATAAACATGGACAAGCTTTCTAGAGTGAATGAGGAGTTTATTTACTGAAATCACTTAAATTTCTTAAAAATCCAAACTTATCATAAATTTCATTATAAGCTTGTATTCTATCGTTTAATGCATTTACAAATTTATCAATAGCAGGATAAAAGGAGTCCGCTCTTACTTCATTGTCCCATTTAATTGAACAGCTTCGCTCGAAACGCAATCCAAAGGATTCAACCGCACGTTAGTCGTACATTTTCGCTTCGATGTAGATGCATATTCAGCGCTGACTCAAAAATTTTCCAGAAATCTCATACTTGTCATAATCATTTGTAGTGTCTCAACGTATGATTTTAATGAGTTCAATAATTCGATTGATGTATTGAAATCAATATTTGATTTTTGCAAAGTGTGACTCGTTTCATCAACTCTTTCTAAAATGTCGTTCCAAAAAACGATGTATGTACATGTTTCTAATGTGATAAGAAACTTTAGTAAACCATTTGCTTCATTACTTTCTTCGCTGAATTCTGCAAGAGCTTCTTTATAAGCGGAGAACCCTGTATGCAATGAGCGAACCGCTTTTTTTCGAGATGACTGACACCTCGTCAGGTTTACTCTTTTTTTAAGTAAAATGCGTTCATTATCTGGCTTCATTTCGGTCAATTTTTTAATTATCCATGCATTCCTTTGCGTGACGATCCGTGAAATAAGTGTAAATATGCTACAAAAAGCCAAAAAATTGTTTCGCTGCTGGGAAGCTTGACATAATGTCAGTCCCTACTAGATTTAAAGAGTGGGCAAAACATGGAACCCATAAATCTCTTTTGTTTTTCTTTTTTATTAATGCTTGTGATCGATTCAAATGTCCACTCGTTACAGGGGCATTGTCGTAGGATTGCCCGCAACAATTTTGATTATCAATTCCATGCTTCTCAAGAAATATTATTATTGCGCCAAAGGTGTCTTCGGCTTTGTGACCGACATTGGCCAAAAATTTAAGGAAACGTTCCTGTACCATATGATTTTCCATATAACGGAAGCATAAACATAACTAATCTATATGGCTTGTATCAGTTGTTGAAACAACTGATATTGAAAAGTAAAAGTAAAGTATAAATTAGATTTCAATATTTTGCACATAAAACAGTATAGTTTTCCGTTAGATGAAGAAAAGCAAAGCCAGCACCTTTCAATGGTTTGCCATTTTTTCCAGTCTTTTCAAATAAACTAACATTACATTTCCTTGAAACTGTCCTGTCTTTTTATACGATTGAGCAATCGCGTATAATCTTTTCATTTTTATGCCGAAACTTTTCACCGCTAAGTGCAATTCAATTATCTTTTTCCTCACGAATCATCTCATTTGACCATAAAGCTATATCGTATGTTTTATTAGGCCATTCAGCTTCGAATTTCTCACTATTAAGATCCGAAACATTTTTCTTTTCATAGATCGCTACCTTCTCAACATCTTCGTATTCTAACTTATTCTCTTCTATTTGAGTATCATCCTACAAGTTTTTAAAACATACATTCAACAACAAACAATAAATAAATGCTTCACTATAAATTTAATAATAAATGATTACTTCGTGTCTCATGACGTCAACTGGCAATGAATCAGATCGTACATACGCAATATTAACAAGTCCGCGGTGTTTATAGTTTCTATAATTTCATTGTCGAAATTTTCGGAATTTTTTTTAACTTGTCCAAAACCAAGAGATCCTAATTTTGACTTATTTTTCCACGCGTTATTTTTTATGAAACCATAGTCAAATTAGAGTAAAAATATCATATATTATGGGATTTTTATCGCTTTTTTAAAATCTGGCGTCAGATTTACGATATATGGAACCGTTTCAAAAATACATTTATTTGAACAAAAAAAAACCTGGTTTTTGAACATTTGTCTTCAAAATGATCGTTTTTTTCACCACGATTACGCATTTGGATCGGGTTAAAACTCTGGTTCTGGGGCATACAGACCTATATTAAAAGTTAGCGGCGTTGGTTCATCCAGATTTAAGATGGTAGCCACCAAACAGCTTATTCAACGATTATCGGCTAAAAGATGATACGGCACATGTTATAATGTTTTGAGATTTTTGTTATTCATTAACAATGGACTCTAAGAAAAAATATTCTGGAACAAAAAGTGCTTAAAATTTATAAAGTACACGCGTGAATTTTTTCAGAATTTTTTGGACGATTTTGATATTTTTGGATATAGCCATTTTATAAAAATTTCCAAAATCATCCAAAAAATTCTGAAAAAACTTATGCGTGTTCTTTGATAAATTCTAAGTACTTTTTGTTCTGCATTTTGTCCCAAAAATTCTGAAAAAATTCAAGCAGATTCTTTGAAAAATTTTAAAACTTTTGTGTTGCATTTTTTTTTATTACTTCTATCGATATAGAAAATAACAAAGATTTTTTTAATGTAGAAATCCTCTAAAAAATGGGCCCTAAGACCCATGAGATCAAACTCAGCACAGGGAGCTTCAGTATTGGGTACTAGAAGACCCCAAAAAAATTTTGGAGCAAATCCATTACCCGAAGGTGGGGTGGTCTCCTTGTTAGTCTGAAAGTCATTTTTTTGACATATCATGCTTGAAATGGAATATTATTATTATGTATATTATTATTATTATTATTATTATTATATTATTATTATTATTATTCTGAAGACATTAAGAAATGATAAAACTATTTTGATGCTCTAGATTGAGCTAGGAGGCTTCATCGGAAACTTGAAACGGTCAAAATTCATTAAAATTTGACAAGGAATTTAAAAAAAATATTTTTTCCCACTCTAACCTAAAATACGCAACTTTGCCGCTAATTTTAGGCTCTCGTAGGAAAAAATAGCATCATCAACTGATGCAGATATGGTTTTTTAACAAAACTCGTTATAGCACTCGACTTCGGCTCGTGCTATAATCCCTCTTTTTGTTAAAAAACCATAGCTGCCCCGTTGAGAAGTATACTATTTCAAATTTTTTGACTGGAACCATCTGGTTCTAGGAACCTTTTTTGTTAAAAATAGAATTTTTCGTCTCTAGAAGCTATCGCCTTCAATTGAAATATCTGAAAAAAATCAAGGTAATGTATTTTGATCAAAAAAACGAAAAAAAATTTTTCCAGATTTTTTGAGGCTTCGTATCGTCCTAAAAAAATTATTTTTGTCAAGAAAAGGGGTTTTTGGCTTCAAAAAGTGCATTCACATCTCTGAAAAAATTGGAAAAAATTTGAGGTTACTTTTTTCAATGAAATAAAAAAGTGAAAATGTTTTCGAAAAGGTTATCGCATCCTAACGCCCCATATGAATTTTCAAATTTTTCAATGATTTTTTCAGAAGGCCTGAATTGCTCAACAAATCTGAAAAATTTCAAGGTTGTTTGGATTGTTAGAAAGTATTTTTGTAAATTTTTTCAGATTTTTTAATTGCTTCAGGGCTTCAGAAAAAATATAGATAGAAAATGAACGTTTATAGGGGAGGAGGGGGTAGGAGGGGGGAGGGGGTCCCAAATTTTTGTTTTGGCACTTTTTTATCATGTACTATAACATACCAAAAGCGCGTCAAGATCGGTGACATACGTGCGGACGAAAATTTAAAAAAGTATTATTTTGACCCATATATTTTTTGACGTTAACATAATAAAAAAAATTTAAGTGATGCTTTAATAACGAGTAATTTCAGTGCAAAATTTACTTAATAAATTGAATACTATAAAACATCTGCCTTTTTTTATCAATAAAACTATAACTTTCATGGTTGATTCATCGTTGAGAAATAAAGATTATTTCGTATACTCATTGGTCCCTTGTGTACAACAGACTTTCAGGATCCATATGCGGTTGTGGTATTGCTACAAAACGACCTTGTGGTGATCGATCTGCTGACACAGGGTTTTCCTTGCTTTGAAAATCCTTATCCGATGGACCTGCACGAATCACCAGTTACGTGTTGCGCCTACTTCGCCGACTGCCCGGGTGATCTTGTACCAGCCTTCTACTCTGTCGGCTCCAAGTCGCAAAAGAAGACGGGCTTCAGTGGAAGGAGTGGCCACTTTCCGGTGGTGATTGGAAGCCCAATTCCAGTAGTTATAACGAGATCATCCTAACGGGGTAAGTGATGCATGGACTCTAACTATACTAGCTTGGAAACTTACCTCAAACTACCTTCATCTTTATTGTAATATTTTTAAGATAGGATAAAACAGAGTGAATTAAGGGTTCAAAGGTGGTTTAAATATGTCTATTTTCAATACCCTATTTGAAAGTATTTTGTCCAGTTAGATGCTTACAAACAGTTGAATACACTGACTTAAGTGTACTGACCTTCTGCATGCCCATTTCAAACATCTAAACTATCTATCGGAGAATTCCAAGTCATCGGATGAATCAAAATAGTTCTTGAGGTTTCATTTTGTTCGATAGACAATTATTCATGGTTGTAAACTCAAACTAAGCATAAAATGAACTTTAGCTACTTACTTTAGGTACTTACAGTATTCCAAAAAAGTCAGCTGGATGACTGTTAAAAAAAATACATTCAAGTTTTTATCGTAGCTTTTTCCCATTGAAGTCATCAAAATCTCCGAAATTAATTAACGTGATTGCGAAGCGTAGTTTTTGCTGTTCTCAAGTCCTATAAGTTGCGCTAAAAAGTATCCTCTATGGCACGAGTACCATTCGCAATTTCATACTACTGTGGTAAGTTTATATCTATACCCTTTTTTCTGAGTCTCTTAAGTCGCAATTTAAGGTAACACAAAGGGACGCAAACGATATGCTACCCATGTCTTTTTTATGCTGAATCAAAATTGGTAGTTCTCACCGTCAAAAATAGAATGTAAAAAACACGTTACTTTTACACATTTTTTCAATATTAAGTGAAATTTTCATTCAAGTTTCTAGCAGCCTTTTTCTAATTGAGCGTTCTTTGATGGCGACTTATTTAAATTTTTTCAAAAGTGAGTCGTTTATTACAGTTTTATTTATAGTGTAATATTTTTGTATTGTTTCAATCTATAATATTCTGGTGGAGTATCATAATCGACTCCTTACATAATTAAAAAATCCTTTGCTTTTTGATTGATGACATCATGTGAATGAAATCGATTTTATCTTCAGACTCACGCATAAATTTTAGATTTTGCTTCCTCATAGAGGAAGTTCTGTGATAGGCTTGAAAACGAGATTCGGAAGCAGACGTCGTAGGACAATTTGGTTTACATATTTGGAAACTATATTGAATTCTGAACAAATGTCTGTATGGATGTGTGTGTGTGTGTGTGTGTGTTTTTTTTTTCCTTCTTCACCCCATTCGGACACTCACTGGTAACCGCCGCTAGGCATACTTCGGTGAGGCCGGGGTTAGTTGAGCATTTCTGCTACTTCGCTGTTAGTCGTTGCCAAACATCCCCCCATCCGTCACATAGTGATATGCGACGATTAGGGGTTCAGGGACTCATCTTTTTACTACTTGGTGAACCTCCGATCCTGCGCGATGCCATCTCTCGATTGTCGTATCCCCCTTTCGGAGCCGTAGTTTCCCACTGCTTGGTCACACATTGCTGGCGTCTCCTTCTGAGTTAAGTATTAGAACTCGCTGCTCAGTGCCATCTTGTGAGTGTGGTTCTCGCTTCTGTCGCTGCCCGGCAAGGGACCAGGTTGCCAGGGCCGCTTCATCTTGTGAGTGTGGTTCTCGCTTCCGGCGCTACTCTCCGAGTCCCGGTGAGTTTCTGATACTCCTTTCTGTTGTCGTCTTGTGAGTGTGGTTCTCGCTTCAGGCGCCATCATGCGTCCATCAACGAGCCTTGCGTCCGTGCGTCCACGAACGGGGCCCCCGCATCCATCCGGCGCCATCTTGTGAGTTGGTTCTCGTTTCTGACATTATCATGGGAGTGTTGTGCTCCCCGTCTATCGCTAGCTTTGTGAGTCCTCGCCTCGGGCTCCTACTTATGGTTATCCTCTTCGTTTCCAGCACGCACAGTGATCGGAGTTTTTCCACTTCGGAGGCTGATGACATAGCCCGGGTTTTCTTTTTGAGTGGTACCCGCTCTACCTCGGGCACGGGCTCAACCACACCAGGCGAAAAATCGCGCCTCGAAAATTCGCCCAGTGGGGATTGAACCCACGCCCTACGGCACACCTTGTATCAGCAGGCAAGAACTATACCCACTGAGCCAAGGTTCCCGATGTGTGTGTGTTTTTTTTTTTTTTTTTGGATGTATTAATATATTTTATTTAGCAGAAAGTGAAAATAGAAGTTTACATTGGGTAAAATGTAACAATAGAAGTGAGAGTATTGATTTAGGGTACATAGTGTATGTACATACATCCACGTCGGTTTCCCTTTGTTCCATCCCCGCGGAAACCGCCGTAAGGCATTACTTCACGGGGATGGAGGGGTTGGCGTTATGCGCTTCATGGAGGCTTGGTTGAGGTGGCGTCTTCTTCCGGCAGCATCGTCCGGTCGTCACCTTCTGTCTGTTTCCTCGTCTCTCAGTCTTGTTACGACTGAGTAGGCGAAGGAAGCAACGGCGAGCCAGTTCGGCTCGTTCGCGAGCATGAGCCTGGTGGTGTTTTCCGGCGTCATGACCTCGTGGAGCAGGGAGTGTAGTCTCTCTCTTTCTTCGCTGAACCTCGGGCAGTGGTAGAATACGTGCTTCGCGTTCTCGATGGATGAGGGGCAGACCGGGCATTCTGCGCTTTGATTGTGGTCGTAGCGTCGGATATGGTGTTTAAAGAAGCCATGCCCGGTCAAGAGCTGCGTGAGGTGGTAGTTCAGCTCTCCGTGCCTCCTCTCGATCCACACTCTGATACTTGGGATCAGTCGGTGCGTCCATCGGGCCTTCGTCGACCGGTCCCATGCTTCCTGCCACTTGCTTAGCGTTGCCAAGCGTTCTTCGTCCTCTGCGTCCTCTCGGCGGCGGCCGTAGAGTCGCGCTCGCTCGTCCGCAAGAAGAGCCAGCGGAGGTATGCCGGCAAGGACATATGTGGCCTCGTAAGAGACATGCGGCCGGCCTCCGATCACACGCAGGCAGGCTCGTCGGTGGGCTGACTCCGCCTGCCGAATGTAGGCTCGCTTTTGTGCTGCTGTGCTCCAGACGGGGGCTCAAAGTATGGAGTCGACGACGTGAGCATACAGCTTGCGTCGGCTGCTTCTGGGCCCGCCAGAGTTGGGCATGATCTTCGTAAGGGCACCGATCACACCGGCTGCCTTCGCGCTGACTGTTCGGGGGTGGTGGTAGAACTTCAGCTTTGCGTCGATGTGCAGGCCCAGGTAGCGGATGGAGAGGGACGAGCGTATGCTGTGGTCGCCTACCGTGATGGTGATGGTTTCCGTTTTTTTCCTGCTTGTGATGAGCAGAGCCTCCGTCTTATGGTCAGCTGTTTGCAAGCTGAGAGCCTGGAGCGCGCCTCGCACCTGTAGTATCGCAGCGTTCAGCTTGAGCGCCATTTTGGGCACGCCATCCGGGCCGGGCGCTCCTTGATCCTCGATTGAGCTCCTTTAAGTTCCTGCAAGGTGACGGCTGGGACCAGCTCTCCCAACCGTCGAGGCAGCTGCAAGGCGGGCCCGCTCGGCATTTGCGGAAACAGAGCCGCCACCGCGCCGCGCACCAGGAGAGGGGAGCCAGGCTGCTTGGTCTGCGGGAATCGCAGGCGCGACATGGCAATCCTGTATGGTCTGCCCCATATGTCGCTGTCGACCTCGTCGCAAAGCTGTCTCCAGCACCGGCGCTTGCTGGTCTTAATCGCCAAGCGCAGCAGACATCTTGCGGAGGCGTAGTTGGCGCTGTGAGCCTCCTCGTCCTGTCGGCCACGTTATCTCTGGAAGAGTCTGCGAGCCCGCAGGCAAGAGCGTCGAAGATCAGCGATCTCCTCCGTCCACCAGTACACCGGCTCGCGACGGCGGCGTGGGTTTGCCTTGGACATGGAGGCATCACATGCGCCGATGATGATGTCCATGAGGCTCGACGCCATATCCTCCGCGGTCCCGAGGGCGACCGATGCGCCGGACATGACGGCACAGAAACGAGTGTACGGGCGTTCCATTTGCAGCTCTGGCGCGTCGAGGGCCCGGTCGAAGTCCCGGCGTCCTCGATCTCAAAGACGATGGCCTGATGGTCGCTGTGTGAGGATGTGCGCCCTAGGTCTTGTCGCCCTACATCCCCACTCCGTCGACCATGAGTTTAAGTCCCCCGCAATGACCAGAGGACTCTTGCCGCGGGCCTCCTCGGTGATGTTGGCGAGGAGGACGGAAAATTCTGCATCAGAGAGTCTTGGTGGAGCGTAGACGCTGAAAAAGAAAATTCCGCCGATACGGGCCCACGAGAAGTAAGGATACACTCTCGCCGGGCACTCCTGAACCGCGATTCCTCGCCGCACCCAGATAGCTGCTTGGCCGTTGGCATCGGCGAGCCATGTATTCGGTGGAGCAAGGTTCTTGTATTGCTCACACAGAATGGCCACGTCGATGCGCAGCTTGCTGATGGTATCGCAGAGCAGGTCCTGTGCAGCCTCACAGTGGTTGAGATTGAGTTGGAGGACTCTCATCATTGGCTGGCCAGGGTGATCTTCCGTGCAAGAGGGCAGCTCGAGCTTGTGGACGCGTGACGGTAGTCGTCGGCTCCTCGCTCCTGGCAGAGGACGCACGCCGGTTGGCGTTTGCAGTCCTTTGCTTGATAACCCTTCTGGCCGCATCGGTAGCAAAGCTCCGTGCGGTCGGGACCCTTACAGCGAGCGGCCATGTGACCAGGACCCCAGCAGCGGTAGCAGCGCGCAGCCTCTTTGCGACCACGGATGCGACAGTTCACCCAGCCGATCCGTATGTGGCCGAATTTCAGCGCTTTGGCCGCCAGGTCATCCGGGAGTGCGACCACAGCCACCTGTGTTCCTGCGTATGCCTTCCGCAGAGATTTCACCGGGTCGCGTTTAGACGCCGGAACGCCCAGTAGCGCGTCCAGTGCCGCGGTGATCTCCTCTTTGGTGACACACTCGTCCAGGTCCTTAATCTCGATCAAGGACGTGTGCTGCAGGGCACTGGCTGTAGCCGCAGCGCCAAGCACCCTACCAAGCTCCTCACCGAGGGTGGGGGCGTTGTCCACGCCTTTCTTCAGTTGCAGCACTAAGGCACCCGCGGCGCTGCGTCTGATGTTATTTACGCTGCGGCCGACTTTCTGCTGCAACGTCGGGTCCGACTTGAGAGATCGCAGGATGTCTGCATACTTAGTCGCATCCTTCGCCTTGATGACGATTGCGTCTGGTCGGTGGTGAGCTCTACGCTGCGCTGGCCGTGGCTTCGGCTGTTGTCGGGCGTGGACAGTTCCAGGTGTTGTTGCCGTCTGGTTACGCTGGTGATGACGTCGGCAAGTCTAATGAGGTCGACAAGTACGAATCCGTCTTTGTCTCCGACCTCGTTGTTGTTCTCGTCATGCTGCTTGGATGCTGCTGTCACGGCATGGCGCTTGGGTGTCGAGTGAGACGCCAGCGGTGACGTTGCAGGCCGCTTACTGGTTGCACTGCCCGAGAACAGAGGGGAAGTGCAAACCGCCTTGTCGGCTACGGGAGGGCGAGGCGGCACTTGGCTCGCTAATGACTTCTTCAGCGCTGAGAGGGCCATCACAAGGCTCAGCTGGTAGCTGATCACCTCCTTATGGAGATTGGACTTACCTTTGATGAACAGGCCAAGACCGCGTATAAGGCCGTCCAACCGCTCCAGTTTGTCCTCCAAGGTCCGGTCGCAATTTCGCGGGAGGCGGGAGCGTTGCATCCTTTTCTTTGCAATGCAAAGGAGCGACAATAATTTTCTCGTAATCGCCTTGACCATTGTGCAAGGAGACGTTCGCGGCGACGGGTGCGGGCCACGCTCCATCGAGCTCGGCACGCCGGACCCCTCGACCGACGTCTGCCCCTGCGGGCTCCGCAGCCCGTCGTTCACGGCTGTTGACATGCCGCGAGTCGCGCGCGCCTTCTGTGTTCGCACCACGGTGCCAGGCAAGCACTCACACTAGCGCGCGGGGCTCACACCGACAACTCGGTACGCGGGAAAACACTGAGCAAAGTAAAAAAAGCACCACTACAGCCGTGTACGCACAGCTACAAAACTGCACACACATGTATCGACGCGGCGCGTCAAGCTGCGCACTTGGCACACACAAAGACACTTCGGCACTACGTATAACCGCACTTCGGTTTCGGTTTGTTTTGAAGGATTTGTGTGTCGTATGAAGCGTCAAAAACTTATTTTAGGATCTACCGAGTAGTTAAAAAATTATGCTTCATTGTATCGTGTTGTAAAATGTTTTTTTTGGAAAAAAATATTTTTTCCGATTTTTTTCATGTATAAATGAAGGAATTCTTATACTTTTCTTACGGTAGAATGGAAGTAGAGCAGCCAGGCTTTAATTTAAGACCAAAAAAATAGAGATTCACCGAATATTATGAAAATTAACGACTCGAAATGAAAAGTTGTTTTTTTGCTTCCTCATAGAGGAAGTTCTGTGATAGTCTTGAAAACGAGATTCGGAACCAGACGTCGTAGGACAATTTGGTTTGCACGGGGTTTGTTTTCACAGTCCACCGAGTGCTCCGCCGAAAACGGCTGTCTCTGCGCTGTTTTCCATATCTCAGCTTGAAAAATATAAAATACTCTTTTTAAACCAAAAGTCCTCAAAAAGATGTGAAAAAATAGCAATTTTGTCTTTGATTAAACCTAAGACGTTTTAGTCCTTTACGTTTTTTTTGTTTAAAAGCTTCTATCTTGAAATAGAAAATCGTAAAGTTTAAAAACGTGAAGATAAAAAATCGATAAAAATCATTTTCCGAAAAATTGAAGTAACAATAACATGTTTTTAAACCTTGCGATTTTCGATCTCGAGATAGAAACTTCAAACGAAAAAACACTCAGCTAAAATGTCTTAAAATTAGTCAAAAAACACGTATAAATTTTTCTAGTTTTTTTCGAGAACTTTTTTGACAATTGATTTCGGTGTTTGAGTTGCGACACGCACTAACAATTACCTTTTGCACCCAGCGACGCACTTTTCTCAGTTTTTATACCCTGAGAACCAAAATCTACGTCGAAAGCAAAGATCGAAACACTTTGGGAAATAAAAACCAGTCTAGTATACACAAGATCAATGTTTGCAATAGGAAATTGTCCAAATTGCCTCTGGTGAGTTCTTCTGTGCGTAAGTCACGCGGAGTCTCTTTAGATGCAGTTGATATTTCGAAAATTGATAAAGTTTCGGTAAGGAGTAAATGCGTGCTTGTAAATCATTGCCCGCGGCCCGAGAGTCATCCACTAAATTGCAAAACGATTGAAATATTAACTTTAATTTCTACTATAAAACAATAGCTGAAGTAGTCTCTTTGTTAGCATGAAATAATATTTTATTAGTGAAAAATATAATCGGAAGAGGGCCCTGGAAACTTCACTGAAACGCCGCAACAAAATAACAATTTTTAAGAAGTAAACTCTCTTGTCTTAATAATTTTTTAATGTTAATCAAATATATCTTTAAAAGACAACCTCTTTCTACTAAAACTTATCGTCATACGTAAGCAATAATTGATAAACAAACTTTATATTAAAAGGCAATTCTTGACAACGATTAATCAAGGAAATATAAACGCCTCATGATGTTGTAATTTTATATTGTATTGAACTGTTTTGATTGTAATGAGGGGATGGCTCATGTTAACTATCTAAATTATGTAGATATATGCGTGCATATTTTTTGTTCTTTTATAAATAATTTTTATAATAATATAAATTATGTATAGGCACGCTGATGGCAGCATCAAGTTTTGGGATGCTTCGGCTGGCACTCTGCAAGTCCTCTACAAGCTCAAAACGGCGAAGCTCTTCGAAAAAAACAGGACGCGCAGCCTTGACAACGAGGAAGATCCCCTGGCCATTCAGTTGATATTCCTCTGCCCGGAGAGTCGGAAACTAGCCGTGGTTGGTGCTGGCAGGCACGTCGTACTCTTCAAGTTCAAGAAAGTTGAAAGCATGTCCGAAGTAGTGGTTTAGTGCTTAATTTAATAATAGCTGTTTTTATACGAATTTCTGAGGTCTTCTCTTGGCACCAATTTAACGCGATTCGATGTCCATAATTATAGATTTTTTTTGCTTCACACTCACAATACATTGCTGAGGATAGTATCTTTGAAGTAATATGAATTCCATAAAGCCATCCGCAATTGCATTACCCATATTCTTTTGATAATCGTTATTTAGCAGAGTGCCCAAAAGTTGTTTTTGCATACAGTGTGAGCACGAGTACTGGCTACGCCGGCACGGGAAGAAACATGAATACTGGCATGAGTGGCTGGTGTGAGTGCTGACATGAAAAGTGCACACACGTGTTGCAGACATACTTTTGGAACTTTTCAGTTGATATGACTATTTCGTTAAAGAATTTGAGAACGTAAAATATCGTAAAATCTTTTATGGTCCGAGACCAGTTTTCGATTTTCTAATGCAATATTTTTCCTTTTTGAATATTCAGATGGCTCCTATTCTGTTTTCTTTTTTTCTTTCTTTCTCATATGCGCAAGATAAGAATCAATTAATTTACTTTTTTTTCAAATATATATTCGAGCTTTTCTTTTAATTTGCTGAATTCACGTGCTACACTCTAATATATTCAATTATTCTATTAATCTGAAGAAGATGAAAAAACCATACATCATTTTTATTGTGTTTTTATTTATGGGCTAAGCCATAGTTAGCGTGATGGTCAAAAAATTTTTTTTTCTGAAATTATGTACTTTTGAAGAGTACATTGAAAAGTGAAAATCCTGAAAGTTTCAGCCCTCTAGGTCCAACCCTATTGAATTTTCAGGGCCTCAGAGTTGAATTTTCTTATTCTGTTGATTTCTACTTGCAATTCTGATTTTCTGGGGTTAATATGAAAAAATTTTTGAACCATGGTTTTTAATGTAAAATTTGATGTAGAATTCGAATTTGTACTTACAAATCATATTTACTACTTCTAGACCCATAAAAATGAGCCATTCAGGTATTTATCATATAGGGGTACAAAAATAAATGTGTTCGTCTCCTTCGATTAGGACCATACTGTAATATGTTCATCGATACATCAAAATACAACTTCTGATAAATTTTGGTTATCGGCAGACAAACAGAATTCATTATTGCGCTTAATATGAGTCATGAAACATGGTTTTTCTCTAATTTTCCTTGTTTCTTGACTCATATTAAGCGCAATAATGAATTCTGTTTGTCTGCCGATAACCAAAATCCAGGATTAAGGAGCTATGGATCAGTCGATGAACATATTACAATGTGGGCCTAATCGAAGGAGACGAACGCATTTATTTTTGAACAGCTATATGATCAATGCCTGAAAATATCATTTCTATAGGTCTAGAAGTAGTAAATATGCTTTGTAAGTACAAATTTGAATTCTACATCAAATTTTACATTAAAAACCATGATTCAACCATTTTTTCATGTTAACCCCAGAAAATCAGAATTGCAAGCAGAATATCAGCAGAATAAGAAAATTCGACTTTGAGGCCCTGAAATTCAATAGGGTTGGACCTAGAGGGCTGAAACTTTCAGGATTTTCACTTTTCAATGTACTCTTCAAAAGTACATAATTTCAAAAAAAAATTTTTTTTGACCATCACGCTAACTATGGCTTAGTCCTTATATAAATAAGAAATTATACTTTAAATGAACCAAATTTTTCAAAATGAAATTTTTGAATTTGCATAAATTACGCGATATATAGTATTTTAAAATTTTTGTCAGTTAAATAATAGACTCAATATTTTCATATTTTCACCAAACTTTTTTCCCGCATTAAACATTTTTATACATTGCAAACTTTTGAATTTTTGCATTCACCTACATAAAAATGGGTAAGTATCTCGATAAAAATACAATTCGGCATTATTTCTGTGAAAAAAATTTTTTTGCAAAAAGTTTGCTTGGATATGAAACTGTAAGGAAAGAGTAAATGAAGCAAACTGCGACAATAGAGACAAAGACGCTGCTGACTGTTTGCTGAGATAGTTACTTTATTAATTAACAAAATCTTCATCGGAATCAAAATATAAATTCTTAAGAAAACAAGAATATAAATCATTTACACAGATACATATTCTATCTTATTCGTATCTTTTCTTTGTCTCTGTGACTGTGCCTCTTTATATGCAGGCACTCGAGGTGTTTCTGGTGGCCGATCCAAACAAGGATACCGAACGATCACCCGACTTCGACTTCTCTAACAGCGACGATGCTAAAGCTAACGCTGAAAAGAATCAGCCTCTCAAAGTTAAAACTGGCTTGCAAAAGCGAGCAGCGGGTTTTCAAGCTACCCTTGTCTGTCTTACTCACGGACCCAACGGGGAATTACCCGAGAGTATCACGGCAGTCAGTATGAACTCTTCTTATGGGCTGTAAGTTTTTTCTATTTATCATTTATACTAGCACTCTAACAAACTTTGGATATTTTCTTTTCAATCATTAAAGAAATTCAGTTGAACTTTTACTCAGTTCATAAAGTTAGGCTATTACCAAATGTTATTAACACAAAGCTTTTATTTTGGATACTTTGAACATTTTAATTTATCTATCAACTTGGCTGAATGTAACTTAATTTTTAGGAATCTACAATTTTAATTACTCTATGTTGTAAGATAACAGTTAAAAAATTCAGATGAAAAAATTAGTTTTAAACATTTTTTGCAAGGATTTTCTATGAAACTATTATAATACTTTTATTTTGTTGTTTCCAAGATAATATTTCATAAGAATTTTTAAATTTAATCCTTGGCAACTAATAACGAGTATTCCACAATACTAATTTTTTAATTATGCAGGTTTTTTAAGAAGCATTAAGAATATGAAACCAATTATTTCTGTGTAGATAACGTTTAGATGATATAAATGAACATTTAATCTCGTTTGGGTACAGTAATCTATCTAATATGATATTTTTTTACTTATCTTAATAACAGCTCATTTATTTTTTAACGTGTTGAAAATAAAAAAACTAATTCTGGTTTTAACTGTTTTTTCTGATTATCGAACAAGCTTGAAAAATCATTTTTACAAAGCATATTTTATAAGCATATACATATTTTTACTATGTATGCCCAATATGTGTATATTTATGCTTTTATCTTTGTCTTCCGAAAAATAAAAACAAATAAACAAACAAAAAGTTTAATACAAAACAAAGCCGTCAACTTTAAAAAAAAATCACTTTTCGTCCACGACAATGTAAAAACTGAGTGTTGTTTGGGGTGGGCTGAAACAATAGGTTGGCCTACGGCAATGATGCGGGTCTTGTAGTGGTCGACATCGTGCAGAAGGTCACGTTGCTGGTTATGTGCATGTCAGAACTCGGAGGCAATATTGATCCGCAGCGCAGTGCTTTGCGGAGCCCAAAACGCCAGGAAGAGGCTGCAAGTGCGTCGAGACGAGCTGATCTTGATGACAAGGCCAGGAGTCCTAGTATAGATCAGGTAAAGCAATTGTTCTTCTTTCATAATCTTTTTCGTTATTTTATTTATATGCATAGTTTATTTATTATAAATATATTAAAACCGTATATATTAAAACTTGCGAAAATAAGCAGTTAAGTTATATGTTTCACTCTGACAATAAATATCAACACATGCACATCAATTATCAAATGTTCGTCGTAAAAATACAATTATACAAATACACGTTTTACATTCAGGCACACGTGAAAAAAAAGTTGTTTTTAAATCTTCAAAAACTATAACGTACATCGGTTTGACTTTAATTCTGAAATAGGGGGAAAACGTAAATACCGGAAAGTAGGGAATCTACTTATGCTAGTCTGTGTACTATTGTTATTAGATCGGCATTAATGCCGCGTATCTTATACACACGGCTACCCTATTTTCATTGTGTGGACGTTTTCTCGCCATTTTAAAATTAAAGCTGAACTGGTGTACCAACACACCGTTACGTATTATTAGTAATATACATAATTATATATACATGATATAGTAGATTTTTCCTTACTTACCAAGTTGTATGAAACCTTGCTCCCGAGCTCTTTTTAGTTTGTTTGGAACAAAAAATGAAAAATCTCGTAGTTACGACCCTTTCATTTTGTCAATTAACCACGCACTACTTAAAAATGTATTTTTTCCCATTCTAACCTAAAATACGCAACTTTGCCGCTAATTTTAGGCTCTCGTAGGAAAAAATAGCATCATCAACTGGTGCAGATATGGTTTTTTAACAAAACTCGCCTTCGGCTCATGCTATAATCCCTCGTTTTGCTAAAAAACCATAGCTGCACCCGTTGAGAAATATACTATTCGTAATTAACGGTTTTGCGTAACGGTAAGCGATTTTTCATCTCGAAAAGAATTAACTTTAGTAAAAAAAACTGAAAAATTAGACAAAGAATACGTGTAATTTTTTCAAACATTTTCAAGGATATTGTAAATTATACAAATGGCGTTCTTAACTAGCTCACGGTTAAAAATAACTTTATGAAAGAGTCGTAGTTTTTTCATTTTTAAGTGTAAGCAAACTAAAAAGCTTGGGAGCAAGTTTTCATGCAACTTGGTAAATAAGGAACATCCTAGTACATCCAAATGGTGTTTTCTGAAAGCCTCGAATCAGCTTGTCCTTTTTAAAGTCTGTGTACTTTAATATAAATTATTTACTGTTGTTTTCTTTATTTTTTCTTAAAAAATTTTTATAGAACTTTTTTCAAGAAATATCCTCTTGTAAATTTGTTATTCTTATGTAGTAGCCTATTTTGTAGATACAAACCGAATGTAAAAATTGTGAAAATAAGCATATTGACAAGTACCATGCACAAAGAATTATTCTCAACAAACCTGAACAAATTCTTGGTAATATCATTTTTTATTTTATTTGTGCATTATTATAAGTTCACTCGCCCACTTTTACCTTCTGCGTCTTTGAAAAACAAAATGAAGTACTTTATGTAACAGGTGTGGATATGCTTTTCCTGCAAAACGAGGGGTTGAAAAAGCTTATTGACACAAGTTGCATACAATATTGTATACCACAAGAGTCTAAAATTAACGGCAAAGTTGCGATTTCTAGGTTAGAGTGTTATAAAGTACTATTTTAACTTTTGATTTTTATACGAAAACAATGACTACACTCTTGAACACATAATTAGAAAATTATTCTCAAATATTATTAATTCAATTGCTCATACCCGATGTTCGAGTGATTAAATAAAATTTACCTAACCAATATTTTCTCAATATCATATGTTCATCGAGGAGTGAGTATTACAACCCATCTATATTTGTTACACATCTTGTCCGTGACATACAAACACTAAAGCATCATTTTATTCTCAGACGTTTTAATAAGGTTTATTCAATTAAAATAGATTATATGTGAGTCAAAATAGTTGAAATAAAGAAAAAAATGTATTTTTAAAATATAAATACCATATAGGAATTCTATACGATATCATTTAATAAATTTTATAATAAGAATCGACATATAATACGATTGAATATGATTGTATTCAAAGCAATTGTTGAAAAGCTAAAGTAAGTCTGCTTTGAAATTATATAAATTGGTTTGATGAACCTATGATCTCGTTATATAGTATAAATCACATTTAGATTCTAGATAATTTAGTTATTCAGGTATGAAAAGTGTTTTGTATTGTTTTATCAATTTTTGAAATTCGCTGCAGTTCAGTTCTTTATCATATATACGCTTATTTTTACTGTATCACCAGTAATTCAATGTATTATAATTTATAGAGTACCTATTTGTCTTATTTTCTTTAAACGGAAGTATGAATCAAGAACTAATTTCATTTGTTTTATGATATTTTTAAAAACATAAGTGCTTGTACATCATGTTAAAGAAGATAATTACACGAATAAATTAGCCATCAAGATAACAAAAATGTTAAATTACACATTTTTATATTCGAGAACGTTCATTACTTTTGAAATAATAATTTACTATCGCGAATGATTATATAGCGTATCGCAGGTTGTGTAGTATTTTGTTAAATAAGTGCTATCCATTTGAAAAGTTAATCGCTTTAACAAATATTACTTGTACAAAAAATTGATTTTAGAAAAGAATTAGAAAATCATAAGTAATCGTGGGTCAATCTTGTCATTTTCATGTATCAATTCGAGAAAAAAATTCTACAGTCAGTGTAAGCGCATACCAATAAAACATAAGCTGTTATTTCTAAGAATCAGTTGGTTAAAATTATCAGATGTATGCTTTGTGATTCGACATTTCCTAATGTGCGTGATAAATGCGATGAGTTTAATGTGATGAAACTATTATATTATACAATGGGTTTTGTGTATTTACCAAACTTTTAAATTTTGCCTTTGGTCAAATATTTTGCAAAACGCTAAAATATCAAAATCATTTCATAGTGAATTTAAGTTTACAACTTTTTAAAGTAAAACACATGACATTTTTTTAAGTGTGAACAGAAAAAAAATATGACCCCTAGTTAAAGTTGTATTTTCATTTTTGTTTATTAATCCACTAGTTTATTCGACATTCTAACAACATTTGAAAAGTTTATATTTTTAAATCTATACATTTCCAAATGATTGTTTTTTTTGAAAATAATTAAGTTTTAAAAATGCAGTTTCGGTTTTATTTTCTTTCAGTTATATTCATAATTTTTTGACCCA
Source organism: Trichogramma dendrolimi (assembly GCA_034770305.1). NCBI lineage: Eukaryota > Metazoa > Arthropoda > Insecta > Hymenoptera > Trichogrammatidae > Trichogramma > Trichogramma dendrolimi. Next base: position 725,192 of record JAPMIB010000047.1, read on the forward strand.
TATCGTTTTTTGAAAATATAAAAAGTAAGGATTCTGGAATGTGTTATACACATTTTAAGGTAACATTTAAAAAAATTGGTATAAAAATAGCATCTTCAAATGTTCGAAAAATTTTAACTAACTAAGAGTTAAAAGTCGACTGAACTTGTAACAATAAAACGTGTTATATTGAAGCATCAAATGGTACAATAAACCCTAAGTAATGTATATGAACAATTCTTAAAAAAAACGCATTTTTGGTGGTACAATCAATCAGGCAAATTTTTATTCACATGACGCAGGTATGAAAAATCGGGAAATTTGTGGGAGTCCCACGATCATGTGAGAACGTAGAAACAGTCAAAATTTAGATTGTGCTTTTTTTATAGCTACTTTTGTGATTTAAAAGACGAAAAATCATGTTTTCTCGTAAATACGGTTATGTACTTTCTAAGTCGACGAAAAAGTACTAAAGCTCATATAGAAAAATTAATTAACGACTATATTAAATAGGAAATTTTTTCAGCTTTCCGATGATGTTATCAGATTTGTCAAAATATTCAATTTTTATCGAGAGAATGTCCATCAAACATGACAAGCCAAATATCTTGAAAAACTAGGTACGGAAAAAGTGATCTTTGAGGTTTATTTTTGATTTTTACTTGTGAAAAAAAAAATTGTCAAAATATCTGACAGAAGTATGAGAAAGCTGAGTAAATTTTCTCTCAAAAACATATTTTCATTTATTTTTTCAGTCAAATTACGAGCGAGTTTCGATTATAGCGTGCTACGAAACGCTGAAAACCGCGCGATAGCGCTATAGCCGTCTGTAAAGCAAAAATCTAAGAACAATGTAAGAAAAACTCGCTCGTAAAACCGATAAAAAAATAAATGAAAATATGGTTTCGATAGGAAATTTTCGCAGTTTTATCATCGTGCTATCAGATTTTTTAAACAATTTTTATTTTCACAAGTAAAAATCAAAAATAAACCTTACAATCACTTTTCAGTACTTAGGTTTCGAGATATTTAGCTCGGCATGTTTGATGGAGATTTTCTCGGTAAAAATGGAATATTTTGGCATATCTGATAACATCATCGGAAAGCTGAAGGAATTTCCTATCGAATACAGTAGTTAATTACTTGTTTTAGATGAGTTTTAATACTTTTTCGGTGACTTAGAAATGAAGTACGTAGCCGTATTTACGAGAAAACATGATTTTTCGTCCTCTCAATGACAAAAGTAGCTTTAAAAAAAATCAAAATTTTAACCGTTCCTACATTTTTACATGTTTTTGGGATCCCCACAAACATTTCCCGATGGTCCGTACTCTCGTTGTGTAAAAAAAATTTTGCCGCGATTGTACCGCCGAAAATGCGTTTTTTTTTTTAAGAATTACTCAAATACACATAATCATCATTTATAGCACTGCGGGGTATAAGTTCACATTTATGACATGCTTTGCGGTGTCATAAGTCGCACTTTCTGGCACTGTTGTAATTCGTATCGCACTCGCATACGCTCGTAGTCCAGTGAAAACTTACATGAAATTGCATTTTGTTGGGGAGAGATGAAACCTCGTCTACTGTATGTTTTTGGGTGCACTGAATTCATTGCCGATGTTATTTTTTACCTACAACATCAGGAACAGGGTGAAAATCGAGGGTGAAAGAGTTTTTCGCTCATATCTCGCGAACGAAGCAAGATACAGAAAAATTAATTGCACCAATCGATTCCTCGTAAAATTTTACATCGAAATACACTTTAACATTTTCAAGTGTCAGTGCAAAATTGTTCACAATTTCGAAAAATTAGTTTTCATGCTACTTCAGCCGAAACTAACCTTTTTCGTCCCGGAGGCCAAAACGAACAAGTTAATTTCTGCTGGGGGATTCATGAAAAATAGTATACGCACCTATGAAGCCACAAAGAAAGCCTCAGAGCATATGTTTATCGGTCTCGGCTTCGCCTCGGACGATAATTACACGTGCTCTGAAGCTTTCCAGTTTTTCGCTCCCTAGGCCTATTACCTACATAATAAATAATGAGTAAAAGTACCTGCTGTGTTGTTAATTGCAAAAATAATGGATCTACAAATAATGCACTTAAATTGTATAGATTTCCCACTGCACAACACAAAATGAAACAACGGAGACAATGGATAGCTGATGTTAATAAAAAGAAATAATATAACCTTAAATATTCATGATCGTAGCTGTCAAATGTGTCCATTCACCTGTGCTACAAAAACTTTTGTACTTGAGTCTCAAAAATAAACAAGTACATTTTCAAATCAATATAGTCCAAGTTACATCCCAAAAATTTTTCCTCGTGTACGATGATACTTTAATGAAATTACAAGATTTTTGGTATAAAAAAATTGGGGTTTCCATGCAAACTTGGAAAATAATGAGATCCAAAGTTTTGGTCATTTAACATTGGCTCTTATAGAAATTTGCAGTTTTTCGTTTTCAAACTTTTTTATTTGTCTGGAAACATACATTTTTTATTGTAACATCCGAAAGTTAATGAAATTTTCTATAACATATATTAATTTCATTAAATTGTAAAGTGATTTGAGCTCACAGTACACGAAAATCTGCAAATTCCCATAAGAGCCAATGTTAAATGACCAAATTTTGGATCTCATTATTTCCCAAGTTTGCATGGAAACCCCAAATTTTTTTATACCAAAAATTTTGTAATTTCATAAACTATCATCGGTTAAAATTTCACTTCGATCTAAAGTTTTTTTCATTTTCGCTACAGCCTCCTTAATGTTTTGTACGGGGCGTCATTAACAGACGTCTGACTGATGGATGACATTTGCTGCTATGAAATAACTTATGCCGTTTTTCGGGTTTTCTGTTACATTCCTGACAAGCCCGCAATTAGCTAAATTTTTCCCTTCCTTTTCAGTAGTGGGTTGAAAATTAATATTGTGAAAAATCTTCTGAAACCCAGTTTTAATCTCTATTTTCATCTTGTGTTTCAATGATATAAGCCTATAATGCACATATAAAAGCCTGATAATAATGACAAGTTTGAATCGGCAGATGTCGCGTGGGTATCGCTCGGAGCGAATACTCGCGCGACGCCGGCGGTCCCCACCATCACCGACCGCTGTAAACTAATTTTTCGAAATTGTGAACAATTTTGCACTGACAATTGAAAATGTTAAAGTGTATTTCGATGTAAAATTTTACGAGGAATCGACTGGTGCAATTAATTTTTCTGTATCTTGCTTCGTTCGCGAGATATGAGCGAAAAACTCTTTCACCCTCGATTCTCACCCTGTTCCTGATGTTGTAGGTAAAAAAAAAAACATCGACAATGAATTCAGTGCACCCAAAAACATAAAGTAGACGAGGTTTCAACTTTCCCCAACAAAATGCAATTTCATGTAAGTTTCATTGGACTACTCGTGCGCTAATCTCACTTCTCAGTAACAGAAAGTGCGACTCATGACTCGGAAAAGGGGGCATAAATTTGAACTTAGCTCGGTGCTTTAAAACTGGTACGATACTCGGGACATAGGGGACACTTTCTGTAACTTATAGCCCTTGTATCGAAAAGTACTATTGTCTGATAAATTTTTTATCGTATAATGTATTTATCGTGTCAAAATAGGGCCATTATAATATTAAAGGTTATTCATCATTGTTTTTTTTCACATTTTGACAAAATCTAAAGTTAAAAATAAATTAATCGAGTGGATGGCACTTTAAAACTTTCTTTTGTATTAATAAAGAGAAAATGAGAAAAATTTTATTTGTAATGACTATTGTAGTTTGCACGTGGACTGGGTAATACAAAATTAGTTGGTTTGAATAAATTAAAATATTAATTTAGACTGAGGGATTAACATAAGATTGTATTTGTACATATGTAGTGAAGTTTCGGAGCACGTGGTTATCATCGTCGTTATCACCTCGACCGATAAATTAAACGTGCTCTGAGACTTTTGAGTTTATCACTCCCTAGCTGCAAAATTTTATACTATTATATATTGTATTGAAAAAGTGCATTATAACTAATTCATGAAGCAAAATCATGAAATTGACGATAGTATTGATTAAATAATTTTTAGATCTATGATTGCTACGTACAAATAATAAAAAATTTAAATAAATTAGAAACGAATCTGATACTGTTACAAATGATAAGTTAATTGTAAAAGATTTTAAGGGTTTAGATAGTTTAGTGAACAAAAAAAAAATTCATTTCAAAACTTTTTTCAAAAAGCTAAAAATTCCATTTTTATTAAATTTATACGCAGTTCCAGATTTAAAATTTATACGCAGTAAAGTTTATCATTTATAGAAGTCATAAAAAAATGTTAGCTTAAAATATTGGAAATTGTCGATTTCTGACCAGTTTTTGATATGAGATTTTGAACCAGACGTCGAAAAAAAATTTGGTTTACATATTTCTAAATTACATTGAAATATCAAAATATTACTGTATGTATGTGTTTACTCGTTACTTAAGTAGATGTCGGATTTTATCAGAAATGTCGGAACACACAATTAGACATTTTCTATTTGATCGCATGAATTCAATACACATATACCTTCCGAGGGGTTCAATACCAGGTTAAAGCTAGGTAAATTACGAGGTAAAAAATATCTTCAGAACCAATAGATGATGATGCACGCAGACGCAATAGAAAACCGTTTGCTCGTCCGAATAGTATCAGGAGATCAGGAGTATGCAGAAATTATGAAAAACATTTCACAATCATGCTGCGTTCGTGTGCAACATAGCATAGCTCTTTGCTTTGAGGAAGCTGTAGCGAAAATGAAGAAAACTTTAGATCGAAGTGAAATTTTAACCGGTGATAGTTTATGAAATTACAAGATTTTTGATAATAAAATATGTGGGGTTTCCAGGCAAATAAATAAATATAAATAAAAGGTAAAATATACTATTCCAGACAAATAAAAAAGTTATGATTTTTTGAAAAATGTTACTGCAGCCATACCAAGTCACACGACGTAAACTGTATAGCTCTGCACGTAAATAGGAGCACTAGGGTGTCGTTACTTCCCAAACGTTAAAAATCCTTGCTCATTGCAAGTTTAAATCACTTCTTTGTGATACAAAAACATGATTTGTACGGTTTATAACCCATAGGCACAGGTTAAGACCGTGCCTTAAAATTAAAATCGATATTTACATTTAAGGGCTAACAGGGGGCTTAATTATTTTTCATTTTTCAATTACAGTACTAGGCTGTAAAAGTGAAAAAAATTTTTTTTCAAGAACACCCATGATAAACCCTTTCAATACCCTATTTGAAAGTATTTTGTCTCGTTAGATACATTTAAGTACATTAATAATGAGTCTGTTGACCCTCAACACAAGCTTTAAACACATCTAAGCTACCTGTCGTAGAAATCGAAGAGCAAGCATCAATCTAAAAGAGCATATATGTGGTTTCATTTTGTTCGATAACCAAGTGGCCATGGCCACGACCAAAAGCTAGCCATAAGATGAACTGTAGCTACTTGTGTATACAATTTTCTAAAATTGAGTATTCATTTTTCATCATTTTTCATAAATCAATTTCACTTTGCTATATTTACAAGTAACTACAGTTCATCTTATGGCTAGCTTTTGGTTGCGACCATGGCCAATTGGCTATCGAACAAAATGAAACCACATATGCTCTTTTAGATTGATGCTTGCTCTTCGATTTCTACGACAGGTAGGTACGACAGGTAGGTAGGTTAAGGCACGGTTTTAACCTGTGCCTATGGGTTATAAACCCTACAAATCATGTTTTTATATCACAAAGAAGTGATCTAAACTTGCAAGGAGCAAGGATTTTTGACGTTTGGGAAATAACGGACACCATAATGAGCACAGCTGTAGCAGACGCTGCTGTTTACAGTGTGCCGCGCAACGCACTGCGGCGCAGCGCAACTCAAGTGCACCTTAGGGCGCTACAGCCTCCTTAAATGACGACTATTATTATATGCTTCACATTCTTTTTTCTAGACGCATTATATAGGCGTATAATTTCTACATCAGGAGAACTTCAACCCCTTGGAAGGTATATGTGGATTGAATTTGTACGATCAACTATAAAATGTTAAATCTTGTTAAATCTTCAAAAAATTTTTCTCTTTCTTAATTTCTTTATTTAATGACGAACCAAGGGTATAAACTCTACAAAAATGTCGGCTCTTAGATTTCAAATGATCCAGCACTGAAATATCTTACCCACCGCAAAAAAAAAACTGCCCAACAAAAGCTGGTGGGAAATTGACTATTTTTATTATTTTAAGTTGAAATTTTTTTTAAAACTTCGTTTTAGCTTTTGAAAACAATTTGGAAATACATTTTTTTTCCTTGCTTGCAAAGCTATGTAACCTCTTAAGAGGTGTTTTTTAAAAATTAATTGTTACTTATCACTTCTTCTTCTTTAATGAAACATTAGAAAAGTTGTATATAAGTCATAAATTCCCAATCTTTCCCTGTCATAACTGAATAGACTTATAAATATCTGTAAAAAGTCATCCTGTTACATGTTATCATTAAAACAAATAATTTATACTTTTTAAATGTTACATGAAAGTATTGGTTTAAAATTACTTATACAATTCACGAACAAAAATTACATGATTAACAATAAACATAATACATGTTTTCATCGCATGTCGCTCAAAATTTAGAGGAATACGAATGACAACGAGAGCAGCGATAATGGTAACGCGACTAAGTATCAGGAAATGATTTTAACGGCTATGTGCATGAATTTTTTTCATTTAACTAAAGTTGTGATGTATAAAATTATTAAAAATTTCATTGTCTTTTATTTTGAAACAATTTTGTGTATAAACATCTTACAAACTTGATTTTAATCTTCCCAAATTTTTAAACTATTTTATGGTGCACGTCATTGTATTTTTTCATTAAATTCTGCATGCATCTTGTTAATTTTTCAGAATAAATTCAAATCTTGGCTTTAAACATTTATATTGGACTGAAACTAAAAAATTAAAGTTATTTTTTGTTAATATGTTAGTATAAATTAAGATATTCCATGTAAAAGGTACAAGTGAATGTATGTTGATTGATAAGTGAGAATGTTGTATTCAATGATTCTATGAGCATCTTAGGTCAAATAGATCGAGTAGAATAATCAAAATTGTTTCCCGGGTATCAAAGGAAGTGACAAGTTACCTCGCTTTTACAATGATTTTCTTTTATTAAAATATTCCATTACTAATGATGAAACTGTTGAAATATACCTCATTGGAATTTATAAGACCAATGGAAAAATGATTAACCAAAGGAATAGTAAAAAATTAATGATTCGCGTAGGTAAAATAATGGATTTATATTAAGTGTTTTAAGACTAAAAAGAGAAAAAAACTAAAGAGTCAACGAGAATTTTCAAGGCATTTTGTAAGCTTCATTTGTAAGTAACTATGCGTACATAAATAGTCCTAAGTGTGGTAATCGGGAGTCTAGAGTAGAGATTTATTCGGCGTTACTTGAAATGTGTCAGATTAAATCTAAGTTTTCAAGTGAAATAAATATGCATTCTTACTAACACTCAGAGTTGATCAATAGCAAGGAATCCCATAGTAAATCCATGTAAATTAATTCTTGCTCTTTCTCTCGTATTTTCTTTACATGCACACTTGCATGATGCTGCTTGTGTGTACCATTGAAAGTAAAAACAGTGCACGAACTGGCTCTGACAAAAAATGATCTACTACTAACAATTTATTCTACGAGACTATGCTAGTAAAACTGCATGGGCTCCATGCTCAGCAGTATAAAGGATAAATAAACCGATGACGCAAAAATCTGTAGAAGATAAGACTTTGACAAATAACAGTGGCACACATTGAGGGATAATTAGCTTTTCCAATGCCACTCGAGTATTTTTCCACGGAGGACTTACCGCTGCTGAAACTTGCTCGTTTTTCGCTAGTTTGCTCAACCGATAGCTCGAAACAATGCGAGCGATATCGACGAGCTTAGCAGTGTTGAGTAGATACCGAATTTTACGGCGCTTAAAAGTCGCCAAAAAATATCTAAGAATAGCTGATAAGTGACAGATTTTATCTACAGCAATCTGTCGAGTTGGCAGCAACGATTTCGGGAGAAAGCTCGACGGTTGGCCCAGCAGCTACGGCATCCGCTTCTAGCGGAAACTGGAAGGATAAATTAAAGCGTCAACTCAGCAAAGCCGACCTGAAGATTAAGAGCGCCAGTAGCAGTCTTGCGACAACACCGACGGCTACCGCCGTTAGCTCTTCGACCATCACCCAAACCTCTCAAGACGTGGTACTAAGAACTTTTCCTGTTTACCGTATCGCAATCGTCTCTTTTGTGTTGGTTTTATGATTGTTACGTGTTTATGTTTTATAAAGAAATTAACTATTTTCGCTTGGTGTTCTGTGTTACTAATTGCAAGGAAGAAAACAGCTTATGTTTATGGTGAACCAGTTTTATCTTTTATCTACATAGTCTTCTGTGTAAAAATATTTCATTTGGGCCTGTGCTATCTCATTTTATTGATAATTTCAAATAATTGGCACTAGTGTTCGACAATCTTATTCCTAAATGCGAGTTGATTGTTCGAACATGATAATTGCTTCGAATTTTTAAATTGCTAAAGCATATCGAAGCCAGGATAAAAATTTTAAACACGTTCATTGAGACTTTTCACTAGTAGTTCTTTATAAGAGCTTCGTAAAAGATGCTCATTTGATTTTTTCCATACCTTCATACAGTTTTAAAAAAAATATGCAATCAATATGTCAAAAAGTACTGTTATAGTAATGCGTGGAATAATTTTACATTTATTGCACGATTTTCTGTGGCACAGTCGCATTTTTCGCGCTATAAGGTTGCATACGGTTCTCGTGCTATACAGGACATTTTCTAGCACGGCTATAAGGATCATCGCTGCGCTCGTGCCTTAAACTATCGCTTAAAGTGCCTTAAAGTGTTACTTATTGCACTTGCACTACAAATTCCCTAACGTAATTGTACTGTTATGATCACTCCTGATATCATTGATGTTCAATAGTAAAATTGAGAAAAAAATGACCGAATAATTTTTTTCGGAAATTTTCATTTTTTTATGTTCCGTATATTTTTCGTCGGGTCTAATCATAATTTTCAGTCCACTTATCGGACAGTATTTTATGCGACGGGTTTGGAAAAAATTTATCTGATCATTTCCGGAAAAAATCTTGAGTTGCAAAGCTTAAAAATCGGGAAAAAATGTCGTTTGAACGCGAGTACTGACAATTTAAAATTACTTCTGAGAGAAGTAAAAAAAAAAGATTTGTACATTAAAAAATTTGCTAGGTATTTACTGTATAAGGTTGAAAACCCTTCGACGACCAAAATCATAAGCATTTAGGCTCATTAAGCATTTACAAAAATTGTCTAACATCTATAAAATGAGGAAATCGCGTTGAAAAAAAATAGAAGCGCTTGATCATTAGTGGGTTAGTAATATAGGAGCGTAAGAACCAGTGTACGTTTTAAAAATTTGAAAAACACAGAAAAAACTTTAGAAAATGAATGTATAAGTATCGCGATTTTCACTGCGATTTTACTACAAAATTGTGTCAGGTATTAAAAATAAAAGTTGATGCGTTTTTATGATTTTTTTATTCTCTTCAGAGAATAGATGATCAAGAATAAAAACTAGGTAAAAGCTTACATGATACATTTCATCAGAAATGTCGAAAATGCGTTCAAAATGTTTTTTTTTATCCTGGCTTCTCCATTTATTCTTTTACGTATAACTAATGTTTTTAATTATGTTTTCGGACTTCAACAAAATTTTGTTTTGAATATTATTCAAAAAAATTGTGAACGTTATTCAGTACTTGAAGTAAAAGAGCACATAATCCATGAAGATGATGTTCTCAGAAAAAAAGTAATGCTGAACGAGTACATGTACATTGGGGTGTCCGTTACTTCCTGATTTGTGTATATTGTCTCTCCCTCCACCTAAATGTTTTTCATTTTACTTGAAAATAATAAAAACAAGTATAAGAGAGGAACAAATGGATTTAGAGTAGCCCCCAAATGGCTTGTAGTTTACATATATTTTACATGGGTAAAAAGTTGGGTTTATGGATTTTTTTTTCAAATTTTAGTATGTTCGAAAAAAAATTTCTGCAAATTTTTTGGGCCTTCAATTGTCAAACATCAAAAAATAACCTATTTTGATCTGTTTTGATATGCTCGTCGATAAGTGTCCTGAGAATCGCTTTAAATCCTTGCTCTTTTTAAATCTTTTTAGTCGCATTATTTTCATTGAAATTTCATATTTTTTCAAAAAAAATGTTAAGCACTTAGCTATTAAAGTGCATTTCTGAGCGCCATTAGCATAGGAGGTAAAATTTTTAAAATTTGAAATTTTTCAAATGGCTGTATACTGTGTTTTACAAAAAATATGTCATGCCTTTTATGTTTTCGAAAATTCGCCATACGCCGTATTTATGGAACATGACTTACATTTTCATTCGTATCATGTAGTGCAAACAGTAACTATTCTAGCCCTGGTTAATGAGAGAAAATTGGATATGTGGCTTACGATATTTTTGGAAATACAATATACTAAGAATATTTTTTAACAAATCGGTATTTCAATCATTTTTTCTAAATTTTTTTACTTCTCACTAGATAGAACGCCTTATCTGAAGAACATACCTTATATTCTCTTGAGACTCAAAATAACGCCCATACCTTATTTTTGGGATACGGTATATTTTCGGTAAAACACGGTAAATCGTAAATATGCTTGAAAATACTTTTTAACGCTCCATGCGTAAAACATGGTTTTTCTAACCTTTCAGTGACACTAAATAGTATATTTTGTAACAAGTGCGTGAAACAGTTGACTCGTCCAGGAGTTGTTATCACCCGAGCGTAGCGAGAATGCAAAAACTCCTGGTTGAGTCAACTTCCTCGAGGACTAGTTGCAAACGATATTTTTTAACCCTGCTTGCAAAAAACTAAGGTTTTCTGACGCTTTAAAGTTAGAAAACCCGTCTTTCACGCACGCAGTGTTAAAAACCACGTTTTACGCACGAAATGTTAAAAAATATGGTATGCAACTAGTGCGTGAGAAGCATGACTCGCAGTGCTCGGGCGAAAACAGCACCTGGATGAGTCATATTCTTCGCGCATTTGTTACATAATGTACTATTTTAATAACTCATTCTGAAATTCCATTCAATATCTCTAAAATGTAACCTTTTGTTCGAGCATACTTAAATTTGAAAAAATCTATAAATCCGATTTTTTATGTTCAGCGAAAAGTATTCAAATTTCTCACATGCATATTAAGTTTCCGAATCGTCCGAATTGTGGTTAAAATAATCCTGTTTTAAATTTTTGTCCACACGTATGTCACTGATATCGACGCGCTTCTGGTATGTATAGTGCATATTTAAAAAGCCAACATTTTAGACTCCCCGTCGCTGCAATCCACCCTTCCCTCATAAACGTCTATTTTCTATCGATAGCGATTCTGAAGCCATTTTTGAATAAAAAATCTGAAAAAGTTGACGAAGGTATATTTCAACAATCCAAACAACCTTGAATTTTTTCAGATTTTTTGAGTGCTTCAGACCTTCAGATAAAATTATTGCAAATTGTAATTTGTATACAGCAATAGGATGCGATTAACAATCTGACATTTTTTTCCTGCTTTTTTTTATCTCATTGAAAAACATGACCTAAAACTTATTCAAATTTTTTCGGCTTAATTGACGCACTTTCTGAAACAAATACCCCTTTTTTAACGAAAATAATTTTTCAAGATGATACAGAGCCTTAACAATGTGAAAAAAACATTTTTTTCATATTTCCATCGAAAGACATTACCTTGAATTTTTTCAAATTTATTTCATAGAGTAGAGGCTGCTAGTCTATGCTATCTAGAGACAAAATAGTATTTTACACAACAAGGAAGTAAAAGTAAAGAATGTCTCAGATCACATGTAATTGTCACCCAAGGCGAAGCCGAAAGTGATATATACATTGTAACGGGGAATGCCTTCAGAAGAACCGGCTAGCTCGTGCTACACGAGAATATGGTCGCACACCCGCGTCGCACAATACCACTCGTCGATGCCTTGCTTCGACGAGCTCTGGTGATGACTTCGTGTACAGATGCTCGACGAGCCGTGCGAGCTACTTTCCGCTAAATTCAAATCCGCGCTCACGACTTGGCGCGCGAATTATAATTCAGCGTTACAACATATGATTTGAGATATTCTCTCCTTTCTCCCGTGTTGTGTATACGATTTTTCATCATACTTTGGCATGAAAGTCGAATTTACTGACCGCGTAGTGGGACCTCGGCTTCGCCTCGCCCGCTTATTTCACGTGCCCTGGGACTTTTCTGTTTTTCCCGGCCTAGGGTAGTAATTATACTATTTCATGCCAGTGGCCCATAAATCGCTCTTTCTGGTATGCGCAGTGACAGGGAAGTAGTCACTTTCGGGTCACTCGTATAAAAACGCTGTTTTTAACAATAATAGTATATTACTGCCCTAGGCCGCGAAAAACAGAAAAATCCCTGAGTACGTGTAATTAGTGGCCGAGGTCGATAAACACGAGCTCTGGGACTTTTCTGTTTTTCGCGGCCTAGGGCAGTAATATACTATTCATTGTTCTTCTCTCTTCTTTTGTGAGTGTGATCTCGATATGCAAGTTGTTACGACACAATTCGTTTTTGTAACCACAACAAAATTTTTCAGTTCAACTTACAATTTTCCTCGGTTGCGACAACAAAAGTCCATTTTGTTGCATCAAAAGAGAAAGTAGTTGGAACTAAAATATTTTTGTAGTGACTACGAAAACGAGTTTTGTTCTCACAACTAATGTTCTGGTACCACTAATTGCTTTTTTTGCGTGTACTATGTAATAACATACCAACAGTACGTCAAGATAGGTGACATACGTACGGACGAAAATTAAAAAAGTATTATTTTGACCTCAATATTTTACTCGCGTTACTTTGCCTCTGGCACGTTTAATCTTTATTTAGTAATCAAAAGGATTCTATTTTCAACTTTTTCTTCTCACTGAACAATGTGTAACTTTACTATTTATAGGTTTACATCAGTAAATATGAGAGTTATTTTGACAACACTCTTCAAATTAGGAATTTCCATATTCAATAATTATAAAAATATCCAAATTCAATTAATAATTTTTTGCATATCATTTTAAATATGATATTTTTTGGGTGCATTGAATCAAAAGAATAATTCATAGGGTAATAAATAATTGGGTAAACGTCAATTCAGTTGATTGTTTCATAAAAAAATTGAATATGAGTAGGAAGTATGATTATTCACATATTTATTTTGAAAAGTGATAAACTAGAAGTACTATAACTTTTTCTGATGAAATATGTATGAATAAATAAGTAGCTAAAAATTATATTTTAGTAACAGCAAGAGCTTAAAGCAAAACAAAATCTCTTTTGTTGTAAAACAAACCGGACTTGTAGGAATGTTTTTAAATACGTGTTTGACTCGTTTTTGTGTGCTAAAACCTTGGTAAAAATTGATTTTAAAGGATAATATGTTTCTGGAATACCTTCAATTGATTACTTATTTCTTGAAAAAAATGCCAAATGGTATTGGTGTCTAATATTTTTTATTTGTTGATTATGCTATTAATTGTATTAGGATTAAATCTTGCCAACATGTAAAAATAATGAAATATTTTTTATCAAACTATAAACTTATTAATGAATTGTATGTAATAATTTTACTGTATAATAATAATAATAACATTAGGTGTACTAAAATTGTTTCTACGTTCTAACAAATGCTTCGCTGATGAGTGTGAGCGAAAGGCGTATGAAAACGAGAGCTCCCTCAGTGTTACCACACTGCTTATTGTAGACTTGTGCTTTAGCAATCGTTCAGCAGCGGTCACCATCATCACCAGCAGCAGCAGCAACAGCAGAAATCGAGCAGTGATAATCAAAGGACATTATCACCGGTGCAAAGTGTGGATGTTGAGTCACCGCTTATGTCGGGTGCACAGGATATAAGTGTCACGGACTTGAGTGCGTTACAAGTGCAAAGATCGTCAGAGGTATCTCCGCGGTCACCTATGCGAAGTGCAAATGAGTCTCTTACTCGAACCAGTCAACAGCAGCAGCTGCAACAGCAAAGTCAAGATCAAGAAATCGCTCGGCCTACAAACCTGTCGCTGAGCAAAACAACTGCAACAGTCGAGGAGTCGAGTTCCATGAAGCCAAGCATGAGGTTTAAGCGCGTTGTCAAGAGCTTGCAGGCCAAACGAGCCGAAGCACGCGGCGGAATCAGAAATCTTCCACGGCCGGGGCTGACTCCGGCGCAGGTGTCACGTCTTCCTCGTCTTCTTCCATTGGAGCCACCACTTCGAGCAAACTTGGCGATTCTGTCCTGTCTGAACGAACCGGCTCCAAATACGCAGCACCGGATGACTCCGGCAATTTCTTGAGAAGATTCAGTAAGTTTTACTACATGAGATACTCATCACCACTCACACTTCATATCTCAACACAAACTAACAATCAAATTAGTACATGGATTAGGTACTCGTTCAATCGCACAAAAAATCAACTAACATGACCACTTATTGTAGCTCAATTGTATATTTAACGTTATTGTTAAATACACTCAAGACTTGAGGCAGACCAAAGCGTTATTCATCTTAAAATTATTATTTACATTTTTATAGTGCTAAGCATATGAACATATTTTACTAGTAAAAGGCTGATATTTGACACGTTGTAACTATATATGTAGACATGGGCGTTCACAACTTACACAATGTTTTTAATTATTCAAACCAATATTAATTTCAATATTTATAAAAATATTTAATTTGGCTAATACTTTTCTTACTACATAATAACAATGCGGCATGTACATGAATACTTATACTTTAATATAATTATTATATAGTATTATTTTTTATTGTTAATATTATTCATTATTGTGTGTACATACTCGAAGAGAAATGAGCATTACAAATTACATTACAAAATACAATTGTTTACATACATTTAATTTTTCCTTTGAATGAAATTTTCTTCGTGTATTTATACTAAACGACGAAATAGACACATACAATGTTCGTTCATTAATTGGTAATAGCAGTCATCTGGGTTTTCAGTGATAATATTGATCACTAACGCTTGCTTGTCACAAATTCCTGGTTTAATTGTGTGCATCGTACTTTTTTACATTTTTTAAATTTTATTGGTAATGACGTGTCCTTCTTCGCGTAATTCTTGACATGCGTGAATCGCGAGGCAGCATTTTTTCAACGTCATAGTTTCTTTCACGTTACTGTTGAAAAATTATTTTTAAAAAATTACGCTGATCGCACAAGCGTAATTTTAAGCCGAGAGCTGATGTTTGTCATTTAATTGTAATTATTAAATGAATATTCATATAATTTTTATGTGTATAGAACAGCATGCTTTAGAAGTTAAATTATCACATGGGGTTTGTCTGATTATATTCGACGATTCATTCATCCGTTATTTGTTGGTAATAATGAAATACGGGAAAAAACGATTTAATGTGGTTTTGCGTGAATGAGAGTATGGACTCGATGTATTTTTGGATAATGAAACTGCAGAAAGTACCGATTAATCCAAACAGCCTTTAAATTAAAACACTTATAAATCTGGAACCAAGGCTTTGGTGCAATCGATTTTTTATATCAGCTGCAGCGTACAGTTGACTTATTTTATAGTATCTCAACTGACTCTCTGTGGCTTTTCAGCTCTTGATCGTCACCATCGTCAACAGCAACGCGTGAATTATCTTGACATTGAAACGGGAATTCGATCAATTGGTGGGTTTAACATCAAATTGTAACACACGATTCGTTAGATTGTCCTCGTTTGTTCAAAATAATTACATATCTATGAATGTCATTCTTTGGTTTCATTACTTGATAGTCACAACGTTATGATACTAGCGAAACGTCTATACGTCGATGTTAGTTCTTATTATGAGCGTAACTTTTGTCACACGTTCAGAATTATTAAGATTAAATTTTTTGAATTTATAAACTTTTCTATTTTATAATCCTTTTTTCATTTTTAAAAGCAGTTTTTGAACATTTTTATGCAGCAAATGATAAATTATTTTTGTTATTGTGTAGTATTCTTAACCCTTCTACTTAACTTATAAAAGTTGAAATTATAACTATTTATGATGTATAAGTGTATAAACAATAGATTATAGAAATCATCACGAGGCCCAGGATGCTCGTAGATATATTTTTTTGTGTATGAAAATCTGTATATTTCAACGTATTAAACGAGCGTATTTATAAACCCAGTGTGGTTAAGGAAATACAAATGACTGATCGTTAGTTTTATTTCGTCTTAAACTCAACTATAATAATAAAAGAAGTATAAAAAAGTCGTTCCCACACAAATACCAATTATAAGATGCTTACAATAATAGTTATCGTTATTGAATTTCCAGTTTTATTCCTCCATCCAATGAAATGGGGTATGCAAGGTATCTTGACGTGGTTTTGGGTTTGTGGAAAATGTCTAAAGCGTTCGTATTATTAATTTATCGTTTTTCATTAATCTGGTTACGTTGTTACATAGTTGCTAATTTTTACATTGCTGCTATATTCTAGAATACATGTAGAACAATTTGAATAATTAATACCCCTTTTTTAATATTTGCTAATAATTTGATGCTTCTGGAAGTATACTTTTATAACATGTTTCACAGGTTATTTTTTTATTAGTTTTTCAGAAAAAATTCAATAATTTGATTTTAAAGCTTATAGATCAATTTATAAGATCCAGACTCACTGAAAATGTAATATGCTCGTTTAAAACGTACTAAGAAGTTTCGTTCATGTTGTTTTCTTTTTTTATAATTTTTTTTTACGCGCAAACTCATTTTTCGTGCAACCGCACATTGGAATAATTTAAGTAATGAATGATACATTCATCGTAAAAGATGAAAGTTACTTTGTATGGAAGAAGTGCTTTGATCATTTATATCACTGCGGGGCGTAAGTTCACATTTATGACACGCTTTTCGGTGGCATAAGTCGCCCATTCTGGAACCGCGTCGCTCCTACCACACGCACTGCGTTCGTGTGCTGACCTCACTCCGCACTACCAGAAACTGCGACTCATGACTCGAAAAAGGGGGCATAATTATGAACTTGTCACAGTGCTATAATAGTAATTTACGATTATTACCATACATACCATACCGATAACACACTTTTTGGCACGATGCATTTTAGGGCTCAAGCGAATCGAGGGTCCTAATAGCTGGGCCGAAAAGTGTCCCCATGGCACGAGTATTGTACATAATTGTATAGTATGAGCTAGGTTCACGTTTACGGCCCCTTTTCCGATGCATAAGTCGCACTTTTTGGTGACGCGAATTGAGGCTAGCGCATTAGCGTATGCGATGTGATGCGAACGCGGTGCCAGAATGTGCAACTTATGCCACAGAAAAGCGTGCTATAAATGTGAATTTATGCCACGCAGTGCTATGAAGTACTATTATGTGATTTAGTGCATCACAATATAAATTATTTTTAATTCATGAGTGTTGAAATCAATTTATTTTCAAAAATAAGTGAGAGAATCGTATTTATTCTTCAAGTAACATGATCAATTTTGTCTGCAGCAAAACATATCGATTAGTATTAAAACAAGTTTTGTTGAAAAGTATTTTTAAATATAGTATTTTTTTAATCTCTTATCAAGGCTTTAAAAGCTGAACCGATAAAATAACAGTTATTTAAAAATATTTAAAATAGCGAATGACTAAAAGTCATTATTAAAGGGAGGCTTTCATCTAGCGCCTCAAAAATTACGTGTTTTTCGTGATTTTTTTTTCGTAGAAGGAAGTGAATACTGCAGTCAAGTTTTTTGGTACTTATAAAGTATGTATTTAACTATATTTACAAATTTTTTCAGACCAAAATATCGAATTATGTATGCCCTAGCAGCGTTTGATGGGAGTCGTGTTAAAAAAAGATACCTCAACGGGCGGCAAGCTAGCGCCTTCAGTTTTTGCCCGAATTCAAAATTTCGAAGTTCCTCTTAAACTAGATGACATTTGCTGGAGGTTGAACCTAAATAATTGCAAAAAAAATTTTTTTTTGCCCTTTTTTGGCTCTTTTAAGGGCTCTAAAAAATAATAATAATGAAAAAATTTTAAATTTTTTAGGTTCAACCTCCAGACAATTTAATTAGCTTTAAAATAAAAAAAAAGCGTATCTCTAAGTGCAATACTTTTTGAGATATCTTGCCACCCGTTTCAGAAAACATGGTCTTGAGAAAAACGCGTTTACAGTTTTAGAAAGCGAATTTACATACATACATACTTCGTTCACTCGTAAAAAAACATCTCCGGTTTTTTGCCTATAATTTTTTAACCAAATCGATTTTGGTGAAAAGGGTTTTGGAAGTGTATTCTACGGAACATCTGCTAACTAAGTAAGCAAAAAAAAAAATCGATTTTTGATCGAGTCTCATGAGAGCCTCCCCTTAATGAGGCTCGAAAATGGCATATATTGACTAATTAATGATATATCGTCGCCCCAGCGCAGGCAGGTATCGCTTTCAATTCTGCTGCGTAAAGGGTACTTACTCAAAACACTTGAATCTTTTTGGCGTGTGATTCTAATAATGCGCCTGTCTTATTTTACATCCTTAATTTCTTATATAAATCTATATTTACATCTACAGATTTTTGGTAAAGAAAAAATGCTGTACTAATACCTACAACGATCAATATTGATTTATTGAATTTTTGTTGAATATTTATTTCTCCTTCTGGTCTCGTCAATAGCGTTTCAAACTCACAAATATACAGACAATATCTGATGAACTGTTGTTTGTATTTTATCAACTGCAGAGGTCATTATAAGGTTTGAAAATAGGAAGTTAGTTATAAAGAGTAAGGGATTTTATCAGGAAGAATCGATCGTTTCGAATAATAATATACCAAGATGAATTTAGTCGGACAGACTTACGATCTAAGCATTGATTAGATTATTTTCATGCGGTCATCACTTATTACGATACTTAGATCATTTGTATTTACTTGATACAACGAAAAATAAAAAAAAGGTTTTCGGCGTCGTATTCGCTCGCCAATAAAATTATAAGTACATAAAATACTAGTAATAAAAAGCTGTATGAGGTGAAGTTATTTCCATTTAAAAATGGTATAGAATAATTATGAGAGTAAGTGCATCTGAAAACATCACATGAGTTATTAGGTTTAAAACGTATTGTCGTATGCATTGTCACATTTCAAAAACTGTCCTAGTTCCCAATAAATAAAAATAGGTCGTAGGAAAGGAAGAGCAAGCAAAGCAATGTAGCGTTTGCTATCAACATTGAGTAAAGATGCAATTGAATCTAAACCGTGGTGATTTTAAAGCGTGACGCGAATAGGTATTGAGGGACACTAAAGATGTATGAAAGATTTGCCTGGTTTATAGATGAACGGGCCGTGTGTTTCACCGCCGACAGCTGGGCGAAGCAGCAACAGTGGCGGCGGCGGCTGTGTCGAATCGTTGGCCACTGGGGGCAGCTCAGAAGGCTCAGAAATGGTTGAAGGCAGCGGTAGCAACACCGCTGGAGAAGACTGCCCGGCGGCTAGTGCCGTCGAGCGCGACAGCAATACCGATCAAGCGTGCGTGTCTGAACCTCAGAAAAGCCCGCACGAGCACTCCCAACGAAGTTCTCTTTTTCGGAGATCGGACACGTCGACGAGCGCTGCAAGCGGATCTCGCTACGCTTCCGGGCATGCTGGAGCTTCCGGTAATGCCACTGGGGTTCGCGCCCAAGGTATTAGAAAGTTGCAGAAGTGCTTAAGCACCTCCGTCAGCCACTACGAGGGTGGTGGCAGCGAAAGCGGCTCCTCTTCCGGAGGCTTTGCAACGAGCTTTCCATTCCATGCTCAGCGCAGCGTTGACGTTCGCGGCTACACGGCTACTGCCTACTCCCAGGCTTCTCTGACTACTTCTCCATATATTCTCACCAACACCAGACAGTATAGCAGCTTCGGTAGTATTATAAATAAAAAACCTGCCTATATATTAGCTCCAACGATCGTTACGTTATTGCATACCTACATATATTATATAAATATGCATACCTCGAATTCTACAACTATACTACTATCTTCACTTCTTTATTTATAAATTTATAAAAGCTGTTAATACGGTTAATTTAATATAAATCACGCGCAACTGTTATCATAATAATTGGTGTAATCAATACTCTTCACTATATATGAGCTAGTTCACTCTATTATAACTACTATTCACAACTATTGTTATATTATCCTATTGCTATTGTGGTCTTCTATTTACATCACTTTATCATTAACTATACTCTTATAAAAATAATATAATTTAATGATATCATTTCATATAACTTTTACAACCATATTATGATTTTGGTAATAAAAAAATACCCTCACTGAAAATATGTTTCATGTCTATCATTACTTTTGGGCAATTTAACGTCTCTTTTCAATGCACATTTTTAGTCATGAAAGTTGAGTCTTTTCGCAATAATTGACTAATGGCTTTACATATAATTAACTTTAATTAATTTATTGTTGAATTAAAATTATTTGCTCCTACGACTTGAGACAAGTCAAATCGACAATTAGTACCGTATATAATGTATGTTTATGGAATAATAACTCGTTTTATCACAACGTGTTGAAACTTTAATTTCACTACATCAGTCTGATGAAAAAATGATATTGTACAAGAGAACATTTAATAAAAATATCAGTCAAGCCGTTAGAGAGTACAAACTTGGTTTCAAGTTTATTTTCTGGTACATCACCACGGTTCAAAAGTTTTTTCGTATATCTGACATACGATGAACACATTGTTTGATATGCCACGGATGACTCGGAATTTCGATTGAATTTTTGCGATCGACTTTTTAAAGAAAAAAAATGTCTAACAGTTTTAATTTTTCAATCTTAAAAAGAATTTTCCAAAGTAATCTGAACATATTTATCACTTGCTACTATCCATAGCACTATAAAATTGAAAATATAATCAAGTATGATCCAAACTTTCATCTCTAAAATATTCTCAGAGTTTTCAGAAGAAGCTTAGAATGTCAACTGCTACCTCCTAAAGTTTTTTAATGTTTAATTGAATTTTTCATTTACAGGAAAAATTCACCTGAGTGTAGCGAATTCTAAACATTCTATCGGTATTCTGAGACATTTGTGCCGTATCAAACAATTTCTTCATCATGTCAGATATACGAAAAAAATGTTGAGCAGAGTAATCAGAACCGGTCATAAGTGTATATTAGACCGGTTGTTCCAAATTGTTCCGATCTTCGTTCCGTACGTTGATTCTGGTTCCTAAGGCGTGAAAATTAAGAAAAATACGTATATGAGTCCAACAAACAATAGTTAACACGTGCCGCAACTCTAAAAGCCGAAACTTTTTGGAGACTTTTTTATTAAAAGTTCTCAAACAATTCTGGAAATATTTTTTTCGTGTTCTTTTCAATCGATCTCGGTTCTTTGAGTTGTGGCACGTGTTAACTATCACTTTTTGAACTCATATACGTGTTTTTCTCAGTTTCTACACCCTAGGAACCAGAATTAACATCTGGAGCGAAGATCGGAACAACTTGAGAAATAACAACCGGTGTATATTGATTAATTCGTTTCGCCTCTGCGGACAACTTGTCGGTGTAGTAAGGTCACACGCGACAATTTCAAAGAATTTAGAATTCAGAATTATCCCACAATTTTTGTTACATTTTGCATCAAAAGTTGACCCTCCTACACTAAAAAACTGTTTTACCCACAAACAGATTGAATTGAACTTTAGTGTATAATATATAATGTATATTATACGTAGCCAAATATACACATTTGTCACGTAACGTATTACAAACGCTTAACTAGTTCTCATTTCTGAACATTTTAAAGGAAAATTTGACCAACTGCAGCTAAAATTTGAACTCATGCCTATCAATTCAATTTTGCGGTAACTTTTCTTGAAAAACAACAAGCAGTTGAATAAACTTTAGAAATGATAAGTATCTTTAATATGTATTCAACATTAGACAGAGAAGAGGTACCAAAGTCAAACTAAGATGATTTCTTTTTAACAAATTTTTTGATATTTTCGCTGAATATTTTTTCAAAAACCACGTAGCTCTCTAGTAAAGCTTCATAAGAAAATCTCAAAAAACCATAGTTTATAGCTTTTTTAAGAGTGAAAGATTATACAGAAACCTTAATTATCTATAATTGAAGTGTTCAATTTAATCAAGCTAGTTAATTTATTTTAAGCATGATTGTTACTTGTTCTATCTCGTGACTATTTTGTACCCAACAAATCAAAAAATGTGTTGAAAAATATTAAGTTTTAATCTTGTTTTAGTATTCTTTGAAATGCTGGATCTTATCATTTAAGAAAAATGAAGGCAAAAAATGAGTAAATTATAAAAACTTTAATCTCCTATTCTGCGTGCGTCCTTGTATGTTTAAATAAAAATTATTATCATATAAAGGTTATGTTAATAAAATATATTGATAAAAATTAAGACTATTAAAAATATACACACAAAAGTATCACCTTAGGTTTTACGATACAAGTAACATATTTTTAATCGTATGTATAATAATTTTCATTAGAAACTATAAATTTATGCTTTTTATAATTTGTATGTTACCATGAATCTTTTAGAATTCTATAACAGTAATTTACCATACAAGTGCCATACGTAACAATTTATAGCACATTATGGTTTGGGAGCTGAGCGCAGCGAGGGACCTAATAGCTGGGCCGAAAAGTGTCCCCCATGTCCCGAGTATCATTCGCCATTTTATAGTACTGTGCTAAGTTCACATTTATGCCTCCTTTTCCGAGTCATAAGTCGCCATTTCTAGTAACGCAAAGTGAGGTTAACGCATGAACCATGCACTGCTGTAATAGTAATATACGATAGAAAAGCTATGAGTAACATTTTTTGTCATGACGTAGTGTAGGGCCCGAGCGCAGCGAGTCCTATGAGCGAGACCGAAAAGTGTCCCCATGGCACGAGTAACATACGTAATTTTATAGTACTGAGCTAAGTTCATGTTTACGGCCCCTTTTCCGATGCATAAGTCGCACTTTTTGGTGACGCGAATTGAGGTTAGCGCATGAGCGTATGCGAGTTCGATGTGGACCAGAATGTGCAACTTATGCCACAGAAAAGCGTGCTATAAATGTGAATTTATGACACACAGTTTCTCGCATACGCTCGTGCGATAACCTCACTTCGCGTCGCCAATAAGTGCGACTTATGCATCGGAAAAGGAGGCATAATAGTAATTTTTCGATACAAGTGCCATAAGTAAAACTTTTTGGCACGGCCTAGTTTAGGGCCCGAGCGCAGCGAGGGTCCTAATAGCTGGGCCGAAAAATGTCCCCTATGGCCCGAGTATTGAACAACATTTTATAGCACTGCGTTGCTAAAGTTCACGTTTAAGGTACGCTTTGCCATGACTTAAGCTGCTCATTACTGCACCGCGGCGCACCTATCGCCACTAACCTCACATCGCGACGCTATTATGAGCCCTTATATCTCGCCGAAGGGGGCCTAAACGTGAATTTAGCACAGTGCTATAAAAAAACGTAAGATACTTATGACTCAAGTAGCCCATTCTTAACATGGCACTAGCACCCTCGCTTCTTTCGGGTACTAACCTTGCCGTGCAATAAATCACAAGTATCATAATATACTATTATAGTACTGTGCCAAGTTCACATTTATGCCCCCTTTTCCGATGCATAAGTCGCACTTTCTGGTACCGCAAAGTGAGGTTAGCGCACGAGCGTGTGCGATCGTGTGATGCGAACGCCGCGGTGCCAGAATGTGCGATTTAAGCCACCGAAAAGCGTGCCATAGATGTGAACTTATGCCACCCTGTGCTATAAATGTGATTTTAGCACAGTACCATAAAATGTCGTACGATACTCGTGTCATGGGGACACTTTGCGGCTCAACTATTAGGAAACTGTGCCGTGCCAAAAAGTGTTACTTATAGCACTTGTATCATAAATTACTATATGATAGATCAGAATAGAACTATTTTAACTAGTATGTGGATTAAAAGTGAAAAGCGTAAACAGAAATAATAAAAATATATAAAAATAATCTAGTAAGATTAATTGCAGGATTCTCCCGCGTGTACTCGCTCTTAAGCTCATTTTTGAAGACTCATTTTATTAAAAGATAAGGTTTTTTCTATCTACCCTTCCATCTATATGAGTAATCTTTTTATTCGAAGTTATCATACATTTCCGTCATTAGATCACCATGTGGAGTTGTGTATATTCTATTGGTAGTGGAAGTATTAGAAACCAGGTAGAAAAAACACATCCGCTATTGTGTTCTGTAATAAACTGTGCACCCCTTTCTACTCAACTAAAGCCACCTTCTCAAGAGATTTTCTGATTTTCTTCTGATTCAAATTGCACATTGATGAGGACCACTTTTTGTCTCTTTTAGCAACTTCTTATATCTGCTTACACTGCCTCAAACAAACTGCTTTGATTTTTGATTCATTTGCAAACCGTTTCAGAGTTGTATTTTATCGTAATTCCAAACTGTTGTGATTATAAGTCAACTCATAAGTATAGATTTGAAAATAATTTTGAAGACATCTCGTTTCGTTCTACTCGTTTTATAAGAATCGATTGAGCTTCTCGGTAGTCTTTTTCGCAGCCATTTGTTTAATATTACAAGTTCATCAAAAATCTTCTAATATTTATTTTATTGCATAGGCCAAGTTTTCAGGCTTTACTAATGTAACTAGAATAACGACAATTTAATTATTTTCAAAATTATCACGCGATGTTGTATGGTACTGGGTATTTATTAATTGGCAATTAAATAAATGTTACGTCATTGCTAGCAAACGTACTGCATAGGATCATTAGAAGCTCATTCAATTAGTACACTTATTACGCACGTAACACACACATACGTATGCGTGTACTCACACTGTACTTTGAGCACAAGTGTGTGTAAAACAAATGCGTATGTATGCATAAGTATATGCTAGTGTGTAAATTTGCATAATATAAGTAAAATAATATATATGTGAATCAAAAACCGTGATGACTATTCTTTAGTGTGAAAAAACCTCGATGCGGATAAACATTAAAAATTATAATTCTTGAAATGTTTGTTGTAAATGTTATTGGACTACTGTTGTATATTGTTTATGCTACTGTAATATTTTTTTATTAATAAAATATAAACGATTGTTCACATAAATTTCTTAAAACACATTTCAAATATTTATTTTTTATCGGTCATATGTGTTGTTAAAGTTGTTGCTACTATTTTAGTTAAAATGTTACGACTAAAAACTTCAGTAAAGTGTACTTTTCAAAAAATTACATCTCAAATTTCTCTCATTGCATGTTCTATATTGTAGAAATATTTTCATCGCTCAAAAACCATTCATTCAACTTTCAAGTTTCGTAAAATAATTGATAAATTTATTTCCAAATGCTGGCCGAATAGACAAAATCGACAGTTCATTTCAACGATCACGTAGTTCGAGTATGTCCTCACTTGAAAACATTGCCACTGAAACCGTCAGCTGCCTTACTTTCGCCGATTCCTATACGAAAAAGAGCGGTAAGTTTTGTGCTTCGTTATTACGTTCATTTTTATCAACAGGTTTACATTTAATTTTCTTACGTACAGATTCCAATGCCTTACCGACTTTATGGGTTGGCACTTCTTCAGGTTTCGTACAAACTATTGTATTTAACACACCTGCCTCTGGTGACAGAAACTCTCAGCCTGTGATTATTTCTAGTTGTAGTAAGTACTTGTTCAATTCATTTTAAAAATGATCAATTAACATATGTATTATTTAATATTATGATTGATATATTTTATTTGCAGATGCTTCTTCATTTAAACTGAAAGGATGTATGTTAACGATATCTTTTTTGGACTGCAATGGAGCCCTTATACCATATTCTTACGAATCTTGGAAAGATGAAAACAGCGATGCTAAAGATCGCAGTACGTTTTAATCATTCAATTTATATAACATTACTTGTACAGTTAATTAATTACAATATTTATGAGAAGCTCCAATACTTTTCGCACTTTTTTGAAAATCGGATTCATGGATTTCCTTCAAATTTGAGTATGAAAAAGAGAAGGGAATTTCATGTTCTATTACGTCTTTTGTTTTTTTTTTCATGGTGATTTGAAGGACGTTATAGTTCGAAAATAAACTCTTTGACTGAGCTTAATATTAGGTTAAATTTAGGCGTCATTTACAAACTATGACGTCCTTCAAATCACAATGAAAAAAAAAACAAAAGACGTAATTGAACATGAAATTCTCCGCTCTTTTCGAATCTGAAATAAAAAGGGGGTCACCATGTTAAAAATCGATTTTGGCTTAGAGGTTATGTTCAAGTGAAAGGTCACCATTGGATTGCTCGTTGAAAAATATGTCGGATATGAGGTTTTTAATTTTTGTTTAAGCTCACTCCATGAGATTTTCAGGGGTCTCTTTATTTATTTCTAAGATTGGCTTTTCTCATCCCGATAACTTTGGTTCCCGAGCACCAAATGAGTTCGTTGACGGCTCAAATTAAAGGTGTTGACCTCTTCTTTGAAAAAATGACTCTTACTAAAATTTATTAATCCCTCGCTCCTTTGAATGTTAATGAAGCTGAGTATTTTAGCTATTTCAGATGTGAAAATTCGATATTTCAATTAATAAAAAAACATCAATTTTGCTTGAAACCAAAAAAATTACCTACAGACTTTTTTGAAAATTTTAAAAACTATCTCTCAAAAAATTTTGGTGACATTTCGAGTTTTGAGGAAAATATTTGGACACTTCAAAAATGTGTAAAATCGTGATTTTCGTGATAATAGCTGAACTAGATTGGCTCTATACGGAGCTTAAATGATAGGCTTTTAATTTTGAGGCTCACATTTTAAAGGTCTTAAATAGACCTTTAAAATGAGCTATTACAAAAAAATTTTTAAGCATATTTACGATTTATACGGCTATTGGAAAAGTGGCAGATTTTACCAATTTTACCTTCCACGAGAATGGTTCTCAGAAACGCATGCTAATAGCTAGGGGGTGGAAATTTTTTTTGAAAAAAAGTTGAAATTTCAACGAAAAAAATGAGACCAATCGGACTCAAAACGGTTCGCGGGGCCATTATCGACGAGCACGTCAAAACAGAGCAAAATAGGCCATTTTTTCGATGTTTGAATAGCCCAACAGAGGGCCCATGTGCACTTTGAGGTCCAAAAATTTTTTTGAGAAATTGTTTTTCTATGTTTTCAAACATACTCAAATTCGAAGGAAATCCATGAATCCAATTTTCAAAAAAGTGTGAAAAGTATTGGAGCTGCTCTTATATAAAGTATTTGCTCGTCAAAAAAGTTAACTGAAGATTAAATAAAATTTACAGAAAACCAGGGAAAACTTTCGAGTACAAGAATGTCACCTTCTATTAATTCTCAAGGTTCAGGAACTGATGGATATGAGGATAGGCAATTCGTTGTGCTAACATCTGAAAAACAAGCTAGAGTCGTAGCTCTTCCATCTCAAAACTGTGTCTACAAACAACAATTGGCTGACAGTAATACCGTAATTAAGGCGGAAATTACATCTCTTAAAGGTACCGTATCTTACTGAATTCTCTTTTCTTGATCATCCGTAATAATTAAGAACCGAGTCTAAAGAAAATTTATTTTATTTTTCAGATAGTGTTTGTTTAGTTTGTTATGCCTCAAATGGTCACATTTGCACGTATAGTTTACCGAGTTTGAGGCCATTAATAGATGTCGATTTGGTCCCAGTATCCGATTTGAGGTAAGAATAAAAAAAAAACAGTTTTTTAAGTACACTTGTGATTTAAAAATAAGTGTTTTGATGAATTTTATCTATACAGATACTATGTATTATCTGATGTACACAGTATTTAGCTATTTAATGGCACTCAATTTTTATTGCAGCTCATTAATGCTTTACTTTTACTTAAATCAGCTTTGAATAACTAAATTCGATTAAATTTTAATTAAATGATTAATACATGAAAAACTACATTTATGTTACCACATTTTTAATATATTTAATATACACACTTTTCGTGCAGATATCAAAATTAATGGTTATAAAATGAGAAAACATAAAAAAAATATTAGTCTCGTAATTTTTTTGTAAAAGAGTCCGAATGTTAACAATGGGCCGCGTATGCAATTCAGAAGGCAACCGAGTATTTATATTTATTTTTTGGTATGCAGAATCGATTTTTTTCTAGATTAGCAAGCGATTTTTGGTACCAATATTACTTTAACCCTTTAACGCCCAGACGGACAAAACTTTTTTCTCTATTGTAGTCTGCAATTAAATCATCTTATCGGAGCGAAAAAAATTCTTAAGTACCCATTTTCTATGTAAAATTTGATGTAATTTTTGAATATGAGTTTATAATTAACCTGATAAATATTGAAAAAGTTATAATCAATTTACTGCGAAAAAACACGATTTTTGAATCCTGAAAAAAAACTTCGATTCAATTTTTTTTTATGAAAGAGACTTAAACTGTGGCCAATAATACCCAAAATTGTGGAATAAGATATAATACATAGAAAATGGGTACTCAAGAATTATTTTCGTTCTGTTAGATGACTTAATTGCAAACTACAATAGAGAAAAAAGTTCGGTCCGTCTGGGCGTTAACGGGTTAAGGCGATGCCACCGCAAGGATTTTTTATACTAATCGAGCTCTGAAAATGTGTGATTGTATAAGTCTAAACGTAGACCGATTTTCAAAAAACAGCTCTGTAAAGCCCTCTGTGTTATTACTGAGAATAACTGTACCAAATTTCATTCCATTTCATTCAGTAGTTTTTCCGGAAAACAGGATCAAAATTTTACACTAAATCAAAACAGGATTAAAAATTTCGATCCTGTTTCCCGGAAAAACAAATGAATTAAATGGGATGAAATTCGGTACAGTTATTCTCAGAAACAACTCAGTAATAGAGCGGCATCGACTTAAGGGGACACACCAGAGTTAAAACCTGAAATGATTAGGTGTAGAATAATGCATCAATCAAGTTTCAACAATATTGAAATTATCAATGTTTTTTTGCTTCATTTTGAATGCAAAAAACCATTATGGACTCGTAGCATATTAATATATAGGTTGAGACCACTAAAATAAGTTTTTCAGTTTCGAAAAATACTTACCGCAGGATTGTAAAGAGAGTTTTTAAGGTAGTTGGATGATCATCATAACAATAGTATACATTTGAGTAATCTCGGTATGCGCAGCTGGCTCATGCGCAAGTTCGAAGCGGGTTAGAAGGCAAACATAAGCCAAAATACCACGATTTTATACTTTAATCGTTGAATATTTCTTTAGAAAGCATGATGACCTATATTTTTTAATGCACTAATCGAAGGGTGATGACTTAGTTTTTCTAATGGATAGTTTTTTATTTCCCTTGTAACATAATTGAGCAAGTTAAAGTCATTTCATGCTCAAATTTCGACAGCCTCCCATAGTAGCCGTGTTAAAATATCAATTTTCGGGTTGAAAATCCGGGAAAATTAGCATGATGACCTGGGCTGCAATTTTAAGGGTTAATCGGGGATGACTTAACGAACATCCACCCAAAGTTTCAGCCCGATTACAACACATTCAATTTTTCATCCAACCACCTTAACCAATTTTTATGGTTGAATAATTGTCCTTTCGAATAATATTCGTCTAAAGCGTGATAAATGTGTTAAACTATGTAATAAACTTATTTCAATTATATTATATGTATTACACACACAAAACAGTTGTATATATTTTTATATTACAAACACATTTAATGTAGCTATGTACTCATATAGACTACGCAACAGAATTGTCGCAACAACAATTTTCATTGAAATTTCGTCAATTTTCAAATTCTTTTATCTTCCTTAATTTTTGATCGTATTGAGACGATTTGACGACACACGCCCTAAGTTCTAGCAAAGAGACTTGACTTTTTTTAGAGATGAAATCACATTGAATCTCGTGGTATGTTTTTTGGGGGATAACCAGGCCAAATTCAGAGATATTTTAATACAAAAGTTGGAACTTTTTGTGCTCTTGTAGCGGAAGTCACCAATTCGATTTTCGAAGCATAATTTTCAACAAAAAATGGAAAGTTCCACATAGAAGGTTTGAAGAGGAAGTTTTCATCTTTCCCATGGTACCTTCGAAGACATAAGTAATCTGCAGAAAAATCGAGATTTTCAGGCTGCGCAGTGCGTACTGCGCATACTAGCTTCAACTTGACTAGTTAGGTAGGTGCGGAAGCCCCCTTAAGGAGGTTCCCTGGGGTAACATGGCTTAAATTAGCTGGCTTGTCGTCTGCTAACCCTAAAACGAGCCAATAAAGTCGTGTTTTCGCGTCTTTTATTAAAAAAATATTGAAAGAACGGCTGGCTACCTCTACTTTGAGAGACGGTTTTGGGAAGATGAGAGTTTTTCTCTACAATTTGTATATAATTTTATTCCCACGGACCCTTTGATTTCTTTTCAAAAATTGTAAATGTATTCTCATATAACCTCATGATTTTCGAAACTTTCATCGCTTTTCTCTCAAGATTTTGCCTGGCTTGGGCATATAAAAGTTATATCATTGGATTCGGAAGTTCAAAATTTATCTATATTGATATATGTACTTCTTGCACACTTTGCAAGGGAACCTCCTTAAATGAAAAAAAATGGGTCGTTTAAACGTGTACAATGTACACAGTACATTACATGTACGTGTACAGTGTACACCGTGTATATGTAAATGAACTACAGTCATTTGTTCATTCAAACTAAAGACAACTTCTTTTCGACGAGTAATGTAAAAAATAAAAAATAAAAATAAAATAAGAGTTGTCTACGATTTTTTTGCGTCAGTCCGTTTTGAAGTATGCAAAATGCCTCGTTTGAAAAACCATTTTTTGGCCTTCACTGAGAATCGGTCATGTAATTGAGTACGTACAGATTGTAGATATATTAATTGTATTATTTAAATATAAAAATACAACTTTTTTGTGTATGTAAATATACACAATAATATATATTATAATATCTATTGAAATAGTCCTATTATCTAGCAGTGCCCGTAATTGTTCAGTGCGTATTGTTTTATACGATCCTGGATTTTTTGAAGTACTGTCGCGTAAAATTTAAAGTAGGTTCGAACGTTCGTAAGTTCGTTTCAACTCAATCGCAAAATTGGACACACGAAGTTTTGGTCATTTAAAACAATATTTGTGCCGAGAATCGCTTATAAAATAGAAAAGTCAATACTGTACGCCAAAAAATAACAAAAGCACTAAGGTATCTTTTGAACCTCGAATGACATGCTTGACCTGTAGCCAACTTTCGGACTGAATTGCTTCTTTACTTTTGTAATCCTACGCAAATGAATGTTAGCTAACTTATTATATCAATTTGTTTTATATAGTAGTTATTTTAAATCACTACTTGAGCACCTAAGTAACATGAAATCATCACAGTTCATTACAAGCATTTCAATTAAATAATCTTTGCATTCTAAAATTATGCATGACTATTTAATTAAAAAAAATTATTAGATTGATCTACTCAAAAAATAATGATTTTCAATTAAAATTGCACTCGAAATGTATAAGTTATTTTTCAAACTTTCAAAAAAAATGTCCATCTTATAATATAAATTAACCATCAATTGAAAAAGCTTCATTAACTGCATTTGTTCATTTGTAAAATATCTTGAAGAGGTTTTATTGGATCAAATGAATTTCAAGATTTAGTATGGAACTGAAAATATTCATCTCTCCAACAAAAATCATTTTAAACAACCAACAAATATCTTTTATAGGAAAGCTCGAGGCATGAATAAGTAGATGTTTTTTTTCTTTTAATATATCGCACTATTGGCACGGCTCTCTTTTTCTGCGACTCAGAAATTACAATACTTCATATCAAATAAACTCTCATCTACTATTGAAATTATTAAAAATAACAAGCGTCATCAGTTTCACGATTACAGTTTCCATTATACATTTTTGAAAGCCGTAAATTATCAAAACGTTTGAAGTATATAATTGTAGAAAAGTTGAACTAAATTCAGTTATGTAGAGTTGAGTTATCGTAAAAAATAATTTAACATCTAACATATTTCATGATTGAAAAATCGTATACAACTACGACCAGACTCGAAAATGTAAAAATATACGATCAAAGGAAAACCCGTTGCAATAGTCAATTTGGAATCCATATCAGCTTTCTCGATTTTTGGCCGCGATAGCAATGTGACCTTACAGAAAGTTATATTAAATGTATTTAAAGTAGTGACTTCGAGTCATTGTTTTTATTAACTATCTCCTTTCTCTATAATCTCCAACAGTTTTCAGACAACTAAACACGGAATAGTAGACCCTATGTTGTCCATATGGGGTCATCAACTCTTTGTAAATGGCAATACGGATCAGTAAGTCGTCTATTAAGAATTCATTAACTTATATAATACATTTATATATATAATAAGTATAAACTTATTGTTACACGTATATGAATAATTTTTAGAAAAAAGAGTATGAATCACAGTAGCTAAAACATTTCACCACGTCTGTTCAACCCGCCAAATCATCGACTGTTAACCCTAAAATCAAAATTTTTCTCATTCCATCTTACTTATATCATCATATACAGTCACTTAAATATTTATTTCTACGTTTTATTGAACACTTTTCTGTTGCACAAAATTTTTTGCTGTCTGCGTGAGCTTTTTATTTCTTATCCAAAATAAATTTAAAATATCTATTACGCGGAAAGATGACCTATTGAAAATTGTGATATGTGCTGAGAAAAGTTGTTGAGTCAAACTATAGTGATTTTTTGTTGTAAAGTATAGAAATTTATAATACTCTTTAGGACAAAAATTGTTACATTTTGTTACAGAAACCATAGCTTGATTCTTTACAACTTTTTCTTACGGACATGGTAATTTTTAAGATAGGCCTTCTCTTCATGTATACATACCTTTCTTTTTCTTTATGATAGTGATAATGAAAATCTTGAAATATATTAATGGTTTTTAAAAAATTTGAATTATACAGTTATATGAAGTTTATACCAAGGGCATTTAAAAATACGCTTCAGTCTTAGAAAAAAAAATAGATCAATGAATCCGTATACGTCATAAATATTTACAATGATTTTGCGTTTTTAGAATAGCAAGAACCTTGTGCTTCAGTAATAAGGGCCATGCATTGTATCTATCATCACCATCAGAAATCCAGAAATTTACAGTTTCCAGTGAATTTTGGTGAGATTTTATTCTTACTTATTATAATAATATTAATAATAAAAATGATAATAACACAGGCACACAAAAAAACAAAAAGTTCAGTTTCAAATACTGGACCTACTTTATTTTATTTTTTTGGGGTCGCTGAATCCGAATCCAAGACCCGTTTTTCTGGGTTCGGCGATTTTTAGGTCATTTGATGGTCCAAATAAGAAAAAATGGGGAAAAACTGAAAAGGTGTATGTTTATGCTTCTTGGAATCTCGCAGATGAGGGTGTGAAAAAGTTAACATATCACATCTGAGATATTTTTTGATGGGGAATTAA
This sequence comes from Trichogramma dendrolimi, assembly GCA_034770305.1. Lineage (NCBI taxonomy): Eukaryota > Metazoa > Arthropoda > Insecta > Hymenoptera > Trichogrammatidae > Trichogramma > Trichogramma dendrolimi. Next base: position 758,901 of record JAPMIB010000047.1, read on the forward strand.
ATGTTGACCATAGATTTGACCTTCAACACAACTTTAAAGCTGTAGCGAATCAATAATTGATTTCTTAGAGACAACTCAGATTTTTTATTGAGGATTAAAAAAGAGCAAAAAACTTTACTGAATGAGCCTTTTGTTATCTTTTCAAGGTCATTTCAAAGGTGAATCATGTATGGGTTTTTTTCGTACTTTTATAGTGTATTCTCTAAGTTTGATCTAATAAGAATAACCTTATAGGTGAGTTCGTAGAGGTCGTCTGACCTTGGATTTAAACTTTTTAATTTTCTTTTGTGCCTGTGTAATTATAATAACAATTTATTATTATTAAGGGGGTATTAAACTCTTTATTAGTTTAGCATAGTTTTGCCTTTTTTTCTTGCAAACAGGTAAAAATTCATTATCGGTGTTATACTAAATAAAAGAAGAACGTTTTTGAGTGTAATCAGTTTAACATTTTTCGAAAAATGAAAAATTAAGTAAATAGCATTAATCAACATGCTCTGTTTACACGGTGCAATCGATAACTCATGAAAGGACCATCTTAGACAAATTAAAAAATAACTTTATAGCACTGTGTGGCATAAGTTCACATTTAAGGCACGCTTTTCGGTGGCATAAGTCGCACATTATGGCACCGCTACGTTCGCATCGCACTCGCATACGCTCGTGCGCTAACTTCACTTCGCGCTACCAGAAAATGCGACTCATGACTCGGAAAAGGGGGAATAAATGTGAACTTAGCACAGTGCTATAAAATTTTGTACGATACTCGTGCCATGGGGACACTTTTCTGTCCAGCTAAACTACGCCGTGCCCAAAAAGTGTTACTTATGGCACTAGTATCGTAAAGTACTATATTTTTAAACTAAAACTATTATTGAAGTGTCAACGTCTAATTTGTTTAATTATCTTGATTTATAAACGTTTGGTGCGAGCTTGTAGTCAAAAAACGTATGTTTGTTAATCTAAAAAATTTTTAATAAAAAAAATTGCAAAGAGATAAAATATTTCGACGTCTTTTCCTAATAAAGCAATGTAAATAAAGCATGTGAAATTTTCAAAAGATCGATTCATACATTTTTGAGTCACGATGTACATCGCCTCAAAAAATTTTATCCTTATACCATATCCTCCTTTCCCGTACCTTTACATAGGTATTTATTATTTAAATTTTAATGAATAACTTTACAGTTCAGAGTTGACCGAAATGATGGGTGATCTGTTTATTGGCCAGGACATGCCAGAACCACCTAAAGAAGGTTTCTTCAAAGGTCTATTTGGAGGAGGTGCTCGTACAGTTGATCGTGAAGAGCTTTGTAAGTTTACTAACTTCATCAAAAGTATTAGTTTCTAATTTAATGCCAGTTTTTATAACATAATTTTTATAAAATAAAAGCCGATTATATGTCTCTCGTTAAATTGCATTCTCTGCTCAATCTAATCTAAACGTTACTGAAATATCACCGAGCAAACATAAATAAAAGTTAAATTTTACCATACCGAGGAACGATTCAAGTAAGGTACAGACAAAAAATTTATCGAAGGTTTGACTTACTTAAGAAGGGCACCTAACGTGAATTAGGAGAAAAATTAAGAGTTTCTCAGTAGGTAGTTACAAAAAATTGCAGTAACTTGACGGAACTGACGGAACTAGAAAAAGAATAGTATGAAAGTATGTTTTACTTTCTGAAAAATTCAAAAAAGTTATTTTAACAGGTGTCACTCCGTTAAAAGATTGGGTCTAACAATTGGTAGCTTCATAGTTTGCCAGGTCTATTAGAGTATAATTAATTTTGTAAATATTTTTCCTTTTCATCATTTCTTAATGTTGGGCTATTCCACGTCAAAGATGATGCAGTCCAAAAATGGTATTTGACCTGAACTCAAATTTTTAAAGACAATAGAAAATAATCCTTTCAATGAAGTGAGAGACCTCTACGTTACTTCCTTGTAGAACCTACGGAGCCTCGAACTTGAATATTTAAAAGTGTCTTATACCTGCACAGTTCCAGGGTAGCTCTGTTTTCGTCGTTTTAGAGTATAATCCAACCAATTAGGCTGTATCTTTGTCCCCAAATGTTTCCCCATTACGTCACCGCATGGAGAGCTGTATTTTGAGGTTAGAAAAAACATATGTTAACTTGAGTCAGATCCTTTTATACAAACATGTTTTTATTTGCAGATTTGTCCTAAATTTTAAAAAAAGAGGTATTTCTAACGCAGCAGCATATTTTTGGGTAACACCATCAGATTCTACACAGTTTCTTAACACAAAAACCTATGTTTAATATTTTTTTCAGAGCTGCCCTGGAACTATGCAGGTAAAAGACACTTTTAAATATTCAACTTCGAGGCTCCGTAGGTTCTACGAGGAAGTAACATAGAGGTCTCTCACTTCATGGAAAAGTTTATTTTTTATTGTCTTTAAAAATTTGAGTTCAGATCAAATACCATTTTTGGACTGTGTCACACTTGACGTGAAATAGCCCATTATTCATTTTATTATTCCTAAGGATCGTTGTAATTTTTTCCTTAGCATCCAATTGCTGTTCAAATCCGGGGGATATCCTCTATCCTACATGAGCGAATTCGCAGAATATGGCTGTTTTATGATTCTTTCATATCGTGTGTATTTCAATTAGTATGACCAGGTTATAAATACATGCATTGAATTTCAATTTAAAAATGGAAACCTTGTTGAAAAATTGTTTATTTAATTTTTGGATAGGCTTTTTCTTTCCCTTTCCATTACATTTTTTAAGTTCTGAAAAATGGAATTTTCACCAAGATCGATTTTTCGTTTACTTTACGTGTTAGTTTTTTTCTTCTTTTGCGTTTTCTGTCGAGTTGCGTTTTTGATCACCTGACGCAACTTTCAGAGTGTACCGATTAAGTTACAGCGCCTACGTAATGTACACTTCTTCATGAGATCAATTGTCACAAATGCAATCTCGGGCGAAGTGATCGAACAAAAAAATGTAAAATGAAAAATAAATTATGCTTAAGTAATTGTTCATGGTGAATGAATGTGAAATTTTAATCTATTTGTTTTCGAAATTATCTAAAGCAGCCACGTTTTATAGTATCACCCATATAGTTACTTTTTATATGTACCATTAGTTAATTGTTCGTAGAATTTTTGATTCTCGCCAAAACTAACGAATTTAACAATTCAATGGAATGAACCGTGAATGAGACAATTTTTGTAGAATTTTAGCTTTTTTCAAAAATTCTGTTTAGTTTTTCTCTACAGTACATTGAATTGTGCAAGCGACAATTTTATTTTTAATTTATAATATTTCTTTTCCTTAAATTCCTGTGAGTTGTTTCCCTATTTTCTATATTTTGATCATCGATGCGACAATTTTTCGAAAAATGTTCCTACTCTCATCAATTTGGCAAATATTTCTTATCGTCGTATTTTTGAAGCTGAGATTTAAATATTTTTTTCGAAATTTCTTGCTATTCATGAAATCCGAATGACATTGGTTATTGTATAAACTGACAGCAAATGCGAACACTGTTTTTGGGATACCTATTTTCCTCCATAGTCCTTGCAACTTTTCTTTTACAGTATACTTATGGAATAGTATATGAGTTAATTTTTTTATAGAATTCTTGTATTACCTTCAAAATTCTGTTGAGTTTCCATATTCAATATTTTGAGCATCGAGAAAAATGTGGAAGAAATAAATTCAATGAAATTTATCTTAAAGGACCCCTTTTAATAGCGAACAAATTTTGCGGTCTCAAAAAAAATATATTGTTTCTTATGGTACACTGGGTTAACATCGATTCTCTCTGGTCCAACAGAGTGGTGGAACGTATTTAAGCATAGGAAATTCCGGCGTTCCATCGGACAGAATCGATGTTAACCCAGTGTACTAGTACCTCTTAATGGCGATGGAAACATCTCTCAATACCGGACACCATATGTTTGATGAAAATTTGAGAAAATATGAGTAAATGTAGAGAAGTTTTAACCTTTGATTCAGCGTGAATAGCGCACGCACGCTGATAATAAAAATACCATAGAATACTGCGGCACAAACTCTACCTTTACTAAAAAAAATCAGCACAATTTACGATGGGGCCTTTTGGGTATACAATGAAACCTCCCTTTACGGACAGTACAGTGCAGTACAGGAACTGTTTTTTGAGAAATTCCTGATTTTGATTTCTAAAAAAGTACTACAATAGTTCTATATATTATATTATATATACTATAGTACTATTATAGTACTTTTTTTAGAAATCGAAATCAGAAATTTTGGAGATCCAAGCACTTTTTTTCAGCTTCACTACATAATATATAAGATTAGCACTTATTTGTAATTTATAAGGAAGTAATGTATGCATAATAACAGTATTTTTAATTTTATATCATTAACTTTTTTATGATTGCTTACATTAATGCATTTAACTGTTTTTAAGTATCTAATTGGATAAAGAACTTTCAAGTGGGGTGCTGAAAGTACAGTAGCATTAATAGAAATTGACTAATATATTGTATAGCACATTAAAATTAGTAATATAATATAATTTTCACGCTACCTCAGCCGAAACTAACCTTTTTCATCCCGGTTAATTTCTGCTGGGAGATTCATGAAAAATAGTATACGCACCTATGACGCGAAATAGTATATTACACTACTAGACTCGGCTTCGCCTCGGGGCATCATCTCCGCCGGGTCGAACGATTAAATTTTGTCACGAGTGGTGTATACATTTTTTCATGCTATCGGGCCGAAAATTCGTGGTTTAAACCATTCAAATGATTTAAAATGTATCCATATGCGTGGTTAGGTTTGATTTCCAATAGCTATCATGATATTGATATGCAACCCGATACACACAAAACTTTCGTCCTGGCGCTGAGCGAAGGGTTTTAGCAACTGCTAACATTAACGACACGAGCGAGTGTTGATGATTAGCGGTTGCTTGAAAACCATGAGCATGATATATTTGATTTTATATTTTTATGTACTCGTTTTAAAAAATATATCAAATTTAAAGCCAAAGCGTAGTGTAATATTCATAAAATATTTATTTGAACAAAATCGTTTATAATTCGGCAACAAAATTATCGCAACAAAAAATTTCATCGAAATTTTGTCGATTTTCAAATGTTTTTATCTTGCGCTATATTTATCGTATCGACCCAATTTTTCGATTTCTTGGAAATGTTATCCTCTTTAAATCCATATATACTATGGTTAGATTCGAGTCAATATCGAGTTACCAGTAGTATTTGAGCGCAACACTAAAAATTACTGAAAAAAATTGATTGTTTGAACGTGTACCAACTACCAGTACCACAGTAATTTTTTTATTGAAATCTAACAAACACCACCGCAAAGTACTCTTTTCAACGAGTAATTTAAAAAAAATATAGCTCTCTAGGATTTTTTTAACGCCCTGTAGGTCGTTTTGAAGGTACCATTTAAAGTACGTAAATCCCTCGTTTAGCTGAAATCAACACGATTTTATGGGCATTTTGCGTACACACATCGTGGAAATAATTTATCATTTGCAGTTTTAAAATTCACTGATAAGTTTGGAGGATGGACATTTTCATGTAATAATTCAGATGTATCATTAAACTCTTCATCATTAAATTTATTTGTTTAGTATCCATTTATATTGTAAGACTTAGTATCGTTTGCGAATATTTATATGGAGCAGGTTATGACAGAATAATCGATAACCATAGACGCATATCTATGAACAATCAAAAGATAGGTCACAGAAGATATGTCATTTTTTCCTCCCGGTAACTTAGATGGCGCGCATAGGCGGTAGAAAAATGATGTTTCGGTTAATACGTGCAGGGTCGAAAGGCGAATTTTAGGCCATGGTAGCATGAAAAAAAAGTTTATCAGCCTCGGCTTTGCCTCGGACGATAATTACACGTGCTCCGAGGCTTTCCAGTTTTCCGCTCCGTATAGGCACGTAATATACTTTTAGATGACAGAAGAGGCTCAGCTATAAGCAGAATATTGCTTCTTTATACTAATGTTTGACTACCACAGATTTGACGACTTATTTCCTACATTCTTCTTTGATCTATGAAACAACTAAAATATAATTTTTGACTATGATTTTTCATAAAAATGAGAAAGCACAATTTCTGGCTAAACTTAGATATTTTCTCTTATACTCTACGTAACATGAAGTAATTAATTAGATACTATACTACGTAGTCCATGAGCCAGGGGACCTTTTTTGGTCATTATTTTCTTTAGATGAAACCAGACCAGTTTTTTAACATACTTTCTAGATAGATATCAATCATAATTAAACAACAATCATAATCAAGTTGGTTCGCAGATCAAAGAAAAATATGGGCAAATAAGTAGTAAAAACTGGTTTAGTCAGACATGAGTACTAACCCACTGAGTCCCAAGAGGACGTTTTTTCAACACTTTATTCGGCTACTGTTTTTTTGGTGAAAATGGGGTCAAAAAAGTATGAGAGTAACTAAATCTAATGTAAAATTTAATGCTCTTTCCGAATCTGATCTCAGATTTTCGAAAAAATGATCAGATCAAAAGTTAAACTTGATTTTATAAAAAAAAGGTAATTTTGAAAAAAAATTTTCTTTATTTTTGGAATTTCCAAATGGAAACCATTGGAAATCTCAGGAGTTTCGTACAAATATGGCGTCCTTGATACCTAAACTAAAAATTAGCGGGGTTTAGATTGAAGAAAATAATGTTAAAAAATACTTTTTTCCCAAACCCTTCGTTTTTGAGAAAAATTCTAGAAGTTTTCATTCATTTTTTTGTGTTTCGACCGTATTGTTTGTGTTTAAACATTATTTTTTTTATCAGAATCCCGCTAATTTTCAGTTTAGATATTGGGGATGCTATATTTGCACAAAACCTTTGAGATTTCAAATGGTTTCTATTTGGAAATTCGAAAAAAAAAAAATTTTTTTTCAAAATCACGTTTTATTCGATAAAATTTAGTTTAACTTTTGACCTGATCATTTTTTCGAAAATCTGAGATCAGATTCTGAAAGGGCATTAAATTTTATATACGAACTAGTTACTCGCATATTTTTTTAATCCCACACTGAGAAAAATGTTTAACTTTAGCTCAGAAAAACCAGTTCTGTTGGGACAACAGAAACTGGTTCACTTGTGATGAGTGAAAATTCTCCTTGTCACAGGGAGAATCTCAAAAGGCTGATGAGTACGCTCGATTATGAGTTCGAAAACGTAAAGGCACTACTGCTTCGACGTCTGCACTGTATGACGGTTGTGCATAGGTGTTGGTGCATATATAAGAGGTTATGTGCAGTAGTGGTAGCAGCAGCAGCAGCAACAGCAGCAGCAGTCTAGCGTATGTATATTCATGCAGATATATATAGATATAAGCAGAATACTTTTTGATTTTATGCTTCTTTTCCACTCTTCACACCAATATAGTGAGAAAAGATAATATAAAATAGAAGATTCAAAGTTACCATGTAACCATGAAAATCTTACTATGTCAAGAAGACTTTGTTCAAAAAGAGTAAAATAGTGGAAAAGAAGCATAAAATCAAAAAGTATTCTGCTTATATCTATATATATCTGCATGAATATACATACGCTAGACTGCTGCTGCTGTTGCTGCTGCTGCTGCTACCACTACTGCACATAACCTCTTATATATGCACCAACACCTATGCACAACCGTCATACAGTGCAGACGTCGAAGCAGTAGTGCCTTTACGTTTTCGAACTCATAATCGAGCGTACTCATCAGCCTTTTGAGATTCTCCCTGTGACAAGGAGAATTTTCACTCATCACAAGTGAACCAGTTTCTGTTGTCCCAACAGAACTGGTTTTTCTGAGCTAAAGTTAAACATTTTTCTCAGTGCATTTTCACCAAAAATATAGTGGCCGAATAAGGGTCAGATATAAGCAAAATTCTACTGATAGCTGAGTGCTTTCTGACCTATAAATTATATACACTCGGCAACAAAATTAACTGAAACAAGATTAACTGAAAAATATATCTACACTTGTCAAATAAAATTTGAAACGATAAATATGATGGATTGTTATTCGATTATATTATACCAAATATACTAAGCAATGGTTATTTTGAGCTTTTGTGAATGCATAACTATCATTTTTTTTAGTTGGGGAAGCAAGCGGCAAAGCATTGAGAACAGTAGCAAACCGTATTCCAGGACCTAATGCTGGTACGGACGCTCTCAGAGAACGAGCTCAGACAGCTACTAGTGAGGTATGTTTTAAGCACCTGCAAAAATAAAAATATATTTTATGGTTATTCAGGAGCATTTATTACTCTGTTTACAGGTGGCCATGGCGCATCAAATGGTCGTCGAGCGGGGTGATAAACTGTCTCAACTTGAAGAGCGCACAGGACGGATGATGAACGAATCGGAAAATTTTGCTTCATCTGCACATTCGCTCATGCTTAAGTATAAAGACAAAAAGTGGTATCAACTATGAGAAAGACAATCTCGAAGACGCCGGCTTGGCCGCTGAATCACTTCTTTTCGAAAGATACCGATTTGACTGGCAAAAAAACTCACCGATGCCCACTATCGGTTCTTATAAACCATCAGTACTGTTGCTATTTTATTGTAGCAGATGAAATAATTGCAGTCCCGGGTCTATGTAAAAATGATGCAGAATCAACAAAAGAAAATATCTTGAATCCAGGATATTTATGTCACAGGTAGCTCCATATAACTGTAACAGCATAGGCAATATTCGACTCAGATACCTTAGGAGCACGAATGACAAATATATATTCTATAGCGTAGTATAAACTGCAATCGTATCTTTTGAGTCAAGAACGTAATTAAAGAACGATGAGAAAATACTCGTGCCCATTCAGAAAAATATTTCATACTCCTTCTATTTAACTTCATATTTAGTTTTTTTTCGTCGGTTTACATGTGTATAATACTAAAATATATATTATACATGGTAAATCTATTATGCTCTTTTAAAACAATTAATAAAAATAGTTCATCTGATCTATGATAAAATAATGAGCAAATGCCTTTAAATTGATAAAGGTTCAATTCAATTACACATGTATACTCTAATGCGTAATAATTTGAAGAAAAATAACAGTTAATGAGCCATATATAACATATTTATATTTATATTGAATAACTGACTCTTTCGCGTGAATACAAAGCACGTAACCTTTAATTATTTTTATTTTAATAACTATAAATGATACAAAAAGTTCTAAGTTCGCTTCCTAGATTTTTTCTTACTTATTCACAGACTCTGTTATACGTACACCGTGGCTATAAACTCGAATTAATAAGTGCATCACACTTACTACTATGAATGCATAAAAACTCAAAAGAGATCAGGAAAAAGATTTTATTATTGTAAGTAGATAAATTTAAAGAATATGAATAATTTATAAATGGTAGTATAGTTGAAAAATGGTTGCAGCCATGATTTAAACAATATAGTTCAAATGAGAATACTATGTACTTTACCGAGTTTACTCGGGTATTAAAAAATGTAATGAATAAAATAAAATATCAACACTTAACTTATCAATCTGTTGACCAGGGTTAACAATTCCATTTATTATTATTATCGAATCAATAAGTTATGTGCACGGCATATTGAGTGAAAACTGCAATTTGCATTTTTTTTTATGAATCACTTAAATTATATAAGTTAAAAAAATGTTGAATATTTAAAATAATGTTTGTTATAAATACAAGAATGCGTTAATCTATTCAGATATTTTGATAACGTGGAGAAGTACTGACGCAGATAAAAATTTCGATTTGATGAGGGAAAAAATGTATTAGTAAAAGCAAGAGTACATGATAAGTTTTATACTTGAAATCGTGAAAAAAGAACATACGTTTCCAGAATTTTTCATGTTACCACCATGAGAAAAAAATTTTTTTAATTGAGATTGGATGAAAATCGTTATTTTCAACTGTAAAATGTATGAGGTCTTATTAATAAAATATTATTATTATCATTATTAATATTAATAATAATTAACATCATGGTGTTATCGATGTATTTCGTCATGTAAAAAATATGAATTAAACTGGGCTTGCAGAGTCTATCAAAAGACGGAAAAATGCGTTCAAGAAGACCTTAGCTGTAACGCTTCTCGGAATGCATTGACAATAATCGACTCGTAATCGAGCGTCAGTAAAACTAAAATTACTAAAAATGAATTTGTCGTATAAGTCACGTGTGATAGTAAAGAAGATGCCATTTGGTTAAAAGTTTTATTTAAAAATGTATTTAGTTAGTTGAATAACATCGTAAAATAGGGGAAAATGATTTTAATTCTGATGTAACATGTAAAAATAAGTTGAGACAGAATGACGTACTTTTAAGAAAAATAAAAATGTTTAAGTTATTGATAGTTGTTGATTATGTATATAACAGTTATGAAATAGTGACAAGAGTAAATTACATAAAAATAATAAAAAATGTACGAGATATCTATTTAAAACATGTGTTGTGAGTCGCGCGCTACTTCAGAATCAGTTGTGAATTCTTTTGAACATATCGTGCGTACTAGTATTGATAAAAAATTTGTCATTCATTTTTTTAATTACACCAAGGCGGGAATAATATGTTTGAAAAATTTCTAAGTTCAGGGTATTGTAAATCCATAAGTTTTACAACTTACTAGCATGTATTCTTTAATTCTTGAAAAGTATTTTTTTTACTATCCTACATGAAGTACAACAACGCACAGATTTTTATGTAACAATTTTTGTCCGGAATTATAGAAAACTTGTTTGAAAAACGATACAAACTGTGTTTCAATTTCAATGAGTTTTCATACAGAGAACCTCATCTTAAATTCTTGAAATTATTTGTCTCAAATATTGAAATAAATAATAATTATCATAAAAATCAACACTCGCGCCAACTAAACGAGTTTATTTTATTTTTAATTATATTGTGAAATTAAATGAAAAATAGATGTAATTGAATTTCATATCAACTATCTATTATATGGTTATTGATTACGCAGAAAATATTTTTTATACTAAAATTAAAAATAAAAATAAAGGGCTTCAGACATGAGATAAAAACGAATTAAGAATCATTTATCGGTTTGTTCTGCGACAATACAGTAGTACAAGATCACGCACGGCTTATTTATTGGGATTCACAGCTATCTTGAAACACCGTACTGCTTCCATAGCAATAATTGTATAGTTGATGTTATTGATCTAGTCGTCACACTTACAATGACAAAAAAACTCTATATGTTCCCACCACTTTTCAAGATGAAAAAAAAAGTAACCGACATTTTGAACTAATAAAATTTAATCTATTAATTAAATGTTATAATATACATTTTATTGGATGATATATATTCTATTCACTAAACTTTGCTGTTTTTATTGTAAAAATGAGATGCATACATGTTATAAAATTATTTTGTTGCAAGTTATTATAGTACAAATTTGACGAGCTGATTATACTTCACGCATATTTAATCATAAAACTGAAGCGAATCTTAAAATTTAAGTGATATAAAAATGAAGTTGTGAAATAAATTAATTTAATGAGTTTCTTTGCTACTGAGAATTGTAAAATTAAAATTATTTTTTAGTGATAATGAAAGTATGGATTTGTGAGGTAAGCAAAGTTAGATATATTTTTTAATTTTATGTTTTAAATATAGTTCCAAGGAGTATAAACTTGCTGAGATCACAGGTACAAAAAAATAATTATTTCAAAATGAAAATTAAGAAAAACTTAAATTGCTGTAGAATCGATAATAGAATTTATTCATAAAGTATTAAATGTAATATTTTATATGTGTTTTCGTTAGGTGCACTGGTTGTAAAATATTATACACAAAATCAACAAATTTATTTAAGTTTGTTTTGTTGAATGGACAACTGGATCGTAATTATAAATCGTTTATTATTGAATTATGGTATTTTAAACACATGAACATGATGTGAAAAATCATTCACACACGTTCTTCAGATCAGCCAAATAATTAAAAATGAAGTATCAGTTAATAAGTGCGGCTAAAAATATTTCAACAATTTTACTGGATTTAAGATGTATATTTCTTTTACCAAATTAAAATTTTAACGATGACCTTTTCAATTTTTGACTTCCAATCAAAATTTTATCGTATGCAGAAGAATTTTGGTAAACCAATGGTTGTATTACAATAGTGTTGAATGCTACGATAGAGTCCACTCTATCAAAAATATCATGGCATAACTGTAATGCATGGGTACGCTAAAATTTTTTATTTATTAATCATCAGAGACGCTAGTAAAATTGTTCTCGAACATATAACATATTTTATTAATTATTTATCAACGTTATTGTTTCTCTGTCATACTTTTATTAATAAACATTTTAATGTCGTTACATAAGTACTGCCTTGAGGACAGACTGTAATCAATGGATCTGGATAATAAATGAGGTTGAAAGTAAGGGTTCAGTGTTTTCATAAATTAGAAATCGAAATTATTGAATAATTATGAATATTTGGAAACAAAGAATATGGTTTTTGCACCAGAGCAATGTTTTCAAAGAAGTCATTTTATCAGATGTTTCATTTTTTTTTATAATATAATCGAACTCTTTGTTTGATATGAATTTTGAGTAAGTATTTCAAATAACAGATGTTAATTTTAACAGTAAGTTAAAGATAATTAAATTTTGGAGATAATTGAATTAGCAATGCATTAATAAAAATAAATGAAATTTTCGATGATTTTTCTACTGCTTAAACTTACATATAATTAAATTTGATCATTAAAAAAATCGATTTATTGAAAATGAATGGTTGATTTTTATTATTTTTTTATTTTTGATTCAGTATATAAAAATAACTTGAAAATAATATGTTTTTAATTCCTGTCTTGCTAAACTGCACTCGTAGAAACTTGAAAATAGTACGTAACTGCCATAGACCGCAAAAAAACAGAAAAGTCACTGAGTACGTGTAATTAGTTGAATACGTGCTCTGAGGCTCTCTTTATTCACGGCCAAGGCCTGTATGCTATTTTTCATACCCAGTGGCCCGAAAATCGCTCTTCCCGCTGTGCACAGTGGCCGGGAAGTAATCGCTTTCAGGTCGCTGGTATGATAATTAGTATATTACTGCCCTAGGCCGCGAAAACCAAAAGAGTTCCAGAGTACGTGTAATTAGTGTCAGAGGCGAAGCCGAGGCCGATAAACACGTGCTTTGGGTCTTTCTTTTTTCGCGACATAAGCCTGCATACTATTTTTCATACACAGTGGCCCGAAAATCGCTCTTCCCGCTTTGCGCAGTGGCAGGGAAGTAGTCACTTTCGGGCCGCTGGTATGAATAGTATATTACGTGCCTAGGGAGCGAAAAACTGGAAAGCCTCAGAGCATGTGTAATTTTCGGCCGAGGCGAAGCCGAGGTTGATAAACACGAGCTCTGAGGCTTTTTTTTTCGCTTCATAGGTGCGTATATTTTTCATGAATCCCCCAGCAGAAACTAACTTTTTCGTTTTGGCCGCCGAGACGAAAAAGGTTAGTTTCGGCTGGGGTAGCATGAAATAGTATATTACGTGCCTAGGGAGCGAAAAACTGGAAAGCATCAGAGCACGTGTAATTATCGTCCGAGGCGAAGCCGAGGCTGATAATAATGTGCTCTGAGGCTTTTTTTCGCTTCATAGGTGCGTATACTATTTTTCATGAATCCCACAGCAGAAATTAACTTTTTCGTTTTGGCCGTTGGGAAAAAAGGTTAGTTTCGGCTGGGGTAGCATGAAAAATACTATTTTTTGTTAAAATTTTTTGGTAAAATTTGTAAGACTTATTATTCATTGACAAAGTAGAGTCACTCATCCAGTGTTTGAAAGGTGTAGAAAAATTCTGCTTTCAAGCAGCTCGGATGCATGTTTTTAGTCAATTTCAGGTAATCGAACGAATAGTTTGTCAAAGCTCATACCTTCCTCTACCTATTAGAATTTTTACAGAATTTTCAATTGAGTTTTTCATCTATAAAAGTTCATGAAAGTGAAAAAAACGTGCTTTACCAGTGAATGAAACATTCGATCCAGTAAATGAAAGCCGCGAAACCAGTAAATGAAAGTACAAATATGAGCATACCTTGATTTGATAATCAATATAGACTGTAATATATCACCTTTTTTATTAAATAAGAAATTACAACATAAATTTACTATCCAAACCAACCTCTTTAGTGCCATTGCCATGATTAAAATAAGGGTACCTGTGTTAAATGACATAAATAAAGTATTTCAACGTTATGTTATGATTTTTCATGTTGTAGGACAAGTTTTGGTGATTTTCAGGGATCTTTTTTAAAAATCTGTTTCATTCGAGTAGAGAAGAACCATTTTACAAACATTTTAAGACCTGATAGATAAAGATTGGTTCAAAACTCCGATTAAAATATGCTTATATTTGTACTTTCATTTACTGGGCAAGTGCAAACTATTCGCAACACCAGTAAATGAAAGTTGAAAAAGAGTGAAATTTTCTAATTAAAACTTGATTTTTCACTGGAAATGCAATTGTTTAACATATAAATGACAGTTTTAAAGGTAACTAGTCCGATATAAAAGGTTTTGAGCTGCTCATTCTTTCACAGTGGATCTTCCAAATTTTAACGATATTCAGCGATGATGTACAAAATGACCGTATTTTACGGCTCAGCGAACGATGCGTTCAAAAATTAATTCCTATCGTTAAACTATATTGATTCTGGACCTGATAACCATTCGAATAGTTAGCAATAATACCCAAGAATAGCGTAAAAATTCGTTGTTCATGAATAATGTCGTTATCAATTAATAATTTTTGTTTAAAAAAATTCCTCCATTCATTGGTATGCTTTCAATCACTGGGTGGCTGACTCTATATCTTTATTTGTTATGACAATGGGGTCTAAGCATACGCAGTTTCTATATAATCGCGACACTTTTCAGAAAAGTACAACGGGCAACAACTGTATACATGTATTTTATGCTTTCTATCGAAGCAGGGATCGCAGCACGCGCAGGCGCGAATTTTTTCATTATATTTTTATCAAGTTGAATTCTTATACCAAGTTGGAGCAATACATGTACGTAAGTAAATATATATTTGTATGTACAGTATCAGTTGCGATCAGTAACAAATACACTCTCAGGCACAAGAAGTGGTGGATCGATGGAAAACACCTGACGTCACTGTTGTGAGCGAGATGAAGAAGACAGAAGTTAGTCAAATAGAGGGGATCTCTCTCTTAATTATACAATAAACTTAAAGTACTAGACATTCGAATTGCTAGTAAAATGTTTATTTAAAAAATGATCTAATCTACAATTGAAATGAAATATTTTATTGCTTCAAAATTAGAGGATTTTTCCGATGCTAAACATAATATGTGCATAATTAGTTATAATTTCAAAGGATTAAAAATTTCGAAAAATGTATAATTGAATAAACTATCAAAGTAAATATCAAATAAAATTGAAAAGTTAATTATAATTGTATTTAAAATCGGTCTAGGAGTTTGTTTTCATAGTTTTTGTACTGTTTATACATTGTTTGAATTCTAATGTAATTGTCAAATCAGAAGGTGCAAAACTATCTTGAATTTGAAATTAGCATTACTTTGCGTATTCATTTTCAACTTAATTTGACATTATTATGTTTGAACTTATCTAAATGATTTGGTTTCTAAAATTTAATATTGGTTAAAATATTGTTAACCCATCATGACTTTTTAAATTATGAAAAGTAAAGTATTGCGAAGATCAGTAGATATTAAATGTTCCTCAAACGCGGCCAAAATTGTCGTAAAATTAGATGAGTCCGTGTAATTGATTACTGAGGTCAAGCCGAAACAGCTGGATATGTGTACAGGGTTTCCCTATAGGCAGTCTATACGTGAATATACTTTTTTTTAAATTTCTTAACAGAAAGTAACAATTCAATTTAAGTTGCAACTCATTGGTAAAAAAACATGTAATATTCGAAAGCCTCGAACTATAATACCACTCAAATAGTAGGGTTGCGCTGCATGTACGAGAAGAAATAATCGAGCCCAACCAACGAAGCATACCGATGCGAACGTCATGCAGCTTCAAGGACACCTTTTAGCAACGCGTAACGACGTTAGTATTTCCAAATATAGTTGGATTAAGGCCTACCACACTCGCTTCTATTATCATAAGATTTAGATACTGAGACTTGAAATACTGAAAAAAATTTCATCCTATGATTTAGAGCGCCCAATGACCGTCAAATGTCAATAGAAGTTATCGATGACGTAGCAACTCATATTTTCTTAACACTGCCTCTAAGCAAATAGAAACATCGATCGATAATGTAAAATGGTGAATATAAATAAGTAACATGGAGAAAAGTTAACGGTGTAAAGAATAATTAGAAAATTAACGATGTGTAAAAATAATTTTTTTATTATACGAAAATATGGCTGGTTCAATTACGTCGCAAATCAAGTTGATAAAAAGCCTTGTTTAACGTACAATTAAAGAGCTTGCGGTACATATGCAAAAGGACGGTTCACATAACTAGAGAGCAGGTGTGCGTGCGCATCTGGGTAAAATAATCGAAGCCTCTGCCTGCGTCTGCTCGCTGTGTCAAACAGTCTCTCTCTCTCTCTTTCTCTCTCTCTCTCTCTCTCTCGTTCACACGCATACACTCACACCCACACTCATCGCACAGACATACACACTCACTTTCGCTACTTCGTTTCGAGATGGAAAACGGACAAAGGGTGAAAAGAGAAGAGCAGTAGATCAGTCGGTTTCGGGCAGGCATGAGGAGCGTACGCTGCGCTCTATTGACATCGTCAGCGGTGGCGCCCTGTCACCGCTGCCGACTTCTTGCTGGAGCCGCCAGTAGCACCGACGTCGACAGTCCAAATCGTTCTAAGGCCCTCGCAAGCAGTTTATTTTTCTTTTTCACGTTTTTGTTGTTAGTGGATTTTTCATCCCCAGTGACTGGAGAAGTCTTTACGAACAGCTTCCTGGTGAAGCTCAAACAACCGATAAGTAGACACCTCGCCGACCGAGTCGCCAAACGGAATGGATTTTTTAATGTGGGACCGGTGAGTCAGATTTTTACAAGTGTTGGGGTTGTTTGTCATCTTTGAGTCAAGCGTCACGTAGATTCCGTGTTTTTATCCACGCATATTAGCTTTCCATCTGCACCCGTCGTCCTCTTCAAACCTGCAATTGTGATAGTGCTACATTTTACTGCTCGTACAGCTCGCCACACGATCGTCCACTTATCACCTCACGTATTATATCGTCACCTCTTTTATTTGCAATTACTTATTTCTATAATTTTTAGATATTTTTTTCGTAATTTTGACTATGTCTACCTATTTTAGCTTATTTTATATAAATCGTAATGTTCATTAATACCTTTTTTAGATATTGATCTTTTTCGATTATGATAAAAAATGTATCGATCAGTACTAAATTACGTTTAAAACAAACCGAGAGTTATGATTTTGGTATGAGTTTTTCCATGTTAACACGTGACGTAAGATGATTATGTCGACATATGGTTAGCATTCGGAGGGCTTCAAAGCATATGCGTTTCAATTTATTTAAAAGTAGAAAGGAATAACTCTTTGTGGAATATAATTTTTAAAGTACAGTTTTATCAATAATAGCCTTTATTAAAAAATATAATAATAAATTAAACGATAAATTAAAAATTAAATACCTCCCAAAAGTATAATTTATTTTTATCGACTTCGGAAATGAAGTGTTATCCAATGTTGACGAAAAAATTGATAATAAATTGCGGAAATCATTAGGATATTAGATAAAAATCAAGCATTGAGTAGAAACCAAAACTTTTAATGACTGAAAAGAATGATTAAAACATTAATTGCTTTTATTCGAAAATAGAGCAAATCACCGTTTTAAAATATTAACTACTAAATATATTTTACCTACACAAAATATCATTTAACTAATGTTGCAGGAAATAATTCTTAATTGTTGGTAGTTATTTACATTTTTTTTAATATAGTAATTACCTCATATAGAAATTTGATATCATCGTCGAGGTAAATATCTAAAATTTATTGATATATATTAAAAAAATAATTTGTTATGTAAAAAAGAAAGTAGATGAGTCTCATGAGTGCCATATGGATTTGATGCTATATCTCCAATAATAAACCATGGGTTTGTATTATTATGATTTAATTTCTTTTTTAGCAGATGATAGCTATGAGTGAAACGTGAAAGGACTCGTTTACCTGATGTTGCGAATCTCACTTTAACATTGGAAACGCGGGGCCCATTTTTGCAATTTTCAATTCTATTGTTGCACAATTTCAAACCTGACAGCAGTATAACATACATCAGTCCTTCAAATACGATAAAATCATTAAATAAAATTGTTTAAACAAACTGACCGAAATTATTTAAATTGAAAATAGTGTGCATGAAAAGTGGTAATTAATTGCAAAACGAGGAAAGGTAAAACGATTTAAGTCTGTGTTTTCTGATTTGTATCAACACTATGATGCGCTACTTAATCCGTTTAGGCCCAAAATGACTTGGGAATTTGAAACTTTCTCAACCACTGAATTTTTTCAGTAAAAGTTAATCAAATAGACGAAAAAATACATTCTTATCAATTTTTATTCTTCTTTTTGAATTCGGTGTTAGAAATGTAGCATACATCTGTTATTGTTGAAAAAGGTAGCGATTTAAAAGGTGAGAAATAGTGAAAATTATTACTTTTTTTAAATAATCTCGAACCCAAAGCAAATCCATTATTGGATGGAGCCAAAATTCCTGATCAGATGGAATGCAAGTCCATACTAAAAGCTATGTTAGTTGATCAATATTCAAAATGGCGGCCATCCGAACAACCTCTTTTTTACCAAAGTTTTCCAAAAAGGTTCGCGATTTTTCTTTCTCAATTAGAATCAACAATTAAAAATCTTATAAAACTAAAAGTTTTTAAAACTAATCTATTTCAACAGAAATAACCTCCTTTCCTTTTTTTCGTTTCATAGAATTTAGTTTTATTAATGATCGAAAAATTTTTCAGAAAATTTATAAACAAGGTTCGTTGGTTCCAGAAATGTTTTGCTGCTTAAATGTTTTTGATGGTAAGCTCCTAGCGACCTTTCAAAATGCTTTCAAGAAAGCTTCCTTAATTCAAATGCACATGGAGTTTTTCATGAATCTTTCAAATAGTTTTTTGTGGACTTTTTTAATTTTCTAGAAACCTCCATGAAAATTTTCTGGACAGTTTTGAAATGTTTTAAAAGTTGTTAGTAAGTTTTCCTGCATCTTTCATACTGTTTGGGCTATTGGTTTTATGGTTGGTGACAATCGTGAACTGTCTACTTTTCAAACAATAGGAGAAATACTGCATTCATTCCGCTGTAGCTGTCTATTGGCTACAGTACGCTGAGTATCTAGAATGCCAATGGTTATTAATATTTATCAATTTTTCTGCCCTAAGGCTTCCTTAAGGCCGTTCATATACAATGGATCCTAAATAATCAAACTACCAGAAGTGAAACTTCAGAGTTCTTTTATCTTGGTTGAATTTTCTCTTTGAAATTTTTTTCACATTTTTTCAATTTCGAATGTTGTTTTTGATAAAATTGATAACTTGCTTGGACGTTCTATTCTTCGGGCTATTATTCATTAAAATTTTTTTAAATTTATTGTTCCTTGCACTTTTTCGTTTCAAATTATTTTTTTGAGTTTGTGAATCAAAAAGACTAGAGCGTGAAAATGGATAATGATCATTACAATATTCACGAAAAATTCAAGAAACGAGGATTTTTATTTTTGAAATTTTGAAGCTGGAAAGCAGACCTTTTAAAAAAAAATGCAAAGAACAAAACAGTTTCAGAATTTGTCGAAGAATACATGTAAACTTTTGAGCAATTGGAAAGTGAAACTCCATTGGCAGAGCTGTAAATTGTGCACTTTTACGATAGTGCAACTTCAGCTGGCAGAGGCCGCCCAAGCTAGGACTTCACTTCTCAAATCTCTATCATCAGCGCAATTTTTTGAATCTTGCGCGCATTGCAACCTAAAGTCACGACTGGAATTAAATTCAACCCTCCGTAATAAGCTTGTCTCCTCTAAGAAGAAAATCTCTCTAAGAGTCAATCGTATGTGCCCAAATAATAATTAAATGAAATAACTATTTAAGATCGCTAAAAAGTTAATAATGACGATCATTCTTGTAGTAAAGTACAGCATACAATTTTCTAACTAAAAATCAAAACTATAGGCTTTTTTCACAGTTATCACAACTGTTTACTTTACTGATTTTCGTATTATTGACTTGACCCGCAACACTTTGCTTATTTTACCTCCAGATAAATCAGTGAAGTGGCCAATACGACACAGTGACGACTGTGAAAAAAGGTTACAGGACATTTAGTGGCGCAAAATTGTGAGTTTTGTAGTAAGTAGACAATGTGGATATTTAAACAGGCGATATAAATGACTGCTTCTGCTGACTACATTATACTAATTTTGAGAATAGGGCGTTTATACGAATAGGTCAGACCGTTGTAAAATTAATATTGTAATAATCTTTTAATTCATTTTAAATGTAAAAATGGCTCAATTAGAAAATAAAAAAGAAGGTTCGTGAAGCGCGCTGGAAGTATGACTAGCAATAGTAATTTATGATACATAAGTGCTATAATATTTTTATGAAAAAGCGTGCTTGAGAATCTGAGCGCAGAATAGTATTTTATAAGATGGGTGTGGATACAAAACGAGCTAAAGACAAGTCACGACACACTCCTCACTCGTTGCTTGAAATATTATCATAGTATTAGAGCCTAAAAGTAGCGGCATATAGTCACGTATTTTAAGTAAGAGGGCTATAATATTGTAATTTGTCCTTCAGCGGTCGTATAATATCTAGCAGGAAAAGAAGCCTCAGTTTCTTGCCCTTAACATTGTAAGCGCTCCTTTTCTTCTGAGCGCTTTAAGCTCTCTTATCATTATCTTATCTTATCTCATTTATCATATCATTATAGCATATAGCTCATGTCATAAATTACAATTATCTCCCGATTTTGAATCACATTATGTATAATGTAAGCATTTTCAACGAAAAAAATTATTTCTTTTCAGGTATTAGGAAGTCAAACAGAATATCATTTTATACATAGAGCTTTGCCTCACATTCGAGCCAAAAGATCTTTGCCTCATACAAGAAAACTAAAAGTTGATCCACTGGTAAGTATTATTGCATATTTATGTATTAAAAATGGGAATTAAATAATTTTGATCTCAATTTATATTGGAGTAACAGAACAATTTTCAACAAATTAATATGGCTGACATTCAAGCATGAACATAGCTCACTGTTACGACAAAAAATAAAACCCTTGTTTAACCTAAAATTAAGCCCTTATAGGCTGTTTTCACAGTCGTCAGTGACGGTCACAAATCGAGCAGCTGATTTGACTGGAGGCCAAACAAAGCGGCCACCCATACTTTACATGTTAAAGTTGGTTGGTAAAAATACTTGTAATTAGTTGTGACCGTGCAGTAAAAATAAACAAAAACTGGAGAAAGCGGAAATTCTCGTGTATCGAAATATCGAAGCGGTTTTTAGTAAAAGTCTTTAGTTTGTAAATAAAAAAATGTTGAAATTTCGGCTTTATTGTCTGTGATATTGTCAATAAACTGTAATAAAATAGTTATAAAAGTGGTTCAGGTTGAAATCTAACTCTCAAGCGGGGAAGTTTTTCTTTCTTCAAATGACCAACGAAAAACCAAGAAACAAGCGTAATTAAGAATTTCTTTACAAACACCAATAACAGACTTGTGTTGGATGACGATTGTGAGATGATTTTCATAATTTTTCGGAATTACGCTTGTTTCTTAGTTTTTCGTTTGTCATTTGAAAGAATAAAAACTTCCCCGCTTGAGAGTTAGTATTTCAACCTGAATAACCACTTTAATAACTATTTATTAGATTTTATTGACAATATCACAGACAAAAAGCTGAAATTTCAACATTTTTTTATTTACAAACTAAAGACTTTTACTAAAAACCGCTTCGATATTTCGATACACAGGATTTCCCTTTCTCCAGATATTTTTTTTTTTTTACTGCACGGTCAATAAATTACAAGTATTTTTACCAACCAACTTTAACATGTAAAGTATGGGCGGTCGCTTTGTTTGGCCTCCAGTCAAATCAGTTGCTCGATTTGTGACCGTCACTGACGACTGTGAAAACAGCCTATAGTGTTATGTATTTTTGGCAGCACCGTTGAAATGACCTAAAGAAAATAACAAACGGCTTATTTTAACCTAAAGTTTTCTGCACTTTTCGAATCTGTAATAAAAAAATACAAGTAACCGCATAAAAAATTGATTTTTTATTCGCTGCAACTTTGAGGTTATGTTCAAGGTCAAATTCAAAGGCACGTCTGGTTTATCCGTCGAAAAATACTTTGAATACTTCGATATGTGAATAATTTTCGATTTTCATGTAATATTAAATCATTAGCGTCCAGAATGACGAAATTGTTTGTTCACGATCAACGAGCGTTTCTTCATGTTTTGGGCTTTAAAAATATTTCGCACGAACTAAATTTTAGGTGATATTTAATGTCTTCTCAGAACCAGGGCTCAAATTTAAGATTTGATGTTTTGTTAAAAGTTATGATCGAAGAACAATCTTAAATTTTTTAAAAATATTTTGAGATTTGGAGAATTGGACTTCCCGAATTTCCCGAAAATTTGAAAACCGTCTCCAAAAATTTTGAAAAGATTGTAGAATGTTTCTTGATAAATTTTAAGATTTTTTTGTTCCATTCACTTGTTTCATAATCTCAATGGTTTTTAAGATAAAAAATGAATTTGGTTTTAAATTCTCTGGAAGTTTCTCTGTGAAGTTACTTCGACACTCATAATCACCTCTGATCTTACTTCTTAAGTTGTTCACCGCAATACTTAAAAAAAATTCATAAAATCGCTCCTACTCACAAATTTTTACGTTTTTTTTTGTTCACGCAACCATAACTTTTTTACAAAGCATCAAATCTTCAATTTGAGCCTGGGTTCTGAAAAGACATTAAATTTTACATAAAATGATGTTCGTGCGAAGTCTTTTCAAACCCAAAACATGGAAAAAATCGCGTCAATCGCGAACAAAAAGTTTCGTCATTCTGGTCGTTAATGGGTTAATACTCTGTGCGTAAAATATGGTTTTTTTAACCTTTCAATGACACAAAAACCACGTTTAATGCACGAAATGTTGAAAAGTATCGTATGCAACTAGTGCGTGAGAAGAATTTTTCCAAATTCTACTCCGCTTAAATGAATAGGGTACTTTTCTGAAGATTTTCACATCCCATCGATCAATATTGATGAAAAGCTCTTTTCGAGATCATGCGGCATGTGATTTATAAAAAAATATTTAGTTTTATGAAATAAGTGATCTAATTGGTATTCCAGAGCTTGGGTAGACGTTTTTTTTGTCAAGAGGTAGAATGAACATATTTTAATATCACAAAAAAATTTCCACCATTTTGATTTATATAGCTATTTTTAGCTCAAGTTGAATTAGAGCTTTTAACACAGATCGGTCCCCTTAAGTTAGTATAATTATTTTTTTCTTTAAGGTACATACAGCTGTACAACAGACAGGCTTCAAAAGAGTAAAACGAGGATACAAACCTTTGAGCGTGGAAAAACTTGTCCCTCTATTCGACGAACTGAAAAATCCTCTATCCAATCCAGCAAGTCGTGATCCAACAGACCCATATTTTCAATACCAGTGGTATTTGAAAAACACAGGACAAAATGGTGGCAAGCCTAAGCTTGATCTCAACGTTGAAGCAGCTTGGGTACAAGGAATTACCGGCAAAAACATTACAACGGCTATCATGGATGATGGTAAATTGTTACAATTTAAATATAGTATATTTTGTAACAAAGGCGCAAAGCCGTTGACTCATCCAGGAGTGTTTTCGCCCGAGCGTAGCAAGAGTGCAAAAACTCCTGGTTAAGTCAACTTCCTCGAGGACTAGTTGCAAACGATATTTTTTAACCCCGCTTGCGAGAAACTAGGGGTTTCTGACGCTTAAAGGTTAGAAAACCCGTGTTTCACACACGCAGTGTTAAAAATAGTATATTTCTAAATGAGTGCAGCTATTTCCTGCGAGAGCCTAAAATTAGCGGCAAAGTTGCGTATTTTAGGTTAGAGTGGGAAAAAAACCTTTTAAATAAGCGTGTGCTCTTTCAGAATCTGATGTTAGTTTTTTGATGAATGAATATTATCACCGCTTATTTTACAATTTAAAGAAACGTGCTTTTTTTATTGGAATTTTTTTTTTCTAACAAGGAGATCTTCCTATCTCCGGAGAAACAAGTGACCTGAAGATTTTTTAGGGGTGCCTAGTAGTTGGTAGCAACTAGTGCCTAATAGTTGGTTTCATCTTTTAAGGCCAAATTGGGCTTTAAAGCGGATTCAAAATATTATTTTTGATTTTATACGTAATTGAATAAGAATATCATTATAATATCTATTTCTCGTAAAAAACTATTTTTTATCAGTTCCTACCACTACCTTCCAAGAAATCGATGACAGATTCACAAGTTTTTACTGTCTAATGACTTATTAACCGTAAGCAACTACATCGCAATTCAAAAACCCGCTTATTTACAATTAAAATTCAATTATTTAGCCATTCATTTGTAATTTATAAGTATACTATTCTATAGAGGACTCTTGGACGAAAACTCATGTGCATTAGGGCATTACTAGAAACCGAAAGTACTAAGCACAAGGTTTTAAAATATGATGTATTTGTCGCAAATTTCCAAAAAAAAAGTATTATTTGCGTGACGGAGGTAACGGGGTATTAGGAAAAATAAAGTACCAATCGAAATGGTAACGATTCATGTGCTCATTGCTAATGATTTGTAACGATTAACAAATTGTAATGAGCCAACCAATGAGCATTAGGGTGGAGCGAAACGATCGAAAAATTTTAAATCACTTTCTAATAGCGTTCAAAGTTAATCTTTTATACAAATAAAACAACAAACGTTGAGTATACGTTAACAAATGATTTTTTCTACAGAAACCTGAACGTCAAACCCCGTTTTTTCGTCTTTTTCCGTTGTTCTTAGTTCAGAATCGAACTTTATACCAAATAAACGAAATGAAATATATCGGACACTCATAAATTAATTCTACCTATCATAAAATACATAAATTATAGTTTTGATTGCTGTATTACTCATAGATCTCTCCTATTAATTACTGGCGCTACCTCAAAAACGACGATTTTTAGACGTTTTTTTGCGATTTTTTGTGCAATCAAGTTATCGTCCCGAACGCGTAATTTATAATGAAAAAAAATTCTGCGAAAGCTCATTTTGATTCATCAATAAGAAAAAAAACATCCCGAGCTAGAACTTCAGTCGTTTTTTATATGCCTTATATGAGCAATTCCTTTAAAAAAATGCATTTTCGGAGGTTGTGACCATATTTTTTTTCACTTGGCTTGGGTATCGACCATTAGGGAATGTTTCTGAGGGTCCCAGATATACGTGAGAGTACATGCGAAATTTTGATCGTGAATTTTTTTATAGCTGCTTTGTGTTTTGGAGGACGAAAAATCATGTTTCCTCGTTAATACGGCTACGTACTCAATTTCTAAGTGGTTTTCTAAGTTATATGACTTATTATAAAAATTAAAATTATTGAAAAATGACTGAAACATAAGAAACCTGAGAAAATTTCCCGAGGAAAATTTTACGAGGAAACATGATTTTTCTTCCTCCAAAACACAAAAGTAGCTATAAAAAAATTCACTATCAAAATTTCGCTTGTTCATGCATTCTGGGACCCTTAGAAACATTCCCCAATGGTTAATATCCGAGTCAAGTGAAAAAAATATGGTCACGACCTCCGAAAATGCATTTTTTTAAAGGAATTGCTCATATAAGGCATATAAAACCGCTGCCAATTCATTGGCAAAGAGCTTCCTCATAAAAAAATACCAATTACATTTTTTTTAAATAATGAATATTGTTTTTGTAAAAAAATTAAATATTTATTTAAAAATCACCATAACATTTCCTGTAATCATGGATTCCTGCATTTATACGAGGAAAAATGAAAAAAAAAATTTTTTTTCCAAATTTACGAAAAAATCTTAGTCAAAAGGCCGTGTATACATACATACGAACATTTTGAGAATTCAATAAAGTTTACAAATATGTAAACCAAATTGTCCTACGAGGTCTGGTTCAAAATCTCGTTTGCAAGCCTATCACAGAGCTTACTCTATGAGGAAGCAAAAGTACAACTGTTCATTTCGAGTCGTTAATTTTCATAATATTCGGTGAATCTCTATCTTTTTGGTCTTAAATTAAAGCTTAGCTGCTCTGCTTTCATGACGACACAAACAAAATAGTGGAAATTCCGGGATTCATACGTGAAAAAATGAAAAAAAATTTTTTTTTTCAAATTTACGAAAAAAAAGTTCAAAAAATTTCAAAAAAAAATTTTTTTCCCGTCTACTGCCAAAAAACCTTTTCTGGCCTCATTAATACTACAAACGACAATGAATGCAATTGAAATTTGTACAATCCACCGTAACATTTTCAAGATTTTGACACACACACACACACACACACACACACACACACACCCACACACACACACAGGACGCCTCCATGGCTCAGTTGGTAAAGGGCTCAGGCCTCTTGCTTGCTGAATCTGAGAGTGTCGTCTAGGGCGTGGGTTTGATCCCCACTGGGGGAAATTTCATTCGTGATTTTTCCCCCGGTGTGGTCGAGCCCGTGCCCGAGGTGGAGCGGGTACCACTCAAAAAGAAGACCCGGGCTACGTCATCAGCCTCCGAAGCGGTAAAAAACCCCGATCACTGTGCGAGCTGGAGGCGAATAGGATAACCATAAGTAGGAGCCCGAGGCGAGGACACACAAGGCTGGCAATAGATGGAGCACAACGCTCCCGTGATGAAGTCTGAAGTCAGAAGCGAGAACCACACTCACAAGAGGGCGCCGGATGCGGGAGCCAAGGCTCCGCTGGCGCGCATGATGGCGCCTGAAGCGAGAACCACACTCACAAGACGACAACAGAAAAAGGAGTATCAAAAAAACTCACGGAGACTCAAAGGGTAGCGCCGGAAGCGAGAACCACACTCACAAGATGTAGCCGACAGAGCAATCGGGCCCTTGCCATCGGCGGGAGAAGCGAGAACCACACTCACAAGAGGGCACTAGACAGCGAGTTCTAATACTCAACTCAGGAGGAGACGCCAGCAATGTGTGACCACGCAGTAGACGGCTCTGAAAAAGGGGATACGACAATCGAGAGATGGCTTCGCGCAGGATCGGGGTTCACCAAGTACAAAAAAAGATGAGTCCCTGAACCCCTAATCGTCGCATATCACTATGCGATGGATGGGGGATGTATGGAAAAACAACAACGACTAACACAGAAGAAGTAGCAGAAATGACCCCGGCCTCACCGAAGCAATGCCTAACGGCGGTTACCAGTGAGTGTCCGAATGGGGTGGAGTAGGAAAAAAAAAAAAAAAAAACACACACACACACACACACATACATACATACGGACATTTGTTGAGAATTCAATCAAGTTTACAAATATGTAAACCAAATTGTCCTACGAGGTCTGGTTCAAAATCTCGTTTTCGAGCCTATCACAGAGCTTCCTCTATGAGGAAGCAAAACGACTGAAGTTCTAGCTCGGGACGTTTTTTTTCTTATTGATGAATCAAAATGAGCTTTCGCAGAATTTTTTTCATTATAAATTACGCGTTCGGGACGATAACTTGATTGCACAAAAAATCGCAAAAAAACGTCTAAAAATCGTCGTTTTTGAGGTAGCGCCAGTAATTAATAGGAGAGATCTATGAGTAACTACAGCAATCAAAACTAATAATTTATGTATTTTATGATAGGTAGAATTAATTTATAAGTGTCCGATATATTTCATTTCGTTTATTTGGTATAAAGTTCGATTCTGAACTAAGAACAACGGAAAAAGACGAAAAAACGGGGTTTGACGTTCAGGTTTCTGTAGAAAAAATCATTTGTTAACGTATACTCAACGTTTGTTGTTTTATTTGTATAAAAGATTAACTTTGAACGCTATTAGAAAGTGATTTAAAATTTTTCGATCGTTTCGCTCCACCCTAATGCTCATTGGTTGGCTCATTAATCATTAGCAATGAGCACATGAATCGTTACCATTTCGATTGGTACTTTATTTTTCCTAATACCCCGTTACCTCCGTCGCGCAAATAATACATTTTTTTTACGGAAATTTGCGACAAATACATCATATTTTAAAACCTTATGCTTAGTACTTTCGGTTTCTAGTAATGCCCTTATGCACATGAATTTTTGTCCAAGAGTCCTCTATAATAGTTTGTAGAATGATTAGTAGATTTAGGCCATAAGGACCCCCTCCTTTTAATACTTGCTTTGTTGATTGAAAATGTATAGGTTTAGTTGACTTATCAAATTATATTTAGAATATTTTTAAGAAATTTTCATGCTCCAATTCAAGTGATTTTAACAATTATATAAAAGATCAGTCTAGACTTGTTGCTTATACCAACTAATTACGAATGAATGGCTATGTGATTGAATTGTAATTGTAAATTAGCGGGTTTTTGAATTGTGATGTAGTTTTTTATGATTGACAAGTCATTCCACAGTAAAAAATTGTGAATCTGTCATCGATTTCTTGGAATGTAGTGGTAGGAACTGATAAAAAATAATTTGTAAGCGAGAAGTACATATTATAATGAAATTTTTATTAACCTCTATTAGCAAGATAATCCAAAAAAGTTAATTTACGTAAGATTATAAGACAATTCCGCAAAAACAAGACTACAGGAATAATTGTATCAACCTCCTAAACTTAATTACAAAGTTTAAAGATTATAGATTTATTATTTATTTAGAAAAATGAGGCCAAAATAATTTGATACTAACAAGGAGACCTTCTCACCTTCGGGTCATGGATTTGGCCCAAACTTTTTCTGGTGATTCAGGACAGTTAGAAAACATGTCCTGTTATGTTCGGTTGTGTGAATATGCCCTAGAAGCCTTAGATAAAAATAAACGTTAAAATAATAAAATAAGCATATAAAGCACAATAAATATTCATTTCCTATCCTTAAACTATTTTGGTTACTTATTTTAGACACCTGGTTCTTGAAAAATACATTTCATTGTTAAGAAGTTGTTGGTTCTCACTCATGACCCAAAACATTGCAATATTGTTCAATTATGACATTATAAAGCGTTTAATTTCGAATTTACGCTTCAAATAATTATTTTTAATACAAGCACTGGAGATTCAACAAGGTCTTTATTTATTATTAACTATTTTTCACTTACTAATTTGACACTTCAAGTACCTAAGTAGAGTTGAATTTTATCAATGATGTGATGAGGTGAATAATATTTGCATATAAGGCCACTATTTGCCATGATCTCGATGCCATGCCTTTGTGCAATATTGCTATGTTTTGGGTCATGAATGAGATCCAACAACTTCTTAACAATGAAATGTAATGTTTGTTTCAAGAACCAGGTGTCTAAAATAAGTAACCAAATAGTTTGAGGAGGCTATCTAAGGCTTCTAGGGCATATTCACACAACCTAACATAACAGGGCATGTTTTCTAACTGTTCTGAATCACCAGAAAAAGTTTGGTCCAAATCCATGACCCGAAGGTGAGAAGGTCTCCTTGTAAATATCGACTGAATGGGTATTCACGACTCTTAAAGGCCCATAGGATCAAACAAACTATTAGGCCCTAGTTTTTTATGTCTAAATGACTCCTAAAAAAGTTTTTAGGTCATTTGGTTCTCCGGAGGTGGAAAGTTCTCCTTGTAACTCAATTTTCTACCTTTTCCTATTTTCGAAGATCCCAAATGACATGCTTAGAGGGAAAATATACATTTTCTTTTAAAATGTATGGGTAAGGCTCATGGTTAAGACTCCAATAAAGCAAACATATTGAAAATATTCTTGGAAAATACAATCAATCTGATCTCATTCGAAGATAAAAGATAAAACCTAATACATTGAGATAAGGTAAAAGCACCGTTTATGAAACGAAGTACCACTTACGGAACACTAGTACTTAAACCATTATAAATAAAATTTTTTTAAAACTTAGACTTCAAAGAAATGGAAAAGTATCAATCTGAATTAGTATAATAAACTAAATAAGGGATGGAGGGGGGGGGGGTGCTGTATGACCGACTTTTTTCCATTTTTCGAAGGACTGTATTTTATTAACATAATAACAAAATACCTTATTTATGAAAAGTACATATGAAAGTGCATGATCTCAAGAGTATTCTGTGAAAATTTCATTCAAAAATGTTCAAATTCAACCCTTGTAGGGGTACTCTGCGGAAAAGTCGTGAAAATTCTGGTGAGACATATAACTTTTTACAGGATCATCAGAAATGAACAATTCAAAATGAGATCATTAGTTTAATAGTTTTTTCAGGTACTAACGTCGATTTTTTCCATTTAGATTGATTTTTCAAATTTTGACCTAATTTTATCATATATTAATAAATATTCGAAAAGTCGAATATAATTTCAAATATTAAATATAATTTTAGGAGTGGATTACATGCACCCTGACCTTAAATTCAATTACGTATGTATCTTTCAATTATGTCAATACTCTAACTCATCTCTATTTTCATGATTTATTTATTTCTAGAATGCGAAAGCATCGTATGATTTTAGTAGCAATGATCCATACCCATATCCAAGATACACAGATGACTGGTTTAACAGGTAAAAAATTGCGTACACATTTTATTACCAATTCAAAAAACTTTGTCAATGATTTTACATATTAAATTTGAATTCATTCATCGAAAGACGGGCTACCTGTCCCTTCACTGTTAATTTTTACTCGTAATTGTATACAAAAAAAAGTTTAATACCATTCTGCTTGAGTTTATAACTCTATAAATGCTAAATACCAAATGAAACTTATAATATGATTTGCCGGTAATTAATTTACAGAAATTTGAATTCGAAAAAAAGTTTCGTGATTTTTACGTTACCGTGATTGTAAATGAACCATAGATTACAAAGGTTAAAGTATAATTAATGATTTATGACATGAAATGGAAAAGTAAAAAATAAAGCAACAGCATGATTCAAGCACCATGAGCGATTTATTAGCAACTTTTTTAATCCCTGTAAGTGAGAAAATTGTAAAGAGTATGACTTCTTTATATTCTGTCAAATAATTTCTCGTATATTTATCGATAAGAATAAACGATGAAAGTTCAAAAACATTATTCATTAAAATTATTTTGATTATAAATATTTTTTAACCATACCATGAAATTGGATTATGAATATAGGTATTTTTCAGCCATGGAACGAGATGTGCTGGTGAAGTTGCGGCTGCTCGAGATAATGGTGTATGTGGTGTAGGAGTAGCTTATGATTCGAAAGTAGCGGGAATAAGAATGCTAGACCAACCTTACATGACTGACTTAATTGAGGCCAACAGTATGGGACATGAGCCTAATTTAATCGACATTTATAGTGCTTCTTGGGGGCCAACCGATGATGGTAAAACTGTTGATGGTCCGAGAAATGCAACAATGCGTGCCATTGTGAGAGGAGTCAATGAGGTACATTTTTTTAAAGAATGTTGAGTATATCGTTTTTTCAAATATTTTCATTTTATGTGCGTTCTAAAATAATTCTGATAAAAATTACGGTAATATTCATTCAAATTTATTCAATGAATTTAAAAGTTGTGAATCAAGAAATTGACAACTTATTAATTTTTGATGAGTTTTTGATGAGAATTTTTAAGATATTATGTAAAATTGCTTTAGAACTTTCGAACAAACATAAGCTGAAGTCTTGATGAAATTCTGTTTTTTTGGTCTTTCAGGGCCGTAATGGACTTGGAAATATCTACGTATGGGCTTCTGGTGATGGCGGCGAAGATGATGACTGTAACTGTGATGGTTACGCTGCAAGTATGTGGACTGTGAGCATTAATAGTGCAATCAACGATGGACAAAATGCTCATTATGATGAAAGTTGTTCCAGTACGCTAGCATCAACTTTCAGCAATGGCGCAAAAGATCCTAATACGGGAGTGGTAAGTTTTTATGAAAGATTGTTTTCATTATAATTTACAAGTTTCGGTAACTAAATTAATAATTTTTCCATCGCTTATCAATCTAATATACATTAGAACATAACGGTGCGTTTTGGACGAATGTTTAAAAATCATTTCGGCACCGGCAGAATTGAATAATCTAATTATTTAACTATATAACTGTGTAACTTTAACATTATTTTAGTTTTAAAATTTCGAAAAAAAATGTTTTACTTTCTAATTGTAAAAAGTAAAATTTTTCCGATTAGGACACTAAGCTCTTTTCAATTTTGACCTTAATTGGATTTTTTTTAAATTTAAGCTAAACCGAAGTTAAAGTTATAGTGCGGACGTTGGCAGGGTTTGCGTAAAAATTTCGGACTCCACGGTGTTTCTATGTGTGATAAATGTATTTTGGTGCGCTGAATCGTCGTTTTCATCGTTGATTTTCCTAAAAAATGTTCCAGGGGAAAAGTACCTTGAAATCGAAAATTTTTATTGCAGTTTTGAGTAGGAATTTTTCCTCATCTTTTGATTGCATGTTTCAATACTCCAAAATTTGATTTTGCACTGAGATACAGCTGTTTCCGTGAGCCTTTTTCGTATACTTTAAGTGCTAAATTTTTTCTTCTTTTACGTTCTTGCGCGTAATGTTTTTGGCCACCTCTTGTAATTTTCAGAGGGTACCGATTGAGTTTTAGCACCAGGATCGCGTAAACTTCTTCAGAACTACAATGCTTATAGCCACTACTATGGGTAAAACGATTGAACTTATAGATCACTCTCAAACAGTACTTTTATGGCTTAAATTTCGGAAAAAACGAAAAATGAAAAAAAATGTGTGCTTAAGGTGATGCCGAGCTCTCCGTATTGTTGCTGTGAACAACTGCATCAAATTTCAGCCAATTTGTCGGGTAGTTTTCCCGGAAAACAGGATCGAAATTTTTGACTACTGTTTGCAGGATAAAAAATTCTGATCCTGTTTTCCGGGAAAACTACCCGATGAAATTGGCTGAAATTTGATGCAGTTGTTCACAGCAACAATACGGAGGGCTCCACAGAGCCGTTTTTCGAAAATCAGCCTGGAAAAAAGTTACGAAAATATACATTTTCTTAACTTGGTCGGTAAAAATTGTGGCCTTAGGCATCACCTTAACTTTTCGTGCAGAGCAATTTTCGTGTTCGATTGTCTCACCCGTAGTATTGGACATGCGTATTAGGGTGGTCCACTTTTTCAACAATTTTTTGTATTTCGGGGGATCCATCGGAATCTGAAAGTTTGAGTTTTAAAACGAAGTTTCTTTCAAACTAGAACTCAAACAAATGATTTTAGATGGTGTCGATGGAGTTTTGAAGTTTAAAAACGTGCTCCTAAAAAGAAGCAAAATCGGTCGATCATAAATATATTTCGAACTCTGTTGGAGAGTAAAAATAATCTTAACAATACATTTTCTCACGTATTTTTGTCGGTAGAATCGAATGCCGTAGTCAGATTTTACCTAAGAGTACGATTTCATTGACCGAAGAACGGATATATGCCTATAAGATAAGCCACGCGATCACAGCTCATGCTGCCTGCTGTTCACCAACACTTGGGAAACTTCTGTCTCTCAAAAGACGGTCATAATTCCAAGGTCATGCCTAACAGACTTTCTCGTTGAATACCTTGTGGCCCATCCAAGCGCTCGCCAACTCCCAAGGCCCACTGCTCTGCCCAGCGTGAATTTAAGCTACAGCCAGAGAAGCAGAGTTGTGACAACAGCTGCGGAGACAGCTCTCAATGGCTATTAAAACCAATCGATATTTTTCATGCCCACCATAAGTTTTCAAAACGTAGTCGATCAAAATGCAAGACGACAACTTGAGAAGCTCGTCAGTTTTGCAGACTGTCATGATTTGTTCATCATAAGCCAATCGAAAGCGGGCCAAGGCATACGTTTTTTTAGGACGTTCATACCACACAACATTGTACAACAAAATTCTTACGTAACTTCTTATGTTATTTCTTACATAAAAGGTAGTTCAACTCAAAAGTCCTAAATATCAAAGTGAGTTCTTATGAGTAAAAACTTAAGTATTAACTTACATAAAAATTTACGTAGAGCCTTATGTAAGATCTTAACCAAAAACTGACAAAAAATTATCTTTTTCTAGCTTTCTATAGATCAATCCTGTTACAAGACATAATCTTTCTTTTACATACTTTTGGTCACAATCTTTTGTGAGATTTTCACAAGTTTTTTCGTTAGTTCTAACGTAAGTTCTTGCGCAAGAAATTATTTACTTATTACGGGCTTTTAAAATGAACCAGTTCTTACGTAGGAATTTATTACTGTCGATAATAATACATAAGATTCTGCGAAAGATATGATACGATCTCGTGTAAGTTCATGTAAAGAACTGGAATGAGATCTTATTTGAAATTTTCTTTGGGATAATACATTATTTTCAATTTATTCGAGTAGTTCCAAAGACTCCGATTAACTGTCCACCATGCAAATAGTATATTATAATACGTGTGATTTATTGCACGGCACGGTTAGCACCCGAGCGAAGCGTAGGGGCTAGTGTCGTGTTAAGAATGGGCTACTTGAGTTATAAGTATCTTTTACTTTTTTATAGCACTGTGCTAAATTCACGTTTAGGCCCCCTTTGACGAGATATAAGGTGCTCATAATAGCGTCGCGGTGCAATAATGAGCAGCTTAAGTCACGGCAAAGCGTGCCTTAAACGTGAACTTAATCCACGCAGTGCTATAATAGTAATTTACGAAACAAGGGCATAAAGTAACACTTTTTGGCACGGCGTAGTTTAGGGCCCGAGTGCAGCGAGCACACACTCGCATGCGCTCGGGCGCTAACCAGAAGGTGCGACTCATGGCTAGGAAAAGGGGGCATAAATGTGAACTTAGCACAGTGCTATAAAATGTTGTACGATACTCTTGCCATGGAGACGATTTTCGGCCCAGCTATTAGCCCAGCTAAACTATGCCGTGCCAAAAAGTGTTACTTATGGCACTTGTATCGTCAATTACTATATCTCGAGATAAACGCGTTCAAAGTTTTTAACTGCTATTGAATGACGTGTATACGCTTGTACTCCAGCCTAATTTTAACTGACCTGAAATCCGACCTGCATCAAACATGTAATAGTCCCTTACACATTTTTAATTATAAATAATAATAAGAATTTAATTATTTTTTTGTAAGTATTATTAATTAAATAATTTGAAATGATTAAAAAAACTAAAAATTGTCAATAATGTTTTTAGGCAACAACTGATTTGTATGGTCAATGTACCACAACCCATAGCGGCACATCAGCCGCAGCACCTGAAGCTGCTGGAGTGTTCGCTTTAGCATTAGAGGCTAAGTAAGTTAAAATAATTGTTTCCTAACTTGGATATTTTTATAAACCATACCATTAATTGAGGATACTTTTTTCTTGATTCGATAGTCAATTGTTTCTTAATTACTACATATGGGTCAGTTTTGAAACTTTTCAAATAATCCTATGTCACGAGTTATCACATATGTCAAATTCGAACGAATATGTGGAATTCTCTGAAAGTTTTAGTTTTTTGCTATTAAAAATAAATAGAAATTTTCTAAGGGAACACGTATTTAAGATGAATTTTTTGAAATATTTTAATCTGTAACGAAGAGAAAATGTCGGGCTCACGATCAGTGATATATCGTAGCCCCAGCGCTGGAAGGTATCTATTTCAAATCTGTAGCAAGAAGGATACTTACTCGCGCGCAGAGGCAAAAAGGTATCTAACTCGAGCGCAGCGGCAAAAAGATATCTAACTCGAGCGTAGAAGCAAAAAAGGTAGCTTATTCAAACGATGTGACAAGAAAGTTTTTGCTCGCTGAATTTAGGTTGGTAATGCAGCCCCAAATGATGAAATTTTGTTTCAACATTCAACATTTAATTCAAAGTTATGTACAGCCGATAACTTCTATGTTCCTCTCAGAACATACAAAGTTCTCCATAACTGGCAAATTGAGTCGAAATCGCGGTGAGATTGATTTGTTTGCTCGCATTAATGGATGAACATCATTGCACTAGTTCACTTGTTTTTTCTCTTTTTACAAAACAAAATTTTATCATTTACGGCTGCGTTGCCAACCTAAATTCAGCGAGCAAAAACTTTCTTGTCACATCGTTTGAATAAGCTAGCCTTTTGCTTCTACGCTCGAGTTAGATACCTTTTGCTGCTGCGCTCGAGTTAGATACCTTTTTGCCTCTGCGCGCGAGTAAGTATCCTTCTTGCTACAGATTTGAAATAGATACCTTCCTGCGCTGGGGTGACGATATAGGGTGTATTCAGAAATGAGAATTTCGGATTTTTTTATAAGACCATATCCAAAAATTGCAAAGTTAGTTCATTTCTAAGTGATTAATGGTAAATTAAATTTCACCCTTCAAACCTTTTTCGTCCCTGTGGCTAAAACAAAAAAGTTAATTTCTGCTGGGGGATTCATGAAAAATAGTATACGCATCTATGAAGTGAAAAAAAGCCTCAGAGCTCGTGTTTATCAACTTTGGCTTCGCCTCGGCCGATAATTACATGCTCTGAGGCTTTCCAGTTTTTCGCTCCCTAGGCACGTAATATACTATTTCCAACCTTTGAGTGTACTTTAAAAAGTGTGATTTTTCCAGTCCGTGGGACCAGGATGTAGGCCGTCTTAAATCTGGTGTATCTTTTTTATAAAAGAGGTACAAGGGTTTGAGATATCAGAATTGATTCGTTTACTAAAGTGCTTCAAGTCTCACGATTGTGTGAAAATTAAAAGATGCTTTCCGTGCATTCAAGTTTTTAAAACTGAATTTGATAAATATCGAGCTCCCATTATTGAATCAAGGATTCAGAGTCTAAAGATGAGGGTATCGTTTGGAAACAATTTTTTCAAATAATATAGCCCAAACACTATTCAGAAAAGTACTATTATGACTTAAATTTCGGCAAAAACGAAAAATGAAAAAAAATGTGTGCTTAACTGTTCATGCAGAGTAATCCCAGGTAAAAATAGTATATCAGATCTCACATTAGATCTGATGTCAGATCTGATGTAAGTTCTGATGTCGATTATCGTATGCAAATTCTGATATAAGATCTGGCATAAGATCTGATGTGCGTTCACCAGAACTTATATTAGATCTGCAGTCAGATCTAACATACCATTTTCACCTGGGATCTACGTGGAACCAAGAAACAAGCGCTATTCCGAAAAATTATGAAAATCATCTCGCAATTGTCTTCCAACCCAAGTCTGTTGTTGGTGGAAAGATAATATTCTTAATTACGATTGTTTCTTAGTTTTTCGTAGGTCATTTGAAAGAATAAAAACTTCCCCGCTTGAAAGTTTGTATTGCGACCCGAAAAAGCACATTTAAAAAACATTTTATAAGAGTTTATTGACAATATCACTGACAAAAAAGCCGAAATTTCAACATTTTTTTATTTACAAACTAAAGACTTTTACTAAAAACCGCTTCGATATTTCGATACACGAGAATTTCCGCTTTCTCCAGATATTTTTTGTTTATTTTTTTACTGCACGGTCAACTAATTACAAGTATTTTTACCAACCAACTTTAACATGTAAAGTATATGGGTGGTCGCTTTGTTTGGCCTCCAGTCAAATCAGCTGCTCGATTTGTGACCGTCACTGACGACTGTGAAAACAGCCTATATAAGCCCTTAAATGAACATATAAGTGTGTTAATTTTTGTAAAGAGCGTCGATATGTATAAAAATACGAGCACTGCGAGTAAATAACACTTAGGAACATTCATAGTTTTGTAGTATCATTTATTAAGCTGCAACGAGTACTCGTATTTTTTTGAGTACAAGAATTTTTCCGACTCGACTCGGACTCGAGTCGAGTAAAATTCGAAAAATCGAGTACTCGCACACCCCCCAATAATAACATCCAATATACTTTATACTAGTACAAGTATATTCACAGATATTGTTTAAATAATGACAATGGAAAATCTGCATCGATTCCTTAACTGTTCAAAGTTTCAGAGATTCCACATATATGGGCCAAAGTAATACTTTTCACCTAACTGTGCATACTTATATCACTGATTTGGACGCAATTTCCATTTGATTTATATATAGTACACAGAAAAAGAGTCCTGAAGCAGATTCTCAAAGCAGAGACTCTAAGATCGCTCGTACCCTCCACACACCATAAATAGGCGTCTGTTTTCTGTCAGTACCGATTGTAAAGCCGTTTTTGACTTTTGTTCCCTGTGATATAACCGATGTCAAACATGGGAATTTTTTCTCTTCTTTACTGCATTGAGATACATAATCTTAAATTTGATAGATTTTTTCGAGTTACCTCACACATTTGTCAAAACAACAACATCAACAGATTAAAAATATTGAAAACATTTTTTTTATTTTTTTTCACTAAAATACATGACCTCAAATTTTTTCAGATTTTAGATTGGTCTGAAAAATCATGAAAAACATACTTCGATATAAATTAAAAATGTTGTACTTTTTGGAACGAAAAAAACTTTGTTTTGTCTAATTATTGAACTTTTGTTGTCATGACTAACAATAAGGCAGATACATGTATCAAGTTATGAAATCGAAGCTAAAAATATACTATTGCAACTGGTTTCAGTTAATATGAATATTATTTCTTAGTTCTCAGTTGACTTGGCGAGATATTCAGCACTTGACAGTTTTAACTTCTAAGAGAAACTCATTATTCGACGCCAAAAATCGTTTTCACTGGAAAATGAATGGAGTAGGATTAGAATTTAATCATCTTTTTGGGTATGGCGTACTCGATGCTGGAGCTATGGTTGCTCTTGCAAAAATTTGGAAAACAGTACCACCAAGATATCACTGTCAAGCTGGAAGTATTCAAACAACGACGTAAGACATGATTATACTTTAAAATATCTATTTCATGAAAAAAAAAATGCAACATACATTTTCTCAAAATTGTTATAATCTATTCACTTAAACAATTTTTTTTTATATACAGGGTGCGGCAAAAGTATGGATACACCTGGAAATTTCGCGGAAATAGCGTAGGAAAAAAATCAAAAACCTCGTATCGGACGTATTTTTTGACGAAGAATCCAATGGTGACCTTGAAGTTTACCTTGAACATAACCTTCAAGCTCCAGCGACCCAAAAATTGATTTTTCAAATGGAAACCACATTTTTTATTGCAGATTTGAAAAGAGCGGAAAATTTTACTTTTAAACATGTATTTGGTTTTTTTCAAGGTCATTTTAAGGGCGTTACAGACGCAAATAAACCCCAATTTAACCTAAAATTAAGTTCGAGTAAGGGCTTTTTTGCTAATTGTACCACCTCCAAAATGACTTTGAAAAAAATAAAAAAATATATATTTTCACGTAAAATTTTCCGCTCTTTTTAATGGTGACCTTGAACATAACCTATACGCTACGAGGAACCAAAAATCAATTATTTACACGCTGACCCCATTCTTTATAACAGATTTGAAAAGAGCGAAGAATTTCACGTTCGACTCTATTTTTTTTTCAAGGTCATTTTGGAGTCGGTACAATTAGAAAAAAAGCTCTTACTCGAACTTAATTTTAGGTTAAATTGGGGTTTATTTGTCTGTAACGCCCTTAAAATGACCTTGAAAAAAAAATACATGTTTCAACGTAAAATTTTCCGCTCTTTTCTAAGCTGTAATAAAAAATGTGGGTTTCCATTTGAAAAATCAATTTTTGGGTCGCTGGAGTTTGTAGTTATGTTCAAGTAAACTTCAAGGTCACCATTGGATTCTTCGTCAAAAAATACGTCCGATATGAGGTTTTTGATTTTTTTCCTACGCTTATTCCGCGAAATTTCCAGGTGTATCCATACTTTCGCGGCACCCTGTATGTCTGATTCTGTGTTAAATTAAATGCCAAAAAATTTTTATTCCTGCAATTATGAAAAAATTGTTGTTTCGATGCTATAAAAGTTCCTAAATATTATTTGGACAGCCTATCATCTTTTTTCTGAGGCTTTAAGTTGTTATTTGTTTGAACTTCATAGTAATTGTAAAAACATCTTTCATCTCAGCCTAGAGTTACATGTAGAAAAGAGTACAAAAAAAGTTTTTTGTTGAAAAATGTTCAAATTTGCACAAAAAATCTTGAATATGATCTGACAAGGAGGTCACTACAATTCTGGGTGTCAGCTTCTTATCAATAGTATATTGCTCCCTAGTCCATGAAAAACAAAAAGTCCCAGAGTACGTGTAATTAGCGGCCGAGGCCGATGAATACGTGCTCAGGGGCTTTTTTTCGCGGCTTAGGCCTGCATATGATTTTTCATATCCAGTGGCCCGAAAGTCGCTCTTCCCGCTTTGCGCACAGAACTAAAGTGATTCCTTGCGAGTATTATAAAAGCTCGCTTGTATAGAAAGAAACTCAAAACTCAAGAGTGCAACTCAGCAAGCTTCTACAGTACTCAATTCATTTTTTCTGAAAATTTGGAGCAAAAAAACATTATTGTATTTTTTCCTATATGACACTTTCAACTAAGAGAAAATTTCTGAAAATTCATTATTAGCACAAATTTCGGTAAAAATGACAACTTTTGACCTCTGGAAAAGGACGATAGACCATTCCAACAATTTTAATAAACCGGCGACCCATGTGACAGCAAAGTTTCATTTGCCTTTAATTTCACTGATAGTCAGCCATATAGACCTTTACTTAGAACATCACTTTATACAGTTTTGATGAGTTTCAGACATATGATTTAAAACCTGCAATTTAGAACACTTTCACTTCAGTGATTTTTAAATTTAATGGTATTTATTAAATAATGATTTTATTAATTATTATGGTTTGTTGCAGTGAAATACCAAGTGATCGATCGTATGTATTTAAAATCAGAACCGATGCGTGTGCAGGTACTGAATACGCTGTAAATTACCTTGAGCATGTACAGGCAGTTATTTCGATTAATGCTACTCGTCGGGGTGATCTAGAATTGTTTTTAACATCTCCAATGGGAACAAGGTAATTCAAAAAAGCAAAACATTTTTAAATATGAAGGCTTAAATAAGGGATGAACTCAAAAAAATTCTTTAATGGATTTTCCAGGTCAATGATTTTAAGTAAAAGAGTTAACGACGATGATCGTAAAGATGGCTTTACAAAATGGCCATTCATGACCACACACTCATGGGGAGAATACCCTCAAGGAACATGGTTACTTGAAGTAAGTTTAAGCGATTTAATCATTTACGCTTAGAATCAATTCGATTAAATATTATTAAAAATTATTTTCAGGTGAGCTTCAATTCCGAAACCCACAACACGGCTGGATCCGTGAATTTACACTAATGCTACATGGTACACGAGAACCTCCTTATGTTGGCTTACCAGTCGCTGATCCACATTCTAAATTAGCGATCGTTAAAAAAGCCCACGAAGAAAGAAATGTTGCAGAGTAAAGTCTAACTATTATTTTTTAGTTACGAAGGCAAAAGAATGAAGTAAATCTTTTATTCAAAGGATTGATTTTATTAAAAAGTAATTGGCCCAATGATATTTTAATTTTCTCCACTCGAAATTTTAGAAAAATTTTTTTATAATTTTTTTTTGTTAAATAGCAGGTCTGATGTGATCCATATTCAAAGCGAAATCCCAAAATTATACATAAAACTTTATCACTAATAATGCGAGTAAATACAAAAGATAATTTAAAAATATATACTTCACTAATCATCATCGTGAAAAGACGTTTTTAGTACACAGAATCAAAGTGTAAATGAGCAATGATTGTTTAGAAAGTAAAAATTCAGACCAAATAATATTGCTTTTAACTAATTATTAATTTTTGATAACAGAATCGGTAAATGTTTCATCTCACAAACGCTACGTAAAATATTATACAGTTGTATGATTTCATTTGGCCATCAGAAAATTTTATTTAAAACATGAATTTAAATTTTTTGAATGTTTTATTACATTATGAATTACGATGCTATATTTTTAT
The DNA here is from genome assembly GCA_034770305.1 of Trichogramma dendrolimi. Taxonomy (NCBI): domain Eukaryota; kingdom Metazoa; phylum Arthropoda; class Insecta; order Hymenoptera; family Trichogrammatidae; genus Trichogramma; species Trichogramma dendrolimi. Next base: position 801,079 of record JAPMIB010000047.1, read on the forward strand.
CTTTATTGCCTAACATATTCATGAATATTGGTAATAAAAAATTATTGATTGTATTTATAATATGTCAGTATGGATTAAAATGTATGGATTGAAAAAAAATGTATGAAAATGTTTCAAATGTTTAGAAACTACCTCATGGTTCGACGAGAATATTTGTTTATATTGAATGAGATGTTAGAAATTTGCAAAGTAAAAAAACCTTTAATCTTTTTTAACAAATGTATACAATTTTTTCATCTAAAATAAAGATATTATTCAGTTATTATAACTTTTAAATTATAAGAAAATTTTATTTCAAATTTAGTGTCTTCCACCCAAAATTTGTCATTGATATTTATCAGACTTAACATAATATCCGGCTTGACTATTGTAAATCAATATTTAATGTATTTTGATTTTATTTCAATTTAAAACGCCTATTTCGTCTTTCCGTATCGTTAAGAGTGTTCAATACGAAAAAATTGAAAGAAAAACTAAAAAAATGAAACTCATTACTTGTCAAAACTACTATTTCTAACGACTTTGTTTTGTTAATACTAAATTTCGCTTATAAGTATATTATATTTGCTTGTACAAGTTAAAAAATGTATTTACCCTCCTAGCTGTCCAAAGGTCAAGTTCTATAATAATGCATTTTAATTTAAAAAAAATTAAACCTGCTTGTAGGCCTATATTGCTAAAAGATGGAAGTAAAAATGTAAAAAAACAAATTAAAACTTAGGTGATAGTTTTCAGAATGTATCAGATGTTACTAGACTGCACTTTTTAATACAGTCAAACTTTTGTTTTTGCACTTTTAGTATTGAGTGAGCACATTATTTTGCATGCTAGTCGTGCAAAAGAGTGATTTTGGGAACAATTTTAGAACAGAACCGATAGTAGTAATTCAGTGTAATTAAAAAATATTGATGAAATTCCTTTTTAAATTCTGTACTAATACATATTTAAATTACCTTTATTTTTTAACAGAATTAATGAACCTGAATAAATATTGATTGATGAATATTAAAGTTGATGTGATTATACCGAAAAAAAAACATTGATATTGAGGAAATATTATCATGATTATGTTGTTCGAAAAATTGTAAATTATCTTATGAAATATTTCTTTATATTATAATGTAAAGGTAATTTTTAATAAATTGCGCTATAAAATTTTTAAGAAATATAAAAGTCCTATTTGAAATAGACATGACTCATATCAGTTCTAGTAAACTACAATTAATGGAATCACATCATCCAAGCGAATATCAATATTGTACATTAATTAATAAAGTTTTTATTGAATGATTGCAGTCAGATTCTGCAACGATGTGTCTTTGTATATTTTAGTTTTCTTTCTTGTGATTATATTTTAAATACAACAATAAAAATGAATTATTTTGAAAGTACTGCATAACACTCTATTGGAACATTTTTATTTAAAGTAGAAATGACTTTTGGGATTTGCACAACACTGTGATTAATTAAGTCATTACTACAGAATAATTATATGATAGAAATAAAAGATCATTCATATCAAAAGTGAACGCCAAAATCTTTTCATAAAATATAATCTATTCATTTTCCATATTAAAATCATTTACAATTCTTTTAGCACAAGAAGTACTTTTTACAATATTGTTCAACACAAAAAGCTAATGATGTATGAGCCTCTTCTATTTATTAAAGTATTTTGGTAAATAAAAACGAATGTTTCTTAAGTATTTCTTTTTAAATTTTTTCTTTTAAGTAAGCAAAATCTGACATCCAATACGATCTATTTTAGAAAAAAATTGAAAATATTGTTAATTATTTTTCTACAATTTTGACAAAAGAGGAAAGCAGTCAGAAGGCCGAAAAAATATTAAAAACAATTAATATACGAAGCATAAAACTCACCGAGCGAGTTAATTTCAAAATTATAGAGTACATTTAGATGCAGTGTTCTAGCTCGAGGTTCTTTTAGAGAGCGTTGAGATTCCAATACATACCAGAGCCATTTGCCACAAACACGAGGCTTGAGCGCTTGCGCAATATCAAACCGGCGATGCTGAACAAGTGGGGGCAATCGCATGCACTCACGTACGATCCTCTCTCCAACACAAGCTGCTTCATCCCCCGATGTGACATGCTCTTTCGCTAGCCCGTAAATATTGGTCAGTGAATTCGTGCACCCTCAGCTGGCTGCTACGACGTGACTTTTTGTTAAGGATTATTATTCAAGCAAACAATATTTTATTAATAAATTCATACATATATAAACACGGATGAATTTGCCATAAATAAAGTATTGCTTTTTATAAATCATTTGCTACTTTTAAATATTTGGGGCAGAATCAAGCTGCATAAATCAATATTTGCTTCATGTATTAACATCATTAAAAATTTGTTGGACACTGGAAGAGTTATATATATTATAACGTGCATCACAACGCACTAAAACAACAGTACGATTATTTTAAATCACCAAATTAATTATAAATATTTTTTCTCTCTGTTTTCATTTAAAATTATTATATATTTATTCTATAACATTAAAGTATAAAAAGTATTTTTTGCGTTCGCATAAATGTGAGTTGTTATTGGTTAATTATGATTCTAAAAGAGGATTGCTCAGTAATTACAAACGTGGTTCAGAATTTTAAAAATCATCTCATGAACTATAAGTAATCGTTTTAACGGCATGTGATAAATTTTCTAAAACTGTTCCTGAAAATATATTTTAATGAAGTCCATATATCTAAGTTATAACTGATTCCTATTTAAATCATCAGATATTAGATGAATTTAATTTGAAATATTAATGAAAAATGTATGGATTTCTAGTGGTAGAGTCACCATGTCGAGTCCAGACAGTAGGCGACCGGTAGCTGTGGGCTTTACGATAAAGCCGTGCGTGCGTGGTCAGAATCACTGCGGCGGGTGGGGCGGCAGCAGCAGAAACCTCAAGATCAACTGCAGGAACATCAGCAAGAGCTGCAAGAGCAAGACGAGCATGGGGTACAAGATGAGCCGGCAAATGTGACTCCAGTGAGTCACAGCACTGAAACCCAGGCTAGTCGCAAAGCAATTCATGTCTTTGCGACTCGCCGACGGCCCGCGAATGTTCGTCTACCCCTTTCAATTGCCCCCCAACCCCAGCCGCAATACCAACAAACACAACAGCATCAGACTTCTCAACATACGAGTCAAAATCCATCTCCAGCCGGCTCGAGTCATCAATACAATGGGCCCATCACTCCACACCAACATATGCCTCGAGATCAAGGAGCCGGTCAATCATATGATGTGAGTAAAAAAATTTGATATTTTATTTTAATATTAATTGTGTTACTTAACTTTGAACCGTTGCTAAATTAAATTTTCTTTACAAATGTCAATTACAAAGTATACTGAAAATTTTCTTTTAAGCTTATCCTGCAGTAAATTAATATCCAATCCGTTTAAAACGCCTCACATATATCATTTTATTAAAAATAAAAGAATAAATATAATTTATGAAATATTTGCCTTTTCTTTGTAAATATTTATTTCTACAAAAGAAACGCTGTATATACCTAATAAAAATGTTTGATTAGAAACAGTACGGATTAAACAAAGAAATATTTGTTTAATAGAACTTTTTAAAATGGCAACTAAATGTAAAAAAATTTATATGAAAAATTCTTGAATTGTAAAGGAAGATTAAGAAAGCTATATAAATAATATTTAATTGGAGACAAAATTTTTGAGACAGTATTTTAATTTTTTGAGCTTGATTAACCAATTGTTTATTAAATAATTTGTATAAGATTTGAGGTAAATTGAATATCAGTTCACTTTAAAACAAGATTTTTTTTAATCAATACATTAACTAGGCCAAAGAATGAACATGTAAGAAATTTAAAATGTGCTGAATAAAATTTTCAAGTGTACAGATTGATTTTATTTAAGAAAACTATTCAAACTAAAAAAAAGTATTAATTATTGTAACTTAATGAATAAATTTATTTTTAAGGATGGTCATGGCCTTGAGGAGCCAATGGTACAAGTCGAGCGGCCGCACAATTTCAGTACATGGATATGTTGCGTGCCATGCTATTGGCTACGGCGTAGCAAAGCAGTTCACAAAGCGCTTCTTACTTTTGCAATGCTACTTGTGACGAGTCTTTTAGTTACAAGTCCTGTTCTTTTTCTCATCACAACTTTACCTGAAGGAGATCAGCCACGCGTATGCTCACCGTTGGTTAGTTTCTTATTAAATATGATTTGTATTTTAAATGCAGTAAAACTACAGTCATGTTCACTAGTATGTAGGCCGTTTGCGTCCTTGAACTTGATGATCGCAAATCACGTTATATTTTTACTTTTATTTAAAGTAAAAAAGTGTTCAGTTATATGTAATGAGTTAATTCTTACGAGAGTTTAATCATAGAATACAATGCAATATCTTGTCAATTATCTCTTTTTAGAAAAATGCACACTGAAAATACTTTGTTTTACTTATACAAAAAGCTATAAATGATTATAGTGAATGATTATCTTAAATGCAACAACATTTATAATATACTTTCTCACAGGTAGGAATAATTATAAAGAAAAATAATGAAAGTAATTAGCTGCACGCTTAAATAGAACGTAAAACTCAAAACATTCACCCAGTTAAACAAATTTTACGTGTTAAATTAATATTGAAAGCTAAATAAATAAAAATGTTAGAGCATATTGTACCAGTTGAACTGCGATTTTTTTAATGTTTATGAAGTCAAATCTCTTGGCAATTCGTTTTGACTTGATTCTTAGAGAAACGAGAAGAGAGAGAAAGAGAGAGAGAGAGAGAGAGAGAGAGAGAGAGAGAGAGAGAAAGAGCCCAAAGAAGCCTTATATAGGAAAAAGCTTCGGAAGTAATGTACGGTAAACATTAACTTTAACTCAGGTCAGGGTCTTCAGTCCTTCATCATGACCTTCGATAAGTACTACCGCCTAGCTGTGTTAAACTAAATGATTACACCTGATCCAGGGGTTTCGTCGGCATTTCGATAGCTCAATGAATATATGTTTACAATAACGCTCATAATAACTACACATTGCAAAAGTATTAAATTCTGATTCATTTTTTATCAAGTTTCATGAAACTTGAGTAAATCATAAAATGTTATTATGATTCTTTATTCTCTAGACTTTTTTCAATTTATCTTTTAGAACAATTTTTGTATCCAATGAAGTATTTCTTTTAATTCAGGATGAAGCTTGTATCAGAGAAAGAGATGGTTCGGAAGGTGTATGCAACACTCAAGCATGTCAAGAAGCAGCGCGTCGCATGCTTGCAACAATGCAACGTGGTGTTGATCCATGCAAAGACTTTTATCAATTTGCCTGTGGTAACTTTCGAAATCGTCTTGCTTATCAGCCGACTTCTAGCTTTTCTTCTTTGCAAGAAAACGTTGATGAGCAGATTGAGAGTAAGTAAATTCGATTTAAAATAATTTTCTTTCTTGCTTACATTTACAATAATATATAGCAGTAATCTTTAAGAAATAATTTTATGTTTCATAAAAAGTATCATATTTCATACACATCGTTAGCATAGATGCATATATTGATAGCGTATTAGATAAAAAATATCATATTCATTTTTAAAAAACAATTTTGCACGTTCATGACGAAGAAAATGAGTAAACATGAAAATTTTAAAAAAAGGAGAAAAATATGATTTTATGTATATATTTGATAAATTATTGTTCTTATAATTAGGTATTAAAATGGGCAACTGTAGTTGTCTAAGTAAATTACAGTATACGTAACACTAGGAAATCAAAGGCTCATAGTGTCTTTTAACTAACGCCCTTATATTCTTCTCAATTATATCACACATATTTAGTATTGAAAATTTTTGCTTAGTTTTGTTATTTATTGGTCATTTCAAGAAATATCAATAATATTTTATGCGAATACATATAAATGTCCGTGAAAAAAAATATAGAGCCAGAAAATGAGCACGAAGGCGAGAAAAACATGCTTGGGTTGTCGATTACACAGATATTTTGGCAATTGATTTAATAATGCGCATACACATGAAAAGGCTGGTTCGAATTTTATACACAGCGATTGTACTCCAGACTCGCATAAAAACGCAAATGCACGGAAGTTTGGCGCCTGGTCGATTCGATTTATACTATCGTCATAGTCACGTAGCAAAAAAGACTGTTCTCATTTTTCCAAGTTTTAAAATAAGTGAATACAGCAAATATTTTTGATTCTAATTATTACGAATTTAGTTTGTTAATACTCTGCTATTTTTTATATAAAAAATATTTTTGATGGTAAAAAATGTTTTTGATGATAAAAATGTTTTTGATTATTTTTGATGTATATAACATGAATCTCATCAATTGATTTTCGAAGAATTGTACTTCAATAAGGCTTAAATAAGTAATTTGAACTAATTAGTCTTAAATCTATTAAATGGTTAACTAACAACTAATATGTTATGATGATGCAAAATGATGCAAAATACAACTATAACTCACTATACTGACACGCTCGATTTAATTCCCGGGCTCCGCTCACGCTACCCCCCATCGCGTTAGCAGACGTAATCTCTACGAATTGCATCGTGGCCGGTGACCTCGATATGCTTTCCATTTCTCTTCAAATGTGTGTGTGCGTGTGTATGCATGCGTGCTTGAAAGGGTATGTGCTTACGTCACCATCGCTATATTGCCCGAGACTGAGAAAAACATTTTTCATATAGTTAACGTATATTTAATACGATGCTTACTTATATGAATATCATAAAATTAACGAGATTAAATCCATTTTAACTTAAAACATATTTTTAGACATTTTAAAGCTAATATGCAGCTTTATAAAATAATCAATGTATAATAATTAAATTAGATTATTATATTAAAACAGTTTCTATTCATTAGAAAAAAATAGAAAGTAACGAAAGTAAAAACTGATTTTAAATAAAGGGGTAAAAAGTTAATTAAAACATATAATGATATGTATAAACTTTTTATTCAATTAGCTGGTTCGGTTAAGATTATTTTAGCTCAACAATCTTAAATATAGAGAAGCACAATATTCGTTTTGTACAATATTGTCAATGTACAAAGACCACTACATTTAATAAGTAAATGAAATTTTTTTAAGTTACCACTGAACTATTATTATAATTCTAAATATTTTTAAATACTTAAGTAATATAATTTCAATATTCATTCATCGACAGTATGAAAACTTACAATACATAATAGTCAAAAATTGAAGTACTTGAATAAAATAGTATCATACATCTAAATGTTAAAAATATTGATAATAATACTTCTTTAAATATACCGAAAAGAAAGTACAAAAATCATACAAAAATATTTAAGATCTAGTACAAACCAAATGGTAGTATAGTTCTGAAAACTCGGGTCAGAGTGGCGCCTCGAAAACTGAAATCGCATCTAGTCTTTACTCATATATTTCAGTGACGTTGTGTCTATTGATATACTTGCACGTTTACTTTGCATTGAAAAACGATATCTCGAGGCCACTTGTAAAACATTAAGCTTCAGACTTTAGAGAATTTTATTTACTTTTACTCTATTCCAATTCTTCGACACAATATATTACAATTCAAATAATGTTATTCTATATCAAAAGCAAGTAATAATAATATTATTAAGAGTTTAGCCTTAATTTGACCACAAAGGCATATTTTATGTAAAAAAATTATATAATGTATAAAGTGTTAGAAATTGAAACATTATTTTTAGAGACCCTTTTTGCATTATTAAATGTTGTACAATTTGGATAAAGTCAAAAATGAAGTATTAAATTTCATGAAGACATTCTTTTATTGTGAGTTGCATAATGCATTTCACACCAAGTGTCCCTAGCGTGTCCCCGCATGGCGCCACTAAGCGAAATCACTCAGTTTCGGTCTCGCGTAAAAAGTATCAAAATATACTTAGAAAAAATAACTAACTAATGGTTTCGGTAGGAAATTTCTTCCCCTTTCCGATGGTGTGATAAGATTTTCCGAAATTTTTAACTTACATTAAAAAAACATAACATAAACTTTAAAACACATATATTGTAGAAAACGTATTTTTAAGATTTTTTAAATAGTCTATATCGAAAGCTGCGGAAATTTCTTATTGGAGTTTTCCAAGAATACATTTTATTTGTAATAAACGTATAAATGCATTGATGAACATGTAATAACGAGAGATACTATGATGCGCTGTGGGTCGTATCGAGACGAATTTTTTTGATTTCTTGGATCCATATGTAGGTTAGAGTGGTCCACTTTTTCAAAAATTCTTTGTATCTCGGGGGATCCATCATCCAAGTTTGAGGTTTAAAATGAAGTTTCCTTCAAACTAGAACTCAAACAAATGATTTTAGATGGTGTCGATAGATTTTTGAAGTTTAAAAACGTGCTCCTAAAAAGGAGCCAAATCGGGCAACCATTCGATTTATTTTAAACTTTGTTCAGAGTGTAAAAATGATCTTAACGATACATTTTCTTACGTATTTTTGTCTGCGGAATCGAATGACTTAGTCAGTTTTGACCTACGAGCCCGATTTCATTGAAAAAATATACTTTTTCAATCGTTTTTTTTCGTAAATTTCGTAAAGTTCATTTTCGAGCGAGCGGCAAATGAACAGAAAAATCTAGAAAATTTTTTGACACCATCAAAATTTAGGATTTTTTATGACAAATCCAACGGTGCATATTAGTATACACTTTGAAATTATTTTAACGCAGAAAAGTACGACTTTAGCCCAAAAAACGATATTATAAACAGAAAAATGGAAAAATATATTCGTTTTTTCAAGAAAATGGCGGAGTATAATCACTCATGAAAAAATTGTACACAAGTATATGATAGGTTTTTATCTCACCTTACTAACGCCGTTTTCAGATTTTAAAAATTCGCCGATTTTTTAAATTCTGCTTCGCTGGTTTTTTAATTAAAAGAGCCAACTCAGAATTATTGAATTTTAAGCTACAAAAGTGCATCGTACAAAAGCTGTATCTAAGCGAAACTTGCGAATTAAAATCTGAAAACGGCGTTTGAAAGGTGAGCAAAGAACCTATCAGATAGTTGTATTCAATTACTTTCATGAGTGATTATACTCAGCCATTTTCTTGAAGAAACGAATATATTTTTCCATTTTTCCATTTTTTAATATCGTTTTTTGGGATAAATCGTGCTTTTTCGGCATTAAAAATTTTAAAGTGTATACTTATATATACCGTTAGATTTGTCATAAAAAATCCTAAATTTTGGTGGTGTCAAAAAATTTCCTAGATTTTTTCTGTTCATTTGCCGCTCGCTCGAAAATGAACTTTGCGAAATTTGCGAAAAAGAACGATCGAAAAAGTGTATTTTTTTCAATAAATTCGGGCTCGTAGGTCAAAACTGACTACGGCATTCAATTTTGCAGACAAAAATACGTAAGAAAATGTATCGTTAAGATAATTTTTACACTCTGAGCAAAGTTTGAAATAAATCGAATGGTTGCCCGATTTTGCTCCTTTTTAGGAGCACGTTTTTAAACTTCAAAAATCCATCGACACCATCTAAAATCATTTATTTGAGTTCTCGTTTAGAGGAAACTTCATTTTAAACCTCAAACTTTCAGATTCCGATGGATCCCCCGAGATACAAAAATTTTTTGAAAAAGTGGACCACCCTAGTGTATATGCAATCTACTTTACGATTTGCCACTCATTTCTCTGCGATTTTTTACCACACATATTTTTATCTTATAAATTTTTCAGATTTGTTACTGAATAAAACAGGAAAGATGAATGGTGTTTACAATAAGCTAGGTCATTTTTACAACAGTTGCTTAGAATTCAAAAATAAACCTGTCGATTTTAATCCTGGTGAGTACATTTGATCTTATTTCACTGGTTTAAATTCTCATCATTTCATAGAATAGCTGGCAAATTAAGTTATTTACCTAAAATTTAATTATTATAATTTAATTATAAGCTTGTCATTATAATTTAATAATTTTTCAATTTTTTTTTAGAAATAAAATTTTCATTTAAGTTGCAATCATGTTAATAAACATTCGAATAATCTGACTCTAATAAATTAGTTAAGGAAGTTATACACATAATAAGAAAAACTAAAAGTTATAACTATCACATGAAATTATAAACTGTATTAAAACATAAAAATTTTAAAAATTTTCAAACGATTCCAGATAGTCTGCATATGTATGATCATTCCACGCCAAGAAAGAAGTTAAAAAAAACTTCAATTACATTTGAATTCATAGGGATTATTTAAGTGCGCAATAAAGCGTAAAGAAACGCAACGAAATACGATTAATTGTAATGAAAAGTAAAATTCGTTCGGGACATTGTTATGCATATAATATGAAGATTATTTATTTATTATTTATTGGTCTGGGGGCAAGATTTAATCAAAATAAACTGAATCTTTTCTCTCTGTAAAAAGGAGATTATATTACATTATAAACTATTTACAACTTATACTTATAATAAATTCAATACCTGTAAAAAGGAGAAACAACATTCAATGTTCATTAATTAAAATCTTGCTTCTCACAGATTAACAATATTATTCTTTACAAATTTCAATTCAACTTATAACGTTGTTCTCAGCTGGATCTCGTCTGCTTACTCTTATCACTTGTTATCATTATAAGTACACTACTTTATCTACCCGGTTAACGCGGTAGAATTCAAATCTTTAAGAAGTATACTTCTTATATCTCCCCACCCAGGACGAGAGAAACGTTTCCAATAACTCGTAACATGTCGTTTTCCTGTGGGATTAGTTTCGAGTAGTGAAAAATATTAGATTCTTCTTTCTTGTATCCCGTGTCTATTTTGAACATCGTTTCAGAGATCTTTTCTAATATTTTATATGGTCCTATTCTTAATTTGTCTAATTTTTTCCTGTTGAGACGGTTGCCATTTTCTACATATACCATTTCCCCCGTTTGGAAAACATGATCTTGTCTATTTTTGTCGTATATTGTTTTGTTATATTTATGGTATGTTATGCTGTTTTTTTGTGCTTTCATTCTATCTTCTTTTAAATTTGTGAGGTGTTGGTTTGTTGTCAATTCTCTTGGTAGAAGGGTAGTTACAATGCCTTCCATCAAATATTTCGGGCTGAACTTGGTTACTGTGTGCACTGTTTCATTGTATTTTTTTACGCATTCTTGTGCTACGGTTGTCCAGGCTTTATTATTATTTTTTTTCTCATTCAACTTGCATCTTATTTTATTTACTATGGTCTGGTTTAACCGTTCGTTTAGGCCGTTAGAGAAAGGTGCATTTACAGCTGTGAAGATTAGCTGGATATTCTTGTGTTTTAAATATTCCTTAAATTCATTAGAATTTATCGCTGGATATTGGTCGGCTAAGATTTTCCCTATTTGGTCATTGTTTGCTACTTTTTCCACTAATTGTATGAAGTCATTGGCTGACTGAGTTTTTGAGGTAATAATATGCGCAAATCTAGTAAAATGATCTACACAGCATGCATATATTTTTTTGTTGACCTTGAGCCTCCGAAACCTCCTATTGTATCAATCGACACTATTTCATAAGGTTCGCTCGCTGGACCTAATTGTGATAACAATCCATATTTATGTTGACCTCTTGATTTATTTTGTATACATATCTCACATTTTCTACAAGCGCTTTTGATGTTTTCTAAAAGATTTTTGGCTGTGTAATGTTTTTGTATCATGCTGGTCATTTGATTTATTCCAATGTGGTTGAACTCTTTATGTACTTTTTCTATTAGTATCTTGCTAAATTCTTCTGACAGTATAATTTTACCTTTTTTTAAATATAATTTATGCTCATTGCACGTTGCTTTTTGAATTTTTAATATTTCATTTTTTTCTTGGTCTTCTTTGATGCTTTTAAGACTTATTATATTTACTGTTTTCAGTATATTCTCTTCATTTTCACTAGCTTCCAGTACTGGATTTCTACTTAAACAATCCGCTTCTATATTGAACTTTCCTGGGTTATATATTACCTTAAAATCGAATTGAGACATATAATAAGTTAAATCACCCAATTCTTCGTCCGGTCTGGCTTTTATGTTCAAGTCTTTTAAAGGTTTGTGATCTGAATATACTTCAAATGATCTACCAATCAACCAGTATTGCCAAAATGTAATAGCTTCTTTAATAGCTAATGCTTCTAAGTATATTGCTTTCTTTTTACTCTGTGCACTTGTTAATTTTTTTGAAAAATAAGCTACCGGTTTTTCTTTTCCGTCTGATTGAGGCTGTTTTAACACGGCTCCCAATTCCACAATACTTCCGTCAGTGTAAATTTTGATTGGTAAGTTCGGATCATAGATAGTTAAAATTGGCGCTTTACATAAATAGTTTTTTAAGTAATTGAAGGACTTTTCGGCATCTTGTGACCATGTAAAGTTTTGGTTTTTTCTTAGTAATTTATGTATTGGTTCTAAAATAGTTGCAATTCTCGGCACATATTCATGATAAAAATTAATTTTACCTAAGAATTGGCGAACATTTTTTTGTGTTGATGGTGTCGGAAAGTCTATTATTGATTTTAAATTGTCTGTCATAGGTTTTACTGCATTGTGGCTTATTACGTGACCTAAGTAGTCTACTGTGTCTGTTGCAAAATGGCATTTTGATAATTTAAATTTGAAGCCTTCTTTTGTTATAGCGTCTAATAATTTTTTTAGATGATCTGAGTGTTCTTCCCATGTTTTTGAAAATATCAAAATATCATCAATGAAGTTTACTGTGAAGTTTGCTAAATTATATTTTCTAATTATATTACTTAAGATTCTTTGAAATATTGCTGGCGACGTTTTCATACCAAAGGGGAGACATGTCCACTGATAGTGACCATCTTGTGTAACGAAAGCTGTTTTACTTCTGTCTGTTATTCTCAGAGGAATTGACCAGAAGGCAGAGTTAATATCTAATTTTGAGAAATATTTGCAATCTCTTGTTTTTGTTATTAAGTCTTCGATTCTTGGGAATGGTTGTGACTGTGGTACTATAATTTTATTCAATTCCCGAAAATCTATACACAGTCTTGACCTCTTATTTTCGTCCTTCTTAAATGCCAGTGTCACGGGTGCTGCAAAAGGGCTATAAGATTCTTCTATTAAGTCCCTCTTTAACAGCTCCTTTATTTGGTTTTCTATTTCTTTCTTATCTTCTATTGAACATTTGTATGGACGCTTGCTACAATATTTATCTATTGTTAAGTCAATTCTTGCTTCATATTTTTGCACCGTCCCAATGTCAAATTTATTTTTTGCAAATATATGTTTATATTTGTTTACTAAATCATCAATTGATTGTCTTTTTTCTACACTTAAGTGATCTGTAATTACTTTAAAGTTGTTAGTATCAATGCATTCATTAAAATTTATTTCATTGATACTTTCTTTATTTTCAATTCTTTCTATCTCTTTTTTTTCTGGTATGTTAGCTTTTTTTGGATTATCTTTTCTGTAAACATTATCGTTACTATCAGATTCCTTCTTTATTTGTGCTATACACCCATGTTCATTTTGATATAAATGAAATTGATTTATTAGATCTAATCCAATGAGAAAATCACTTTTGAAATGTTCACTATCGTATACGAAGACATAAGCATCTTTTTCTATATCGAAAATTTTAACTTTTAATTTTATTAAGTGCTTAGTGTTTTGTACACCATTGATTGTTCTAACTCTTAATTTATCATGAATAGATTTGTTTACTTTTAGATTTAGCAATTTTGCGTTGATAAGTGATACTTCTGATCCTGTATCATATACTCCATTCAAAGTAAACTTTTCATTTATTCTAATTTTTACTTCAATCAATGGTGTGTATATTAGTTTTTTGGGTTTTGTTCTTCTGTCTCTATGTCTATTAAAGCATTGTTACATTTTCTTTCTTTTTCTTGTGTGTCTTTATACCAACAACTTTCCATAGAGTGAAAACGCACTTTGTTTAGTTTTTCTTTGCATATTGTACAAGGTGTTTTCACTTTCTGTCCTTGTTCATTCACTTTCTTTGGAAACTCTGTTTTTTTATGAGTTAGGTGTTCTAATTTTCCCAATTCATTATATAAATCTTCTGTTTCAATTAACGTATTTCTGTCAATTTTATCACTTATATTGTTGGGTAGGCCCACCGCAATTAAATCTATGAGTGTACCGACATCTACGTTCTTTCTTGTTTCTAACATTAACTTTTCTTTTTTTAATGCATATTCTATTAATGATCCTGTTTGGTACTTAAAGTTGATTGCATACCTGATTGGGCTCCATCCTTTGTTAGCGAAAGTGTCACAAAATTTTTTCCTCCATTCCGACCATTGTGAGTTAATGGTCAATTTTATTAAGACACATTCGTACCAGTCTATACATGATTTTTCTAGGAAAAGCTTCAATAGTTTAATTTTTAATTCATCCCGTGTTACATTGAATCTATTGCATTCATCTTCAAATTCTTTTAACCATTGACTGGCATTTTGTGTTTTAATATTAAATTTGTTTATGGTTAGCTCCTTTGCAATTTTCTCAATAGGTTTTTCTGATTTTTGATTTGTTTCAATTAATTTTTCTATTACTTTTTCCAACGTTGTTGTTTGTGTAGACTCATTTGTTATATCAGCATTTATAATTGTTGATTCTTCTAAGAAATAATCCTTGAATTGTAAATTTTCCTCTTCATCTAAATATCTTTTTTTTATCTGTTCATTCACTGTTATCCAGATTTTTCTAAATTGATTTCTTTTTGTTATGCTTTTTTTCACTTTTGGCAACACTTCATGGTTTAAAATCGCTGAATGCAATGAGACTGGTTGTATTTCATCAGGCAGGATAAACTTTCTTCCATCAGGTGTTTCAATTGAGGTTATGCAAAGTACATTGGTTTTTCCATCTGAACTACCTCTCACTTTAAATTCAAACTTCAACTTTTCCATTGTTTTTATTCTTCTAAACGAGAATGTTGTTTTATAATATGAAGATTATTTATTTATTATTTATTGGTCTGGGGGCAAGATTTAATCAAAATAAACTGAAACGTTTCTCTCTGTAAAAAGGAGATTATATTACATTATAAACTATTTACAACTTATACTTATAATAAATTCAATACCTGTAAAAAGGAGAAACAACATTCAATGTTCATTAATTAAAATCTTGCTTCTCACAGATTAACAATATTATTCTTTACAAATTTCAATTCAACTTATAACGTTGTTCTCAGCTGGATCTCGTCTGCTTACTCTTATCACTTGTTATCATTATAAGTACACTACTTTATCTACCCGGTTAACGCGGTAGAATTCAAATCTTTAAGAAGTATACTTCTTATATGCATTTTATGAACTTTTTTTGTGTACTAGAGATCTATATGAATCTATCGAGAGTATGCATAACTGGTGTTTACAAATAGAATTTGCTTTAAATTTTATATTTTAGTTCATTAAATTTACGCACCTGAAAGAACTGCAACATCTTATTCTAGAAAAGGCATGAGCCAAAAGGGTCGACAGTTAAGGGAGGGTAGGGTCTTGTTCGATGGTTTTCGAGCTTCATTTTAATAATTTTTTTATAGCACTGCGTGGTAGAAGTTCACATTTATGCCCCCTTTTCCGAGTCTTGAGTCGCACTTTCTGGTACTGCGAAGTGAGGTTAGCGCACGATCGTAACGTGCGAGTGTGATGCGAACGGGGCCCCCGCATCCGGCGCCATCTTGTGAGTGTCGTTCTCGCTTCTGACTTTATCATGGGAGTGTTGTGCTCCCCGTCTATCGCCAGCTATGTGAGTCCTCGCCTTGGGCTCAACCACACCAGGTGAAAAAACGCCATCGGGTGTGTGTGTTTGTTTTTTCTGGACATGGGCAGAGTGAACTCTGCAGCCGGTGGCCCTTCGAAACGAGTACCCCACCGGGAACCATCGTTAAACATTACTTCGGTGGGGACTCTATAGAGCTTCTCTGCTACATCTGTGTCTTTTCCGTACATCCACCGTCCACCTTACGGTGATTAGGGGTTCGGGAACCAGAAGCGTCGTCTTCTTTTTACAGCATCGTCCGGATCGTTTTTACATCTCTTGCGCCTCTTGCCTCAGTCTGGTGACGACTGATTGCGCGGAAGACGCTACCGCCATCCAATTGCTTGTGATCACGAGCATGAGCCTAACGATGTTTTCAGGCTCGATTTCTTCTTGGAGAACTTGTTGGAGTCTCTCCCTCTCTTCGTGGAATCGCGGGCAGCGAAAGAACGCATGTTGGTAGTCCACTTCTCCATGTCCCCTCTCGACCCATTCCGTGATGTTCGGGATTAGCCGGTGTGTCCATCGGCCCTTTGAGGCCCGGTCCCACCGGTCCTGCCACCTGTTCAGCGTCTCTCTTCTCTCTTCCTCCTTGACGTCCCCAGGGCGGCCCTGATATAAGCAATTCTCTAAATAAAACGCATTTTTTGAGGTAGAATCACGGCAAATTTTTTTTTCAACCTACGCGAATACGGACCCCCGGGAAAATTTTTTGGGGGTCCTAGGAACATGTGACAACGTAGGAACCATTGAAATTTCAATAGTGTTTATTTTTATAGCTACGGAGGACGGAAAATCGTGTTTTCTCGTATATACGGCTAATTAATCAATTTTTGAGTCGCTAAAAAGGTATCAAAACTCGTTTTAAATAACTGACTACTAAGTTCGATAGGAAATTTTCTCAGCTTTTCAATGGCAGTATCAGATTTTTCAATTAGTCGCCCATTCACCTAGAAAATCGCCATAAAATACGGAGAACTAAATATCTCGAAAAACTCGGTGCGGAAAAAAGTGATCATTGAAGTTTATTTTTGATTTTTCCTTGTGAAAATGAGATATTTCGGAAAATCTGTCAATGCCATGAGAAAGCTGAGGAAATTTCCAATCGAAATGATATCTTCATTTATTTTATCAGTGTACTTACAATGTTATACAAGCGGATTTCTATTACTCTGTTCACTGTTTCCCGTTCTCGGGTCGTTTTTAACGCGGTCTCGCAGTTCTCAGCGTTACGCGCCTCGAAACTTACTCGTATAACATTTTAATTCGACTGAAAAAAAAATGAAGATATCATTTCGATAGAAAATTTCCTCAGCTATCTCATGGTGCCGTCAGATTTTCGATAATATCATTTTCACAAGGAAAAATCAAAAATAAACTTCAATGATCACTTTTTTCCGCACCGAGTTTTTCGAGATATTTAGTTCTCCGTATTTTATGGCGATTTTCTAGATGAATGGGCGACTAATCGAACAATCTGATACCGCCATTAAAAAGCTGAGACAATTTCCTATCGAACTTGGTAGTCAGTTATTTAAAACGAGTTTTGATACCTTTTTAGCGACTCAAAAATTGATTAATTAGCTGTATTTACGAAAAAACACGATTTTCCGTCCTCCGTAGCTATAGAAATAAACACTATTGAAATTTCAATGGTTCCTATGTTGTCACATGTTCCTAGGACCCCCAAAAACATTTCGTATCCGCGTAGGTTGAAAAAAATATTTGCCGTGATTCTACCTTAAAAAATGCGTTTTATTTAGAGAATTGCTCATATATGCGCGCTCGCTCATCCGCTAGTAGCGCCAGCGGTGGTACGCCAGCTATCACGTACGTCGCGTCGTAGGATACGTGTGGACGCCCGCTGATCACGCGCAGGCAGGCTCGTCGATGCACAGCCTCCGCTTAACGGATGTAGGCCTTTCTCCGTCGCGCAGCCCCAGATAGGCGCTCCATACAGGAGGATCGAGTTGATAGAGCTCTCGTTGGCTACTTCTGGGCCCATCGGTGGGCATGATCTTCGCCAGGGCCCAGCCACTCTGCTGCCATTCGCTGACGATTCGAGATGTTGGTCAAACCTCAGCCTGGAGTCGATGTGTAGGCCCAGGTAGCGGATGCAGGGGGTCGACATTATGCTGCAGTCACCCACTGTGATGGTGATGGTCTCCATTCCTTCGCTACTGATGAGAAGGGCCTCGGTCTTATGGTCAGCCGTTACTAGGCCGAGCTCGTGAAGCGCGCATCGCACCTGCTCGATGGCAGAGCTCAGATCGTATTCGATCTGCCACAGGTGCTTGGCCACGGCCACCAAGGCGTTCGTCAGCGAAGCCGACCATCTTTACGTTGCCTCTGAAGTTGAGGCGCAGAACGGCGTCGTACATGACGTTCCATAGGATAGGCCCCAAGACAGATCCTTGCGGAACGCCTGCTGTGACTCTGTGGGTCTCTGGTCCGTCGTCCGTGTCGCAATCAAGCAGCCTCGCTGAGAGATAGCTTCTGATTATTCTCAGCAGGTACTCAGGTACACGCATTCAGCGTAGCGAAGCGTTGATGTTGTTCCACCGAGCCGAATTAAACGCGTTCTTCACGTCGAAGGTGACTACGGCGCAGTACTTTTTGGTGCCGCAGTTCCATCTCTAGCCCGCGATGGCCTCTCGGGCGGTAGTGATAACGTTCTCGATTGCGTTTATCGTCGAACGCCCCTTCCGAAACCCGTACTGGTGGTCTGAGAGGCCCCCAGGTCTCTTAGTAATTGCTTCGAGGCGGTCACAGATTATTCTTTCGAGAATCTTGCCCGCGGTTTCAAGCATACAGAGCGGCCTGTACGACGATGGTTCTTCGGGGGACTTGCCTGGCTTTGGCAGCAGGACAAGGCTCTGTCTTTTCCAGCACGCAGGAAAGACACCGGTCTGCAGGCACGCCGTGTACACCTGCAAGAAGATGTCAGGGTGCGTGGCAATGGCGATCTTGATAGCGGAGTTTGGTACTCCGACCGGTCCAGGCGCAGTGTGATCCTTGATCCTCCCGCATGCTCCTCGAAGTTCTTTCATGATGACGGCTGGTACAATTGCTCCTGCCTGGAGTGATGGTGGCAGAGCTGACTCGTCAGGCACGCGAGGGAAGAGGGTAGCTACTATGCGGCGCACCAGGGTCGGAGACCTTGAAGTATTTGCTCTCGGTTCTCTGAGACGGGACATGACTGTCTCGTATGGTTTACCCCATACGTCCTCATTGACCTCGTCGCACAGTTTGTTCCAGCATAGGCGCTTGCTGGTCTTGATAGCAGCGGGAAGAAGACGTCTTGCGGAGGCATAGCTCGCTTGGCAGGCGCCTTTATTTGGCCGACCGCGCGCTCTCTGGGCGAGCCCTCGCGCTCGCAGGCATGAGCGCCGGAGGTCGGCGATCTCCCCTGTCCACCAGTACACCGCGCCACGACGGCGTCGTCCACTTGTCTTGGCCATAGACGCGTCGCATGCACTGGTAATGGCGGCCACGAGCCTCGTCGCCATCTCTTCTGTAGGTCCGGCAGGAACCGCAGCATCGCCTATCATGACTGAGAGGCACTCAGAGTCAAGACTGCGAGCGTTCCACTTGCAGCTCTGGCGCGTCGTAGGTCCAGACGGTCTGGCGCTCTCTATCTAAAACACGATGGCTTGATGATCGCTATGCGTGTAAAACTCGCTTACGGCCCATGATGTAATTCGGGGAGCGAGTGTGTCACTGGCAAAGGTTAGATCGATGACTGAGTAGCCCAATGCATCGGTGAACGTTGGTGTGTCTCCGGTGTTATGCAGTGCAGCCTCGAGGGTGGCGACCGCGTCTAGGAGGATGGTGCCACGCTGTCTCTTCACTTGGCATCCCCACTCCGTTGACCAGGCGTTGATATCGCCCGCGACGATGAGCGGCCTCTTATCCCAGGCTTCCTCTACGATGTTGGTGAGAAGAGCGGAAAATTCTGCATTAGCGAGTCTTGGTGGTGCGTAGCGCTGAAAAAATAGATTCCGTTGATTCGGGCCCAGGTGAAAAAGGGACGCGCTCTTGCTGGGTGCTCCTGCACAAGGCCGCCTCCATGCACCCAGATCACAGCTTGGCTGTTAGCATCGGCTAGCCATGTATAAGGTAGATCTTAGTTTTTATACTGATCACACACTATGGCCACGTTGATGCGCTGCTCATGGATGGCTTGGCTCAGGAGATCCTGAGCAGCCTTGCAGTGATTGAGGTTGAGCTGCATAATCCTCATCATCAGCGGGCTTGAGTGTTCTTCTGTGCAAGAGGGCAGTACCAGCCTGTGGTCGCATGGTCGTGGGCAACGCCTTGTTATCGGCAGAGAACGCACATTGGGTTGTTCTTGCATTCCTTTATTTGGTGGCCTGCTTGTCCGCAGCGGAAACAGTGCCCCGAGAGAGTTTGTGTGTGTGTGTGTGTTTTTTTTTCCTTCTCCACCCCATTCGGACACTCACTGGTAACCGCCGCTAGGCATTGCTTCGGTGAGGCCGGGGTTAGTTGAGCATTTCTGCTACTTCGCTGTTAGTCGTTGCCATACATCCCCCATCCGTCACATAGTGATTCGCGACGATTAGGGGTTCAGGGACTCATCTTTTTTTTTACTACTTGGTGAGCCTCCGATCCTGCGCGATGCCATCTCTCGATTGTCGTGTCCCCCTTTCGGAGCCGTAGTTTCCCACTGCTTGGTCACACATTGCTGGCGTCTCCTCCTGAGTTAAGTATTAGAAGTCGCTGCTCAGTGCCATCTTGTGAGTGTGGTTCTCGCTTCTGTCGCTGCCCGGCAAGGGACCAGGTTGCCAGGGCCGCTTCATCTTGTGAGTGTGGTTCTCGCTTCCGGCGCTACTCCCCGAGTCCCGGTGAGTTTCTGATACTCCTTTCTGTTGTCGTCTTGTGAGTGTGGTTCTCGCTTCAGGCACCATCATACGTTACTCCAAAGAGCCCTGCGTCCATGCATCCACGAACGGGGCCCCGGCATCCGGCACCATCTTGTGAGTGTAGTTCTCGCTTCTGACATTATCATGGGAGTGTTGTGCTCCCCGTCTATCGCCAGCTTTGTGAGTCCTCGCCTCGGGCTCCTACTTATGGTTATCCTCTTCGTTTCCAGCTCGCACAGTGATCGGAGTTTTTACCGCTTCGGAGGCTGATGACATAGCCCGGGTCTTCTTTTTGAGTGGTACCCGATCCACCTCGGGCACGGGCTCAACCACACCAGGCGAAAATTCGCCTAGTGGGGATTGAACCCACGCCCTACGGCACACCTTGTATCAGCAGGCAAGAACTATACCCACTGAGCTAAGGTGCCCGATGTGTGTATGTGTGTGTGTGTGTGTTTTTTTTTTTTGTGGACGTGGGCAGAGTGAACTCTGCAGCCAGTGGCCCTTCGAAACGAGTAACCCACCGGGAACCGTCGTTAAACATTACTTCGGTGGGGACTCCATAGAGCTTCTCTGCTATATCTGTGTCTTTTCCGTCCACCTTACGGTGATTAGGGGTTCGGGAACCAGAAGCATCGTCTTCTTCTTACAGCATCGTCTGGATCGCTTTTACGCCTCTTGTGCCTCTTGCCTCAGTCTGGAGACGACTGATTGCGCGAAAGACGCTACCTCCATCCAATTTCCTACGGTTTCGAGCATGAGCCTGACGATGTTTTCAGGCTCGATTTCTTCTTGGAGAACTTGTTGGAGTCCCTCCCTCTCTTCGTGGAATCGCGGGCAGCAAAAGAACACATGCTCCGCGTCTTCTACTGTGATTGGGCAGGCCGGGCAGAGTGTGCGCTAAGGGTGTTGTCATAGCGCTGGCTATGGCTTCTGAAGTAGCCATGCCCGGACAGGAGTTGTGTGAGATGGTAGTCCACTTCTCCATGTCCCCTCTCGACCCATTCCGTGATGTTCGGGATTAGCCGGTGTGTCCATCGGCCCTTTGAGGCCCGGTCCCACCGGTCCTGCCACCTGTTTAGCGTCTTTCTTCTTTCTTCCTCCTTGACATCCTCGGGGCGACGCTGGTATATGCGCGCTCGCTCATCCGCTAGTAGCGCAGGCGGTGGTACGCCGGATATCAAGTACGTCGCGTCGTAGGAGACGTGTGTTCGCCCGCTGATCACGCGCAGGCAGGCTCGACGATGTACCGACTTTCTGCGTCCTCGCCACCTCCGCCCATATTAGGGCACCGTAGAGGAGGATTGAGTCGATGACGCTGGCGTACAGCCTACGCCGACTACTTTTTGGACCTCCAATGTTGGGCATCAGACCTAGCAGGACCCCCCGTAACCCGGTTGGCCTTGTCGCTGACGATCCTAAGGTGTTCGTCGAATCGCAGCTTGGCATCGATGTGCACGCCAAGGTACCGGATGCAGGGGACCGACGTGATATCACTATCACCGGCTCTTAGGGTGATGGTCTCCCTCGTCTTCCTGCTCGTGACCAGAAGAACTTCTGTTTTCTGGTCAGCGGTTTGTAGCCCCAAGCTGGCGAGCGCAGCTCGCACCTTGCGAATGGCGATGTTCACGTGGAACTCGAGCCTGTGCAGCTCCTTGGACACTACAGTGACCGCGATGTCATCTGCAAAGTCCACGACTCTCGCGGGCTCCGGCAGCTCGAGCCTCAGGATCTTGTCGTACATGACATTCCATAGTGTGGGGCCAAATACAGATCCTTGAGGCACGCCTGCCGAGACATCGTAGGTCTCCTCGCCATCATCCGTGGTGAACTCCAACACTCTGTCGCGGAAATAGCTGGCGATGATCCGCAACAGGTAGGTCGGAACCTCCATCCGGCTCAAAGCGGTGTAGATGTTATTTCACCGCGCCGAATTGAAGGCGTTCCTCACGTCTAGTGTGATGATGGCGCAGTAACTCCTTGGTGCCCCGATGCCATCTTTTGCCACTGATGGCCGATCGAGCGGTGCTGAGTACGCTTTGTACGGCGTCGACAGTCGACCGCCCTTTACGGAATCCGTGCTGTGAGTCCGCCAAACCGGCGGGACCCTCAGTGTGGGCTTCCAGGCGGCCGACTATAATCCTTTCCAGGATTTTCCCGCGGTATCAAGCATACACCGGGCGATACGACGATGGGTCCTCGGCCGGCTTGCCTGGTTTCAACATCAGGACAAGCCGTTGACGTTTCCACCGAGCCGGAAAGCATCCCTTCCTAAGACACTCCGTAAAGACGCGGCGAAAGGAGTCGAAGCATGACTCCACCGCAGTCTTCAGGGCAAGGTTGGGAATACCGTCCGGCCCCGCTG
This sequence comes from Trichogramma dendrolimi, assembly GCA_034770305.1. Lineage (NCBI taxonomy): Eukaryota > Metazoa > Arthropoda > Insecta > Hymenoptera > Trichogrammatidae > Trichogramma > Trichogramma dendrolimi. Next base: position 824,124 of record JAPMIB010000047.1, read on the forward strand.
CTCCATTTCTTACCTTACGGTACGCCCAACGAAGCTCCCCGATGCCAACCTCGGGGATCAAGTGCTCCTCCAGTAAAGGTGGAGGGCTGATCTCCCGATGGATGACTTCTGGAAACAGTGTGGACACCGCTCGACGCACCAGATCCGGTGTGGTGGGAGGCGGCGTCCTCGGTCCCCTGAGGCGAGACATGACCGTTCTGTATGGTTTTCCCCACACATCGCGGTCAGCCTCGTCGCAGAGTTGTCTCCAACAAAGGCGCTTGCTTGTTTTAATCGCCTTGTGGAGACGTCTCCGAGCCGCGGCCAAGGCCTCCCGACGAATGGCTTCGTCAGGACGGCCGCGTGCACGTTGGGCAAGCCTCCGCGCACGTAGGCAGATTTGCCGACACTCCGCGATGCTGTCGTTCCACCAGTACACAGGCTCACGGCGCTTACGTCCGTCACCTCTAGACATAGAGGCGTCGCACGCGCTCATGATTGATGACATGAGCTCGTCGACCATGTCCTCTGGGGAACGCAGCTGGACCTCCACACCAGACACCATTTCAGCAAAACACTCAATATCCAGGGTTTTCGCGCCCCACTTGCGAAGACCAACACTACGGCTCTCCGTGGGAAGGATCTTATAAACAACAGCCTGGTGGTCGCTGTTGGTGTAGACGTCACTAACCCGCCAGGAACTTACTCGGCTAGATAGCGAGTCACTAACAAAGGTTAGATCAACCACCGAGCCTCCCCGTGGTCCAACAAATGTCGGATCCGAACCGGTGTTGAGCAGGAGAACGTCCAAGGGAGCGAGTGCGTCGAGCAGCATCTCACCCCGAGGTCTGGTCGTCCTGCTGCCCCACTCCGTTGACCATGCATTGAAGTCGCCAGCAATGAGGACAGGTCTTTTTCCTCTAGCCTCGACAACAATGTCGGTCAGCAGGCTGGTGAACTCCTCATTGGAGAGTCTAGGGGGCGCATACACGCTGAAGATGTATGTTCCAGCTATCTGCGCCCAGGTGTAAAAGCGACTTTCTCCAGAGGAGCGCCGTTGCACTGGCCCACCCACACACCCAGATCGCCGCTTGGTTAACGGCGTCAGATATCCAGGTATATGGTGACTTGAGGGGTCTGTGCTGGTCACACAAGATTGCCACGTCGATCCTCATCTTCCTCACCGTCTGCATGACTAGATCTTGGGCAGCCTCGCAGTGGTTGAGATTGAGTTGGAGGACACGGATCATTGTGGACGTTGCAGGTACTTCTTGATAAGCGGACAGCCCAAGCTCATCGGAGCGTGGGTTTTCGCACTGTCAGCACTGCAGAGGATGCAGGATGGCACGTTTTGGCAGATGTTGGCCACGTGTCCCTCCTGACCACACCGATGGCAGCAGTGCCTACGGTCGGGTCCGCTGCATCGGGCTGCTGTATGTCCAGGCTCCCAACACCGGTAGCACCGAAGGACCTCAGCCTTCTCCCGGATCCTGCAGCTGACCCATCCAACTCGGATGTGCCCCAGCTTGATTGCCTTGGTGGCCAGGCCATCCGGCAAAGCCACCACAGCTTTCTGGGTCCCTGCGTACGCCTTACGCAGGACTTGACCACCTCGACAGACAGCTGAGTTGCACCATCCAGTTGACGCTGGAGGGCCTCGCAGATCTCAGCTTTCGTTGTGACCTCGTCTAAATCTCTGATTTCGACTGTGGTCACATGCGTTCGAGCCGTCGCCGTGCCCAGCCCTTTCAGGACATCGTTTAACTTCTGGCCAAGCTGGCCAGCGTCGCCCGATGCCCTGTTGAGCTGGAGCAACAGGTCCCCGGTGGCACCGCGCCGGATTCTGTTGACGCTTTCGCCAACCGGGCCTGCAGCGTCGGCTCCGATCTCATCAGCCTCAAAATTTCCGCGTAGGACCGTGGGTCCTTCGCCTTAACGACAACAACGTCCGGGCGAGAGTGCCTAGTCACCCTCGTTCCGGCCGTGACGGGCTTCGTTTTTGGAGCCACAGTTTTTTTTGGGCTCTTCCTCCGACTTTTCCTGCTCCGGACCCGTTGCCATTCGGCGGTGCCGCCGTCGGCTGGTTGAGGGTCGGCGACAGCATTTGTCCGCTTCCCGGCTTGGGTTCTCGGGGCAGGTGTCGGGGCATTGCTACCACTCGTGGATGCCGTTGTCCTTGCTGACTTCGGCTTCCTGGTCTCAAGACCCGGCGAAGTTTGAGTTTCCCTCGCCACTGTATTGCTGCGAGGGAGCTGCTCCACCGAGTCCAGGGACCAGTAGCAGCTCTCGAAGATGGACTGGGCCTCATGCAGCATCTTCTTCAGATTTTTGTGCAGGTTGCCCTTCGAGTCAGCGAAGGCCGACGCCTCATCGATTTTTCAGCCGAGCCGCGCTAAGTTTTCGGCGTGGCTCAGCACACGTACGCTCTTTTCAGAGCCTGCGCACGATGGGCTGTTAGACTCCAATGGTGTTGGGGTCTCATCCCCGACGACTTTGAGGTTGTCGTCGTGCGCCTTCAAGTGCTCCACCGTCAGCTCGCTCATCGAGCTCGATCTTGGTTTATTCTTCATGAACTTGTGCACATGTGTTGTGTGTGTGTGTAACATTTTTGTTTTGTACATAAATTATGTAGCTACATCCAATTCGATTTCCCTTTGTTCTCTCGCGTCGGTCGTTCATGTAATCTTTTTAGTAGGAAAACTTAAATGTGGCGTTTGCTTAAAAGTCATGAGTTATTTCAATTTCATATTTGTCATTTCCACTTGATTAGTTGGCGTGCGCGAGCACGCCTCATATCACTAGTATGTGTAAAAGTACTCTACGATTATTAGTATGAAAGTCGAAAATCGGTCTGTCACAAAACTTCCTCTATGAGGAAGCAATAGATAGGTGATTACTTACATATTCGCTCAAAACGCGATTAAAAGACGAGGAATTGCGAAAAACGTAAAAAACAGCATTTTTTTGCTGGTTGAAATGGAAAGACTTAATTGTCAGTGATCAGTTTTAGGCTACCTTCTTTTTATGGCAAAAAAATAACTTTTTATATTATTACAAAGCTATTGATTTTCAAAAATAGGTGTTTTTCGCTTCACTCTAATGATCAGAGGTGATCTTGGGTGTAGAGTAGACAGGTTGTTATTTCCCAAGTTGTTCTAACCTTCGCTCCAGACGTTGATTCTAGTTCCTTGGGTGTAAAAACTAACAAGGAGACCTTCTCACCTTCGGGTCATGGATTTGGACCAAACTTTTTCTGGTGATTCAGAACAGTTAGAAAACATGCCCTGTTATGTTAGGTTGTGTGAATATGCCCTAGAAGCCTTAGATAAAAAATAAACGTTAATATAATAAAAATAAGCATATAAAGCGCAATAAATATTCATTTCCTATCATCAAACTATTTTGGTTACGTATTTTAGACACCTGGTTCTTGAAAAAATTACATTTCATTGTTAAAAAGTTGTTGGATCTCATTCATGACCCAAAACATTGCAATATTGCACAAATGCATGGCATCGAGATCATGGCAAATAGTGGCCTTTTATGCAAATATTATTCACCTCATCACATCATTGATAAAATTCAACTCTGCTTAGGTACTTGAAGTGTCAAATTAGTCAGTGAAAAATACTTAATAATAAATAAAGAACTTGTGAAGAACTTGTTGGATCTCCAGTGCTTGTATTAAAATAATAATTATTTGAAGCGTAAATTCGAAATTAAACGCTTTATAATGTCATAATTGAACAATATTGCAATGTTTTGGGTCATGAGTGAGAACCAACAACTTCTTAACAATGAAATGTAATTTTTTCAAGAACCAGGTGTCTAAAATACGTAACCAAAATAGTTTGATGATAGGAAATGAATATTTATTGCGCTTTATATGCTTATTTTTATTATATTAACGTTTATTTTTTATCTAAGGCTTCTAGGGCATATTCACACAACCTAACATAACAGGGCATGTTTTCTAACTGTCCTGAATAACCAGAAAAAGTTTGGGCCAAATCCATGACCCGAAGGTGAGAAGGTCTCCTTGTAAGAAAAATACGTATATGAGCCCAAAAGGTAATAGTTAACACGCGCCGCAACTCAAAAAGCCGAAAATTTTCGAAGACTTTTTTTTTCAAGTTCTGAAAATATTTTTTTTAAGTTCTTTGACTAACTTTAAGACGTTTTTTTCTTTACAGTTTTTCGTTTAAATGCTTCTATCTCGATATAAAAAATCGCAAAGTTTAAAAACATGATGTGAAATTTTTGTTTTTCATGATATTTGAGCATAAAAAAACACGTTTTTAAACTTTGCGATTTCCTGTATCGAGATAGAAGTCTTTCAATGAAAATAGTTTCAGAATTTTTTGAGAACTTTTTTGAAAATCGCTTTCGGTTTTTTCAGTTGCAGCACGTTTTAACCAGGACTCATATACGTATTTTTCTTATTTTTTACACCGTAGAAACCAGAATCAACGTCTGGAGCGAAGATCAGAACAACTTGGGAAATAACAACCGGTCTAGTGTAAAAGTACCTCAGGAAATTTTCACTGATTTTCCAACCACTTTTTCGAACAAAATGACGGCTGTAGAGTAAAATGTTCATGCATATGATTATGCAAGACAATACATGTATAGGGTGAGAATGTAAATTTTTTACTCGAAAACTATTGAGTTTGGAGAAAAAGTTTATGGTACAAAAAAGTTTTCAGAATTGATCAAGGAACACCCTCAAATTTTTTCAGAATTTTTGGAGATGATTTTGAGAAATGGGACTTACCGAATTTTGCAGACACAGGAAAGTTGCGTTCCAAAAATTCTGAAAAAATTTGAGTGTTACTTGATCAAATCTAAGACATTTTTGTTCTAAACCTTTTTCATAACCTCAATGGTTTTTGAGATAAAAATTGAGTGTGGTTTTTTATAAACATTTTACTTCATAAACGCCATTTTGTTAGAAAAATTGGTTAGAAAAATCTGTAAAAATTCCCTAAGGTACTTCTACACCCATGATCACCTCTGATCATATTTATACCCTAAGTTATTCACCACAACAGTTCGAAAAAATTCTCAAAGTCGATTTTCCGCACAAATTTTTACTTTTTTTTCGTTCAAACAATCATGATATTTTAACGAAGCATCAAATCTTAAATTTGAGCCCAGATTCTAAAAGGGCATTAAATTTTACATAAAAGTATGCCCTGCTGTGGAATGTTCTGTCGCCTATTCACATTTCACTGTATGTTGCGTGTTTTGATTAGTTCCCCATAGGAGTCATGAGCGAGTCTTCTTTTTTTTTTAATTTAGCCTTGAAAGCGCTATGCAACGTGCCGCGCAAAGTACCCCGTGTGCGGCGTGAGTGCACCTGTAAAATTTTACGTAATGTCACGTACGATGAACACGTGCTTTGGGGCTTTCTTTTTTCGTGGCTTGGATCTGTATGCTATTTTTCATTCCCAGTGGCCCAAAAATCGCTCTTCCTGTTTTGTACAGCGAAGTAGTCCCTTTTGGGCCGCTGGTATGAAAAGTAATATTACAAAAATACAATTTTCCGTCAAATTCAAGGTTTTCCATCATAAATATAGCAAGACCAGTTTACCTTAGGTTCAATTCGACGCTAGATCAGCTCTCCTTACGCGGAGCAGTGGTAAGCGTCTATCACTAATCTGAAATGTGCTCTTTTTGTGCGAAGACGATTATTTATGGCTGACATGATCTTTTCTTTTTTCATAATACAAATGACCCAGTTTAATTAAATTTTGTTTATTTTCAGTTTACAATCTACTTGCAAAATTGGGTGGATATATATCTCCGAAGGGTACTGAGCCAACTGATATAACACCATTAGTATCTTCACTTTTAAAAATCACTGGTGCATCTTTATTTGAACTTTACATCGATATTGATCTTTTTGATCATAACAAAAGAGCAGTCTTCTTAGATTTACCAAAAAAATATCTCAGTGATGATTTTATAAACGAAGTTCCGGTGAGTAAATAAATTTATTATACTTTGCAGCACAAAATTATCCTTAACGGAGCATTCTAGTTTACAAATTTTCAAAATTCTATCATTTTTTAATTTAATTTTCAAATTGCTTATACTTTGAAGAATAACCTCTTAAAAATTGGTACAGAAAGTCAGTCAAACTCAGGATTGAATGCAAGTGAGCTGTACACCGCACTTAATGGAAGAAATAGTAATTTACGATACAAGTGCCATAAGTAACACATTTTGGCACGGCGTAGTTTAGGGCCCGAGCACAGCGAGGGTCCTAATAGCTGCGCCGAAAAGTGTCCCCTATGGCCCGAGCATCGTACAACATTTTATAGTACTGTGCCAAGTTCACATTTATGCCCCCTTTTCCGAGCCATGAGTCGCACTTTCTGGTACGGCGAAGTGAGGAGAGGTTAGCGCACGAGCGTATGCGAGTGTGATGCGAACGTAGCGGTGCCAGAATGTGCGACTTATGCCACAGAAAAGTGTGGGTTACGGAGGTGACAAATTGTTACTTTAATTAACTAGGTTTGAAAAATAGGAATTAAATAAAATGTTCCGATTATCCCGAAATTTGATCTTATAAAACGAATCTTGAGACGGCGCAAGCGATCAAAATAAAACATCCCAGCTCGAGAATTTAATGTCCACGAAGGTGACATTTGTTTTTAAACACGTGAATTTTTGAATAGGATAGTTTTTGGTACATAGCTAGGAATAAGCGTAAGCTGGGTCATAATACTAGACAGCTATGTAGCTAAAGACAACGAAAATGAGTTAGCGACCCAAAGTAGGCGTTATGTTTGAAATTAAAAAAGTTTGAAATTATTCAGAAGCATGATTAAAATCTGATATATTTTTGCAATTAATGAGAAATTTTTTTTAAATATTTTTGCCCTATGATACACTTAAACTTTACTTTGCGTGTATAGAACGCGGTCTGATAGTTGTAATACGGTCAAAGACGCATAGCAGATAAAAAGAGATTCGATTTTGAGATCGAGACATGTTACGGAGATGAAATTTTGCATAAATATCTCGATGACAAACGTAACTGGCACTAAAAAATTCAAATTTTTCTGTGCAATCAGTATGGTGCAATCCAACCATATTGAGCAAATGAATGACTTAGTTTTCATTTATTTGTGCTACTTCAAGTATACATGTAGAAAACATATTAGCGGAGAATAAACAGTTTGACTATCTGCATACTCAATTTTCATAAGAACACATGTTAAAGTCGATGCTAGCGCTACAATCCCCTCCATTCACATGCAGATAGCGAATATACACTTATAATTTTAAAAAAAAATTGTTACGTATTTCAAGAGTTACTTTATTCAACCTCAGAAGATTGACTGTTATAAATATTATATGTACTTCACAATAAATTCTCAATAATCGTGTAATTTTGGTTAGTTCAAACCAGAGTGCTTTATCAATTTAGTCTATTCATTACACAAAAGAAAAATGTTCCCGTCCAGAGACCAGACCTAGTGGACTTAATGTTTATGGAGTCGCTAAATCCGGAACTGGTGTCGGCTTTTCTAGGTTGGCTCATTTTAAGGTTATTTGAACGTCAAAATTAGGAAAAGTGGTAAAAAATCTTTTAAAAAATGAATGTTTATGCTCTTTAAAATCTTGAAGAATAAATGTAAAAAAATAAAAATACCATATCCGTCCTATTTTTCGACGGAGAATCCCATGATGACCTTAGATTTGACCTTCATAGGAAAGGTACCTTAAAATTTTTTTTTTTAATGAATTTTTTAGTAATATTTTTTTTCCTTTTCCATTGCATTTTTCAAAACTCCAAAATTCTGGTTTTTCACAGATACAGCTGTTTCCGTGAGCCTTTTTCGTAGTTTCGCTCGGAGTTTTACAACAAGTGAAGTGCATTTTGCAAAAACGCCCCAGAAAAGAAGGAAAAATTTTAGACGCAAAGTATACAAAAAAGGCTCACGGAAATTTCAGCTTACTTGTCGCATGAAATCACTGTTTGTATGGCAAGAAAATTCAATTTTTGTCACAAGAAAGAGAATTTCCTGTTAAGTGAAGCGACTTTTCTTAATGTATAATGGCCCGGGTTGGCAAGCACTCATGTGTACTTAACTATAAAAAATATTAAATTTATAGCACACACTTTATGAATTCACACTCAGAACAACAAAACTTTTTTACATGAAGACTTGCTATGCTACTCGCAATATATACACAAGTATTAAACAGCATTTCACCACTACCTCCAGCAGCAGAGGAGATGGTGTACTGCTACGCATGGTATAAGCGAGAGTGATGTCACGGTGAAGGCAGTTCGTATTAGCAACTTTTTAAATGCAGTTTTGTATGCAAAAGTTAAGCTGTGTTTGACTGCATAAAAATTTGGACTCTGAGCTCGCTCACGTCATCTTTGGTTCATGCAGTGAAACAAATTTGGGTGTATTTAGTTCACACTCAAGTCGTATAAAGCCCCTATCTAGTACGGGGAGAATTAATCAATGTATTGGTGTTAATGCAGCTCAATTTTGGGTAGGATTCGCACCCAAACATCTGAAGCTACTACTACTTTCGTTCATCGTCTGGCGGAATCTCTCTTAGTTGGCCGAGTTTTGTTCTTATTTTGGGCGCGAAATCCTCCTAGCTGGGATTAAAACCATACCGACATCTCGGGTGATAGCTGTGGCGTCAGCTGACGTCTTCACCCTCTATGTCGACGCGCAGCGTCGCTGGTGTTTCGGCGAGCTCACAGCGACGAACGAGCGAGTACGTGTCTGACCAGCCTAAGCTGCACAGCCAAGCAGCAGCAGACACACCGTCAATAAAATCCGAACTTCAAAATTACTCTTTCGGAGTTATTATTATTTCATCTTCCTCTACTCTCTCTCTCTATATATACCCGCGCATCTGTACACGCAAACATCAATGCCAAAGTGGTGAGGAGCTTTGGCCCTTTACTGAACCGGCGAGATTAATCCGGAGTTGATAAGGCAGAGACTGATCAATCGACATAACCCAAGGCCCGACCCTGGGCAAAACATTTAATCTCCACAATAGTGCTACAACACCACGTTACATTCCGTGACTAAGCGGGAGTATAATAGCCTTAAATTTTTGATGTGAAACATCTATATTCGCGTTAGGTCTCGGAAGTTAGCACCCGTAATATTGAATATTGATCCGATCGAACTTTTGATCAGATGAATCGATTGCTCGTTAAAAAACAAACAAAATGCCTTAATTAAATCGTTTGCGCGTGGCTGATTTTCCCTGAAAAATATAAAAAACTATTGGGCGCTGAAGACTCCAACACCCAAATGTAATTGCTCATTTTATACGCAAATAATGGATCAATTTAATATTCTTATCGGTGAAAATGAAAGCTCGTTCGACGAGCAAACCCATGGTACTAAAATCAGTACCAAAATATCGATTAATTACGAAAAAAATGATTTACTTATATTTCGTTGATTGAGCAACTAAGCGAACGTGTGCGGCGCAAGCGCTGCGTCAAAATTCTCAACGTCTGCAATGTAAGAACACCCTACGACGACTCCGAATATCTCGCCGTTTGCAACCCCAGTTACAGAATTTCCAAATATTTTCAATCAATACAAATATATAGATCAGTTGTTTAAACATTTGTCATTCCGTCGATGGTTAATATATAAAAGCCGGTAATTAACAATCTGGTAACTAGCTCCGATATCATGATTCAATGATTACAGCTCGAAAAGGTAATTATTTTTTTTCAACTGCATTCGGCTCTTCAGAAATAAGCATCATTATTGTTAAAGCTATTGATTTATTTAACTTAGGAGGATAAAAAGAAAAAAGTGCACCTAGCGACAAATTCAAATTCAATAATTATGACGCGGTCTGCTAACAATCGAGCAATTGTTTCTTGCCGCAGATTACCGGCAAAAGTGAGGTTATCCCTATTGTTTACATCGCATCATGAGACTGGACGCACCTCGCATATCAACAAATTCATTTGTTATAAAAAAACACGTAAGTTACTCCTACAAAATCTGCCAATCATTTGTATTGATGTAATGTGTTTGATAATCGTGTACTTTTATTTTTATTGTTTACAGGTAAAAAAAAACAATTATTCAAGATGCCATCCAAACCTGCTGTTTCGTATGGCGACATTTTTCAGATTCTGAAAGATATACCCATTTTCGATGAAAATAAGTCATTGAAAAAAGAATTGAATCCTGTGTGGAATGAAGCTGTATTTAAACTCAACAATGCCATGAAAAGGCATAATTTATACTTGTATGTTTTTAAAAATAGAGGCGATTTTCCAGGAATCAAAACTAAGTTTTGGAATTATCAGTTTTATAATCAAGTTTCTCTGACCAGTGAATTAATAACTGAAAATCAAGAAAATCAATTTCCTGAAAATTTAAAGTGCCATGACATATCTCAAATTGAGAATGAAAATGAAATAATACCTGTGGATGAATATGACGATATTCATCGTCTTAAATATCACCAAAACTTTTATGCTAGCATTCATGCTATTGTCGTGAAGAAATTTTACGTACTCTATAGATGTCCAGAACAATTAGATTTATGTAAAGGTTTTATCAACCATAACGGACAAGTATCAATTATAATTTTGGAGGGATTGATCAAGAAACTCAAAATAAAAACTTATGAACCCAAAAAAGTGTATCTTGTGGCTCTAGCAGTAACAGTTGAAGAATCATCGACTTTTGTTTTATCGCAGGCACTTACAGAAACTTTTGAGTGTGACTTTATGATGCATTTTATATTAGACTTGATGAAGTACAACATCTCATTTCCTAGAGAAGTAGTTGCTTGTTTTAATCTAGAAATCATGAATTCCCTGTCTTTCTCTTTTAATAGATATTCATTAGAGCATTACACGAAGAATTGTTTTGATTTTTTACTTGATAAAAAAAAAGTTTTGTCATCAGGGACCGAATTTTCTGCAGTTATACTACGTTTTGATATGGTATCTTTACTATACACAATCAGCAATTTACAATACATGAAAGGCAAATCACAAAAAGTTATAGAATATTATCAGAAATGTTTTATTTTTCTCAGTTCAATAACATGTCTTGATGACTTTGCAAATTATCTCAAGAGTTTGTTGATTTTAATGTTCAGTACAAATGATAGTGATATAGTACGTAGGGAGAAAACAAAATTAGACTCAAATATTAACGATCAAATAGAAACAAAATTTCAATGCTTCAAGAATTATAAAAATAACGCAGAAGAATGTTTTTTACCTGACCATCTTGAAAACTTAGATTCAGATGTCACCAGTAAGAATAATGAGGCATTTGCAAAATATATAGATGAGTTAAAGTGTAGTGCACAAAAAATGATTTTGTCAGGAATGAGTTATAAAAAAATAAATGCATATTATTGCCCTAAACTATTCGAAAATTTTAAAATTATATTGAGTTATTTTCCATTGTGGACATCAATCATTGCTGCATGTAATAAAAGTGAACAAGAAGCATTCAATTCTGCAACTTTAAGTGCGCTTAATCATTTATTGATTATTAAAGAAAATAATGACTTGCCTCTGCAAGTCTCAGAATTTATAAAATACCATCTTGATCAGTGTAAAGTATCAATGCAAAAAGGTCGGTCTTTTATGAAAAATCCAAAACAATCAGTAAAAAGATTTTTCCAAAATTCTCTTACTTATGAGGAAGATTGGAGAGCCAAAAATGAACATTCAAAATCCACATTCAATAAAAGTGATGCAAGTATGGAAATTGATAAAAAACCAGATAATACTTTCTCACATAAAGTATCCAATTTTAATGACTCTTCTGCATGTTCAGAAATCAAACTTACTCTTCATAACAAATTAGATACTTCTGTTCCAAATGAAGTATCCATTTTTGATGATTCCTCTACATGCTTAGAAATAAAACCTACTTCTCAAGACAAATTAAGTGATTCTATCCCAGATGAAAATTATTACTTCCAAAATATTCAATTACAACACACCAAAGCCAACATAAGCGATAAGAAACGGAAGAAGAAAGAAAAAATCTCTGCAGATGATAGAAACGTAAACGTCAAAAAGAAAAAATATGTAATCTCTTGTCCATCTATGAGAATGGTCCATAATCAACAATTAACTGGTTCAGTGCAACGAAAAGAAAGTTTAATACAAAATGAATCTGGAAAGGGTCTTCGACGAATTTGTAAAAATAAGTATAACATAGAGGATACTTCTATCATAGATACTATATGTGAAGTAATCAAATTCGCTATTATGAATTTTCGAGATTTCAACAATTCTATAGACTTGCTTTGTTCTTGTGAAAACTTGTGTATATTAAAAATAATCATCAACTATAGTAAATCAGGAAATTTATCAGCATTTCATAAAGCAAGAGGTGAATTTTTACTGAATTATGCCAGTGTAAAAAATGATACAATCAGCATAGAAGATACTGTGGGAGTATTTTTCTCTCAAGTCATGAAAATTCACTATTCTTTTGTAACAAGTACTTATTGCATTGACTGTAATGATATATTTGATAACTATGAAACAAGACTTCAATTGCAATGGGAGTCAAATTTCAACATAATAAATTTGCAAGAAATTATCAATGATTTCATTTCTAAAGAAGTTTTTTGTAATAAATGTAATAATAGTACATGTCAATCTATCAATTTTAAATCTTACCTGTGCATTGATTTAGAAAAAGATAATGTATTAGCTCAGCTAAATCTTGTACCTGATATTCTGAGATTGAATGAAGAAACCAAAGACTTCAAAATATTTGCATTAGCTGGTATTATAGGGTATGAAGGGAAAGAATCAGTGAATATGCATAATATAGCTTTTTGTCGCACAATAAAAAATTTTTGGGATTTAAGGAGTAATATAGAAAATAAAATAATTAAGTTAAATACTTTTCCTGAAGTAAAATTAAATTTATTGTTTTACGTTAAGATATCAAAATAAAGATACATTTTGAAATAGAACTATCGCACATTTATTTTTTCAAACTTTTGTTATAATAATTATAAAACTTTATTTTAATTAATTCTGAAAGTATAAAATAACTGAATAGCATTTATGGTAACTATCATTTTAATTCTGAAAGAAATACGCGTAGTTAGACAATAATTAAAATAAATAAAAAATAAATATATATTATTTTTCACAATATTCATTATTTGCACTGCAAACATTCCAAGCCTGAATGTTAAAATGAAGAATAATAATATCCTCAGAATAATTATGAGCCATATAACATGAACACTTTACTAGAGTTTCGTTCATTACAACTAGTTTAATTATTATATTCAAATGCGATGATAAATGTAGAGTTTGATTTTAATTTAACAGTACTCTTTGGAGGAAACACTTTTTTACTATTATGATAAAGACCTATGAAAAAAAGCTAAAATATACATTCATGTGTGTATGATTATAAAGTTTTGAATAAATAAGAAAATGCAAATCATTTTGCAGTTGTTCAAGAAAGTCATGGTGGATATTATTTATTACACAAAATGCAATATTGATTTATAAGTTAAATGTATATTGTAAAAATATTTTTGTTGATGTATGTTCCTAAAACTAATCTTGATTGAAATTTATTCATTCATTGATGAGAAACTTGAGTGAAAACAATTTTTTTTGCAAGTTGTTGCAACCTATGTATACATTTGTGGTCATGAAAAATGTAGTTTTGAGAGCTTTTTAAAGGCATGCCAATTATCACAAAATCAAAAATTGACTGTATTTTGTCTCTACAAGAGAGATATAAAAGAAAATTTTCCAAGGATAGAGTCATGAGGAAGTGTATAATATGTTAAGCGTAAGAATCAAAAAATTTACTGTGCATTTAAAAATTAACTGTAAGTTAGTGTTGTCAATAAAAAACTAGGTGGAAATGTTGTTCAATGAAATGAATCAATTCAGCAAAGTGTTTTAGATTTCAATTTCACATATACGATAATACCTAATAGTAGTGTTAAAGCAAAAAGTATACTCCCCCAACAGTATCAAATAAATCTCTAACTACATTCAAAATCGAAATGAGTGAACAAGAAATGAAACAAAGAGACAGTGTGCCACTGCCATTCACTTTGATAAATAAAGTTGGTAGAGATATTATTTATATTCCAGATAATAATGATGATTATGATGAAGAAGATCCTGATGAAGATTTAAATTTTTGATACTTGAAAAAAAATGCAGAGTTTTCTGTCTTGTATTTATTGTGAGTTAATATAAATATAATTGTCAGTAGATGACAATATATCTTCTATCATTAGTCTGGTAAAAATATTTGACTTCCACGCGAAATAAGATCAGTACATCTATTTCTTTGGAAAAATTATTTACAGCACTCATATAATTATCATGTTCAACCTTATACATTTACATGAAAATTTTAATATTATTAGAATTTTGTAATTACTTAGAAAATGTTAAAGAAATTATTTACATTTTATATTCAAGTACAAAATATAAGATTCATATTATAATCAATACCCTTGCAAACTCTATTCTTTTAAATATTTTTTATTAATCATCTTGGTTTTTTACAAACATCATTTACAAATGTCGACAGAAATTTTAATTATAGATAAAATAGTGTAATCTTTTCATCATTTAAAAAAAACTCAAAAATGCATTAGACAAAAAATACCTTCCTTTTTTTAATGCATTGATCCACTTGTTCTTTGAAATATTTCCTTTACAAGTTAGTAACAAATCTTACAAAAAAAGTATCACTTATGTATATTAGACTATTTTATAAACTTTTCAATTACTTGTTCTCATTTACTTAAATTTCTGATTCTGGTATCTTTATTTATATTAAATTTTCAGTCTCTAAAACAAATTACACGTATAACGGCGTGCCCGCGTATACCGCGCTCGACTCCGTTCTCGCACGCGGACACGCGTCACTATTATTCGCCCGGTGTGCTCGTCGACTTTTCCGCGCAAGCGGAGCGCCAGGCGACCGCGAGGTCGCCGCCGACGAGCGACACAAACGCCTATCTCTCACGCGACTACCTGGCCGGCTAGCTCAGGTATCCCGAGACTCTCTACCAGGGCAACGCTGGTCCGATGCCTCGCTAGGTCTGCTCGCTCGTTTCGATTTATCGCGCCTATCTCCGCGTTCCTACCTATCTCGCGTCTAAATTCTACCGCGTCTACCCACGTTCGCGAGGCCAAGAGGCCGGTCGTGCCGAAGCACGGGTCGCCTGCGGGCCTTGAGGCCGCGCCACGCCAAACCCGGGTGACGAGGTGATTCACCACGTCTCCGCTCTCACTCACACACTCTAGCACTTGCTCGTGCAGCGTCCTGCAGACTCACGCTCTCGACGAGGCTATCCGCTGGCACACTCTTGCACCACGCGGATACACACGTATCACACAGCGAGATCTACCACACACACGCTCACACACTCTACAAGTACAATCACTCACCAAGACTCAGGTTATATCTCGCACACGATACGCTTCGATAAACTCTCGAGGTTATTCTTAGCTTACGCTTCGAATGGGCTGATGTCCGATCGATTGTGCAATCGGTCAACTCCTCTGCTCCTCGCAACAGACTCGATTCGCAGCTCCGCGTGAGGCCGCTCGCGCTTCCCCCTCTCTACGGCCCACACGCGAGCCGCCCGTTTGGCGTGCCATAGACTGCCAGGCCAAAACGAGAGCCTTGCTCCGATTGTGAGCTCGACTCCGCTTCGACTCGGCGCGTCGCGGCAGCCCATATGACTCACCACGTCATACACGACATTAAGTTTTCTGGGCAGTTTTATATGCTTCAAGTTTTAAAGTGTATAACGATACATATCGTAAAGCTACAAGCTATATGAATCAGATAATAGATTACAGTGAAATACTGTAACTATTTATCATGACAAAATTCGCAACAACCATTTGATGCCATAGTTTTTTCAGGACGAATACAATCTTCATGCGCCCATCGGATACATTGATTGCAAACAATACTTTTTTCCCTTTTATTTGTGCTATAACAATATAAACATATCTTGAGTTGATAATCGATGTGGTAACAATAACTTAGCTATAGTTCGTCGATACTCGACTGGATTAAACTTGAGTGGTTTGACAGCTTTGGCGATGCAATCCATATAATAGAAATGTACATCCCACAATTATAATTATCTTTCTGATCAGGAAATTTGAATGATGGTTTAGATACTTTCCAATCAACTGACGTCAAAAACTGGTTTTTTTTCAATGTACGGCATTTGTTTAAAAATTTATTAAATACTCTCACTACTCTAGAATTTGTTTCTACTCTTGTAGCTGGAAGTGGATCATAATGTGTCATTATTTCTTTGTCGAAGTCAAGAACTAACAAACACCAGTGAGCAGAATAGCCGTATGGTAAAAATAGTTTGTGGTGAAAATCTAATTTGATGTTATACATGTTCCAATCATTTGGATGGTTTGCTTCAGCTAAATCACCAATTATAAAATTTGTCTGGGTAGTTGGAATTGATATGACTTGATTCCACTCATGGTTGTGTTTGTATATCATGAATAAATCGATGATATTTCCGTGAATATAACTTTCCAACTCACTCAATGATTCTTGCACGTTACGAAGAGACAGAAATTCTTCAAGTTTTAAAACAATTTCATCTGTAGAAACCATGTTTTTTACTATACAATTGTCCAATTTTAGAATACCAATAGTAAGTAAATAGTTAAGTTTTAAGTTAAACAATGAATCAATGATATCATTATCGTTGATTAATGAGTTTTGGTCTTCAAGGGTATTTTTTTTAATTCACATAAATCTATTACAAAATCGCTTTCGTTGATGAATGTCTTTTGATGCTCATATGTATTTTCTGTCAATTCAAACGTCGAATCAATGATATTATCGTTTTTGTAGCTTAATTCTACTTCATGCTTGTGTGTACTCTTTTTGAGTTTTTCTAATTTGAGCTTTGACAGCGCTTCTCGAGCTAGTTTTGTTGCACCATCGAGCAAAGGAAGAAATTTTAATAAAAAACGATTTACCGTAGTGAACGAACTCATGTCATACTCGTTTTTCATGATCCTGTACATTATTTCTGAAGGACTCGAAGTTGAAACGTTATTTGTTTTAAAATCATACCAATTGTGCATGGTACTTGTCCATGATGGAAATTCCTTTAAAAGCATTACAAGGTTTTTCTTTAGTGCTGGCAGATGATAAGGATTATCTGAAAAATATTTTTTTTTACTTTCCTCCTCGACAATTTTTATACTTTCTTCTTCCAAGTTTTTTATAAATAATGCTATTCCTGTCTCGTTCAAGTCAGATTCTTCAGTAGCTCCAGAAATATCTTTATTACCTTCACCTAGTTTGTCTTCTTGGTTTGATTCTTCATCTATCTCGAAATTTGAATGCAGATCGAATTTTGAAATTTTTTGTTCAATGAATTTCAAGAGTATACCACATTCACTATCTTCATCATCATGTTCACTTAGACAAATTATAATTGCTTTTGCCACTTTTTGAAATAACTTGAAGTCTCTTACTTCTAATAGAAATCCAATTACATGAGCATAAAAATCTTTTTTCACCCAATTGTCTCCTCTAAAACATTTCCACCTGCACACAGCATTAATGAGATGATTTCTGTCACGTTTTATTAAACACAAGGGAACATTAGTATCTGACCCTTTTAATAAAGAAAAACAGCAGTCAATATATTCAACGTAACACTGATTATTAAATGCAAGACAAATGGCATTTAATAGCGCTTTTGAGCAGTCAACAACAACTTCTGAGGGAATCGGGGCACCTTGTTGAATCCAACTATTTAACCAGATAAATACTCAAAGTGTCATGTTTACTTGACACTTTTTGTACAATTGAATAAATTTTGTGGTTTATTTTAACAGTGGCATTGTACAAAAATATGACTGCACTCTTATGTTTATCAATAATTTGTACATTATTAACCAAACTACCAGTAGCATCAATTGAAACAGTAAGATTAAGTTCCTTAGCTTCTTTGGCAACTTGTATTTGATTATCTGTCCAGAACCAAACCTCAAGGGGTTCAGTGGAAAATTTTCTTATACATTGAAACGTGTTCATTATTGATAGCGTAGATTGAATCTCACCACCAGGCAAGTCCTGAAGATTAATATCCCTCATCTCTGGCTTCTTGACGTGCTTTTTCATATACTAAAGAAGTTGAAAGGAAGGGGTTTCCAGTCCCACTATCATTTAACAATTCAGCTGCTTTTTTATGTTTATATGCTATAGGCTTTTCGTGAAGTAATACTTTTTTAGCTTCTTTTCTTCTTTCATTAGCTAGTCTTCTACGCTTGTCATGGGGGTTTTCCAGAGTGTTTCCAATTTTTATAGCTATTTTTATTCCAGATCCACTTGACGGTTCTTTGCAGTCTCCTTGAATTGTATTGAAACATTCCTTACATACTCCAGAAAATATAAAATAAGACTTGGCAGTACTTCTTTTGAAAAAATACTGTTTTTCAAAAGAGAACGGGCAAGGAATTTTAATTTTCTCTCTTACTTTCTGTATGATGAAGTCTCCCCAACCAAGAGGCATCATTAGGCTTATTCTATCCTTGTGTTGTACTGGAGCAGGGTGAAAAGGTTTCCACTCATCTTCACTTATATGAATGAAAAAAGTTTCAACTTTGAAATCACTAATTTTTGTTGCTTGACCCATATCTCAAGCTGGGCTTTCACTTATCAATCAGGTTATGGAACAATAATCCACTGTCAGAAAAAGGTCGTTTCTTGTACACACACAACAGGCAAAACAACAATATTAGCCGCAGAGTCAGGATTCAGTTCATTTGTATTGTAAGCCTTGACTGCAGAAATGAATGTACGTCGTTGAAAAAGATTTTTTTACCTGTAAACAATAAAAATAAAAGTACACGATTATCAAACACATTACATCAATACAAATGATTGGCAGATTTTGTAGGAGTAACTTACGTGTTTTTTATAACAAATGAATTTGTTGATATGCGAGGTGCGTCCAGTCTCATGATGCGATGTAAACAATAGGGATAACCTCACTTTTGCCGGTAATCTGCGGCAAGAAACAATTGCTCGATTGTTAGCAGACCGCGTCATAATTATTGAATTTGAATTTGTCGCTAGGTGCACTTTTTTCTTTTTATCCTAAGTTAAATAAATCAATAGCTTTAACAATAATGATGCTTATTTCTGAAGAGCCGAATGCAGTTGAAAAAAAATAATTACCTTTTCGAGCTGTAATCATTGAATCATGATATCGGAGCTAGTTACCAGATTGTTAATTACCGGCTTTTATATATTAACCATCGACGGAATGACAAATGTTTAAACAACTGATCTATATATTTGTATTGATTGAAAATATTTGGAAATTCTGTAACTGGGGTTGCAAACGGCGAGATATTCGGAGTCGTCGTAGGGTGTTCTTACATTGCAGACGTTGAGAATTTTGACGCAGCGCTTGCGCCGCACACGTTCGCTTAGTTGCTCAATCAACGAAATAAGTAAATCATTTTTTTCGTAATTAATCGATATTTTGGTACTGATTTTAGTACCATGGGTTTGCTCGTCGAACGAGCTTTCATTTTCACCGATAAGAATATTAAATTGATCCATTATTTGCGTATAAAATGAGCAATTACATTTGGGTGTTGGAGTCTTCAGCGCCCAATAGTTTTTTATATTTTTCAGGGAAAATCAGCCACGCGCAAACGATTTAATTAAGGCATTTTGTTTGTTTTTTAACGAGCAATCGATTCATCTGATCAAAAGTTCGATCGGATCAATATTCAATATTACGGGTGCTAACTTCCGAGACCTCAAATTGCATGTCACATTCGCAACGCGTAATATCAAAATGAATTATTGTTTTCACCCTTACCTTAGGTTTTTATCGTTTAGATTATTATGTTTCTCAACATTTCTAAGTCATAAAATGTCTAATCAAAGTATACGTTTTATAAAAAAAGTAATTTACATAGAAATTTAGCGTCCGCAACGAAAGTTTATTATGTATGTCAACCTAACCGCTTATGTCAAAGAGTCGTAAATTGACAGTATTATGTAGACGACTCATACTTTGAGTTTATACAAATAATTTGAATGTTTGCAGTTAAAATTGAGCGATTTTAAACCTATTTAAATGTCTTGCAAAGTTTCATCATTGTGCTTATAATATAAAAAAATCAACTTCCAGTATGAGTCGGTCAAAGGTTTGTGAGATTTTCCGATTAGGTTTCAAAATAGAGTAGTATACTTTGATCCCGCTAGCGCTGTATATAAGGAAGAATATTTACTAGAATGAGCATGAAGCGGTCCTTCATCAAGCCAATCATGTTGAATTTCACGTTAACTATCGCAGCACCACGCCACAGAGCATTATTGAGTCAAATCGCTAAATTTATAACTCACTATAAAAGTATCTTAATGCGCTTAGAAAAAAATTCATTTATTTCGATGGGAAGAAGACTCAGCTTTCCATTGGTAAAGACAGACTTCCCGAAACTTTCCGCTTTTCTCGAGAAAATTTCTGTGAAAAATTTAAAGTCGATGATCTCAATTACTACATTACGAAAATAACACGTATATTTAAGATGTTAATAGAAGCTGAGTTGCGTGATCTCTTTGCAAATTAGATTAATTAATAATATTATTGATCTAAAGATTGTATTTTTACTCACTTACAGGATAATGCACCAAGGCGACGCAGAAGTGTGAATGAGTACAATCGATTCATTAAAAGATACACAAGATCTAATCATGCCGAGAGTAGGGCATATACTGTCATCAAAGTAAGTTACATCACAAGAATCAGTTAAAGGCTTATAAATAGTTAATTTTGGGTAGAAAATTTTTTACATTTTTTGATATATTTTTCGTATTAAAAAATGTTCAATTGCTCATAGACATACAATAATATATGAGAGCGTTTTTCCTAACAAACAAAATGTATTATTTTATTCACATACATTTTTTTTCAATTATTGTTTTTCTAAATTTTTTTTATTACGTTGAAAGAGAATAATTTTGAGGTACCAAATCTGAAAGATGTCGCTCCACAGTGCAGAGCAGAAAGATGCCCTTCGCACTCCAAGCAAAAAGATGCCGCTTCGGCACTCCAGGCAGAAAAATGCCACTTTGGCGCTCGATTCTGTAGGATGGTATTTCTGCTCTTGAAGTGACACCATGTAAATGTGACTAAAGATTGTCTAAAATAAACGTCCATCCCGGCGATTAATAAGTTAAAGACTATTTTCAGTCGAATATTTTACCATTCAGAATTTACTCAGAAATTTTCTGTTTTATGTTTTAAAAGTAAAATTTGATGCTCTCCCAGAATCTGGCGTTGGAATGAAGATAAAAGTTAAAGTTAAAAAGTCATGAACATTAAACAAAGAAAAACCGCTGCCTATACACTGGCATAGAGCTTCCATATAAAAGAATTATCTCTCCTACTTTTATTTATAAATGCTAATGGAAAAATAATTTTGCTGCTTTTCTTTTGAAATAACTACTCATATATGACGTATTTCACGTTTGATCAGACCGCTCGGGACATTTTTTAATGTATCGCAACTTTTCTAATTCGCCGTCGCCGGTGCCGTTAGAAAAGTTGCGATACATTAAAAAATGGCCCGCGCGCGAGCGCTGTCTGGTTGAGCATGGAATACGTCATATTACAAAAACCACCTAAACTGTGTAAGAATCTATAATTTGATTTTCAAAAAAAAATTGTTTTACGATGATAAAGCATTCTTATTGCTTCCATTGATAAGGCTCCCATTAATAAGGTTTTTAAGATTATATTTAGCGTTTTTTTTATTGTAGAGTATGGGCTTGTAATTTTGCTTCTATTTTTAAAATCACTACATGTAGGCAATATAACGTTAACCGTGATAGTAAAAAAATGAAATTGAAACAAAGAATGTACTCTTGAAGAGTACATTGAAAAATGAAAATCCTGAAATTTTCAACCCTCTGGGTTTATCCCTCATGGATCTTTAGGGTTTCAAAGATGGATTCCTAAGATAAATATGAAAATTATTGCTAAAACATGATTTTTAATGTAAAATGTGATGAAGAATACAGATCTGTTGTCAAAAATATTTATAACCTAAAAACCTATTAAAAGTGCAATAAAGCGTGTATTTGTCATGAAATAAATGTGTTCGTCCCCAGTGATTAAGCAAATATTGTAATATGTTCATCGATACATCAAAATTCAACTTCTCATAAAGCTTGGTGATGGTTGAAACAATAGAAATCATTTGAGAGCATATTAACCCGTCAAATAACAGGAGACCCTAATTTTGACTTTTTTTCTACGCGTTATTTTTTCATGAAACCATTGTCAAATTAATGTAAAAATACCATATACTATGGGACTTTTATTGCTCGTTACAAATCTGGCGTCAGATTTACGATATATGCAACCGTTTTAAAAATACATTTGTTTAAACAAAAAAAAACGTGGTTTTTGAACATTTGTGTTCAAAATGATCGAATTTTTTCACCACGATTACGCATTCGAATCGGGTTAAAACTCTAGATCTGGTAGTATGCAGGTCTATACAAAGAAGTTAGCAGCGTTGGTTCATCTAGATTCAAAATGGCAGCCATCAAAATAGTCGATTGTAGCTGAAAATTTAACAAAAAGCTTTTATATCTTTTTACTCGGGAAGAATGGACTCTACGAAAAAATGTTATAGAACAAAAAGTGCTTAGAACTGATCAAGAATCACGCGGGAATTTTTTCAGAATTTTATGGATAATTTTAGTATACTAGTATGTTTCAAACGCGCTCCGCGCGTGTTAATTTTTTTATTCGTGTTTCAAGGTTAGTTTAAGATTCAAAAATAGTAAGTTTCCAACGTGCTTCGCGCGCGTCTATTTTTTTCATTCGTGTTTTGAGGTTACTTAAGTATTAACTGTCTGTTGACAGTTAGCAGCGCAGGCGCTCGTATCGAGTTGGCTTGCATCAGGCGTTGTCGTCAGTGTCAGCCAATCAGAGGTCGTTTTACGCGGCTTCACTTTTCGGCCGTTCTCTTTTTTATAAGTAAATAAAATAATAGTAAAGTCATCAGATTTGAATTGAGACATTAGTTCGCGGCATGTAGTTCGCGTCATGTAGGGGTCGCTCTACTTTTAGTCTTAAAGTCAAAGTAGTCGACCAATCAGAGGCCGAATAGATTGGCTTCACTTTTAGGATCATCACTTTTTTAAGAAAGGATTACTGTCCTAGGCCACGAAAAACAGAAAAGTCCCAGAGTACGTGTAATTAGTGGCCGAGGCGAAGCCGAGGCCGATAAAACACGTGCTCTGCGGCTTTCTTTTTTCGCGGCATAGGCCTGTATACTATTTTTCATACACAGTAGCCCGAAAATCGCTCTTCCCGCTTTGCGCAGTGGCAAGGAAGTAGTCACTTTCACTCAGAAAAGAATATTTTTGAATATGGACATTTTATAAAAATTTCCAAAATCATCCAAAAAATTCTAAAAAGATTCCGAAAAAATTCCCCTTATAAAAATTCCCTATAGGATCCCGCGAAATTCCTACTGGAATCTTATAGGACTCCTGTAGGATTTTCGCGGGATTCTATAGGAAATTTTTATAAGGGTCACGCATGTTCTTTGATCAATTCTAAGCACTTTTTGTTCAATAATATTTCTTCTCAAAGCATTATAACATGTGCTGTATCGTCTTTTAGCCGATAATGCTTTGAGATTTCACAATTAGCTGTTTTGGTGGCTGCCATCCTCAATCTGGATGAACCAACACTGCTTACTTTTAGTATAGGCCTGTATGCCACCAGATCTAGAGTTTTAACCCCATCCGAATGCGTAATCGTAGTGAAAAATACGATCATTTTGAACACAAATTTTCAAAAACCACGTTTTTTTTTTGTTTAAAAAAATATATATTTTCAAAACGATTGCATATGATGGGGGGGGGGGCATTTTTTATACAATTTTTTTTTAACTTTTTTTTTTTAATTCAAATTATAATAATCCATTTTTTATAATACCTATTTTTATAATAAAATTTATTTATAATTATAAATTTACACGTTGCGACGTTGCGAATCCCCGCGCACCGGTGCTGCGTCCGAATATTATTATTTGATTAAATAAGTTCGTCGATCTTTTGACTTTCTTGCTGAGAAGTAATTTCGTCGATCTTTCGACTTTCTTGGTGAGAAGGATTTTCATCGATCTTTTGACTTTCTTGGTGAGAAGGATTTTCGTCGATCGTGGTCATAGCAACGCAAGCTGATCGTATGCTATGCAGTGCTTGAACAAGATCATCTTCATCGTTAATCTTTGAAATTACATCTTACAGAGGGAAACCCTGTAGATGATAGGTCTATTCTTGGTTCAAACCCAAACATAGCCTTATATGGACTTTGTTTAATTCCCGAATGGAAAGCTCTATTTTTAGAAAACTGAACAAATGGTAATCCTTGAGGCCATTTGTCAGTTTTATTTTCAGCCATCCATACAGCTATCATATTTTCTATATCTCGGTTCGCTCTTTTTACAGATCCTTGTGATTGGTTATGTCATGGTTTCAAATCTTTTTAATCGACATCTCTGCTGCCATGTTCTTTCATTATTCTTCATCACTTTAGCACTCAAAATATCCTTAATTATTTCTTCACGTTTAGCTGTTGTCATAACTTTATAATGTTCTCCGATTTTTGCTTGAATTATAAACTCCTGTTTCCAGTCTTTTTTCGTACTTTCTACACTCATTTTAAAAATAGATTGGAACAAAATAAAGTTGAAACTCAATAACGTCGAAGAGTCAACTGATAAGCAACTGATCAGTATACTCTCTGTCAGCTTAGTGAAGAAAGTCCACCACGAAGTAAACACAGTTAATTCAATAAATACTGTCAGTGTTACAAATGATTTTAAATGGATAATTATTTAAAAACAAAAATGCCTAAACTGACTTAGGTATTGCTACTTTTGCCTGTATTTTTTTAGGCATTGCGGGTTTTGCCCACAACGTTTAGGAACTTCCTAAAATTTTTCAGGGATTGCAGTTATTATCTAAAATCATAGGCATTTCTGTTTTTGCCTAGGCAAAAACAGATTTTCCCTAAAAGCGGGTTTTGCCGGTAACATATGGGCTATTAGGAATTTTCTCCTTATAAGTTGGCCGCGAGATGTCAGGCGTAGCGTGTTTGGTGTCATGCGCAGTAGCGTGAATACTTATTATTATGCTAGCGCAGACGACAGACGACAGCAGTACAACTGTCACCGCATCGATCGCGTGCTGCAATAGTAAAATTTTAATGATAATTTCATAAAAATACTTTTTTTAAAATGAAGTGTAGTGTGAAGAATTGTAAAGGAAAAAAACAATTCAAATTCCCAAAAAATCCGGAGTTGAGGAAAAAATTGCTAGAGGCAATAAGAAGGCTAAAATTCGATCCAAAAACTTGTAACGGTCTGTGCATACAACACTTCAAAGCTGAAGATATTTATACTGAAAGTTTCCATGGTGGGTACCATTATTATAATTTGATAATTTAATTTATAGAAGTTTTTATTAGAATTAAAAATGCATTAATGACTGTTAAACCTGTTATTTAATAGCTGATTACCAGATGAGTCACATTCGCTTGAGACCCAATATTTCACCTACAATATTTCCTTGGCAAGATGAACAACTTGGAGTGTCAAGTAATATTCAAGTGGGTAATGATGTGACTCAACTACCAACTATCAAGCTGGATGATGAAGTGGAACTCGACAATGATGTAATTGAACAAGTGACTAGTGTGCTTGATGATCATGTAGTTGAATAAGCTAGCGAGCTTGACACAGAAGAAGATGGTCCAATTCAAGCAGTACAGTTATATGAAGAAGAAATTAATGATGAAATGAATAGTCCAGTGGAAAGTGAAATAGAAGAAAAAAGTCCTACCTGCAGCCAAGATGAGCCAGTGAATTTAAATAATTCAATCATAGAACAACCACATGTACGTTCAAGGTACAATGTGGAAGATTTCAAAGATGAGCCTCAACAGTTGGAGCATTTCACAGGATTAAATTATGAAAAATTTATTACCGTATTTCACACATTGGCGCCAGTTATGTCTCCCTTTGAAATAATTGAGAAAAAACCCAAGTTACCATAAAGAATCAGTTATTTTTAACTCTATGGAAGTTGAGAAGAGCGACTTGCAATTTAGGGTTGGCAGCACATTTCAGCACAGATAATCAAAAAGTATCAGAAATTTTTACCTCATGGATCACAATCATGTCAAAAGTATGGTCTCTCTGATATGTGGCCAAGTCGAGAATTGATAAACTTCTACATGCCACATACTTTCAAAACCAACTACCCCAGGACTCGAGTTACACTTGATGCGACAGAAATAAAAATTGATGCTCCAGGAAATCCAACATTGAAACAGGCCACATTCAGCACTTACAAGAATGCAAATACCCTAAAAGTAATGGTTGGAACAACACCTGGTGGGCTTATATCCTATACATCTCCTGCTTATGGTGGATCCACGAATGACAGACAGATCATTGAAAGAAGTGACTTGATGAACAAATTTGACCCAGGTGATGAGATTCTTGCGGATAAAGGAATAATGGTTCAAGATCTATTTGCTCCATATAGTGTGAAGGTCAGCACCCCTACGCCAATGGTAAGTGGCTCATTGCTACACAAAGTCATAATAAAGGATAGAAAATTATCACGACATAGGGTTCATGTTGAACGATTAATAGGATTAATAAAAACGTATACAATTTTATTCAAAAAGCTTACTAGTGACCTTCTTCCTTCATCCGAAGAAATAGTTTCTGTATGTGTCATTCTGTATGTGTTGACAAATTTCAAGGAAAATATTATGTGATTATATTATATTAATAAATAAGGTAATATATAATTGAACGATTGAATGTATATACTTTTAAAATGATTTTATTTAATGTGAAAACAATGTAACTATAATCGTTTTTTAATAAACATGCACATGAATACTTCAAGGCTTTTTTTAACATTCATTAACATTATTAGTATATATTTATTAACAACAATACTTTGACTTAGTAAATTTGACTTACTAAACTTTGAATACTGAACTATAATTCTTAAACAAAATACTTTTCTAATATAGCTGGTTTTATGTGTGTTTCATAAAAAGAATCCAACTTTTTCAACATTTCTTTTATAAACTTATCGTTTCTATTTACACTTATTCTCTGTAAATCTTTAAAAGTATAGATTATAAAATCACAGTAGTGTCTCTTAGTTGCGTACATAATAGTACAATTGTCCTTGAATTTGGTAAAAATAAGGATGGGTTTCCTTTAATTTTAAGTTTCCATCACAGTCTTTCATGAGGTATGGTACAGTTTGTTCATTTATATGACTTTGTCGACTAGAATATGGGCACTTTACCTCTATAATTGAGGCACTTGACAGCAATCGATCCGGTGTGGCTCCCAGGTAAGGCCTTTCAGTTGGTACAAACAAGCCACATTTTTTAATATCTAATTGATTGTTGTGTAACTTATTGAACTCATCTACAGCAATATCTTCATAAATTTTACCATGACTAATGGATTTGGAATTTAACTTCTTAGGATATAAAATTTTTTCGACTAATGAAGCAGCTCCTGCCTGCTCTAGTTCCATGCAGCAAGAGTAAAATAAACTTGCGGTCAGTCTTACTGATCTAGCTATCAACCATCTTGACTGCTGCTTTGGTTTATGGTAAAAAATTCTATTTCTTGGGCGTCTTCTTTCGACAAATCAAGCAAGCCATGGTTGCTGATGTAGTAATCTGTTTAATCGACATATTATTGCCAAAACTTCTGGCAATTACTATGTTATTAAAATAATCTCTATAATAATTTTTTAAAATCTTCACTAGAATCCAATTTCAAGTTTAATAAATATTTGTTTTTTTGATGAATCTTGACTTTACTTTTAAACTTAAGGCTTTTTACTGGGGACCCAGCGTACTTCTTTTTTGGTTTGTGGAAAGTTTGAAGGTTCTCAGTACAGGTTGTAGCAAGATTAGCACATTTTTTCACTTTCCAATCCACTAAAGCAATCAATGCTACCACAATGTGTTTACAATGAGCAAAATTCGACTGGCCAACAGGGCAATCACATGAACTACCTTCAATTTCTCCATCGGCACATAGTTTTATGTCACACATATAAGTCATATGCTTTTTTAGTTCAGCTTTTACGCATCCTTTTATGAAGAATTCATTTCCTGTAAAAAAAGATGCATTAATAATCATTACATATAATAATTATGATATAAGTATTAATGAGTAATAATTATGTAATAAAACAAGTCTTTTACCTATCTGACACAATCTTAAAAATTGTAAAAATCCATTTACATATAAATTTTTTCCCTTCACTATAGAAAATTCATAATAATTTAAGAATACGTTCAAGTGATTATTTGAAAATGAAGGTAGGCAGCTTGAAGAATTTATATCCTTGTAAAATTTGGAATCTGGTGTACTAATCTTATCATCTTTGATTATTGTTTCAAATCCAAAGTTATTATTTTTTATGTAGAAAATCAATCTGCAAAACATCATTCACGTATTATCTAATTTTATATTGATATAAATGTTATATTAATCATATTTGTTATTTTGTTTATTGAGTGTCTATATTCGGCAGCCGTAGTGTACGCGAAAATCGTCTTTGTGTACTACAAAACAATAATATTATGGATCGACGCTACGATTGCCGAATAGACTAACTCATGTTTATTGTTATATATCATAACCTGAACCAGTGCAATTATTGTACATACCTATCTACGAGTTCGGATTTTCTCCCAGTTACTCTTGCACCTCGTTGTCTGAGCAAATTTTTCAATTTCACTATTGTTAAAAGTCCATAATCGGTTGACTTGGATGGATTTATTTCACCGATCATTTTGAATCGCGCACGACTTCGCTCGCATTATACACCAGTATACGAAAGACGTACTGCGCGCATGACATAAAACACGCTAAGCCTGCCATCTCGCGGCCAACTCATACAGAGAAAATGCCTAATTCCACAAGTGTTGCAGGCCAAAAAAATGAAGTTGAAACTAACCATGTACTCTTCAAGAACACAATGAAAAATGAAAATCCTGAAAATCTCAGCCCCCAAGGTCCAACCCTCATGGATCTACAAGGGCTCAAAGTTGGATTTTCATGTTTTGAGGTTATTCTGCATGTTACTCTGCTTTTCTGGGGTGCATATGAAAAAGTTTCTAAACCATGTTTTTTTCATATACAATTTGAAATAGAATTCAAATCTGTACTTAAAAATGACATTCATAACCTCAAAACCCCTTAAAATAGAAAAAATAGTGTAAAATAGCATAAAAGTAAAAAAAGTTTTCCTAATACCTCAAATTGGCCAATATTGAAACGTGTTCTCTTACAAATACAAATACAACTTCTGATAAAGTTTGGTAACTGAATCACTTAACATGGGTCACTGAATCTCATACTGCTGACGTTGGTTTTGTAAGTAAATACAAGCAATTAATAAGTAGCATCAGGGCCAACGCATAAATAAAGAACTCACGAGCAAAAAAAAAATTAAGAAACAGTTACAAATAAAAAAAAAAGTTGTTAACGAAGAGAAAAGATTATTACAATAGAGTAAAAATGAGCCGACAGGAGGCTATAGATACGAATAGGCCGAATTTGACCGGCATATCTGATACTCTAGCGCAAGCAGTGTCACCCTGTGAGCCGAGTAATAGCGCGGCCTTGAATGAACTCGTTGCATTCATTCAAGAGATAATTAAGAAATATGAAAAAAGTTAGTAGATGTAGAAAGTTTACGGATTAAATATGGAATAGAGTTTTTAGTAGGCGCGCCTACATTATTGGGAGTAACGATGATGAAATATACCTTGACTCAAGCGCGAAAAAATTGGGGAGATAAAATTACCGATGAACAAATAGAATTATCCAAAGGCGTGCTTGCAAAAATAACACATTTGGAGCAAGATTTACTTGACAGACAGCATCGCGAAGACGAAATATGCCTTGCTGCTGTGAGACAGCAAATAGTAGCAGAAAATTCAGCACCAAACGCGTTTATAGACTATTTTCGCACATCACCGCCTACTAATGAGAGGGCGAATGATAATAGGGCCCCGTTTAAGTATGACGGGCCACGTGTTAATCATAGTTGGGGTAGTAACATTGAACAAAGATATGATTGGATGATCCAATTAAATCAATTCGTTGCTACAGTGCCCAAATTTGATGGAGAAACCAGCAATGTCCAAGCATTTTGCCATCCAGTGAAAAAAGTCGCCAGTAAATTCTCACCAGATAAACATGTGTGGATTCTACAAGTAATAAATAAAAAATTAAAGAAAAATGCATCAATAGCCTCTAGATCGCGAATATTTCAATATTCTCGCCTGGACGATTTTATTAACGACGTAAAAACAAAATTTTGCGGACCAGGCGAAACTGAAAAATATAAAAGTAAACTGATAAGCATAATACAAGATATAAAAGTGCTGGTGTCGGATTACGGACTGCACGTTCAAGTAATATACGATGAACTCTTGAATGCCATTGAATGTGATATAAGTATGAATGAAGATTTAAAATATTTTGAATTAAATAGAGCTAGAGAACAAGTAGCTATACAATTTACACTTGGCCTGCGAGCAAATTTTCAAGCGTTTGTTCAAGCACAGAGACCTCAAAAACTTGATAATGCCATCGCTCTAGCGATAAAATTCGAAAATCTTGACTCGAAACGAAGACCGGTAGATCAGTTGCATTACAATAAAAATCTGACAAAGCAATGGCATGATTCATAAACTGAAAATGCATCAACCAGTACGGATACAGTATGGTGCAACCACTGAAATAAGTCTGGTCATATATATATATACATAATGCTGGAGTTTAGCGAGACAAATGTGTGACGTAAACCCTCGTAACGGCAACAATGTTCAAAATAACTACTGTCAGCTGTACCATGAAAACCAATATAATAATATATCCAATATAACCAATATAATAATAATCAAAGAGATAATTTTGATGAAAATAGACAAAATGGTAATAATGACCCACCACCTGCACCTCACAACAAAGTGAGGCCCCATGAGTATGATATTACCCATATTCACTATGTTAAAAAAGATACACAATATAAAGCAGGAGAGTATAGCCCGTACCCAAATGATCAGGGAAACTAGGTAGGCGCTCGACGCATCAAGTGAGCTTCGAGCGTGAGACCAAAAAAGTTGAAGTGGTAATATTACTTAATTATTCTTTAAAGAAAATAAAACCACCAGCTATTGAACCAACAAGGAGACTACCCCACCTCCGGGTCATGGATTTGCTTTTTTTGGGGGTTTCCTGGTACCCAATACTGAAGCTCCGTGTGTTAATTTGATCTCATGGGCCTTAGAGCCCATTTTTTAGAGGATTTTCAACATTGCAAAAAATCGTTGTTATTTTTTATACCGATATAGAAGTACTTAAACGAAAAAATGCAACAAACAAAAGTTTTAAAATCTTTTAAAGAATCTGCTTGAATTTTTTCAGAATTTTTGGGACCATCTATCACTTAATTCAAGAAGCCAAAATTTAACGCTTTTTTATAGACTTTAGGACTTCTTAAAGAGAGTGTTACATGGTTCCGAAAATTCTGAAAAAATTCAAGCAAATTCTTTAAAAGATTTTAAAACTTTTGTTTGTTGCATTTTTTCGTTTAAGTACTTCTATATCGGTATAGAAAATAACAAAGATTTTTTTGCAATGTGGAAAATCCTCTAAAAAATGGGCTCTAAGGCCCATGAGATCAAATTAAGCTCACGGAGCTTCAGTATTGGGTACCAGGAGACCCCAAAAAATTTTTGGATCAAATCCATGACCCGGAGAAGGGGTGGTCTCCTTTTAAGTAGCAAATCACTAAAAACGAGCCCTCTACAATTTTATGTTGATATGGGAGCGCACGTAACACTGGTAAAGCAAGGAGTCCTCCAAAATGATGTCTCGGTCGATACAACCTATAAGTTATACATTACAGGGGTGAAAAAGGGTTTTATTATATAACTAGGACTCATCTACATAAAATTTCAACATTTTAGTTGCGTAGCGCATGTAGTACCAGATTTGTTTCCAATAGACACTTACGGACTAGTAGGTTGGCCTACAATAAAAATAATAAAGGAATAATAGATACCGAGTTGAATTATTTAGAAATGAACGGCTATAGGACACCTTTTATTCGAATGGAAATGTTAGAAATTTTTCCAAAAAGCAAGCAGGAGCAAAAAAATGCTTTGAACAGTAGAAGTGAAACAATAATATTGACTCTAAAAAAATCTGAATCAAATAAGCGCATAAGGCCAGCCAAAAGCACCAAAAACGCTTCCAGCTCGAAGCAAAACGAACAAAAATTGAAGAAACGCAAAACGATACTGGGACAGCTCGATGCATCAAACGACTTACCTTTACCGGAAATTACTGCAAAGCCACAATGTAAGCGATGTCAGGGAACACCTACATTAGAACTGAAAAACTCACAAATTCTAGCTCAAGCTAAGAAAAGTAAAGAAGCCTATATGAAAGGACGCCCTAGCCAATGGGGCCAAGATCTGCAATATGGAAAACCGTCATTCTCTCGAGCGCAAAAATACATCCGAGAGTATGCAAAGCATTATTCATCCTGCGATGAGAATTAGGCATTTTTTCCGTACAAGTTTGACCGCGAGGGGGCAGAGGTGTTTTGGGTATTCCTGTGTATTTAATATACCTATGTATATCTATAGACATATGTACACAAATGTATATAGATATATTAAATACACATGAATACCCAAAACACCTCTGCCCCCTCGCGGTCAAACTTGTACGGAAAAAATGCCTAATAGTGGCAATAGCTTAAAAAATTTATGAACAATCAAGCAACAATAAGTCAATATCCTCCAAGCATAATCATACACTGCGTGAAGTGGATAAAACGTCACGCAGAACACAATTCGGTAATCAGCAAAGATCATTTAAATTACCACGGCACCAAGTACCCGGAACCTTACCTTACGGTAGCTGTAATGATGAGAGCAATAACAAGATTGTGAATGCCAGCAAGTATCATTTAAGGGGTAACAGGGGGCTTTAAATAGAAAAAAATTTTATTTCAGTTTCGAGTAGGATTTTTTGTCCCCTTTCCATCGAATTTTTTAAAATTTTGATTATTCACTGATATACAGCTGTTTCTTTTCGCCAATTTCGTATATTTTACGTGTTAAATTTTTCTTCTTTTGCATTTTCTGGCGTTTTACGTTTCTGCAAAATTGACCTCTGTTGTCGTAATATTCAGAACTTATCGATTGAGTTACGGTACTAAGGTTGCGTACACTTCTTCAGAACATTAATAGTTACGGTCACAACCTCGGGCGAGGTGATCGAACTGATAGGTCACTTTCAATCAGTAGATTCATGATGGAGATGACAAAAAAAAAAACGTAAAAAGAAAAAAAAATTATGCTCAAGTGTTTGTGCAGGGTAACTCATGGGTCGGGCAGTTTAAGATAAAGCTTATTATTTTTCAGCATACGAGCCCGTTTGAGACTGATTTCGCGCTGAGCGTGCTCAGTGAGTACGCTCGCGCAGCTCGCGTACGTGTAGCCTGTGCTGTCTGCTATACATGTTAAAGTGGCGAGCCGACTCGCGCTGCCTTTAACCTCTCTTTCTTGAATGTAAGCATATCTACACGAGATAGAAATGTCATTTTTAATTCATGTTTGTGTTCGCACTGAACACGATGACTGTAAAAATGAAGCAGTAGAAACTGAATAATGGAAAATGCAGCGTGAACGATGTTATACCGACTTTACTCATCAAGACACTAGGAAATCAGTGTACTTAGATTCAAGTTGGAACAACTAGTACTTGATCATGCAATCCCTCGTTTTTCAGAAACAAAATATCCACACAAGTTGCATACAGCATTTTACACGAGACATATATAGCATGTACACAAGAGCCTAAAACTAGCGGCAAAGTTACATTTTTTAGTTTAGAGTTCTATAAAGAAATTAAATGGAAGATAACAAGTATGCATGATATAGTTCTCAAAACGAGCTCTTATGCAGAAAAACTTTTAACACATCAATGGCTCGTCACGGTGTGGACACGTCTCGGCGTGTTTGCTGTAGGAACCGAGGCCGTGTAGCGAATCGAAGCGGCCAAGGCAATACGGTGTCCCCAACGCTGCAAACACACCTCGACTGTATCCACACCGCTACCAGCCCTTGATGTGTAAATAACTAATACATTTGGCCAAAATTGGCAATTTTTTTCCACTTATTTTAAAGGTGGCCAAACTTCCGCCAAAATCGTCATGACCCTCTCTCCCTAAATATTGATTATCATTGAGCGATAAATTAAATAACTCAAATAATCAAATTAAATTATTAAGTATCATAGAACTCACTTAAAAGTTATAACCTTTTTGCGGTATATTTGTAACTAGTATACGTAATTATAGTATAATACGTATTACCTAATTTGTGCGAACATCAATTTTTAACAAAACTCGGGACCTCACCTTCAGCTCGTGATATTAATTATTTATTTCATTATTCACTATTTTTTTTTTTTTATAATATTTTCCTTACCCAAAATATTATCTTTATCTAACCTAAAATACGCAATTTGCCGATATTTCTTTTAGGCTTTTGTGGGAAAAAATAGTATCATCAATTGGTGCAGATATGGTTTTTTTTTAACAAAACGCGGCACCCGTTAAGAATTATATTATTTATTTTTCTAATGAAATATTCATGTTACCTGTAAATTTAGATCTTTAGTTTTAAATTTACTGATAAAATAAAATAAATCATTATTTGCTTTATTTATCTAGTGACTATTATGTTTTTGTGTACTAAAAGCATTTTTGAGTCTCAACTAAAATATATTTATTGGGCTTTGACATTACAGAATAGTCGTGATGAAAAACGGTCAAGCAGAATAAAAAGTATTATTCAAAACTTTATACCAAGTGGACTGGAACAGACGCTCCGATCTTCCGAGGCTGATCAATTGCTGCAATTTTGTTTGTCATTAGATAAGGTACAATTTTTAATTTAAAAATTAATTTCAAACAATTCTTAGAGTACACTATTCCATTTTTTTAACAGATATTCCCAAGACATAAAGATATTTATAATTGGATTGATATCGATCAAAGGATATATGTACCTTACAATTTATCATACTTGCAAGACAGTTTTGATTATGTGAGTTTATGAATACCTAATTTTTTAGAAACAGAACAAAGGATCGAACTACTCTTTAATTTTTTTTTGTAATAATTAAATTGTTCCAAAAAGGTATTAATTAAAATTAACGAATATATAACGTGTTTAGATAAGATGGAAGTTACTGCTGAATCTGAGCTTAGACAATGCTACTGCTCAGTTATATTACAATGGCTTTCATCGCAACGAAGATCATTCCAGTTATATATATGTGACCGCTCCACATTATTTTCGGAGTCTGGGTAAATTGCTCAACCGTTTTTCGAAAAGGTTAATATAAAAAATATGAAAACTAAATTTAATTTTTTAGTTCAGTTTATTTTTTTGTCGTTGATAAATTCAAACAAGCTTGATGAGTGTACTTGAATATAAACAGCCTGTCA
Source organism: Trichogramma dendrolimi (assembly GCA_034770305.1). Lineage (NCBI taxonomy): Eukaryota > Metazoa > Arthropoda > Insecta > Hymenoptera > Trichogrammatidae > Trichogramma > Trichogramma dendrolimi. Next base: position 859,811 of record JAPMIB010000047.1, read on the forward strand.
ATTTTAAATAAGGGTCAAAATAATACTCTTTTACAAAACCGTGCGCACGTATGTTACCGATTTTGACGCGCTTTTGGTATGTTATAGTACATGGAAAAAAAATTGCCAAAACGAAAATTTTGGACCCCCTCGCCCCTCCTACCCCCCACTTCTGGTATAAACGTCTATTTTCTATTTATATTTATTCTGAAACCCTGAAGTAATTAAAAAACCGCTGCCAAGTTATTGGCACAGTGCTTCCTCATTCTAATTTTTATTGTATTATAATAAATATTAACCTAATAGTGGATACTAATAAATTTAAAAATCTATAATAAATTTTTAAAAGAAAGTAATGGCCTGGCACATTGTCGCTGTACGCGCGCTTGATCTTTTTTAGCCGCACGCACGCGAAATATACTTGTACGTTTGTAACGACGATCAATTTTTAAGTCCCGTTTTCTATCTATTTGGTCTTAAATTAAAACTTGACTGCTCTGCTCTCATGATGACAACTAAAATTGAGATAATTCCGGCAATTATACGTGAAAAAATGAAAAAAATTTTTTTTTTTCAAATTTACAAAAAAAATCGAAAAAAATCGAAAAAAAATTTTTTTTCCCGTGTATCGCCAAAAACCTTTTCTGGCCTCGTTATTACTACAAACGACAATGAATGCAATTGAAATTTATACAATCAACCATAACATTTTCGAGATTTTGCTTCGGACATACGTACATACACACACACACACACACACTCCCCCACGTGCCTGACGAGCCAGCTCCGCCACCACCACTCCAAGCAGGAGCAATTGTACCGGCCGTCACACTGGAAGAGCTGCGAGGAGCATGCAGGAGGATCAAGGACCACACTGCGCCTGGCCCGGACGGAGTACCGAACTCCGCCATCAAAATCGCCATCGACACGCACCCTGACATCTTCATGCAGGTGTACACGGTATGCCTGCGTACCGGTGTCTTCCCCGCGTGCTGGAAACGACAGAGGCTAGTCCTACTGCCAAAGCCAGGCAAGCCCCCCGAAGAACCATCGTCGTACAGGCCGCTCTGCATGCTCGACACAGCGGGCAAGATTCTGGAAAGAATCATCTGCGACCGCCTCGAAGCCATCACCGAGAGCCCTGAGGGCCTCTCGGACCGCCAGTACGGCTTCCGGAAGGGACGATCGACGATCAACGCCATCGAGAACGTCATCGCTACCGCTCGAGAGGCTGTCGCGGGCAAGAGATGGAACCGCGGCACTAAGAAATACTGCGCCGTCGGACCCTCGACGTGAAAAAACGCGTTTAACTCGGCTAGGTGGAACAGCATCCACGCCGCGCGCTGCGCCGGATGCGCACGCCCGAGTACCTGCTGAGAATAATCAGCAGCTACCTCTCAGCGAGAGTCCTCGACTACAACACGGACGACGGGCCAGAGTCCTACAGAGTCACGGCAGGCGTTCCGCAAGGATCGGTCTTGGGGCCCATCCTGTGGAACGTCATGTACGACGCTGTCCTGCGCCTCAACTTCACAGGCAACGTAAGAATCGTAGGCTTCGCGGACGACATCGCCCTGGTGGCCGTTGCCAAGCACTTGTGGCAGATCGAGTACGATCTGAGCGCTGCTATCGAGCTGGTGCGCGACACGCTTCACGAGCTCGGCCTTGTAACGGCTGACCACAAGACCGAGGCCCTACTGATCACCAGCAGGAAGAAAATGGAGAACATCACCATCACAGTCGGCGACTGCAGCATAAGGTCGTCCCCCTGCATCCGCTACCTGGGCCTACACATCGACTCCAGGCTGAGGTTCGACCAACATCTCCAAACCGTCAGCGAAAAGGCAGCAAGAGTGGCTGGAGCCCTCGCGAAGATCATGCCCAACACCGGTGGGCCCAGAAGTAGCCGACGAGAACTCTACGCTCGCGTCGTCGACTCCATCCTCCTGTATGGAGCGCCCATCTGGAGATGTGCGACGGAGACGGAGGCCTACATCCGTCAAGCGGAGGCCGTGCATCGACGAGCCTGCCTGCGCGTGATCAGCGGGCGACCACACGTCTCCTTCGACGCGACGTACGTGATAGCCGGCGTACCGCCGCTGGCCCTGCTGGTGGACGAGCGAGCGCGAATATACCAGCGCCGCCCGGAGGACGTCAAGGAGGAAGAAAGAAGAGAAACGCTGAGGAGGTGGCAGGACCGATGGGATCGGGCCCCAAAAGGCCGATGGACACACAGGCTGATTCCAAAGATCGCAGAATGGGCAGAGAGGGGACATGGAGAAGTGGACTACCATCTCACACAACTCCTGTCCGGGCATGGCTACTTCAGAAGCCATAGCCAGCGCTACGATAACACCCTTAGCGCTCTCTGCCCAGCCTGCCCAAGCATGATAGAAGACGCGGAGCATGTGTTTTTTCGCTGCCCGCGATTCCAAGAAGAAAGGGAGAGACTACAACAGGCCCTCCAAGAAGAAATCGAGCCGGAAAACATCACCCGGCTCATGCTCGTGACCGCAGGCAATTGGCTGGCGGTAACATCCTTCGCGCAAGCAGTCGTCACTAGACTGAGACAAGAGGCGCAAGAGGTGTAAAAAATAAAAATAAAATAATCCGGACGATGCTGTAGGAAAAAGACGAATTCGAAAACGACGCTTCTGGTTCCCGAACCCCTAATCACCGTAAGGTGGACGGGGGATGTACGGAAAAGACACAGATGTAGCAGAGAAGCTCTATAGAGTCCCCACCGAAGTAATGTTTAACGACGGTTCCCGGTGGGGTACTCGTTTCGAAGGGCCACTGGCTGCAGAGTTCACTCTGCCCACGTCCAAAAAAAAAAAAAAAAAAAAAACACACACACACACACACACACACACACACACACACACACACTCTACACGCATAGCGACTATCAGGCTATCGTGTTTGAAATAGAGATCGCCAGACCGCCTGGACCCGCGACGCGCCAAAGCTGCAAGTGGAACGCGCGCAGCCTCGACACGGAGTGCCTCACGGCCATGATGGCCGGTGCCGCGGTTCCACCCGGGCCTACAGAAGAGATGGCAACAAGGCTCATGGCTGCCATTACCAGTGCATGCGACGCGTCTATGACCAAGGCAGGTCAACGACGTCGTCGTGGCGCAGTATACTGGTGGACAAGTGAGATCGCTGACCTCCGGCGCTCATGTCTGCGAGCGCGAAGGCTTGCCCAGAGAGCGCGTGGCCGGCCAAATGAAGACGCCTGCCGAGCGAGCTATACCTCCGCCAGACGTCTCCTGCGCGCTGCTATCAAGACCAGCAAGCGCCTATGCTGGAACAAACTGTGCGACGAGGTCAACGAGGACGTATGGGGCAAACCATACGAGACAGTCATGTCCCGTCTCAGAGGATCGAGAGCAAATTCACCGAGCTCACCGACCATGGTGCGCCGCATAGTGGCTGCTCTCTTCCCTCGTGTGCCTGACGAGCCAGCTCTGCCACCACCACTCCAAGCAGGAGCAATTGTACCAGCCGTCACCATGGAAGAACTCCGAGGAGCATGCAGGAGGATCAAGGATAACACTGCGCCTGGGCCGGACGGAGTACCAAACGCCGCTATCAAGATCGCCATTGCCACGCACCCTGACATCTTCTTGCAGGTGTACACGGCGTGTCTGCGAACCGGTGTCTTTCCCGCGTGCTGGAAAAGACAGAGGCTTGTCCTGCTGCCAAAGCCAGGCAAGCCACCCGAAGAACCATCGTCGTATAGACCGCTGTGTATGCTGGACACAGCGGGCAAGATTCTCGAAAGAATCATCTGTGACCGCCTCGAAGCCACTACTGAGAGCCCTGGGGGCCTCTCAGATCACCAGTACGGCTTTCGGAAGGGGCGATCGACGATCAACGCCATCGAGAACGTCATCGCCACCGCCCGAGAGGCCATCGCGGGCAAGAGATGGAACCGCGGCACCAAGAAGTACTGCGCCGTGGTCACCCTCGACGTGAGGAACGCGTTTAATTCGGCTCGGTGGAACAACATCAACGCCGCGCTACGCCGAATGCGCGTACCTGAGTACCTGCTGAGAATAATCAGAAGCTATCTCTCAGCGAGGCTGCTTGATTGCGATACGGACGACGGACCAGAGACCCACAGAGTCACAGCAGGCGTTCCGCAAGGATCTGTCTTGGGGCCCATCCTGTGGAACGTCATGTACGACGCCGTTCTGCGCCTCAACTTCAGAGGCAACGTAAGGATCGTAGGCTTCGCGGACGACATCGCCTTGGTGGCCGTGGCCAAGCACTTGTGGCAGATCGAACACGATCTGAACTCTGCCATCGCGCAGGTGCGTGGCGCGCTTCAAGATCTCAGCCTAGAAACGGCTGACCACAAGACCGAGGCCCTTCTCATCAGTAGCAGGAAGAAAATGGAGACCATCACCATCACAGTGGGCGACTGCAGCATAATGTCGTCCCCCTGCATCCGCTACCTGGGCCTACACATCGACTCCAGGCTGAGGTTCGACCAACATCTCCGAATCGTCAGCGAAAAGGCAGCAAGAGTGGCTGGAGCCTCGCGAAGATCATGCCCAAATCGGTGGGCCCAGAAGTAGCCGACGCGTGCTCTATGCCCACGTCGTCGACTCGATTCTCCTGTATGGAGCGCCAATCTGGAGATGCGCGACGAGACGCAGCCTACATACGCCAGGCAGAGTCGGTACATCGACGAGCCTGCCTGCGCGTGATCAGGGCGACCACAGTCTCCTACGACGCGACGTACGTGATATCCGGCGTACCACCGCTGGCGCACTAGCGGATGAGCGAGCGCGCATATACCAGCGCCGCCCGAGGATGTCAAGGAGGAAGAAAGAAGAGAGACGCTGTACAGGTGGCAGGACCGGTGGGACCGGGCCTCAAAGGGCCGATGGACACACCGGCTAATCCCGAACATCACGGAATGGGTCGTGAGGGGACATGGAGAAGTGGACTACCATCACTACACAACTCCTGTCCGGGCATGGCTACTTCAGAAGCCATAGCCAGCGCTACGACACACCCTTAGCGCTCTCTGCCCGGCCTGCCCAGTCCAGTAGAAGACGCGGAGCATGTGTTTTTCGCTGCCCGCGATTCCACGAAGAGGGAGAGACTCCAACAGCCTCCAAGAAGAATCGAGCCGGAAAAACATCGTCAGGCTCATGCTCGAGACCGCAGGAAATTGGATGGCGGTAGCGTCTTTCGCGCAATCAGTCGTCTCCAGACTGAAGCAAGAGGCACAAGAGGCGTAAAAGCGACCCGGACGATGCTGTAAGAAGAAGACGATGCTTCTGGTTCCCGAACCCCTAATCACCGTAAGGTGGACGGGGGATGTACGGAAAAGACACAGATGTAGCAGAGAAGCTCTATAGAGTCCCCACCGAAGTAATGTTTAACGACGGTTCCCGGTGGGGTACTCGTTTCGAAGGGCCACTGGCTGCAGAGTTCACTCTGCCCACGTCCACAAAAAAAAAAAAAAAACACACACACACACACACACACACACACACACACACACACACACACACACACACACATACATACATACGGACATTTGTTGAGAATTCAATCTAGTTTACAAATATGTAAACCAAATTGTCCTACGAAGTCTGGTTCAAAATCTCGTTTTCGAGCCTATCACAGAGCTTCCTCTAGGAGGAAGCAAAATCTAAAAAAATTCATAAAAATACTTTTCAACAATCAAAAAACCTGGAATTTTTTGAGATTTTTTGAGTGCTTCAGGCCTTCAGATAAAATCATTAAAAATGCTGAAAATCGAGATACAGCGATATGAGTCGATATAGAACTCGGAAATTTTTTCAAATTTTTATAGTATTGAAAAACATAACCTCAATTTTTTTCAGTTGCTTCCTCATAGAGGAAGCTTTGTGAAGGACCGATTTTCGACTTTCATAACTAATAATCGTAGAGTACTTTTACATATATATTCTTAAACTAGATCGAATTGCTGACACATATCTGTATGTGTGTGTGTGTGTGTGTGTGTTTTTTTTTTTTTTTTTCCCTACTCCACCCCATTCGGACACTCACTTGTAACCGCCGTTAGGCATTGCTTCGGTGAGGCCGGGGTTAATTGAGCATTTCTGCTACTTCTGTGTTAGTCGTTGTTTTTTCATACATCCCCCATCCATCGCATAGTGATTTGCGACGATTAGGGGTTCAGGGACTCACCTTTTTTCTGTACTTGGTGAACCTCCGATCCTGCGCGAAGCCATCTCTCGATTGTCGTATCCCCTTTTTCAGAGCCGTCTACTGCGTGGTCACACATTGCTGGCGTCTCCTCCTGAGTTGAGTATTAGAACTCGCTGTCTAGTGCCCTCTGAGTGTGGTTCTCGCTTCTGCCGCCGATGGCAAGGGCCCGATTGCTCTGTCGGCTACATCTTGTGAGTGTGGTTCTCGCTTCCGGCGCTACCCTTTGAGTCTCCGTGAGTTTTTTTGATACTCCTTTTTCTGTTGTCGTCTTGTGAGTGTGGTTCTCGCTTCAGGCGCCATCATGCGCGCCAGCGGAGCCTTGGCTCCCGCATCCGGCGCCCTCTTGTGAGTGTGGTTCTCGCTTCTGACTTCAGACTTCATCACGGGAGCGTTGTGCTCCATCTATTGCCAGCCTTGTGTGTCCTCGCCTCGGGCTCCTACTTATGGTTATCCTATTCGCCTCCAGCTCGCACAGTGATCGGGGTTTTTTACCGCTTCGGAGGCTGATGACGTAGCCCGGGTCTTCTTTTTGAGTGGTACCCGCTCCACCTCGGGCACGGGCTCGACCACACCGGGGGAAAAACCACGAATGAAATTTCCCCCAGTGGGGATCGAACCCACGCCCTAGACGACACTCTCAGATTCAGCAAGCAAGAGGCCTGAGCCCTTTACCAACTGAGCCATCGAGGCGTCCGTAAATGTGGTGTGTGTGTGTGTGTGTGTGTGTGTGCGTGTGTTGGGATGTGCGCAGTGATATCTCGATGATGGTAGTTCGTATCGTTACTGTAGATATCTCATTTTATTCGTTTTGATGTAAGGAAGAAGCCAAAACATCATTTTTAGCTCTGCGTTAAATATTTAAAAAGTTATGAGAGATTTTCGAGAAAAAAAATTATTTTTTTCATGTTTTTTTTTAGTTCTGTCATATTTATTCTAAAACAAACTGGTTTTTTCTAATAAAAGTAATACTTTTTTTAAGAAAGAGCTTTTAACATTTGATTTAAGATAAAAAGTGTAAAGATTCACCATAAATTTGAAAAGTTACGTTTTGAAAATGAAATTTGGTTTTTATGATTTTTTCTTTTTTCTTAGTTTTGTGTGGTTTCGTGTTCAAAATGTATGATGTGTCAAAACATTGTTTATGGATGGAGTAAGGATGAAGCCAGAAAATTTGATTTAGCGATAAACGAACAAAAAAAATTTGTTTTTTTTCGATTTTTTGAAAATTTTTTTTTCGGGAAAATTTTTTTTTTTTTTTTCGTATCGTTGGTTGGTTGAGAAATAATTTATGATTGAAACTGTTTTGTGAACAAATTAGAAAAGATGATATTAATATTTCCAATAGTATTACTGCCCTAGGCCGCGAAAAACAGAAAAGTCCCAGAGTACGTGTAATTAGTGTCCGAGGCGAAGCCGAGGCCGATAAACACGTGCTCTGGGGCTCTCTTTTTTTGCGGCATAGGCCTGTATACTATTTTTCATACACAGTGGCCCGAAAGTCGCTCTTCCCGCTTTGCGCAGCGGCAGGGAAGTAGTCACTTTCGGGCCGCTGGTATAAAAATTTTTTTTTTGAGGGAACTATATTAATTGTTACGTCATCGTGAAAAAATTCGATAAAAATTATATATCAAAGAATAGAAGAACGTTGGCAATTGATTCCACCAACAGAAATAATTTATTATTTAAACTGTTTTGTGAACAAATTAGAAAAGATGATATTAATATTTCCAAATTATTTTCAAGTTAAAAAAAAAGTATGAGGAAGCTACTTGCCAATACATTGGCAGCGGTTTTTTGTTTTTAATCATTTTGAATGTCTATAAAATGGTATCCCTAACGGAAATTTTTATTCTAGAAAAACCGATAAAAGTGTATAAACTTCCATAAACTTTTATTAATTGATTTAAACCTTCGGATTTGAGACTCTAATACAAGTTAATAGAAGTTTGTACAAGTTTATAAAATTTTATAAAGAGCATTAAAAGTGTAAATTTAAATATCTTTTTTACTAGACCGATATTCGAAAAACGGCTTCGTGGAGCCCTTCGTATTGATGCTGTGAACAACTGTACCAAATTTCATACCATTTCATTCAACTGTTTTTTCCGGAAAACGAGATCGAAATTTTTAAGCCTTAAAACCTAAATCAAAAATCGAAATTTTTAAGCCTGAAAACCTAAATCAAAACTTTCAATCCCGTTTTCTGGAAAAACTATTGAATGAAATGGGATGAAATTTGGAACAGTTGTTCACAGCATCGATACGAAGGGCTCCACAGAGCCGTTTTTGAAAATCAGTCTAATAAAAAAGTTGTTTAAATTTACATTTTATGCTCAGGAGCAACATTTGATGCTCGGTCGGTCAATATTGAGGCTTCGGCATCACATTAACTACATGGAATTCTCAACAAATATCTGTATGTGCCATGTGTGCAAGTGTGTTTGTGTGTAGGGAACCATTATACTTTTATACGGAGAAAAATATCGAGATGAGGTTGATATGTGTGCCGAAAGGAGCGTCGAACCATTATTTGACAGTTCATTAATTTAAAAAAAAAAAATTATTCATAACTTCTATAAATTTTATAAAATTTTATAAAATTTTGCACATTTTTAATTTTTTGTTGATCCAAAACTAAAAAACTCGCAATTGTTGAAGAAATACTTTAAACATTTATAAACATTCATAAACTTTCATTAACTTTTATAAACTTCTGATAACTTTTATAAACTTTTATTAGAGTCTAAAATCCGAATGCTTATATCAATTAATAAAAATTACTAGAAGTTTATAAAAGTTTTTAAAAGTTCATAACTTTTATAACAAAAGATAATTTCTTTTAGGAATAAAATATAAAATAGCTTTGACAATCCATAAAATATTAAATTATTTTGACCCATTAACAAATAGAAGGACTGATTTTCTTGCCAACTTTAAAAGTTATTTTTCCTTTAATTTTGTAAGTACTAGTATTTACAAAAAATGTATTCTCCTATCAGAATGCTGTCTTGAATTTACGACCAAATGGAAAAAAAAATTATGGCCAATAAAACAATAAAAAACGTAAAAATTTGGCAAAAAATCAATTTCTGAATTTTTTTAATGCTACCATATACAGTTCATATTACAAATATGATCATGCGCACCCAGTGGAAAATATGATGATGGTAAATTACTGCTGAAAAACCAGAAACGACTTCACCTCGGCCGCTAATCGTGTGGTGCAGCGTCTGAAAAATGCCGATTTCAGGCCGTTGATATGAATAGTAGATTACACTTAAGGTGATGCCGAAGCCCCGATTTTGATTAACCGAGCATTAAAAATGTAAATTTAAATAACTTTTTTACTAGACCGATTTTCAAAAAACGGCTCTATGGAGCCCTCGGTATTAATGCTGTAAACAACTGTGCCAAATTTCATCCTTTTTCATTCAACAGTTTTTCCGGAAAACGGAATCGAAATTTTTGATTTAGGTTTTCAGGTTTAAAAATTTCGATCCCGTTTTCCGGAAAAACTGTTGAATGAAATGGGATGAAAATTGATACAATTGTTCACAGCATCAATGCGGAGGGCTCCACAGAGCCGTTTTTCGAAAATCGGTCTAGTAAAAAAGTTATTTAAATTTATATTTTTTATGCTCGGTTGGTCAAAATCGGGGCTTCGGCATCATCTTAAACCCCAAAAGTGTAAATGTTTCTATGGAATAGTGATACTTTAGCAGTTTGCATTATTGAAAAGTGTTCCGAGCGCAAATAACACTTTTGGAAAAATCGCCACAGCAAAAAAAACCGCTGCCAATTTATTGGCAAAGAGCTTCCTCATAAAGAATGATATTAATGAAACTGTTTGATTATTGAAGGAAAAATTCGTATTTTATTTTTGCATACTGAACTATAAAAAAACTTATAGATGTATAGAAGTATGTAAAAGATTCCTTTGTCAAAGTTTTCTTTGTTCAAGTTCATGTTACCTGTCAACTTTCAAAAGTTTTAATTGTTTTAGATAGCAGCTTTTGCTCTACTCAGGAGCAACAATACAACTTTTCGTTGTGAGTTTTCCCTTTTGTCATAAATCGTGAACCTCTGCGGTTTGGTCTTAAATTAAAGCTTGGTTGATCCGCTCACATTGTACAAAATAAAAAGTATACAAATATTTTCATTTGTAATTGAAAAAATTAAAAATACACGCAATTTTCGTTTTTATAAGATTAACACAAAATGTAAAAAATATAGTTAAAACTTTTATATACAAATTTCTAAAATAAACTATACAAAAGCCATATATTTTTTCCTACATACTAAAAATTTCCTAAAAAAGGAGCAAAAAACAAATTTCCGTTTTGAGTTCTAATTTTTTTCATATTCCGTGAATCTCTACGATTTTGGTCTTATATTAAAGATTAGCTGCTCCGCTTGCACTATACCAATCAAAAAATAAAAATAATAATTCCTTCATTTTTTACATGAAAAAACGGAAAAAAAATTTTTTTTCCAAAAAACCCAATTTACAAAACGATACAATAAAGCATAACTTTTTAACTACTCGGCAGATCATAAAATAAAATTTGAGGGCTTCATGCGACACACAAATCCTTCAAAACAAGCCAAACCACTTCTCGCTGCGTATCTCCGTTCAAAAGTTACACTTGTTCCAGATCGCCGCTTTTACTATATAACGGAGCAAAAAAAGACTTTTTGTTTTGAGTTCTAACATTTTTTATATTCCGTGAATCTCTACGTTTTTGGTACTTATTTAAAGCTTGGCTGCTCTGCTTACATTACACCGAATAAAAAGTATACGAATTCCTTCATTTATACATAAAAAAAAATTTAAAAAATTTTTTTTTTCAAAAAACCGAGTTTACAACACGATAAAAAAAATCATAACTTTTTAACTACTCGGTGGATCATAAATAGTAAATTACATCACATGGCACGAAAGTTGAATTTCCGGGCGTGCGGGTTATGGCGCCCGAGGCGAAGTCGAACTGCAACTGAAAAGCAACCAAAAAGCAACTGAAAAGCTGAACTGCAAGAACAACCCAATGTGCGTTCTCTGCCGAGAACAAGGCGTTGCCCACGACCATGCGTCCACAGGCTGGTACTGCCCTCTTGCACAGAAGAACACTCAAGCCCGCCGATGATGAGGATTATACAGCTTAACCTCAATCACTGCAAAGCTGCTCAGGATCTCCTGAGCCAAGCCATCCGTGAGCAGCGCATCAACGCGGCCATAGTCTGTGATCAGTACAAGAACCTCGATCCACCCTATACATGGCTCGCCGATGCCAACAGCCAAGCCGCCATCTGGGTGCAGGGAGGTAGCCTGGTGCTGGAGCGCCCAGCAAGAGTGCGTCCCTTCTTCTACTTGGCCCGTATCAGCGGAATCTACTTTTTCAGCGTCTACGCACCACCAAGACTCGCTGATGTAGAATTCTCCGCTCTTCTCACCAACATCACCGAGGAAGCCCGGGGCAAGAGACCGCTCATCATTGCTGGCGACTTCAACGCCTGGTCAACGGAGTGGGGATGCCGAGCGACGAGACAGCGTGCCACCACTCTCCTGGTAGCGCTCGCCTCCCTCGAAGCTGTACTGCTGAATACCGGAGATACACCAACATTCACCGGTGCACTGGGCTACTCGGTCGTAGATCTCACCTTCGTCAGCGACACACTCGCTTCCCAAGTTACATCATGGGCCGTAAGCGAGCTCCACACGCATAGCGACCATCAGGCTATCGTGTTTGAGATAGAGATCGCCAGACCGCCTAGACTCTCGACGCGCCAAAGCTGCAAGTGGAACGCGCGCAGCCTCGACCCGGAGTGCCTCACGGCCATGATGGCCGGTGCCGCGGTTCCAGCCAGGCCAACAAAAGAGATGGCAACGAGGCTCATGGCTGCCATAACCACTGCATGCGACGCGTCTATGACCAAGGCAGGTGGACGACGTCGTCGTGGCGCAGTATACTGGTGGACAAGTGAGATCGCTGACCTCCGGCGCTCATGTCTGCGAGCGCGAGGGCTCGCCCAGAGAGCGCACGGTCGGCCAAATGAAGACGCCTGCCGAGCGAGCTATACCTCCGCCAGACGTCTCCTGCGCGCTGCTATTAAGACCAGCAAGCGCCTATGCTGGAACAAACTGTGCGACGAGGTCAACGAGGGCGTATGGGGCAAACCGTACGAGACAGTCATGTCCCGTCTCAGAGGACCGAGAGCAAATTTACCAAGCTCACCGACCATTGTGCGCTGCATAGTGGCTGCTCTCTTCCCTCGTGTGCCTGACGAGCCAGCTCTGCCACCACCACTCCAAGCAGGAGCAATTGTACCAGCCGTCACCATGGAAGAACTCCGAGGAGCATACAGGAGGATCAAGGGTAACACTGCGCCTGGGCCGGACGGAGTACCAAACGCCGCTATCAAGATCGCCATTGCCACGCACCCTGACATCTTCTTGCAGGTGTACACGGCGTGCCTGCGAACCGGTGTCTTTCCCGCGTGCTGGAAAAGATAAAGGCTTGTCCTGCTGTCAAAGCTAGGCAAGCCACCCGAAGAACCATCGTCGTATAGGCCGCTGTGTATGCTTGACACAGCGGGCAAGATTATCGAAAGAATCATCTGTGATCGCCTCGAAGCCCACTGAGAGCCCTGGGGGCCTCTCAGACCACCAGTACGGCTTTCGGAAGGGGCGATCGACGATCAACGCCATCGAGAACGTCATCGCCACCGCCCGAGAGGCCATCGCGGGCAAGAGATGGAACCACGGCACCAGAAGTACTGCGCCGTGGTCACCCTCGATGTTAGGAAACGCGTTTTAATTCGGCTCGGTGGAACAACATCAACGCCGCGCTACGCCAAATGCGCGTACCTGAGTACCTGCTGAGAATAATCAGAAGCTATCTCTCAGCAAGGCTGCTTGATTGCGATACGGACGACGGACCAGAGACCCACAGAGTCACAGCAGGCGTTTCGGCAGGATCTGTCTTGGGGCCCATCCTGTGGAACGTAATGTACGACGCCGTTCTGCGCCTCAACTTCAGAGGCAACGTAAGGATCGTAGGCTTCGCGAACGACATCGTCCTGCTGGCCGTGGCCAAGCACTTGTGGCAGATCGAACACGATCTGAACTCTGCCATCGCGCAGGTGCGTGGCGCGCTTCAAGATCTCAGCCTAGAAACGGCTGACCACAAGACCGAGGCCCTTCTCATCAGTAGCAGGAAGAAAATGCAGACCATCACCATCACAGTTGGTGACTGCAGCATAATGTCGACCCCCTGCATCCGCTACCTGGGCCTACACATCGACTGCGGCCGCCGCCGAGAGGACGCAGAGGACGAAGAACGCTTGGCAACGCTAAGCAAGTGGCAGGAAGCATGGGACCAGTCGACTAAGGCCCGTTGGACGCATCGGCTGATCCCGAATATCAGAGTGTGGATCAAGAGGAGGCACGGAGAGTTAAACTACCACCTCACGCAACTCCTGACCGGGCATGGCTTCTTTAAACACCATAGCCGACGCTACGATCATAATCATAGCGCGCAATGCCCGGTTTGCCCCTCATCCATCGAGAACGCGGAGCACATAATCTACCACTGCCCGAGGTGTAACGAAGAGATAGAGAGAGAGAGAGAGACAGAGACTACAGGCTCTTCTCCACGAGGTTATGACGCCGGAAAACACTACCAGGCTCATGCTCGCGAGCGAGCCGAACTGGCTCGCGGTTGCTTCCTTCGCCCACTCAGTGGTAACAAGACTAAGAGATGAAGGAATGGACTGAAGGGGATGACCGGACGATGCGGCTAGAAGAAGACGCCACCCCATCCAAACCCTCATGAAGTGCATAATGCCAATCCCTCCACCCCCGTGAAGTAATGCTTAACGGCGGTTTCCGCGGGGATGGAACAAAGGGAAATTGTTGTGGATGTATCTACATAACCTATGTAAATTCTAAACCAATATGTTACATTTGCTACCTAATGTAAATTTCTCTTTTCTCTTTTTACCGAATAAAATATAGATTAATACATCCAAAAAAAAAAAAAAAAAAAAAAAAAACACACACACACACACACACACACACACATCCATACAGACAATTGTTCAGAATTCTATGAAGATTCTGAATATGTGTCCGAAATTGTCTTATGACTTTAATATCAAAACTTGATTTTGACGCCTATCACAAAGCTTCCTCTATGAAGAAGCAAAAATGTAAAAAGTGCAAGCTAAACTTTTTTTCTAACGCAAATTTCACATTTTCAAAAAGTGTAATTTGTGTACGCAACGGAGGCGGGAAGTTGTTTATCTTGCATAAACGTCAAGTTTGCAGCCCGAAAGTAACGAGGGTTTTTTGAAAACTATTGAATTCATAAAAAAAAGAATAGAAAATAATATTGTATAATAATTAATCACAACAATTTCACCAATATTTTTCAGAATTTATGATGACGATTTTTGGGAATTGGATTTCCCCCGCTTACTAAATAATCCAACTGTATCTCTGAAAATATTAAAATAGAATTGAGGGTGCATATAATAAGGAAACAAAACTAAACATTTGTGTAACGACAATACAATTGCTTTATTCTTCGAAAACTATCGAGAAATGAAGCTATTGGACAATGAAGAGCTGGACTAGGTGTTACACTTATTACTGAACCTACCCGTAATATTGTATTTGAAATCATGTTGAACGTTTAATCAAATGTTCAATAGTTGCGACATTAAGGTTATATTTAAAGCACGGTGACTGTGAGTTTTACCCTGCTAAGTTCTAAAAAGTTGTCTGATTTTCGAGAAAAAAATCAGTTTAGTGTACCCAGTTGAAAAAAATTGCATGGATATCCGCGTTGATTATGACACCGATTCCACGTGGATCATACATAGATTCCTCGAGAATCAGGCATTGATACCACGTTGATCGGACATGGATACAACGTGGATTAAACAAATTGCCTACGTAGGTAAGCCGCGTGGATTGACATAATACCTACGCCGATTTTTGATCAACCCACAACGATTTTCGATAAAACTCTCGTAGACTTTTGAACCTCCACGACGATTTTCAAACAATCAACGAGGATTTCCACGAAACCCCTCGTAGATTAATCGATTATCAACGTTGAGAAATTAAAATCTATGTCGATTCTCCGACATAGCCTCGCGATTGTTTGGAAGGAGCTCGCGAAACAAGTCCAAGATCCTCGAAGATTTCTCGAAAAGTTCTCGTGGATTAATCGATTATCAACGTGGAGAAGTTAAAATCCACGACGATTCACCGACAAAGCCTCGTGGATACTTGGAGCGAGCTCGCAAATCAAGTCCAAGATCCTCAAAGAGTTGAAAAACCGCCAACTTAGAATTTTTTTCCATCCATGTATGATCCACGTGATATCCATGTGAGATCCACTTGGAATCGTTGTCCGATCTGCGTGGTATCCATGTCTAATCCCTCGTGGATAATCCACGCGGGTATCCATGCAATTTTTTTCAACTGGGTATGAAAAAAATGTTACATTTATGACGTTTTTTTTCGTAGAAGTAATTTGAAAATTTCATAATTCTAAAATTCCAAAATTTTCTGATATACTTTTACTGTCTTTATCACCATTGATCATATTTATACTTTGAATTCGGTAGGGTAGTTGGACCAGTGATTGACCCGCTTTCGACCAGTAAATGACCACTTTTGGATGTGCAATAATTATTCTTTTTTCTTGTTATATGATAATTGGACATAGAAAGCAAGATACTTCGTTCGCTGAAGAATTGAATAACGACCATACAAATATATTTTGAATTGTTTTTCATATCATATTTTCCAAAATGTTCATTCACTGGTACCCGGTCATTGATTGGTCTGACTACCCTATATTAAAAACAATTCAAAATCGATTTGTAGCCCAAACTTTGAAGTTTTCTATTGTTTATTAATGATATTGATTTTATAATTTATTCATTCTTATTTAGTTTATGATTTTATAATATATTAAGGGAAATCAAAGTCAAATAATTAAAATTTCTAACCAGATTACTGAGGGATTGAATAGACATTTTAGTAAAATAGGATTTGAAACTGCAATCAAATATAAAGAGCCCAAATTAAGCAGTCTGAAATCGAGCTGAAGAGTGATGAATCCATATGGGATATCACGTCAACCGAGAAAGTCAAAAAAATGAAATTGAAACAAAGTATGTGCTCTTGAGAAGTACATTGAAAAAGTCTCAAAGATGAAATTTGATTTTTCCAATTTTATTCTGATTTTCTAGGGTGAATATGAAAATATTGCTGAAACATGATTTTCAATGTAAAATGTGATGAGGAATTCAGATCTGTTGTCAAAAATCATATTTATAACCTAAAAACACATTAAAAAGGCAGTATAGCCTGTATTTGCCATGAAATAAATGTGTTCGTCTCCAGCGATTAGGCGAATATTGTAATATGTTCATCGATACATCAGAATACAACTTCTTATAAAGTTTGGTGATGGTTGAAACAATAGAAATCATTTGATAGCATATTAAAGGTAAAAAAAGGGTTTTCTCTCATTTTTCTTCTTTTTTGACCTTTAATATGCTCTCAAATTATTTATATTGTTTTAACCATCAACAAACTTTATGAGAAGTTGTATTTTGATGTATCGATGAACATATTACAACATTTTACAACAAGGGGGGCTCCGCGTAGAATTTACCCTGCATTAACTGAATTGACGTGTACTGAAATATCATGTCTGAGATGACATGATAACAAAATTCGAAATCAATAAATATTAAAAAAAAATAATAACAACAATTTTTTGTTATTGGGAAAAAGCTCAGAGGCATAAAAAACCCAAAAATTTAATTAAATAAAATGAAACTCATAATTTTACATTTAAAAATACATAATAAGTAAGTTATAAATAAATTTAATTTTACAAAGAAAAACGTGTGGAACAAACAATACTCACAAAGATTCTCGATGTGTAGAGAATCTACAACTCGCTGTGGAAGCGAGGGCAGATCGTGGATCTGCCGATCGATCGATATTTTTATTGTCCTTTTTAAAGAATTAAATTTTCGAGATACTTTTAATTAATATATTTTTTATCAATTAAAGGTTAGAAAAAATAACAATCGCGGAGCAAATACGTCCTTCTCTCACGTGTTTGTCAAGATTATCTTTTTCTTTTTAATTTTTCGACTTTCTTTTCTTTTTTTAAAACTGCCCTGAAATTGGCTATAGTTCGTATCGATTCGAACATTAACTTTATTCATAAGTGGTATGATAACAAAACAAACCTTTTGTTATAAATTTTGAGCATATAACAAATTTGAGGAGTAGAAGGGGACGGGGAGGAGTGGGGGAGGAGAAGGAGAGGATTGTGGGAGGAGGAACAAAAAAGAGGCACGAGAGGAGAAATAAAGGAGGCACAAGAGAAGTGCGAAATGAGGTGAAAATGAGGAGCTTTAAAAAACACGTAAAAATAGCACTTAAAAGGCCAAAAAAACCCGGGAAAATGCTATTTTTGAAAAAATGAGAAGCAATGCAATGAAAAATGAAGCATAAAAACAGTTTAAAAATTTTTTTTTTCTTACAGGTATATAGGCAGATACATATAGGCAGATATTGTGTATGAGTTTTTATTTAATACGGACCGCGGGGTGGAACCCCATGTGGCCCACAAGAACTAATATAAAAAAGTATAATACAGAGTCAATTACAGAGCAATGGTGGTAATATTTACAGGTCGATCAGTAACAATATTTACAAGTAAAGTTAACACTAGAAAGCTTGAGACCGAATGAAAGCAAACTGCAAATATTGAGAGATATTAGAGAACAATTGAATGCAGAAAAATACATGAAAGAGACAGCTCAGCTCAGCTGGGTACGTAAATGAAATTATAATTTCAAAGCCACTGAATTAAGATCTTCTTTAGTGAGTATTGGTATGAACTCCGACTGAGGTGATTTGCGCATGAAGACAGTCAAATTTCGGACAATTGGGCTGGGGTACCGGTGGTGACGAGATAGCGATTTTGCTTCACGAAGCAGATGGTATACACTTTTGGGCCATAAAGGACTCAAAGAAAGCTGAGATTCACCGCCAGTATCAAACGGATCCTTATTTCCTATTCTTGCCAGCTTATGAAACTGAGCAACAAGACCATTGCGCAAAATCGATGAAGAGCACTGGAAAACGATGGCACGAGTGTGTTCCTTGACAGAGCGTGGGTTCCTTGGTTTCCAGCTTTGAGTCTCGTTATAAATCGCTCGTAATGTTTTAGATCTATGGTAGAAAAGGTCTTTTCAAGGACCTGGTCGTCGGAAAGCTCTAGGCTAGATGGCACGCCTGACAATAGCATCTCGCACTGGTCAGTCTGCTGTGAGTAAGGTGCAATAAAACCAGGAATTCTGCTTATAAAATCAGAGCACTTTGCAGTAAAGACTTTTAAATTCTCAAGATTTAGTTTTATTGGCGATGCAGAAGGAGCGGATAACTTGACTTCCTGTTTCGAAACGCGACGATCGAGTTCTTTAACCGACGCACACAAGCATTCAACCTTATTCATAAGGCGATTCATAAATCCATACACTTTATCAACCAATTTTTGGTTTGCCATATTGACATATGTGATAATGCGTTCGCTTTCGGCTTAAAAATTTGCAGGGCACAACGTGTCCGACTGAGACATGACGAAACAGTAATAAGCTTAGATTCCAAACACTAGCAGAAGACAACTCAAAACACAAATACGACACTTTGGCAGCACTGGACCCTTGCAAAATTCAGCAACTGCGCCTTTGAGACTTCCTCAGATTTTCAATGTTTCTAACCTTCAAAGTCGAACTCGATGGAAAAATGATGATGATGTACTAATAGCAGGGTCAAAGATACAACAAAACACCTGATGCATCTGGAATCTTGCAATATTAAGCGTGCAAGACCTGCACAACAAAAGCGCCAAAAGGGCAGAAAGCAGCAGAAAATAGCCTTAAAGAGGAACAAACGTTAGATGTGTGTTGCTACGTACCCTGAGAGAGAGAGAGAGAGAGAGAGAGAGGCCCAATCGCTGGAAACGAACACATTTATTTTTTGACATTTACGCTTTATTGCATTTTTAATGGGTTTTTAGGTTATAAATATGATTTTTGACAACAAATCTAATATATCAACATATCAACAACAAATCTAATATAGCTAATATAACAAACAGCTCAAAAGTTATGGATGGTTTTATGCAAAAAAACGTGATTTCGAAAAAATTTTTTCTTCTTTTCAAATGTACACATGAATATCTTTTAAATTTTGGCGTCTTTGGTACAAATAAAGCGTCCATGGGTCCTTCTCTTAAAGTTATGACGGTTCCAATTAGTGAAATATGATTTTAAGTACGAAAAATGGCGACTGGAAAACGAAAATATATAAGGACATTTTTACTGATGAATGAGGTCGTTGATAAATACTAAGAATACATCGCTTTTGAGTTAAAAATTTCAAAAATTTCCTTGTATATTTTCGTTGTCCAGTCGCCATTTTTCGTACTTAAAATCATATTTCACTAATTGGAACCGTCATAACTTTAAGAGAAAGACCCATGGACGCTTTATTTGTACCAAAGACGCCAGAATTTAAAAGATATTCATGTGTACATTTGAAAAGAAGAAAAAATTTTTTTCGAAATCACGTTTTTTTGCATAAAACCATCCATAACTTTTGAGCTGTTTGTTATATCGAAAATCTGACACCGGATTCAAAAAGTTTATTAAATCATGCGTAGAATATACTCGCAAGTTCTCCAGACCCCAATTTCAGCAAAAGTACGACGGTTGAAAAAAGTATCCAAAATGTGTCCGTCCCGGACTTAATGGGTTAAAAATCATGTTTCAACAATATTTTCATATTCACCGGAGGAAATCAGGATAGAATTGGAAAAATCAAATTCCAACTTTGAGACCCTGTATATGCAAGAGGCATAGACCTAAAAGGAGGAAAATTTCAGGGCTTTCATTTTTCAATGAACTCTTTAAGAGTGCATACTTTGTTTCAATTTCATTTTTTTGACTATCACGACTAACGTTATATTGGGATCGGAAGCAGCGCTCGTTTTTCGTCATAGATGGCGGCATACGCTCGTCATTTAACATAGGCTCTTATGAGCGAGACGCCCTCTTATGGACGAGGCGAGAAATTCGTCTCGCTCATAAGAGCCTATGTTAAATGCCATTAATGTTAAATCAGAGGTGCCAAGAAAAGGAATAAAATGATGCTGAGGAATACGATTAAGAAAAGTTGAGTCGCACTTGTTTTTTTTTTGGTTCAATCTTGCCTTTGCATTTATTTCTTTCGTTTTTTTCCTTCTTTTGATTAAATGTCATGCCAGCGTATGAGTCCCTGATGAGTCTCCTCACTAGCAGTCTCATAAGATGCCATGTGATCTCGATTGATTATTTTTTGTACAATTGCATGCACTGAAAGGTAGGAAACTTCTTACGCTTTTTTGCTGCGACGATTTTTCAAAAAATGTAATCTGCCCTTGAAACACTTTTGAATAATGTAAACTGCGCAAGTATCATCACTATTCCTTAAAACTTTTTACACTTTTAGGATTCAGTGTATGTATTTGAGAAAATGTAAAAGTATTCAGGGTTTATAATGTCAATAAATAAATAAAAAATCGTTAGCCGTAACTTCATTCTGTACGCATCTAGCCTAGTTATAATTTTGAGCCTGGATTCTGAAAGAGCATACGATTTTGCATGAAAATATCCCCGCTGCCTACGAAAACAATAAATCAAAAATTTGCTGTAAAGACTATTCTCCAGATTGGTTATTTTGCGTTACGTTATTTTTCAAAAGTGATTATTTTCGTAAGCAGCGGCGATATGTGTTTACAAAATTTTCTTAAGTCAGATAAAAAGAAAAAGAATTCCCTCGACAGTCGTCAAAAAACAGTCCTTTTGGTGGTAAATGAATTAATATTAGCATCAGTTTCGAGGTTCGGCTTAAACTAAATTAAGGAATTGATTCTGAACCAATTATTACTCAATAATTAATACAATACTGTAATCTTTTAAATTATTTTTATTAACAATATTTTAATAATAAACTTATTTACTTTCAGAATGGTTCATAATGGATTGCTGGTTCTCTATGCTACAGATATATTATATGACATTGTAAATGTAACGGCTAATAGAAATTGGAGCGAAAATTGTGTAAAGATTACTAAAAACATATTCAGTGAAGCAGTAGGCACGTTATATGTACAGCAACACAAACCAGATTTTTTGGAACTTTTAGTGAACAGAGTAATCATTAAAATTTTATTTACTACTTTATTTTTTTATATCAAATCGTATTAAGAAATCTTGGAATGTCAATGAATTCAAATTAACAAATAACTTCACAATCCATAAAACGACGCCCCTTACGAAAAGTAGAGAGATTCAAATGTCTTACGAAAGGTAGGAAGTTACAAATTAATTACGAAAACCAGGACATTTCACGCGATGTCTGAAGAAAAGTAGGAAGTTATAGTTTTTTTGACGGAAACTAGAGAATCGTTAGAATTTTTGACGAAAACTAGGAAATCTTACTTTTTTATGACGAAAATTATCATTACTCATTAGTAATTCACATTGAACTACGTTTATGCACAAACTAATGTTTTTTTACTCCAAATGCTTTCGAAAAATGAACTTCGATTATGGATGTATTGAGATAACTATATTGCCCTAAGTACTGGTGACATATTTTACATTCGAAGAGTTTGCTCTGATTATGCAACATCATTACTCTGGCAACTCAATGTTTTTTTATAAATCTCACATTTATTACGTATTAAATAATTTGTTAATGTATTATGAAATTTGAGGCTAAACTTATATGCAAATGACTTGTGAAAAAAGTTACATTTAAAGGGTTTGCTACGATCGTCTTTAGGAAAAATAGGATAGTCCAGGTGTTTGTTAAATAAACGTAAGAAGATTTATGATGAACAATTTTTTATTAAAAAAATGTTATACAAAAAGTATGGTGCTCATTGGGAATTAACATTTGAGCACATTTCATTGATATCCACAATTTTTTGTAGATAATTCTATTTTGTCATAAGCGCGAGAGATCTCTGTCCCAATTAAATTTTACATTGATTTACCTTCATATAAAGTTTTAACTTCTTCTCCTTCTTCAAAATTATATTTGATTTTAACTACTTTTTGATCAAACATAACTTCACTCACATGTGAAATTTTTATATTATTCCAATTAAAATTATTGGATGATTCCTCGAAATGTAAGGAAAAATTTTCTAAAAATTTCAATTGGAATACTATCAAAATCTCGCAAGTGCGTGAAATAATATTTGATTCCCAAAAGAAGATTAATATCAAATATAATTTTGAAGGAGAGGGAGAAGAAATCAATGTTTTAAGAAAAGGTTAAACAATTAAAAAATTAATAAATACAGAGGTCTCTCGGGCTTACCATGGTAATATAAGATTATCTAATAAAAAAATTGAGGATCTCAATAAAATGTGTGAGAAAATGTTGATTTCTCGCCAACGTCATAATTTTTATACTAATATTTTATTGAAATAAAATTATTTTATTTTAAAACCTTGAAACATCCTAGTATTCGTCCAGACATTTGAAACTTCCTAACTTTCGTTCAGAAATCTGAAACGTCCTAGTTTTCGTTAAAAAATTGAAACGTCCTGATTTTGACAACAAATATCAAAACTTCCTACTTTTCTCTTAAAATCAAAATCTTCCTACCTTTCGTAAGACATTTGAATCTTTCTACTTTTCGTAAGGGGCGTCTAATTAACTACTATTATTATGTGTCGATTAATTACCCTTGAAAAAATTTCTTTTGGGAATCCGCAAAATTCCTATAGGATTCTTATGTGAACTTTTTTCAAGGGTGACGGAAAATATTATTTAAACGCAGCTATTCGTTTGAAAATACGCATTTTCGGAGGTAGAGTCACGGCAAAAATTTTTTCACCTCGGGAATTGTTAGTGGGGGTTCCAAGAACATGTAAGAACGTAGGAACAGTCAACATTTAGATAGTGTATTTTTATAGCTACTTTTGTGATTTAGAGGACGGAAAGTAAATACCGTTATGTACTTAATTTTCAAGTCACTGAAAAAGTATCAAAAATTATCTAGAAATGTAACTGACTACTGAATTCGATAAAAAATTTCCTCAGTTTTCAGATAGTGATATCAGATTCTCCGAAATATTCAATCTTTTCCGAGAAATGGAGAGCTAAATATCTCGAAAAACTCAGTACGAAAAAAGTGATCATTGAGGTTATTTTTGATTTTTCAATTTGAAAATGAAAATTATCGAAAAATCTGACAACACTATGAGAAAGATGAGAAAATTTCAGTTTTATCATGGTGCAATCGAATTTTTCGAAAAATTTCATTTACATATGGAAAAATCGAAAACAAACCATAAAGTTCACTTTTTTGTACCAAATTTTTCGAGATATTTAGCACTGCATGTTTGGTGGCAATTTTCTCTGTGAAAATCAACGTATTAAAAAATCAAATACCACATTTGGAAAGGTGAAGCAATTTTCTATCGATTACAGAAGGGAGTTATTTTTTTTAAATGATTTTTGATACATTTTAAGTGACTTAGAAATTAACACATTAAGTCCCAAGAGGACGTTTTTTCAACACTTTAATCGGCCACTGTATTTTTAGTGAAAATGGGGTCAAAAAAAATATGCCTGATGCATTTGTATAATGAATCCACGCAGACGTAAGTAAATCCGCGTGGATAGCTCAAAAATCCGCGAAGAAAAATGAGCGTTATCCTCGTGGAAAGTCGCGTAATCTACGCTGATTGTTCCAAGGTTCACGAGGATAACGCGCATTTTTCCTCGCGGATTTTTGAGCTATCCACGCGGATTTATCTACGTCTGCGTGTTTTTTTTATTTTTATTTTTTTATGTTTTACTTTTTTTAATGGGAGCGATGGGCTCGGTTTATTAGAAATAAATGTATTACAGTACATTTGTGAGTTTGTGGCTACATATGATATGTAAAGCAGAAAAAAATATAAAAAATATGAAAGATGTTGTGTGGCCCATCGACTTCTCCTTGTTCCTCTGTTTAACACCCGCGGAACCGTCGTTGGGCACTACTTCGCGGGGAGAGGCTGGGCTGGTGCAGCGAGCTCGTCACGTTTTCACTGTTGTTGCGTCTTCTTTATGCCGCATCGTCCGGTCATCCTCTTCTGGCCATCTCTTCGGCTCTCAGACTTGTTATGACTGAGTGGGCGAAGGTGGCTACCGCGAGCCAGTTTTTTTGTCCGCTAGCATGAGCTGTATTTTCAGGCCTGGCAACTTCGTGGAGCTGGCGATGGAGCTTCTCTCTTTCCCCCTCAAATCGAGGGCAGTTGAAGAAAACGTGCTCTGCGTTTTCGACCATGTGGGGACAGGCTGGGCAATCTGCGCTAGCGTTGTGGTCGTAGCGTTGGCTATGGTGTTTAAAATAGCCGTGGCCTGTCAGGAGCTGAGTAAGGTGGTATTCTACCTCTCCGTGTCTCCTCTCTATCCACAACCTGATGTTCGGGATCAGCCTGTGCGTCCATCTTCCTTTTGGCGAATGATCCCACCGGTTCTGCCATCTTCTTAGTGTCTCCTGGCGTTCTTCGGCTCTCGCGTCCTTGTGGCGGCGCTGGTAGAGCCGGCTACGCTCGTCTGCTAGTAGGGCCAGCGGTAGTATGCTGGCAAGGACGTAGGTGGCTTCGTACGAGAGGTGCGGGCGACCACTGATGACACGTAGGCAGGCTAATTTTAATGTAAAATTTAATGCCCCCTTCAAAATCCGATCTCGGATTTTGTCGAAAAAATGATCAGGTTAAAAGTTAAACTTGATTTTATCCAGAAACACGCGTTTTTGAAAAAAAATTTTTTTTTTTCGAATTTCCAAATGGAAACCATTTGAAATCTCAAGGGTTTTGTGCAAATATCGTGTCCTTGATATCTAAACTGAAAGTCAGCGGGGTTCCGATTGAAAAAAATTCATGTTTAAACACAAAAAATGGCGGTCAAAACACGAAAAAATAAATGAAAACTTTTGGAATTTTCTCTCAAAAACGAAGGGCTTGAGAATACAGTGTATTTTTTAACTTTATTTTCTTGAATCTAAACCCCGCTAACTTTTAGTTTAGGTATCGAGGACGCAATATTTGCACAAAGCCCCTGAGATTTCATATGGTTTCTATTTGAATTCTTTTTTTATAAAATCAAGTTTAACTTTGGACCCGATCATATTTTCGAAAATCTGAGATCAGATTCTGTAAGAGCATTAAATTTTACATTAGAATTAGTTACTTGCATATTTTTTTGACCCCGTTTTCACCAAAAATACAGTAGCCGAATAAAGTGTTGAAAAAACTTCCTCTTGGGACTTAATGGGTTATGAACTCAAAGGGGGCTTACAATTGAAAAAAATTTTTATTTCATTTTCGAATAGGATTTTTTTGTCCCTTTTCCATTGCATTTTTTGAAATTTTGATTATTCACTGAGATACAGCTGTTTCCGTGAGTTCCATTTTCGGGTACTTTGCGTGTTAAATTTTTTCTTTCTTTGCGTTTTCTGGCGTTTTACGTTTTTACGTGCACCTCGGTTGTCGTAACATTCAGAGCGTACCGATTGAGTTACAGCACCGGGGTCGCGTACACTTCTTCAGAACATCAATTATTACGGTTACAACCTCGGGCGAGGTGATCGAACTCATAGGTCACTTTCAATCAGTAGACTCACGAAGGAGGTCACAAAAAAAACGTAAAATAAAAAAAAAATTGTGCTTAAGGGGACACACCAGTGTTTATGCCTATAAATGAAAAACATGAAAATTAAGGATTACTATTAAAATTTTTTGTTTCTGATGTTAAAATATGTTTTTATAGGTCCTTTTACAACAAAAAATATGTCTCTAGTTCCTCTTATTATTCAAATTCATCCAGGATTCACATATATTGACTTGTGATTTCTAAGTCATTGACAGCATGATTTTGAATGTATCATTTATTCAATTTGCGTCCTTTAGGTCTCAAAAGTTTTGTAATGAAATTCTTTTCCATTTAAGTGCAACAGAATTTCAAGAAAAGGCTTGGAAAATTTTTTTCATACTACAGTACAACAAAAATGACAAAAATAGCTATTTTAATAATGCTTATTGTTATATTTGGAGATTAGTAGATTAAAAAAATAACTAAATAAAAAATCTGCTACACTTAAGTGGAAAAGAATTTCATTACAAAACTTTTGAGACCTAAAGGACGCAAATTGAATAAATGATACATTCAAAATCATGCGGTCAATGACTTAGAAATCACAAGTCAATATATATGAATCCTGGATGAATTTGAATAATAAGAGGAACTAGAGACATATTTTTTGTTGTAAAAGGACCTATAAAAACATATTTTAACATCAGAAACAAAAAATTTTAATAGTAATCCTTAATTTTCATGTTTTTCATTTATAGGCATAAACACTGGTGTGTCCCCTTAAGTATTTGTGCAGGGTGACTTAGGTCGGATCAGCACGTCCGAGGTTGTGACCGTAACAATTGATATTCTGAAGAAGTGTACGCGACCCCGGTGCTGCAACTCAATCAGTACGCTCTGAATGTTACGACAACTGAGGCGCACTTTATAAAAAAGTAAAACGCCAAAAAACGCAAAAGATGAAAAAATTTAATCCACAAAGTATACGAGAATGGCTCACGGAAACAGCAGTATATCAGTAAATGATCAAAATTTTAGTAATTTGAAAAATGCAATGGGAAGGGGACAAAAAATTCTACTCGAAAATACAATTTTTTTCGATTTTAAGCCCTCTTTGAGCCCTTAAGTACGTAACGTTATTTGCGAGAAAACATGATCTTTCATCCTCTAAATCACAAAAGTAGCTATAAAAATACACTTTCAAAATTTCGACTGTTCTTACATTCTTACATGTTCCTCAAACATTTCCCGATGGTCCGTACCCACGTCATGTGAAAAAAAAATTGCCACGATTGTACCTCTAAAAATGCGTTTTTTTGTTTAAGAATTGTTCATATAAATATGTTATTTTGCTATTTTTATTATGTCAGCATCCGTTGGTCATTGAAGGACGGATGCTCTGACTCTGTTGATACCGTGGTTGACGTGAATGGCCTGTGCATGGCGAAACTACGAACTTTATTAACCTTCATTCATTTTATATTCAAGATGTTCTATATCGAGTGCTCGAGAAAGAATGTTCTCGAATACTTGGCATATAACAACTATATACTATATAACTTTTAAATAAATAAATGAATGGAAATCTAGGGTCAACTTTTATATGAATTATAGGTAGCTTTACTTCAAAAAGGAAGAGGACCACATTAGGAGTCCTCCTTCTTTTCATTTTTATTCATCAATACATCATTTTAGGTGGCTGTTCTTTTCGAACGAATCAAAGAAACACTTGCAGAAAGAATGCTAGTTATGCCATGGCTTGATGAAGAAACAAGAACTCAAGCTATTTTTCGACTACGTTCGTTACAAGGAAAATTTCAAATATGGCATGGGTACTTGAATGAAAGTTCACTGGCACAAGAAATGAATCAAGTATGAAACTATTATTGCAATATTATTTTTATAAATTTTTGTAACAGATTACAATAAGTTCATTTGCTCATTAAATAATTTATTATAAAATAATAATGAAGGTCGAGAAGTTTTCAGTTCGCCAATTTTTATCTAAAAAAAAAGTATTTTTAATGGTCAAACATTGTACCTAAATATTTTCATAATTTTTCTGATGAATTTTTAGATTTTTGAAAATTCTGTTGTAGCTCAAAAAACCAGAAATTTCTTTAAAAATTGTAAACCCCTTTAGACGCATTCTTTGATCGATTCATAATCCTTTATGGCATATTTGAATTATTATAAGTGAGAAAATCACGGAGATTAAAAAAAATTAATGATAAAAATTGTTCAAAAACCAATTAAGTATCACAAAAGGGATTTTCGCTTTAAAAACCTGTGATATAAAGTCTAAATAAACAGAAAAAATTTAAGGTTATGTACATGCAAAAGGGAAAAAAATTTTAATTTGTTAATCAGATCACTAAGAATAAATGTTTGAAATTTTCAATAATTTTTTGTCGGAACCTATCGACGTGCCAGTGCTGAAAGATGACGCTTCACGCTCTGGGCAGAAAGATGCCACTTCGCGTTCGAGCTGAAAGATGGTTTTTTCTGCGTTTGAAGTGACACCATGATAATATTTCATGTTTTAGAAGTAAAATTGGATGCTTGTCCAGAATCTGGCGTTGGAATGAAGATAATGATTAAACTAAAAGCTTCAAACGCAGAAATACCGAGCATTGAAGTGGCATCTTTCTGCTCTGCTCTGTGAAGCGGCATGGCATGTCGCTATAAAACATGCAAAAAATCTAAAAATTTTTACATAATTTTGAACTTATGAAAGGTACCTTAGTGAATTTTTTTAAGATTTTTAAGTCAAAAATAATTTTTATTATTATTTCAATCAGTATTTTACTCGTGGACGAAAATTAAAAAAAAAATTATTTAGATCTTCGAATTTTAGGATTCACATATAAAATTCTGACTGATCTTCTTCTGATTTTCTCGGCTCGTTTTTTATATATTTACATGCCACTTCATGCTCGATGTTGAGGGTAGAAAAAAATATTCCAAAAAGTTCATTTTTATTTTTTAGTTTTTATTCACGTACTATCTTCGTAAAAAGTGATTTTTCTGTAGTGAACAATAAATCTCAGAATCTACTTAGCCGATCTTTACCAAATTTCACACACTTTTTCATATGTGTGATACAGGGCAATATACTTCAAAAAATGAAAATTTTATAAAGATAATAGAATTGCGGAAGGTATTACTTAAGTTATACTTATTACAATTTTTCTTTTTTCTGTAATTTTCTAGTTTACAGTATTACCCTGTAAAATATGTTAATGAAGAAGTGTGTAAAACTTGGTAAAGATCGGTCTTGTTATGTACCGGGGCGTCGATTAGTCGCAAGGGCTGATGCGCAAGTGCGCAGACGACGCAGATGGAGTCGGTAGAGTAGCGATGATCCTGATCGGCCGTAGAGGTAGGTTCAGTTCTCAATTAACACGTTGAAACATGAAGAAGACACATGCGCACTCCGGGTGGTGATGATACGTATAATGATAAAAAAAAATGACCTCAAAGAGGTGGGCTGACGTTGCCTCGACTCTCACGAGGAGGGCTTACGTCGGGGGAGGTCACGTTGACGAAGTACAACGAACTCGTTGCTACTCGCCGCGCATGTGCTCCGCTCGTTCGAACTACAAGCCGGAGCTTGCAAGGGAAGGTCGATGACCTGCGGGTTGTGAGACTCCGGTAACGCAACTCTTTCCTCTGGACGATCTTGCTCGTGCCGAGAGTCAAAAGGACATCCACCCAAGTTGATACCCGAACACGAGGTTGATTGAAGAGAGGGGAAGATATACAGTATGTTCCAGATAAAGCGGACACTTTTGAAATTGCGTTTTAAAAATAGTCAGCGGCATTATTGACTATATGAAATTTATATCAAATTAAAGGAAAACGTTTGGGCTTTCCAATGGTAAGCCCATATACACGGTAGGAGTTACCAAATAATTGTTATAAGTGTCAAAAATGACTCGGAAAAATTTTTTTTTCGAATATAGGTTAAAAAAAATTTCACAAGATAGCTAATTTTTTTCGACGGTGTTTGCAACTATAATAAAGGCAAAAGACCTCTTAAATAATCCACGATAATTTTTTTCGTCGACCTGTGAAAATACATTTTTTCGCTACAGCGTGCAGCTCGGACTGGCCTTAGCAACGCCGGCCAACAATCGAATGCTAGCCCTCTACTTGCGTGAGTATTCGAATAAAATCTCGTAAATGATATGAGGCCGTATCAAATTGATACGAGGCTTGCATTTACCGTCGAATAACATTTCCAGTTGATGGTCGGAAGATAAGCATTTTTGAGCCGATCAGAGCAGTAAAAAAAGAAAAGATGGGCTTTCTTCGATCTAAACGCGACGACAAGAGCACACGGAAGCTTCTCGTGGTCAAGTATCGAGGGATGGATCGTGGCTCATGGTCGCGATCGCCGTCGAAAGGCTTTTCGAGTTGATTACCAAAATTTGAAAATTTTCCAGTCCATGGTGATGGAAAAAATAAAAGATTAGCTCTTTTCGATCCATACGCAACGACAAGAGCACACGAAAATTTCTCGTGGTCATGTATCGAGCGATGGATCGAGGCTCGATGTCGCGATCACCGTCGAAAAGCTTTTCGAGTTGATTGCCAAAATTTGGAAATTTTCCAGTCCATGGTGATGGAAAAAAAAAACCGCTGCCAAGTTATTGGCAAAGTGCTTCCTCATTCTAATTTTTATTGTATTATAATAAATATTAACCTAATAGTGGATACTAATAAATTTAAAAATCTATAAAAAATTTTTAAAAGAAAGTAATGGCCTGGCACATTGTCGCTGTACGCGCGCTTGATCTTATTTTTAGCCGCACGCACGCGAAATATACTTGTACGTTTGTAACGACGATCAATTTTTAAGTCCCGTTTTCTATCTATTTGGTCTTAAATTAAAACTTGACTGCTCTGCTCTCATGATGACAACAAAAATTGAGATAATTCCGGCAATTATACGTGAAAAAATGAAAAAAAATTTTTTTTCGAATTTACAAAAAAAAATCGAAGAAAATCAAAAAAAAAATTTTTTTTTCCCGTGTATCGCCAAAAACCTTTTTCTGGCCTCATTATTACTACAAACGACAATGAATGCAATTGAAAATTATACAATCAACCATAACATTTTCGAGATTTTGCTTCGGACATACGTACATACACACACACACACACCACACACACACACACACACACACACACACACACCACACATACATACATACGGACATTTGTTGAGAATTCAATCTAGTTTACAAATATGTAAACCAAATTGTCCTACGAAGTCTGGTTCAAAATCTCGTTTTCGAGGCTATCACAGAGCTTCCTCTATGAGGAAGCAATAAAAGATGGGCTTTCTTCGATCGACATGCGACGGAATGAGCACATGGAAGCTTCTCGTGGTCATGTATCGAGGGATGGATCGAAGCTCGATGTCGCGATCACCGTCGAAAAGCTTTTCGAGTTGATTGCCAAAATTTGAAAATTTTCCAGTCCATGGTGATGGAAAAAAATAAAAGATTAGCTCTTTTCGATCCATACGCAACGACAAGAGCACACGAAAATTTCTCGTGGTCATGTATCGAGCGATGGATCGAGGCTCGATGTCGCGATCACCGTCGAAAAGCTTTTCGAGTTGATAACCAAAATTTGAAAATTTTCCAGTCCATGGTGATGGAAAAAAAATAAAAGATGGGCTTTCTTCGATCGACATGTGACGGAATGAGCACATGGAAGCTTCTCGTGGTCATGTATCGAGGGATGGATCGAGGCTCGATGTCGCGATCACCGTCGAAAAGCTTTTCGAGTTGATTGCCAAAATTTGAAAATTTTCCAGTCCATGGTGATGGAAAAAAAATAAAAGATTAGCTCTTTCGATCAAGCCTCGATCCATCGCTCGATACATGACCACAAGAAATTTTCGTGTGCTCTTGTCGTTGCGTATGGATCGAAAAGAGCTAATCTTTTATTTTTTTCCATCACCATGGACTGGAAAATTTTCAAATTTTGGTAATCAACTCGAAAAGCCTTTCGACGGCGATCGCGACCATGAGCCACGATCCATCCCTCGATACTTGACCACGAGAAGCTTCCGTGTGCTCTTGTCGTCGCGGTTAGATCGAAGAAGACGAAGAAAGCCCATCTTTTCTTTTTTTACTGCTCTGATCGGCTCAAAAATGCTTATCTTCCAACCATCAACTGGAAATGTTATTCGACGGTAAATGCAAGCCTCGTATCAATTTGATACGGCCTCATATCATTTACGAGATTTTATTCGAATACTCACGCAAGTAGAGGGCTAGCATTCGATTGTTGGCCGGCGTTGCTAAGGCCAGTCCGAGCTGCACGCTGTAGCGAAAAAATGTATTTTCACAGGTCGACGAAAAAAAATTATCGTGGATTATTTAAGAGGTCTTTTGCCTTTATTATAGTTGCAAACACCGTCGAAAAAAATTAGCTATCTTGTGAAATTTTTTTAACCTATATTCGAAAAAAAAATTTTCCGAGTCATTTTTGACACTTATAACAATTATTTGGTAACTCCTACCGTGTATATGGGCTTACCATTGGAAAGCCCAAACGTTTTCCTTTAATTTGATATAAATTTCATATAGTCAATAATGCCGCTGACTATTTTTAAAACGAAATTTCAAAAGTGTCCGCTTTATCTGGAACATACTGTATATATATGGGCTAAGCTATTGTTAGCGTGATGGTCAAAAAAATTTTTTTTCTGAAATTATGTACTTTTGAAGAGTACATTGAAAAGTGAAAATCCTGAAAGTTTCAGCCCTCTAGGTCCAACCCTTTTGAATTTTCAGGGCCTCAAAAATGGATTTTCTTATTCTGCTGGTATTCTGCTTGCAATTCTGATTTTCTGGGGTTAACATGAAAAAATTGTTCAATCGTGGTTTTTAATGTAAAATTTGATGTAGAATTCTATTTGTACTTAAAATCATATACAACTTCTAGACCCATAAAAATGAGCCATTCAGGTATTTATCATTTAGGAGTACAAAAATAAATGTGTTCGTCTCCTTCGATTAGGCCCATACTGTAATATGTTCATCGATACATCAAAATACAACTTCTGAAATTTTGGTTATCGGCAGACAAACAGAATTCATTATTGAGCTTAATATAAGTCAAGAAACAAGGAAAATTAGAGAAAAACCATGTTTCTTGACTCATATTAAGCTCAATAATGAACTCTGTTTGTCTGCCGATAACCAAAATTTATCAGAAGTTGTATTTTGATGTATCGATGAACATATTACAGTATGGGCCTAATCGAAGGAGACGAACACATTTATTTTTGTACTCCTATATGATAAATACCTGAATGGCTCATTTTTATGGGTCTAGAAGTTGTATATATGATTTTTTAAGTACAAATTTGAATTCTACATCAAATTTTACATTAAAAACCATGATTGAAAATTTTTTTCATGTTAAGCCCAGAAAATCAGAATTGCAAGCAGAATATCAGCAGAATAAGAAAATCCATTTTTGAGGCCCTGAAAATTCAATAGGGTTGGACCTAGAGGGCTAAAACTTTCAGGATTTTCACTTTTCAATGTACTCTTCAAAAGTACTTAATTTCAGAAAAAAAAATTTTTTGACCATCACGCTAACTATAGCTTAGCCCATATATATATATACAGGGTGTCCCAAAAGTATGGAAACCTCTGAAAAGCGGCCAAAATAAGCGGGAAAAAAAATCGATAACCCTATATCCGACGTATTTTTTTTTTTTCTCTCTCTCTCTCTTATTACTCCTTCTTTTTAGAAGGGCCTGCAGAAGGCTTAGAGCCCGTGCGCAGGAAGAGATTATTACTATACCCCCCTCCCTACTGTCTCGCATTTGCCCAGACCCGAGGACCTGTGAGGCAAGGAAAACCTGGGGGTATACGTAGTGTATATGCACTACACCCTCCTCCTCTATCCTCCAGGAAAAAACCCGCCCCGAGACAGGCGGAGTACTTAGATTCTCATCCCGCCGAATGACAATCGGAAAAATCCGATTGTCATCACTAAGATTTGAACCCAAGGCTCCTCAAGCGGCCTTTGTTTTTTCACGGGGAATCCAATGGTGACCTCGGATTTGACCTTGAACATAACCTCAAAGCTGCAGCGAGTCAAAAATCGAGTTTTCAAATGGAAACCCCCCATTTTTTATTGCAGATTTGAAAAGAGCGAAAAATTTCACGTCAAAATGTATATTTTGTTTTTTTTTCAAGGTCATTTTAAAGGCGTTACAGACGCAAATAAAACTCCAATTTAACCTAAAATTAAGTTCGAGTAAGGGTTTTTTTTCTAACTGCACCGCCTCCTAAATGACCTTAAAAAAAAAAAAACAAAATACGTAGTCGAACGTGAAATTTTTCGCTCTTTTCAAATCTGTTATAAAAAATGGGGTCACCGTGCGAATAATCGATTTTTGGTTCACCGTAGCGTATAGGTTATGTTCAAGGTCAAATTCAAGGTCACCATTGAAAAGAGCGGAAAATTTTAAAGAAAGTATGTATTTTATTATTTTTTTCAAGGTCATTTTGGAGGCGGTACAATTAGAAAAAAGCCCTTACTTGAGCTTGATTTTAGGTTAAATTGGGGTTTTATTTGCGTCTGTAACGCCCTTAAAATGACCTTTAAAAAAAAAACAAAACATACATTTTGACGTGAAATTTTTCGCTCTTTTCAAATCTGCAATAAAAAATGGGGGTTTCCATTTGAAAAATCGATTTTTGACTCGCTGCAGCTTTGAGGTTATGTTCAAGGTCAAATCCGAGGTCACCATTGGATTTCCCGTAAAAAAAAAGTCGGATATAGGGTTATCGATTTTTTTCCCCGCTTATTTTGGCCGCTTTTCAGAGGTTTCCATACTTTTGGGACACCCTGTATATACATACATGTCAGTAATGGCAATATATTACAATAATAATAATAACAACAGTGCTAAAACACTAATTTTAGCGTGCATTTTTTGAATTTTTCCTAATTAGGGCTTTATCTATATCTGCAGCGCCTTTAAAATGCCCTTGAAAAAAATCAAAAGACATAATCTGACTTGAAATTTTTCGCTCTTTTCGAATCTGCAATAAGAAATGGGGGTCACCGATGGAAAAAACGATTTTTCTCAATATTTTGTTCGCTGTAGCTTTGAGGTTATGTTCAAGGTCAAATTCAAGGTCACCAATCGATTCCCCGTCGAAAAATACATAAAATACATGGGTTTGTGAATTTTTTCAAATTTTCTCATCATTTTTATCGCTGAGAATCAAATTTTTAAGTTTTTCCCATTTAAAATACATGTAAGTTTCAAGCCGCTTGGGGGCCACCTTAAAATCATTTTTTCGAACTCTATAACCCGGCTTTCTCATTGTCTAATCAAATAGAAGACATCTAGGTGGGGGGAGAAGCAATAAAAAAAAGTCGGGAAATAACGGACACCCTAATGTCTATAATATCTCAAAGAGTAGAGAGTGTAGTGCACAGAGCTACAGACATGAGCTACTTGAGGGCCCCATCCGAAAGTTGGCGTGAGTTTCAGACCGAAAATGGTCAACTAAGGCATCATTTGCAGCTGCGCATCGCCGACAAACAATGGTGGGGTGGAATCTTTTAGAGCGTTTACATAAAATTGACTGCCACAAAGCATGGCACCCGTCTTGCTGGAGTTTAGACTGATTCCATTATCCTCCCAGGCCACGATAGCAGATATGTCGCTGTTGGTGCGGTCGAGCAGAATGTGCGCACGAGCAGGGAGGTCAGAGCAGAAAATTTGCGTGTCATCAGCATATATCATGTGCTGGGACGATGACAGACTAGCAGAGAGATCATTTATGAACACTAAAAAGAGAAGTGTCCCCAATACACTACCTTGAGGAACATCTGCCGCCGTAGTCATGAACGACGAACATGATCCGTCACTCAAGCGAATCGCCTGTGAGCGTCCAGATAAGTAGCTCGCAAACCAGTCTAGGGCTGATGCAGTGCATCCAATCAGGCGTAGCTTCTTGATGATAAGTGTGTGAGGGATTGAATCAAATGCTTTCGAGAAGTCAAATGATACAACTAACGAGACCTTACGCTTATTGATTGCGTGCCTAATCGTCTCTGTAAGGTCGAGGATCGCCGTCTGGGTGGAATGCTCCGGACGGAAGCCGAACTGGTGGGGATCCAGAAGGCCGCAGGTGATGAGATGAGAAAGAAGCTGGCGATACACAATGCACTCCAAAACCTTTGCCAGCTCAGGCAACTGAGCGATCGGGCGAGTGTCTGATGGTGTTAAAGGTGCGTTATTTTTGCTCAAAGGTGTTATCACCGCTCTTTTCCAAGAAGAGGGAAAATAAGAGAGCTCTATGGATTTGTTGATGATTGCTGTGAGCTCAGCGATAATAGAGCTTGCTGCCAGTTTTAAAATGTTGGCAGGGATGCTATCGATGTCTGTGCCTTTCGAGTGAAGGGAGGTAATAGCGTCGAGCACCTCGGCCTCAGTTACCGCGTGAAGAGTAAAGCCCGGGATGGTGTCGTCGACCGGGAGTGATGCGGTATGACGCACCAACTCCTCAGACAGGGGCATTGCACCACACGAAACAGACACATAATGGCTGTTTAGCTCGTCAGGCGAGAAGAGAAGCAACGGTGAGGGCTTCGCGTCGCGCGATAGTCCAAGACCACGCAGGACACGCCAACACGCAGATGAGTCCGCAGCAGTGCCAATCTTCATACTCAAGAAGCTATTTTTGGCTGAGTCAAGCATGTTTCGCACAGCTGACCGAGATTCTCGGTAGAAGGCAATGTGCAATTCCGTAGAATGTCGACGAGCACGTCTGTATGCTCTATCGCGTGAGCGCATAGTTGAGCGAAGCTCAGGCGTGATCCATGGACGAGCTTTTGGCTTGATCGTTACGCTACGCAGAGGCACGAGCACTTCAAGGGTTTTGAACAGGGCTGAGGTGGTTTCAGTTACTAGAACGTCAAGTGATGTACCATCCTGAATACGGTGCGGATCCACTCGCTGCTGAGATGTCTGTAAGATACTTGCAAGGGTATGAGTGAAATTTAAGGGAGTGATTCGATCTGTATAACGTACGCGTATGTTTCGTGAAGAAAGAGCAGGAAGAGAAATTGAGTATTCTATTGTAATCATATCATGGCCAGCGGCAAATGGAGTAGTAGATTTGATGAATTTATTTATCAGAGAGGAGCCAAATTACGTGGTGTGTTGGTTCTGTGTTTACTATAGCGAGTTGAAGACTATTAGAAGAGAATTAGGTTACGAAAAGATGTCGAATGAGGGTTGATAGTGGCCATGTTGATATTGAAATCACCGGTGATAATAATGTTGTCGAAAGAAGAAAAAAAAATATTGGAAGTAGATCAAAAAGGGCTTGCGGATATGCGGCTTTTGGTCGGCGGTAAACTATTACGAGTAAAAGTTTGGTTTGAGCTGTTGTAATTGAGTAGAAGACATATTTGGGTTTGTTTTCGAAGCGTGGGTTTGAAGCTTCAACAGCTTTGATGACAAGGTCATCTCTAGCGTAGAGCGCAACGCCGCCGCCCTTTTTGCCTATCTTATCATGGTGGTGAAATGTGTAGCCGGGTATAGAAAAAATATTTTATAGCACCGTATGGCATAAGTTCTCATTTATGGCACGCTTTTCGGTGGCATAAGTCGCACATTATGGCACCGCTACGTTCGCATCGCTAACCTCACTTCGGGCTACCAGAAAGTGCGACTCATGACTCGGAAAAGGGGGCATAAATGTGAACTTAGCACAGTGCTATAAAATGTTATTCGATACTCGTCCTATGGAGACACTTTTAGGCCCAGCTATTAGGGCCTAAACTGCGCCATGCCAAAAAGTGTTACTTATGGCCCTTGTATCGTAAAGTACTATAAATTTACGGATGGTTTAAGAAAAGTTTCAGTTATTGCTATGAGATCAGGTGCGCGGTCGGAGATATGTGCTTCAAGAGGATTAAAATTTCGGGCAAGACGATTTATATTTATGTGTGAAATGGTGAGGCTGCTCGTGTTATTTTTACGGTTTGAATTTTCAGCGGGTGGATCAGCGTGGTCTTAGTCTTGATGCGTGTGCAACACTGACGATGGCAGCCGGCGCTCCACTAGTTTCAATGCAGCCAGTTCGGAGAGATTTTTAATGCCAAGCAGGAGCGACGTGGGTGTAGCACGCACGAATACCGAAAAACCCCTGAGCAGCGAACGCACATAATTCAGCACCTTTGACTTGGCCAGAGCCGCTTGCCAGAGCTTGTAAAGCGTTGGCGGGAGTATAGGAGATGCAAATATCTTACTCTGGTGTGCGGTGCCAAAAATACTGCCAGAAGTGACATTTGTTAATCGATACGTGCATGACATGACCGCATCTCGAGCAACAGGTGAGGTGAAGCGAGCCACGAGTGATAAATCGGCAGCCGTGGCACTCGATGCAGTCCTTGGCCGGGGGCATCCACTTCGCATCGAGACAATGCGCGAAGCAGATTCATCGCACTTAAGTACTTTCAAGATGGAGGCCACCACCTCAGTACTAGCCGCGTCGTCCGGAAAAATCGGTAATCCACTAAAGCGAATCTCGCACATATCCGCATAGTGCTCCGCAGCCTCCTTCAGAATGTGGATTTTGGACTTGAGTCGATCTATTTCATTTGTATTTTCATCAATCTTTACACGAGACTCGGCCTGTGTCCTGTTAATCTCGTCCATACGCGCAGTCAGTGACGCCGCCACTTCTTCGACGCGCTTACCGATATTACGCATCTCAAGTCGCGACTCCCTTTGCTTCTCCAACAATTTCTGCATCACTGTTTTGACTGTGATACTCTCGTTCGAAGGACTAGTCCGGTAATTAGTTCAGAGACTAAGTTTGCAAAATAACTCAGAGACTAAGTTCGAAAATTGCTCTCGAGACCAAGTCCATTAACTAGCTCTGCGGCTGAGTCCTTCACGGATATGCTCCTAACAAAGTTCAAGTCCAACAGAGGTTCGTCAATGTAATTGGTTCGCAAGTCAATTAGCAAGAGCTGTGGTAGTGCTTGGGTGGCTGTTCAAGAATGAATGACACTGCAGCGAAGGACTGCGCTCAATATATACTCGTCAGAAAATCGGTGGCGCGAGGGAGAAGGGAAGGGATAGCCGCCGGACGGGTGATCAGGCCGCTGGTTCAGATAGTTCAAACGCACTGTGGCTATAGGTTTTGAGGGAGTGAGGGAAGGAGAGCGCCAATGGTCGTGCAGTAGGCGGAGCAACGACTGCGTCGGTGCCGCTGCAGAGTTCGGCTTGCGCGTCTGAACTTGCATCCAGCGGTGCCGTTTTATCTATTAATGTCCCTATGGGTTTATGCGTGCTTGCGGGGATACGAGGCTGACGGTCGCGCTGATGCTCGTGGTGCTCTTTCATCTGAGCGTATGTACGTCGGCGGCACTCTTTCATCTACCTATGCGTCCAGGCGTGCTCTCGACGAGACGGTTGGTTGCGGTGCTCTTTGATGCGTGCCGGCTGTGTGATGTGCGTCTACCCAGGCGGCATATCTCCTCGTACCCGCTCCCTTCTAGCTTGGTCTTACCCACGGTCGGTAACGCAGGTTGCGCCTGCACACCTGAGGTCGCTGCTTTTCGCGCGTGCGTCGTGCTGACGAAGCGGTCAGTACATAACGGTCTAGTAGATCCGGAGATTAATTGTTCGAGATACAAAATAGACCTTCTCAAGACAAACGCGTCGAAAGTTCAGTCATTGAATGCCGTGTATCCGATTATACTCAAGCCTTATTTCGACTAATTTTAAATTCGAATTACTGTATCAAATTTCATGAGGTGCTTCTCAGAAGTATAATTAATTCGAAAATACAATTAAAAAAAAAGATATTTCAAAAAGTTTAACCGCCCCGACGGAATTTTTCTCATGAGAAAGTTTTATAAAGTCTAAAAAAGTCTAAAAAAGTCTTAAAAAGTCTTACAAATGTTCGGATTTCGTACACCTGATTAATGATTTTACAGAGTTAATAAGAGTTTTTAAAAATCATAAAACCTTGTGGAAACTCAATTATTTAGCAAAAATGTTAAGTTTTTTTTTCACTTTTTTTATTTTTTCTATATTTTTCATATAGTTACTTGTATAGTTTTTTCACCATGACTTTTGGCGAGCGTGGATACCGATCAAAAAAGTCTTTAAAAATATTTAAAACTTTCATCAACATTTAATAACTCTTAATAACTCTTCATAACTCTTTATAAAAATTGTTGTAACTTGTAAACCTTTTTTAAAATTCAATAAGCAATTGCCTTACCCGTCTGAATATTTCGGAAACCAAATATCAGGTTTCGCATAAATTTAAAAAATTTATTTATATCATTTAAAACTCTTATAAAGTTTTATTAACTCTTAAAAATCATGGTGCGAAATCCGAACAGAACCAAAATTCTTTAAATTTTTAAGAATTTTTAAGACTTATTTAGACTTTTAAAGAGTTTTTAAGAGTTTTTAAGAATTAGAGTGGCGCTAAAATTTCCGTAGGGCCGGCACTCATCTTTGGCATTTTTGTCATATAAATCACAGTTTAATGTCAATCTACATTTTCAACATTAAATTGAAATTCATGAGCTCTAAAAATGTTTAAAAAATTGCAGAATAGGCCTTCGCATCTGAAAATAGCTTATTTTTGCTATTTTAGTATTTTGGCACTGTGTGCAAGGTTTAGATCAGAGTTTTTGAGGTAGAGACCCCTGGGATGGAACAAATCTTCAGAAAAGAACCCTTTATGAGCTGAGATTTCTGGAATTTTGATTTAGACCTTTGTACCAGTTTTATTATTCAATATGTGCTCAAAAACATCAATAAATTTTCTTATTTTTTTTATTTTTTTCACATCTGTTGGCATATAAATTTTTTTATAACTCTAATCAAAATTCCAGAAAATTCAGACCATAAAGGGTACTTTTCTAAAGATTTTGGTCCATACAAGGAGTTTCTACCTCAAAAACTCTGATCTGAAACTTTGCACACAGTGCCAAAATGCAATACAAAATAGCAAAAATGAGCTATTTTCAATGCAAAGGCCTATTCTGCAATTTTCTACACATTTTTAGAGCTCACGAATTTCAATTTAATGTTGAAAATGTAGATTGACATTAAACTGTGATTTATACCACAAAAATGCCAAAGAGAAGTGAATTGGTGTATGGCTCCCCTTAAATTTAAAATTATTTGATAAAAATTTCACAGATACTTCTTAAATGTACGTACTTTCATATGCGGAATTCTCTGAAACTTTGAGTTTTTCACTATTCCTTGCACTTCCTGCATTTATTTCAGTTTTTAAAACTGAATTTTATAAAAATCGAGTTCTTGTTATAAATAAAGGATTCGGAGTCTTAGGGTAACCACCACTTGGAAATAATTTTTTCAAAATAATGTAACCCGAATACTAATTTAAAAAAAAAATTCATCCTTGAAAATATTTGGCGGGATCCTACAGGAAATTTTTTCAAGGGCAGAATGCTGGGTACGCAGCTGCGTTCTATATAGCACTAAGAAATTATAAAATTAACAAAGTTCCTTTTTAAAATCTCATAATATCATAAGAAAATACTATTGTAGCTTAGCATATACTCCAAATTATACCTGTAAAATCGAGTAGAATGTACATAATCTAACGCAATATGCTTTATACTAGTACAGGTATATTCACAGATATTTCTTAAATAATTTCTATACAAGATTGGCCTCGGTTCTTAAAATGTTAAAAGTTTCTTAGAATTCTAAGGTAAAAGCACCGATTATGGAACGGTGTACCAATTAGTGGAACGCTAGCATTTAAACCCTATAAATAAAGTTTTAGTTAAAATTTTATCTTGAAAGCAATTGAAAAGTATCAATTTGCATTGGTATAATCAATAAAAAATGATTTCGAAGCTAACGGGTAATAATAATTTTATCATGGAATAAAATCAAGTGTGTCGAAAAGCGCGTTCCATTGATAGGGACACCCAAAAAAGCAGTGTCCCTTTAGTGAAACAGTACAGGTTAAGATCGCCATTTGATTTGTAGTTTCCAATATTGGAACAATCGTTGATTTCGTTGATCCTTTAATGGAACGCGCAAAGTTTGCATCTGTTCCATCATTAGGTACCAAAGATACTTTGTTAATATAACTTATATATATAAATAAGAAAATCAAGGACAACTTTAAACACAGTGATTTCGATATTAAAGGTACAGCGCATCTAATGTTAAGTTTGGTTTAAGTTTTATCAATTTTTCAAGTAGTTACACGCGTTTGAAAAAAAGTTGCCTCAAAACCATTCCATAATTGGTGTTTTTACCTTACTTATAAATTTATGAAAAATAATTTTGTTTTTATAATATGCAATAAAATTTTCATAAAAAAGAATAAAACACCAAAAATTAACCATAACCCACTCTTCCTGAAAGACCATGTTTGACATTTTTATTCAATTACTCGCCCTTAATAACGACTTAAAAATGTTTCATAAATTCATTTGTTTGAATTTCAATACATTTTTAATAAATTGTTTAAATTATTAAATAGGTTGTTATTTATGAAGGAGACTTTTTTACGACTGTTCTTAGAAGACTCAAGCAGATACGGACACCAGAGGCTCAAATGAAAAGAAACGCCACTCAAAAGTAAGAGGGCAGTTATAGTTTCATCATGCAACCATAATAAAAGTAAAATACTTATGATCACTTTTATTTTTAACGAAATAAAAATGTATAAATTCATCCATTACAATTGACACAAGCTTTAATTAAAAACTTTAATTTATTCATGCAATTAACTAAAGCGAATTCTAATAATTTTAGATGGACACACCCTTACACAATCAGCGCTTATTACGAAGCTTCATCTAATTCAATTGGTAATTCCATTTTACACATATTTTTAACAAATATTTATGTAATATTCTAACTAATTCGATTTTATAGTTATACCTTTAGCTATGATGTCCACGTGGTCTTGGTCATGGGAAGGTGGACCTTCGTATGCTGTGTACGCTACTCTTGGTTCTGTGATTAGCCATGAAGTCCTTCATGCTTTTGATCTTCATCATCGAAGATTACCATTAGATCCAGATCCAATCAATAATCACTGGTCTTGGATCACACCAGAGGCTTGGCATAGACTAGAAGTCATGGTTGAATGTGTTGCAAAACTCTACGCTCGAAGTTTTTGGAAAAAAGTTCAATTTTTTGGAAACAGTGTTGATGTACAGGTAATCAAAATTTTTTCTCTAAAAAATCTAAAAAAAGTCATTCAAACTCTAGTTTTTTATTTAAGAACTTCTATCTCTGATTAGAAAATCCTAAATATTAATAAAGTTTTTTTTTCCTCACCTTAAGGTGGTTGGGTGAGGAATGAGTTACGTATAGATCATTATGAAAATTGGACGGCTTGTTGTTTATGACTTTCCCGATATTTCCTCCAAATTTCAGCCCCTGTTGACCAACTAACTTTCGTGAAAAATCAATGTGAAAAACGCGTTTTCAATGTGGATTCGTCCAGGAAGATAGCCAAGAAATACTGTTTCCTTTCGAAAGCTCTACGAATTATTACTACAATTCTGTTCACTTGTTCAATGGTAGAGTAATTTTCGCGGAAACAAAATTGATGTTCTGGGATTAATTTTCTATTCTGTAAGTCTTTTAAGTATAAATTTTTCACAAAGTTTGGCACAGATAGGTTACAAACTGATAGGTCGATATAATATTGTTTGATCAGAGGCTTTCCTAATTTTGTAATCAAAATAATTTGCGCAATCTTTCACTGGTTGTGAATGTACTTCAATCTTAGACATGCGTTAATAAATACAGTACCTAACTGCTTAAGGTTGTAATTTTTGTCTGATGCTGATTCCATGGAGATTTTTGCTTTTTTAAGTACCAATAAAATACCTCGAATAAAGAGCGCTGGTCTTGAATCGGCATTTCTTTTTCGGCTACTGTGATTTGTCTCGGGGGTGTATCAAGCACCTCGTTAAGATGTTCAGTAAAGTTTTTAGCTTTTTCTTGATCTCTTCTAGTCCATTTACTTGTTGTCCTGATAGGTGGTATAAATTCCTGAGTAATGCTTTCCATAGAGAGTAATGCGTTGGTGCCGTTAGGGTGATATTTGGAAGATAGTTGTTATTACAGGGTTTCTATCTTCGCAAAGAATTATTTTAAGGTCTTTTATTGATCTATTCAACCAAATTTTATTTTCCCTATTACGCGTGTTTTGCCAACTTTGTCTAAGTTTACAAATACAGTTCTTTTGTGATGCATTAATTTGAAAATTTCATTTCAAAATGATTTAAGGCTGTGCCAAGATTTTTGATTTTTCCTGTATAAAATTTATTTTATACTATTATATTTTATTCCTACGACCAGTCGAACACTGCAATCAAGTACCAATAACCGAGGTGAAAACTCAATTTTTTTATTTTTACTTTAACAGTTTGATTGGAATATCACTCGAAACGAGAATGTAGCAGATATTGGTTCTCTTCAAATAGCTTATCATACATGGCATACTCTGACGAACGGTA
Organism: Trichogramma dendrolimi; assembly: GCA_034770305.1. NCBI lineage: Eukaryota > Metazoa > Arthropoda > Insecta > Hymenoptera > Trichogrammatidae > Trichogramma > Trichogramma dendrolimi. The sequence continues at coordinate 904,317 of JAPMIB010000047.1, forward strand.
AAGATCGAACCCTCCCGGGTATGGAAGCATTACGTCCAAGTCAACTCTTTTTCATCAGCGTTGCCCAAGTAAATTATACACTCATTAAATTTATTAAATTAAAGTTCCTAATTCTTTTAAATTAAAAAAACATATTTCTTAATGCCAACTGCACATTTATTTTGAAGACTTACTGTTCTAATATGACTGCTGAAGCGTACATTTTGTCGGTTGAGTTAGATTATCATACTCCACAACCTGAAAGGTACTTAGTTTTTAATTTTTCATCAATTCTTTTTGGTTATATAAATAAATAAGTTTTTTTTTAATTTTAGAATAAATGGGATAATGATGAATTCACCTGAATTCGCTGATGCATTTCGTTGTACTGTTGGAACAAAAATGAATCCACCAAAAAAGTGTAAAACTTGGTAAAAATTAAAGGAAAACTTGAGGCTTCTTGTTAAGCGAATTTAATCGAACTTCTAAAACACATCAAATAAATATATTCATTTATCTATGAGTTTCCGACAAAAGATAATTTTTGGAAATGAATTACGGAAATATATCAAGTAAGTAATAATTTTAATTATTCTTTGAAAAATTTGAAATAATGCTTTTTTATTTTTAGATAATTTTCGAGGACAGAAAAAAGAAGAAATGAAACAGTTCGAAGAAGTTACAAAAAGCAATACACTTGTAATATTATCGCAACACGAATAAATTAATATATGCTACCTAATTAACATAACAGAATTGTAATTTAATGACATTACTAAAAAATTATCATACTCTTTATCACGGAGAGAAAAAAAAGAACAAGGCAATGCGTTCATATTAACAAAAAATGTTATTGATAAAGTAAATTTATATTGATAAAGTAGTTTTAGATTCAGTATGTTAATAGCTATGGTATGAATTGAGCGATTTTCGATTATTGCAAAATTGACAAAATAGCGGACATTTTTCCAAAAATAACGAAAAAACGCGCGTTTTTTCATAATTTTTTAGCAAATAAAAATACTTAAAATCAAAATTTTGAAAAATCCCCAATTCATACAATAACTATAGTCGTAAAGAATGTCGGGTAAAAATTTTGTAAGGATCAGTTCATTAGTTCCAGAAATTTCGTCAACGTGCCGTTGAAAAACCTGGTTTTGAGAAAAATGCGATTTGAGTTTTTTTAGCATTTAAGCGCGCTGAAATGATAAAGTAGTTAGGTCTGGTGCCAGCAGTTTAACTCTGGCATATTTTTTAAACCGGAGAGTCGCATTCTTTAGATCAAGACATGTACTTTCCATAAAAAAATTATGGAGAGCTCGATAAAAACACCCCCAGCTACGGAGTGACATTGAAGGGGGATGAAAAATCGCAAAATTGTCGTTTTTGACCTTTTTTTAAATTGATGTAATTGAAACAGTTGTACCTCCGTCGTTCTTGAACCAATCTTAAGTCTAAGTGTTTCGTTATGAAATAAAAGACACTTTTTTATTATTAGAGAACTTTATTTATAAAAGAGCTTTTTCATCCGCTTATCCAGGCGGTCGAACTCAATCTGGCGTTATGTACGAGAGAGCGATGTAGCGTAAAACAAACGGCATAGCAACGGATAAAATAAAAGAAACTCAGCCTATTCGAACGGCCCGAACAGCCGCTCCGAGACATGTACGTCTCGAAACGGTGTTCGTCCGTCCTTTCCGAGGCGCTACTGTGGCCCCAATGATGCTACACCATTGTGCGCACGGCCCATCGAGCCTATACGCTCCATGCTCGAATAGGCTAAACTAGAAACTTAAAAACTAGAATAATTAACATCAGAACGCTACATTACTCCCCCGTACAAAACTTACAAGTTTTGAACTTCCGCGAATTTAACGATTTTGCGACTAGGTCGCATTAAAATTCCCGAAGCAGTCTTTACTTCGACCGTACGGACCTGACCATCGGAGCCTGGGAAAACATTAACAATGAGGCCTTTTCGCCATGAATTCCTCGGCATAGTGTCGTCTAAAATCAAAACTATATCGCCTATTTTCAATGGACTCTCCGAATGCAGCCATTTTTTCCTAGGTGATAAAGACGGCAGATATGAAAGCAACCATCGACGCCAGCACGCATCGGCAAAATGTTGCGCTAATCGCCAATTCTTTTTCAAACAAAAATTTACTGTCTCATAACGAGTGAAACGCAAGGTGTTAGACGACTGCCCAATCAAAAAATGATTTGGAGTTAGAGCTTCGTTGTCCTGCGGATCAACTGGAACGTGAACTAACGGACGCGAATTGACCGAGTGCTCTATCTTGGCTAAAATTGTCAACAAGGTTTCTTCGATTGAAGCGTGCTCCTTAAGAACAAAAAACAAAGATTCCTTGACCGATCGCACCATCCTTTCCCAAGCTCCTCCCATAAAAGGAGCAGCTGGAGGATTGAAAATCCACTCGAAACCGTGACTCAAAGCGAACGATCGCTGTTTCACTTTTTCAAAATCCCTCACCGCATCTCTAAGCTCTACACTAGCTCCCCGAAAATTCGTGCCGTTGTCACTGTACAATTTCAAAGGAAAACCCCGCCTAGACGCGAACCGCTGCAATGCCATTATAGCCGAATCTGTGCTTAGCGAAGCTGCTAATTCCAAATGAATTGCCCGAATTGTCAAACACGTAAATAATACTCCCCAGCGTTTCTCGCGTCGTCTACCTATTTTTACTAGAAAAGGACCAAAATAATCTACCCCGCAAAAAGAACAAGGTCTCTTATAACAAGCCAAACCGCGCATCTGGCAAATTGGCCATCGAAGGATTATTCACAGGCTGCCCGCGAGAAATACGACATATAGCGCATTTACTAATTATATAGCGCAAACACCGCCATAAACCCACGATCCAGTAACGCTGTTGCAATTCATTCATTACCGCCTCATGACTTCTATGATAATACCGCTCATGGTAATGTTTTATTATTAACTGAACGACGTAATGTTTTGCGTCAAGAATCACCGGCTGAAATCTCTCACGCGAAGATAGAAGAAATTGCACGCGACCATTTGAACGCAACAGACCCGACTTGTCGATAAACGGACATAACGACGCTATACGGCTATCGCGAAATTACTTTATTTTTCTTTAAATTACATATCTCCTTTCCAAACGAAACTTGTTGAATTTCTGAAACCCACAAAAGCTCAGCATGTTCTTGACGTTGCAATTGAGTACAGGACTCTAAAATAACGAGCCATCTATCGGTTGCTTATCGTAGCTACACGTATTAATCGTATCCACGACGAAAAACGTTTAAAATCCGGTAGGTAAGCGGGAACTTCCTTCGCGACAAACGTAAGCACGATCGCTTTAGCTTTGATTTCTTGATCAACAACATTAATTGAACTCTTCGCGATCGAATCTATTTTTGGCCAAGCCGTTTCATCGTCACACAAAAAACTCGCCCTAAAACCCAACGACTATGCATCCATTGCATCTGGTGCAAAACGCGTCGCATCATCGGCCGGATTAGCTTCGTCGGTACCCATCGCCAGATCGCAAAACGGCTCTTTTCTTTATTTGCTTAAACGATTCGCAACAAAGGTTTAATTACGCTGATCTGATTTAATCCATTGAAGCACAATTTGTAATCTGACCAGAAAAATATCTTATCGGCTTTAAAATCATGCTCGCGTAAAACTGTTTCGCTTAACCTTGTAGCCAAAACTGCCGCTTGCAATTCTAAGCGTGGGATCGTCAAAGTTTTTAACGGAGCAACTTTGCACTTGCTCATAATTATTGTCGAATGAAACGAACCGTCCGATAACGAGAAACGCCAGTACGCGACCGCAGCAAAAGCTTTTGAGCTTGCATCACAAAAAATATGTAACTGAGAAGAAATAATCTTTAAATTTCCGAAATAATAACAGCGAGGCACACGAAACTTCTTTCACTTTGTCTAACTCCTGTAACCACCATAACCATTCCTTAAAATCTTGCACGCCTAAAAGCTCGTCCCACTTAATTTTGCGAGCGCAAATGTCCTGCATCAAAATACGCGAATGAATCGTTACTGGCGAAATTAAACCGAGCGGATCGAAAACAGACATAATCAAACTTAATACCTCGCGTCTTGTAGGCACTTTGCTACTGTCGACCGAAACTCCCAGTGTTTTAAACTTATTAAAATTAAAAGAGAGTAAATCTAACTTCGGATCCCAGTGCAGACCTAAAACCCTTTCATCACTCGAAACTACACCGACAGCGCTATTTTCCTCGACAACTCCATCAATATTTTCCAAAACGCGACGCCCATTACTTGCCCACCCATGCATCTCCCAACTGGCAGCACTACTTATTTCGATAACTTGTTTTACGCGACTGCGAGCTTCTTCTTCGGTATCGCAGCTCTCTAAAAAATCGTCCATATAGGAGTTTCTCTCAATACTTCTGGCTGTGTCTGAAAAAACTTCTTTGAAATTCAACGCGTTTTTATTCTTAATAAAAATAGCCGTAGCCGGGGACGATTTAGCACCGAACAACACAGAACTCATTACGTATTCCTGTATGCTTGACGTACCTTCTCCCCTCCAGAGAAATCTCTGCGCGTCCCTATCCTCTTTCCTAATTTTTATTTTCAAAAACATATCGCGAATATCACCTTTTACAGCGAAAGGTCTTTGACGAAAACGCATCAACACTCCCAAAAGAGATTTCAAAAGATCTGGACCCGCTAAAAGTAAATCGTTAAAACTGACCGATTCTGACTTCGCTGCCGCGTCAAAAACTACACGCACTTTTCCGGGCTTATTAACATTTTGCACTCCAAAATGAGGCAAATACCAAACTTTACCTTTCGGCGGACTGTCTACCTTTTCTGCATAGCCCTTCTCAATTAAACGATCAATCTCTTTAATATATAATTTGGCATACTCTGGATCGCGATTAAATTTCCTCTCTAACAAATGAAATCGTCGCAAAGCATTTGGTCTACTATCCGGAATATTTAACTCGTTCGCTGCCCACAATAAACCGACCTCCCAAACATTGTCCGTCCTACAACTAGTGTTTTCCAACAAAGAAATCGCACGAGAATTTTGGTCGCACTCTATACCTTTATCAACGATTCCCAACGACTCCATATCAAAATAATCATGTAACAATTTTTCGAAAATACCCCAATCAGCCCTTTCATCTTGTACCCTTTCTTCCTGATCCTCCGTTGAAATTGACAGTGACAAGCAACACGGCTTAGAAAAACTTGATGGAATTTTACCGTGCGCCGCCCAACCCAACGAGCATCGTGACAACACAAAATCGTATTCTTGTACGAAGATACTCTCTCGACTTGTAATCAAACGGCTAAAATCCTGACCAATAATCATCAATGGAGCAACGTTCTACGGTTCAAGATCTACGTTATACCTCTCTTTACAAAACGTAGCAACCGAAGAAGGAAAATTTAAATTTGGCAAACTAAGTTCCTCTGCCACAAAAACATTTCTTAAATCGAAAACATCGTTGCTCAATGAAATTTTAAGTTCAACATTAACTTTAAAATTACACCAGATTACCGGCTCTTTCCGACCGCACACTGAAATCTCAACATAAGCGCGAAAAACTGGTAAACGTAGTGAATCCACAATACTACTATCTATTATAGACACCGAAGCTCCGTCGTCCAAAATGGCATAAATTTTCATGGTGCAATCAGGACCAATAATGTAAACAGGGACTACTTTAATTAAAACACTGCCATATCGTCGTGGAGAACTCTGCGGTGCTGATGTCGATGCGCGACTATCACGAGCGTTTGAAACTCCAGCCTCGATATTATGCGGAGTGAAATGGAGCAACGAATGATGATCGCGATCGCATTGATTGCAGCTCTTTTTTTCTTTGCACTGCTTGCGCAAATGATTGTCTTTCAAGCAACTATAGCAGATTCTAAGATTACGAGCTACTTTGTAACGTTGACGCATAGGTAAATTCTTAAAATCTTCACAAGACTCGATTGAATGATCATTTCGACCGCAATTTAGACAACTAATACGCGTTTCCGAAAAGCTATTTGAAACATTCGCTGTTAAAACTACTCGACGATTGATCGTTTCAACTCCACGATTTGAATGAGCTTTATCTACCTCGCGCGATTTACGACTCTCCGACTTATTAAATAATTCCACGATATCAGCCTCTTCGGCTACCTCAGCTTCGCGTAATAAGAAATCAGCGATTAATTCTAATTTTGATTTACGACAGTGTCAAAATTAGAATTTTGATTTACACACTTTTTTACTTTAAAATGACCATAGTCTCTAAGCATTTCCGATGAAAATTTTAACAAAACGCTTTTACAAAAATCCGGACTATTCAAATATTCGATACCACCTAAAGACTTGATAGTGAGAACACTATCCTGCAACCTCGATGCGAATTAAACAATATCAAACTTTCCAGAATCAAGTTTAGGCAAATCTTTCACATCACGTACAAATCTTTCTAAAATGACTTTAGTTTTTCCGAAACGCATCTCAAGAGTACGCATAATACTTTCGGCGCCGCTTCCCGCTGCAATCAGCGTTCTCACCGCTCTCCTGGCATCACCACGTAAAGCGTCAAATATACGCGAAACATTCTCAGCATCGGAGTACTGACCAGAAACCGACGAATTCGAAAACGCTCTCTTAAAATGAATCCACTCTAATGGGTCGCCATCCAAAGAAGGTAACTTTTTATCCGGTAAACGATTCAAAATTGACGCATTAGAATTTGCCAAACTCGACTCATGCAACACCGCGATACTATTACTTAACAAATTAGCGAGACGCGCAACCGAATCATTTTGAACGAAATCTGCATTAGCAGTACTACTTAACCAATTTAATTGATTTTCGCGACGATTATTAAACGGATTAACCTGATCTTCATACTCTTCTTCGTCTTCATACTCTTCTTCGTCTTCAAAATCTTCTTCACCATCGACCTGCATATCAGCATCCAAATCGTCAAACTGCTCCGACGCTTGCTGCATACCAGCTCTGCCGTCCGCTTCGAGAACAGCATCGGCAGCATTGAAAGCACCAACTTGACCCGGCGCGCGACGAGCAATCGTTGAAAGAGCAGCAGACCGAAGAACAACAGCTTGGCTCAGCGCACGACGAGCAGCCGTAGAACGTGCAGCAGCAGTCTGAAGAACAGCAGCTTGGCTCAACCCACGACGAACAGCATTGGGACTAGCCCCCTGGTCTTGTGCACGACGAACAGCCACTGGCGGTACAGCGACGTCGAGCGCATCAGCAGCAGCGAGTTGACCTGAAGGACGACGAGCAGCATTGGGAGCAGCAGCCCCTTTCTTTGCGCGACGAGTAGCCGCCGGTGGAATTGTTTCATCAGGGTTAGAAGCAGTAGCTCGAATCCGCGCACGACCAGTAGCCGCCATTGAAAGAGCAGCATCAGGAGCAACAGCAGGAGCTTGACTCTCTGAATCACGAGCAGCATCCGGAGGATTACTCCTTCTCAATGAACGGCGAGGAGCTGGTGGAACGACAACCGCAGGCTCTGGACTATTTGAATCCAAAATGGCATCTTCAGAGCTTGGATTCATCACCTCCACTCTTCTTCGCTTGCTGAGCGAGCTTGCAGTTTTTGCCACCCGTTTTTTTCCAGCCATTTTCAATTTCAAAAAACGAAACGAACTTTGTCACGGTCGCCAATGTTTCGTTATGAAATAAAAGACACTTTTTTATTATTAGAGAACTTTATTTATAAAAGAGCTTTTTCATCCGCTTATCCAGGCGGTCGAACTCAATCTGGCGTTATGTACGAGAGAGCGATGTAGCGTAAAACAAACGGCATAGCAATGGATAAAATAAAAGAAACTCAGCCTATTCGAACGGCCCGAACAGCCGCTCCGAGACATGTACGTCTCGAAACGGTGTTCGTCCGTCCTTTCCGAGGCGCTACTGTGGCCCCAATGATGCTACACCATTGTGCGCACGGCCCATCGAGCCTATACGCTCCATGCTCGAATAGGCTAAACTAGAAACTTAAAAACTAGAATAATTAACATCAGAACGCTACACTAAGCACGGCAAATTAAAGGTAATAAAAGTACCTTTCAAATGAGGTATTGCAAAAGTCGATACGTCAATCCAATCGTCTTCTACATCAATTAAAAAAAAGGTCAAAAGCGACAATTTTGCAATTTTTCATCCCCCTTCAATGCCACCCCGTAGCCGGGGGTGTTTTTATCGAGCTCCGCATAATTTTTTTTTGAAAAGTACATGTCTTGACCTAAAGAATGCGACCCACTGGGTTAAAAAATATGCTCCGGTACCAGAGTTACAACTATCTGAACAATACGCAAAAATACCTGGAGGCTATTTTCACATACCCAAATAACATACTAAATTTTGGGGTAGATCCGAGAACCCCCCGCACGAAAGTGGTACATAAATGAAAAAACTGCTCATATACTTTTCAAAAATGTAATAAACAAAAAATTGATTTTTTGAAAACTCTAAAGGTAATAGATCCTGCGACGGATGGCTGACCCCGGGGTGGGGGAAAACAGCAACTCACCTGCCGTCGAATAAATTTCTATAGGACCACCTTCCCTGATCAAGTACTCCCAGAAGGGATATTGGGCTCGTCGTCAGGGTGGGCTTGCTGTAGACTCGCTGACTTAGACCGCTGAACGACTGCAACTTCCGCTGAAATCCGCGAAGAAGAACTGTCGCGAAAGAAATAGGCTATGTCGTCGGTTGATTGTATTCTTTATTCAATGTAAGGCCCAATTGGCCGAAAAATCACTTCAGATTGCCCAACGGGCGATAATTTACAATAATACGCGACGAGGCACAAGTTGAACCTAATCTTACTTCCGACTTTGCTCACCAAGGGCGCGCTAGGCGCTCGCGTCGATCATATCTCGCGATGCGAGCCTAATCGGCCGAGCCAATATGGCGGCTGCGCGCGCGATCTATGCCACGGTGGCGAGTGCACGTGTACCGACGCGACGTGGCACTCACGCACTGATCCCGGCGATGCGGCTCACGTTCTGCCGCGGGTGATCGATGCGACGATGCTATCGGCCCGGATGTCGAAGATAACACACGCACACCAATGCTTTGCTCGCTGCGTATCACCGCCACGATGCTCGTCAGCCGCGCTTGAGCTCACATACACACGCATATACCCGCGACCCGGCAGTCGCGTCAACCAATAACCTCGATAACAATCTTACAGACTAACCCCAAATCTTCGGCGCCTCGACGTTGGATCGGCTCCGCTTCTCGGCTGCTATTTGGCCCTCGTCCGGGCGTCGATGATCGGCGTGCGGCGGCGGGGTGTGGTCTTATGCCCACGTCTGGGCGACGATATGCTGGTGCTCTGCACGTATGCACTGGCCTGCACACAGGCCCTTCTGGGCGAAACTTGCCTCACGGGCGACTCACTTGGCGAACACGCACAAAACAAACACGCCCTTCTGGGCTACGACAAACACGTATCTCACGTCAGCCTCGGACTTGCCGTCTTCTAAGAGCACAAGAACACCGTGACTTGCTTCGTGACACTCGTACTCCACTGGCTATAACCTCGAAAACTCTCTTCGCTGCTTTGCAAAATCTCTTACACGTGCCGACGTGCTGCTTGCTCAAACTAACCTGCCGCGATCTATTGCGCGTCGGCCGGTCTGCTGTTGCGCCGCTATCCGCCTCTCTCGCACACATACGCCGTCGCACGTGCCAAAGCGTCGTTGCTTGCTGCTGCTTTCTCTCTTTATATCTTGCTAAAATCAAAAAATACCTCTCTGGTAAATGTCAATATCGATAGAGAATTTCCTGATCTTTCGATCTAAACTATTTAGAAAAATCTTAAAAATGAAGTTTTCGAGATAATCGACTTTAAAGTTTTTCCAGTGATTTTTCCGGGTAAAACGGAAAATTTTGGAAAATCTGACCTCACCATCGGAAACCTGAGGCAATTTCCCGTCGAAATTATGCGTTACCTTTTCCTTCTAGGTGGATTTAGGTACTTTTACAACGAGTTACAAATTTAGCGATTCGACTAAATAATGCCGCGCTGTGCGGCACTGGGAGAGTTGACGTGAAATGCCACATATTCGTTTCTTCCAGAAAATGGCTGAGTATAATCACTCATGAAAAAAATTGCATACAACTATCTGATAAGTTTTTTTCTCACCTTTTTAACGCCATTTTTAGATTTTAAAAATTTTCAAGATTCGCTGAGATACAGCTCTTTTTGTACAATGCACTTTTGTAGCTTTAACTTCTGCATTACTAGTTTTTTAATGAATAGAGCTAGCTCAGAATTATTGAATTTTTAATAATTCAAAGCAGAATTTAAAGCTACCAAAAGTGCATTGTACAAAAAGAGCTGTATCTCAGCGAATCTTGAAAATTTTTAAAATCTAAAAATGGCGTTAAAAAGGTGAGAAAAAAACTTATCAGATAGTTGTATGCAATTTTTGTCATGAGTGATTATACTCAGCCATTTTCTTGAAGAAACAAATATATATTTCCATTTTTCAATTTTTTAATATCGTTTTGTGAGATAAAGTAGTACTTTTCTACATTTAAATAATTTTAAAGTGTATACTTATATATACCGTTAGATTCGTCATAAAAATACTAAAGTTTGGTGGTGTCAAAAAATTTTATAGATTTTTTCTATTCATTCGCCGCTCACTCGAAAATGAACTTTGCGAAATTTGCGAAAAAGAACGATCAAAAAATTGTATTTTTGTCAATGAAACCGGACTTCTAGGTAAAAACTGACTACGGCGTTCGATTCTGCAGACGAAAACACGTAAGAAAATGTATTGTTAAGATTATTTTTATACTCTGAACAGAGTTTGAAATAAATCGAATGGTTGCCCGATTTTCTCCTTTTCAGGAGCACGTTTTTAAACTTCAAAAATAAAATCGACACCATCTAGAATCATTAGTTTGAGTTTTAGTTTGAAGGAAACTTCATTTTAAACCTCAAACTTTCAGATTCCGATGGACAGAACAGAGTTAACAGACTTATAAAAAGAATGAAAGGCAAAACTTCGACGAGCTGGGACAATATCCCTAACGTGGCTCTTAAAAATCTTCCTCCGAACTATTTAGTTAAATACACAATTTTGTTCAACAACGCCCTCAATAATAGCTACTTTCCTAAAAACTGGAAGACTGCTAAAATCATCGTGCTAAAGAAAAAAACCGATCAACCGACCTATCTTGACAATCTACGTCCCATCAGTTTATTACCTGCCATGAGCAATATCCTGGAGAGAGTTATACAGCTCTCTCTGAAAAAAACCTATTATAACGACAGCATAGTTCCGCCACAACAGTTTGACTTTAAAGCTCAGCATTCGACAATCCATGCCCTTCACAAATTCTCTTCTGACCTACACTGGCATATGAACGATAATCACATGATAGGTGCTTGTTTAATAGACCTGAAGAAGGCCTTCGACTCTGTATGGCACAAAGGCCTGATCTACAGACTACAAGAAGTCCCCTTGCTGCTGAGGCTAGTTAAGCTTATAAATAACTTGATTAAAAACAGATCCTTCTCAGTTAAGATGAATGAACACACCAGTACATCTCAACATAACATCACAAAGGGTCTGCAGCAAGGCACTGTAACATTTCCAATGCTTTTCAATTTGTTCACCGCAAAAATCATCAATCGCCAAAACATTAACAGTAACAATAAGACATACTCCCTAGCATTCACCGACGATCTGATTATTTATGTAGCAAGTAAAAGTATCTCCAAAATAAAAGAAACGTTGCAGTCGCTATTCATAAAGATTAAAAACACTTTTGCCTCGTGGAAACTACAGACGAACGTGAAAAAATGCGAAACAATTTTATTCAGATCCCAACTTAAGGGCAAATCAGCTGCCACCCGGAGGACGTGGAAGGACTTCCATATCCTTTATACAGATGGGATCACTAGAGTGCCCCACAAACGCTCGGTGAGATACCTGGGAGTCCAGCTGGAAGATATGCTGAAATTAGATACACATATTTACGGACAATTAAAAAAAGCGAATCAAACATATGGAGCATTGAGGTCTCTATTTAGTGGTGGACTCATAGACAACAAAGCCAAAATAATAGATTATTAAAGTTTTATCCGTCCTATTATCACTTACGCCTGCCCCATATGGTTCAACATTAGTGGCAGTACTATGAAGAAGCTGAGAGTCTTCGAAAAAAAAATCCTTCGTTCCTGCACAGGCTTGGATAGGTCGGCGGATGGTGACTTCCTGAAGAGAGTTTGTAACTTTAAGCTATACACGGCAGCGGCAATTCCAAGAATTGACTCCTTCATAGTACACGTGATATGAAATCACATAAAAAACTCTACGCAGATTTCTGCTAATAATCTTATATCTGGCCCCTTCTTCCCCAACGACAACTATCTCAGACGAGCTTGTAAATCAGGATTCATTCCCCCAGAAACTTTCAAATACCTGGATGATAATTTGATTATCAACAACTGCAATCAGCACCTCTTCTATAACATCAAGAGATACTGCAGAAAGGACTGAGAAAGAGACCTTCGTGGCGGCCAAAAGAGCTTTAACAAGTGCAGCGCGTCGCTGATTTTGCACGTTTTTTGCCCCATATTGTTGTCTACATTGCGTTAAACATTAAGACCCATTACAAAACTTTATCAGGCAGTAGTTGACATCTTTAGAAAGCTTTTTACATAGTTTTGGAAAAAAAAGTCAGGTTCGAACTTGATTAGATTTCTTGTTTTTTTTCAAGTTGTTTACGTCCTATAACCCCACATGTTGCTCCAATCACTTTGGAATGATTTTTTTCTGAAAATTTGAACAATTTCCAACAAAAAAAGTTCTGTGTCACTTTTACTTTTAAATCATTCTACTTTAATCTAGGAATTATTTCAATATTTGTGATTTTTTATGAATTTCGAAAAAATGCTTAAATGTCCAACTTTGGGCCTCTGAAAAAGTGTCATAGAAGGCTCCAATTTTTCTAAAAATTTTTTGGGACAAATCCGACATACAAAACAACAAGTTTTTCATATTTGCAAAAAAAAATTCTTTTGGTCATTCGTCTTCACAGAGAATTGACCATATATACATAGTACTATATATAGTACTATTAAAGTACTATTGTTTTTTTATATCTTATTCAGAAATTTCCATGAACTTTTCAATCGTTTTACCGTAAAAAGTATAGAAAAACAAAACGTATTTAAAAAAAACTTTATTTAATAGACTCTACAACAAATGTTGAATTGATACTAGTAAAAACATCTTTTAACTTATCTGCATCCTCCCAAAATTTCTGTTAAATAATCTGAAAACCGAACGAGTGTGAGTGAGTGAGGTAAAGCGCTAGTAAAGAATTACTTAAAGATAACTTACCCCTTTAAATCGATATTTAGCAAATTTTAAATAATTAAAAAATTCAAATCCAAGTAACCCCAAGTAATCCAATCAAACGCGCTCGTGTAGTTATTAAATATACTCGGGAACAAAATTATCGCAACAAAAAATTTCATCGAAATTTTGTCGATTTTCAAATGCTTCTATCTTTGGCTATATTTATCGTATCGACACGTTTTTTTTATTTCTTTGAAATCTTGTCTTCTTTTAATTCATATATATATATGATTAGGTTCGAGTCAATATCGTGTTACCAGTAGTATTTGAGCGCAACACTAAAAATTATTGAAAAAAATTGATTGTTTGAACGTGTACCAGTACACTAGACCTACTTTAATTCTGTCCAGACCAAATCCACATTCCGCCGACACGAAAAAAAAGATTCAGACCACCATCTATCTCTTTTCATAGTTTCAGTAACGCCACTGCCTTATCTAGCTTACACAGTGTAATGCTGAATCGGTATTATTCGTGAGAGGTCGCCTGACAAATCATTGTCGGTCAAGGCCGAATAAAGCTAAATATGATGATTATGATTCTGCGCAATGTTTTCTTTTCTTCTGTTGTATATCTGGCAATGAGAAGACGATCGGATGGAATGAAAGCAGAATTAGAAGTACGAAAGCACGAGAGTCGCGGAAGACAGACAGTTACCACTGAACCGGTAAACGGCAAGGGCCGACTTTGAGAAATAGAGTCTCGCGAGTCGCACTGTATTTCGTGTGCACGTGTCCGAGTGTTACCCGAGTAAGTGAGAGCACGAGGTAGTCCGGGTGACTGCCTACGTCGAGCCGCAGGTGTGAGTGTTGCCGCGAGTGTGATCGCTAAGCCCTCGGTCGAGGGGTGTATGTGTGTGCGAGCTTGAGGTCGTGCGTGCGTGCTTGTGAGAGAGCGAGAGCGAGCCATCCTGTCACCGCTGCAGAGGAGACAAGGGTGGGACTCAATCCGACGACGACGGTTTTGTTGCAGGGACCGAACGAGCAAGCCAGGAGGAGCCAGCAGCCATCACCCGAACAAGTAGCCAGTCAACCTGTCCCAGGAGAGGCCTCAGGCACGGCGGTGAGCATCACGGCAGGGCCGTGTCATAATTATTCTCGGCACGCTCGAAACGAGCTACGTTGTAACGTCGGCCGTCGACGGTTCCGGTCTCTCTCTCCGAGACCGATGTAGTTTAAGTTATATGAATAAATCGTTATTGTTATTTATTTGAAATAGAAATGAATGAGTAGTCATTGGTGAATGTGTGTGTGTGAATATGCCCTGTCCCTTTTGCATGTATTCTCACAGGTAGACCCTGGACGTACATGGACGAACTCATAAGCCAAAGGACACACGTAACCAACAGGTACGTCGGGGTAAGGACAAGGAATTCTAAGGTTACAAATGGCATTCCCTTGTGTGAACTCTCACTAGTCGAGTGAGAGGAAAATTTTTTTTATAGCACTGTGTGGCATAAGTTCACATTTATGGCACGCTTTTCGGTGGCATAAGTCGCACATTATGGCACCGCTACGTTCGCATCGCACTCGCATACGCTCGTGCGCTAACCTCACTTTGCGGTACCAGAAAGTGCGACTTATGCATCGGAAAAGGGGGTATAAAAGTGAACTTAGCACAGTGCTATAAAATGTTGTACGATACTCGTTCCATGGGGACACTTTTCGGCCCAGGTATTAGGGCTCTAAACTACGCCGTGCCAAAAAGTGTTACTTATGCCACTAGTATCGTAAAGTACTATTACATAGCTGGACGTCACCGGTGCCGAGAAGGCCACACCCGAGACCCATGTTTTTTTTTTTTATTCTCTCCCTGTGCGATTGTGAGTGATTGAATAAGTGATTATCGCGAGTAATAAAATCTCGCTGGCATCCCTACTATTTTTTGTCGTTTTCTTCTGAACTTGAGGACGACGAGGAGTTTGGAACTCGTCGTCGAGAAAAAACCATTACATACGCACGTGGCGCGTATAGCGGAAACCGTTAAGAAAACGTGGCTTGGGTCACGTGGTCAGTTCGGAGCGGGAGAGAGAGACCGGGTATTGGTGGTGGTAATTAGTGTGTATCGGTGTCGATTGATGTATGTAAGTGTGGAAATTCAGATCAGACATTGTTTTTCATCGGTCGTCGACCGCTCGTGAGAGCTAAGCTTGGGTCGACGACATCACCCGGGTCGTTGCTCGCCGTCAAGGCTAAGCCGAGAGCAACGACTCTTCATTTTTTATCTTTTTGTCATAAAAATAACGCGTGAGAGATACATGTACTTCGCGCGCGGTATTAGGCTGCTATAGTGAGTCAGTAGGTCAACGCGATTTTCGGTAGTGGGCCCGAGGAGAGGGAAGCGCGTAAGAGAGAGTATAGTAGGCGCGGCTAGGACATCGCAGAGGGGATACGCGCTCGTGTAGAGTACAGCGAGGCGGGCCTTATCGCTAATCGGATTAGCGGATTAGCGAGCGATTGTCGTAAAGGCGGAGATAAAAGCCTGGTGTGACTTGCGCGTGATTTATTATCCCCGGATATCGGTCGCGAAAGTAGGAAATTGTTCATAGCGATAATAGTTAGTTTTTTGTAGTGTAAATTATTAATCGATTAATGAATAATTGATTATTGATCGTTATCTCGTTCGTGTGTTCTCTCGTGGAGAGAATTGATAGGCGTCGCGTCATCCGAGCATCGCGAGCTTGAAGTGCCACCGTGACTCGTAGTAGCACGTGGACCGTTCGTTGGGTGGACGCGCACGTGGCGAAAGGGTTAGACGCGTGCGTGGCGAGCCGATAAAGAAGTGCTCGACTGTCGGTACGGCTGTGGAGGTGCGACTTTCGCCGCACAGTTCTTGTGTTTGCAGGGACTGTTGCTAAGCTTGGGAGGTGGAGTTGCACCACGCGGTCACGCTAAGCACGGCCGAACGGACTCGAGAGCGGAGGGCACGCGAGATAAGAGGGCCTAGCGATAAAACGTGTCGGCGTCGGGGTGCACTGGGTCGTACTGAGACATAGCGTAGCAGTACTAAGCCTTATAGGGAGACCGAGTGCATCGCGCGGAGGCGCTACGGGCGTCGGTACGCGGGTTGAGCGAACGCAAACGAATGACGTAGAATTTTCGTGTTTCTTTTTGGTTTGAGTAACACAATCGATAATCGGCAAATATGGCAGCCAACGCAAATAACGCGAGGATACGTACAAGGTCACAGACCGAAGAATTTAAACAGAGGATGGAGGCTCTAGTGCGACTTGAGGCACCGAATCAAGTAATGAGAAAGATTCAGGAACAACCGATACAGAGAGTGATTGAGAAGCTGCAGCAGCATCGGCTGAGCACAGTGGGGGATGAAGAGACGCTACGAGTGCGACTGCTTCGAGCGCGATGCAGGGCGTTGCCGAATAGTAATCAGCTCGACATTCCCTGGGACCCGGAGACCGA
This sequence comes from Trichogramma dendrolimi, assembly GCA_034770305.1. Classification (NCBI taxonomy): domain Eukaryota; kingdom Metazoa; phylum Arthropoda; class Insecta; order Hymenoptera; family Trichogrammatidae; genus Trichogramma; species Trichogramma dendrolimi. The sequence goes on from JAPMIB010000047.1 coordinate 921,134, forward strand.
TGAAGAGACCGACCAGAGCGAGAAGGACTTGAACGAGACGATACTGCACGCGAAGAACCACGAGATGGAGATCGATGGAGCGCGGGCGGAAGTGCACCACCGCCGCCGACGGAGGTGTATTCTCCCGCAAATGATCGAGGCACTTACGGAGACGATAAGACGCGAAGTGAGTGCTGCGGTCGCGCGAGAATAGCGAAGCTGTCTCGAGGCGGAGCTAGTGCCGATGCAGTCGGCGCCTCAGCAAAGCTGGGGCTAAGTAGCTCGTCTCCTCGAGACGGCGAATATACACCGAAAATGAAAGTTAAGAAACCACCGCGGAAGATGCCGCGAAAGATGACCACGGTGGAAAATCTTGCCACGGAGGAGAGGCGGCGATCGTCGACTCCGTGGGATCCAAAGACACCTTGGTCTGCCTCCCGGCAATTTAGGGGTAAAGGAGGGACCCAGCGACGAGAGCGACTCGATAGTGAGCATGAGCACTCGAGCTGGCACGATAGGCAGGTGCAAAGAGGCTGGTCAAGAAAGGGACCAGTGATCTTCCCTCCGCCAGATTACGCGAGAGCTGAGCAGCGGTGGAAGTGGGCCCGCATGCTGCGAGATACGGTTAACTTTTTCCGGTGCAAAAGATAAGCTGGGAGCAGAAACTTTCCTCGCGAGGCTCGAAAGATATCGCACGAAAGGAGCGATACCGCAGGAGGATATGCTTTTCGCGGTAGATGCATTGCTGGTCGGCGAGCACAGGTGTGGTACGAGAGTGTGGAACATAAGCTGCACTCATGGCAGACTTCGAACGACGATTTCGACGAAGTTTTGCTAGCCAAGCACACCGGAAGAGCTTCTCACAGAGCTGCGACGGCGTACACAAGGGAAAGGTGAAGACATCAATACATATAACGAACTTCCGATACTTGTGTAGTCGTTTTCGCGAGCCGTTACCGTACGAAAATCAGTGGCGATTGCATTCGAGGAATTCGGCCGGAATATCGTAACTTTATAGCACATAGGAAATAATTCGTTCAGGGAATTAGAAAAAGCCGGAAAAAGTATGAAAACTGTGCCGAATGAACGCGTATTGGCATGAGCCAGTGACGCATGCGAATCAACTGCATCCGAGTGCAGCGTACAAGCCAGTGCAAGCCAGCCAGTGTGCAGCGTCGAGTAGTTCGCCAAAGGCGGAGCGGCTCCGTAAGAAGAATAAGAAGAAGACATCGCCGAAAAAGAAACCGACATCGCCGCCGAGATCGCCGCCGAAAGAAGTCGAAAAAACACAGTCTCAATCCACAGGTGAGAGGCGTACGCAGTGGAAAAACTCGAATTTGCATCCGTCGGGCGGTGCGATAAGAAAAGAGTTACGTTGTAACAACTGCAAACGACAAGGACATTGGACAGCGAATTGCCCGACAATCGAGTGTTTTAAATGTCACAAGAAGGGTCACCTAGCGAGAGCGTGCCCCGAGCCGATGACAGAGAGAACGACGTTGCATGCCAGGCTTGTGGTCAGAGAGGTGTAACGGTACTGAATTGCAGTCGTTGCAGCTACTTCGACAGGTCGGGAAACGAGCAGGTGGAGGCGCGGTGCGGTCGCCGTGCCTCTGAGAAAATACAAGGCCAAAAGAGAGCGATCGTGCAGACGATGCGCTCATCCGTTGGTTATATCACCTAGGAGCAGATAAATCAAGTCCCTACGCTGGGAGAGGTACTTGCACATTGCGAGTGGCCTCGGAATGATACTCTCATTCCTATGCCGGGTGGAGGCCCGTGTCCGAACGGTGTCTCCGGGACTTGAGTGCTGCAGGTGGACGGCCAGCAGTGCAGGCAAAAGAGAGTGTAGAGAAAATCGTCGAACCGAGTGAGACAAGAAAGCAAGATGCGTGGTCTCAAGGTGAATTCGTGACCTTGGAGCTCGGTGGAGAGGTCGAAGAGCCTACACGAGAAAAACAGAGGAAAAATCGAATGAGACAGTGTGATAAGGCAAGTGTAAGTGAACCAGAATCGGGAGAGGTAGTTGCCATGCGAACGACCTCGGGGTGATTTTTCAACCCCTAAGCCGAGAGAGGGTAATCTGCTTGACGTGGCATCCAGGGGTAGGTCACGTAAAACACTAGGGAGTGTGAATACGGTGGAAAGCGATCGTGTTTCTACGCTGGAAGAGAGACTCGGAGGTGAAGAGTTTTCTCGAGGTAAAAGGGTTACCTTTAAACCAGGGGAGGATTGTACCGAGGGTACAATCCCTCGAAACACGAGTCGCAAAGACCCTGCGAGTGGAGGCGTCACGTCAAAGAAGGCAGAAAACGTAGTATGCAAGAGCCAAACTCAGTCGCTGGTATCAGGAGAGTATAACAGCGACGAAGATATAGAGTGTTTGGACTCCGTATACATGGCGACGCCGGAGACTTCAATGCCTGATGAGCAGGATGGAGCCGACAGTGGACCGGAGGAGGGGGCTACTGTTACGACGATCGCCGAAATACACGAGCCGCGAGAGTCGGAGCGACGCGTACCGACTAGATCGATTATATACTTGGATATCGCAGCGATGACGAAAGAAAATCGATTTTTCGTAGATGTACGAGTGGGCCCGTTTACATACAAAGCGTTGCTAGACAGTGGAGCACAGTGTTGCTTAGCTGGACCTCGTATGAGAGAGTTGGCGGAGAGAATTAAACCGTCAATGTCTTTGATAGGATACGCAAATCAACAAACACAGCCGTCGGGTGGATATCTGCCAGTCATGCTACAGATCGATCGAGAAGCTGGTCGAATCGACATCGAGTGTACGGAAATTCTGCCAGTCGAGATGGTCTTGGGCGTGGATTTCGGTCGACGATGGAGAGTCGATATATCCATGGGTCGAGATCAGTGGCGCTCAGGTGATGGACCGTGGCACAATTTCGCTAAGTTGAACGAAGCAGGGTCAATGCGATGCGATATTGTGGCCGAATGTGCCGGTATCACCGTGTGCGGCGGAGAAAGAGAAATTATCGAGAGCAAAATAAAGAGATTAATACCCGATGTGCCACCGAAGCTTGGTCATACAGATAAAATTGTCCACCGAATCGAGCTAGTGGAGGGCGCGAAACCAGTGTGCCATAGAACACGTCGGATGACGCCGAAAATGGAAAAGATAGCTCATGAATGCTTACAGAAAATGAAAGAGGAAGGCATAATTGAGCCGGCTAAGAGTGAATGGAATAGCGCTCCGGTATTGGTTAAAAAGTCAGACGGGTCATATAGATTTTGTGTAGACTACCGAGACTTGAATAAAATGACTAAAAAAGATGGTTACCCGTGTAAAAACATGGATACGATCTTAGATCGGCTGCGGAGAGCCAGATATATTTCGAAGATCGACTTGAAGAGTGCATATCACCAAGTATGCCTAGACGAAGACAGTAAAGCGTATACTGCTTTTTCTGTACAAGGCTCGGGGCAATATCAGTTTTTACGTCTCCCTTTTGGTTTAAAATGTGCACCTATGACCTTCCAACGATTAATGGATTCATTATTCGGTGCGGAGGTGGAGCCATACGTGTTCGCGTACTTGGATGATATTATATTGGTCACAGAAACTTTTGAAGAGCATGTGAGTTGGCTCGAGCGAGTCATACGCATTCTACTCGATGCTAAGCTCGTGGTGAACTGAGATAAATGCGAGTTTTGCTGCCAAAGTGTAAAATTTCTGGGCTATGTGCTGGATAGCAGTGGACTTCGTATCGATAGCGAGCGAGTCCGCCCAATACACGATTATCCTATTCCGAAGAACGTGAAACAAGTAAGACGGTTGCTTGGCATGGTAGGTTGGTACTCTCGTTTTATTAAAAATGAAGCAGAAATTAAAGTGCCACTTGCTAGGCTATTGCGTAAAGACACACCGTTCTTATGGGGGGCCGACCAGGAACAAGCGTTTGAGACGTTGAAACAGTCCTTGTCGGAGGCTCCCGTACTTGTGAGACCTGATTTTGACAAAGAGTTCGCGATACAGACCGACGCATCGGATTATGCGATCGGTGCTGTGTTGACACAGGAGCGAGAAGACGGTGAACATCCAGTGTATTATATCAGCCGTGTATTGACATCGGCTGAGCGTAATTACACAGTCACGGAGAAAGAGTGTTTAGCGGTGCTGTGGGCGATCGAGAAATTTCGACCATACGTAGAGGGCTATCACTTCAAGGTAGTGACGGATCACCGGGCATTGAGTTGGCTGAGAAATTTCAAAGACCCACAAGGCAGAGTAGCGCGATGGGCTTTGAAATTAATGGAATATGATTTTGAAATAGTGTACCGTAAGGGTTCACTGCATTATGTGCCAGATGCGTTATCGAGAGCGTTCGAGTGCGACGAGCGAAATGAATTTTTTGCGTTCGAGCGAATCGAAGATGAGTGGTATATGAAGAAACTGAGCGAAGTGAAAAATTCGCCGTCGAAATATACAAATTGTATCGAAGATGGCATGCTGTATAAGCGCAGCTATAATGCATTGCTCGATCCGGTGTCGAACGCAGAGAAACAGCTGGAGATTGGTAGTACCAGAGAGCAGCGAGAGAGTATTGACCGAGTCACACTGCCTTACGTCGTCAGGGCACCTTGGAGCCAAGAAAACTTACGATAGATTGGCGTGCGAGTACTGGTGGCCGGGTATGTGGTATGCAGTGGAGGAGTATTGCAACTCGTGTGACATATGTCAACGATATAAAGTACCACAGACCGGACCAAAAGGCCTTATGACGAGGAGGGTCGTAGACCGACCCTGGGCAATCGTGGCGGCGGATATGATGGAGTTCCCTCGGAGTAAAAATCAGAACAAGTACTTGTTGGTTTTTCAGGACTTGTTCACGAGGTGGATTGAAGTTATACCGCTACGCAAAGCAAATGGAGTAAATGTGTTGAGAGCTTTTGAAGAGCTAGTGCTGTTTCGTTGGGAAACGCCAGAATTTTTACTGACAGACAACGGTAAAGAGTTTGATAACGCGGTGGTGAATACGGCACTCGAAGAGTATGGAGTAAAACATATTTTTACGCCTCCATATTTTCCGTCCGCGAATATAGTTGAGCGCAGTAACAGAACGATTAAAACGATGATCGCGTGTTATGTGGGCGATAAACATGACGAGTGGGATAAGTACTTGCCACAGTTTCGTTATGCAATTAATACTGCAGTGCAGTCAACACTCAAAGTGTCTCCGGCATTTTTGAATATGGGTCGACAGCCGAGACAAGCAAAGAGCTTACGTCGAGAGGTCGAAAATGGTCCAACGCAGAGTTACTGCAACCGAGTGCATGAGCAGAGCGAATAGCGAAGCTTGATGAATTGCGAGAGGTAGTGATGAAATACATCGATGCCGCGTACGAGAGACAGGCAAAGTACTATAACAAAAATAGGAAAGAAGTAAAATTTGAAATCGGTGATAGGGTTTTACGTCGAACGCATAATTTGTCACGCGCGGGAGACAAATATAATAAAAAATTAGACGAAAAGTTTTGCGGACCGTATGAGATAATAGGCAAAAAGGGCGAAAATGTGTATATATTAAATGATAGGAAAAGTAGAAAGAAGCCCGAAGTGCATGTATCTCATTTGCGTAAATGGATCCCACGGAGGTCGCTTCCTAAGCTCTCTCTCTCCGAGACCGATGTAGTTTAAGTTATATGAATAAATCGTTATTGTTATTTATTTGAAATAGAAATGAATGAGTAGTCATTGGTGAATGTGTGTGTGTGAATATGCCCTGGACGTACATGGACGAACCCATAAGCCAAAGGACACACGTAACCAACAGGTACGTCGGGGTAAGGACAAGGAATTCTAAGGTTACAACAGATCATCTGAAACTATGAAAAGAGATAGATGGTGGTCTGAATCTTATTTTCGTGTCGGCGGAATGTGGATTTGGTCTGGACAGAATTAAAGTAGGTCTAGTGTACCACAGTATCAACGTTTATCAAAATCTCACATACACCATTGCAAAGTACTCTTTTCAACGAGTAATTTTATAGTACTTTACGATACAAGTGCCATAAGTAACACTTTTTGACACGGCGTAGTTTAGGGCCCGAGCGCAGCGAGGGTCCTAATAACTGGGCCGAAAAGTGTCCCCATGGCACGAATATCGTACATTATTTTATAGCACTGTGCTAAGTTCACATTTATGCCCCCTTTTCCGAGTCATGAGTCCCACTTTCTGGTAGTGCGAAGTGAGGTGAGCGCACGAGCATATGCGAGTGTGATGCGAACGCAGTGGTTGTTCTTGTTCTTCTTTTGAAAAATCGTTCCTCCTTTGTCCTGTAGACGTCTGGTGTGTTTGTCATCGACAAGTTGCATCTGTACAGCTTTCAGAGTCTTGACTGTTGTGCGTCGCAGAAATAAGAATTGGACTCCACCTTTGCGATGGTATCTCATCGCCTATTTCGCTACTTTGCATGTCACTAAGTTGAACGGTGAGCAAGTCATCGATTCCAATTGTTCAAATCGAACCAAATTGTTAAAATCATAAAATAATATTAACAACAACGAGTTAATATTGTTAAAATTATACATAAAAATTATTGAATAAAGAATGGCAAACAAGAGGCTCAGCTCGAATACAAAGGGTGTCAAGTTATAGTGATAGTGGGAGCTTGTCTGTCGCACTCGCACTTACATTCATCGAAAAATCGATATCGATTTTTCGATGGTTAAAGAAGTATAAATAGCGATGCATAACGTCAGTCGAAAAATACCTTTCCAAGCGAATCTTTGTATTCGAGCTGAGCTTTCTATTGTCTACCAGTAAGTAAAGTTCTTAATTGTAATTTATTAATAAAAGGTATTCCTGCATAGCTACACCAATAACAAAAGTATCCCTGCATACCAATACTATTAAAAAAAAGTATCCTTGCATACCAACACCAATAATAAAGGTATCTGTGTATACCAACATCATTAAACAAAGTATCCTTGCATACCAATACGGAAGTTATATCCTTGAGTAAATAAACATTAGTTAGAAACCGATTTATGTCTCGAGCTAGTGGAGGGAACTCCAGGCTTAGAATAAAATAGAGTAGTAAGATGTTATAAACTCTTCTTGTAGAACTAATCAGACCCACGTTCACGACGTTATAATGCAAGTTTTTCATATATTCGGCGACTACGTAGCTCGTAACGTATTTTTTTCGAGCATTTAGAAGCATATTACTTAAAATTGAACGAATGTCCGATTGCCGAATATCATTAACTTCTTGAAGCTTCTTATTTTTAATTTTATACTTTTCATTAAGACGCTGGAAGGAGATGTCTGATTGAAATAAATAAGTACTAGGTTGCTCTGCGATGAGTGATTAAATTGCCAACTCTTTAACAAATATCGAGTTAGTAGGGAGCTTCAAATATTGAAAGTCTACTGCATAGTCTATCCTCAAGACTGATAACTCTCTCATGAGAAAAACGACATTTTATAGTCTCAAACGAGCTTCTTCACATCACCACTCACAGCATTGCACTCGACAATCTTGTCATGCAGAATCAAGCAATAGGCTGCTGTGTTGGCGGGAAAGTTTGCGGAAGATTTGAATTCTAGACGAACATCAACCGGAGCATTTTTCAATGATTCGTTTTGTTCTGAGCAATCAATGACTATGAGAGGACATTTCTGCACCTCGCTGAAAGTTGGCATACGTGTCGTACAGTGCAGCGTACTGACTCTGAGCTGCGTTGATGTTCAAATTATTTTACGGATAGTACTGTGAATTGAGAAATAGCTTCACGTTCGTCAAATTGCAATGGCAGAACAAGCTGGCATCTTTATCTCGAACTCCTTTCCGATTAGTTTGAAATGCCAGTATGACAAAGGGAGGCTTCTCTAACTGATTCGACATCTTGACCGTCCACAAATGTAGCATACAGGTTGGTAGAGTAGAATACTCATATAACTCCTAAGAACGAAAACTCATTGCGATTGGTTTTTCAATTTGATGCAGCAAACGAATTTTGAATTCGTTCGACAATGGTACATACGGCATGATCCATTTGAGCTTCGAAATTTTAAGTTTAACTGGTTCAAATACTCTAAGAGCCCCCCCCCCCCCCGGGCTCATATTAGATTTTGTTTTATGGCGTTAAAATCCGTTCTTGCTCTTGTTAAAATTAGTTCATGTTTCATATTGACGGTTATTTTCGGACAATCTTTGGCGAATCCCAAGATTGTCGACAATTGGATGAAAACGTCAAAGTAGTCATTAGCGTCGTTCACGTACTTGATATCCTCGCCATTGTTTTCAATTTTCCAGTCTGAATTTGCTAAAACGCTATTTTGTTGACTTTTATTGAAAGAGGGCTAACCCTTCATCATAGTAGTCAATCCAGCATTCTTGGATCGATCTATTTCAACGGCATTCAGCTCGTATTGAATGTTGTCAAACAAGTGACATATGCCACAATTGACGATAAATGCTTACATCAAATCAGGGCCATCATCTTTTGTTATCCTACCACTTATATGTATCGAGCTGCGAGATGGTAATAAATTCAACTCTTAATGCTAAATGGAAATGCGAATCTCGTCATTATTGTTAAAATTGCTCGACGTGTACGGCTGATGAGCATGAACTTTATAATGAGATACTGACTCGTCGAACATCAAGTCCGAACGAATTTCTAGAATGTCCGCCATCCATTTGAAAGCAACAAAATATTAGACAGGTGATTCGCCAGATGGCCTTAGACCGAGATTTTTTAGGAACTGTATATTTTGGCGAGATAATGCTTGGTGAGGATCTTGCTTGCGATGTGTAATCACTGGTGGTGCTGCTGGACCTGCCGGTGATGTTACTATCGCTTCGAGGTGTCGTTCGCGACTGATCTTCTTGGAGTTTTCCTGAAGTAATGACATTCCGAATGGATTGTCTTTTTCGTAGTCAAAGGTATCAAACTCATTGACATTATTCTCATGCTTCGTAACCTCGTATACGTTTTGGCCTCGTATCTCGTACACCAAGCTATAGGTATCAGTGTACAAGACTTTGCAACTGTTTCCAAAACGATCAAACATGAAATCGTAGTGGAAGCGGTAGACGCACGTTATCGATATATCTAAAATACTGAATCCCACGTATATAGGCTTATCAATGGTGACCACTATCTTTGAAAGTTGAATTGCGACGGGGTTTACGTCAAAGATCGCTCGATTGTGAAAATTGGGCTTAGAGATTTCAGCTTCTGCCCCATAACGTCCATCTCAGCTTGAAAGGAGCTTGAAATCAATTATTTTTCTCACATTTTCCATTGTTTCCCCAAATATAGCATTATTACAGAGCTTGTACTGCTGTTTTCCTGCTACGCAGCCTGTGCCCAATGAAGTTGAACCGCAGACAAATAGTATTGTAGAGGAAATTCCTGACAGTATAGTCAATTACTCACAATCGCAAGATTCATTGAATCCTGCGAGTTCAACTCAAAACGAAGAAATACTCGATCTTAGCCAAAATGATATTATTCCTGAGCAATTTACTCATAAACGTCAACGCTTTATACCCAATATACTCAAAAGACCTTCTCTCCCTCCTTTTCAGTCAAAGCGACCTGATCAATGCAATGGACGGAATCCACTTTGAGCTAGCCAAGCGAAGTTTTTTGAATGAGGAGGAAGGGAGCGACGATTGCAGGGAATTATTAATCTAGTTCAAAGCATTGGAATCTTATTATTATTGTCTAGAGTTCGATCGAACACAACGACAGCCCAAGAGTCTAGATTCTAGCGCTCCAAACAATTCGTTTGACCACATCATACTTCCAACTTTATTCTTCAATGACAAACCGGTAAAAGTTCTTTCCATCAAGAGACTGAACGTTTTTTTTTTACAAAAGAACAAATTCATCATATTTTACACGAAGTCAATCGCGATGGCTATACGCTCTCTAAAGTCAATTTTAACCCCAAAACTCATAGCACTTCAGGCCGGATCTCTTGTGTTTCTGAGCCATGTTCACATTTCGGAATGATAAATATTAGAAATTGTCAATTTTCGGAATGTACGATATTCGGAATTTTTGAAAATCGGAATATCCTGAACGTAACATGACAAATTCGGAGAACAATATTTCGGAATTTGAAAAATTCGGAATTCGAAAATTTGGAATGATGAAATTTCGGAAAAATTAAAAAATTAAAATTATTTATACTTAACGAGATATAAATGCTCAAACATCGCTAAAATGAACATTTTCGGGAACTTAAATGATTTATAATTTAAAAACTATTAACTTTTTGCATATAGTGCATCATAGGTTTTTTGCTGAAAATTGTCCATATATATTCAGAAAAAAATTACTCCAACCCGAAAAACCTTATTTTTCATTATTTGTTTAATTGCGATTTACAACCATTTCTACCACTCCTACGACTTTGCGAAAAAGATATTCGTAATCTACGCAAAATTTCCTATAAGACTGCAAATTTTCAGCTTTCGCCTCTGAGTTGCAAACGAAAAGGTACCCAGCTCCAGGACTAGATGTGTTTTAGGCGATTAGATTGTTGAAAACCTTTTATTTTAAACTTTTAAACCAGCGCGTTCGGCGGTATCGCCAGTCTGCGCATGCAGGACTGCGCCACAGACATGGCAATGTGTATCGCGTCGCAATTGTTTAATAAATCAAACAACCAAAGCGTGTATTGATTGTGATTGTGATACAAGCAGCTGCGATATTATGGATACTAAGAACTTAAGTAAGTGAATGAATATTATTAAAATTATTTATAAAATTTTTATTTTAAAATATTAAATACTGTTTATGAAATTCATAATCAGTAATAACAATATAAACATTAAAAAAATATTGACCTAAAACTTAAAATTAATGAATTTAAAAATCTATACAAAACTTTTAAAAGAAGAAATTTTTTGTTTTTTAAATCTTTAATTAAATTTCAACTTAAGCAAATTTATAAGGAACAAGGAAAGTATTTTGAAATTATGAAATGATTGTAACTTTCATGATGATAACAAAAAATAGTGAAAATTTCGGCATTTATCCGTGAAATAAAAAAATTTACAAAAAAAAAATTCAATTCGAGTCGTTAATTTTAATAATATTCGGTGAATGCCTATCTTTTTGGTCTTAAATTAAAGCTTGGCTGCTGTGTTTTCATGGGGACAACAAAAAACTTTTGAAAATTCCGGCATTTTTACGTGAACAAAAAGAACAATTTTTTTTTCAAATTTACGAAAAAAATTTCAAAAAATCTTTTTCTGACCTCATTAATACTAAAAACGACAATGAATGCCATTGAAATTTATACAATCCACCGTAACATTTTCAAGATTTTGCCTCGGACATACGCACATACACACACACACACATACACACACACGATTCGCGCTCGGACCAGAAGACAGGCAGGACGTGTGTTGCTCGCGCTCCTGCTTCTTCTTTGATTTCTAGTGCGGTTATACGTAGTGCCGAAGTGTCTTTGTGTGCGCCAAGAGCGCAGCTTGACGCGCCGCGTCGATACATGTGTGTGCAGTTTTGTAGCTGTGCGTACACGGCTGTAGTGGTGCTTTTTTTTACTTTACTCAGTGTTTTCCCGCGTACCGAGTTGTCGGTGTGAGCCCCACGCGCTAGTGTGAGTGCTTTCTTGGCACCTTGGTGCGAACACAGAAGGCGCGCGCGACTCGCGGCATGTCAACAGCCGTGAACGACGGGCTGCGGAGCCCGCAGGGGCAGACGTCGGTCGAGGGGTCCGGCGTGCCGAGCTCGATGGAGCGTGGCCCGCACTCGTCGCCGCGAACGTCTCCTTGCACAATGGTCAAGGCGATTACGAGGAAAATTATTGTCGCTCCTTTGCATTGCAAAGAAAAGGATGCGACGCTCCCGCCTCCCGCGAAATTCGCGACCGGGACCTTGGAGGACAAACTGGAGCGGTTGGACGGCCTTATACGCGGTCTTGGCCTGTTCATCAAAGGCAAGTCCAATCTCCATAAGGAGGTGATCAGCTATCAGCTGAGCCTTGTGATGGCCCTCTCAGCGCTGGAGAAGTCATTGGCGAGCCAAGTGCCGCCTCGCCCTCCCGTAGCCAAGGCGGTTTGCACTTCCCCTCTGTTCTCGGGCAGTGCAACCAGTAAGCGGCCTGCAACGTCACCGCTGGCGTCTCACTCGACACCCAAGCGCCATGCCGTGACAGCAGCATCCAAGCAGCATGACGAGAACAACAACGAGGTCGGAGACAAAGACGGATTCGTACTTGTCGACCACCGACGTCATCACCAGCGTAACCAGACGGCAACAACACCTAGAACTGCCCACGCCCGACAACAGCCGAAGCCACGGCCAGCGCAGCGTAGAGCTCACCACCGACCAGACGCAATCGTCATCAAGGCGAAGGATGCGACTAAGTATGCAGACATCCTGCGATCTCTCAAGTCAGACCCGACGTTGCAGCAGAAAGTCGGCAGCAGCGTAAATAACATCAGACGCAGCGCCGCGGGTGCCTTAGTGCTGCAACTGAAGAAAGGCGTGGACAACGCCCCCGCTCGGTGAGGAGCTTGGTAGGGTGCTTGGCGCTGCGGCTACAGCCAGTGCCCTGCAGCACACGTCCTTGATCGAGATTAAGGACCTGGACGAGTGTGTCACCAAAGAGGAGATCACCACGGCGCTGGACGCGCTACTGGGCGTTCCGGCGTCTAAACGCGACCCGGTGAAATCCTGCGGAAGGCATACGCAGGAACACAGGTGGCTGTGGTCGCACTCCCGGATGACCTGGCGGCCAAAGCGCTGAAATTCGGCCACATACGGATCGGCTGGGTGAACTGTCGCATCCGTGGTCGCGAGGAGGCTGCGCGCTGCTACCGCTGCTGGGGTCCTGGTCACATGGCCGCTCGCTGTAAGGGTCCCGACCGCACGGAGCTCTGCTACCGATGCGGCCAGAAGGGTCATCAAGCAAAGGACTGCAAACGCCAACCGGCGTGCGTCCTCTGCCAGGAGCGAGGAGCCGACGACTACCGTCACGCGTCCACAAGCTCGAGCTGCCCTCTTGCACGGAAGATCACCCTGGCCAGCCGATGATGAGAGTCCTCCAACTCAATCTCAACCACTGTGAGGCTGCCCAGGACCTGCTCTGCGATACCATCAGCAAGCTGCGCATCGACGTGGCCATTCTGTGTGAGCAATACAAGAACCTTGCTCCACCGAATACATGGCTCGCCGATGCCAACGGCCAAGCAGCTATCTGGGTGCGGCGAGGAATCCCGTTCAGGAGTGCCCGGCGAGAGTGCATCCTTACTTCTCGTGGGCCCGTATCGGCGGAATTTTCTTTTTCAGCGTCTACGCTCCACCAAGACTCTCTGATGCAGAATTTTCCGTCCTCCTCGCCAACATCACCGAGGAGGCCCGCGGCAAGAGTCCTCTGGTCATTGCGGGGGACTTCAACTCATGGTCGACGGAGTGGGGATGTAGGGCGACAAGACCTAGGGCGCACATCCTGCTTGACTCGCTTGCTCTCCTCGATGCGGTGCTGCTTAACACCGGCGACGTGCCGACCTTCATCGGCAGACAGGGCAGCTCGGTCGTCGACCTGACGTTTGTGTGCGAGTCGCTCGCGCCTCGCGTGTTATCTTGGACGGTGAGTGGGTGGTACACACACAGCGACCATCAGGCCATCGTCTTTGAGATCGAGGACGCCGGGACTTCGACCGGCCCTCGACGCGCCGGAGCTGCAAATGGAACGCCCGTACACTCGATGCGGACCGTTTCTGTGCCGTCATGTCCGGCGCATCGGTCGCCCCCGGGACCGCGGAGGATATGGATATGGCGTCAAGCCTCATGGACATCATCACCGGCGCATGTGATGCCTCTATGTCCAAGGCAAACCCACGCCGCCGTCGCGAGCCAGTGTACTGGTGGACGGCGGAGAACGCTGATCTTCGACGCTCTTGCCTGCGGGCTCGCAGACTCTTCCAGAGATCACGTGGCCGGCAGGACGAGGAGGCTCACAGCGCCAACTACGCCCGCAAGACGTCTGCTGCGCTTGGAGATCAAGACCAGCAAAAAGTTCAGGAAGTCGAGATGTTTTCGGAAGGAAAATACCTTACTGCTGCATCAGATATAAACACGGCCCCGGCGACGACTTTCTCCGAGGAAGTCGAGAGGTTTTCGGTACATAATACCCCCGGGTGCCTTACTGGTACACCAGATATGAATGAGGCCCCGGCGACGACTTTCTTCAATGAAGTCGAGTTTTTTTCGCTACATTATGACATGACCACTATTGAAGTTTTCTTTGTAACAGTCTGAAATTTTGCTAGCTTGTGTAAATTTGTTTTTTGGAATTCGTACTAAAATTTTACAAAAGATTCATTTTTGGCTATAAAACTCGAAAATGAATCATACAATTTGATACTTTTTAAATAAACATAATATTATTATGAAGTATAGAGAAATTAAAAATTTTTGTTAAACGATTCCATGATTGAAATAAAATTAAAAATGTTACGTCAAGTATTAAAATCCGCTCCTGAATCATGTAAATTTTACTTAAATGGCTTAATTTCAAAGTTCTGTAGACAATTCAAATAGATTAATACATACAATATATTAATCAATTTTTATGAGTTGATAGTGATTATACTTTTTTCAAAAGATTATTTAGTGCAAGTATGATAGTCTGAGCTGGATTAAAAAACAATGGCTACTTTATTTCCCATAACTTAAATTTAAAACAGGTCATAAACGGATGATTCCAAATCGTCGTAATTCCTATTTTTAAATATTTGATTGATTATTGAAATCGTGAATTATTAATTAGTCGGCTATGATATTACTGAAATCAAATTTATTACGTCAAGTATTTAGGCAAACTAACAATTTCATTTTTGTAACTGTTACTCCTTTTAAACCTTTCTAACTTAAAATATAATTCTATAATAATTTATGTGATATTATTAACATTTATAGTAACTATTTAAACTCAAATACATCTTAAAACATGTAAAAAAAACCTTACTTATGACTCTACTTGCCCGGCCGGGCAATTTAATCACATGCGTTTACACGTGCTCATGCTTTTTCTGTTGTTCCCGCTTTTCACTGCTAATTGCTATGTATGCACTATAGGCCGGGTGCAAGTAATGTTGCACCACCTCGTGGCTCAAACATTTCACAGCGCGTCCCTATATCCGAGCATCTTAACATTGACAGAATAGGGACCTATGCAAAATTGTTGCATTTTTTATTAATATTTACCATATAAGTTGTGTGAATAAATACAATAGAGACATCATGGTAAAAATGGGATTTTAAAAAATATCCCACTCGATTGATTTTAATCTTCAAACTCCTAAGAAAGTCAAAGTTTGGTTGAAAACATGTGACACACCAAATAAAAACTCATCATTTTAAGGAACTATTTCATAGAAGTGATTTATTTAAACTGTACCCTCAGATTTTGTGTAGTCTAAAGAGTGTCGTCTCATAAATGGGGACTTCTACAATAGCTTGTGTACGCATATAGAGACAAGCTAATAAAAAAAAATATCAGTCAAAATTCAATAAATAATTATTGGAATATGAAGCTGAACCATATTAATGTTCAAAAAACAAAAAATAACACTGTCAAACAGTTGATCAGCAAATTAATATTGATATGAACTTTCTCTCGGGTTGGCGCTACTCTCACGGACAGCCATGAAAATTTGAAGAGCTCCAATGAATACATAATCCAATAATTATTTTCCAATCATATTCATTTTGGAAATAATTTAACGAGTGATCAATAGTACCGTTGATACTTAATTTTTGCGTTAAAATTAAAACAATTTTAGTTTATTTTAGTTATAAGCTGTTAATCATATATATTTATTTTGTCTCGTAATAGGGACACTGTCTCTACAATAGGGCCTCCTACCTTAATTATGACAGTTAATATTTTGACATGAAAATCAAACTTCAAACAATTGAAAAACACACGTTTCAAGTTATTATACGGGGACGTGCTGTTTCACATTTCGGCCGTACCTCACGCAGCAATCGATTTATTGTATCCCTTCTCTCCAGACGCACCCGGCTTAAACGAACATTGATTTCGTGCTGGAACCCGGAATTGGAACCTGTATGAGCATACAGATTCCTCGTTCCAATGAACAAAATCAATGTCCGTATAGTGTACACTAAGTGAGCGTTAGGATCCTTCCAGATACTGACTGAACGACTGGTCGCAGCGCATATTCGTTCGCTGTCCACCTTATTAAACAGTAAGACTCAAGGTCCATTATGCCACTTATTCGCTGACCTACTAGCTTTAGTCCAGCCCAGCTTTTTTCCAGAGCCCGATTAGCTCGCCAGCATTCGCGTTTCTCACGTCCCGGATCGTGGGAATGACACCCTCATTATCCGAAGCCGGGCTGCTGCCAATGTCTGGAAGTCAGTGAGAAGGTGCAAGGATGTCTCCTCTGACATCCCACACCACCTACATATCCCACTTTCACGCTCGCCGATCTTGCACAAGTAGTATCCTGTGGCCTCATGACCCGTCATCATCTGAGTCATGAGTCTTGCGTATCCCCGCCTATTATCCAGGATCTTTCTTGGTCGACTTCCCATTCTGGATGGGACATAGGATAGCTTTGGCCTGCCTGCAACCTTGAGTCTACTTTGCTGTGCTTTTTGCTGTCCACTTTGAGTGGCTCGTAGTAGTCCATTCATCTATGGTAGATTTGTACCAGCAAATGGACACCTCCACGAAAGGCTCAGATCCTTCCACGGGGGCCGTTGCCCCTAGGTTTGCAAGCCGATTCGCCATCTCGTTTCCTAGGATACTCATGAGCCCTGGTACCCATAACAGTCGAACTCCGTTGACTACCTTCACCCAGTTCAAGGCTTTTTAGAACACCATAAACAACTTTGAGTTGGTCGTGTAGGAGTCCAATGCCTTGAGGGCTATCTGACTATCCGAGTAAATGTTAATATTTACATTCCTCAGACCAAGCTCCTCTATCCTCTGTGCACAGCCGAGGATAACTGATATTTCTGCTTGGAACACTGTCACATATAGACAGAGAGGCATAAACGTGCCCCTACCATCATTGCGACATTAGTATCCGGCTTCCGATCTTCCTCCCGTCCTGGATCCATCTGAATACCAGTTCGATCCGTGTCCCGGGAGGCTATCTCCTTTTTTCTCCCACTCTAGCATTTCCGGGATAACTGTACTCCACCTAGCCTCCAGGAAGGGGCGAGGTCTCATCCAGTCCCCCGTCATGCTAAGTATGGGGTCTCCTAACAAATGCATTTGAGTGTGCTTACAGCCCACCCTCCAGTGTCCATTCTGTTTCAGTCTTGTAGCAGCTCTTAATTACGAGGGTGTCTGCCAAGCAGCACTCCAAGACCTGTGCACGCGACCTTAGTGCCCCCCTCCCCTGAGCATTAGACCCCTCAATGTCTCCAAGAGCTCCTGAGCCCAACTTAGCTCCACCTTAAGTCCACCACACCACGGCCGCATATGTAAGTTGCAGTATGTCTTCCATCTCGTAGAACCACAGGGTGACTTTTGCCTTAGTCCTCATGTGGAGCCTGCCGGGAGGCCCTAAATGCTTTTTGGCTCTGTTTCTCCAGGTGAGCTTCCACCTTAACTTCCTTTCAAGGATAACTCCGAAATACTTGGTCGCTTCCTTGACCTCCAGCCTGACCCCCTTGAAGGTGATCGGTCTGAAGTCATCGATCCTGTGTCTTCTGCTGAAGAGCACCAGGTTCAACTTGTCTGGATTAGCTCCAAGTCCAGTGCTCTCACACCAAGATATTTTCAAAATGATAAAAAAGTCGTCCGCGTATGTCTGTTTCTAGCAGCCCCCGCCCTCTAGCGTCCTAAGTAGGCCATCAGCCACAAGACACCAGTGTAATGGCGAGAGCACTTGGCCCTAAGAGCAGCCCCTGCTGATGCAACACAGTGTTTTCTTGCATCTGCCAGCCAAACCACTAGTACCAAGGGTGTACCTCTTCTAGTGACTTCTTTCCTCACCATCCTTTGGGGTGTGGGTTTGAAAGCTCCTTCCACGTACAGAAAGATGGCTAGAGCGACACCCTTTGATTCCAATCTTGACTCCAGTCGGGAGACTGCCGCATGCAAGGCAGACTCTGTTGAGAGCTCGACCCTGTACGCGTACTGATTGCAGTGAAGGGGTGAGTTTCGAGCATTTTGAGACGAAGATACCTGTCGACCACTTTTTTCAGTGTCTTTAAGACAAAGGATGTCAGCTAATCGGCCGAAAGTCTTATTTTCTAATCACTACCTTGGCCGTTGTCCAGATCTGTGGTATGTGCGAAAGTGCCACAGACCCCCTGAAAACCAGCACCAAAGGCCCTATCAAGAGGTTTCTTGCCTCCTGGAGATGCACCGGAACTATGTCGTCCGCCCCCAGTGCTTCATAGGGCTCAAAGGTTCCTATTGCCCACTCTACTGCTTGTGCAGTTACCATCTCCCCGCAAGTTCCCAAGCTTGTCTCGGTGCCGTGGTTCCGGGTCTCAAGGTGGTCGCCTGCCTCGACTCCGAGCCTCCTGGCAAGTTGGTGTTCAGAAGTAGAGAAAGACACTCCTCTTCCGAATTCAGGTAAACACCACCATTCATTTGAATGGCTTCCTAACATTCCGCTGTCCACCTTATCACCAACTTAAAAATTATTTTCGATAGTATCGATTTAATATCAGCAGAAACGACGCAAGTGCAATGGGTGTGTTTACCTCTTGATTCAATATTATATTGATACTATCGAAAATAATTTTTAAGTTGGTGGTAAAGTGGACAGCGCACGAATATGCGCTACGACCAGTCGTTCAGTCAGTATCTGGAAGAACCCTTAATTCTGTTCGGTTCAACAGAGTGGTGGAACGTGTATAAGCATGGGAACTTTCAGCGTCTAGTGTACTAGCAGATTTAATTCGCGGTTTCAAAAGCAAAGTATATAATTTTAAATAAATTTATCAAAACATGAGATAAAATTTTTAAAAATATTTTATAGCAAAATGGACTGTATTCTTCCAGTTCAGAATACAAAATAATGAAGAAAATCTTTATGTACACGAAAAAGAATCAGAACTTCCCAAAGTTAAGACTGATTTATCTAGAAGAGAATACATCCGACTTAAACGTATCTTTGACTTTTAATATTTTAAAATATGTAAAGCGCTGCTATTTCATGAATTGCAAAATCTTTAGTTCCGCACTCTTAAATCAACCATATATATATTATTAAAAGGGTTTCGTAATTTGCTAAATAGCAATCAGCTTCATAATGAGTAAGTGATACTTTATAAAGTGAAATGTAAATGAATATTTTTCAGATGACAATTTAGCAGCTTATCAATATTTTAAAAGCCATTTCCAAGGAGAAAAAATAAACGATTTATTCATGTCGATTGATGACGTTGATTAGTAAGTTGTAAATACGTGGTCGCTTCAACGTAATAATTTGTCTTGTAATTAATATCAAAATTTATATGTACACTAAATGTCGATTAATTTGGTAACAAGCAGAAAAAGTAAATACAGCGAAGTAGGGAACACCTATGTATATATAATAACAATAGTATGTGGTTAGTTATAGGCAGCGCCCCCACTTCACTTTATTTATACGTTTTCTGCTTCTTACTTAAGGGGGGAAAGGTACCTTAAACCTACATTTATAAAAAATTTATTAAAAATAAAGAGAATAAATTTTTTTTGGATTATACAGAGAAAACTCTGTTTTTTCCACTCTTTTTCCAACGTTTTTCACTCAGGAATATGAAAATTAAGGTCCCAGTCACCATAGAACCCTCCTCAATGAAGCAAGCCCCCAGTCCTGGGAGGTACCCCTGTGCCGTAGGATCCAGCTAGAACCGATGATTCAATCCTGATCATTGGGGTCTCATTTTGTTCATTAGATATGTGGTTACAAACGCAAGCACTTTCAGATTTTTTAATTAGTTATACCCAATTTGCCAGCCACATATACACATTTATTCATTAATATCATATAATAAATACAATTATGCTAGGGATATAGCCTAAAAAAACAAATTTTGTCCAATACCTATGAAAGTGCTTGCGTTTGTAGCTATTTTTGTGTAGAACAACTCCTGAAAGTTTCAGCTCAATTGCTCAAACGGTTCACATAGAAAGTTACGGTAACAGAGCAATTTTGAGATGAAACGTAACTGCCCAAAAGTTGAAAAAAACAAAAATACACCAATACATGTCATAATGATTCTCTCATGTCACTGAGGCTGCTTAAAATTTTTCGGACAATAAAAAACAGTAATTAAATTTGAATTTTCAACATATTGGACCCACAAGGATAATGTTCAATTACCCTAGACAGCCACACAAAGCCAAATGCGCCAATTTCATTACTACATTTTATAATTTGTATTAAAATATTAGTATACGCTAATATGGGTTTTATGTGAAAACTGGTAACTAAGTTTATTATGTCCAAATCAATTTTTCACACAAATATGCACAATCTCATATAAGAACTTGAACCCAGTCCTCTACCATTCACTAACATTCATAAAACATTAATCACTGGATCTATAATTGGAAATAAAATCAATCAAAATTGATCAATTATCACTAATCTTGTTTATCACATGCAACAAACAATATATATATGATGCAGTCATGTACACATACATAAAGTACAGTGACACATACATACACTGATGTATATATGTCAATTTACATATGTACTGCTGTACTTTTTGAATTTGAAGTGTCAAAAATGTCACATTTTCATAAAAAGCTATTGGAACTTCTTCATAGCTTTTATGAAACACTATGTGGAGTTGGAAAGATATAATTGCACTCTACATATACTTTTTTCACCTTCAAAAAAATGTAATTTTTAGCCATTGGAAAATCAAGATAGCAGACTGTTGTTGACATTTGATCCGGGCTCGCGCACGAAAGTGAGAGAGACAGTAGATATACCGAAATCACGTGCTGCGAGTGGTGGCGTTACTGTACACCTACAGCCATGTACACAAACAAATTTCTGCTGGATGCATTATAACCTAAGAATAAAACGAGTAACAGATGGCGCTACCAACTTATGAAGGTCCGGAGATTCATGAAAGAACGGCAATGTTTTTTTTTTTGTCGTTTTATTCATTTATGCTGTAATAATCATAAAAGTATCGGTACTAAATAGGCTGTACCTCTCGATAAAATCAAAATTAAAAAATTCTGAATACGGTACTGGAAAGCTGAGAAAAAATCCTATTGGAAAAGTTAATAAGCAAAAAAAATTTTTTTTGAAATTTTAGGTACTTTTCCCCCCTTAAGGGCTTATATACTCCCTAAACTCAAAATTTTTTTTTATCGAAATTTTGAGTAGGATTTTTTCTCCTTTTTCCATTGCATTATTCAAAACTCTAGAATATTGATTTTTTACTGAGATGCAGTTATTTTCGTGAGGCTTTTCCCTATACTTTACATGTTAAATTTTTTCTTCTTTTGCGTTTTTTGGTAAATCGTGTTTTTGGCCACCTGTCGTAATATTCAGAGAGTACCGATTGAGCTTTCTGCATCAAGGTTGCGTACACTTCCTCAGAACATGAATGGTTACGGCCACTACCACGGGTGAAACGATCGAGCTCGCAGATTGCTCTGCATGAACAGTTGAGCACACATTTTTTTTCCGTTTTCGTTTTTGCCGAAATTTAAGTCATAAAATTACTGTTTGACCTATGAGTTCAATCGTCTCACGAAAATAGCTGTATCTCAGTACAGAATCAAAATTTTAGAGTTTTGAAGAATAATGCAATTGAAAGGGGAGGAAAAATCCTACTTAAAATTCCAATAAAATAAGTGTTGAGTTTAAGATGTATATAAACCCTTAAATAAACGACAGTTTTACCTACACATATGAACTTGCTAGAATTGATAGACATGAAAAATAGGTTACGAGTAAAGCGGATCGAATTAAAAATTTAAATGCACAGTACCCCCATGGGCATTGCTTCTCGGATATCGAAAATCGACAATCAATGGATTAATCAATTTTTTGATTTAATGTTGCATTTCGGGGAACTGTGGTCAGTGGCTACAAGTTACGTGCAATCGGAGAATCGACCAATCAATTGTTGATTTTCGATGTCTGAGAATCAATTCCAGGAGAAAATATTCCACCGGATCCTATAAAAGAACCTACGCAAAATCGTATGTCAGATCATATGCAAGATCTCATGTAATTTCCTATGTAATATACATGGGAACTTGCATATGTTACGTATGATAATCGACCCTGTTCCCTACACGGGATCTTATGTAGGATCCTATGTAGGATCTTGAGTGTGTGAAAAAATATCAAGAGTATTTTCATAATAATACGTCAGTTTCTGCATAAGAACTTATGTAGGACCTTGGATACTTCCCCTACTAAAAAAAAACTAAAAATCAGAAATTTGCATCCCTTCGACCGAGATTCGAACGGCGTCGGGGTGACAGTCGAGTGGGTTAACCACATACCCATCAGACATTCTTATTATAAGAACATCGATTTTCCTATTTCATCGATTATCCATTTTTTATTAAATTGATTGTTTTTAATGAAATTTGTAGCAAAGTATCCTCGGGATGCAAATACAATGTCGGGCGAGACATCCACACAGACCTGTAAACGGTAGGAATAAAGAGGTGCCGAAATAAAGAGATGACTCGTCAATTTATAACAATAACAATAAGGCTCATTTATTTAGGTAGGCGCCAGTCACGGATGTGACGCCGTAATAGTTAAAAGTTACACGAGAATATCTACTTGCAAATGATGTGTTCTATATAGTACAATCAGGCACGCGATTATCAGATTACCGGATACAATCTTTATGTGGCTTCGGGCCACCTCAGCTAGACGGTACAGCAGTTATCAAGGTCGCAGGACGAGCTATGCGAGGACGAAGTCGAGAGAGATCGAGCGGTATCGAAAGAAACACAATATGGCGCAAAATACCCGAGAGATATACGAGCGACTTACAGTTGTTGACTCGCAGTTGCCAAATCGGAGAAGCTGGTGGACTCGGGCTATTGTGGACTGCAAAACAGCGAGGGCCAAACGAGAGGGCAGCCAGGGTAGCAGGCACGTCAAAAGGTGACACTCGCACTTCACACACGCGATCGCTTGGAATTCGCGATGTTATCGCTTGCGCTTTCCCACACAGAGTATCTTCTCTCCGCTCAGTCGCAGGCCCGTCAGTCGGCAGTAGCCCCCTTCCACGTGACAGGTTTTGTCTGCTCTCGCGCAGCACGCACGGGACTTGTAGGCTCGCGCAGAGCCGCTCGCATCTCTTTCTCAAATTCGGCGCTTCAACGACGAGAAGTGGCGCCAAACCATAGCCATATATAGCGAACTATGTCACCTCGCGTAATTATCTCTCTTGACATAGGGATGATAACAAGGATAAGGAGGAGTAACCGCCGGACTCTGTGCGGAAATCCTACCTCCTTACATTCCCCCTCCATGACTGAACCTATCACGAGAGGTTCAATCATCACTCACACACGAGGATGACAATTCCATGCTCGCTTTATAACAGCCACTCTCATACACGTAATATTTTAATTAGGCATCCGCCAATATACAAAAAACAATGATTAATAAAGGAACCGACACAATCATACATTAAATACAAAAAAAAACAAACCTGGCTTCGGATCCTCTCGTTCGGCTGCTATATTATATGATATTAATCATTTACAAAAAAAACAAAATCATTATATAAGACAATAAAGTTAATCTTAGACATGGTCAACATGTCACCCATTATCTCTCAATGCACCGCCATTATTCATTACTTTACACAGCAATACCAATGTTACGCTGCTGTGGCATAGCTGTGAACTCAATACTAACTTTTCTCGACTTTATCAAAGAACATCAACACTTGATTCTGGCGATATATATGGATGAATATGAGGCATGACATAAAATGAATCGACTCAATACACACACAGTTATGGAACAAACAAATTACAACTTTATTATAATATTCAACATGAATAATAGAACATACTGTTCCTTTTCCCATCGGCTTTGATTCACAGAATCTCAAACAAAACAAAAAATATGGCTTCATTGCCTGATTACTCTTTTTTTTTTTATATATATATGCCTACACGGCGATCAAAATTAATTAAAACAGAATAAATAAATTGACTCATTAGGCCCAAACAAAAAAAACTAATTCAAATACTCAGCACTCAGGCTGCACGATCTCTTAAATGTACGGAAACTCTTCGTACTGATTACGCTCTGCGTGATTTCTGGCCAAATAAACAAAAAAATAGGAAAAACAAAATACTGATGAAGCTACAAACTAACGAGGCTGCCTAGCAGGTACGGACGACCACGACGACGCTGCTACACGTAAACATACTGCACCTCGCTAAAATAAATTACACTCATTAGCATCATTACCACAACAAATTTTTATTATTAGGCCAAATTATTAATCATTCACCTAGTTCGTAGTTCATTTACTAATCGTAGAATCCAGGGCGGAAGGAACGGGTCTTTCCCCAAGCCAAATACTCCAGCCACACTGACTCACAATTTGGGCAGTCGGACTTGGTGTAGCCCGGATTACCGCACCAATAACAATATCGGCGCTTCACCGGATCAGGGCACTCGAGATGATTATGGCCAGCTCCCTGCTCGCCACAATTCCAGCATCCCGGACGAATCCTGCCCAGAGCACGCAGATCTACGCGAGGCTCAGGCTCGTCCCACCGACGCCGGTCTCTAGGCGGCCAGTCGAGCTCGCGAGCGGCGATCTCGCTTGCTCCGGTCTCAGAGTCAGTGTCCGAGCTCGAGTTTGTCTCCAACGCGACCGTCGACTCCGACCTCGACGCTCGCTCCTTCGACAACTCTCCCTCGGCCACCCCTCCAGCCACCTCTTCAATGGCCATTCCTCCGGCCACCTCTTCGAGGGCCATTGCCTCATCCCTGGCGACACCTTCTCCGGCGGCGGGATTGATCACAGCCACGCTGGGCAGCACATCTCCGGGCCCCTCCATTTCCCTGATCTGCTCATCCGCGCTCTCTCTCTCCTTGTCTTCATATGGAGAGGCGCGGGGCTGGTTGACGGTGAGGCAGATGTGGCGGCCCCCCCGGTAGCACGCTCGCACATTATGAGTGCACCGGAAGTGCATCGGGCGGTAGACCACGCTGCCGGCGGGAAACTCGCCGTTCGGGCTCATCCCCGGCAGTCGACTGTAGCGGAAGGTCACGCTGCGCGTCCTTCCTCTCGCCGCCATCTCCTGCACTCGATCGGTCCTCGGTCGCGCTCTTCTGCCTGGCCACATTATCAGCTGCTGCAGAATTATTATCAGGGTTATTATTGTTGGCATTACTTCGCAGCCGCCGTGAAACTGTGTATTTCTTCAAGTCATTGACGTGCACCTTCGTTATCTTGCCCGATTTATTTTCACATCATATACTAACGGAGAGTATACTTTAACGATTTCACACGGTCCGACAAATCTTGGCATCAATTTGGCATTTACTATTTTTCCTTTATTGGACAACACGTGATTTTTTCTCATTACGATATCGTTCAACTTGAATGTTACTTCGCGACGGTTTTTATTGAAGTACTTTCGTTGTTCTTCATTGGCCCGATTCAAATATCGCTTTACTAAATCATGTAAATATGGCAAGCGTTTGGCTCGCACCAACCATCGTTCGGGGTCATTTGGCAATATTTCTATCGGGCTCTCGGCTTCTTTACGCAATTGTAACGCTGGTAAAGGGTGTCGACCGAAATTGAGGAACGACGGCGTTGTTCCTATCGACGCGTGATATGTCGTATTAAGCGCAAATTTCAATTCTTGCAAATGCAAGTCCCAATCGGTTTGGTCATCCTCTATGTAGCTCGCTATCATACTACGCAAATTTCGATTTACTCTCTCGGTAGGATTACACCTCGCGATATAGGGCGGTATTGTCGTCTGCTCTATGCCCAACGATGCCAAATAATGACTGACATCTTTATTCACGAATTCGGTACCGTTATCCGTCAGCAAATATCTCGGGCATCCCCACCTATTTATTATCAACTCATCCATCGCTCTCACTATTGCCTTACCATTTGCCTTTCTTAATCCTATCAGTTCTACGTACTTTGTGAACAAGTCAACGAACACAAGTACGTACCTCACCCCTCCCTTCGAAGCGGGCTTCGGCCCGATAATATCCGCCGCGATGACCGACCATGGACCCTCTAGGTGACGTTGGCCCATTAAACCTGCTCTCGCCTGATTCGAGCTTTTCTGTTCTTGGCACGTGTGACATGATTTCACATAATCCACCACGTCTGCATATATACCAGGCCAATAATAATACGTTGCTACTTTCGTATATGTTTTATCTATGCCTAGATGACCAGCCTGTGCCACATCATGTGCCTCATATATCGCTCGTTCGCGTTCATGATTTGGCAGGGCTAACTTCCAATCATCGGCATGATCGCCTAATAATGCATCCATCTCTTTCTTTCTCAATGCGTACAATTTTCCATCTTGCACTTTCAAGTCTCTGAATTTACTCGGCGATTCCGCTACTTCTTTTAAATGTCGCTCATACCATGTATCTTCTCCAGCTGTCATTACTGCCAAATCGATTTGGCTTTCGCACGCACGTGACAATGAATCGGCCAGCTGGTGTGCACTGCCTTTTCTGTGCACAAATTCGATGTCGAATGCTTGAAGTCTAGTGTGCCATCTGGCCAATCTGCCTGCCGGATCTTTCAAATTATTCAGCCAAAGTAAGCTGTGGTGATCTGTGATTACTTTAAATCGTTCGCCTCGCAGATATCCCTGTAGTTTCTCAACGGTGAACAAAACAGCCAAACACTCTTTTTCGGTTACTGTGTCCTTTCAGCCTTATTCAGTGTTCTACTCACGAAGTAAATAGGGTGTTCTTCGCCGTCTATTTCTTGTGATAATACCCCCGCTACGGCAAAATCGCTCGCATCTGTCTGTACCGAAAATGACTTTGAAAAATCAGGCCTTATCAATACTGGTGCTCCAGTAAGAGCTGTTTTCAACTCTACAAATGCTTTTTGATGTTGCTCGGCCCAATTCCACGGTACATCTTTTCGCAATAATTCCGTCAAGGGTGCTTTCAATTCGGCTGCATTTTTGATAAATCTACCATACCACGCTATCATACCAAGGAATCTTTTAAGTTGCTTCGTGTTCACCGGTGCCGGATAATCTACGATCGGCTTCACCTTGTCATTATCGACTCTCAAGCCACCACTGTCCACCACATAACCTAGATATTTCACTTCTGAACACAGAAATTCTGACTTCTCGCGGTTTATCTGTAAATTCGCCCTCTTCAGCGCTGCCAAGACTTTATCCAGCCAAATCAATGCTCCTCGAAGTCATTGGTGACAATTATGATGTCGTCCAGGTAACTGAACACATGCGGCTCCCACTCAGGCCCAATCAGCTTGTCCATAAGCGCCTGAAACGTTCCTGGCGCATTCGTCAATCCGTAGGGCATTCTAAGAAACTGGAAATGTCCTCTGCCTCGTACTGAGAAAGCGGTGATCTCTTTGCTCTTCTCTTCAAGCATGATTTGATGATAGGCCTGTGACAAGTCGAGTTTCGAAATAAATTTCGCCTCTCTCAACTTGTCAAGGATGTCATCCATATACCGCATCGGATATGCATTTTTCTTCGTCACTGCATTTACTTGTCTATAGTCTAGGCAAAATCTATACTTTCCATTTGGCTTCGGCACAATTACTGGACAGCTGTGCCAAGGGCTCTCAGATTCTTCAATTATACCTTCCTTCAGCATTCGATCTACTTCGGCTTGCGCTGCTCTCAACAACGGTGGTGAATATTTACGTACTTTTTGCCTAATTGGTGCGTGCCCTTGCACATCTATTTTGTGCGTGGCCAAATTGCAAATTCCCAATGACTGCGGTGTCACCGGTATTAAATCATCGAGCAGTTGTCGCACTCGTTGCCGCTGTTGTTCTGTCACAATTCTAAGCCTTTTGCTTCCGCTTGCTTCGCGATGTAGACGAGACTGCCATAATCGTTTCAATTTGTGCGAACTTTCTTATTGGGCCATCACCACACTTCCATTCATCTTTCTTATGAAATACTGTCAAGTCCATCCTCTTCATAAAATCTCTACCGAGCAACGCTTCAAATTCTAATCCGCGCACTATGCCAAATAATGTCACTTCGCTGACTTGATCTATGCTTATTCTCGCTTTCACAATACCTGTCATTTTCATAGCTTCACCATTGGCTACTCGCACTGAGTTTTTACATCGCGCAAATTTACCGGCAAATAATTCCTCCGCGCGTCCGCCTAGATAAGATCGCACCGCGCCAGAGTCGAGCATCGCATGTAATAATACGCCATCGATTTTAATATCTATAAAATGCCTATTTTCTATATCGCCACCCATCGCAAGCACATCCGAAAAATTTTCGCTCAATACTCTCATCGCACGGCTCAATCATACCCTGCATTGTAGTTGGCTCAGCCACACTCATATCTATCATTTGGCCGTTTACTTCTGGCGCTGATACTGCCTCATTCACACTTACACCGCGATCCGATATTACTGCGACCGACGGCGCTTCCGGTTTCTCGCTTTTGTCTTTCTGATCTTTCTTTTGACCACGATCTCGCCAACATTTATTACACAGCCGAAACTTCACTATATCTACGCCACACTTCTCACACTTGAGCCTAGTCTTGCAACGCGCCGCGATATGTCCCCTGTTCTGACATCGATAGCATCTTATGTTTTTATCGGTCTTTTCGGGTTCGCTCTTTTTATCTCTCTTTTTCTCATTCTCTTCCACACTCGCAATTACCACTGCTGCGACCGATCGCTCGTTATTTTCTTCGGGTTCAACGTATGCCGCGTTTCTGAACATTACATTTTCGCTTTTAGGCGGCTCACGGTATGCAAGTTCTTGCCTACGTTTCAGCTCTTCGAGCTTGCCTAATTTCTGAAACTCGCGAAAGTTTACGCATTGTTCACGGCTGAACGCTCTCCTATAGCTCGGGTGTAAATTCATATATGCTCTATCAATTTGCTCACGCATGCACAACGGCGGTTTCATCTGGTCGAGGAGCAGCCTAATTTTCAATAGAAATACTGAGATTTCTTCTTTCGGGCCTTGCGTTCTCGCCTCTATCTCCTGCCGTAGGCACTGCTGCGTACCCTCGTCGCAGTACTGCAGCCTAAACGCCTCCGCCATGTCGTCGAGTGTACGCCACTCTCTCTCCTCGCGCTCAAGCCACGCACACGCCTCCATATCCAGGACCGCTGGCAAGGTCCGACAGATGTCATCCAATGACAACTGATACCTACCGGCACACGTCATTAATCGCGTAATGAACATTTCCGGATTACTCTTGCCCGCGTCGCGAAATATTAGGCCCCATTGTCTATATAGATCACACGTGTTTCTCTCTCTTGCTAACGTCGAATTGAAACCAACACTGCCATTCCACGCCGAATTACTCATACTACTCCGGCGTTCACCTCGCGCACCATCCGGCATCGACGACCAACCATCCGCGTTCGCGCCGTATCGCGAGTTTTCGTATCTCGTTAAACTACCGCCGCGCTCGCGTAAGCCTGTTCGACTGCGTGTGCTCCCTTGTGGCTCGCGACTATCTTCACGTCCACGACCACTTGTCACCATGCCTGTAACTAGGCCACGGCTCTCACGCGCATCGTCGCTTCTTCGGCTTTCTGTTGCGTCGCCTGCCCTATCTTCATTCGCGCCTTCTCTAGTGCTACCACCTGCGCCTAATATTTCACTCTGATACAGCCGAGATCGCGCTGTCACGTAAGCTGCTGGGGTCGGTCCGCTTCCTCCACCTACTGTCGCACGATTTGCATTATTCAAATTTATCGCATTCGCTTCATTCACGAACGCCACTCTACGCACCGTCGACGTGGCGCCTGTCGCGGGCCCCCGCTCGAAATCACGCGACGCGACTTGTTCTTCGCGTCCGCTACTCTCTACGATCTCCTCTCTATTTACGGACACCGACTGTCCCTCGCTGGATAACTCCAACACCCTCTGCTGCTCCGTGTGCACTCGCTCATTCACTCGATCACGCAAATCACCTCCCGCTACCGACTCGGCTGACTCCTCCTCCGCGAGACGCCGCATCCGCTCAGCATTGCCATCGATTACCGTATCCATCAGGCTGCTGCTCTCTGATATATTGTGCATATTGCGCCACTGCCTAAAATTATTGCCTAATTTATTTGGCGATGATGCCAACGGTGTTGCCTCGACAGTAGCTTGATTATTGTTCGTCACCGTTTCAGGCGGTATCTGCGAAGCCAAGTCTCGCACTGGATCCCACATTGCCCTATCGTCGCCGAATCGCACTCGAATCTCGAATCGCGTCAGTCGATCTCGCAATCTTTCCACCTCGTCGTCCACATTCAATCCATTCATCATACAGCTGCTTCTCACACTCGCCTCAGACGCGCCGGCAATGGTACACCGTATTATCTCTACCGCGTCATTTTCTGCTATCGTCGACCAGTCGATTCGGCCTAGCATCTGCGACACCGATGAATTCAAAACTCCGCTCACATTCATGTCTGCTAGTGCCATCTCTCCCTATACTCACTCACACCACCAGTCGCTCACACACACACACACCTCTACGCCTCACTCAATATATACACGCGTTACCTAATTCTGCTTCGACTCCGATTTACTCGCGCTACACGAGGCCTGCTCACGCTACTATTTACTTGGGTGATGTTATTGTTTTGACTCGAGCCTACGCTTCTCGATGCTTCTGTCAGCACCGACGACAAGCCGTACTCGAGTTTACTCGCGCACTCGTATGGGGAAACAAAACTTAGGCCACTAACCTTTAGTATAAAATAAGACAAAAAAAGAAGAAAAAAAAATTCTTACTATATTGAGTGCCAACAAAAATTACTTATGACGTGTGTTATGAGTCAACTCACGAGATGTGACGATGGTTGATAATGCCAAATTGTCGAGCCAAATTTACATGATTTCAATTTAATGTAGATGCCAAGATAATGATTATTAGTGAAGAATCGTATTTGATGTTTATTATTTTAATTTTCAAAATTACTACTATTATGTTTCTACTCTGGGCATCGGCTCGCCTCGTATACGTATGTTTACGTTTTCAAAATCTTCGGCCCGACTCGACCTGTCAACAGACAGAACTTCGATGTTTTGAATTTTTCACGTCTCGATCTATAACGACTTTCCACAAAATCGCGCCAATTTCTCTCTCAGTTTCCGCTGAGTAACGATATTTTCAATTCATAACGTACTTTCACAGAAAATCGCGCCAAATTATTACTCTCGGTTTTCGCTGAGCAAAATATATACGTTCAATTCCACACGGAAATTCGCGTATCGTAAGATTTTAAAGAGTCGCGACGAGGCGGCGATATGCCCAAAACTATGCAAGATTCGGCCGGTCTGCTCCGCGAGCAGCTCGTCGATCACAACAACACAGTTTCACGGCTATGCCTTCATACAGCCACAAAGGCCTGTACTCAGCCAAGGTCGCAGCTCTACAATACTCTATATATATGCTCCTTACTCTCTCTCGACTCGACCGCGCTAATGTTTTTCGCGATTATCTCCTTAATCTTCCCGTACAAAAAACACACACGTTGGGCGCCAATGTAGCAAAGTATCCTCGGGATGCAAATACAATGTCGGGCGAGACATCCACACAGACCTGTAAACGGTAGGAATAAAGAGGTGCCGAAATAAAGTGATGACTCGTCAATTTATAACAATAACAATTAGGCTTATTTATTTAGGTAGGCGCCAGTCACGAATGTGACGCCGTAATAGTTAAAAGTTACACGAGAATATCTACTTGCAAATGATGTGTTTTATATAGTACAATCAGGCACGCGATTATCAGATTACCGGATACAATCTTTATGTGGCTTCGGGCCACCTCAGCTAGACGGTACAGCAGTTATCAAGGTCGCAGGACGAGCTATGCGAGGACGAAGTCGAGAGAGATCGAGCGGTATCGAAAGAAACACAATATGGCGCAAAATACCCGAGAGATATACGAGCGACTTACAGTTGTTGACTCGCAGTTGCCAAATCGGAGAAGCTGGTGGACTCGGGCTATTGTGGACTGCAAAACAGCGAGGGCCAAACGAGAGGGCAGCCCGGTAGCAGGCACGTCAAAAGGTGACACTCGCACTTCACACACGCGATCGCTTGGAATTCGCGATGTTATCGCTTGCGCTTTCCCACAGAGTATCTTCTCTCTGCTCAGTCGCAGGCCCGTCAGTCGGCAGTAGCCCCCTTCCACGTGACAGGTTTTCGTCTGCTCTCGCGCAGCACGCACGGGACTTGTAGGCTCGCGCAGAGCCGCTCGCATCTCTTCTCAAATTCGGCGCTTCAACGACGAGAAGTGGCGCCGAACCATAGCCATTATATCGCGAACTATGTCACCTCGCGTAATTATCTCTCTCGACATAGGGATGATAACAAGGATAAGGAGGAGTAACCGCCGGACTCTGTGCGGAAATCCTACCTCCTTACAAATTTACTTGAGTTAATAAGCGTTAAGTTGCGTTGATAAGTTTGAGTTATTTCTAGGTATGTATATTAGACTGACTATATACAGTTTTTCAAATGACGGGACGCCCCCTCAAAAGTTTTAGACCCCCGAAAAAATAAGTTGTGCAAAATTTCAGCTCATTTGAATGAAAAAAACCCATGCCACAAGACGAGTGTTGATTTAAAATAAATTTTTGCTTTTGCATTATACAGGGTATACCAAAAGCATGGAAACCTCTGAAATGCGGCCAAAATAAGCGTGAAAAAAAAAATCAAAAACATCATATCAGACGTATTTTTTTAAGAGGAATCGAATGGTGACCTTGAATTTGACCTTGAACATAACCTCAAAGCTACAGCAACCCAAAAATTGATTTTTCAAATGGGAACCCCATTTTTATTGCAGATTGTAAAGAGCTGAAAATTTTACGAAGAAATATGTATTTTGTTTTTTTTATGAAGGTCATTACAAAGATGCTACAAACACAAATAACAAATAACCTAAAATTAAACTTTTATTTGAAATTTTGCTGAACTTATTTTTTTGGAGGTCTGAAACTTTTGAGGGGGCGTCCCGCCGTTTTTAAAAAATGATATAAAATATTGTCAGTCTAATGTATATGATATTTGATGGGTATGTGGTTCGCCATTCGTCTGTCACCCTGACCCCTGCCAAATACCATATTGATATTTTTTTCAACATCACTCAAGACCCTACACAGCATCCCACATAGGATCCTATATAAGATCCCATGTAGGAAACTTGGTCGATTATTATACCTAAGATCTTATGCAAGTTCACATGTATATTATAAAGGAAATTACATAAGATCTTGCATATGATCTGACGTAGGATCTTGCGTATGTTTTTTTATAGAATCCGGTGGAATATTTTCACCTAGCATGTCCGCGGATGTACACGTTCTATGCAGTTTGATATTCATTTGTGTTTCCATAAAATCTTTGTAAAAATATAGTTATTTTTTTCTACAATTATTGAATTTTTAATATTTTTTAAGCTCCAATTATGTAATGCGAAACAGAAAAAAGAAACTATATGATCCTGACCATTTAAATCTATTTAAAAACTCGAATCAAGCTTTTGAATGTATTTTTCAAAAATCTTCCTCTTAATTAATCGCAGTCAAAGCTAGGTTTGCTGAGTAACACTGATTTTTGCACCAAAATTTCATTTTGATAATATTTATTTCCATGGTAAATTTTAGCAAACGAATATATCCTGCGAATGACAATTTTTACCACACAAAATTGTAAAAAAACAAACAAATGTGGATGAGGATACTGCTGATGACAAAATAACTCTTCAGAGAAAAAAGAAAAATTGACTGTAAGTATATTTTATAGCACTGCGTGGCATAAGTTCACGCTTAAGGCACGCTTTGCCGAGATTTAAGTTGCTCATATAGATCGTCGCGGCAAGGGGCCTAAGCGTGAACTTAGCACAGTGCTATAAAATTGCATATGATACTGATGACTCAAGTAGCCCATTTTGGGTTTAAGCTTAAGTCACACGTATCATTATATACTAGTAGAATGAGTCCGACTGTATGAAAGAAATTTGTATACTATATTTTTCATTTACATATGGCTATATCACGTCAACTGTGATAGTTAAAAAAAAATGAAATTGAAACAAAGTATGTATTCTTAAAGACTATAAATCCTGAAAATTTCAGCCTTCTAGGTCCCATCCCTCATGGATGTACAGGGTCTCAAAGTTGGATTTCATTTTGACATTTAATTCTGCTTTTCTGGGGTCAATATAAAAAATTTCTTGAAACATGATTTTTGATGTAAAATTTGACGAGAAATTCAAATTTTCTAGTCGAAAATCATATTTATAATCTCAAACCCCTTAAAAATGAAAAAATAGCAAACAAGTCCTGTTTAATTTCATCGCCGCCAGGTGGCGACGCGGCCACAGCGTCGCACTCGCAAGAGGCAAACCTGGAGTGCTGCATATAAGCAAGCGCTACGACACGGCAATTATTTTGAACCGACTGTCACAGCAGGTTTAGTTCGCTCTAAATAGAGTCGTGTCGGGAGTTTACGCTCAAGCTCTCCGCAAAACTCGAGGAGAATTTTGGTCGGGAAGCCTTGTGTTTCCGGCTCGCCGAAGTATTTCCTCGGTTTTGATGGTCGGGAAGCTCTCGCTTTCAGCTCGCCGTCACTCAAATATTTGGATGTTTTTACGCAAATATTCATACTTGCAGTGGCATTGATTTTTTTTAGTTGACGCCTTGCGGATTCGACGTGAACCCAAGATAGTCGTTCATATTCGGCTACGCCGATAAGCTAATTTTTTGGTCAATTAAATTAGAGGATCGCACGCAAAGTTACTGAACGTTACTGGAAATTAGCGATTTGTGGAAAGAAGCCTGTAAAGTGTACATTAAAATTAAACATTTTTAACACACCACACGCAAAACTCGGTTTTTGTAACCTTAAAGCATTATAAAAACGTTTCTCGAGCAAAATGTCAAAAAACATCCTATGCAACTAGCGCACGTGGAAAATGACTTACCCAGAAGTCTTTGCACCCTCGCTGTACGCTTGAGTGAGATCGAATTCTGGGTAAGTCATTATCTTCGCGTATACATTCCATTCTTTATAACATTGGACAAATTATATGCACCCACAGTGTACCTGTACATGATATAGAATATTATCATCGTTAAAATAGTAATTTATTTATAAATCTATTTTTTATGTAGATACCCCCAAGCTGATCGTTTGATTAATTTTGACGGCATAAGATCAAATTTAAAAAAATATAGATTAAAAAATTTTCCTGCGAAAGCCCAAAATATGAATGAGTTTATTCATCAGATCAACGAAAATAAATACGATCTAATTTTGAATTATTATGACCATAAAGTTTCGGCATACCCAGTGGAAGATGCAGATAAATTTACACATATTCTTTTATATGATGAAGAATTTA
Organism: Trichogramma dendrolimi; assembly: GCA_034770305.1. NCBI lineage: Eukaryota > Metazoa > Arthropoda > Insecta > Hymenoptera > Trichogrammatidae > Trichogramma > Trichogramma dendrolimi. The sequence goes on from JAPMIB010000047.1 coordinate 956,693, forward strand.
TACAAAAAATTTTGAAGAATGTACACATTTATTATCGATGCAACTTTTAAAACCAGACCTAGTCTAAACGATTGTTCGCAGCTTCTAATTGTGATGGGAGTTTTATCTGGACATGAAATAAAAATTGTCACCTCTCATGCTAACAAATAATTCCTAATCAAAATTTAAAACATTTTTTTACAGGCAGTACCATTATTTTACGAGCCAATGTCGAAATAACTAAAAATGCATACGAGTCAGTATTAACCACATTTTGATAATTCACAATTTTCAAAACGTGAAAAATTATGAGCGATTTTGAATGGCCTCTTCGAAATGCCATTAGATCTTGTTTTTCCTATGGGTACCGCTGTGGGTGTAATTTTCATTACGATAAAGTAAATTATCTTTTAATTACAATATTGTGCTTAAGGCGCGGTGCGAATATGCTCTTTCTGCGAAATGAAAAGCTATTGTGTCTTGAGCTATGATGATAAAACATATTCATTCTGCTTGCATAAATGTTTTATGCCACAAGAGCATAAAAATAGCAGCGTAAATGAGATTTTTTGAGTGAAGTGAGCAAAGGGTTTTTTTAATATTAATCAATAATTTTTAGGCTATTATAGCTAAATTGAAAAAAGTGGGACTACAGGACGTTATAAATAAATTCCAAGAATTTCGCAACTTAATAAGAAAGTTTTTGGCCATCGCTTTTTTACCCCCCCCCCCCCCCCAAATGATACCGCAAGAGTTTACGCGTCAATCTGACGTAATTATAAGCTTCTTCAAAGAAAAATTAGCAGACGGAGAACTGACTTTGAAGAAGATGTCGGCCATTACCATTTTTTAGATTTTCCAGTCTTACTGGCTCGACACCGTGACACCAGAAGGCTTTAGTATTTTGCTTTGTCAAAAAGGACGAACAACTGCTGCGAGTCTTTCAACAGTTCTCAGTCAAGAGATGGGAAAAAGACCAGTGCCGAATGATTTTTGTCGTAAGTTTATGAATTGTTTCAAAGTTTGAGTAAATATGCTGAAATGATAATGAAAAGAGATCACACGACTAGACTTCTTCAATGTTGATCATGTGCCCGTACTTGAACAGATTTTTAGTAATCAAATTTTATACCTTGGTTGTCAAGAGACCAGATTTTTAAAAAAAGTGACAGTCACATGACCAAGGTTTGTAAAATGATGGTCATGTTTCCGTAACTAAAAGGACTTTTAGTAAACAAATTTTATTCTGATAGTCGATAGACAAAATTTTAAAAGAACTGACGGTCACGTGACCAATTGCTTCCTCCATAGAGGAAGCTATGTGATGGGTTCGAATATGAGTTTTTGAACCAGACCTCGTACGACAATTTCGTTTACATTTTTGTAAACTAGATCGAATTCCCAACACATGTCTGTATGTATGTGTGTGTGTGTGTGTGTGTGTGTGTGTGTGTGTGTATGTGTGTACCGTGTGCAGAGCATTATGTAGAAAACGGGACGGTGAATCGTGTTGAATCAAATTGTATTTATTGTCGAATGTCTTAAGGATGAAGCCCGTATAATTTTTTTTTTTGATCACGCATAAAAAAAAATTTTTTTTTTTTTTTATAAAAAAATTTTTTTTTATTTCGCCCATTTATGGAAAAGTTATCATTTTTAACGTAATGTTTTTTTTATTTTAACTACTCAGAAAAAAAAATTTTTTAACTTTTTTTAATTTTCAAAACAAGTTTTTTTGTTTGTTTTGTGTAAATGAACCCAGTTGTAAAAAAACGTAATTTAAATATAAGAGGTGTTGTTATTAAAGATAGTTTACAAAAAATTTTGTATTATAATTTAAAATTCAAAAAATAGTGCGTATCTAAAAAAGAATTTTAATCTAAAACAAAATTAAGGCGATAATTCATAAATTAGTACGTAAATATTTTTTGAGTAATTCGGCCATATTGTTAATAATTTTTTGGTGTCACTAATTCAATGAAATTGGTTTCGTTGGCGATCGTATATAACGTTTGTGTAATGTCCAATATTTATTGTTTCTCCGTGACAATATATATGATTTTTTTTTAATTTAAAAAATATACAAAATAACGATATACTAAATTTTTTTTTTTAATTATTATTAATCGTTAATAACTTTTATGGAGGAAGCTCCTTGCCAATGTCTTGGCAGCGGTTTTTGTAAAATGATGGTCATGTTACCGTACTTCAAGAGATTTTTAGTCATCTAATTTTATACCTTGATTATCAAGAAGCCAAATTTTTAAAAAAAGTGACAGTCACATGACCAAGTTTTGTAAAATGATGGTCATGTTACCGTAACTAAAAGGAATTTTAGTAAACAAATTTTATTCTGATAGTCAAGAGACCAAATTAAAAAAAAACTGACGGTCACATGACCAAGTGTAGTAAAATGATGGTCATGTTACCGTTCTTCGAGAGATTTTTAGTTATCTAATTTTATACCTTGATTATCAAGAGACCATCTTTTAAAAAAAGGTGACGGTCACATGACCAAGTTTTGTAAAATGATGGTCATGTTACCGTAAATAAAAGGACTTTTAGTAAACAAATTTTATTTTGATAGTCAAGAGACCAAATTTAAAAAAAGTGGCGGTCACATGACCAAGTTTTGTAAAATAATGGTCATGTTACCTTTTTCATTAAAACTTTTGTGATTGTGTTTTACGAATCGATGGTCACGAAACTTCATATTTACATTACTTACTGTGACATAACATGATATTTGAAGTTGCGGTTACATGACCTTAGTTATTGTAATTATTGTGCCTTAGTTTTGCATGTTTTTCATGTGACAGGACTTGAATTGATAAAATCGTTTTTTTATTCAGAATGGGCATATTACTACATTGCACGTAGTTCTCAGCCATGAGTCAAGTGAACTTTTTTTACTATAGCATAATATTTTATCCACGATGTTTCTTTTATTCCAGAAACGATAGTTAACCTGACTCTAAAGTATAGAAAATCGCGTAGAACGCAATAAAAATTTTGTTCAAAACAATGGTGATTTGCCGCGGTTTGAGAGTAGTGTCAAGAACATTATATTGCATCAACGTAAGTGTAGTCCAATTACGAATTCTATTATCAAATAGTATAAATCATATTCGGATTCATGTTCACACCACTCACTCAAATTTTGTACTCACAACAAAAACTATGCTTCTTACTCTTTCTATTATATTTTGCTTCCTCATAGAGGAAGCTCTGTGATAGGCTCGAAATCGAGATTTTGAACCAGACCTCGTAGGACAATTTGGTTTACATATTTGTAAACTTGATTGAATTCTCAAAATGTTCGTATGTATAACACGGCCTTTTGGCTAAGATTTTTTCGTAAATTTGGAAAAAAAATTTTTTTCCATTTTTTCACGTATAAATGCCTGGATTTTTTTTTGTCATCATGAACTCAAAATGAAAAGTTGTATTTTTGCTCCTTTATAGAGCAAAAGCGGACGTCTGGATCCAGTGTACGTTGAACGGAGACACGTATCGTGAAATTGAGCAAGGGAAAGTTTTACAAGGGAATCTTTTACAAAGTTATAGAAATCACTAAGTTTTTTTATAGTTCTGTACACGAAAATTAAATACAAATTTATCTTTCAACAACCAGACCCCTTTATTAATATCATTTTTTATGAGGAAGCTATTTGCCAATAAATTGACAGCGGTTTTTTTATTATTCAAGTGTTGTTTTTTCAAATAGTGACTTCTGTTCGTGTACTTTGCAAGCCAATTTTTTGTTTTTCGCTATTCGTTGCAAATCATGTTTTGAAAAAAATCGTGTGAAGAAAAATTAATTTATTCTTTTCAGAATGGAAATTATTAATGGATACGAGTTCCAATCACTCAATTGAAACATTTATCTCTGCTATTAGTAGAACGAAAGGGCACATAAGATCATTGATCGAAAAAATTGAGTCCGAATTTGTGGAGTTCCATATCGAGCTCAAAAAAAAATTAAACGTTGCGTCTTACGGTAAGTAATGAAAATGATTTTACGTTATTTAATTACCCTTAACTTAATATGTTTATTTCAATATGCGCAGAAGAAGATTATGATTTCGATAAGGAGATTTCCATAAACGAGGAAACATTAAGATTCGAGAAAAGGCACAACAAAGCCATAGTAAAGGCTGAAAAAACTTTAAAAGAACAAGGAATTGAGTATTCATACAGTAAGCATAAAAACATTGTCAATTCATTGGCAAAGAGCTTTCTCCTAAAAATGATAGTTTTTTAAAATGGAAAATAAGGAAAAAACCATGTTTTTATATCTACCGAATGCTCTCAAATTTCGTTTTTAGGGCTGCTGACAACCAAAATTTCCTAAAAATTGTATTTTGTCTTTTCGCTGAACATATTTCAATTCTGGCCTATTAGCTGCATACGAACAACTTTATTTTTTGACTTTTATGCTATTATTTCATTTTTAAAGGTTTTTGGGGTTATTAATAAACTACAAATTTGAGTTCCCTTTGAGAACCTGTAGATCCATGAGGGATGAACCTAGAAGGCTGAAATAATCAGGATTTTCATTTATCAATGTATTCTTTGAGTACATAATTAGTGTTAATATCATTTTTTCAAGGGGGGACAGTTGACGCGATATGGCCCGGATATATATATATATATTAAATACACATGGTAGAGCTCTCTACAAGACTGCTCCCTGGCGGATTTTTGCTAGAGCGAAATGCCCCATACACCTGCCTTGCATCGCGTATCTCCTATCTTATGAAGAATTTCAAGTTGCCCACTGACAGTGAAATTGAGAGATTTTCTTCTCGTTTGCCTCGTAGAACGCTCTACTACCAACCAGTCAACACTGCAACACTCACAAGCTCATTCACCTACACTGCTACAGACCTCATCAACAATCTATTTACCGAAACCATCCCTTTCGACTGTCGTCTCATTCCCCGCATTAAAGGCACGATTTTGCTTCCTCATAGAGGAAGCTTTGTGACGGATCGATTTTCGACTTTCATAACTAAAAATCGTAGAGTACTTTTACTTATATATTCTTAAACTAGACCGAATTGCTGTAACATGTCTGTATGTGTGTATGTGTGTGTTTTTTTTTTTTCCTTCTCCACCCCATTCGGACACTCACTGGTAACCGCCGCTAGGCATTGCTTCGGTGAGGCCGGGGTTAGTTGAACATTTCTGCTACTTTGCTGTTGGTCGTTGTCATACATCCCCCATCCGTCACATAGTGATATGCGACGATTAGGGGTTCAGGGACTCATCTTTTTTTTTACTACTTGGTGAGCCTCCGATCCTGCGCGATGCCATCTCTCGATTGTCGTATCCCCCTTTCGGAGCCGTAGTTTCCCACTGCTTGGTCACACATTGCTGGCGTCTCCTTCTGAGTTAAGTATTAGAACTCGCTGCTCAGTGCCATCTTGTGAGTGTGGTTCTCGCTTCTGTCGCTGCCCGGCAAGGGACCAGGTTGCCAGGGCCGCTTCATCTTGTGAGTGTGGTTCTCGCTTCCGGCGCTACTCTCCGAGTCCCGGTGAGTTTCTGATACTCCTTTCTGTTGTCGTCTTGTGAGTGTGGTTCTCGCTTCAGGCGCCATCATGCGTGCTTGAGGAGCCTTGCGTCCATGCGTCCACGAACGGGGCCCCCCGCATCCGGCGCCATCTTGTGAGTGTGGTTCTCGCTTCTGACTTCATTATGGGAGTGTTGTGCTCCCCGTCTATCGCCAGCCTTGTGAGTCCTCGCCTCGGGCTCCTACTAACGGATATCCTCTTTGTTTCCAGCTCGCACAGTGATCGGGGTTTTTTACCGCTTCGGAGGCTGATGACATAGCCCGGGTCTTCTTTTTAAGTGGTACCCGCTCCACCTCGGGCACGGGCTCAACCACACCAGGCGAAAAAACGCGCCTCGAAAATTCGCCCAGTGGGGATTGAACCCACGCCCTACGGCACACCTTGTATCAGCAGGCAAGAACTATACCTACTGAGCCAAGGTGCCCGATATGTTGTGTGTGTGTGTGTGTGTGTGTGTGTGTGTGTGTGTGTTTTTTTTTTTTTTTTGGACGTGGGCAGAGTGAACTCTGCAGCCAGTGGCCCTTCGAAACGAGTACCCCACCGGAAACCGTCGTTAAACATTACTTCGGTGGGGACTCTATAGAGCTTCTCTGCTACATCTGTGTCTTTTCCGTACATCCCCCGTCCACCTTACGGTGATTAGGGGTTCGGGAACCAGAAGCGTCGTTTTCGATTTCGTCTTTTTCCTACAGCATCGTCCGGATTATTTTTTCTTTACACCTCTTGCGCCTCTTGTCTCAGTCTAGTGACGACTGCTTGCGCGAAGACGCTACCGCCATCCAATTGCCTGCGGTCAGCATGAGCCGGTGATGTTTTCAGGCTCGATTTCTTCTTGGAGGGCTTGTGGAGTCTCTCCCTTCTTCTGGAATCGCGGGCAGCGAAAAAACACATGCTCCGCGTCTTCTATCTGCTTGGGCAGGCCGGGCAGAGAGCGCTAAGGGTGTTATCATAGCGCTGGCTATGGCTTCTGAAGTAGCCATGCCCGGACAGGAGTTGTGTGAGATGGTAGTCCACTTCTCCATGTCCCCTCTCGACCCATTCTGCGATGTTCGGAATTAGCCGGTGTGTCCATCGGCCCTTTGAGGCCCGGTCCCACCGGTCCTGCCACCTCAGCGTCTCTCTTCTTTCTTCCTCCTTGACATCCTCGGGGCGGCGCTGGTATATGCGCGCTCGCTCATCCGCTAGTAGCGCCAGCGGTGGTACGCCGGATATCACGTACGTCGCGTCGTAGGAGACGTGTGGTCGCCCGCTGATCACGCGCAGGCAGGCTCGTCGATGTACCGACTCTGCCTGGCGTATGTAGGCCTGCGTCTCCGTCGCGCATCTCCAGATGGGCGCTCCATACAGGAGAATCGAGTCGACGACGTGGGCATAGAGCACGCGTCGGCTACTTCTGGGCCCACCGAGTTGGGCATGATCTTCGCGAGGGCTCCAGCCACTCTTGCTGCCTTTTCGCTGACGATTCGGAGATGTTGGTCGAACCTCAGCCTGGAGTCGATGTGTACGCCCAGGTAGCGGATGCAGGGGGACGACATTATGCTGCAGTCGCCCACTGTGATGGTGATGGTCTCCATTTTCTTCCTGCTACTGATGAGAAGGGCCTCGGTCTTGTGGTCAGCCGTCTCCAGGCTGAGAACTTGAAGCGCGCCACGAACCTGCGCGATGGCAGAGTTCAGATCGTGTTCGATCTGCCACAAGTGCTTGGCCACGGCCACCAAGGCGATGTCGTCCGCGAAGCCTACGATCCTTACGTTGCCTCTGAAGTTGAGGCGCAGAACGGCGTCGTACATGACGTTCCACAGGATGGGCCCCAAGACAGATCCTTGCGGAACGCCTGCTGTGACTCTGTGGGTCTCTGGTCCGTCGTCCGTATGTGTGTGTGTGTGTGTGTGTGTGTGTGTGTGTGTGTTTTTTTTTTTTTTTTGGATGTATTAATATATTTTATTTAGCAGAAAGTAAAATTAGAAGTTTACATTGCATAAAATGTAGCAGTAAAGTGAGAGTGTAACATTGATTTAGGGTACATAGTGTATATGTACATCCACGTCGTTTCCCTTTGTTCCATCCCGCGGAAACCGCGTTAGGCATTACTTCACGGGATGGAGGGGTTGGCGTTATGCGCTTCATGAGGCTTGGTGAGGTGGCGTCTTCTTCCAGCAGCATCGTCCGGTCGTCACCTTCCGTCCGCTTCCTCGTCTCTCAGTCTTGTTACGACTGAGCAGGCGAAGGAAGCAACAGTGAGCCAGTTCGGCTCGTTCGCGAGCATGAGCCTGGTGGTTTTCCGGCGTCATGACCTCGTGGAGCACGAGTGTAGTCTCGCTCTTCTCGCTGAACCTCGGGCAGTGGTAGAATACGTGCTCCGCGTTCTCAATGGATGAGGGGCAGACCGGGCATTGTGCGCTTTGATTGTGGTCGTACGACGGCTATGGTGTTTAAAGAAGCCATGCCCGGTCAAGAGCTGCGTGAGGTGGTAGTTCAGCTCTCCGTGCCTCCTCTCGATCCACACTCTGATACTTGGGATCAGTCGGTGCGTCCACGGGCCTTCGTCGACCGGTCCCATGCTCCTGCCACTGCTTAGCGTGGCCAAGCGTTCCTCGTCCTCTGCGTCCTCTCGGCGGCGGCCGTAGAGTCGCGCTCGCTCGTCCGCAAGAAGGGCCAGCGGAGGTATGCCGGCAAGGACATATGTGGCCTCGTAAGAGACATGCGGCCGGCCTCCGATCACACGCGGGCAGGCTCGTCGTGGGCTGACTCCGCCTGTCGAATGTGGGCTCGCTTTTGGGCTGCTGTGTCCAGACGGGGGCTCCGTACAGGAGTATGGAGTCGACGACGTGAGCATACAGCTTGCGTCGGCTGCTTCTGGGCCGCCAGAGTTGGGCATGATCTTCGTAAGGGCACCATCACACCGGCTGCCTTCGCGCTGACTGTTCGGAGGTGGTGGTCGAACTTCAGCTTGGCGTCGATGTGCAGGCCCAGGTAGCGGATGGAGGGGGACGAGCGTATGCTGTGGTCGCCTACCGTGATGGTGATGGTTTCCGTCCTTTTTCCTGCTTGTGATGAGCAGAGCCTCCGTCTTGGGTCAGCCGTTTTAGCTGAGAGCCTGGAGCGCGTCTCGCACCTGTAGTATCGCAGCGTTCAGATCGTGTTCGATCTGCCATAGATGCTTGGCGACGCCACCACTGCAATGTCGTCCGCGAAACCGACGATACGAACATCGCCATCGAAGTTGAGTCGCAGGATCGCATCGTACATAACGTTCCACAGGATCGGGCCCAGTACCGATCCCTGTGGAACTCCTGCTGTGACTTCGTAGGACTCTGGACCTTCGTCCGTGGTGAAGTCGAGCACTCTAGAGGATGTTATCCCACCGTGCTGAGTTGAACGCATTCCTCACGTCGAGTGTCACCACGGCGCAGTATTTTTTGGTGCCGCGGTACCATCTCTTGCCGGCGATGGCCTCACGGGCGGTGGAAATGACGTCTTCGATGGCATCTATCGTTGATCGCCCTTTCCGGAAGCCATACTGTCGCTCCGAGAGGCCTCCGGGTCTCTCTGTGAAAGCCTCCAGCCGGTCGCATATGATTCTCTCGAGAATCTTGCCCCGCCGTGTCCTAACATACACAGCGGACGATACGAGGACGGCTCGTCGGGAGGTTTGCCTGGCTTTGGGAGCAGGACGAGTCTCTGGCGCTTCCAGCCAGTTGGAAAAACGCCGGTCTCCAGACATGTGGTATACACCCGCAAGAAGATGTCGGGTCGTGCGGCGATGCGATCTTGAGCGCCGAGTTGGGTATGCCATCCGGGCCGGGCGCAGAGCGCTCCTTGATCCTCGTCTGGGCTCCTCTGAGTTCGCCCAAGGTGACGGCCGGTATAAGCTCCTCCGCTCGACGCGGCAGCTGCAGGGCGGGCCCGCTCGGCACCCGCGGGAACAGAGCCGCCACCGCGCCGCGCACCAGGAGAGGGGAGCTGGGCTGCCTGGTCTGCGGGCATCGCAGGCGCGACATGGCAATCTTGTATGGTTTGCCCCAAACGTCGCTGTTGACCTCGTCGCAAAGCTGCCTCCAGCACCGACGCTTGCTGGTCTTGATCGCCACGCGCAGAAGATGCCTGGCGGAGGCGTAGTTCGCGCTGTGGGTTTCTTCATCATGCCGGCCTCGCGATCTCTGGGAGAGTCTGCGAGCCCGCAGGCAGGAGCGCCGGAGATCAGCGATCTCGGCCGTCCACCAGTACACCGGCTCACGACGGCGGCGAGGGTTTGCCTTAGACATCGAGGCATCACATGCGCTGGTGATGACGGACATGAGGCTCGACGCCATATCCTCTGCGGTTGTGTGTGTGTGTGTGTGTGTGTGTGTGTGTGTGTGTGTGTGTGTGTGTGTGTATGTGTTGGGATGTGCGCAGTGATATCTCGATGATGGTAGTTCGTATCGTTACTGTAGATATCTCATTTTATTCGTTTTGATGTAAGGAAGAAGCCAAAACATCATTTTTAGCTCTGCGTTAAGTATTTAAAAAGTTATGAGAGATTTTCGAGAAAAAAAATTATTTTTTTCATGTTTTTTTTTAGTTCTGTCATATTTGTTCTAAAACAAACTGGTTTTTTTTAATAAAAGTAATACTTGTTTTATGGAAGAGCTTTTAACCTTTGATTTAAGATAGAAAGTAAACAGATTCACCGTAAGTTTGAAAAGTTACGTTTTGAAAATGAAATTTGGTTTTTATGATTTTTTCTTTTTTCTTAGTATTGTGTTGTTTCGTGTTCAAAATTTATGATGTGTCAAAACATTGTTTATGGATGGATTAAGGATGAAGCCAGAAAATTTGATTTAGCGATAAATGAACAAAAAATATTTTTTTTTTCCGATTTTAAAAAATATTTTTTTTTGGGAAAATTTTTCTTTTTCGTATCGTTTGGTTGAGAAATAAGTTATGATTGAAACTGTTTTGTGAACGAATTAGAAAAGATGATATTAATATTTCCAATAGTATAGTACTGCCCTAGGCCGTGAAAAACAAAAAAGTCCCAGAGTACGTGTAATTTGTATCCGAGGCGAAGCCGAGGCCGATATACACGTGCTCTGGGGCTTTCTTTTTTCGCGGCATAGGCCTGTATACTATTATTCATACACAGTGGCCCGAAAATCGCTCTTCCCGCTTTGCGCAGTCGCAAGGAAGTAGTCACTTTCGGGCCGCTGGTATGACAATTTTTTTTTTTTTTTTTTTTGAGGGAACTACCTTAATTGTTACGTCATCGTGAAAAAATTCGATAAAAATTATATATCAAAGATAGAAGATAGTTGGCAATTGATTCCACAAAAAGAATAATTTATGATTGAAACTGTTTTGTGAACAAATTAGAAAAGATGATATTAATATTTCCAAATCATTTTCCAGTTAAAAAAAAAGTATGAGGAAGCTACTTGCCAATACATTGGCAGCGGTTTTCTAAACTGCTAACCATCGACAACGATAACTCATTGTGTATGTCCATACATACACATCCATAAAGGCATACGTTGCAAATTTAATCTAGTTTCTATAACTGTTTACAGAATTTACCTACGACCATTATTTCAAAAATTCCCTTCTGAACCTATCACAGACCTTTCTCTGAGAGGAAGCAACATTTAACCAATTAATTACTTCATATTATTTAAAATCTATTCTTGATCGTTAGGTAATTCATTTATTGAAACGATGAAAACCAAAAAAGCCATCTTAGATACTTCTTGTCAAAGTACTGAAAAATCGGATCCTTCAGATCACATAAAAGGTATTTATAAATCATAAGATTATTAATATAATTTCTTTAGTTTATTGTATGAATGATTTATACTAATTTGACATAGAAAACATAATTAAAGCAAGTGCTGCACCACACCGTTTTGGAATTTCAAGATAAGAGATTGAGATGTGAGCTCAGAACTGACAAATGTCAGAATTTTGAAACAATTGTTCCAATTCAAACGATAACAGGTATTTTCTAATGAATTAAAAGAATATTGTTAAATAGTAGTAAACACAGTTGTATTTATGCAAACTCAAATTCATCATATAAACGTAAAAAAATCGCTGACTGATAATTGATTATTCATAGAAAATTATCACGGATGAAAATCGTGAAGCTAGCGTCGCGGAAACCCCGATGATAGGTATTGAGAGCGATAGCGAAGAATACATTCAGAGAAAACAAGGTAATGTATTGGTATTACTAACTAGTTGGACTGTTTTAGAGGGGCTCTTGTGCATGATAACCCTCATTTTTACAACTGTATATCTGAAATATAGGTCCTTAAATTATAGTTACGTGATCAAATTGTAAAAATTGATGGTCACAAGACCATTTCTCATAGATTGATCATCATGTTACCGTCATGGTCATGTTACCGTTTGTTATTAAACTTTTTTCTGATCAAATTTCATACACAAATGATCTTCATGACCAAATTTCTAGTGACGGTCACACTACCAACATTAATAGATTATGGTAATGTTACCCTACTTGACCAACATTAATAGATTATGGTCATGTTACCCTACTTGAACAAGTTATTTTCGTGATCGATTTTGATGCACAGTCGGATCCCGTAACCAGATTTTTTATCATAACGGTCACGTGACCATATTTCATAGATAGATACCCTCAACTGACAAACTCAACTATGTTACTCTATTTGACAAAGTTTCAGTTTTCATGGTCTCATTTCTTTCATAAATGGTCTGTGTGACCAAATTATTTGTAAATTCCATGATCACGTGTCCAGTTATTTCACTCTTATGATTACGAGACAACTTTTTAATTTATAGTCTTGTTATCCCCAAATGCAAATGTAAAACTGTACATTCAAAACTATATGCAAGTATTCGGCCTGGAAAGCGTACATTTTCTTTTAAACTTCACGTAAATAAAGCTTATATCACCGTATGAAAATCCGAAAAAAACTTAAATCCACGTGATACTGATATCCACGTATACCTAGGCATGGCCAGGACTTTATTCACGTGATACTTATATCCAGGTATGCTTAAGAGCGGCCAGGACTATATCCACGTAATACTTATATCCCCGTGTGCCCAAGAGCGGCCAGGATTATATCTACATAAAACTGCAAGAGGCAGTAAATATTTTCATTTTGACTACAGTTTCGTAATACATCTTTTTTTTTATGCAAGAGACCTGGAATATTTCAACTGGACTTCATTTTTGACTGCCAGTGCCCCCAGGGCTTCTTCGCACTCCCAGACCAACGTCGAGGTTACAGTCCGGGAGCCCAACGTCCTGAGGTCTGCATAACTATCGCAGCAAATGCTTATGCGTTTGTCTTTGTTACGAGTTCGGCCATTCTGTACGGACACCTCAGAATGGACATAATATGACGAAGTGACCTAAGGCGATGAGCTGTATTTGCGGCCCCTGCTTGGACCTCGATATGGAATGGTGGCATATCCATGATTATTTCCTACCTTTGTTGGGGTGGTCCTCATGGCCCCTGCTGTTCCCCTCAGTATGAGGCCCCTGAGTTTCTCTAGTTGGTCTCTAGTCCTGCCACTTATACCCTGGGCCACCTCACCACGAAGGCATAGGTTAGCCGAGGAAGCAGTATAGTCTTGTAAATCTATAGAAGTATGTTGGGCTTTAAGCCCCACGTTACGCTTACTGCCCTTCTGCAGGCCCTTAGCGCGGTGCAGAATTTTTTGACCCGAAACTCCATGTGGTCTTTCCACCTGACGTTTCTGTCCAGAATGACGCCTAGGTATTTTGCGGACTCCTGTGCTTCGATTCTACTGCCTCGAAGTTTCAGACTCCCACAATAATCGACGCTGTGCTTCTTGGTAAAGATTACAAGCTCGGTCTTCGCGCGGTTGACTGTCAGACTAGTTTAGACACACCACTTATCTACCTATGAAGGATGAGTTGCATACGTTCCAATGCTGGCTCCAGGAAATTTTCCTGAGTCAGCACCAGCACATCATCCGCATAGGCCTGTGCGTGGCAGCCGGCCACGATTATAGTCCGGAGCAGGCTATCCGTGAACACGCATCATAAAAAAGGAGAGAACCCCCCTCCCCCCCTGAGGGTGTCCCTTGTCGACTAATGCGACTTGCCTATGTGCCCCAAGGGATGCCTAAACCTTACGGTTGCGTAAGAGTTCGTCCATTTAGTCCCTCAGCGGTGGCGCTATTCCTCGGTCAGCTGCTTCCCGTCACGCAACCTCCAGTGGAGAGTGGTTAAACGCCCCCTCTATATCCATAAAGATACCGATTGCGTACCCCCCCCCCCCCCCCTTGCCCCTCCGATCTGTGGAAGTTTGCGTCCAGCAGTAGCTGCAGGCATTCTTCTTCCGAGTCGGCATAATGTCCTGGTTTCTGTATTGCCTCAATCCAGCTTGTTGTCCTACCTGCGAGGAGGTGGCTGAGTCTAACAGTCTTTTTGCCCTCCTCAATGTTTTTGCAGAAGTCCCGCTAAGCCTTTTTCTGGGCTGCGGCTAAACTGTACTTGTATTGCCTCTGCAGCTCGTTGTATTTGACTTCATCTTCCTCGAGCTTTGTGAAGCGGGCTTTGTTAAATGTCCTCTCCTTACCTCTGCTCTCTGCTTCTGAAGCGCCCACGTCAACCAGGGCACACCTCTACCCCTTGCCTTTGGTGTCACAAGCTAGCAGCTGCCTTCGTATAAGGCTTGCGTGATGGCTTTTCTGATTGTTACAGCTGCTTCTTCACAATCCTCCCTGTTCTTGATTGAGGGGGCATATCCCACCAAGTACCAATTTAGACTCTCTTTATATAGTTCCCAGGCAACGCGCCTGGGATTTCTACAGGGCTCTCGTTCCTGCACGTCCGTAGACCATGCAAAATGGATCTAGTTTTGATCGGAGAGTGTGTTACCCGCCATCCCCGTATCGCATGTGAGATTTTCTGGGAGGACAATGTCAAGTCTATGACCAACTCTTTGCCCGCACCCCTGAAAGTGGATACATTGCCCCGATTTAGGTTGACGAGGTTCGAGAAGTCCAGGTTTTCCAGCAGTGCTTCGCACCTACTGTTCCGCCATGCCTAGGCATTTTATATTAATTGTTAAGCGAGATACCCTCTGAATCGATAGAATTCGCTAACAACCGATTCAAATAGGGCTTTTAGTACACTCAAGCTACTGAAAGTAACTTATCGGAAAAAGAATAATAACCCAAGTGAAAGCGTCGTAAACACAAGCTGGAAGAACTTATGGGTTAAATCACGACGCGCATAGATTTTCTTGTACATGTCATAAAATAACCCATAATATAAGTATTAGGTGGATATAGTCCTGGCCGTGCCTAGGTTTACGTCGATATAAGTATTGCGTGGATATTATTAGCACGTTGATTTGAGTTTTTCGGATTTTTATACGGAGGTATAAGCTTTTGTACGTGTATAATCGGCAGATGCGATTAAAAGAACACGTGTCTTTTAGACTGATTTTTGTTTCCTTATATCCACGTTTTTTTACGTGGATTTAGGTGCAAATAGACACAGCGTATAATTAACCTTAAAAGTACCGGCTGATTTTTTTCGTATATTCATGCAGTTAAATTCTTATTATTAATATTTTTCTAGTTTGCAACAGACTATTATGAAAATGTATAAAACTTTTTGATTTTGTTTTTTCTAGTATTTCTGAATAACTCTTCTTCTGGAAAGGTTGAAAACAAGAAGAAACCAAAAGTTCTTCACGAAGAAACCTTAAAACACAAGATTCGTATAAGTAAGAATAAATAAATTTTGTTATGTTCTTGATTTTGAGTTTTTATTATTCCAAAATGTTGAATTCCAAATAAACAAATATCAAACTTGTCCAGTTCAAAAATAGTACTGTACGATACTAGTGGCATAAGTAACACTTTTTGGCACGGCGTGGTTTAGATATGGTGATTTTTTCCGATGCATAAGTCGCACTTTCTGGTACCGCAAAGTGAGGTTAGCGCACGAGCGTATGCGAGTGCGATGCGAACGTAGCGGTGCCATAATGTGCGACTTATGCCATACAGTGCTATAAAAAAGTTATTCGGTCGTTAATAGTGTAGGAGCAAACAAAAGTAGTTATAAATATTACAATTGAGATATGTTTGTAGAGTTTCACCAAGCATAATATTTATTCATATTTTCCAGACTCATCAAAAGTTTTAATCAAGAAGAGCAGAAAAGAATCGGCTCTACTCTTCAGCGATTCAAATGAGACTAATACAAATGCAAACTGTGATGAATTGGCTTACAGATCAGATCACTGTGTGTAAATAAAAGTACTTTTGATATTGTTCTCTTATTATTAAAATAAGACATAGGTCGTAACTGTTTACATATGAATCAACGCAATGAACTTACGGGTGCATTTTATGGGTTTAATACACGTACGAGACTTGGCTGTGTGTATGTATGCGTATGTATACTAGACATATTACATGAACACATCAATATATTATCGTACGCATACAATCATACACTGAAATTCATAAATATAAACATGTGCGCGAAGCTGTAAGATTTACTGTAAGGTGTGCGTCGTAATGTATTGTGTCGTTTGACCGAGCAACACGCTCGTGCATAGATAGCGGGAGAGAGTCAAGTGAGCGAGAGAGATACAGACACATGACGCTCTTGTACATAGCCGTTTTCATAGACATGAGCGCGAAGTACTACATAGCCCGCGTTTGTGCCGCAGCAGAAGCGAACTAGCAGTAACTCGACACTGCCTAGCGTCGACCAATCGCAGCGCGAGAAGCAAACAGACACTACTGAGACTAAAAACCTACGATTATCGCGCTCGCTCGCTCGCTCGTTTTTCACGGATTCACTAGTCCAACGAGACATAAGACGTTACACATCAAAAATAAACGACGTAGAAATGCATTTAAAAAAAGTATACCGAAAATAATTTACTTGATCTTTGATAATAATATTTATAGACCTCTAACCTAAAAATCGAAACTTTGCCGCTAGTTTTAGGTTCTTGTGCTATAAAATATTGAAAACAATTTGTGTGAATAAGCTTTTTTAAAAAAACTCGTTGCAACACTCGTCTTTGGCTCATACAGGAACCCCCTGTTTTGCAGAAAAAGCATATTCACATCTGTTGCATAAAATACTATTACTTTGTATAATTCTAATTAATTACTCATTAATTTTAATATTGTTGTTTAGAAAATACGAGTTCGGATACAATATCGACTCTTAACCCGGAAGAAAATCAGCAGCCACTCATTCCCATTTTATCTAACCCCTCTACACAAATAATACCAAAGTACCAAACTTTCCACAATACAATACACAGTTTTTTTATCCAGGAACAATACAATACGTACCCGTATACTACACAGATCATGCCAATATGTAACCCTCAATATATTCCAATGTCACAAGTACATACATTACAATCTACAGAACAACCTGTAATTTACTCATCCATATATTACAGATAACTGAATACCTGAGAGGTAATAAGATTTTTAAACTTATTACTAGTATATATAATTAATCGAAGTGGCTATTCAGGGAAAATTCATGTGTAATGCCGAAGAAAGTAAGGTTATTCATACTTTTCTAAGAAAAACTTTATTTTTTTCTTAGAAATTGAGTTTTATGGATTTTTTTATCGTTTTTCAAATTTTTGTATACGTGCATGAATTTTCCCAGAACCGTGCACCACTGAGTAATGTAATTTAATTAAAAATAATTGTTTTGAGTAGGAATTTTCGCGATGATAACGAGACATCAGTTAGGTAGATTTGAGCTCATTTTTTCGCATTTTTTATTTAAACTATAGAGATTGAGCAGTAAATGTCTTTAAATTTTTAAAAATGTTTTATTGGTTCTAATTTAGCCGTTAACTGAAGAGTTTCATTTTGTAATAAGATTATAGTTTAAGATAAAATCGACGGTGCTTATGAAGACTAGCGAAAATAATCACTCTTTTGTTTCGTAATGATTTGCAATTTCGAAAAATGTGTAATGACTAAATCAAAAAAGAAAGGCCTTTCTCACATTAAAAACTGTTATACTACAGTTTTAAAAAATACATTTTCTCATAAACACTGTCGAAATAAATTAGTATGTGAGAATATGTGACCTATCAACCGCAGGTTATAATTTCCATTACTATTAACATACTTCAATAATTTTTTTTTTAAATTCATAGCTTTGAGCCGAGTTATGAGTGCAACATGGCCTATCTGGAGTACGGTGAACGTGACCTACAAAAGATGTGGTTATATAGCTTTGTGACTCGGTGTGATTGCAGCTTTTTTTTATTGTATAAAAGGAAATATGATAAAAGTGACCAACCAAAAAATGGTTATATTATCAATTGACTCTAATACAGCGCTTTACTTAAGAAAATAAGTGAAACTCTTCAAGTATAAACTCTACAATTGTGACTGCTTTTTACACCAGAACTACATAAAGTTAACTTCTTCATGCTTCTATGATTTAAAAAACGAATACGATTTAATGAAATGCACTGGACAGGAAGAAAAAATCTTTGCAATAAAAACGATATAATCTATCACCATATATGCTATTCGATAAGAAGCTAGACAGTGATTTTATTTTCTAGACAGTGTTTGTGTATGCTAGACAGTGTTTGTGTGTGCTAGACAGTGTTTGTGTGTGCTAGACAGTGTTTGTGTATGCTAGACAGTGTTTGTGTGTGCTAGACAGTGTTTGAGGGAGATAACGATATCCGTGGTCCCACGAGTTTATGCAATATTTCGACCCAGCTCGACGTAACTAAGTATCTAAACGTGAAAAAAGTCGCCTACAAATGTTGTCAACTAAACTCATGACCTGTGTGATGCAGAAGACACAACGTATTAGCAGGTAATGTGGTGTCAGCACAAAGGGTGTATGGATGCTCCCGAGTGAGTGCGGTCGCCGGGCAGGTGTCGGCGTGTAGAGCGACGTCAGGGCGAGGAGCAGGTGCAGGGGGCGAAGCTCTGGCGGGGGGGTTGGGGGGCGAAGCCCCCCCCCCCCCCCCCACTCAAAAAAAAACACACACATATATAAAAAAACCGCTGCCAATTCATTGGCAAAGAGCTTCCTCATAAAAAAATACCTATTACATTTTTTTTTTAAATAATGAATATTGTTTTTGTATAAAAATTAAATATTTATTTTAAAAATCACCAAACATTTCCTGTAATCATGGATTCCTGCATTTATACGTGAAAAAATGAAAAAAAAATTTTTTTTCCAAATTTACGAAAAAATCTTAGTCAAAAGGCCGTGTATACATACATAGAAAACATTTGAGAATTCAATCAAGTTTACAAAATATGTAAACCAAATTGTCCTACAAGGTCTGGTTCAAAATCTCGTTGCAAGCCTATCACAGAGCTTACTCTATGAGGAAGCAAAAGTACAACTGTTCATTTCGAGTCGTTAATTTTCATAATTTCGGTGAATCTCTATCTTTTTGGTCTTAAAATTAACCCGTTAACG
The DNA here is from genome assembly GCA_034770305.1 of Trichogramma dendrolimi. NCBI lineage: Eukaryota > Metazoa > Arthropoda > Insecta > Hymenoptera > Trichogrammatidae > Trichogramma > Trichogramma dendrolimi. The sequence goes on from JAPMIB010000047.1 coordinate 975,713, forward strand.
CCCAGACGGACAGAATTTTTTATTTCTTTGTAGTGACCAATAAAATCATCTTATCAGGGCGAGAAAAAATTCTAGAGTACTTCATTTTCGATGTAAAATTTAATGTCCTTTTCGAATATGAGTTTAATAATTGCCTACGATGCATATTAAAAAGTTATAACTATATGTAACTAAATAATTATTGCAAAAAAACACGATTTTGAATCCTGAAAAAAATTTTGATTCGAATTTTTTTTATGAGACTTCGATCGTGGCCAATAATACCCAAAATGTGGAATAACGATCTAAGTTTAAAGTACCGTAGGTGGGATTGGAAAATTCATGATGGTGGACACCAAAAAATAACACTTTTCCAGAAAAAGTACTAAAAACCTTTGGTATTTTTTACTCGTAACGATCAACTTTAGGAAAAAAATGTTACTTCACAAAAAGTGTGTTTAAAATCATTCAAGATACGTAGGAATTTTTCAGAATTTTTCGAAAATTTTTGAAAATTTTTGAAAAATGAATGAATTTGAAAAATCGAAAAATTCTTAAACATTCTGAAAAAATCCCTACGTAATCTTTGAATGATTTTAAACACTTTTTGTGAAGTAACATTTTTCTAAAGTTGATCGTTTACGAGTAAAAATACCAAGGTTTTTAGTACATTTTTCTGGAAAAGTGTATTTTTTGGTGTCCACCATCTTGAATTTTCCAATCTCACCTAGGTACTTTAAACGTTAGATCGTTATTCCACAATTTTGGGTATTATTGGCCACGATCGAAGTCTCTTTCATAAAAAAATTTGAATCAAAATTTTTTTTCAGGATTCAAAATCGTGTTTTTTTTGCAATAATTGGTTTATAACTTTTTAATATGCATCGTAGGTCAATTATAAACTCATATTGAAAAGTACATTCAATTTTACATCGAAAATGAGTACTCTAGAATTTTTCTCGCCCTGATAAGATGATTTTATTGGTCACTACAAAGAAAAAAATTCTGTCCGTCTGGGCGTTAACGGGTTAAAGCTTAGCTGCTCTGCTTTCATGACGACACAAAAAAAAAACCGCTGCCAAGTTATTGGCAAAGTGCTTCCTCATTTTAATTTTTATTGTATTATAATAAATAGTAACCTAATAGGGATACTAATAAATTTAAAAATGTATAAAAAATTTATAAAAAGAAACTAATGGCCTAGTACATTGTCGCTGTACACACTTGATCTTTTTTTAGCCGCGCGCACGCGAAATATACTTGTAGTTTGTAACGACGATTTATTTTTTAGTCCCGTTTTCAAGTGGTTTGATGTTGGAATATTCGCGCCTGTATATAATAAATAAATTTACAACAAATATTACAATACAATATATACTCAATAGAAAACAAATGAAACTATATTTATTTTTTAAAATGTTTTTTCATGTTTAAATATAAAATGTATAAATAGCGTAAAGTAAGTATAGCTTAATATTAAATTAATGTAAAAATTAAATTAATAAAATGTATAATGTTATAAAGTAAGTATGGGTTAATAAATGTAGTATTGGTTAATATAAAAAGTAATTAATATAAAATGTAATGAAAATTATAAAATATTAATTTTTTTGTTTTTTCGCAGCTGGCAAGTCATTTGTATCGTGAATTTTGGTGATTTTTTTGGAATGTTTGAAAATGTCATTTTGTTGGTTTGAATGTAATTTATTGTTTTCGTGGGTGATTATTTTTTCATTTGATGTAACAATATCTTCTGTTTTGTTGATTTTTTCAGTTTCAATGTTGGTGACTAACTCTTTTTTTTCTATCATCTGCGATTGTCAGGGCGTGTATTTCTGTATTTCTGAGAGCGTATCGTCTAAAGCCGTTATGAGTAATGTTTCATTATTTCTTCGAAGTCCATGTTATGAAATTATTTGTAGAATTTTTTGTAATCAAATGCTATTTTTAATGGTTCTTTAATCTGTAAACATAAATTTTTTAAATAATTGTAATCTATTAAAATTTTAATTTAATAATACTTTAATGCTATTGACGAATCGGCATCTTCTGTAGCAGTTGTTCCACTAATAGAATTTAAACTTTTGACGTAATTTCCTTGAGTCACTCGTAAATTAGAAAATTTATATTTTATTAATTTCAATATCAAGGTCTGCTTGTTGGGCCCATAATGTTAAAGTTATCTGTAAGGTTTATAGTATTTTAATATTATTTTATTCAATTACATATTAATGTAATGGAAATTTAACGTACCTTAGTATTTACTTCATCTATTAAAGTGTATTCCTTTTGACAAATTCTTTATTTGTCGATTTTGAAAAAATTGTCATTCGTAGTCCAATGCTTTGTAAATCCGATAGTATCTTTTAATAAAATATATATTCTACAATTATTTAATTGAAAAAGTTAAGTATATGTATAAAAGATTAAGTTAACTTACTTATAATTGTATTTGTTGGTAAATGTACAATGTTTTTCAATTTTGTAAATGTGATAGGTTTTAAAGTGTATATGATTTCGTTTTTATACAAATGAAGAATTGTATCATTCGTAAATAAAAATTCGTAATCGTTCTTCAGATTGTTGTATTTGTTATTCGCATCAATTATTTTGAAATTTCTAAATTCGTAGTTGTTGTTTAACTAATTTAATGGAAACATTAAAATTGCGTAATAATAATATTAAAATGATTATTATTTGGTGTATAACCTTTAATACGTTGTATAATCTCTTGCAGTTTCTACCATAAGCCGAACATTTTACTTCCCTGATTTATCGGAGACATTGATGTAAAACATTTCTCTATTGTTGTCGAATATAATTTTTTGTGATTTTGTTACAATTTTCACTAATATCATAATGGATTCCCTGTAAAGAAGAAACATTGTAATTTTTTTTGAGTGTATGTGCACGGAAAGAAATATCAGTGTTTATTATAGCAAAGATTCATAGTATACTTTCATTGACATCAGCGAAAATCTATACCGCGCGTAATAACGTTTATTACTAGTAGTGCTACTCATTTATTCCGAGCGCGTCCTCGATTAATGCTTCGAATAAGCAAAACTCGAACGGCGTAAAAAAAATTGGAGCTCGAATTCAAACGCGAACGTAAATGCACCGATGGCACATTGTTTAATTAGATAGGTTTATGTGTGTTAGAATAAAGCTTTTTTAAAGTTTGTAAAATTATTTCATATAAATTCAGAGTATGAGTAAAAATTTAAACGAGTTACATGTTCGTCGCTCTTGTCAAATCCATGATTGTTGTTGGTTCCTTTTGTTAGCCATTATTATTCGTATCTCAAATCTGTATTTTTTTTTTAAACGTTGATTAAAAACATAGGTTAAATAAAAGTTTTTTTGTCCGAAAAAACAGATTGGTTATTGATGAATTTCCGATCGAATAAACTTGGAAAAAAAAGAAACTGATGAAATTAGTTTCAAAAGTTGCTTCTCGTGAGATATTGCTGTTTTGTTTAATTTTTACGTGTTAATTTATAGTACCAAACAATATTATTTTTTTGGTGCCAATTTCGGTAAGTAGAATAACTTATAACAAAAAATGGATGTAACCAATAAATTCTGAAAAAACAAATGTATTTATTATTAATTAATGATTAATAAAAATTAAATTTTGTGAGTAAATTGCAAGAACGTTACTTGTTATCATCCGATTAAAGTCGATTCTTGCAACAATGATGGCGAGATCCTATTGTGTGCACTCACAACATTAGTTGAATTATTGTAATTTCTGAAGGTTTTAATGATGACAACGTGACCGTGTTCTTGAACAATTTCTGTGAGTTCAATGACGATAAGAAAAGGAATTTTCTATGATTTATGTTAGAAAAATTGTAAATTAAATATATGATTGATTATCTCGATTCATCCATATTTCGGATTGATAAGTGGTAAAAAGCTAGTGTATACAACTAGAACTTAAAATTCATTTTTAAGATGTAATTTGCCTACGATGAAACCGAGTACTGCTAAAAGAGGGGACAACGCGGAACAGACAAATCGTAGTACAAGTGTAAATTTGTGAAATTTCGCCAATAATTAGGACTTGGACTTTTTAAAAACGAACTTATCTAGGTATTTTACGTTAAAAATGGTTTTTTTTTACAGACGCATTCTTTGCTAACGAAGTAAACTAATTTTTTTATTGTTTGATTTTGCCGATACATCTGTGGTTTTCAAAACCATCGTCCAATGTTTGAAGTTTTAACCGCCGCGAAAATCCAACAAATAAAATTTTTAACAAGTTAGTATGACTTAGGGGCTTATAAGTAATAATGATATTCTAAAATTAAACGTTTAATGTACAAATAGTAGTTTTCGGGCCCGAGCGCAGTGATGGTCCTAAACACTGGGCCGAAAAGTGTCCTCTATGGGTTCGAGTATCGAATAATATTTTATAGTCTTGTGCAATCCTAAATGGGTGTATTCCTAAACAATGAAACATAAAACGAGTTTTCGACGCTTTTTACGAAACAATCATTCGAAATAAGCCGAAATCTTAGGCTACGTGTCTCCGTTCAAAAATTGCACTTATTCATAATGGCCAATTTTGGTCTATAACATACAAAAAATAACTTTTCGTTTTAAGATCTATTTTGTTAATATTCAGTCAATCTTTACGTTTTGGGTTTTAAATTGAAGCTTGGCTGCTCCGCTAACATTATACCGCTAAAAATTACCTGTGATGTGATCTTAAAATAAGTTTTTGACGCTTGTTTGAGAATTAGCTTGAGCATGAGAGTGGTGCATAGGAAGGATCACAAGGGCATTAAATGATTGAAGTCGAGTTGCACTGATTTGAGCTGACATGAAATTACACATTTTATTTTCAACAAACTAATATCACAGTTGTCGAAGCATGCACATTTTGCATGAATTACGCTTGAGCTAGTCTAAGTGCGAAGTTACAACAGATTGAGGACAATGTTGGCCGTCGACATTATATTATTGAAAGTCGCGTACATGAGTCGTAGCATCTGCATGGTTGAATTATATTAATCACCAGAATTGTTTTGAACAATCCAGATGAGTGTACCGAGCGGTCAACTTGAGCGGATCAAGGACTGAGCATATTGGGCCGGACGAAAAGAGGTTATATTAATCCCCTCGTCCTTTGAATGAGCTGTCGGAAGTGAGAGGTGCTGAGAGCCTCGTGAGCTTGCACCATGGTGCGTGCGTAACTTCACTTCTCCTCGCAGTGACTTCATGCCTTGAAAGCGCCAACGCTTGTCTTAATTGCGCCCGTGATAAAAAGACTCTACAGGGCCTGAAGAAGGCATTATTGTTCCTCTCCAGTAACCCATGCAGATTCTTTACCTGGTGTTGTACGCCGAGATGAGCTGGATCAGATGAGTCGAGCGATGATGCGATGCGGAGCGAGTAGGCGTCGATGAGTTGCCGGTGATGACTTTCTTGTCCCACCTGGGTTGAGCGCAGCAGGTGTGGACAGGTTGAGCAGTCGACGATGGTATTGACGTCGTCTGGATGAGCTGGCTTTTGTTGATGGTCGCAATTTAGCTTCGGTCACACGCGAGAGGCAAGGGTGAATCGCACCAAAAAGAAGGCGAGAAAACTCGAGGAGCGCGATATGCACAAAGCATGAGCGAACGTGGCAGATGATCACGAGATAGCGAGATGTACAATGCAAAAATACACTCGTGTCCGTCGCGAACTACGCACATCTTGCAGATTCGCGGCAGCACGAGCCGTGGAGCAACGCATCTCTGAGCGCGCCGCGTAAAGCTCGCGCGGCCCGACACTGCACGTGAGCATAAGCTGTCCCACGAAGGCTATCTCCACTGTTCGGGAAATTTCCCGAACACGCTTATTACGACAGAGAAATACTTCAAAAAAAGTTGTACAAGTTTTTGCTACGTGTTTTCGTTCAAAAGTTACATTGGTTCCAAACCACCAACGTACATACAACACACACTACACACACGATGACGATGGTAAACTAGCACCCGTACTAAAACGAGGGCCTGACACTTCGTGCATTTAACTACCTATCTGACGCTTTCGAACACGAAATTGATAATTTTAAATTAAATAAAAAATACTCACGATAAACGAAAAACCGACCAGGCAATATATATATATATAATGACAGGATAAAGAAAAACTGGCAAGCTGAAATTCGCGGATCGGTTCAAGTATCAAAACTGCACGCGTAATGCGAATCTGCAAAGGCACGCACACAGCCACGGCCACGTGATTCACCACTATGTGTAAAATATCCAAGTAACGACCAGTTACTACTGTTCAGGATTATTACCGTCAGACTCAGCTACGATCAGATGTAATCTGCGATAATAATCAAAAAATTCTCTCTCGAGCAAAATGATCACCATTCGTGCCGAGCGAGATACACGACGACGCCGACGTCAACGATGACGATGATAAACTAGGACCCATACTAAAACGAAGGCCTGACACTTCGTGCATTTAACTACCTATCTAACGCTGTCGAACTAGAAAATTGATAATTTAACATTAAATAAAAAAATACTCACAATAAACGAAAAACCGACCAGGCAAAATAAATATAAGGACAGGATAAAGTGAGAACTGGCAAGCGGGAGCTCGCGGATCGGTGCAAATGTCAAAACTGCACGCGTGATGCGAATCTGCAAAGGCACGCACACAGCTACGGCTACGTGATTCACCACTGTGTACAAAATATCCTAGTAACGACCAGTTACTGCTGTTCAGGATTATTACCGTCCGACTCAGCTACGATCAGATGTAATCTGCGATAATAATCAAAAAACACATTAATTATGTATTTTATCGAGTCTACGTAGTAGGTAATTTTGGGCATTGATCAATTAAAAAAAAAGAAAGTAATTTAGAGAAAAGCGTACAATAATGATCAAACGACCAGAAAGTGTATGTCTATGTAGTCGAAAATTTTCATTATTTATTTGAATCGGGTTATGAGATATTTTTTAATTCACTTGTCAAAATGATCACCATTCGTGCCGAGCGAGATACACGACGACGCCGACGTCAAGGATGACGATGATAAACTAGCACCCGTACTAGAACGAGGGCCTGACACTTCATGCATTTAACTATCGATCTGACGTTTTCGAACTCGAAAATTGATAATTTTACATTAAATAAAAAAATACTCACGATAAACGAAAAACCGACAAGGCAAAATATATATAAGGACTGGATAAAGTGAGAACTGGCAAGCTGATTTGCGGATCGGTGCAAATGTCAACTGCACGCGTGATGCGAATCTGCAAAGGCACGCACACAGCCATGGCTACGTGATCACCACTGTGTGAGCAAAGTATCAAGTAACGACCATTACTGCTGTTCAGGATTATTACCGTCAGACTCAGTTACGATCAGATGTAATCTGCGATAATAATCAAAAAACACATTAATTATAGAAAATCAATTATACATTCATACTTTACACTTATTATAATAAACTCCATAAAGCTGTTTATCTCAATTTTAGTTCAATTGATCAATCCAAACTCACAAAGAACAAAGTTAGGACTTAATAAATTCGAACTTTCATTAATATTTGTAACGATAGATGTCGTTAGGTTATATTAAATAAAGAAATATAGATTATTCGACATTACACATGAAGTAATCTATAAATGAGTTACTGTACTATATACGTAAAACTATATATGTACATAGATCAAACTTATCGTACAAATAAAGTAAATATTATAGATTTAAATAGATTTGTAAAATTTAAACTATATTTTGAAAATAAAATGTACCAAATTACTATATCAGAGCTCAGCGCATAATTGCATACATAAACGAATAATTTTGTAACAACCAAGCTAGGTGGAAATACAGTATGTTCCAGATAAAGCGCACACTTTTCCGATTCAGATTAAAAATAGTTAGAGACTCGATGGTCTATACTTAATATACATCAAATTGAAGATAATCGCTTCAACTTTAAAGTAATATGCTATGTAAGGACGTATAGGACATGGTTATCAAATAATCACCACGAGAAATGATGGAAAAAAAAAAAATTTGTCCAAATGGTTTATAATATTTTTTACTTAAAGCTAATTTTTTTCGACAGCTTTTGCTGTACATTTTATGTGCAGAACTCCCCATGATTTCGTTATAAAAATTTTTTAATTTGGCCTCGCTGAAATAATTTTGGTGATACAGCGACGCGTCCGATTGTTCACTAGCGACGGCGAACAGGGGTTCTCATTCTCAACCGACTTACCTTTGAAAATGTTAATTTTATAAAGAAGATTTCTTAAAAGCCACTTTTGAGATGCGCATTCGCTGTCAAATTAACTTTTAAATCTATTGGCCCTTTCGAGTACGCGATTGAGGTAAATAACCTTGCTGGCTAAACCCGGCTGCGGCTGACATTCGGTATTAATAGCAGAGAAAACTTGAGATTAATTTCGTACTTTTTACATGTGCATTCGCCGTCGAGTTTTGCAGTGTAGCGTTCGATTAAGCGCTCGCTTCATTTCGCATTGCATGTCATAAAATTGTAGGTTCGTGTTTACAATACATGTTGTCTGCTATTCGCGCATCTTGATGGCAAGGATGAGGAGAGGGACAGCAATTGATCGTAAACTGGCTTGGTATCGGCAAATAATTGTGTCGGTACCAGTCAATGGAAAGCTGTTCAGCATCAAATTAAGCGGGAGTGAAGTACAATTTTTAGTTGGCGGCGTCGTCATTGTAAGTATTCTTATAACTCACTTGATGTATAATTTAATTCCTTTACTTTTTTTTATTACAGAAAGTATATGACAAATACGAGCGCTGCCACGTCGAATGTTGGGAGGTGGAGGTTGGCGAGAAGGTGCCGATCTGTGGCTTGTGCGGGAGACCATCCGATTTTCCGGGTGATTACTTATTCGCCAATATATTCGAGGGCTCCAACAAGAAGTCGCCCCGGAAGAGACTGCCAATCAGACTCCGTCGTCACCGCATGCGCCTTAGGCCACTACTGGGTTCTTCGGGGGCGGCGAGCCAGCGATCTCGTCGCCGAGATTTTGCTGCGTCGATGCGCCAATCCCAATCTCGCCAACGGGGCCGGACTGACCCAGCTGCTGATCATCTACTGGCGGCACAAGGAGCTGTGGACGGTGGGCTTCTTTGACCCCCTGTGGCGTTGTGTCGTGACGCTGGCTGACATCGATGCGCGCAACAACGATGGTCGCACGGCGCTCCAGTGGGTGAGTTTTGAGCCCGTCTCCGTGGACGCGCTGCTGAATCGGCGCGCCCAACTGGCTAAGTTCGTCTTTCCCTCCGAGGACTACTTCGCCCACGAGATTCCCCACGTGAAGAATCTGGACGGCTACGAGGCCGGGGTGGTGGCCAGCGTGATGGACATTGCCGAACGGCTGCACCTGCGAGGCTGGGCGATAACACGAGAGGCCGCTTCGACGATCATGAAGACGTTTGCCGAGCTGGGCATGTTCAAGAAGCCGCTGGACTCTGACGAGAACTTCACTCTTGAGTATGTCCAGTTCAAGATCAAAACGAAGAAGATGAGGGTGAGCAAGGGCGTCACGCTGGACAGGCTGATGTTGCGACGCTCGCGGCCCGCGGACGCACTGCGACTGGCCACGCTGTAAGCCTACTAGGAATTCGCGCACTCGGGCGCCTTTCGCGAGCTGATATGCCGGGCGTTCTTCTGGCACTGGGCGCTGGAGCCGCTGCGCGAGCTGTTTCGCAAGGGGCGCGTGTCGCTGCCCATTTGGGGACCATGGGCCCTGAAGTCGCTGTTCGACGAGCTGCAGCACAGCCTGCAGCCCGGCGTCGTGCAGCAACGGATCATTGGCTAGCTGTGGAACCGAGATCTGTTTCGCTTGTGTCTGCACGCCTGGGGCTGTCTGGCCAACGCCAACGAGCAACGTTACTTCAGCGATCCGGAACCGCTCGAGCAGTGCGAGCACAGTGCGATGTTATTTTTTTAATACAATGAGCATTTTTTCGAAATCGACTGGGAGATTAACCCAAGTATTTCTGTTTTAATATTTAAACATTGTGTAAAATTTTCATTTATTTGTTTTACGTATGTTAGTTTTTTTTATAGTCTTGAATTGTAAAATAAACAAGCAAACAAAAATAGAATCACTCTTTTTACGATATTATTTATGTATAGCTATCGAGCTCTTTTCAGTAGTACTTGGTGTTATAAAGTGTGGGTAAATAATGGAGTTAGTTCTTATAAATAACATGGCTAAGCTTTAACAGCGTAAAAAATGAAAATAAAGAAAATATAAGAACAGAAAATAATAAATGCATGTGTAGGTATGACCATGAAATTTTTTTTCTTTGTACACGTCTGTTTTTAAATCCAAAGAGTTTTTTTCGTATATTTTACTTTTAATAGTATAAACAATCAATAAGAAGTAACATATATGTCGCAAAAAAATCTCATGGTTTACTGAAGTTTTTATGCAAAATTATTTTTTCATGAATATATTTCCACCTAGCTTGGTTGTTACAAAATTATTCGTTTATATATGCAATTATGCACTGAGCTCTAATATAGTATAATTTGGTAGATTTTATTTTCAAAATATAGTTTAAATTTTAGGGATCTATTTAAATCTATAATTTATTTGATTTGTACGATAAGTTTTATCTATATACATATATAGTTTACGTATATAGTACAGTAACTCATTTTTAGATTACTTCATGTGTAATGTCGAATAATCTATATTTCTTTTATTTAATATAACCTAACGACATCTATCGTTACAAATATTAATGAAAGTTCGAATTTGTTAAGTCCTAACTTTCTGTTCTTGGTGAGTTTAGATCGATCAATTGAACTGAAATTGAGATAAACAGCTTTATGGAGTTTATTATAATAAGTGTAAAGTATGAATGTATAATTGATTTGCTATAATTAATGTGTTTTTTGATTATTATCGCAGATTACATCTGATCGTAGCTGAGTCTGACGGTAATAATCCTGAACAGCGGTAACTGGTCGTTACTTGGATACTTTGTACACAGTGGTGAATCACGTAGCCGTGACTGTGCGCGTGCCTTTGCAGATTCGCATCACGCGTGCAGTTTTGACATTTGCACCGATCCGCCACCAAAAGATATTGAAAAATTTTCGGAATTTTTAACTCGAAAAATAAGGGTTCAAGGGAAAAAAGTTTACTCATAAAAAAGTTCTTAGAATTGATAAAAGAATACGCTTGAATTTTTTCAGATTTTTTTGAATAATTTTTTTTAATTTTTGAAGATTGAAAATTTTGAAAAATCAAAAAAAAATTCAAAAAAATCTGGAAAAATTCTAGCGTATTTTGTGATTAATTCTAAGAACTTTTTCTTCAGTAAAATTTTTTCCTTAAGCCCTTATTATTCGAGTTAAAAATTCTAGAAGTTTTTAAACAAATTTTGGTGTTCCAACCGCCATTTTGTTTACTTAAACTTTATTTTCTCCAATCTAAATCCCGATAACTTTTAGTTTAGGGTCCATGGACGCTTAATTTTCACCCGAGACGCCAGGACTTCAACGATTTCCATGTGAAAATTTTAAAAGAAAAAAAATTTTTTTTTTCAAAACCACGTTTTTTTGGATAAAAATATCCATAACTTTTGACCGGTTGGTTATATTGAAAATCTGACACCAGATTCAAAAAGTTCATTAAATTTCGCGTAGAATATGTTTACTCGCAATTTTTTCAGGACCCATTTTCATCAAAAATATAACGCCTCAAAAAAGTATCGAAAAAGTGTCCGTCCCGGACTTAATGGGTTAACGTAAAATACCTAGATAAGTTCGTTCTTAAAAAGTTCAAAATCCTAATTATTGGCGAAATTTCACAAATTTTAACTTTGTATAAACGGCACACAAAACTACGATTTGTCCGTTCCATTGTTGTCCCCTCCGTTAGCAGTACTCGGTTTCATCATAGGCAAATTACATCTTAAAAATGAATTTTAAGTTCTAGTTGTATACACTAGCTTTTTAACACTTGTCAATTCGAAATATGGATGAATCGAGATAATCAATCATATAATTAATTTACAATTTTTTTAACATAAATCATAGAAAATTCCTTTTCTTATCGTCATTGAACTCGCAGAAATTGTTCAAGAACACGGTCACGTTGTCATCATTAAAACCTTCAGAAATTATACAATAATTCAACTAATGTTGTGAGTGCACACAATAGGATCTTGCCATCATTGTTGGAAAAATCAACTCTAATCGGATGATAACAAGTAACGTTCTTGAAATTTACTCACAAAATTTAATTTTTATTAATCATTAGTTAATAATAAATACATTTGTTTTTTCAGAAGTTTATTTGGTTACATCCATTTTTTGTTATCAGTTATTCTACTTACCGAAATTACACCAATAAAAATATTGTTTGGTACTATTAAATTAACACGTAACAATTAAACAAAACAGCAATATCTCACGAGAAGCAACTTTTTGAAAATAATTTCATCAGTTTCTTTTTTCCAAGTTTATTCGATTTGATAATTCTACGTTTATCATGGATTGTTTAAAAGATGAACTAAAAGAATATGACGAATCAATCGATTACGTAACAAAATTAAATAAGATTTGTGAAAATATTGATTTTAAACTCGCAGAAGACCGACACAAGTTCGGTGAAATGTCAATAACGTTATTTAAAAATTGGATCGGTCCACTACCAAACATAAAAAAATATTTTAAATAATGAAGACATAGAAAATCTTTTAAGTGATCCTAATGCATTTCCAAATTATAATAATATTTATAGATTTTTTACTCAGAATAAGTTACAAATATGAAACAAATGATGAAGTACGTAATGATAGAATCGTGATTCACGTATCAGCAATTCATATGATTCATAATGGCTCTGACCTAAATAGCCACTATGATCATCATTTGGTATCACTCCTATTCGAAATATATCATAAATTTGATATAAATTACACTGATGAAGATGGCGAATCCCATTTGCATTTAGCTTGCCAATACGGTTTCATTGATGCAGTTATAAAATTTATAGAATTTGGTCATGATCCTAATTTAAAAGTAAACAAAACGGGTGATACTCCGCTTCATTACGCTTTGATGAACTGCACCGGTGGAAATGTCGCCGTATTTCATTACCTCATACGAAATGGTGCTGATATAAATTTAGCAAACGACTGCGGAATGACTTCGCTACATATTATTTGCACAGGATCATTTAGCTACATATCATTAGAATTGATTTTCGACATTGTGGATAGTTATACTACAGAATTACTAATTAATACTCAAGATAACCAAGGCAAAACTCCTCTACATTATTGTCTAGAATTTGTAGAAAATGCCAAAAGAGATGTCGAACTTTATTAAAAAGAGGCGCTGATCCCAATATAGCAGATATAAAAGGACAAACAGCATTGCATATAATTTGTTGCAGCCGTACACTAACAATAGATGATGATGAAATACTGAAATTGATTTTCCAAATTATGGAAAACACGTTCAGAACTACAAATATTAATGCCATAGATGAATTTGGTCATACGCCGCTTTTCTACGCTGTAACAAGAGTATTACCGAATATTTTTATTACACTCGTTCATTATGGTGCCGATTTATCAAATTTCGTTTTTCCGCGAGAAAACAATTTTGAAATTGAAATACAATTGATCGGAGAATCTAATTTAGGCTGTGCTAAATTAAGAAAGATAACCGGTATTTTAATTATTCTTGAAAATTTCGCAAAATATAATTATGAATTTAACGAATCCAACATATTAACCATTATGAAAATTTTAGTAAAGAATAGATTAGGAATATTTAATTATAGTAAATATCGAAAATACTTTTATTGTAATAAACCTTTTAAAAATGAAACGGAACATATTGAGATAATACAAAAACCATATATGTCATTATACGAACTCTCGTTACTAAGTCCAAAAAATATATTGGAAAAAATTTCTTTATTAGAATTAAATAAACTATCAAAATCACGTAAATTTAAAAACTTAACGGATTATTTTGGACAAATATATTTTACTTATTTATGTGAATTTTTACCAAATGAATTTTTCCAATATTGGACAATATATCCAATTTTTAAACTTTTCTACTCATGTTTACCATTTGAGTGTTGCACTATGATTATGTTATATTTATCTAATAACGATTTGCGAAATATCTATTCAATTTATGTTTCGAATGATAATATTACTCTCTGAACATACTAATAATTTTATATATACTAAATATATTAACTTTATTACATTTGTTATATTAAATTTATAAAACATACTAATTATTTGATATTTACAATAAAATTAAACTTTGAATATTTATTAACATAATAATCTTTTTTATTTATTTGTTACTACTTTACTTTACTTGTTATGAATTTGACGAATCGAACATATTAACTATCATGACAATTTTAATAAAAACTGGATTAGGCAGATTTAATTATAGTAAATATCGAAAATATTTTTTTATTGTAAAAAACCTTTTAGATCTGAAACGGAAGAAATTGAGATAAAAAACCACACATGTCATTATACGATCTATCATTAGTAAGTCCGAAAAAAATATTGAAAAAATTTCTTTATTAGAGTTAAATAAACTTGCAAAATCACATAAATTTAAAGACCTAACTGATTATTTTTTTGGACAATCATATTTTACATATTTATGTGAATTTTTACCAAATGAACTTTTTCAATATTGGATAATATATCCAGTTTTTACACTTTTCTACTCACGTTTATCTTTTGAGGGTTGTACTATGATTGTGTTATATTTATCTAATAACGATATGCGAAATATTTATTCAATTTTTGTTTCGAATGACAATATTACGCTCTGACGCTGAAAGTGCTTTACCAAATCAATCAATTTTTTATTTATCATTGAAATGTACAAAATAACTTTAAATTAATCCAATTTCTAATTATTTTTTGCAGATTAAAGAATTAAAATACGTACGAAAAAAATCAAATAATCAGATTGAATTATGAAAAAAAAAAATTGCTTAAAGAAAAAGACCGATTACGAAAACAAAAAGAAAGAGAAGATAATAACTATACTGCAACCGAAAGAGATAGAAATAGATTACATATACAAAAGTTACGAAAAATACAAACAATTAAAAAATCTGAAAATAGGCTTGTTTCAAATCGTATAAGAAAATTGAGAAATATCGAAATTTTCAAAGAAAAAGAAGGTCAAGCTAATGTTACAAGAATACGAAATATAAGATCACAAAAAGCAAATCGAGATTATGAAAACGACAAAAACAAAAAACGAAACAAAATTTATAGATCTGACAAAGCCTATCAAAAAGAAGAAATTGACAAAAAAAAAAACGAAACAAAACTTATAGAACAGACGAAGCTTACAAAACAGAAGAAAATGAGAAAAACAAGAAAAGAAACGAAAATTATAGATTGGAAGAAACTTATCAAAAAAAAGAAAATGACAAAAACAAGGAACGGAACGAAATTTATAGATCGGACGAAGCTTATCAAAAAATAGAAAATGACAAAAACAAGGAACGGAACGAAACTTATAGATCAGACGAAGCTTACAAAGTAGAAGAAAATGACAAAAACAAGAAAAGAAACGAAATTTATAGATCGACGAAGCTTATCAAAAATATAAAATGACAAAAACAAGGAACGGAACGAAACTTATAGATCAACGAAGCCTACAAAGTAGAAGAAAATGACAAAAACAAGAAAAGAAACGAAATTTATAGATCGGACGAAGCTTATCAAAAATAGAAAATGACAAAAACAAGGAACGGAACGAAACTTATAGATCAGACGAAGCCTACAAAGTAGAAGAAAATGACACAAAACAAGAAAAGAAACGAAATTTATAGATCGGACGAAGCTTATCAAAAAATAGAAAATGACAAAAACAAGGAACGGAACGAAACTTATAGATCAGACGAAGCTACAAAGTAGAAAAATGACAAAAACAAGAACGGAACGAAACTTATAGATCAGACGAAGCCTACAAAGTAGAAGAAGAAAATGACAAACAAGAAAAGAAACAAAATTTATAGATCAAAGAAGCCTACAAAAACAAGAAAATGACAAAAACAAGGAACGAAACGAAAAATTACGTTCAGATAACAATTATAAAATCAAGGAAAACAATAAATAATAACAGAATTGAAAAATACAGATTATCAGATATTTACAAAACAAACGAAAATCAAAACAATGCTAAAAGAATAACCGATTTACGAAACAATCCACATTTTGTTTCGCAGGAGACAATAAGAAATAAAAATATAATCAAAATTTAAGAAGCCATCCAGTTAATAGTGTATTTTAATGGATAAAGACAAAGCTAGGAAAAGACAGTTAAGATTAGACGAACTATACACATTTCGTGAAAAATTTTACAATGATGTTAAACAGCAATTGGAATTAAAACAGAATATAAAACAATGAATTTAATTAGAGAATTTTTAAAAAAAGAAAAGAAGGACCTGATATTGCTTGTGTTTGTTGTAACAATATTTTTTTCAAAAAATCGTTAGTTACGTTTAATTCAAAAAAAATTTCTAGTAACTTGACAAGTAAAATATTTGCAGTACAACAAAAAATATTTGCAATAACAAATCTGAATATATTTGTAAAACTTGCAACAACCATATTTTTAAGGGGACTATTCCAAAAATGGCAGAAACAGAAAATTTACGATTTCCTATGGTTCCAGAAGTAGTTACTAAATTATTACCGATTGAAGAAAGAATGGTTTCTCCATATATACCATTTATGCAAATTAAAGCTCTACAACCATATGCTCTTAATTCACAATTATCATTGAAAGGTAGTGTTGTAAATATTGCAACAGATATCAACGAAATGATTCAAATTTTACCAAGATCTTTTGATGAATTATCAATTATTCAAATCAAGTTAAAACGACACATAGATCATAAATCAGATTATATGTTCGAAACTATAAAACCAAGTAAAATTTGTGAAGCTTTAAAATATTTACAAAATACGCCTTTGTACAAAGAAAATGAAATAAAAATAATGAGGAATTTTTTACCAATTATGAAAACAACAACAACGACTTGGATTTTATTATTGATGAAGCAGATATAGATCAAATTGAAAGAAACAGTCAAGACAACAATTTACAAATACTTAACAAATTGAAATCACATGAAAATATACCTTTAGAACCATATGAATTAAATGATGAAGTTTTGGTAATTGATAACAAAAGAACTGAACAAAGAATTGAACCAATAATCATTGCACCCAGGACAAGACAAATCACCTTTACCATGGCACAAAATAAAAACCTTGACGAATTATGTTTTCCACGAATTTTTGGTGGATATCCAATGGATAAATTAAACAAATTAACATATGGAGAAAGAGTTCTTTCAGAAGTTAGACGAAAAGACAGACGGTCCTGTATACCAACCAGGTTAATTTTACTACAATTATTAATGATAAACATAACTATAAATAATAATTTCTCCTATATACCAGGTTATTGTTTATGGCACAACAAAAATTAGAAAAATCAGTATATTCAATATGAACATTTGTTTACGTAAAATTAAAAAAAATAATAATTTAGAAGCACATAACGTTTTGGATACAAAAACTTTAAATGATATATATCGACATGATGAAGGATACCAATTTTTAAAACAAGTCCGATCTTCACCTTCATATTGGCAAGAAAAGAAAAAACATTTATTTTCAATGATTAAACAAATTGGATTTCCAACGTTATTCATAACATTGTCAGCGTCAGAAACAAAAAGTATCGACTTATTATCAATATTGTATAAACTAAAATACAATAAAACTATAAGTCAACAAGAAATCATAAATTTACATCCAAGTGAAAAAACAATGCTAATAAGAGACGATCCAATAACATGTGTTCGGTATTTAAATGAAAGGTTTAGTGATATATTTAAATTACTAACGAATAAAAACGGAATTTTCGGAGATCATTATGTTACCGATATGTTCATTAGATGCGAATTTCAACAACGAGGTTCGGTACATCAACATGCTGTATTATATTGCAACAATGTACCAAAATATGATGAAAATAATGAAGAATCAGAATTACAATATCTAGAATTTTTGGATAAAATAATAACTTGCAAATATGATCCAACTAATCCATACATAATGTTTCAACGTCATAAACACAAACCAACGTGTTACAAGGGTAGAAAAAATAAAAAAAAACAATGTCGATTTCATTATCCAATGTATGTAATGAAAAAAACCAGTATTTTAAAACCTTTGACAGAAGAAGAACAAACTGGAAACGAAATTACGCACATACGAAATGTAAAAAACTTAATGATCAAATTTTTTAACGAAAACATTACCTATAACATATTCCGATATGTTACAAGATTTACAATTAACTGAAGAAGAATACATTAATGCGATAAGATCGACTTTAAAAACCAAAAAAATTTTTTACAAACGAAATTCATTGGAAGTGGCTATAAATCCTTACAATCCAAAATTTTAAAATTATTAGAATCAAACATGGACCTACAAGGAGTACTTGATGCATACGCCGCAGCTTTTTATATGGTGAATTATGTGACAAAGATAGAAGCAGGTTTAAGTAAATTATTAAAAGAAGCTAGTGAAGATGCAGAAGATGGAAATTTAGATTTAAAACAAAAACTATCTAAAATTGCAAATGTATTCATAAATGGACACGTACTATCAACACAAGAAGCAGCGTATCAAATATTATCTTTACCATTATGTTATGCTAGTAGAGCATCTGTATACATAAATACAGTACCAAAAAAAAGATGTCGTATGTTAAAAACTAAAAAAGAATTAGAAAAACTACCAAAAAACTCAGTTGATATCTACAAATCAAATATATTTCAAAAATATGAAAAAAGACCAAATCAGTTTGACAATTACTGTTTAGCAGATTACGCGTGTAAATATACTTTTCCGAATTCTACCGACTCCAACGACATTAATGAAGACAATGAAACAATGATAACGCTGCAACGTTAACACAACGAAAAAAAGAAAATCCTTCGATATCACAATTATCGCATAGATACAGATATGGTAAACTATTACAGAGAACAACTATTGCTATTTTTACCATTTCGTTGTGAAGATACAGAAATAATTAATAAAGATTACAAAGAAATGTTTTTTAAAAATTACCATACTATTACAACAAATAAAAAAAATTATTATGCCATTAATGAAACAGATATAGAAACTGCTTTAGAACTAGCAGAATTAAACGAGGAAGAAGACGAAGATGAAGACGAAAATAAAAATACAACATAGAAAATGTCATATATTAAACAAATAGAAAATGAAAAATCAGACAAAAAATCGTACAAATTATCTTTCCCACCAAAAACCTAAAAACAGATATATTTTCACAAATCGATAAGTTAAATGATGAACAAAAAAAAATAGTAATGCATATTGCATTGCTTCAAAATAAACCAATTACCATTGCGCATATTTATAAATGGATCAGCAGGAGTTGGTAAAAGTACAGTCATCAGAAGTATTTATCAATTACTCTCTTTCTATTTCAATACTGAACTTGGAGAAAACACAGATAATGATACTGTATTATTATGTGCACCATCTGGAAAAGCAGCTTATTTAATGGTGGGGTAACTTGTCACACTGCCTTTGCATTACCAGTTACACAATGCGGCAAACCTATGAAAGATTTATCAGCTGATATCGCAAGCACAATAAGACTTAATTTCCAATTTATAAAGTTGATCATTATTGATGAAATTTCTATGGTAGGAAGTAACATGTTTCACCGAATAGATACACGTTTACGACAAATATATGGAATCAATAAACCATTCGGTGGAATTTCGGTTATAACTGTAGGTGATTTAAATCATTACCTCCAGTTATGGACAAGCCAATATATAAAAATCCTTCAAATTCTATACTAGCAGAACTATGCCTTAATACGTTATGGGATGAATTCAAAATATACTTTATCAAAAATTATGAGACAAGAAAACGACATTCCCTTTATTAACGTACTAAACAATACAGCATTGGTGAACTAACAGATAAACATTGTGACCTTTTAAATACACGAAGCAATATCCCACAAGAAGACATACCGTATAATGCAATAAGATTATTTGGAGAAAACAAATTAGTAGACGAATACAACATGATCAGAATTCAACAAGAACCA
Source organism: Trichogramma dendrolimi (assembly GCA_034770305.1). Classification (NCBI taxonomy): domain Eukaryota; kingdom Metazoa; phylum Arthropoda; class Insecta; order Hymenoptera; family Trichogrammatidae; genus Trichogramma; species Trichogramma dendrolimi. Next base: position 995,919 of record JAPMIB010000047.1, read on the forward strand.
GGAATAACTACGAATCAATAGCAAGGATCAAATTCTAGATAAATTATCGTCTGAAAAAAAACAAAAACTACTAGGTAAATAAAATAACCATATCACGATACTAACAAATACTGAAACTTATTACATAAATTAATATCAATGAATTAAAATATTTTAGAATCACTTATTTATAAAAAACGACAAGAATTAAACGGATTACACCATACGCTTCAACTCAAAATTGGAATAAGATACATGATAATTACAAATATCGACGTGTCAGATGGATTAGTTAATGGAGCATATGGAACACTAAGAAAATTGATTTCAACACTAAACAAGAACCGATTACGGCATGGATAGATTTCGGAATAAACAAGACAATAGGAAGAAAAACAAAATTGAAATTCAACAAACAAAATAATAACACTAATGAAACATCATACGTTCCAATAGGAAAAATTTCACCACCACTACAAATAAAAGTGGTTTACAAATATCTAGAACACAATTTCCTTTAACACCAGCAGAAGCAATAACAATACACAAAAGTCAAGGAGAAACATATGACAAAGTTTGTTTAGATTTGCGAAAACTAAATAAAAAATATGTAACACATTCTATGATGTATGTAGCACTAAGTCGAGTAAGAAAATTAGAAGACATATACTTGTTAGGAAGGTTCATTCCTCTGCCAAAAAAGAAAATAATAACATCCAAGAAATTATAAAGGAGATGAACACAAATAGACAATTACAAATATCTCTACCGTACGATTTCCCCGGTAATGAATTAAAAATCATATATCACAACGTGAGATCGCTAAAAAGTAATTTTTCATACATACAAAACGACAATTGGTACAAACAAGCTCATATACTCATACTATCAGAAACTTATACAACTTGAAAAACCATTACAATTTAGTAAATTATACTCTGCTTTACGAATCGGATATAAACAACAAAGATTCTAAAGGTTTATCTTGTTATATTACTATATTAATGCTGAAATATATAAAACTTATAAATATCACCAATACGTTAATAATACTCTACAACAAATCGAACTCATTTGGATTAAATTGAATAAATATAACATCTTAACAGGCTACAAATCACCTCAAACTTATAAGCAAACGTTTTTAGATGCGATATCAACTTTCAATTTAGAATCTCAAAATTTTATATTTATTGGCGACTTTAATTATGACACTTTCAATGAAAATAATGTTTTGGAAAATATATTAACGAAATACAGTCTAAAAAAGGAATACCTTCGCAATTGTCAACAACGAACTTTGACACCCAAATAGATACCATATTTATATCGCGTGACATAGCAAATTTTGAAAGTGGTACCTACGAATCTTTTTTCTCGGATCATAAACCAATTTACATAGGACTAAGCAAAAATAACCTAACAAATTTTGATAAAACAATTACCAGTACTACGAAAAAAATAAAAAACCTAGAAAAAACAAAATTAAATAAAAATAAAAATACACCATTTGCACAAGCTATTACAACCAGCAAAAAAAGAAAAATTTCATGTATTGACTTAAAACCAGATTCAAATCCAAATCTATCAACAATCAACACATTGTTGAACCCAAATAAATGCTGTTACGCTAATACAGCTTTACAAGTTCTAGTCCATTTACGGGCGTTAAAAGAAGAATTTTCAAAATTCGATAATGTTAACCGATCAAACAGACTAATACGTTACTAGTTTTCTATCAATCTTATTATTGTAATGAACAAAACTTAGAAACATCAATATTTCGACATACTATTGGAGGAAAGTACATTAATGACGCAGAAGAACAAGATGCACCGGAATTTTTACAAGCGATGATATACGAATACACAATCCTACGCAAAATTATTAACAATAAATTAATATACACTACGATTTGTTACAATTGCAATTATATACATAATGATCAACAACCAAACTCAATAATCACATTACATTTACCATCAAATTCGGAATCGAATATTCTTAACATTCAAAATATTTTAGATAATAATTTTAATCAATATATAAAAATACAAGGATCTTGTCCCCGTTGTAAAACACAACAGCTACATCAAGCTTGTGCAATAAATATTGATAACGTAGAGACTATAATGTTACAATTGAAAATTTTCAAAATTGTACAAGAAAAAAATAAGTTTAATATTGTAAAACTACAATTAAAATTATCTGGAATGCCAAACGATACAATAACAATAAACAACCGAAAATTTACTTTCAAAAGTGCAATTTTTCATCACGGAAACACAATCGACGAAGGTCATTACACAACTATCGTATACGATAAAATTAATAATAGACTCCATCATATTAGCGATGACGAAACATATATTACAAAATGGCCTGAAAATTCGAAAGATATTTACTTACTAACATTTGAAGAAAATAAAAATATTTAGGATAATTCTTTTTCCCAATACTTTAATTCATTATCGGGGAAATCGTACGGTAAAAATATTTGTATTATTGTTCCCAATACATATTGTACATTTGTGAAAACCTTAATTTTCTGAATTTTTTAGGACAAATCTGACATAAAATACAAGTTTTTCATATTTGTAAACAAAACTTTTTTAGGCAATTCAATTTCAAAAGAATCGGCCACATATACTTATTATTTTATTAGCTTAAAAAATTAATAATTTTACATTGTTACATCTTATTATAAATCTTATTATATTATTATATCTTATTATAATTGTTACATCTTATTATAAATTGTTGAAAAATTGTGAATTGTTAACAAGTTAATAAAGATACCAATTGTTTTAATAAAAAAATAGTATGGTACTTACCTTCTTCACTAACCAAATTATTAAAATTTCAAAAATTTTCATATACTTCCAATAAATCGAATTATTCCAGCACTACCACAACGATGTTCAGCATACAGATCCGGTCTCTAACCTTTCAAAAAACTTTTTTCGTGATTGCACACTACAGAATTACGCCTTCTTCGTCTAGGCTTAAACTTCAACCGTATAATAAATTTCGTTAAAAAAAAACTATTTTTCTGAAAATTTTACATACAACAAAAAAATCTTTTTCGTTACTTCTGAATTTTTTAAATTTTTTAAAATACTTTCCTTGTTCCTTACAAATATGCGTAACTTGAACTTTCTAGTATTTAGTTTTGGATTAATTATAATACAATTAAAAAAGAATGAGGAAGCACTATGCCAATGATTTAGCAGCGGTTTTCATGATATTCGGTGAATCTTTATCTATTTGGTGTTAAATTAAAACTTGACTGCTCTGCTCTCATGATGACAACAAAAATTAAAATAATTCCGGCAATTATACGTGAAAAAATGAAAAAAATTTTTTTTCAAATTTACAAAAAAAATTCAAAAATCGAAAAAAAAATTTTTTCCCCATGTATTGCCAAAAACCTTTTTCTAGCCTCATTATTACTACAAACGACAATGAATGCAATTGAAAAATTCCGGCAATTATACGAAAAAAATGAAAAAAAAAAAATTTTTTTCGAATTTACAAAAAAAAATCGAAAAAATCGGAAAAAAAATTTTTTTTTCCCGTGTATAGCCAAAAACCTTTTTCTGGCCTCATTATTACTACAAACGACAATGAATGCAATTGAAACTTATACAATCCACCATAACATTTTCGAGATTTTGCTTCGGACATACATACATACACACACACACACACACACACACACACACACACACACACACACACACACACACACACACACTTGACGCCTCGATGGCTCAGTTGGTAAAGGGCTCAGGCCTCTTGCTTGCTGAATCTGAGAGTGTCGTCTAGGGCGTGGGTTCGATCCCCACTGGGGGAAAATTTCATTCGTGATTTTTCGCTCGGTGAGGTCGAGCCCGAGCCCGAGGTGGAGCGGGTACCACTCAAAAAGAAGACCCGGGCTACGTCATCAGCCTCCGAAGCGGTAAAAAACCCCGATCACTGTGCGAGCTGGAAGCGAATAGGATAACCATAAGTAGGAGCCCGAGGCGAGGACACACAAGGCTGGCAATAGATGGAGCACAACGCTCCCGTGATGAAGTCTGAAGTCAGAAGCGAGAACCACACTCACAAGAGGGCGCCGGATGCGGGAGCCAAGGCTCCGCTGGCGCGCATGATGGCGCCTGAAGCGAGAACCACACTCACAAGACGACAACAGAAAAAGGAGTATCAAAAAAACTCACGGAGACTCAAAGGGTAGCGCCGGAAGCGAGAACCACACTCACAAGATGTAGCCGACAGAGCAATCGGGCCCTTGCCATCGGCGGCAGAAGCGAGAACCACACTCACAAGAGGGCACTAGACAGCGAGTTCTAATACTCAACTCAGGAGGAGACGCCAGCAATGTGTGACCACGCAGTAGACGGCTCTGAAAAAAGGGGATACGACAATCGAGAGATGGCTTCGCGCAGGATCGGAGGTTCACCAAGTACAAAAAAAAAAGATGAGTCCCTGAACCCCTAATCGTCGCATATCACTATGCGATGGATGGGGGATGTATGGAAAAACAACGACTAACGCAGAAGTAGCAGAAATGCTCAATTAACCCCGGCCTCACCGAAGCAATGCCTAACGGCGGTTCCCAGTGAGTGTCCGAATGGGGTGGAGTAGAAAAAAAAAAACACACACACACACACACATACATACGGACATTTGTTGAGAATTCAATCAAGTTTACAAATATGTAAACCAAATTGTCCTACGAGGTCTGGTTCAAAATCTCGTTTTCGAACCTATCACAGAGCTTCCTTCATGACGAAGCAAAATAAAAAACAGAAAAATGCAAAATTTTTTTTTTAATTCTACTGATTGATTCAATACAAAAGTTGGCAACACTCGGTGCTCACTCGGGGAGCATACATACACGCTTTGTGCTGACACCACATTACCTGCTTATAAACACTTCAACGATCGCGATTGAGCGCCATCGATCGGAATTTTGCATAAAATCGCGGGGCCACGGATATCGTAATCGTGCCAGTGTTTGTGTGTGCTAGACAGTGTTTATGTGAGCTAGACAGTGTTTGTGTGTACTAGACAGTGTTTATGTGAGCAAGACAGGGTTTGTGTTTTCTAGACAGTAGTGAGGTTTTTAACGTGAACAATTTACAAACGCTGTGATTGGTCGCTCAGCAGCGTATAATAGGACGGTTAATGGTTCGCAAATACGAGTGTTGTAGTAACTGAAAAATTTTGAATAATTATCTATTTACGGTTTGAGACTAATTTTGATTAATTTTCTAGAGAGGGCGTTAGAGCGAGTAAGCTGGTCTATTACGTTTTTTTTTTAAATTTCCAATATATTATCTTCTTTTATTCGATTTTTCTATTTTAAATATTAAGAAAGGGCAAAATTGGAAAAGATAGAGAAAGCCCGCGCAGAGCGCTGAAAGTACGGCTAGGTGAAGTAATATAATAACGATAATAGCATTAAGGAAAAATTAAAATAAATAGTTCATTCATCCAATCATAAAATATATCGTGAGTAAATACACGAAACCACGTGTCCTCGTGATGAGCCGTATCATATACGAGAAACCTTCCGAAATTATCGCGATGATTCTACGATCATACTGTAGATGATGGTCGAATTATGCAAGCTCAAAAAAAAAGCCAACTATCAATGCTTATCTATAACGTTATTATTATGGTAGTAGTGAAATATAAAATAAATGTATTGGTAGACTCAGATAATGTATTTGGCATGCACGGTTTTTTTGTATCAGTTAAAAATATTTTATAGCACTCTAACCTAAAAATTTAAACTTTGCCGCTCGTTTTAGGCTTTTGTGCTATGAAATATTGTATGCAACCAGTGTGAATAAGCTTTTTCAGCAAAACTCGTTACAGCACTCGTCTTTGGCTCATACAGAAACCCCTCGTTTGGCAGAAAAAGCATATCTACACCCGTTGCATATACTAATATAGTCACTTATTATTAATTATTATACTAAATAGTTTTTTTTTACAGGTTCTCTCTTTGTAAAATAGTATTTTAATTTGTTGTTGTTACAAAGGCATAATTAATAAAGATCTCGTTTGGATTAAAAACAAACATCTTGTTTATTCTATTGATTTTTACATATTTTATCAATATATTATATGAATTCCTTAATATCCTTCGAAAAAGTTACAATGTGATGCAGAGCTCCTGCAAGGATTTTTACTATGAGAGAAAATGGGGGAAATAAATAAATACAAATATAATTGAAATTAAATAGTTAAAAATAAAGAAATTGTATTAGAAACGGTTCTAGGCGCCAACGCCGAAGCGGAATTAATAAATACAAATTAGGATTAAGAACAATAATTAAATAATTAAATAACTACTCACGTGATTAATTGTTACTAATTTCAAAGCTGAGAGACTCGCTCAAGGTGTGAGCTCGATGCACGAGGACTCAAATGAAAGGGGAATACGGCAAGAGGTACGCTGCTGCTGGCTCGATGAGCCCTAATACTAAATTAATAAATAACTTATCTAACGCGCTCTTCGTGTCTTCGGCGGCTGGTATTGGTCGCTGGTCGTGCTTATGGTGTTGAGTGGTAGGAGCAGCTTACGGTGGCGATGGCAAGGTACGGGAACTCGGGTGGCGAGTGAAAGTAGAAAGTAAAAAAAATTACAACGATCTGATTCGTGTCACTGAATAATCTTTCAGTGAGCGCGATCGAAATTATCTCCGTGCTCGAATAGTTAAATGGCGAGTGTTCGAGTGATGATGCGAAATATCTTCGTGCAACGGTTCCGAACATTCCGTTTCGAAGCGAGCGGCTATCGCCTTGTTCTCTCTGCACCGTCAGGCGGCGCTCGTCGTCAGTCGTTGTCGGTCACAGTGGATGCAAGCTGTGATCAGCTGACTACATTAATACTGATTGTCATTATGCCAGCCTTTTATGTCACTGCTGCTGTTGCTGCTGCTGTATGCATGCCGTTGCCTTCCTCTTGTCCTCTTCTTAGACCTAAGGGATTGTCATCAAGCCAGGGTATTGGGAATAAGGGCTGAGGGCTCTTGTAGCGGTAGAGACGCCCGCTACAGTACATACGTAATTCGATTTTAGTAAAAATTTTATTAAATTATCCAATTTTGACTTACCGTTGATATTGTATCTCTCCCTGAACTGTTTCCAAGTGCTGTATTTATCATTCATTTGAAAAACGAATGATTCCGAATATTCATGTTTCCGAATTTTTTGATTCCGAAATTTTGTTCTCCGAATTTTTCATGTTTCATTCGGGATATTCCGATTTACAAAAATTCCGAATATCGTACATTCCGAAAATTGACAATTTCTAATATTTATCATTCCGAAATGTGAACATGGCTCGTGTTTACCTTCTCATTTCCTGTCAGATACAAGTTTTGGCAGCTACAAACCAGCTTAAGTGGTCGTTACTTAATAAGAAGGGTTATACTGTCAAGGGTTATTTAAGAGTAACACCGAGTGAAAAGCCAAATTTTATCCCCAAGCCTAAACCACCCGTTAAAAATAGTTCGTCACTCAGCGAACATTTTTTCATTTCCACACCATCAGTTACAAAAAAAGTCACTTCACATTTAGATTCAAGTTCCCCGTTTAATTTTTCTAAAGCTTTACTTTATGACCCTACAGTACTTCATTCGCTGTTCACAAACTATTTCAACATCAGTTGTCCTGTTTTCCCTGAGCAAAATACATTCAACTACATAGTTACATTTTTTAACACTTTTCACCCGCGCATTAATTATTTTTAATTCACCCACACCGCTAGCGACAACTCTGGTCTGTAAGGAAATTTTAACACGTTATGCTAAAAATTCGCTCTGCAGGCGAGACGGTAAGAGGGCTTACCTGGAGATGTTGGACATTAGTGCAATTAACACTGATCAACAAATTTTACAATTTATTACAAATAATTTTAGCTTTAAGTACTTTCGATTGGGCAATTGTTTGTCAGTTGCCGACAAAGTCATGGCGCAAATCAAAACAAAAAAATTAGAAATAATCAATTATCCGGCGCTTAGAGGCCTTTGCTTAATTAATTCTAACTTGAACGAAATTGTTTTGATAATTGCCCAAATTTACAATGTGAGTCGATTACTAAGGCTATCAATCAAAATGTTAATTTAACAAAGATAGAATTTAAAAATTGTTTGCCTTTGACTTTCACGAAAAAATTTCAAATTTATTCGAAGTTTTATTTTCTAATCAAAATTCAATCAAAATTATTACATTTAAATTCATAAAGCCTGATCCAAAACAGACCAGTTTCGGTTTTTGCCCAAAGATAAATAAATGTTATAATGTAGAATTTTTAGACTTAAGCAACGCATTGTTCGTTGAACCGCACTTAAATATTTTAATTGCACAGATTCCTAATGTAAGAATCTTAAAATTAGGAAATATTTCATTACCATCTAATATTGATTTTAGTTTATTACATAAATTAATATTTCTTATTATTAAATTCAACTGCCTCAAGCCTCAAGTCCTTGATAAATTACCAGAGAGTCTTATCTCTGTCACTTTAGTATCACCAAGATAGACCAAAAGAGTTTGACTGTGAGCTTGTTCGGCATCTTTTTGATACTTCATTACAAATTTGCATAAGAAACTACGATTTTAATGCACCTGATTGGATGCTTAAATTATCTAACCTTAAGAAACTATTTTATCAAAAAGTTGGTAACGACGTTTTTATTAGAAAACTGAATAAAAATAACAATAGAAATTGAAAGTTTGTCAAAATAGTCGTTAGACCTCTAGTTATGCTTGTACTAATAAGATATTAATCATTATTTATTTATAGAAAAACTATGTCAATTATTCTAATCAGAGTATGTTCAATCATTAAAGTCACTATTATATAGTATTTAATAATTATGGAGTCAGATTAACATTACTGTCATTAATCAGTAGAGAGATTTTTCTAAACCATAGATACTAAGATTGTTAAAAAAAAAAGAAAAAAAAAAGAAATTTAATTCACGTTTATTAAGTACCAATCATATATAAATAAAATGTAAAAGGAGGAGTATTGTGCCGACTTGCTCGCCTCCTTACCGACACGGTACGGTAAGTGACGCGTACGCCACTAGCGCGCTCTTCCGTTTCCGTCTTCTCGTGCTTTGCACGGAGCATTCAGCAGATAGTCGCCGTCCACCAAGCTGATCGCATCGTGACCAGCAAACAAATAAACCACTCTCTGTTTAATCAATCAGCAGTGTCATTATTTACCTTACCACGCAACTAGGTACTTAAGCAACTCAATTAGTCACCATTGGTGACTTAATCGCTTTACTGGTGCATCTATTCTTTTCATATGCTCTCTGTAAGTTCTCACACTGACATTTATAAAGAGCTTTACTAATGGACTGGGGAACTTGTTGAAGAAAAAGTGTAATATAAGGGTTGTTTATAAGTTTTCTTGTAAGTTAAATACAGTTGTTAAAAAAGCTAAAGATGTAAGTGGAAGAATGGAGAGCAAGGGTGTGGTCTATAAAATTGATTGTAAAGATTGCAAAAAATGTTATGTGGGTCAGACAAACAGGTTGTTAGAAACAAAAAAAGAAGAACACAAGAACCATATAAAACACAAACAGATATATCATAACGTGATATCAAAACATGTAATTGGTAGCAGTAAAGAAGGGGTAAGACATGAAATTGATTTCAATAGTGTACAGATATTGCATAGGGAAATGAAAGAGAAAAGACGTAGGTTTGCCGAAATGGTTACATAAAAAACAAGGCGATGATGCGTTAAACAAAATGAACGATTTAGATGATTTTCCAGCGATATAGACGGAAAGCAATGTTGAAACGTTGAGCATTTTGTAATATAAAGAAGTTGGTCTGTTGTCAGTCATTTAAATTTAATTAAAATATTTGTCGCTGAAAATGAACTCCCCATCTTCGTTCAATGTTATATATTCTGCTGCTAGCTCTACATTGACTTTAATCATGGCGTGTCTGGTGAGTGTCTCTTTGATCCGTTCATCAAATATAGTGAAGGCATCTTCTAGGAAAGCTGCAATATCTTTGTGGCTAAAATTGACAATTTGGCCGGTTCGAATGTGGCACGGAAATGCTGATTTGACATCTTCCTGCTTGATACGCACTTTGTCGCCACTTATGCCCGAACCACGTTTCTCGTATGGTGCACAAATGCTAAGCAGAGTCGCGATTGGTACTTATGTTTTTTGGACTGCAGCAATCTCGATGAAAGACCATTCTCTAGATATCGAATACAGGAGTCCCTCGTATAACGCGGGTTCTCATAACGCGGTTTACCCTATAACGCGGTTTATCGAATGCTCCGTTCCCTCAAATAACGCGGATTTTTTGGAACCCTATAACGCGTATTTACGTAGCAATGTTCATTGTTTACGCATACAATTTTTTTAAATAACCTATTTTTTTTATATACACCGATATACACGTATTTTTTCGGAGAGTCCTTTCTATCATTTGATTTATATTTTTATTTAACTGCAATGGCACCAAGTCCAAGAAAATCGTTAAAGCCAACGAGGAAAGGCTTGAATCTCGCGGAGAAATTAAAAGTGCTCAATCTTTTGAGAAGTGGTGAACGAGTGGCTGCTATTGCTAGACGCTTTGACGTCAATGAATCGACGATACGCACAATTCGCTCAAATGAAGAAAAGATACGTGAGAGTGCAGAAATATTGGGAAAGCATGCTGAAAGCTCTACAAGAATCCGGCAGAATTTAATTGAGAAAACCGAAGAAATGCTAATGATCTGGATACAGGATCTGATGCACAAAAAAATCCCAATGAGCACAGCAGCTATCCGCGACCAAGCTCTGGTTTTTCATTCATACTTGAATGAAAAGTATGAGAAAAATGAAGATTTCCAGGCTAGCAAAGGATGGTTTGTAAGATTCAAGACTCGATTTGGTCTGCACAATATAAAATTTTCAGGTAAATTTGACGTACTTTTTTGGAAATCTCTATCTCGTGTATCGTATCGTAAAAAATAATAATTTCATCAGGAGAGAGCGCAAGTGCTGATCACGAGGCCGCACGTACATTTCCTCAACACATTCGCGAAATTATTGCTGCAAAACACTATGTTCCCGACCAAATTTTTAACTGCGACAAGACTGGTTTATTTTGGAAAAGAATGCCATCACGCACGTGGGTAACAAAGGAAGCAGAAAAAGCTCCAGGATTCAAGGTAGCAAAGGATCGATTCACTCTTCTTTTTTGCACGAATGCTGCAGGATCTTTGAAATGCAAGCCTATGCTTGTTTATCGATCCGAGAACCCAAGAGCTTTCAAAGGAAAAAGGAAAAAGCACTTACCTGTATTCTGGAAATCAAATAAGACTGCGTGGGTGACCAAGATTAATTTCGAAGAATGGTTTCTTCAATCGTTCGTGCCCGAAGTTAAAGAGTTTCTTGCAAAACAAAATCTTGCATTCAAAATTTTGCTGACTCTCGATAATTGCAAGAGTCATGATGAATCTTTGCAAACTTTGCATCCTGATGTTGAAGTGGTTTTTCTCCCTCCAAATACGACGTCATTATTACAACCCTTGGACCAATCAGTCATAGCAACTTTCAAGTCTTATTACATGCGTTTTTTTTTTTTAAGGTCATTTAGGAGGCGGTGCAGTTAGAAAAAAAACCCTTACTCGAACTTAACTTTAGGTTAAATTGGAGTTTTATTTGCGTCTGTAACGCCTTTAAAATGACCTTGAAAAAAAAAACAAAACTTACATTTTGACGTGAAATTTTCCGCTCTTTTCAAATCTACAATAAAAAATGGGGGTTCCCATTTGAAAAATCGATTTTTGACTCGCTGCAGCTTTGAGGTTATGTTCAAGGTCAAATCCGAGGTCACCATTGGATTTCCCGTGAAAAAATACGTCGGATATAGGGTTATCGATTTTTTTCCCCGCTTATTTTAGCCGCTTTTCAGAGGTTTCCATACTTTTGGGACACCCTGTATATTAAAACGAAGTTCATGTCTGTTTGTCCTTTATGATCTTGAAAACTATCCGACTGATCACCTTGACAATTTTACTGCGCACATATTATACTACAGGAAAGATTTTTATAATGTTAAAACCACTATTTACGTTTTCATTTTTGGGTTCCGAATTTTTTTCATTTGTCACCTCTTTGAGCTCGTACACTTTCTTGTTAAATTGTTTTTAAGAGTACCATAAATAGTTATTAAAATTTACAAGCGCTGACACATATTTGTATCTTAAAAATGTGTGAACTTTAAAAAAAAAAGTCGAATTTGTTTGTGTAAATCTGAACAGGTAGAACTAAAAATATTGTCTACCCGTAAGCACTCACTAAAGAAAAATGTTTGTATTCTCATTTTGCAAACACATATTCACATTATTCGTATACATTTGACTTAGTTCAAGACACGACTGGGTCCCTAGCAGGGTTATAAAAAAATCAATTAAAAAAAACCATAAATCATAAATTCAATTTATTTATGAACTAAAGCCAGTTTAATTCACGAATCAATTTTGATTTTTGAATTAAATTTATTTTAATTAACAAATCAAAATTGATTCGTAAATTAAACTTAATTTAAATCGGTCATGATTTAAATCAAATTTCATGTCTCCAGTTTCTTTGAGTTGTTCATGCTCAGAGTATTAAAAATAGCCAAGAGTGAACTTTTCGTGAACGTTATAGCTCTTTTAGGCTTTTTAGGCTCTAGAAGATTAAAATGGATCAGAGCAGACTTCTAGACTTTATAAAGGTTCATAGTAGGTTTCTCCAGGAAGTTTATATCCTTTTTGAGCTTCTCCAGGTGTTGAATTTTCAAAGTATTTTTATATTTTCTTGTTTAAGTACAACTTTTTCACGCAATTAGCAAATTTAGTTATTTTCATGATAAAGGGTTCGTAATCAACATTTAAATTATTTGTGGTAAATGTTTGATTTTTTTTATCTCGACTGATCCATTTTAATCTTCTAGAACCTAAAAAGCCTAGAAGAGCTATAACGATCACGAAAAGTTCACTCTTGGCTATTTTTAATACCCTGAGCACGAACAACTCAAAGAAACTGGAGACATGAAATTTGATTTAAATCATGACTGATTTAAATTAAGTTTAATTCACGAATCAATTTGATTCGTTAATTAAAATAAATTTAATTCACAAATCAAAATTGATTCGTGAATTATAATAGTTTTGATTGAAAAATCAAATTGATTCGTGAATTAAACTGGATTTAAATTAAAAATTGATTTAAACTTTTACAACCCTGCTCTCTAGTAAAATATATAGATAAGATATTCTGAATAAAAAGCAACTTAAAGGAAAAAATTCAATAGTTGCAAAGTTTTTAAGGCTAAAAAATTGCAAAAATCGGCAAAAAATCGAAGTTATTGGTTGTTATGACATAATACAAGGATCATACATTAATACAAGATTCTATACACACTAAAAGCTTTATCTTACCTTATTCTGAATGAAAAAAATACCATTTAGAGTGGGTTTAAAATAAAATAAAATCTCATTTATCTTCAATTTATTTATTATAAAAAAAATTTCTGGAATTGTTTAGCTAACTATTTTCCATTGCTCAGTCTCTCCGTAAGTTTACTTCACGTTAACCCTGTAAAAATAAATTTAAAGGCTCAAAAAATGCATTTTAAAATAAATAACTTACACATTATGGACAAATTTTCTAGTTAAAACTGATATCTTGTCAAATTTAGCTCTACTCAAAATTTTCTATGTAATTCATTTTAAAATTTGTTATTTCATGTTATAACCAGCATGAGTTTGCTTCTTTATATTATAAGCCATAGGTCCTTTAACATGCTTGAGATTTTGCTTGAGATTAATTCAAAACATAAGGTTACTTTTAATTACATTCAAACAATTTTGAAGGAATGTTGTTTTGCTTTATCTTTAATTGCGTGTTTGGAAATGTGCGTTTGCAAGAAGATTTTTACTTATGAATGATGACCGAAGAACGCATTTAGGGGGACACGCCAGTGTTTAATCCTGCATTATCCTATGAATTGAAAAACATGAAAATGAAATATTAAAATTGAATTTTTCGTTTTTGATGAAAAATCATGTTTTTTAAGTCTTTTTACATCAGAACACATGTCTGTGGTACCTTTTAATATTTAAATTAGTTCAGTGTGCACCCTCACTGACTTATCTTTCCAAAGTCCTGTGCCGCATAAATCTGAATGGAATCGTTGACTAATCTTGATTCTAGAGGTCTTAAAATATTTGTAATAACATTCTCCTCTACTTATATGTAACAGAGTTTCAAGAACAAGCTTGGAACTTTTTTTCCATACTAAAATAAAAAAAAAATTCAAAAATAGTTTTTTTTCAACCACTTATTGCCACTTTTTGGGGACTGACAGATTGAATAAATAATTTTATCAAAAATTTGCTCCATTTAACTAGAGGAGAATGTTATGGCAACAATTTTAAGACCTCTAGGACCAAGATTAGTCTACGATTTCATTCAGATTCGAATTCTTACCCCATGCATTGGAAGACCGCGTTTATTGGACGTGTCGAGTCCTGCTAGAACGCGCCCAATAATTAATTTACCGTATTTGGCTAAGGTGTTCGATCGATTCGTCGCCAGACAAATCAGGGACTTTTTGTAAGCTGTGAGGCTGCTCGTTAATCGGCATTTAGCCCTGCTGAAAAAAATCATGGGAAAAATCATATGATGTTTTAGCATGATTAATCATATGATTTTTTATATGATTTATCATATGATTTCTCCCAGCAAAGGTGGCAAACCCTTATTTTTATGTAAAACCCATAGGTTTTTATATTAAAATAAGGATTTGCTTCATTTGCTGGGAAAAATCATATGATAAATCATATAAAAAATCATATGATTAATCATGCCAAAACATCATATGATTTTTCCCATGATTTTTTTTAGCAGGGTACGTTTTAGATGAAATCATAGCACCCAGTATGCGGTGCTTTATCTCACTGACGTGATTCGTCCTGGTATCGAGGAGGGCAAGGTGATGTTACTTATGCAGTTTGACCTGAGCAAGGCTTTTAATACGGTTGACTACAAAGACATGTTTTTGTCGATGCAGTGTATGGAGTTTTCGGGTGAGGCATTGGGTGTGCCCTCGTACATTACCGGGCGATAGCAGGCGGTTCTCAGTTCGAATAGTAAAATCTCAAGTTTGGTCGACGTTACTTTGGGCGTCCCTCAGGACTCTTCACCTGGTCTTATAGTTATTAATTCTTTACCCACTTTCCTTGTTCACACTACACAAAATTTTATACTTTTTGCCGATGACACTCAACTATATATTGAGACGTGCGAGGTTTAGGGCTCTAGCCACCTGGCAAGTATGACAGGAACTAAGTGACGACACGCCGCTACTCATATACAGCGCATAAATTCCCACCAACTTTCTTTTCGCTCTCACTTGAATTTGATAATAGTTATCGAAAATCTGATAAGCCCATCAGATTCCTTGGAAAAAATCCTATCCATATGACCTATTTAAATTTTCCAACGGTCCACTATTTCCTACAGAAACGAAAATGAATATATGAGTCGCATGAAAAGTGTCCTCACCCAAAAAATATTATCACGCTAGTGTATACAAGTGTTCTCACGCAATGTATAGAGACGTGTGCAGCATACATAGACATATGAATAGCTTGTGTATACGTTGAAGCTACACGCTGTACATGTATCGAATTGATGAACATGTTAAGTCCTGAAAACCCGCTCGTCCAACTAAGTTGAAATCTAGGCTCGAAATTTATACTTGAAATTCATTATAATAGACTTGAAATTCCGAATATAAAATTTGAAAATGGAAAATCTCATTTTTACCATTACGACAAGAACTTACAACTTCTTGTTGATACATGAAAATTTTTCATCGTAGATGTTTGAAAATTTACTAGCTCGTGTAAAGTTGTTTGTTGGACTTCATACTGCAATTTTAAGATAATAGTGAAAATTCTGGTTAAACTTTGAAAATGGAAAATTTCATTTTTTATCTTTGCGAGAAGAAATTGTACTTTTTGTTGAAAAATGAAATGTTTTCATCGAGAGAGTCTGAAATTTCATAAGCTTGTGTAGAGTGGTTTTTTGGAATTCATTCTAACATTTCATCATTATGAATTAAAAATTCTGAATTTCTTATAAAATAATCAAAAATCGAGGTAATTCTTTCATCAAAAGATTATGTAGCAGCAAGTATGACAGTCTGGTCCTTATAATTTAAGTCTTACTTCACAATTTTGTCATTTGTTTTGATCATTTTAAATCTGGTAATTTCAAAATGTCAATAATAAGTTACTTAGCTATGATGTTAATAAATCAAATAAATTCCTTCAAGTATTCATGCAATCTTACAATTTTATGTTTCAAACTGCTAGCCCACTAAAATATTGACAATAAAATAATTCAAAACCGTGGAAATACTTTTTTCAAAAGATTAAATAGGGGCAAGTATGACAGTCTAATCCTTATAATTTTACACTAACTTTGAAATTCTTTCTGTCATTTATAAAACTCTTAATTTCAAATCGTCAATGATCAACTACTTAGCTATGATAGTAATGAAATCCAATACATTCCGACAAGTATTCAAGCAAACTAAATTTTTTTTCCCTTAAACTATAACCATAATATAAAGTTTGTGATAAAATAATTTAATAATTAATTATATGATTGTTAACATTAATTCAATAATAATCAATCACGTAGCTATGATATTATTGTATGTAGTATGTAAAAAAACCGTACTTATGACTCTACTTGCCCGGCCGTCTCGATCAAATCCGATGCGAGCATCACAATTGCACGTACCAAAAGCAAACAATATATATTTTGCAAAAATGTATTGAATAGTTAGTTAAATATTTAATTCAATGATCTATAAAAACATTATCTTATCTTTCAATTACTTTCATTACATTAATGACATTTAGTCTTTCTTATGAATTGATGGAAGAATGGTTCTGAGGAAAAGTGTATATTAAAACCGCAAAAAAATACAGAGTGATGACTTAATATATTGTCTTTAAGGGGACATTCCCATTGCAAATTTTGAAAAAATCGATTTTTTTACATAAAAGCGTTCTTTAACATCATGAAAATACTCTGTTAAAATTTTATAACGAAATTCATAAAGGAAAAAAAGTTATGGCCGATTACGCGAAGAGACTCGCGCACTTTATGTGTAAAGAGCGGCGCGCGTGGCCCGATCGGTTTACTTTAATTGTATACGTCATTTGTCAAATCATTGCATTGTCAAATCGTGCACAACTTTTAACAGAGACAGAAGGATTGCAATATGGCCCAGGAATTGCAGAATAGAGTTTATAAATATTTTTTTTTGCGTAAAAATTTTTTTTCCAATTTTTTTGGTAATAATTTTTTTTTTTTTAAATAATTTTTTTATAATTTTTTTAAACTGATACTAGATTCTGAAAGAACACATTTAAAAACCTCTTGGTATGAATTTTTAAGAAACTTTATCTATGACTTTTTACGATGTAAAATCTATGCCGAAATTGTACTCTTGAACATTGATTTATTCAAAAAACTTTACACGCGTTTTTCTCGAAATCCCTTTTTTCAGCTCTTGCCAGCGATTGAGAAAAAACTACTGTCCGATCTTTACGTTTAACGTCTCATTTTAATCGTTACAACTTCTCTAGAAGAAAAACCTCTAAATAGTCGAAAAATCATCCCCAATTTTTTTTATGGGGGTGAATTCACCCCGAAAAGAGCATTTTTCAGAAAAACTCGCGCCAAAATCGTAAAAATTGAAAATATCAATTTTTTAGAGGTTTGTCTTCTAGAAAAGTTGTAATGATTAAAATAAGACGTTAAACATGAAGATCGGACTTATAGTTTTCTCTCAATCGCTGGCAAGAGCCGAAACACGGATTTCAGCAAATTCCGTCTACAGCAAACAAAATGGGTCATAAGTCGCATAAAAAAATTTTTTTTTGTAGTTTAATATATAAGGAACAATACCCAAAGGTCCGGAATGAATAAAATTAATAGTTTTCAAAAAAAAAAAAAATTAAAAAAAGTGAATTTTTTTACAATTTGCAATGGAATGTCCCTTTAATTGAGTAAATTTTCGCATGTTTTTGTAAAAATTAGAAAGTAAATTTTTCGCATATTTTTGTAAAAATTAGATAAATAAATGCACTTTAGGTATATTAAATTAAAGGCTTCTAATAAAACTACGAAAACTTTGAAAACTATATTTTTTATGCATTGATAATTATTATGGCGATTGCAAACGTCTTGAATTTGATCGAGACGGCCGGGCAAGTAGAGTCATAAGTACGGTTTTTTTACATACTACATACAATAATATCATAGCTACGTGATTGATTGATTATTGAATTATGTTAACAATCAGATAATTAATTATTAAATTATTTTATCACAAACTTTATATTATGGTTATAGTTTAAGGGAAAAAAAATTTAGTTTGCTTGAATACTTGTCGGAATGTATTGGATTTCATTACTATCATAGCTAAGTAGTTGATCATTGACGATTTGAAATTAAGAGTTTTATAAATGACAGAAAGAATTTCAAAGTTAGTGTAAAATTATAAGGATTAGACTGTCATACTTGCCCCTATTTAATCTTTGAAAAAAGTATTTTCCACGGTTTTGAATTATTTTATTGTCAATATTTTAGTGGGCTAGCAGTTTGAAACATAAAATTGTAAGATTGCATGAATACTTGAAGGAATTTATTTGATTTATTAACATCATAGCTAAGTAATTATTATTGACATTTGAATTACCAGATTTAAAAATGATCAAAACAAAGAATTGTGATAATAATAATACATAAACGCACGACAACAGCAATGAGCACGACATACAGCTTGTAGTAAGCAGCTCAGGCGAGACAGAGGTCAGATCACTTTGTGCTGTGTAATTGTGTAGAGCTGTATACTGTACAAATAACTTCTCCACATATTTCCTTTAAATAAAATATTCTCCTCCTTAATTCTAGCCTTTATTATTATTTATTTAACCGACATAACAGAAAGTCCTATTATTTCTTCACAGAGGCTCCGGTCAGCCTATCTTTGAGGCTTACCTCAAAAGGGGACGAACCGCCACCGAGTGCGCCGCGAGCTTCGGCAGTTCAAGCTGAAAATAATAGAGAGAGGGTCGCGAAAGGACTACGCAAAATGTACTTTTGCAACAAATACTTTTCTTTATTTAACTCCAACTTTCCACTAGTATCCATACAATCATTACCTTACTCGCGCTTCTTTTCACTATTTCGTATCTTTTCTCATTACTACCATCGTCTCGTGCATCGTGAATAATCGATGATACGCGAGTCCAACGGGGAAAACGCGTGGGCTACAACGCTAGCCCGACCCGAGTCCCAATCAAGTGCCACGTAATTGCACTGCGCGCAATCGGCTCGTCTCTACGAAATACAGTCCACGCCTTTGTTCTGCTCACGCTAGCAGACGCGCGATTTTGTCGCACGCGACCAAGACGATACGCGCTATCTCGCTGGCTCTCACACGAGCGTCCAAAGCGGAAGTACCGCTTCGCAAGATGGCTACACACAGGCCTGAAATGCGACACGTGGACTCGAACCACGTATGCTTGAAATGTTCAAGGTACTCGCTACAACAATTATTCCGATTCTCACGACTATTGCTACAACAATTATTCCGATTCTCACGACTATTGCTACAACAATTATTCCGATTCTCACGACTATTGCTACAACAATTATTCCGATTCTCACGACTATTGCTACAACAATTCTCCGACGAAATACTTCCTAATTTTACTCATACATTCATACTATAATCACACATACACACGCACGATCGACCCAGTCTACCAAGTTTGCTACCCAACACAATTTATCGTATATTAGATTGCTTTCGCTTCCCCTACTTCTAGTCAATGGCCAATTTATCTCACTGTTGGACCATGTGAGATGTGTGGGGGTCGTTCTATCGGGTAACTTGTCGTTCGATCGGAATATCTCCGCGATTTCGTTTAGGGTGTATCGCGTGTTGCGTGCGCGTGCGGGGTTTTTTTTGCGTGATGTTAAGAGAATGTTGGTACTGTCGCCTGTTCGCGACAGTCGCTCGACAAGTACATTTTGTACCACTCTCCACCTGCGTTAACTTTAAATGGCAAAGACTTGTAAACGCAACGATTAGATTCATACACGACCTGCCTAGACGTAATCAGACTTCCATCACTGCGCTTCGACATTAGCTTGGTTGGATAGAGATGCGTACTAGAAGGATTTTGCTTATTCTGTAAATGTTTTGAACTAAATTTGTTTTACTTGTGGCTTACGGCAAAGCCTGGCCAAATAAATTCGTAAAAACTTAAACTAAAAAGAAACATATGCTTTAGAGCTTTGGAATGATAAGTCAATATGAGTGCGCACATTAATAGGGGACTAGAGACATCTTTTCTGATGTAAAGACTTAAGGGGGAAAGGTACCTAAAATCTCAACAACAAAAATTTTTTTTTATTGACATTTTCAATAGGATTTTTCCTCAGCTTTCCAGTGCCTTGATCAGAAATTTTAAATTTTAACTTTACCGTGAGGTACAGCCTCTTTAGTGCCGATACTTTTATGATTATTTTAGCAAAAATGAATGAAACGACCCAAAGATATCGTTGCCGTACTTTCATGAATCTCGAGACATTCATAAGTCGGTAGCGCCATCTATTGATACTCGTTTTATTCTTTGGTTAGAGTACATCCAGCAGAAATTTGTTTCTTTACATGGCTATAGGTGTACAGTAACGTCACCACTCGCAGCACGTGGCTTTAGGTATATCTTCTGTCTCTCTCAGTTTCGTGCGCGAGCCTAGATCATATCTCAATAACAGTCTGCTGACTGCTTCTTCATTTTCCAATGGCTAATAATTACATTTTTTTTTAAGTGAAAAAAATATGAGTGCAATTATATCTTTGCAACTCAACGTAGTGTTTCATAATGAAGCTATGAAGAAGTTTCAATAGCTTTTTATGAAAATGTGACATTTTTAGCCGTTCAAATTCAAGAAATACAGTGTACACATGTAATTTGTCATATATACATCAGTGTATATGTATGTCACTGTACATTATGTATTTGTTTATGACTGTGTCATGTATAATTGTATGTTGCATGTGATAAACAAGATTAGTGATAATTGATCAATTTTGAGTGATTTTATTTCCAATTATAGATCCAGTGATTAATGTTTTATGAATGTTAGTGAATAGGTAAAGGACTGGGTTCAAGTTCTAATGTGAGATTGTGCATATTTGTGTAAAAAGTTGATTTGGACATAATCAACTTAGTTACTAGTTTCCATATAAAACCCATATTAACGTATACTAACATTTTAGTACAAATTATAAAATGTAGTAATGAAATTGTCGCATTTGGCTTTGTTTGGCTGTCTGGGATAATTGAACATTGTCCTCGTGGGTCCAATGTGTTGAAAATTCAAGTTGAATTACTGTTTTTTATTGTCCAAATTTTTAAAGTAGCCTCAGTGACATGAGAGTATCATTATGACATATATTGGTGTATTTTTGTTTTTTTCAACTCTTGGGCAGTTACGTTTCATCTCAAAACTTCTCTGTTGCCGTAACTTTCAATGTGAACTATTTGAGCAAATGAGCTGAAATTTTCAGGGATTGTTCTACATGAGAATGGCTACAAACGCAAGCACTTTCAAAGGTATTAAACTAAATTTGCACTTTTTTCAGACCATATGCTAGCATAATCTGTCATTTTAACTTATTATATTAATGAATAAAATGTATATATGGCTGTCAAATTGGGTATAATTAATTAAAATATCTGAAAGTGCTTGCGTTTGCAACCAAACATCTACTGAACAAAATGACACCCCAATGACCATGATTGAATGATCGGTTCTAGCTGGATCCTACGGCACAGGTGTACCTCTCATAACTGTGGGCTTGTTTCATCGAGGAAGGTTGTATGGGATCTGGAACCTCAATTTTCATGTTCCAGAGTGAAAAACTTTGGAAAAGGAGTGAAAAAACAGAGTTTTCTTTGTAGAGTCAAAAAAAATTGTTATTCTCAATTTTTAATGGATTTTTTTAAAATGCAGGTTTAAGGTACCTTTCCCCCCTTAAGGGCTCAAACGGGGCTTAAATAATTATATATTTCTATTTATAGTATTAAGCTGAAAAAGTGAAAAAAATTTTTTTTCCAGAAAACAGGCATAAGAGCCTTTTTCGGTACTTCATTTGAAAGTACTTTGTCCAGTTAAATACTGACAAACACTTAAATTAACTGGTATAAGTCTATAAACCTTCAGCGATAAGCATTTGGGATATCTAAGCTGTTTTCCGTTAGATTCCAAGTGTTTGCATGACACGATTGAATTGTATGTGGATTAATTTTCTTTGATGGATCATTACCCATCAACGCAACCTCAAACTAATCATAAGATCAACTTTGACTACTTCCACATACAATTTAATAGAATATTTTATTCATTAATGATTATTTTTGATAAATTTTAATAAAATATTCTATTAAATTGTATGTGGAAGTAGTCAAAGTTGATCTTATGATTGGCTTGAGGTTGCGTTGATGGATAATGATCCATCAAAGAAAATGAAACCACATACAGCTCAATCGTGTCATGCAAATACTTGGCGGTCATGTCGTGCCTGAGGGGTCCCAGGACGACGCCTCAGCGAGAGCCATCACTGGTGCGACGGACAGTCGCCGCTCTGTTCCCGACGGTGACCGAGGCGCTGATCCGGCCTCCGGCAGGACCGGCCGGAGCCGTTATCCCTGGCGTCACCCTTGAGGAGCTTCGAGGAACCTACAACAAGATCCGGGATGGTGCAGCACCTGGACCTAATGGCGTGCCAAACAAGGCTCTCAAGCTCACCATCGCCTTGCGCCCGGATGCCTCCCTGCGGGTGTACTCGGCGTGCCTGAGCGGTGGTGTCTTCCCGAGCCCATGGAAGAGGCAAAGGCTTGTACTGCCGCCGAAGCCGGGCAGGCTGTCCGATGCTCCTTCATCTTACCGTCCGCTGTGTATGCTCGACACGGCGGGCAAGATCCTCGAGAGGATTATATGCAGATGCCTGGAGGTGTACACGGAGGCCCCGGACGGCCTCTCGGATCATCAGCACGAATTTCGGAGAGGAAGATCGACCATCGACGCCTTTGAGTCCGTCATCGCTACGGCCCGTGAGCGGTCGGAGGCGCGAGGATCAGCCGTAAGTACTGCGCTGTCGTCACCCTCGACGTTCGAAACGCTTTCAACTCGACGCGGTGGAACAACATCCTTTCCACGCTCGAGCGAATTTGCACACCCGAGTTGTTTACAGAAGATCATCTCAGCTACTTCCAAGCCAGAGTGGTGGAATATGACACCGATGATGGCCCGGAGTCCTGCAGTATCACGGCTGGCGTTCTATAGGGCGCGGTCCTCGGCCCAATCTTGTGGAACGTAATGTATGACACCATCTTGCGCCTGAGACTGGATAAGTCGGTCGAGGATCTTCTTAGCTGCGCAATCGCAAGGGTGCGTGAAGTGTGGGGGCTAGGCCTCGAGACGGTAGACCTTAAGACTGAGGCCCTGCTAATATCAAGGAAGAGGAGGTTGGAGACCATCACCATTAAAGTAGGCGACTGCTTCCTCGCCTCCTCTCCTTGCATCCGTAACCTGGGCCTACAACTGGACGCGAGGTTGACATTCAACGATCACCTCAGAGTGGCCAGCGAGAAGGCTTCGAGTGTGGCAGGAGCCCTTTCGCAGATCATGCCGATCATCGGTGGCCCCAGGAGCAGCCGGAGTTGACTCTACGCCAACGTCATCGACTCGATCTTCCTCTACGGCACTCCCATCTGGAGTCGCAGTACCGAACACAGGCCGACATGCGCCGGGCGGAAGCAATCCATCGGCGAGCCTGCCTTCGCGTCATCAGTGGTCGCCCGCACCTCTCTCACGAGGCTACCTACGTCCCTTGCCAGCATACCACCGCTGGCCTTACTAGCAGACGAGCTTAGCCGGCTGTAACAGCGCCGCCATGAGGACGCGAGAGCTGAAGAACGCCAGGAGACACTGAGAAGATGGCAGAGCCGGTGGGATCGTTCGCCGAAAGGACGATGAACACACATTAGGTTGTGGATAGAGAGGAGACACGGAGAGGTAGACTACCACCTTACTCAGCTCCTGACAGGCCACGGCTATTTTAAACACCACATCCAACGCAACGATCACAACGCTAGCGCAGATTGCCCAGCCTGCCCCCAAACGGTCGAAAACGCGGAGCACGTTTACTTCAACTGCCCTCGATTTGAGGAGGAAGAGAGAAGCTCCATCGCCAGCTCCAGGAAGTTGCCAGGCCTGAAAATACAGCTCATGCTAGCGGACAAAAAAAACTGGCTCGCGGTAGCCACCTTCGCCCACTCAGTCATAACAAGTCTGAGAGCCGAAGAGATGGCCAGAAAAAGATGACCGGACGATGCGGCATGAAGAAGACGCAACAACAAACAGTGCAAACGTGACGAGCTCGCTGCACCAGCCCAGCCTCTCCCCGCGAAGTAGTGCCCAACGGCGGTTCCGCGGGGGTTGAACAGGGGCAGAAGGAGAAGTCGATGGGCCACACAACATCTATATGTTTTTATATTTTTAAAATTTTTTTTACTGCCTTTACCACCTGCTTTACATAAAATATGTAGCCACGGAAAATCCAAAAATGTACTGAAATACATTTGTTTCTAATAAACTGAGCCCATCGCTCCCATTGAAAAAAAAAATGCAAACACTTGGAATCTTACGGAAAAAAAGCTTAGATATTCGAAATGCTTATCGCTGAATGTTTATAGACTTACACCAGTTAATTTAAGTGTTTGTCAGTATTTAACTGGACAAAGTGTTTTCTGAAAAAATTTTTTTCCACTTTTTCAGCTTAATACTATAAATAGAAATATATACAGGTAACCCCCGTTATTCGCGGTCCCGCTATTCGCGAAATTCGCTTATTCGCGATTCAGATCGGACGATGTTCACGTTATAAACTGTTATTAATTTTTGGTTACAACATTTTTTGAGTATTTATTTAATAAACTATTTACATTTCAAATCATGGATCCCAATAACAAAAGTACTCCCTGTAAAAAACGCGCAAAAAAAGTTATGGACATCGCTACGAAATTGAGAATCCTGAATTTATTGGATGCTGGGGAATCGGTATCAGTGGCCGCTCGAAAATTTAAGGTTAATGAGTCGACGATTAGATCAATTCGAAAAAATTCAGCTGCAATCTGTGAAAGTTGCAAATTTATGGGCTCGCACGCAAAAGTTTGTAAAATTTCTAGTTCAGATAATTTGATACAAATGGAATCGATATTGATTACTTGGATACAAGATCTTATTCAGAAGAGAGTACCACTCAACATGAGTAGTATTCGAGAACAAGCCAAAATATTTTATTCTCATCTTAATAATAAAAGCAATTCTAATGAAACATTCGTAGCGAGCAAAGGGTGGTTTGATTTCAATGAATCGATGATTACATATACGTAACCCCCTTTTTCCCATAAGGATAAGGTCCCGGTATTCGCGAATTCGGTATTCGCGGTCTTTTCAATATACGTAACTACCGCGAATACCGGAGGTTAACTGTAATTATTTAAAGCCCCTTTGAGCCCTTAAAAAAAAACATAATTTTACATAAA
The DNA here is from genome assembly GCA_034770305.1 of Trichogramma dendrolimi. NCBI lineage: Eukaryota > Metazoa > Arthropoda > Insecta > Hymenoptera > Trichogrammatidae > Trichogramma > Trichogramma dendrolimi. Next base: position 1,021,645 of record JAPMIB010000047.1, read on the forward strand.
AAACAATAAATTCAGTTTTAATATTTCATTTTCATGTTTTTTCATTTACAAGATTTAACCCGTTGTGGTCACTAGGGGTCTAGATGACCCCAGCCAAAGTTTGAGATGAAATATCTTGAATGTATCTGGTCAAATCAAACTGGTGGCGCTGTATGTTGTTGGTACCACCTTCCTCTACATATACCCATGGCTCGGGAACGGTCGATATTTTTCATTCGTGCTGTAGATTTCATTGAAGTAGGTCGTATTTTCTTGTGGGGTCTCTCAGACCCCATGTGACCAGAGTGATCAAATTTTTGAAGAAAATTTTAGAATAAATTTCATTAAATTTTGTATTAAAGTGATCTTTAAGAACGTGAGTATAAGTGTTCGCGATCATAATTTTTTTCTTGACATTGAGAATGATTTTAACTATGTCCAAAAAACGTTCAAAAAATGTCCAGATGGCATATAATCTTCGGAATCGACCCGTTATTAGTTCGCTCGTTGAGCAGGATGAAGAAGAAGAAATTTTTTATTGTGAAGCCTCTGAAACAGAAGACATTGTTTCAGAGGAGTCAGAACAGTCAGACTATGACGGTGGCAGCGCTGAAGATTATTCTGACGATGAAATGGCAAATGATCTCGAGGAAGCGTCGCTGCAAGAGTGCCTTCTCCAATCTTCTGCACGTAGAAGGCCCGTAACCAAACTCTGAGGAAAAAACGGTTACGTTTGGAATTCAAAAATTCGAGAGCGGCTGTCAGGTACACACTCAAACACATGCGCGCGCGTGTATAAATTTCATGCGTATACATACACTTTCACTCATCTCATTCATACTACATAGGTACGCTTCATCCTGTATGTGTGTAATATAATATACATGTATATATAGGGGAAATATGTAGGGGGAATTGGTCTATATACACTGCCCGTCAATTACTTTTGCCATACCTGAGCGAAAAATGAGTAAACTTCAAAGTTTTGTAGCTCAGTCAAAAAAAGTCGGATTGACTTTTCGGACCCACCATTCGAAAGGTATTTACTAGCACTTTAAGGCTATATAAATTGTTATTAGGTTTATTTATTTATTTATCAATTTTTATTAACAATTAACGAATCAAAAATATTGCTTTTTTTTGTCTTCGCTATTTCTCTTGCCATTTTAGTCAGAAGGGTCGTAGAAACATTTTAAACCGATGGATTTGTGAGTTTCGACGAGACCTTTAAATCCTTTTTTTAAAGATTGTCTCACGAGCTTTTTACAAAGTTACAACCCTTTGCAAAAACTACCCTTTTTTTCGTTCACATGTACGGCGCGTTGAAGGGGTCGTAGAAAAAAATTTTATTTACAAAAAAGGTTGGTTTTTATGTTTACAATAAGAAGCAATAGTTACGATCCGATTCTGAGAAAAAATTTTTTTTTCGATTTTATTATGCATGTTCACCCACCAACGCTCAAAGTGACGAAATTTTTTGTTCGCGTTCGATGCGATTTTTTTCCATGTTCAAGGCCTTGAAAAGACTTCACATATATATAATTTTATGTAGAATTTAATGCTCTTTCAGATTCCGGGCTTAAATTTGAGTGGTCAGGCTTAGTTAAAAAGTTATGGTTGTTTAAACAAAAAAAAGTTCGAAGCTTTTTTTACGCACAAATTTTTCGTAACTTTTTTTTGTTTAAACAACCATAACTTTTTAACTAAGCCTGACCACTCAAATTTAAGCCCGGAATCTGAAAGAGCATTAAATTCTACATAAAATTATATATATGTGAAGTCTTTTCAAGGCCTTGAACATGGAAAAAATCGCATCGAACGCGAACAAAAAATTTCGTCACTTTGAGCGTTGGTGGGTGAACATGCATAAAAAAATCGAAAAAAAATTTTTTCTCAGAATCGGATCGTAACTATTGCTTCTTATTGTAAACATAAAAACCAACCTTTTTTGTAAATAAAATTTTTTTCTACGACCCCTTCAACGCGCTGTACATGTGAACGAAAAAAAGGGTAGTTTTTGCACTAAAAGGGTTGTAACTTTGTGAAAAAAGCTCGTGAGACAATCTTTAAAAAAAGGATTTAAAGGTCTCGTCGAAACTCACAAATCCATCGGTTTAAAATGTTTCTACGACCCTTCTGACTAAAATGGCAAGAGAAATAGCGAAGACAAAAAAAAGCAATATTTTTGATTCGTTAATTGTTAATAAAAATTGATAAATAAATAAATAAACCTAATAACAATTTATATAGCCTTAAAGTGCTAGTAAATACCTTTCGAATGGTGGGTCCGAAAAGTCAATCCGACTTTTTTTGACTGAGCTACAAAACTTTGAAGTTTACTCATTTTTCGCTCAGGTATGGCAAAAGTAATTGACGGGCAGTATATACATCTATATTATGTTGTACACAGCATAGCACGAGCGTGCCTACGTAGAATGAATAAGATAATACAATATAATTTCTCTTATTCTTTTATAATTGAAATTTGTTTTATAATTGTTTGTTTTTATTCTGTTTCAATAGATCGACTGAGCGATGTAAATCGTGTTTATGTGGCAGGACCGACTGGCCCAGCCGCTCAGTTACAAAATATTACTGAATTCTGGGATGTTTTATTTACGCCAAATATAATCAAGATTATTGTTGAGCACACCAACAACCAAATTGAAGAACATTGCGCAAACATGATCAAAGAAAAAAAAGAACTTCAGACGTACCACCGCCACACCGATGAAGAAGAATTAAGAGCCTTTTTAGGCATATTTTATTTTAGTGGGGCTTGGAAATCAGCGAACGTGAATACACATGATTTATGGAGTTCGCAAATAGGCATAAGTTTTTATCGATGTGTAATGCCTCGATCTCGATTTATGCTTTTGTCCGTCTGTTTAAGATTTGACGATAAAAGTAAAAGAGGCGAGGACGATAGATTTGGAGCAATTCGTGAAATGTGGGACATTTTTATTTCCAACTGCACGAATTGTTATCAAGCAAGCTGCGATTGTACCGTAGACGAAATACTTCTTGGCTTTCGTGGAAGATGCAAGTTTAGAATGTACTTTAAGTCCAAACCTGACAAATACGGCTTGAAACTTTTCTCGTTGAATGATCCATCAACATCATATTTAATGTTTGCGATTCCATACTTAGGAAAAATCCAAATAACTGATCTACTGCAAGGAGAGAAGTTATCTGAATATTACCTCAGAAAAGTGACTGCACCAATTCATGGAACAAAACGCACTGTTACCTGCGACAATTGGTTCACGTCCATCCCTCTCCTGCTGCGTATGAAGGAAGAACCATACGACATGAAAATGACCGGTACCATTCGTAAAAATAAACAGGAAATTCCTGCAGAGATGAAGGTTGCGTCAAAAAACCCACCAGAGTGGAAATGTTGTCATACGGATTCTATGAGCCTGGTATCATATTCATAAAAAAAAAATAAGATCGTTTTAGTAATTTCTACGGATAAATTATCCACTGATGTTCAAAACGAAAAACCAGTGATTTTTCGTCACTACAATGCAACTAAAGGAGGTACTGATTGTTTTGATTGGCTGTGCCACGCTCAGACAGTAAGTAGAAAAACAAATCGTTGGCCAATGCGAGTATTTTTGGGAATGCTAGACCAAGCTAGCGTAAATGCTCGCATTTTATTTACGTTTCAAAAGATTAATGCAGGTTGTCAGTCTCACATAACAGCCAAAAAAACCCTGGACGAGCTTTCACGTTATCTGGTCACGCCGCACTTACAAAACCGCTACGTCAATAGTACTCTTCAATCACAAATAAAATTTGGTATCGCTTCGATACTCGAACTCAAAATAGGTGAATCATCCACCGAAGAAAGGTATGAGCTTGTCAAAAGAACAAGATGTATGTTGTGCAAACGCGATAAGGACAAAAAAACAAACATTTAATGTCCATCATGCCTTCGGCCTATGTGTGATGAGCATCGCGCGCTTATGTGCACTGATTGCGCTGGTGTGGAGTAACTTTTTTTTAATTTCATCTTTTTTATTCGTATAGTAAATAAATGTACGATAAAAAAATGTTTTTTAGTGTTATATTTTATGATATGCTTATCCTCTTCATGTTTCAAATTTCGTCAAAACGGCCTACTTCAATCTTCAAAATATACTTTTTCCGGCCGATCATTATAAGTTGTATTTTTCTCAAAAGTATATATTATCAAGAGTACAAACCCGGAACATGCCCGCTGTATCTCAAAAATTGAATGTTTTATGACCTTTTTAGTGAAAAAAACCCAAAATTTCCAAAGAGGTAGTTATAAACTATCTCCAAACCAATTTTTAAGTCGATCCAATAAATGGGAGGGAAATGGCGGAAGTTTTTCCGCGTGGGGTCACGCTGACCCCATATGACCACTACGTTATTATTTGGAGGTGTGACCACAACGGGTTAATACTGGTTTGTCCGCTTGAATAGCCAAAATTACCCAAAAATGGATTTAGCACAGTTACTACTTGTCAATGATGTTTTCCTCACACGGGTACATCACCATCGCTTCTAGGGCTAGAGCTTTATGATAAAATATGCAAGTTGATTCTATCCTGAAATTGTCAGGCTAACCTGAATTTATCGGTCCCAACCGATTTTTTGGGTTTACTTGAGTTTCGGGTTAAGTCAAACCCGAATCGAATTATTCGAGTACCTGCACAGTGCAGACCCCTATTTTTCATCTCTCTTTTATCACACTCGTGGGTATTAAGGCACTTCAAGGGGTATTTTTTTTCTGAGCCCATTTGGGATCTATCAATTAATTTTGAGAGTGGTTCGTCACCTTTCTAATTTTCAGTTTTTGGGGGGCTTTTATTTTATATGATGGGCTAAGTTTACTATAAATATGTGTTGCTAATATCGAGAATGTACTGAAATTCAGTTGATTAATTACATTTTTCATATATAAACGGAAAAAAATGTATTATTGAGAGGCTCATTCTCTTTTTCTGCCTCTGTTTATTCCACTGTGGGACCCTGGTTAGACATTACTTTGCGATGATAGGCTGGGTTGGGGCAACGAGCTCCTCTCGGGTGCATTGTTTTTTAAGCGTCTTCTTCTAGCCACATTGTCCGCTTATCTTTTTCGAGCCCCTTTTTAGGCTTTCATTCTTGCCGTGACCGAGTGGACGAAAGAACCGACTGTATGTCAGTTCATCTCGTCTTCGAGTATAAATCGTAGACGTTCTTAGGCTGCATGGCTACGCGGAGACGAAGTCAAAGTTTCGATTTTTCCTCATTAAACCGTGCGCAAAGAAAAAAGACGTGTTCCACGCTCTCTGTGATGTTGGTGCATGCGCTAGCAGGATTTGAATAAGTTACAAGCCCGTCTTTCCATGTTTGCAGCTTTCGACCCAATCCCTGATTTTGGTATCAGCTTGTGCTTCCATCGGCACTCCGATCCCACGGAGCCAGTCACCTTCTCACCGTCTCCAGGTGCTCTTTAACTGTTTAGTTTTTATGGCGGCGCCAGTAGAGCCAGTAGTGCGGACGGCGGCTCTTGACGCACAGGCAGGCTCACCGATGAATTGCCTCCGCTTGGTGTATGCAGGCCGACGTCGCGGATCCGCTCCTCCAGGTGAGGGCGCCGTAGAGAAGGATCGCATTGATAACGTCAACAGAGCCTCCTTCCCCGGATAGCTCCCAACACTCGAAATTTTTTCGCTGGACACTCTCAGATGTTTATTGTAGGTCAGTTTTGTGTCTATTTATACCCACTGCGGTGGTGTTGGTTTTCATTCTCTTCGTCCTAGATATTAGTAGAACCTCGGTCTGCTGTCTCGAGATCCAGCTCGTCGAACACGTCACGGATACTCACCACAGCGCATGAGTTTTTATGCTCGAATGTACAACATGTACATTCTTGTACATGTACATGTACATGTACATCAACTTTTTTAAAAATTTTTTGTATCTCGTGGGATCCATCAACACTTTTTTAGCTTAAAATTCGGCTTTGCTGGTTTTTTAATGAATAAAGCCAGCTCAGAATTATTGAATTTTAAGCTAAAAAAGTGCATCGTACCAAAACAGCTGTATCTCAGCGAATCTTGCGAATTTTTTAAAGCTGAAAACAGCGTTGAAAAAGTGAGAAAAAAGTCAGATAGTTGTATTTAATTTTTTTAATGAGTGATTATACTCAACCATTTTCTTGAAGAAACGAATATATATTTTCATTTTTCCATTTTTTAATATCCTTTTTTGGAATAAAGTCGTACTTTTTCTGCATTAAAATAATTTTGAAGTGTATACTAATATACAGGGTGTCCCAAAAGTATGGAAACCTATGGAAAGTGGCCAAAATAAGCGGGCGAAAAAAATCGATAACCCTATATCCGACGTAGTTTTTCACGGGGAATCCAATGGTGACCTCAGATTTGACCTTGAACATAACCTCAAAGCTGCAGTAACTCCAAAATCGATTTTTCAAATGTAAAATAAAACCCCAATTTAACCTAAAATCAAGCTCAAGTAAGGGCTTTTTTTATTATTGTACAGCCTCCAAAATGACCTTGAAAAAAATAATAAAATACATATTTTCACGTAAAATTTTCCGCTCTTTTCAATGTTGACCTTGAATTTGACCTTGAACATATACGCTACAGTGACCCCATAGTGATCTCCTTTTTTTATAACAGATTTGAAAAGAGCGGAAAATTTTACGTGAAAATATGTATTTTATTATTTTTTTCAAGGTCATTTTGGAGGCTGTACAATAAGAAAAAAAGCCCTTACTTGAGCTTGATTTTAGGTTAAATTGGGGTTTTATTTGCGTCTGTAACGCCCTTAAAATGACCTTGAAAAAAAAACAAAACTTACATTTTGACGTGAAATTTTCCGCTTTTTCAAATCTGCAATAAAAAATGGGGGTTACATTTGAAAAATCGATTTTTGAGTTACTGCAGCTTTGAGGTTATTTTCAAGGTCAAATCTGAGGTAACCATTGGATTCCCCGTGAAAAAATACGTCGGATATAGGGTTATCGATTTTTTTCCCCCGCTTATTTTGGCCGCTTTTCAGAGGTTTCCATACTTCTGGGACACCCTGTATACCGTTGGATTTGTCATAAAAAATCCTAAATTTTGGTTGTGTCAAAAAATTTTCTAGATTTTTTCTGTTCATTTGCCGCTCGCTCGAAAATGAACTTTGCGAAATTTGCGAAAAAGAACGATCGAAAAAGTGTATTTTTTTTAATGAAATGGTGCTCCTAAGTCAAAACTAACTACGACATTCGATTCCGTAGACAAAAACAAGTAAGAAAATGTATCGTTAAGATTATTTTTACACTCTGAACAGAGTTTGAAATAAATCGAATGGTTGCCCGATTTTGCTCCTCGAAAAATCCATCGACACCATCTAAAATCATTTGTTTGAGTTCTCGTTTAAAGGAAACTTCATTTTTAACCTCAAACTTTCAGATTCCTATGGATCCCCCGAGATACAAAAATTTTTTGAAAAAGTGGACCACCCTAATGTATATGTACTACATGTTGGGTGCAGATCCTCGCGCTGGACAATTGCACGGAGAAGATTTCTCCATCCAAGATGCAGGAATGCTATCTGTGGCTTAGGCTCGTTGAAGCTCGTCTATTTTTGCTCAGTTCAAAGACGGTAGCTCAGTAATCGCTATTTATACACTCCTTTCTTTCCACTCGCTACATAGTCACTTTAAGAGAGAGCGAGTCCCTGTCAAAGATGAGATCGACGATGAACCTGCTGTGTGCACCGATAAAGTTTAAAGTGTCCCCGGTATTCAGCAGCATGATGTCAAAAGGGGAGAGTACGTCCAGGAGTATATTGCTACGAGGTTTCGCTTCTTTGCTCCTTAGCTCCAATGGCGAGGTATTGAGGTCATGTGCAACGATGAGAGGCCTCGTGCCCTGAGTCTCTAACTATTCAGGTGATAAGGGTAGAAAATTCTACGTTGGAGAGTCTTGGAGAAGGGTAAACGCTGAAGATGTAAATATCACCGACGGGCCAACGTGAAAAGTTGAAATTTCATTTCAGTCAAAAATAATGGTTTTTCTCTCATTTTCCTTGATTTTTGACTCATATCATGCTCAATAATGAAGTCTGTTTGTCTGCCGATGACCAAAATTTATCAGAAGTTTTATTTTGATGTATCGATGAACATATTACAATATTGGCTTAATCGCTACATACGAATATGTTTATTTTTTGAAATTTACACTTTATTACAATATTAATAGGTTTTGAGGATATAAATATAATTTTTGACAACAAATTTAAATTCCTCATCAAATTTGACATAAAAAACCATGTTTCTATAATTTTTTCATAATCACCCTCGGGAAGCAGAATAAAATTTGAAAAATGAAATTCCAACTTTGAGCCCCTGAAAATCTATGACGGATAGACCTACAGGGTTGAAAATTTAAGCGTTTTCATTTTTCAATGGACTCTTTAAAAGTAAATAATTAGTATTAGTTTCATTTTTTGACCCCTCACACTTGACATGGCGGTGCCCATACTCTCGGTATTACCACTTAGCTTAGGCAACATACCACGCTGCAACCGAATCTTCGACTGCGATCGAGCTCTAAGAATCGCTCCGAGTCATAGACCGGGATTCCATACTCTTTACACCCGTCATCTCAAGTGCTGACATGTACCCCATATGCTTTTTTCAACGAACAAAGAATCGATCCAGCTGCTTTTCGAATATTCAAGAAAGCACTGGAATGTTGTATATATAATTATTTGTGATTAACTCAACAAAAATCCTAAATGCAACAATAAACAAGCCTCGCACCCGATCATGATGAGCAAGAGCTGACTTAGAATGATCCCCTTTTATTCCAGTCTTTTTACCAACTACCTTTTTCCCATTATAAACTATTAACTAATAAACAAATACAACAAACGGTCAATGTGTGTGAAGCAAAAAGAGATATCCTGACAGCGACAAAGCTAAATAGAGCTTTTATCTTATTAGAATCTAAATTACCGTAGATACCTAATTAATAAATAAATGATATTATTCAATAAGATATATTTCATGTAAGTGCCGGGTTTTGGAATATTTGAACTTTGGTTAGAGTGGCGAGAGCAGAGAGAGAGAGAGAGAGAGAGAGAGAGAGAGAGAGAGACAGACTTATTCTTTCGCCGCTTGACGTTCGATGAGGTCAATAAGCATACTCAAATTGCAATAAAATCTAAGCCACCGAAACTCGAGTAGATTGAAGCTGCTTCGCGACAAAATGATCTCGGCCTACGTGTGCTCCAGCCGCCGACCAGTGCAATGCTCTGATAAAACTAGTGCCAGTGCTCTCTCTTCCTCTCTTCAAGCTGCCCTGGCCGAGGTTTTCCACCAGACACGGTACAACGTATTCAACATTGTAAGTAAACAGATTTTATATTAATAAAACCCCTCTCGAGTATAAAACTCCTTATTGTTATCTTTGAACTACCTAGCCTTCACAATGCTTATAATATTGCAATATCGTTACACTTTTTTCCTAATGACATCACTGCCACCCTGGCGATAAACGAGCAATCGTTTCGCCGGGTCGAAAGTGACCCTTGTTCCCACACAATTTAACGATTTGTAAGTCGCCGGTGTCAGCCGATCGCATCGGGCCTCGTCCTCTCGATAGACGGAGCTCGAAAAAAGCTCTAGATATCCAAAACTACGTGGACATTTCGTTCACAAAAATTAAAGTCCCCTTTTCGGGATATTACAAGCAGATATGGTTGCAACAGCATTAAAAGCTGGGTATTTGAATAAAAATTATTCTATCACTGATACAGCGATAGAAAATCATGAACGATTGGGACCCTTACTTCTAGACAAATTAAAATCCGTCGATCAATTAATTATATTTGAAGAAATCGAAGATGACTTTTTAATTGTATGCGAATAAATGTATTTCTATTTTTGTAATTTTTTTGGAATCCTCTCTTAAAATAAATGGACCTGAAAGTGAAGCCATTTTATACGGTCTCTGATTGGTTGACTGACTTTTGACGTGAATCGGAATTGGATAGAGTGACATCTACGGTCAAAAGCAATTTTTTCAAAGGACGACTGAAAAACGGATGCGCGCGAAGCGCGTCCAAAAGTTACTAGTTAAATATAAGTCATGTTCCAAAATAAGGCGTGAGTGGTTTCTTTGAAAAAAAATACATATATTAGGGTGGGCCGTTTTTAGGCTTTTTTTCTAGAATCGATTTGTAATAGTGATTTTCTGTTAGTTTTATGTGTAAAATGAAAGCTCGTTCAAGACAGGTGCGTACAAATGATTCTTTCTGTCTCCTCAACGGCGATTAATATTTTTTTCGAGGTTTTTTTGCTTAAATTCGCCTTTTTTCACTCTACCACGCGCCAAAAATGGAAAAATTATGTTTTACGACTCTAAACTCCGCGATTCATCAACTAATAGGCTAATCAACATGTTTCAACTACCACAGGAGCTTAAAATAAAGATACGGAATCACATGATGCGTATAAAGCCGTGATTTTGGCTGTTTTTTGCCCATTTTATCCGATTTTCGACTACATGGTCGAGGTCGATTTTTAAATTTAACACCATTGCCCGTGGTCTCTTTCTTTTCTTTGAGATAAGAATTTGACACTCGAAGAAAATCGGCTTTTTATGAATTTCTTTAAATAACGGATCGTTTTAACGTTTACCTGGAATTTATTTATTGTGTAATCTCAATGCAAAGTACACCATCAAAAAGTACTCTTTTTAATGAGTGATTTAAAAAAAAGTTCTCTACGATTATTTTAGCCTCCTGTAGGTCGTTTTGAAGATACCATTGAATATATACGTAAGATGTCTAACATCGCGTCGACTTCAGCATGGACTTCATTATGGTCAATGTCTGTAAAAATTTTAAAAAGGTATAATGATATATTAACGAAATTTATCGTTCCTCCATACATGAGATGAAAAATCTTACATCTCAATACGACATCTCAAGTCACTTGCTGCCCCTGCCGTTGTGCAACCGAACCTGCTCCGTCATCTGTGGCTACGGCATCTTCCTACGCATGTGCAGACGGTGTTGACTGCTCGCCCTGAGCTTTCGCTCGAGCAACTTTCCGACTTGGCGGACAAAATTGTCGAAATTTCTCCTATGGCATCGGTACGCGCTGTTGCTGACAATCCTGAGCAAGTACTCGCAACTAACGATTCTCTATCAAGTCTCATTAAAGAACTTACTTTTGAGGTTAGTGCGCTACGTACTCGTCATTATGAGCGATCGCTAAATCGCCATCTTGAGCGATCGCCAACTCGCCGTAACGAGCAATCGTCAACTCGCCGTAACGAGTGATTGCCAACTCGCCGTCATGAACGATCGCCAACTCATCGTTACGAGCGATCGCAAGACCGTCGCAACCGCAACCGATCTGCCAGCTCTCGAAGATCCCCAAGAGACTTATGTTGGTATCATTATCGTTTTGGAGATCAAGCAGATAAATGCGTACCACCGTGTAAGGAAAACTCCGGCGGCAGTTAGTAGCGGCGGCCGACTATTCTATAGAATCGCTTAACTCGAGATCGTCGTGCTGTTACAGATTTTAAACTTTGCGCCGCTAACAACAGCCGCATCAAAACGTACGGCTATATCGAACTCAAGGTCAATTTCGGCTTACGGAGGGATTATCGGTGGAAATTCATTGTGGCCGAAGTTTCGACACCGATTTTGGGCTCGGATTTTCTCGCACATTTTCATTTGCTGGCAGATTGCTCGTATCTCTCATAGAAATTATGAATATTACACTTTGAAAACAACCGTTTTTTATGTAAAAAGACCTCAGCTTTCCACTGAAACAATAAAAAACGCAAAAAAATGGCGCATTCTAAGATATTCGAGTTTAAAAGTTTACTTGCATTTTCCGAGGTGAAAATGAAAAATTCCGGAAAATTGGACCTCACCATTGGAAAGCTGAGCAAATTTCCTATCGAAATCTCTGGTCGGTTATTTTTTCCAGGTTCGTTTAGGTACTTTTAGAGCGAGTTAGAAATGCTAGCAATTTCGCTCAAAAATGCTGTTGCGCTAGGTGCTAGGAGTTTTGAGGAATTTCGCATATATGGATCAAAATAATACTTTTTCAAATTTTCGTCCGCACGTATATCACCGATCTTGAAGCTCTTGGTATATAGTACATGATAAAAAAGTGCCAAAAACAACATTTTGGACCCCCTCCCCCCTCTGACCCTCTCCGCCCCCATATAAACATCCATTCTCTATCTATATTTTTTTAAGCCCTAAAGCAATTAAAAAATCTGACAAAAAATTCATGAAGGTACTTTTCAACAATTCAAACAACCTTTAATTTTTTCAGATTTTACGAGTGCTTCAGGGCTTCAGAAAAGTTATTGAAAATTTCAAAAGTCCAGATACGGCGATAGGATGCAATAACCTTTTTGAAAATATTTTCACATTTTTATTTCATTAAAAACAGTAACCTCAAATTTTTTCAAAAAAGTGAACGCACCTTTTGAAGCCAAAAACCATTTTTTTTTACGAAAATAATTTTTTTAGGACGATACGGAGCCTCAAAAAATCTGGAAAATGTTTTTTCTTGTTTTTTTCATCAAAATACATAACCTCAAATTTTTCTAATTTTTTCATTGAAGGCGATAACTTCTAGGCGATAACTGTGTGTGTGTGTGTGTGTGTGTGTGCGCGCGTGTGTGTGTGCGTTTTTTTTTTTTTTTTTTTTTTTTTCCTACTCCACCCCATTCGGACACTCACTGGTAACCGCCGTTAGGCATTGCTTCGGTGAGGCCGGGGTTAATTGAGCATTTCTGCTACTTCTGTGTTAGTCGTTGTTTTTCCATACATCCCCCATCCATCGCATAGTGACATGCGACGATTAGGGGTTCAGGGACTCATCTTTTTTTTGTACTTGGTGAACCTCCGATCCTGCGCGAAGCCACTCTCGATTGTCGTATCCCCTTTTTCAGAGCCGTCTACTGCGTGATCACACATTGCTGGCGTCTCCTCCTGAGTTGAGTATTAGAAACTCGCTGTCTAGTGCCCTCTTGTGAGTGTGGTTCTCGCTTCTGCCGCCGATGGCAAGGGCCCGATTGCTCTGTCGGCTACATCTTGTGAGTGTGGTTCTCGCTTCCGGCGCTACCCTTTGAGTCTCCGTGAGTTTTTTTGATACTCCTTTTCCTGTTGTCGTCTTGTGAGTGTGGTTCTCGCTTCAGGCGCCATCATGCGCGCCAGCGGAGCCTTGGCTCCCGCATCCGGCGCCCTCTTGTGAGTGTGGTTCTCGCTTCTGACTTCAGACTTCATCACGGGAGCGTTGTGCTCCATCTGTTGCCAGCCTTGTGTGTCCTCGCCTCGGGCTCCTACTTATGGTTATCCTATTCGCTTCCAGCTCGCACAGTGATCGGGGTTTTTTACCGCTTCGGAGGCTGATGACGTAGCCCGGGTCTTCTTTTTGAGTGGTACCCGCTCCACCTCGGGCACGGGCTCGACCACACCGGGGGAAAAATCACGAATGAAATTTCCCCCAGTGGGGATCGAACCCACGCCCTAGACGACACTCTCAGATTCAGCAAGCAAGAGGCCTGAGCCCTTTACCAACTGAGCCATCGAGGCGTCGTGTGTGTGTGTGCGTGTGTGTGTGTGTGTGTGTGTGTGTGTGTGTGTGTGTTGGGATGTGCGCAGTGATATCTCGATGATGGTAGTTCGTATCATTACTGTAGATTTCTCATTTTATTCGTTTTGATGTAAGGAAGAAGCCAAAACATCATTTTTAGTTCTGCGTTAAGTATTTAAAAAGTTATGAGGGATTTTCGAGAAAAAAATTATTTTTTCATTTTTTTTTTTAGTTTTGTCATATTTGTTCTAAAACAAACTGGTTTGTTTTAATAAAAGTAATACTTTTTTTAAGGAAGAGTTTTTAACCTTTGATTGAAGATAAAAAGTGTAAAGATTCACCGTAAGTTTGAAAAGTTACGTTTTGAAAATGAAATTTGTTTATGGATGGATTAAGGATGAAGCCAGAAAATTTGATTTAGCGATAAACGAACAAAAAAAAATTTTTTTTTTCGATTTTTAAAAAAATTTTTTTTTTGGGAAAATTTTTTTTTCTTTTTTTTTTGTATCGTTTGGTTGAGAAATAATTTATGATTGAAACTTTTTTGTGAACAAATTAGAAAAGATGATATTAATATTTCCAATAGTATATTACTGCCCTAGGCCGTAAAAAACAAAAAAGTCCCAGAGTACGTGCAATTAGTATCCGAGGCGAAGCCGAGGCCGATAAACACGTGCTGTGGGGCTTTCTTTTTTCGCGGCATAACATACAACATAGGCCTGTATACTATTATTCATACACAGTGGCCCGAAAACAGCTCTTCCCGCTTTGCGCAGTGGCAAGGAAGTAGTCACTTTCGGGCCGCTGGTATGACAATTTTTTTTTTTTGAGGGAACTACCTTAATTGTTACGTCATCGTGAAAAAATTCGATAAAATTATATATCAAAGAATAGAAGAACGTTGGCAATTGATTCCACAAAAAGAAATAATTTATGATTGAAACTGTTTTGTGAACAAATTAGAAAAGATGATATTAATATTTCCAAATTATTTTCAAGTTAAAAAAAAAGTATGAGGAAGCTACTTGTCAATACATTGGCAGCGGTTTTTTTCAATTCCTTGTCAAATTTTAATAAATTTTAACCGTTTCAAGTTTTCGATTAAAGCCTCCTAGCTCAATCTAAATTCAGCAAATTGGCGTAAAAGTGGCGTTTTCCCCAGTTATGCGGAAAAGACGCCACCCTGATTGAGGCAAGATGCCACTAATATGAATGCATTGAAAAATAAATATTCGGCACTTAGAAGTCAATACATATCTAAATCACATTGTTTTATCACTTAACACGCAACAAACCAAATATATTAACGGTCAAGTTTTACTTGAACTAACATAACTCAATTTTTACACGCAGGACCGATTCCATTTTCACAAGACAATTTGTGCATTCACTTTGAAAATTGTCCACATTAAACCCAATCACATTTTAGTCCTTTTTTACTATAATAACGAATTTTACCATCTATAATTAATTTTTTGATGTGATATCTTGCCCCTATACTAATACTGTCATCTTAATACCTATAATTTTTTAAAGTAACGTAAATAAAAAAGCCAATGACTTATGTTTATGCAACTGCACCAAAGCATTCATCAAGGCAACGCGTATTATTAAAATTAACACTTATACATAGAGTTGAAATAACGTGAATAATTACACATGAACTTTACGAAAAAATCGAAAAAAAAAGATGTTCGAAAATCGACTTATAATAGAAGTGAGAAACCGATTATCAAGTGTCAATGATATCAGATTATCATAGCATATATTCCTATGGATCGTTCATTTGAATTTTCTTGCTTATAACCAAAATATAGCAAAATGGCACTTTCGTCGATATGATATTTCCGTCACTTTACCTTAGAACAAAATAATATAGAGAAGTACGTACCATGGTTGACATTGAAAACATGTTTGGAGTTATTCCTCCACCGATAAGTTGAGCTGCTTGGGTACTTGTAGCGGACACTGCAACCCTAGTTCGACCCGTACTTGAAATTGATCCAGGGTGAATATTTGGTTGAGCTATAAAAATGCATGTCTATAAATAATGAAAGAATTTCAAGATATAACATGTAAAAAGTTCACAAGATATAATGACAACAGAAGCATTGATATTTGAAAATAGAATTCATTTATTTTGAGAATCCTTTGAGCCAGATATTATATCGTAGAAATATTCTTTATTTAAATTCTAAATTTTAAACGACAATTTGTGTTCTTTTGTTAATTTTAGTCAATTAGTGTCTCTTGAAAAATTTTTATAAAATAATTATTTACCGAGATATTACGACTCAAAAAATAGATATTAATATTTTTGCAATTTTTAAAGACCCACAAATTTTAAAGTAAAAAAATAAAATATATTTTAGACATGGCATTTAAAAGTCATGAATTTGATCTTTAAAATTATACTAATATAAAATATAATTTATCATACTAGAGATGCTTTTTTTTTGCAAAATCGCGCACGGGCCGCAAAAGGGAGTGAACGTGCGTAACACAAAATTTAAGGTAATATACAGTGGGCATTTAGCTAAATATGCAAATGAAAATTTACGAAACCAGCACATCGAATAGCAACACTTTTATTAACAGTGATACCGGTAGTGACGATACACAGCTATAGTTTTAAAAACCTAAAAAACAATTAAAGTTAGCGTTAAACTTTCTTTTTCTTTTTCAACCCCAATATCTTGTTATGATATCGGCGTTGCGATATACACGATAGTAGTTTGTGAACTAACCACTAGGCAGTGAGCTTGCCGAAAGCTCCTCACACATAACTAAACGATGGCTGAAATTGTTTAAGTAGAGAGGAGAAGAAAGCTCCGGCATGTTCCGGTTTGAACAGTAAACTTGTCTTTTCCATTGATTGATAAAACAAGTGATCTTTCAACGAGACTAGTGAAGGGTTTATTGCTCTTGCTTCTCTCACTGATAGATCAAATAATTATCTAAAGATAATGAGATAATTATCTAAAGATAATTTATTACTATCTACAGAAGGTAGCGATCGAAAGCAACTTCTACAGATAGAGTAAAATATCTCACAAGTCCGAACGTCATAACCCCTGCTGACTCCCGTTTGTCTCTACCAGTCACAACTTCATCAAAGCCAGCCTTAGAAGCTGCCGCTGCCACATTGGACTCGTGAATTCACACCCCCGCACAGACGCAGTCCATCTAATCAACTCTACCTAACGAGACTTTTTTTTCAATTGTTATCCGTCCTAAAACAATCTATACCTTGAGTTATGTTGAGTATCAAAACCCGACCAAAGTGTAAACCTAACAACATAAATGATTAGCGAATGAGATGAAAAAAATAATAATGAAACTTCACCCACTTCACTGCCGTTTAGTGTCAATAATTTGAAAACTAAATGAGCTAAAGACGACAACACACATAACGAGTTGGACAGTATACTTAATTTAAGACAGTATTTGATCGATTTTGAAACTAGAGGTCTTAAAATTTTTGTAATAACATTCTTCTCCACTTCAGGGTAATAGAATTTCAAGAAAAAGCTAGGAATTTTTTTTTCATACGAAAAGATAAAAAAAATTTCAAAAATAGATTATACTCCTGGTTTTCAAGGAATAACACGATCTTCAGACGGTGGTGATGATTTTGGCACATGTATAGATAACTCTTTTGTCAAGGCTAACAATATTCGCATCAAGACCGCAAAAATTTTTAGCTGCTCATATTCATTTTAAAATCAAGAAAACGAATTACAAGATTCCATTTGAACTTATAGATTATAGAAATTTGAGAAAAAATTCAGGTAGAGAAAACTGGGACATGTTCTTTAATATGACAAACTCAAGTCTTGCAATTGAGGAACTGATCCACAACATTAATAGGATTATGAAACTATCAGTAAAAAAATCAACTCAATGAACAAACGTAAATCTATCCCCAGGGGTGAATGGATAACAAAAGCCATAATAAATTCCTGTAATTTTAAAGAATTCATATACAGATTATGGAAAGCTTGATCCAAATAATGAGCATGCAAAATCGAAATACAAATATACATGAAAATCTTTGACAAAGTAAGATATATGACAAAATTGATGTGTGACAAGGAACAGATTGAAAAAAGAGCCGGAATCGTAAAAAACTATGGACTTACATTAATACAAGAATGGGGCTAAGCAGGATAAAGCTTATCATTTGGCTTACAATGAAAAAAATCACTGTCTGATCTCGATAAGTTAACTTTAGATAGTGCCACATGCGTCAGCTTTTTTTTCCATTTAAATAACATGGGAAAATTAAAAAAAATGTAAATTAGAGTTATAAACAACTTAAAGCGCCAAACCTTGGGTTTAGCAGCGTTTTCATTTCCTGGTAGACCCATTATAATTAACCAATATTTATGAGAACCCTTAGTTAGTACCCTTATGAGTACGGCGATTTAAAGGTAATAAAAATACCTTTCAAATGAGATATTGCAAAGGTTAATACGTCAATCCAATCGTCTTCCTCATCCATTTTAAAAAAAGCTTAAAAACGACAATTTTGCGATTTTTCATCCCCCTTCAATGCCACCCCGTAACCGGGGGTGTGGATATCGAGCTCTACATAATTTTTTCAGGAAAAATAAATGTCTTGACCTAAAGAATGCGACCCTCCGGGTTAAAGAATATGCTCCGGAACCAGAGTTACAACTAATAATACGCAAAAATACATGAAAACGGCTATTTTTGGACCTTCGAGGGGCCCAAAATTGGGCCCTAAGGTCCCTAGAGGGCTAAAATTTTACCTGAAGGCTATTTTCATATACCCAAATAACATACTAAATTTTGGGGCAGATCCGAGAACCCCCTGCACAAAAGTGGTACATATACGAAAAGCCGCAGCCAATTTATTGGCAAAGAGCTTCCTCATTAAAAATTATACTAATGAAATGGTTTGGTTATTAAAGGGAAAATTCGTATTTCATTTTTGAATTTTGAGTTCCGTTTTCATTACACGTTCTATCTTAGCCGAAAGGCCGAGATGACAAACACACATACAGACATTTGTTGGTAATTCAATGTATTTTCCAAATATGTAAACCAAATTGTCCTACGACGTCTGGTTCCAAATCTCATTTTCAAGCCTATCACATAACTTCCTCTATAACGAAGCAAAACTGCTTATATATATAACGAAGATATATATGTTAAATAGCGGAACCGCAGGACTAATGAAATGAATACTTTCTTTTGCAACATTGGAAGAAAACTAAGCAAAAAAATTAATCAACCAACTAATACTGAACTCAGGCTTTCTGCGTGCAATCTAAATTCTATTTACTTGTATAGTACGTCAGTAATGAAATCTATGTATCTTTTTGATATGGAACTGACAAATGGAGGAGTTGACAATATAAATGTAAGAAGAATAAAGCTTCAGAATTAAATAGTTGGTCCATCATCTGGTTTATTCAACATGTGTATTGATGAATTTGCGTGGCCTGATGCCTTAAAAAGAACGGAAGTAATTCCCATTCACAAGGCAAAAAGTAAGAGTAACGCCTCGAATTATAGATCGATCTCTTTCATATCAACTCTAGCCAAGATTCTTGAAAAAATAATTTACAAAAGGATTCTGAATTTTGTCAACAAGCATAAGATAATTTCTGATATACAATTTGGCTTTATGAAAAACAAAGGCACAAAAGAAGCAGTTTAATATATAAGCAATATGATCAACAATTTGAGGCAAAAGTATGGATACACCTGGAAATTTCACGAATTGAGCGTAGGAAAAAATCAAAAACTCAAACGTATTTTTTGACGAGGAATCCAATGGTGACCTTGTATTTGACATAACCTTCAAGCTTCAGCAACCCAAAATTCGATTTTTCAAATGGAAACCCCCATTGAAACATGCATTTTGTTTTTTTTTCAAGGTGATTTTGGAGGCGGTACAATTAGAAAAAAAGCCCTTACTCGAACTTAATTTTAGGTTAAATTGGGGTTTTATTTGAGTCTGTAACGCCCTTAAAATGAACTTGAAAAAAAAACCAAATATATGTTTCAACGTAAAATTTTCCGCTCTTTTCAAATCTACAATAAAAAATTTGGGTTTCTATTTGAAAAATCGATTTATATGTCACTGGAGCTTGAAGGTTATGTTCAAGGTCAAATTCAAGGTCACCATTGAATTTCTCGTCAAAAATACGTCGGATATGAGGTTTTTAATTTTTTTCCTACACTGGAAACCATGTTGAGCTAGCAGAGCTGAATCTCGGGTTATACGAGCTCGTGAACTGAGTCACGTCACGTCAATATCATGCGTTTGTAAGGGAACATAAACAGAATGTTCCTTATGAACATAAATGAGCATAAATGAACATAGCAACATCTGATAGTTCAACATTTATAATATTGTAGCAACGATACAACATTTAGTTGTGAGGACTAGAATTTTGGGCTCATACAGCTCAACACAATTAGCTAAATTTGGTTGAGCTGCTGTCCCTCAACATGGTTTCCAGTGTACGCTCATTCCGCGAAATTTCCAGGTGTATCCATACTTTTGCCGCACTCTGTATAGTAATTTAGATAAGAGTAAACCTATTGACATAACGTTCATGGACTTAGCGAAAGCTTTCAATACTGTTGATCACGTAATCTTATTGAAAAAGTTGTTCAATTACGGTATAAAAGGACTTTTTTATCAACTAATAAAATAATATTTACAGAATAGACAATAGCGTGTGAGAGTAAACGGTACAATACTTGGACCTCTCTTGTTCATCTTATACATTAACGATTTGTTGTTGGACATGCTTTTAGGTAATGTAGTATCATATCTGTTAATACAGCTGTTTTATCTATGGATAAGGAATGTGAAGGCGTTGAGGAGAAAATGAAAAGTTATAGGATACATTCAGAATGGTGTAGTTTGCTTTTTTCTGTAGTGTTGTTACAAAATAATCGCATGGGTAGGTGCATATGCGAACAACTTGTGCCTTTTGCAACGGCTTCAAGGTAGGATTTTAAAAACCGTTTACAAAAATAAATTTAAAGTAATGCATAATACGCTGAGACTGGATCAAGCATTTATCTATGAATCTATATATTACCTTTATGATAAGCTGGAATGTAAATTTATGAAATCTAGTAAAGGAACAAGAGGAAATTCCATTGATGAAAAAAAGGGTTCGCACGAAAATGAGTTTCTACAATGCAATTACTAATTATAATAGACTGCCTATTGATCTCAACAGTATAGATAACATTAAATATTTAAAAATATAATTAAAGAGTGGATTGCTGACAATTGTTAAAAAAAAAATTTATACATTGTTTTTTTAAAAATAATATTCTTAGTACTGTCAAGTACATATATTTTAATACACTACTCAACAAAATTATTGCAACAAACAATTTCATCGAAATTTTGTCAATTTTCAAATGCTTCCATCTTGGTCTATTTTCATCGTATCGGGAAAACTATTTTTCGCTTTCTTGGAAATTTTGTCCTGTTTAAATCCATATGGGTTATTCTCCTACTTTTTTTTAAAAGTGTGCGCGGCGATATTTCAAAAAAAATCTGAAAAAATATATGTTATTAAACAATGTGAAAAAGACTTTTCCTACAGTTTTAGCCCAAAAAAATTTTGGAGATGCTTAGCGACAAATAAGTATTGAAAAACGTGTTTTTTTGCTGTTTTTTGACGATTTTTGAAAAATTACAAGGGGGAGTTCTGACTCATCAGAACGTGGTTGGAATTTTTTTTCGCGAGGCACCTATAAGTGCGTTAGGGTACTTAAAATACTTTTAATCGTAAGTATTAAGACAATGTTTCGGTATTTTTTGAATGTACTCGCAATAAAAAGCGTGTCACCATAAGACGGATGAATCATAGAAAATACAAAAAATGGAATATTTTGAATGCCGCTATACGGGGCTAGGGCGCAATATCCGGTCGAAACCTACGTCATGTTTTAGTTTTTGACACATGAAAAGAACCCCGGAGTTTCTCCAAGTGAACCTCAACTATTATAAAATTGAAAAATTGCGATTTTTGCGATTTTCAACAATATTCAAACGGCTCTACAGCGGTCAATTTTGAAGTAATCAAAATTCTGAAGTAGGCAAATTGAAGGTCTTAAAAATACCTTGCAAGTTTTGATTGCTTCAAAATTGACTGCTGTAAAGCCGTTTGAATATTGCTGAAAATCCACAAAATTAGCTACTTACTTGAACTACGGTCGAGATTTCAATATTGACGAAAACCTCGGGGTCAATTTTTTTTTCAAAAAGTATTTTTGAGAGAAAAAAAAGATTCCAACCACGTCTCTGATGAGTCAGAACTTCCCCTTGTAGAATTTTTCCAAAATCGTCAAAAAACACGTTTTTCAACACTCATTTGTCGCTAGGCACCTCCAACAATTTTTTTTGGGGATAAAACTTTAGGAATAGTTATTTATGCAATAGTAAGCGAAAAATACTTTCATTTAAATGAGGCATTTTACCGCACACCAGTGTCCAAAAACGCTTTTTGCGACCTAAAAAATGTGCGAAAACAGTAATTTACGATACAAGTTCGATGAGTAACACTTTTTGGCACGACGTAGTTAAGGGCCCGAGCGCAGCGAGGGTCCTAATAGCTGGGAAGAAAAAGAAATCAACTGGCACTTGCAATTAGCTGCCTCCAACTGCGATTTCCTCTGCCCAATCCACGAAGTTGGATTCCAGGCCGCTCGCACGCACTCGATCACAATGCACTCCTAGAGTAACCTTGCTCGTAATGCACCCGTTGCATTCACTCAAACTCGCGGC
The DNA here is from genome assembly GCA_034770305.1 of Trichogramma dendrolimi. NCBI lineage: Eukaryota > Metazoa > Arthropoda > Insecta > Hymenoptera > Trichogrammatidae > Trichogramma > Trichogramma dendrolimi. The sequence goes on from JAPMIB010000047.1 coordinate 1,044,027, forward strand.
GTGATTTACAGCGGGCTAACAATCACGGTCGATTTCGTCGTGCGCGTGTCGCTCGAAATCGGGCCCAAACTGTACTGTCCTCGTAGCTCGCTGCTCCTTTCGTAATTAGTCGCGATGCGCAGTCTCTTCGCGCACGTGATTTTACGTTTCTCGCTCTCTCTCTCTCTCTCTCTCTCTCTCTCTCTCTCTCTCTCTCTCTCTCTCCCTGCGATTTGCCATGGTCGCGTCGCTGCACCTGTAACAATGGTCTCACTTATGGGTACATTATATTTTAATATTGGCCTTGTGTGTAAGAGAGAGAGAGAGAAAGAGAGAGAGAGACACGAGTCTTGTCCAGATCCTCGTCACATTGCATTGAGTTTGAGTTATCCGAAGAACAGTTATTGAATAAAAATTGATATTATTTGATCTCAACTTGTTTCATCGATTATCTACCTCTTTCTATCCTACCAAATTCTATGAATTTCCACAACAGGTCAGGCTCGAAATTTTTTAAATAATCCTGTGCCGGAAGACCTTAAATTTTGACGCAATTTGGGTCTAATATAGTAGTTATACAAAATAAAAAAAGAGTTTAAAACTCAAGATCTTAGACTCCAATATTACCCAGATGCATTTTACTCCATGTGAACGTTTTGCTTCCTCATAGAGGAAGCTTTGTGATAGGCGTCAAAATCAACTTTTGATCTAGAACTCGTAGGACAATTTTGCATACATATTCAGAATCGTTTGAATTCTGAACAATTGTCTGTATGAATGTGCGTGTGTGTTTTTTTTTTTTTTGTGGATGTGGGCAGAGTGAACTCTGCAGCCAGTGGCCCTTCGAAACGAGTACCCCACCGGGAACCGTCGTTAAACATTACTTCGGTGGGGACTCTATAGAGCTTCTCTGCTACATCTGTGTCTTTTCCGTACATCCCCCGTCCACCTTACGGTGATTAGGGGTTCAGGAACCAGAAGCGTCATCTTCTTCTTACAGCATCGTCCGGATCGCTTTTACGCCTCTTGTGCCTCTTGCCTCAGTCTGGGGACGACTAATTGCGCGAAAGACGTACCGTCATCCAATTGCCTGCGGTTTCGAGCATGAGCCTGACAATGTTTTCGCGCTCGATTTCTTCTTGGAGGACTTGTTAGAGTCTCTCCCTCTCTTCGTGGAATCGCAGGCAGCGAAAGAACACATGCTCCGCGTCTTCTACTGTGATTGGGCAGGCCCGGGCAGAGTGCGCTAAGGGTGTTGTCATAACGCTGGCTATGGCTTCTGAAATAGCCATGTCCGGACAGGAGTTATGTTAGATGGTAGTCAACTTCTCCATGTCCCCTCTCGACCCGTTCCGTGATGTTCGGAATTAGCCGGTGTGTCCATCAGCCCTTTGAGGCCCGGTCCCACTGGTCCTGCCACCTGTTCAGCGTCTTTCTTCTCTCTTCCTCCTTGACGTCCTCGGGGCGGCGCTGGTATATGCGCGCTCGCTCATCCGCTAATAGCGCCAGCGGTAGTACGCCGGCTATCACGTACACGTCGCGTCGTAGGAGACGTGTAGTCGCCCACTGATCACGCGCAGGCAGGCTCGTCGATGTACAGACTCTGCCTGATGGATGTGGGCCTGCGTCTCTGTCGCACAGCTGCAGATAGGTGCTCCATACAGGAGAATCGAGTCGATGACGTGGGCATAGAGCACGCGTCGGCTACTTCTGAACCCATCGATGTTGGGCATGATCTTCGCGAGGGCTCCAGCCACTCTTGCTGCCTTTTCGCTGACGATTCGGAGATGTTGGTCGAACCTCAGCCTGGAGTCGATGTGTAGGCCCAGGTAGCGGATGCAGGGGGACGACATTATGCTGCAGTCCCACTGTGATGGTGATGTTCTCCAATTTCTCCCTGCTACTGATGAGAAGGGCCTCGGTCTTATGGTCAGCCGTTTCTAGGCTGAGATCTTGAAGCGTGCCGCGCACCTGCGCGATGGCAGAGTTCAGATCGTGTTCGATCTGCCACAAGTGCTTGGCCACGGCCACCAGGGCGATGTCGTCCGCGAAGCCTACGATCTCTGAAGTTGAGGCGCAGAACGGCGTCGTACATGACGTTCCACAGGATGGGCCCCAAGACAGATCCTTGCGGAACGCCTGCTGTGACTCTGTGGGTCTCTGGTCCGTCGTCCGTATCGCAATCAAGCAGCCTCGCTGAGAGATAGCTTCTGATTATTCTCAGCAGGTACTCAGGTACGCGCATTCGGCGTAGCGCGGCGTTGATGTTGTTCCACCGAGCCGAATTAAACGCGTTCCTCACGTCGAGGGTGACCACGGCGCAGTACTTCTTGGTGCCGCGGTTCCATCTCTTGCCCGCGATGGCCTCTCGGGCGGTGGCGATGACGTTCTCGATGGCGTTGATCGTCGATCGCCCCTTCCGAAAGCCGTACTGGTGGTCTGAGAGGCCCCCAGGGCTCTCAGTAGTGGCTTCGAGGCGGGTCACAGATGATTCTTTCGAGAATCTTGCCCGCTGTGTCAGCATACACAGCGGCCTATACGACGATGGCTCTTCGGGTGGCTTGCCTGGCTTTGGAAGCAGGACAAGCCTCTGTCTTTTCCAGCATGCGGAAAAGGCACCGGTTCGCAGGCACGCCGTGTACACCTGCAAGAAGATGTCAGGGTGCGTGGCAATGGCGATCTTGATAGCAGCGTTTGGTACTCCGTCCTGCCCAGGCGCAGTGATCCTTGATCCTCCTGCATGCTCCTCGGAGTTCTTCCATGGTGACGGCTGGTACAATTGCTCCTGCTTGGAGTGGTGGTGTCGGAGCTGGCTCGTCAGGCACACGAGGGAAGAGAGCAGCCACTATGCGGCGCACCATGGTCGGTGAGCTTGGTGAATTACTCTGAGGCGGGACATGACTGTCTCGTATGGTTTGCCCCATACGTCCTCGTTGACCTTGTCGCACAGTTTGTTCCAGCATAGGCGCTTGCTGGTCTTGATAGCAGCGCGCAGGAGACGTCTTGCGAAGGTATAGCTCGCTCGGCAGGCGTCTTCATTTGGCCGGCCACGCGCTCTCTGGGCAAGCCTTCGCGCTCGCAGACATGAACGCTGGAGGTCAGCGATCTCGCTTGTCCACCAGTATACTGCGCCACGACGACGTCGTCCCCCTGTCTTGGTCATAGACGCGTCGCATGCACTGGTAATGGCAGCCATGAGCCTCGTTGCCATCTCTTCTGTAGGCCCGGGTGGAACCGCGGCACCGGCCATCATGGCCGTGAGGCACTCCGGATCGAGTCTGCGCGCGTTGGTGTATCTCCGGTATTCAGCAGTACAGCTTCGAGGGGGGCGAGCGCGTCCAGGAGAGTGGTGGCGCGCTGTCTGGTCGCTCGGCATCCCCCCTCCGTTGACCAGGCGTTAAAGTCGCCAGCAATGATGAGCGGTCTCTTGCCCCGGGCTTCCTCGGTGATGTTGGTGAGAAGAGCGCAGAATTCTACATCAGCGAGTCTTGGTGGTGCGTAGACGCTGAAAAAGTAGAATCTGCTTATACGGGCCCAGGTGAAAAAGGGACGCGCTCTTGCTGGGCGCTCCTGCACCAGGCTACCTCCCTGCACCCAGATGGTGGCTTGGCTGTTGGCATCGGCGAGCCATGTATAGGGTGGAGACACGTAGCGAGAAGCGGTTCGGCTCGTTTTGAAGGGTTTGTGTGTCGCATGAAGCGTGAAAAACTTATTTTAGGATCCACCAAGTAGCTAAAGAGTTATGCTTTATTGTATCGTGCTGAAAAATTTTTTTTTTTTGAAAAAAATTTTTGTTGTCGTTTTTTTTAAGTATAATTGAAGTCATTTCCCTACTTTTTGTTCTGTATAATGTAAACGGAGCAGCCAATCTTCAATTCAAGACCCAAAACATGGAGATTCACCGAATATAAAGAAAGTTAGAACTGAAAGTAAAAAGTTGTTTTTCTGCGTCTTTATAGAGTAAAAGCGGCCATCCGGAATTAGTGTAACTTTTGAACGGAGACACGTAGCATGAAGGTTTTTGTTTTGTTTTAAACGATTTGTGTGTCGCTATAAGCTGCAAAAACTCATTTTGGAATTTACCGAGTAATTTAAAAGTAATGCTTTTTGGTATCGTGTTGTAAACTTGGTTTTTTTTTGAAAAAAAAAATTTTTTCAATTTTTTCGTTTATAAATATAAGAATTTGCATATTTTTGTTTGGCATTATTAAAGCAGAGCAGTCATGCTTTGATTTAATAGCAAAAACGCAGAGATCCACGGAATATGCAAAAAGTTAGAATTCAAAACGAAAATTGTATTTTTGCTTATTTTTCTTTGTTCCATTTATAAATGTACGAATTTACATATTTTTTTGTATTATGAAAGCAGAGCAGTCCAGTTCTAATTTAAGAAAAGTAGTAATTCACTCAATAGTAAGAAAGTTACGATTCAAAACCAAAAGTTAATTATTTGCCATTTTATGTAGCATAAGCGGTTGGTTATCAGTAGTGTAATTTTTGTATAAACAAATTTGCATATTTTTATTATGAGGAAGCTCTTTGCCAATAAATTGGCAGCGGTTTTTTATTTATATCTATTTTTCTAAATCGAATATCGAAAAACTGCGTAATAGGAACCTTCATTTTGTTGCTCTGAATAGCTGGTAAAAATTTTAGCTAATTCCACTGACCAGATTTCCCGGAAAACGTGTTTAAAAATTTCAAGCCGAGGAAAAGTGTGAAAATTTCAAACACGTTTTCCAGGAAATCTAGTCGGTGGAATTAGCTAAAATTTTTACCAGAACAGAATGAAGGTTCCCATAGAGTCGTTTTTCGATATTCGATTTAGAAAAAAAGATGTAAATTAAACAAATTTTTCGATTCTGTGGGGTACAGACCTGCTTCAACGCGGTAGTTACGTTCCAAAAACTACCGCTTATAACTGAACCCACATATATCAAGGGAAAAGGGTGGTTACGTTAATATGATTAATGTTACATAAATATGATACATTATTATAAAATTTTACAGAAGTTTCAGGTTTCCTCAATCTCATCAACTAATCGTTCTGTACTTAGAAGCATTACTAGATCTAAGATTTCCCAAGCTCAAAGATCATCGAAATCTTCACCTGTTCGACCTTTTCGACCACCTTGAACCGCGTATAATGTGAACTTATCCGTGAATAATGAGTACGCCTATACCACCTTTCACAACTCTTGTCTGGTCACAGTTGCTTTCGATTAAACCTGCCTCGAAGGAACAAAATGACAAAAAAGAAAAGAAGAGAAGAGCTGCCACGGTGTCCTTGAAGCTTTAGACGTCAGTTTGATTTATCCTTGCCTTAACCTAACTGTTGAGAAGTGTCTCCCCTTACATACTCAGATATGACAAAACTGAAAGTCGAAGAAAGGGAAAAAAGAAGATCAGACAATGTGATTATAAAACGCAAGGGAAAGATAACACCTGCAAAAATAACACGGGACTCCTGGCTCCTCGCGAAGTAATGCCTAACGGTAGTCCTGCGGGGAAAGTTTTAATGTCACGAATTAATTCCGTGAGTGAATTTCTTATTCTAAAAAAATTCAACTCTCACCGATAATTAAAAATCTGCTCAAATATATTTCACATATAATAAATAAAACTAGACATTTTGATCTACATTTTTATGAAAAAAATCGCCGGAAAACCTTTAAAGTCCAATATCTCAAAAACGGTATTTTTAAGATTTTTTTTGATAGTCTTAATCGAAAGCTGGGGAAATTTTCTATCGACATGCATGTTTTCAGAGTATGAAAATTATTATTACTTATTGAAATACAGCAACTAACGCGTGAAAACGTAAGATCCTGGGCTGTGCGGGACACTGTGCTCCGATGTAACTGTCGTGTATTGCTTTAAAGTGGGATTTTTACCATGTTCCGGGTTTTCGCAAAACTTTGCAAATACATCATTTGGCGTAAAATTTAATGCTCCTTCTGAATTCTATTCTCTGATTTAAGATCCAATGCGTAGTTCGAAAGTTATGTTCGTTTGAACATAAAAAAACGTATACATTTTCCATGTTTTGTACAGATTTTTTTGTTTTTTCATGTTTAAACGATCATAACTTTTGAAGTACATATCGGATCTCAAATCTGAGCCTGGATTTAGAGAGGGCATTAAATTCTTCATCAAATTATGTAATTGCAAAGTTTTTCTAAAGCTCAAAACATGGAAAAAATCCCACTTTAAATTCCTACATTCTGAGAGTTAATGGGTTCTCGCAGTAAACTCGACGTTAAGCCGCGAGCGCGAAAATGACGAAAAGTGCGCGCGAGACTCGCCGTGCAAGAGGCACGACGAGCAGACGACAGCAACGAGCACGCGGCCGATCGAGAGCCGATAATCGATGCGAGAGAGAAGTGACACTTCTTGTCCTTTTACGCGTGCGAACAGTCGCAACGACCTTCTGTCTTACTCTGACCTGCTGTGTTGTGTGGATTCGATAAGCGATACCCAGTGAGTGCCTTGCGATTACGAGCGAGATCCGACGACCCTTTACTCGAAGGCCCTCACCTGGCAGATAGACACTCGTCCCGTAGACGACCCCGAATCGATCTCCCGCAACTTGGACATGTGCGGGACACTGACGAGTAAGCGAACACACACACACTATATATTGTAAATTGCGAGCGAGTGGCCCCCGCATTTCGTGTAACTTATTAAATTTAACTTTTGTGAATAAATACTTATCTTATTTTCTTTTTAACTTAAACAACGCGAGTCATTATTTATTTGCTACGCAACGACCCCTCGCATTAACAATTTCAGCTACTCGGCGAGCAAAGAACTCGTCGAGCCACGACACACGGGATCGACCACTGGACGAACACAGCTCGCCGAGACGATAACTCGACGAGCATTTATTTATGTAATTCGGATATTCATTTTGCTCGAACTAGCCAGCTCAAATTCGAGTCATTCTCGGTTACAGGGTTAAATGTTAATATCAACTTTAATTTATAGGCACGGTTTTTAGCTGTGCCTATGGGTTATAAACCGTACAAATCATGTTTTATATCACAAAGAAGTGATCTAAACTTCTGGAGCAAGGATTTTTTACGTTTGGGAAATAACAGACACCCTAATGTACACTTAAGTCCGTTTGATTCGGTTCGCTACTGCAGATTACGTTTTGAGTGTAGATAGGGGCTTGTGCAATTTGTATGCAACTTGTTAAGAAATCGGTGGTTAGGTCCAAATCAGTACAGAGAGGTAGTATAAAAATGTGGATTTGGCAGAACTGCGTTCAAAAATAAAAAATATTGGCAAAACTGTGTTTAAGAAGAAAAAATATTAGCGAACCGAATCAAACGAACTCTGGTATACATTTGAAAAAATGAAATTTACCTTGAGGAGATAAGTTGTTTGAATTTGTATTATTCATTGTATCTATTGATACTTGGCCGAGACCATTGACTGACATCCCGCTCACCATATTCACAGCCTGCCTTGCACCTTGGGCATCAATAGTATTCCAATACAGTTCACTTGGAGATGAACTATTTAATCCTGGAGGAGGTTGAGCGGCTGTTCCAGTGTAACGAAAGTATGGATTTTTTAAATCCAATGTATTTTTACTACTTCCCATATTAGTTCCTTCTAACATCAATTCAATTGTTACATCATAAGATTGTCTGAAATGTTTGAAATGTTGTTAAAAATAAATTTTTAAATTAATATTTGAAGTAAAACTTTCTACGATATTCGAATAATTTACAATAATCCAAAACTATTGTTATACCATAGCGGTATTTTTGAGGTGAATAATTTGAATAGCACGGCGAAGTGTAACTAGTATATTATGCGACGTATCTACATTCGGCAACAAAATTATCGCAACAAAAAATCTCATCGAAATTTTGTCGATTTTCAAATGCTTCTATCTTGGGCTATATTTATCGTATTGACACGAATTTTTTTTTGATTTCTTGGAAATTTTGTCCTCTTTAAAGTCAGATATACTATGATTATATTTGTGTCAATATCGAGTTACCAGTAGTATTTGAGCACAAGCCATTTAAAATACGTAAAATCCCTCGTTTAGCTGAAATTAACACGATTTTCTGGACATTTTGCGTACACAAATCATACCTTCAAAACGACCGAAAAATCGTAAAAAGCTCTATTTTTTTTAAATTACTCGTTGAAAAGAGTACTTTGCGGTGGTGTATGTTAGATTCCAATAAAAAAATTACTCTGGTACTGGTACACGTTTAAACAATCAATTTTTTTCGGTCATTTTTAGTGTTGCGCTCAAATACTACTGGTAACTCGATATTGACTCGAATCCAATCATAGTATATATAGATTTAAAGAAGACAAAATTTCCAAGAAATCAAAAAAAATTCGTGTCAATACAATAAACATACCCTAAGATAGAAGCATTTGAAAATCGACAAAATTTCGATGAAATTTTTTGTTGCGATAATTTTGTTGCCGAGTGTATTTAACAAAATAATAAAAATATTCCACTTTTAAAAATTAGAATGATTGTTGATTGGGCCTTTCGAAAAGATAGAATTGAAACAATTTAGAGATAGAAAATTGATATTTTTTTAGAATTTAGAGATTTTTGGAATTGAATGATATTTTACTTTGTAGAGTGCGTGCGCCCAAATGAAAAAGTAGGTAGTTGTCTTAAAAAATGACTATCGATAGAATCTCTTGAAATTTTTAAGAACATATTATTGACCATGCTCTTCATATATGGGAAAAATTTCAGAAACCTCAGCGGTAACATTTCCAAAATACAGGAAACCCTCGTTTTACGCGGTTTTTTTTTATACGGTTTCAATTATACGCAGCTTGAAAAATGAAACCATCTCCCAATTAACGCGGTTTTTCCCTCAATCATACGCGAATTGAACACTCTATGAGCCTATAGTTTTCATATTTTTCGGACTTAATCTTGAATTATTTTTATATAATCATCGCCTGATTCAGAGCATTAAGATACAGACGTGTTTGCGTATTGCTCCGCAAATCCTACCTATTATACCTGTATAAAGCGCTTAGAAAATTTTCATTTTTGTTGCCACAGTTTGCAAATAGTGATCTTTATACGTAAAGAGTTTTAGTGCGTTGCAGTTTGGACTGTTATTGAGTTTTTTGTAATAAATACGTTTTTGATAATTACTTGCGTTGAAGGTACTGTGTTCTAAGTATCGTTGATACTTGATCGTTTGTTCGTCGGTTGGTCCATGCTCAGTGTTATTGTTTTGAATTTGTTCTAACTGTCAAGACACATAATGAATCGACAAGAATTCGCAACTCTTTCTCATTCGAAAAACTTAAATATATTATTTGAACTGCTAAAGAATAGTTTTGGCCGCATCCAAGTTATGACATCAGAACTAAAGTCTATGAAAGAATTAGTCGCCAAGCAAAATCAGCATATCGAGGAACTGGAAAAGGATAATGCCTTATTCCATCTAGAAGTAGAGAGCCTGAAGTCTATGCACTCTACGCACTACTATAATGCTTCGAACATGGAGTTGAAAATTTGTGGTGTCCCATCAACCTCGACAAAAGAACAACGTCAGATCATCGATGCAGTCCTTGACCGTCTGAAGCTAAGCTCTCTGAAAAGTGATGTTGTAAAAACTCGCCTCTTTTCTCGACCAAATAACCAGACTTATGTAAATGAAAGAGACCGCACTTTTATTGCTACCTTTAAATCAGCTGTTGTGAAAGATATAGTCATTCGGGAGAAGAGACAATATGGCAAATTAAATTATTCGACATTTTTTAACGACGATCGACTAGATGCGTCAGTAAATCTTCACGCAATGGAGTCTCCTTACATTCAAAAATTAAAGCGCCAAGCAAGAGAGCTAGCTAGCAAGTTGAACTACACTCGAATATGGGTTCAGAACAACAAGATTTTTGTCAACAAGGATGCAGACTCTCCTCGAATTTCCATTATCACCGAAAAAGATCTCAGTAAGATTACATAAGAAACGGCAAGGTAAACCCAGTCTTCAGATAGCGATGAGCCGATAGAAGTCTTATTTTCTGCTCATATTATTGTTTTCAATTTTTTGAATCGAAACCTCATGTTAAAATGATGTACTGTAAAATGATTGTTGCTACTATCCCTGTAAATCATTGTACTATTTTTGTGAGATAAAATTGTAGTGTCCTGTACTGAGTGCCTGTATTTGGAATTGTAATGTTTAAATTTTATGTTTAAATGTTTAATGTTGCTACTTCTTACGATTATTGCTGTTTTCGAATTAAAGTATGATTGAAAATCACCTTGTTAAGTAATTAAGGAGGCTCTAGCGAAAATGAAAAAACTTTAGATCGAAGTGAAATTCTAACCAATGATAGTCCATGAAATTACAAGATTTTTGGTAAAAAAAATTTGGGGTTTCCATGTAAATTTGTGAAATAATGAAATTCAAAGTTTTGGCCATTTAACATTGAATCAAATGGAAAGTGTCAGTTTTTAGTGTACTGTGAGCTCAAATCACTTTAGAAGTTAATGAAATTAAAATATGTTATAGGAAATTCATTATCTTTCGAATGATATAATAAAAAATGTGTTTCCAGGCAAATAAAAAATTGTCATTTTTAGCCATTAGAAAATCAAGAAGTAGTCAGCAGACTGTTATTGACATTTGATCCAGGCTCGCGCACGAAACAGAAAGAGACAGAAGATATGCCGAAACCCACGTACTGCGAGTGATGGCGTTACTGTACACCTATAGCCATGTAAACAAATTTCTGCTCTAACCAAAGAATAAAACGAGTATCAATGGATGGCGCTACCGTCGACTTATAAATGTCTCGAGATTCATGTAAGAACGGCAACGATATCTTTGAGTCGTTTCATTCATTTTTGCTAAAATAATCATAAAAGTATCAGTACTAAATAGGCTGTACATCACGGTGAAGTTAAAATTTTAATATTCTGATCACAGCATTGGAAAGCTGAGGGAAAATCCTATCAAAAAAGTCAATAAAAAAAAATTTTTGTTGTTGAGATTTTAAGTACCTTTCCTCCCTTAAATCTTCAATCTTGTTCATAAGACGATCCATGTACATATTCAAATATCTTATCAAGTACTTTGCCTTTAACTGTATGGACATACAGTTTGTGATGGAGAACAAACCGTTAGCAAGTGAGCCGAAGACACGCAAATATTGCGCAAATATTGGTGTAGCTGAAAAGTAGTTTGACCCGTCGAAATGCGCGTCACGTGAAGAGAGGACTGCAGCCCAGCATAAACCGGGTAAACGCCTTTCGTCGCTACGAAACTATAGGCAGATTAGGTAAGTGTGACAAGTAGAAAATCACACACCACACTGAAAAAGCTAAGTTTGTGTGTAGTAATAGTCATGTGTAGTGAAAGTACTAGTTGTTTCCTTGTGTTGCTCGGATGATTGTTGCTCAGATTGAGCCAGTGCCAATTTGTTGGCTGGAATCGTGTTTACGAGTAGTGCAAATTGCAAGTTAAGCCCAGGTGGGCCTAGGATAATCAAAGTAAACCCAACCCGTGCGCCCAGCCCGTGCGCCCAGCCATTATTGCACGAGTGTTGTGCATAGAGAGCCCGCAAGTGGACAATAGAATGGAAAGCCACCGTCACACAGTGGAAACACGAAAAAAGTCCGGATGCGGTCAGTAGTCGTTGGGCCAAGAAGAAAACACCTAACAGGAAGAACTTGGGGTAACTATTAGATACTTTTAAGTCGTTCGTCGGCTTCGCCCGTATATGAGTGTGCTATTGAATTAGTGGGCGATCGCGAACTGCCCGATGAGTGTGTATCGGCTACGGGGTCGTATCATTGATCATTTTATGTTTACTATTTTCTGCCTTAGTTATTTTAGTTTATTATAAGAATTATCCGATCCCCTGAGGGGAACCCTCAGAGGAAAAAACCAACTGACAAAATTACGAAAAACAAATTCAGTATTTAAAAGACTTGCCTTACTTTATTTAATTTAACTTTATTTTTTATCTTTTTTCAAAAAACGATATCACCATCAACATTTTGCCAGTCAAACGCTAAAATATCTGCGACCTGAGACTTTCATATATAAACCATTTTATGGCTCTTGCAGTAATTATCTTTAACAATATGCCATTTAAACATTACCCTTCACCTCCTTCGTTAAATGGGATCATAGGACTCGGAAAAGAAAAGACAGAATAATTGGATAAGACAGATGTGGCAAACAAGTAAATGTAAAATATGTCCGGGGGCTTATATTGGTGAAACGAAACGTAAGCTTAAGGTCCACATAGAGGAACATTGAAAGTGTCAGAGAGAGACACAATAACAACTCATAGAGTGAAAAATAAGCAGCACTTGACTTGGAGAAAGTTAAGATATTGGACTGCGAATTAAGCTATAACCGTCGAACACTGGTGTAGATGTTATGTATTCAAGGATATGACAACAAATAAACAGAAAAGATTCAAGAAAACTCAATGGAATCTACAAAAACATTTTGAATAGATTGATATTCATTGATATAACGATTCCTAATTTTACGTAACTGTTGACATGATTTGTACATATTATGTTATAATTAGCTCTTGCTGTACAGCTTATTGACTTGTGGCTATTCAACCAGTCCACAATTATTAATTAAATTTTTTTTAACTATTTCAATTTTATCCTGAAGACATTAGCATTTGACTGACGAAACGTCGATGGTGATATAGTTTGTAGAAAAAGTGACGAATTTGTTATTTTGTAATTTTGTCAGTTATAGGGCTGGGCGAGTACCCGATTTTCGAGTTTACTTGACTCGAGTTTGTTCGGGTACTCGAACTTCTTCGAGTATTCGATGGGCAAAAGTATAATATATATTACGAGCGCTGCGAGTATCACACTTATCAGCATGTACACACAAAGGGAGGGGTCTAGAGATTGTTAATTCATCATTTATTCGCTTATAACTCAAATAAGTGGCGAGTACCCAAAAAAACTCGAGGACCTAGTCAATTGGCTTTAGAGGATCGGATAGTTATTATAATAGACGTTGATTATTTATCATAGTTCGCCAAGAATTTATTAAAATTACTACATGTTATCATTTTTCAAGTATTGCTCATATTAGAATTAAATAAGTTCTAAGGTTCGAATGTTACGTTTTATTTATAAAAAAAAATTCTGATCTATTCGAAAAAATGTTGACTTGGTTCCGGTTTTTCTTGCGGATTTTCTTACCTCTTATTAGCAGTCAAATTGACTATTCCAGAAAGTAATTGACCACTTTTACAAAATAGAGGATTTTCAAGTAAGCACCTTACTTGATACCAGTGAGTTAACGGTTCTGTTGGAGCAGTACTCAACCATACTTGTTGCATAGATCCAATAAATGCCACATCAAACCAGAATGCAAGACCGTGACAAGTTCCACTTTCGAGGATATGAAAATCAACATTGATCTCTAAAATTTGATAAAATAGTACTTTCATCATAAAAATATTTGATAATACCATAAAAATATATAAGATAAATAAACAAGATTCTACGCCGCAGTGGTAACTACACGCCGAAGTAGATGCCAAAAAGTCACGTTTTTACATGTTCATGGCCGTATTACAGCTAGTAAAAGTATAATTAATTCTCAGGAAAACATGCATTATAATATGAAATTTCCTCAGTTTTCTATTTAGACTTTTCTTTTAAAATATCAAAAGCACTCTTTTTCAGATATTTAATGTTGAAGTTTGTTTTTGACATTTTACGGAGAATATTGAATTTTCGAAAAATCTGATCACACTGTATGAAAGCTGAAGATATAACTTATCAAAAACACGTGTCACATATTTTAATGCCTTACTAACGCTTACTCGTTAACGCTTCTTCAGTATTTTAGACTTTTTTTGAGAATTTTCTGATTTCGATTTAAAAAAAAGTACTATAATACTAGATTAGAACTATAATAGTACTATAATATATTATATAAACTATAGTAATATTATAGTACTATTATAGTTCTAATCCAGTATTATTATAATACTACTATAGCTCTATTATAGTACTATTATGTATTGTTTTTGTTGTAGGAATCGAAATCAGAAATTTTGGAGATCCAAGCACTTTTTTCAGCTTCACTGCATAATATATAGAAATAGCGCTTTACCTCACTCGCTTACGCTCGTTCGGTTTTCAGATTATTTATCAAAAATTTTGGGCGAATGCAGAAATTTTAAAAGATGTTTTTTACTAGCATCGATTCAACATTCGTTGTAAAGGTTACATAGATTTGTGTGACGAAGAAAAATTTTCTTTATTTAAAAAATTATATTTTAAAAACCAAAAGTTCAATCAATTTGAATTTTTTACACAATGATGTTTATCCATTAGAGAATATGTAAAAAAAAATTTATCTGAAAATATTCAAAATTGTTGATTTTCCGTCAGTTTTCATCGGTCAGCCTGTTGTCCTGCGTTAGGCAGGATATTTCCTGACAGGATCATCGAAAATCGAGGAAAGTTTAAGAAAATTCCAAAATAAAAATCCAACCGAAGAAAAGGACTCTGTAGTTACACTTCTGGGGCTAATTCATATACAATGCATTCTAGAGAATCTAACTACCAGAAGTGTAACTTCAGAGTCCTTTTCTTTGGTTGGATTTTCATTTTTGGTTTTTTCAATTACATTGTGACTTGTTTGAAATATATTTTATTATTTTTTGATTTCTTCTGACTTTCTTGGATTTACTTGCTTTATCAATTGAACTTTAATTTTTTTCTACCTTTGGATTTATTTACTTTTTTACTTCTTTTACTTAAGTTTTCGATTTTATTCTCTTTTTTGAATTTTTTTTACGATTTGCTTTTTACATATATTGATGTTTGAACTTAATTTATAGGAGTTTCACTTTTGACAGTTGTCCTCTGACAACTAATTGTATTATTTTATTAATATTAATTAGTTTTTTTTACTTTACTTTACTCAAGTTTACTTTATAGGCTCTCAACGACCGCCAAAGGGTCCGATGCTAGTCTCTCTAGAACCAACTGTCCCGGGCGTCGACCTGAACTGTTCGCCAAATTCGGATTACACACTTTTCTGTAGTGATTCGGTCACCTAATCATGTCCGTCCTATAGAGGCAAGTTTAGCGACGAATTCGCTAAATTCAGATCGGCAACACTTTTTTGTAGTGATTCAGTCATCTAATTGTGTTCGTCCCATAGAGCCAAGTTCAACAGCGAATTGCCTTGTGTATGTGGCAATAGGGATCTTGCCCTAGCTCTACTAACTTACAACTAAATCCGCGAGTGCGAGAGAGAAAGTATAATAACTATCTCTATGGGCACACAAGCTATACAAAATATTACGTGTGCTGCCGTTTAAGCGAGAGACTGCAAACAAGCACAACACACAAGAGAGAGACAGTTACACGTCGCTGCGTAAACGTTACGTAGACATGAGCGCCGAGCGCGTATCAGTAGTGAGCGCCTAAAACTCGGCAACCGATGCGGTTAGTCTATACCCTGCTGAAAAAAATCATGGGAAAAATCATATGATGTTTTGGCATGATTAATCATATAATTTTTCCCAAAATAGCTAAAAAAATGTACATTTAGAACACAACAATTTAAATAATTTAAAAGAATTTGAAGTGAATTATAAAAGTAGTAGGCATGAACATTCAGATATAACTATGCTATCTTATCATCAAGAAAATATCGATGCTAATCTTTTACAAAACGGTACAAATTCAGGCAGTTTGATTATTCATCAGTTCGGCAGTTTTATAATTCACTTCAAACTCTTTTTAATTATTCAAATTGTTGTGCTCTAAATGTACATTTTTTTAGCTATTTTCAAAAGTAGTTTCTTCATTTCAATGCCCTTATAAAAATTTCCTATAGGATCCCGAGAATTCTATAATCCTATAAATTATATAATTATATAATTCTATAATTATATCTTATATAATTCTATATGTAATATATTGAATAATCACGGGTTAATTAAACAACACTGATGGTATGAGTAGTAAGCTTATTTATTGAGTGTTGTGTACAAGTCTGGGCTCTTGCTTGCGCTAACGCCGGTACAATACTGATGAGTCCGGAGCGCAATTTCTAATTCCTATTTTTGAGCCTTTACTTTGAACCCGCAGTTTTCAAGAACACGCAATACCTTGTACAACGTTTCAACGTGTTCTTCATCGGTTTTTCCTGTAATAAATATGTTGTTGAGGTACACTGCAGTTTGCCCCGGTATCTCGCGTAAACAGTCTTCCATAATTCTTTGGAATTCTCCTGGACCAGAAGCTACACCCTCCGTTAGTTTGGTATAGCGAAACAACCCGACGTGTGTTATAATCGTTAATGAGTCGCGTGATTCTGTATGCACCGGCACCTGCATGTATGCGTGTGTTAAATCAATTTGCGTGAATTTTTTTCCACCTTGGAGGCTTTCAAAAATATCATTGATTGTCGGCAACGGATGTCTCTTAACCACTAAGCACGGGTTTACCGTGAGCTTAAAATTACCGCATATGCGTACATTTTTATCTTTTTTGATAATCGGCACTATTGGCGTTGCCCATTCACTCGTGCGCACTTTCTCTATATGTCCTAAAGTTTCTAATCTCCTTATCTCCGCTTCTATTTTATCTCTGAGCGCGAACGGTACGTGTCTTAGTTTGCACGCTTTCGGTATTGTATTTTCTTTTATTGTTAATTTTGCCGTGCCTTTACTATAACAACCGACACCTTGTCCGAATAATTTTGGAAAATCTTTTACCACTCGACTGCTTAAATCATTATGATTATCCACTATATTGTACAATTTTAAAAAATTGGTTAGTGGCCACAGTACGCGGCAAAATCATTAGATCCAAACTGTACATTTTGTTTTTAAAGCATACATTTACACCGCGCAAAATTCCTACTGGGTCTACATTTAAATAATATGCGCTCATTTTTATCGCGATTTTACTTATGTTCTCGTTTCGAAAATATTTATTCTTCGTTTCTTCGTAGATAATACTCCAGAACGAGCCCGAGTCAACTTCCATTTTTAATTTTATCGCGTTAACCTCTAACTTTAAATAGCACGGAGCTGTCGCGGAATCGGAATACGTTACATTATTCGTATTATGGCATTTACTCGTGATGTTGTTGAATTCATAGGAGTCTTCTTCTTCGTTGCTGCTGCTGCTGCAGTCGTTATCGCTGCTACTAGCTTCCTTCGTCGTTTGCAGGTGCTGGATCTTCTTGCGCTGGCTTCGGCATGCTGCTTCCAAATGACCTTGTCGCTTACATTTTCGGCATGTCTGGTGCCTGTGTTTACAGTTTCGGGCTATATGACCCTGCTTTGCACAACAGTAGCACACTGAACCCGAGTTACTTTTCGTTTTGTGGCTACTGTTAGCGTTAGCTTTTACCGAGTGAACGTTATCATAGTGCCTGCTCGATTCGCTCATTTTATCTGCTGTTGTAGCATCTATTTCGGCCTTTTCGCGCGCCAGCGCTATTTTGTAGGCGCTAGCGTACATTAACTTTTCTTGTTCAAACAATTCTGCTTTCGACGCATGATCCTTCAGTCCGCATACTAGTTGATCCCTTAACGCCGTCTCTAGCTCAGCGAAATTACAATTTAACGAAAGCTCTTTCAATCGCGCTCCAAAATCAGCTAATTTCTCCGTTGGTCCTTGTTTGGCGGCGTAAAACTTACACCTTTCCATCGTTTCCGACGGCTTTGGGCATAAGTGGTCTGACAGTAGCTTGGCCACTTGTTTGAACGTTTTATCCTTGAGTTTGTCTGGATGACATAGATTTTTTACAAGTTTGTAGGTATCTGCGCTTACCCGTGTCAATAGGATGGCCGCCTATTTTTTGTCGTCCTCTATGCTGTTCGCGAAAAAGTATAATTCCAATCGTTCCACGAACGTCTCCCAATCGTCTTTGCCCAACTCGAACACCATTTTCACTTTTGCATCCATCACTGCCATCGCTGCTACTGTATGTACGTCGGTGGATTGTAACTTACTTGCCTTTTGCTCCGTGGATTGCCCCTCACTCGCCTTTTGCTCTGGTGCTGTGAGCTCCTTTCCTTTTTTTAATTTTTCTATCAACCGTTTTGTTGAGTCCTTTCATGAGTACTCTATACCGGCACTTTTCAACTGTTTAATAATCTCTATTCTAGTCGGTTTCTGGTCTCCGTCACAACTATCACTGTCACTCATTGAACTTTAATTAATTTACGCGAGGCCTTAGCATCCTCGTCGCCAATTGTAATATATTGAATAATCACGGGTTAATTAAACAACACTGATGGTATGAGTAGTAAGCTTATTTATTGAGTGATACGGTATAAGAATGTTGTGTACAAGTCTGGGCTCTTGCTTGCGCTAACGCCGGTACAATACTGATGAGTCCGGAGCGCGGTGCGTACGTACACACTGTGTGTACGCATACGTACGCACTCTCATGACTATGCTACAATATAATTCTATAAATTCTGGAATCCTATAGGACTCCTGTAGGAATTTCGCAGGATCTTATAGGAAATTTTTATAAGGGTGACATTAATAAATTCAGACTTTAAATTATATTTTGGCACTTCCTCTTCAATGGTTATTATATTAAAATAAGGATTTGCTTCCCTTGCTGGGAAAAATCATATGATAAATCATATGATTAATCATGCCAAAACATCATATAATTTTTTCGTAGGAATATATTCCTACGATTATCGCGCCGGTCTCCGCTCGCCCGTACGCTCGGTTTTCAGAGTTTTACCCCTCATACCTAACGCGACTAAAGAAGTTTCACTTCAAAAATGTTTGATTTTAAGGTGCCTTTCCCCCCTTAAATGTCTATTTACAGAATAAGCTTGTAAACGTCAAAAACCATTTTTTATTGAAAAACGCATAACAAACCTTTTAAATACCCCATATAAAAGTATTTGTCCAGTTGAAATAGTCAAATACATTGATATTAGTCTACTGACCTTTTAAGTACCTATCGAAAAATTTTAAGTCACCGGATGAATCAAAATGATTTGTTGA
Source organism: Trichogramma dendrolimi (assembly GCA_034770305.1). Classification (NCBI taxonomy): domain Eukaryota; kingdom Metazoa; phylum Arthropoda; class Insecta; order Hymenoptera; family Trichogrammatidae; genus Trichogramma; species Trichogramma dendrolimi. The sequence goes on from JAPMIB010000047.1 coordinate 1,063,027, forward strand.
GGTTTTATTTTGTTCGATAGACAATTGGTCATGGTCGTAACGTCAATCTAAATACTAGTGCAACGTTTGTTGCACAAAGCAGAGCGAAGTTAGTTTAAATAGCCTATGAAATTTAAAATGATCCAATGCCATAATCTATTTATTATATATATTATTTTATCAATGAAATAGTCTCCAAATTGAAGTGATTAGGAAAAATTAAAATTTTACCCTAAATAACCCAATGATATTATTCATAATTTCCATGAAATGTATTTTAATAGCTTCATGAATAACAAAACAACTAAATAACAGCTGCGTCGATCGTTGAAGATTTAAAAAAGTTCGTACAAAGTGCATATTACAAATGCATTTTGTTTCAAAGTAAAGTAATATGACACGATAAGAAAACATCATAATAGACTCATATGAATGAACAGAAAAAAAACATCAAAAATTAAAATATCAGCAAAATCTTGGAAAAGGGCCCAAAAATGTTCAAGGGTGCATAAAGGGCATAGCAAAATCAAATCAGTAACACATCTACGACACAACTAAATGCCCTAAAAATTTCAGTTCGATCAATTCAGGTTATCATAGGACAGCGTAACGCATGCAAAGTACGAAATATACAACGACTTCGCTGCGCTCAGCTTGATAATAATAATATAATATGAACTTCAGCTACTTGTATTACAATTTCTTTACAATAAATTCAATTTTTGTCACTTTCCATAAATCAATTCATTTTATTATACATTCAAGTAGTTAAAGTTCACCTTATGGCTTATGCTTAGCTTGAGGTTGCGACCATGACAAATTGTCCATCAAACAAAATGAAACCTCAACGAACTATTTTGATTATAATTCAATAACTTGGAATTCTATGGTAAATCGGTTAGATGTGTGAAATTGTTACGTGAAAGGTCAGTAAACTTATATCCGTGTATTTAACTGTTTCTAATTAACTGGATAAAATACTTTCAAATTGGGTACTGAAAAGGGTTGTTATGTGTGTTCTTCAGAAAAAATTGTTTTTCGTTTGTACAGTCTAAAACTATAAATGTAAAATAAAAAAAAATTTAGCCCCCTTTTAGAATGACATGTTTTTGGGTCCAAGCACAGCAACGGTCCTAATACTCGTGTCAGAAAGTATCCTTGTCGGCACAAATATCAAACCAAATTTGAACCAAACATCATTGATTTCCGAGCTACGGTTATTGCTATTTTTCAACATTTTTTCTATATTCTATAGCTCCCATTGCTTCTAAATTGTTTGCGTTTAAAAAAAAGCATGCAAAGAGGGCACTACAGGCAGTTGATTGTTTACGCTAATGTAAAGTTTATAAAAATAAATGGTTATGATGTATGCGACCGATTCTTGAAGAAGTCGAATGGCAAAAAAAATTTTTTTCTGTAATCATAAAAAACTTGTTATTTGCAAGTTTTTCGACACACTTTACTATTTCTAGATTTTTGTATCCATATACTTGAAATCCCATTACAAAAATATAAAAGGTAGTAGTTGACGCTTAAGAGAGGTTTTTTTAAATTTTTATGTAAATGAAAGTCCGGATGAGACTCGTTTAGATTTTGAGTTTTCTGTTTCTTTCGATCTATTTTGCAAACTAAGATCACTTCGGAATTCTACAAAAAAAAATTCTCTTATATTTTTTTGTTCATGATTCAATACGGAACTAGGTTTCATTTTAATATTTGCGATAATTTAAATTTCGGACAAATGCTAACTTTAACCCTCTTAAAAGAGGTGATGGGCAGTCCTAAAAATTCTAATAATATTTTTAATTAATTGCAAAAAAAAAGATTTTCGGCATTAGACTTTACTAAGATTCACATTTAGATTTCTGACATAATTACCAATGTTATGAAGATCAGTTTCATTAGCTGTTTGAAAATCCACTACATGTCTAACCGATTTTGCCATACAAATTCGAATGTCAAATGTATCAACTATAGGCTGCCTGAAGTACTCTTTTATAGCTTGACCTCTTAAAGCGGATAAATCAATTCCATGAAAACAAGTTTGATACCAAAAGTTAGCTTTATTAAACTGCTCCATGTACAAACTTTCATCTGAAAACGGCGCAATGTGAAGATCACCACGAGAAGGAAACATTCTACCGCCTGAAACAATTAAAATGGGAAATATTGTGATACTTTCATTTTAGTAAATTATGCACTTTATAGCTTGGTTTTAAAATATTGAAATAATAAGCAACTCAATATCTGTTTCTTTTATAATTAAGACGTAATTAATCTTGGAGCGAGTATTTCTTCCCCGATGCCTATTATCTACATGTAGTATTGTTACTATTAACACGTATGTTATCCACACAGACCACCTACTTCGTTGTGTTACGTTTTCTGATTGATAATCGAATTAAACGTTCGGTAGTATATAAATAATGATAAATATACTGTCATTTACATGTTTGATAGCTATTTCTAGCTTTTTATAAAAAAAATAGTATTCCATTTGAGCATTCTTATACTGATGGCACGACTTCCAAACCGTCTGTTGTAAGGTTAAGTAGCTTGTATATACGCACACACAGTAGCGCTGCGTTGATGAAATTGTGGTCAGTTTGAGAAGGAGAAAAAGGGTATTTTTTTCTTTTTTCCCGGTGAAAATGAAAATTATCGAAAATTAGATGAAACCATTGCCAAGCTGAAAAAAATTCAAAAACACCAAATTTTCATTAATTTTTTCGGTATATTTACAATGTTCTACTAGCAATTTTGAGCAAGTAAAAATAACTTACTTTTTTCGAGATATTGAGTTTTAAATTTTTAAGGCGATTTCCAGGTAAAAATAAAAAAATATTTTACTAAAACCAATAGTCAGTAAGGGAGCGCGACAAAATCTCCGTTAGGACACAATCTCTGCCGATTTTTTCCCTTTTTTATTAATATAATTAGGGTATCTATGAGAACTTACATTTTTTTCTACGCTTCTACATACAGGTAACCCCCGGTATTCGCGGTAGTTACGTATTGAAAAGACCGCGAATACCGGGACCTTATCCTTATGGAAAAGGGGGGTTACGTTTATGTAATCGATTCATTGAAATCAAACTAGCCTTTGCTCGCTACGAATGTTTCATTAGAATTGCTTTTATTATTAAAATGAGAATAAAATATTTTGGCTTGTTCTCGAATACTACTCATGCTGAGTGGTACTCTCTTCTGAATAAGATCTAAGATGTATTTTCATTACTCTCCGTGTATGTATGTGTTTGTGTAGCGGCGATATCGCCCTAACGGAAATTTCGACCAAGCGGAGATTTTGTCGGTAACCCAAGTCAGTACACGTTGACAAGGATCGAATGAGCTGATGTACCATGACGTTATGTAATATCAACAATTCGATTCACTGATGAAAAAGTATCGACTTGAGCAGAATCGAGTACTTTTTCAAGTATCGAGTGTATTGCTGATCCATAATTCTTACTACTTTCCTACTTAATATCGATTAGTTAGGGCAAGTTAGAATAGGAAATAACGGCATGGAATAAACTGATAGGTTTATCATTGGTATACCAGTGATTGACCGGCATCCAGTGAACGAGCGAGCTGCAGTCCTGACAATGTCATAAGAATATGCCAATAATCTTGGCTATACGCATAGGGTAAATAAGGCATGGAAGCGCCTCAGTTGCTATGTGATGAGGCTGACCATGTCGTGCGGGACAAAGTAAACAGAACGGTTAAGTCTCGTTTGAAAGGCCTGAAGGTAGCGTTGAAGAGCTTTAAGAAGCTTGCCAAAGGGTTAGAGATAGAGCGGCCTCGGGACCAGATGGTTTGTAAGCCACCTTTTTCTGTCCTGTCGCTATCTGTTCTCAGTATGGTCTTTCCTAACAACTTTATTGCACTGGCCCGTAAAACATACGCCTTTTTTTAACGCTAGCCAGAGGAACTTGACCTGCAGCTTATAGATCAAGTTTTGAAAAGCGTCAAATTTTTTTATTTTTTGTCCGATTAGCCAAGCCTTTCTCCAAGATATAGAATCATACCTCATCAATCTGCTGCAGCTGAAAATGTAACAAGAAAGGTTTACTTCAAAAAGTCCAATACTACATGTACCCAGGCACTGGAACAAATTAAAATTTATTGATTGGAGTAACTTCAATTTTTGCTGATAAAAAAATTGTTTACAACATATACATTGACATTTCAGCTGGACGTGGCACCGAAACCCTATTTTCCCATAGGAACAATGCTTCCCTATTTGCGGATTCGGTATTCGCGTTACTTTTTTGGAACCAAACCCCCGCGAATACCGGGCTTAGCCTGTATATGGGTTAAAACGCCAATAATGCCCCAGCGCAACGCGCGTGCAGCGAAAACGGCCGGATTGCTCAGTTTTCAAGTCACTCGCAAAGGGTTAAATAAAATTCAAAAAAATTAACTAATATGGGCTTTCGATAGATTTTTACCTCAGCTTTTTACTGGTGAGCTCAAAAATGCAAATATTTGCCTTCATAACCTCAAAAAATGGATTTGAAGATAATACACGTTGTAACTTCCAGAGTTCAACTCTGATTGACTTTTTAACAAACTAAATCGAAAGATCTCGCAATTTTACCTACGACATGACTCTAAAAGAAAGGGAATTTTTCGATTTTCTTGAGCGGTGAAGAGGGAAAGAGCGCGTGGTCGGCCATATTCGAGCGCCTCGGCCTGTTTTTTCGATATACTTAACATTTCTATATCTATCACGCGTTAACCTTTCACCATAAAAATAAACAAATAGATGGTTTTTGCATATTTTTTTCTCATCTTTACAATGGTGCAATTAGTTTTTGGAAAATTGACTTTTTTGAATAATAGTTTCATTATTTTTGTTTTATTCGCGAAACAATGCCAAATTTCTAAAAACTAATTGTACCATTGGAAAGACGAGCGAAAGTGTATGCAAAAAAACATGCCACGGCACTCGAAAACGGCCGACCGCGCGCTCTTTCCCTCTTCACCGCTCGAGAATATGGAAAAAGTCTTTTTTTAGAGTCACTTTATTGAGTAAAATCGTGAGATTTTTCGATCTAGCTAGCCAAAAAATCGATTGGAGTTGAACTCTGGAAGTTATAACAAGTTTTATCTTCAAGTCCATTTTTTTAGGTTATGTTAAATAATAAATTATGTTAAATGCAAATATTTGCATTTTTGAGCTCACCAGGACGGGTTCTGCTCGTGCTCCGGTATTCTCGACCTTTTTGTGTGGATTCACGCTGAATCATAGTGCGTATGTGAGTGCTACGCGTTCGCTGTGCCGCGCCGCGTCGGTGCATGCTTAGTGATATTACCACAGTGTTTCCCGCGCTTGGTACCATCGGTGTGTGCCGCGCGCGTTAGTGTGAGTGTGAGCTTCGTGCTGCTGTACCGCTCCGTGCGGCCGAGTAGATACGCGTCGAATCGGCAGCTATGTGTGATGGGCAGCAGGATCAGAAGGCGTCAAAGCCGGCGGATCATGGTAAAACGAAGATCCCAACGAAGAGCGGTTCGGTGCGGGAGATAGCGACGAAGATCGGGTCTTCCCCCGAGATGATAGCAGCGGCCATCACGCGCCAAATCATTTGCGCCCCTCTGGTGACAACGAAGGATGCTCCACTCCCGACCCTCGCAGATTTTGCGACCGGGAATCTCGAAGAGAAGTGAACCCGAATCGAAGGTCTAGTGAAAGGACTTGCCGCCTTCATCGAGCCCAAATGCAACCTGCACAAGGAGATAGGCAGGTACACGTCGAGCCTGGTACAAGCCGTCTCGGGGTTCACAAAGATAAAGAAGAGCTTAGGGCCGGCTTCACCTCCTACTGCGGACAAGGCGGTCTGCACGTCTACGATATTTACGGTCGGTGCAACTGGCAAGCGGCCTGCAATGTCACAGCCGGCGACCCGTGCAACACCCAAGCGCCACGCCGTGAAAGCCGCATCTAGGCAGCTCGACAAGAACAACAACGATGTCGGAGACAATGACGAATTTGAGCTCGTCAACCATCGTCGTCATCGCCAGCGTAATCAGACAGCAACAACATCTGGATCTGTCCACGCCCGGCAACTGCCGAAACCACGGCCAGCGCAGCGTAGAGTTCACCATCGACCAGACGCAATCGTGATCAAAGCGAAGGAGGCGTCTTCTTATGCAAAGATCCTGCGAACTCTCAAGTCAGACACGACGTTGCAGCAATCAGTCGGGAGCAGCGTTCAAAACATCAGACGCAGCGCTGCGGGTGCCCTGGTGCTGCAGCTCAAGAAAAACGTGGAAAATGCCTCCACACTCGGTGCGGTGTTGGACAAAGCCCTCGGTGACACGGCCACAGCCAGCGCCCTACAGCATACTACCATGATCGAGATCAGGGATCTCGATGAGTGTACCAGCCATCGTGTTTGAGATAGAGATCGCCAGAACGCCTAGACCCGCGACGCGTCAAAGCTGCAAGTGGAACACACGCAGTCTTGCCACAGAGTACCTTACGGCCATGATGTCCGGTGCCGCGGTTCCACGCGGGCCTACAGAAGAGATGGCAACGAGGCTCATGGCTGCCATTACCAGTGCATGCGACGCATCTATGACCAAGACAAGTGGACAACGCCGTCGTGGCACAGTATACTGGTGGACAAGCGAGATCGCTGACCTCCGGCGCTCATGTCTGCGAGCGCGAAGGCTTGCCCAAAGAGCGCGTGGCCGGCCAAATGAAGACGCCTGCCGAGCGAGCTATACCTCCGCCAGACGTCTCCTGCGCGCTGTTATCAAGACCAGCAAGCGCCTATGCTGGAACCAACTGTGCGACGAGGTCAACGAGGACGTATGGGGCAAACCATACGAGACAGTCATGTCCCGTCTCAGAGGACCGAGAGCAAATTCACCAAGCTCACTGACCATGGTGCACCGCATAGTGGCTGCTCTCTTCCCTCGTGTGCCTGACGAGCCAGCTCTGCTACCACCACTCCAAGCAGGAGCAATTGTACCTGCCGTCACCATGGAAGAACCCCGCGGAGGAACGCGTTTAATTCGGCTCGGTGGAACAACATCAACGCCGCGCTACGCCAAATGCGCGTACCTGAGTACCTGCTGAGAATAATCAGAAGCTATCTCTCAGCGAGGCTGCTTGATTGCGATACGGACGACGCCCAGAGACCCAGAGTCACAGCAGGCGTTCCGCAAGGATCTGTCTTGGGGCCCATCCTGTGGAACGTCATGTACGACGCCGTTCTGCGCCTCAACTTCAGAGGCAACGTAAGGATCATAGGCTTCGCGGACGACATTGCCCTGGTGGCCGTGGCCAAGCACTTGTGGCAGATCGAACACGATCTGAACTCTGCCATCGCGCAGGTGCGTGGCACGCTTCAAGATCTCAGCCTAGAAACGGCTGACCACAAGACCGAGGCCCTTCTCATCAGTAGCAGGAAGAAAATTGAGACCATCACCATCACAGTGGGCGACTGCAGCATGATGTCGACCCCCTGCATCCGCTACCTGGGCCTACACATCGACTCCAGGCTGAGGTTCGACCAACATCTCCGAATCGTCAGCGAAAAGGCAGCAAGAGTGGCTGGAGCCCTCGCGAAGATCATGCCCAACATCGGTGGCCCCAGAAGTAGCCGACGCGTGCTCTATGCCCACGTCGTCGACTCGATTTTCCTGTATGGAGCACCCATCTGGAGATGCGCGACGGAGACGCAGGCCTACATACGCCAGGCAGAGTCGGTACATCGACGAGCCTGCCTGCGCGTGATCAGCGGGCGACCACATGTCTGCTACGACGCGACGTACGTGATATCCGTCGTACCACCGCTAGCGCTACTAGCGGATCAGTGAGCGCGCATATGCCAGCGCCACCCCGAGGATGTCAAGGAGGAAGAAAGAAGAGAGACGCTGAACAGGTGGCAGGACCGGTGGGACCGGGCCTCAAAGGGCCGATGGACACACCGCCTAATCCCGAACATCACGGAATGGGTCGAGAGGGGACATGGAGAAGTGGACTACCATCTCACATCCTCCTGTCCGGGCATGGCTACTTAGAGAGTCATAGCCAGCGCTATGACAACACCCTAGTGCACTCTGCCCGGCCTGCCCAATCACAGTAGAAGACGCGGAGCATGTGTTCCTTTGCTGCCCGTGATTCCACGAAGAGAGGGAGAGACTCAAACAAGTTCTCCAAGAAGAAATCGAGCCTGAAAGCATCGTCAGGCTCACGCTCGAAACCGCAGGAAATTGGATGGCGGTAGCATCTTTCGCGCAATCAGTCGTCTCCAGACTGAAGCAAGAGGCACAAGAGGCGTAAAAGCGATCCGGACGATGCTTAAGAAGAAGAGCCCTCATCACCGGAAGGTGGACGGGGGATGTACGGAAAAGACACATTAGCAGAAATCTATAGAGTCCCCACCGAAGTAATGTTTAACGACGATTCCCGGTGGGGTACTCGTTTCGAAGGGCCACTGGCTGCAGAGTTCACTCTGCCCACGTCACAAAAAAAAAAAAAAAAAACACACACACACACACACACACACACACACACACACACACACACACACACATATATACCAACACGTGTCAGAAATTCGATCTAGTATATAGAAATATCATTAAATATACCCGACGATGATTATATACGGAAGCCGGAATGGAGCTCATCACAAAGCTTCCTGTATGAGAAAACACAAAATATGGTTACCTTTGTCTACTACCGTAAATAAAACATAGTATTTCTTGATGATTACAGTAGATTACGCTGAAAAGGAGGAAGAACCGTGTCAAGCATGACGCGCCGCTTGTTACAATAACAAAAGTGAAAATTAAATATATATTTAAAAAGTGAAAGTAATTACCTGGAGCTAGCCACTTTTTAGCGTGTAAGTAAGTTTCCAACATTCTTTCATTGTATAACATGTATCCCATAGGCTCGCTTACAATACAATCAACTTTTTCAGGTATGACAATTTCTTCAATTTTTCCAGCAATAATAATTATTTTATCTGATAAGTTATTAGCATCAACGAGGGTTTTTGCATGATGAGCCATATTGCTTGCTTCCACAGCATAGACAATTTTTGCCCCAGCTTGAGCAGCGAAAAAAGATAAAATCCCAGAACCAGCACCAACATCCAAAACTACCTTATCTTTAAAGTCAGATGTATTTCCAAGAATAGCTCGTTGATATGTACTTGTTCTAATAAAATCTTGCATCATATTTTGTTGCTGTGAAAGATAACCATAAAATTGGAAGTATTGCATGGCTGAAGATTCTTCTGTGCGCTCATTAAAAACAGATGAAAATTCTCTATTTTTCAAATCTGTCCAATGACTATAAAACCGCTGAAAATCTATAATAATAAAATTAGAATTTTTAATGGTGAAATTACTATTCAAAAATTTAAGATATCTATGCAAATTGATGTATGCACGAGAGTAGGCTCCGGTACCTGTCGTAATTAGACGAGCGAAATAAAAACGCAAGTGTAGCGCGGCAAAATTGTAACACGTATAATGTAAATAATGTAAAATTTTTGTTGGTCAATTCGTTAAAGTAAAAGGAAAAATAAATTGAGAGCTTCTCCGTGCTCACAGCCAAGGACATCGTTGACAAGGAAAATACTCTTTAACCGTTACATTTCCAAGACTCCCCAACCTCTTTTCTCTTACAACACTGATCATCACCGAGGACTGAACCAAGAGCACCTATGTTGTCGTCTCTGACGCTACCGTCAACTCGTGTGTTTAGTGAAAGTTTGTATACATAGTATTACTGAAAAACCTATGGATCAACCTCCTGGCTCTTCTACCGCTATCACCGGGAACTGCCCTAGTCCCGAAAATATCTTTCCAATTTTTACGAAGACACCGGAGCCCCTCTATACACCGTCCAGAGGGAGGCCAACATCAAAGAATTTATACGATATGAATAAGCTCTTCAAGCAGGCTACGTAAAAAAATGATAAGATCAATAAACCCAGCTCAGCCACTGCACAAGAAGAATCCGAAGGAACGGAAATTCAAGCACTAACAAAGCCAAATCCGACCACAATAGCAACGAGATCTGGCATGTACCCAAAAAACCTACACGGTCTCACCAGCAACATATGTCACCTCCAATCAGATCACCAAACAAGTTTGATGCTCTTGCAAACAGAAATGCGGACCGTTAGGATGATGAATCCAATGCCACGCTGAGAGAAGTGATCAACCCGCCACTAAACGGAATATTATCCACTGTGCGACAACATCCTATTCACGTGACGGAAACCACATTCACCACGGTCAATCAAATAATCATAGATCTACCCGATCTAAAGGAAAGATTCACTTTTAAGAAAAAGAGCGATGATGAATTCACGTTCCACTCGAAGACGATGACCGCTTTTTACAAGATAAAGGACCAGCTAACTCGAAAAAAGCTTAGGTATTTCACATATACTCCTAAACACCTAAAACACAAAAACATAGTCATAAAAGGAATCCGTGGTGATTACTGAACCGATCACATCAAAGAGGAGATTGTTAGCCTCAACCTTCAACACATCTCTGGAGTAGACTTAAATCTTGATAATTTGGTCTTACGGCTTCTAAAACTTCATTTGGTAAAGCAGTATAACTGTGTTTAAAATTTTTCAATTTTCATTCAGCTGAGGCTTTTTGCCATTCGCGCCGTGAGTTTTCACCACCTGGACATTTTTCATGCGAAGTATTTTTCGCGGTTGAACTGCAGTGATGATAAGTCTCCCAAATCGCATTTTTCATTTTCTCTACAGACTCATGATTCCAGCGTATCGCTAATCCATAAAAACTGTTAATTTATCTATCATCTTGCAAGTTAGCTTGCCTTTACCAGAGAGTAATTTTTTTGCTTCCTCATAGAGGAAGCTTTGTGACGGATCGATTTTCGACTTTCATAACTAAAAATCGTAGAGTACTTTTTACTTATATATTCTTAAACTAGACCGAATTGCTGTCACATGTCTGTATGTGTGTGTGTGTGTGTGGGTTTTTTTTTTTTTTTTTCCTACTCCACCCCATTCGGACACTCACTGGGAACCGCCGTTAGGCATTGCTTCGGTGAGGCCGGGGTTAGTTGAGCATTTCTGCTACTTCTGTGTTAGTCGTTGTTTTTCGATACATCCCCCATCCATCGCATAGTGATATGCGACGATTAGGGGTTCAGGGACTCATCTTTTTTTGTACTTGGTGAACCTCCGATCCTGCGCGAAGCCATCTCTCGATTGTCGTATCCCCTTTTTCAGAGCCGTCTACTGCGTGGTCACACATTGCTGGCGTCTCCTCCTGAGTTGAGTATTAGAACTCGCTGTCTAGTGCCCTCTTGTGAGTGTGGTTCTCGCTTCTGCCGCCGATGGCAAGGGCCCGATTGCTCTGTCGGCTACATCTTGTGAGTGTGGTTCTCGCTTCCGGCGCTACCCTTTGAGTCTCCGTGAGTTTTTTGATACTCCTTTTTCTGTTGTCGTCTTGTGAGTGTGGTTCTCGCTTCAGGCGCCATCATGCGCGCCAGCGGAGCCTTGGCTCCCGCATCCGGCGCCCTCTTGTGAGTGTGGTTCTCGCTTCTGACTTCAGACTTCATCACGGGAGCGTTGTGCTCCATCTATTGCCAGCCTTGTGTGTCCTCGCCTCGGGCTCCTACTTATGGTTATCCTATTCGCTTCCAGCTCGCACAGTGATCGGGGTTTTTTACCGCTTCGGAGGCTGACGACGTAGCCCGGGTCTTCTTTTTGAGTGGTACCCGCTCCACCTCGGGCACGGGCTCGATCACACCGGGGGAAAAATCACGAATGAAATTTTCCCCAGTGGGAATCGAACCCACGCCCTAGACGACACTCTCAGATTCAGCAAGCAAGAGGCCTGAGCCCTTTACCAACTGAGCCATCGAGGCGTCCGTGTGTGTGTGTGTGTGTGTGTGTGTGTATGTGTGTGTGTGTGTGCGCGCAGTGATATCTCGATGACGGTAGTTCGTATCGTTACTGTTGATGTCTCATTTTATTCGTTTTGTTGTAAGGAGGAAGCCAAAACATCATTTTTTTTCATATTTTTTTTAGTTTTGTCATATTTGTTCTAAAACAAACTGGTTTTTTTTTAATAAAAGTAATACTTTTTTTAAAGAAGATCTTTTAACCTTTGATTTGAGATTAAAAGTGTACAGATTCACCGTAAGTTTGAAAAGTTACGTTTTGAAAATGAAATTTGGTTTTTATGATTTTTTCTTTTTTCTTAGTTTTGTGTTGTTTCGTGTTCAAAATTTATGATGTGTCAAAACATTGTTAATGGATGGATTAAGGATGAAGCCAGAAAATTCTATTTAGCGATAAACGCACAAAAAAAATTTTTTTTTGAGAAAATTTTTTTGCTTTTTTCCAAATTATTTTCAAGTTAAAAAAAAGTATGAGGAAGCTACTTGCCAATACATTGGCAGCGGTTTTTTTTAGTTCTGTCAGATTTGTTCTAAAACAAACTGGTTTTTTTTAATAAAAGTAATACTTGTTTTAAGGAAGAGCTTTTAACCTTTGATTTAGGATAGAAAGTATACAGATTCACCGTAAGTTTGAAAAGTTACGTTTTGAAAATGAAATTTGGTTTTTATGATATTTTCTTTTTTCTTAGTTTTGTGTTGTTTCGTGTTCAAAATTTATGATGTGTCATAACATTGTTTATGGATGGATTAAGGATGAAGCCAGAAAATTTGATTTAGCGATAAACGAACAAAAAAAATTTTTTTTGGGAAAATTTTTTTTTTTTCTTTTTTGTATTGTTTGGTTGAGAAATAAACTATAATTGAAACTGTTTTGTGGACAATTTAGAAAAGATGATATTAATATTTCCAATAGTATATTACTGCCCTAGGCCATGAAAAACAAAAAAGTCCCAGAGTACGTGTAATTTGTATCCGAGGCGAAGCCGAGGCCGATAAACACGTGCTCTGGGGCTTTCTTTTTTCGCGGCATAGGCCTGTATACTATTCATACACAGTGGCCCAAAAATCGCTCTTCCCGCTTTGCGCAGTCGCAAGGAAGTAGTCACTTTCGGGCCGCTGGTATGACAATTTTTTTTTTTTTTTTAGGGAACTACCTTAATTGTTACGTCATCGTGAAAAAAATTCGATAAAAATTATATATCAAAGAATAGAAGAAAGTTGGCAATTGATTCCACAAAAAGAAATAATTTATGATTGAAACTGTTTTGTGAACAAATTAGAAAAGATGATATTAATATTTCCAAATCATTTTCAAGTTAAAAAAAAGTATGAGGAAGCTACTTGCCAATACATTGGCAGCGGTTTTTTTATTATTTTTCCGGTTGAAGTTTTGGAATCAACTACTGTATTTTTTACAATATCTCTTAAACGAGAGCCCATTCTTTTTTGGACGTGTCGAACACACTCTTTTTCATTTATAATGAAATTTTCATCTTATGGTTTTAGGAATTTACTACACCGGTGTAAATATACGCATAAAAAAAGCAAATCTGGTATTTATTTCGTAAGGGCCCGATGCGATTCGATCACTAGAATTCAAAAACCGACGCTTACATTTTTCACAAGTAAATTTAATATTGAATCCCAGTCCTTCCTTTTGGCACCTTTGAAATTCAATTTTGCCATTACTCTGAGCACATTTCAATAAATTTGATGGACTTGTAAAAACTAAAAAGAAATCTAAAATTGCATAATGCTTTTCAAAATTGACTGCTATATTTTGAGCTGTACTAGTTTTAATTTTTTCCGATGAAGTACTAGATAGAGTCTCTTCTTCTGCCTTTCGTTTATGCGAGGGAACTCGTTTTTTCAAACGTCTTAAATGGGATGCAGTGGTTGCCCTTTCACTTTGATTAATTTTTCTTGGCATTTTTGAAAGGAAATTCAATCATTTTCAATCAAAAAACAAAAATTTAATGCTGGTTTTTGAAGGCTTGGGGAAATATTTAGAATTGTTGCTAACTGTTACTAAGTGGTATTTATACTGATCTCACAAACATTGGCTTGGTTAAATGTAAGCAAATGAAATACACAACTTGTGTAGTCATAAAAGTCTCTGTTTATATACCGAAAAATATATTTATCGAAATTTTTAGTGTTAAGTCCATTCATGCTTCCACAGAAATAAAAGAGTGTTAAATATTCAAGTGACGCTAAAGTACGAAAAAATCGGGCGTGCATTAAAATGGTCATATCTTGGTTAATTGTGCTCGGATCGGCTTAAAATTTTAACTGAATACTCTTGAATATATATATAAAATCGAATGAGACGGTTAAAAAAAAAATATCGAAAATTTTATTATTTATTATTGACGGAGATTTTAAGGGAAGTATACACCAATTCACTTCTCTTTGTCATTTTTGTGATATAATCCACAATTTAATATCAATCTACATTTTCAACATAAAATTGACCTCTTTGAGCCCTAAAAAATGTTAAAAAAGTTGCCAAATAGGCCTTTGCATCTAAAAATAGCTCATTTTTGCTATTTTAGCCTTTCGGCACTGTGCGCAAGGTTCAGATCAGAGTTATTCAGGTGGGAGTTTCTAATAGGTATCAAAATCTTCAGAAAAGTATACTTTATGGACAGAGTTTTGTGGAATTTTGATATCAACCTTCATATCAGTTCTATTATTCAATATATGCTCAAAAACATTGATAAATTTTTTTTATTTCTTGCTTTTTTTCACATCTATTAGTATACAACATTTTTGTTGAATTGCCTATTTGCCAATTTTTTCACATTTTTTAGGGCTCAAAGAGGTCAATTTTATGTTGAAAATGTAGATTGACATTAAACTATGGTTCATATCACAAAAATGACAGAGAGGAGTGAATTGGTGTATGACTCCCCTTAATGCTAAGCACGCATTGGGCAACTATCACACTAAACCGAAGGGAAAAATACTTAAAGAGTGGATTGATCTAAACCACCCCTCTCTTACAGCGAAATTATACCCCCCTAGCTTAGCCACATTCTCTAGCGCAAATTTGTTTATTGACTTATGCATCGCGGACAACAGATTGAGCTTTACCAACCTCACGAGTTCTAAAGTAAAAACTATTGATTATAATAGCGATCATAAAACGCTCGCCTTCTCTATCATCATGCCGGCCAATATCTAAGCCATAGACTCATCGCCAAATAGATACCATGCCTTTAAAAAAACTAAATGGAAAAAATTTACCGCACACCTAGACTCTTCTTACTTACTTTTTACCCCTAGCAACCACAATCGATCTAATAACGAAATGGACGCGTGTATCGATATCATGAACAATCATATCACAAACGCAATATCAAAAATACTACCAAAGTTTCAACATACCAACAATTTTTTAACCTACCTTAATCGGCCCATCAAAAAACTACACATAGATAAATCCCTTCTAATCTCCTTACAAAATAGATACTCAAAGACTCACTATCATTAGCCGAATCATAGACCTAGCCACCATCAAACATATAATCATCACCATCAATCAACTTCTTAAAGAAGAATATAGTAAGTCACAAACCAAATACTGGAGCCACGTATACAAAAGCTTTGACTACAAAAAATCACAGTCCTTTTCCCCCAAATCAAACCCCTTTTCAGACCTCAAAACAGTCCAACGATTAACCTTCTAACGATTAATCAACAAAATGCTCATCTTTGCCCTAGAATAAATATGCCCTTACCCGATGCTCACACAGAAAATCATATATATGAGCCCAAAAGCATCCTAAACTTTATTGGCGCGTACTATATCGTTTCACAAATTAAAACACCCCGTTAAAAAATGAAGTTGACACTCACATCCACACATTAACGGCTAAATTCGAGAACGATACCCTAGCAAACGCCAGCATCACCACCTTCTCCGACAATAACCCCGCTCATAACCCCACTACCTCGGCAAATAATTCCTTATTTTCATATTTTTGCCCAACCAACTCTATTTTCAAATCCCTCCTTAATAAAACTTCAACAGGTCTTGACAACATAACACCAATTGTTTTCAAGCACCTCCCTCCGAAGATTATTGCTATTACTACATATACTCTATCTCAAACTTCACCTATGCCCACGAGATAACCTCGCATAACCAATTTGGTTTTCAACACAAACAGTCTACAATGCACGCTGTTCATAGATTCTCCCATCTTATTAACTTGCACTTGCACAGAAACGAGTTAGTCAGCACCTGTCTCATCGATTTGGAAAAAGAATTGGATTCGGTTTGGAATGCAGGATTGCTATATATAATATCAAAAAACGACCCCTCAGACCTCATACGAATCATCTACAGTATGTTATCGAACCATGACTTCGTGATCTGGAATGGCAGCATCAAATCAGACTACACATTCAACATTACGGAGGGCTTAATGCACGGTACAGTCAATTCTGTTTAATATCTTTACTCATGGAGTATGTAATTTGGCAGGTCTGAACCATGTTGGCGGCACGTACTCACTGGCTTTTCGCAGATGACTACGTCTTGCTGGTAACCGACAAGGACCCCCGAATTATTGAACGCTAAATGCAACATTTAACCGCAGAAATTAATAATTATTACACAAATTGGAATCTTAAATTTAACCCAAACAAGTGCGAATTCATAATTTTTCATAGACCTCTTAACCTAATCTTCGCCAAAAACTTTCAGTCATCAAAGAAATTAAAGTAACTATGAAACAAAATAACGTCGATCATACAATACTAAAAAAAAACTTGTCAAATGCCGGGGTTACACTTTGAGTACCTGGTCAGAATGCTTTATCATATCAATAACCAATTGAAACGAGTCCAAACAGCATTTAAAGCACTATCGAATCTCTTCTACGACAAATACCTCAATCATAAAGCCAAAATCATATGCTATTTGCCACTAATCCGACCAATCATCACATATGCTTCTTCTATCTGGTGGAATTGCAGTGCCTAAACCATAGAAAAAATAAATAAATTTTAGCGCGCATGCCTCAGGTCCTCATTGCACATGTATTGCAGACATGATTCTACGAACGAGCCTTACTGCAGTAATAGCGCCCTGTATAACAGAGCTGGCATACCGCGCATTAATAAGCACATCATTAAACTCACGCGAGATTACATGTCCAATCTGGCTAATATTAATAATAACTATATGGGCGAGTTTGCATCGTATGATCGATCTTCTGCAATAGATATAACAGCTACCAGATACATCTCACCACACTCATTTATGTACTACGATAAAATCCAGCTGATCCATAATAATAATAACATCCCCATAATATGCCTCGCTTCAACGGGAGCCAAACCCACATTCAGATAACACTAAGTTTATAAAGTGTAGTAAGGACACCAGCAGTCCTACTGACATTATTATCAGTAATCAACCTTTCATTGGTAGAAAGAAAATATCAATACTGCTTCGATCATGCACCCGCCCCCTCCCCCCATCCTTCAAGAATATCTCTTTGAGTCTTTTTGGCGATCTCACTCTTCGCTACTTTTTGCCCGACGCACCCCACTAACTTTTGCCAATCATAAATTGCAAAAGGAAGCAAAAGCGTGCTTATCTCATCAATATCGCGCTCTCTGCCTATGTACGAGTTGCCAATCCAGCCATGTATATGGGTCAGATTCCAAATTTTTGAAATAAACCTGCGGAAGAGGTTCACGGATTTTCCTGAAATTTTGGTATGTTATATGTAGTACATCATAAAAGGGTCCCAAAACCAAAATTTTAGACCCCCTCCCCCATCCTACCCCCCACAGCCGTTACAAACGTCTATTTTCTATTTATATTTATTCTGAAACCCTGAAGTAATTAAAAAATCTGACGAAATTCACGAAGGTACTTTTCAACAATCCAAACAACCTTGAATTTTTCAGATTTTTCGAGTGCTTCAGGCCTTCAGAAAAAATCATTGAAAATTTAAATTATTTTATATTTGGTGAAATGGTTCGATATACCAGGCCGAAGTATTTTGTTTTCAATTCTGACACTAAAAAACGATTCCTTGAATTTTCGCAGAATTTTTCATTCATGCCACCCAAGAGCTGAAAAACCACTTATTTTAACGAAAATAATCGTTTTAGGGTGATACGGAGCCTCAAAGAATCTAAAAATAGTATATTTCTCAACGGGTGCAGCTATGGTTTTTTAACGAAATGAGGGATTATAGAATGAGCCTTCGGTTTGTTTTGAAGGATTTGTGTGTCGCATGAAGCGCCAAAAACTTATTTTAGGATTCAACGAGAAGTTAAAAAGTTATGCTTTATTGTATCGTGTTGTAAACTGGGTTTTTTTTCGATTTTTTCATGTATAAATGAAGGAATTATTATTATTTTTTGTCCGGTATAGTGTAAGCGGAGCAGCCAAGCTTCAATTTAAGACCAAAAAACGTAGAAATTCAAAGAATATAAAAAAAGTTAGAACTCAAAATGAAAAGTTATATTTTGGCTCCTTAGAGCAAAAGCGGCGGTCTGAACCAGTATAACTTTTGAACTGAGACAAGTAGCGTGAAGGTAGGCAAGGAATTTTACCAGCTTTAATTTAAGAGTAAAAACATAGAGATTCACGGAATATTTTTTTCTGTATTATGAAAGCAGAACAGTAAAGCTTTAATTTAAGAACAAAAATGTAGAAATTCACCTTTTTCATTTTTTCATACCAAAGCTTTCATAGCAAATTTGGATATATCAGCCCTTGTCACAACCAAACAATTCATTCTTCGATTTAAAATCCATTCAAACACGCAATCTTCTAGCTCTGGATAAAGACACTTCCAGCCTGAGCCACATTTACGCTTATCGCCATGACCATACTCTGCCCTGATTGCTAGACTTCTGTATGTACTGCGCCATTTTTGCACTAGTCGATATTCTAAACGTTTTTCTTTACAAAACGCAACAAGATTTTTTCCTTCTGACTCTTCAACGATTTTCTTTTTAAAATTAACGGTATACGACTTTCTTGACTTCACACTTGATTCCATTTCTGTGCTGGCTCAATTAACACTAAACTTGTTTACATATTAAACAGAAATTATGTTGACAAGTACGCCTTATTTTCGGAACATGCCTTATATTCTTTCGAGACCCGAAAAATCGACTATTTTTGGTACGGCTTATTTTCGGTAGAAGACGGTATATAAATGAAGGAAATTTTTAGTATGTAGGAAAATATATGGTTTTTAGAAATTTTATTTTTGAAATTTGTAGATAAAAGTTTTAACTATAAAAAAAATTTTAACTTTATTAAAAAAATGTATTAGTATTTTGGTTTATACATATACGAATTTGCATTTTTGTTCGGTATTATGAAAGCAGAGCAGTCAAGCTTTAATTTAAGATCAAAAACTTAAAATTCGCCGGAATAAAGAAAGTAGAATTAAAAAAAAAAGTTGTATTTTTGCTCCTGCGTAGAGCAAGAGCGGACGTCTGGATCCAGTGTACCTTTGAACGGAGACACGTAGCGTGAAAATGAGCAAGGGAAACTTTTACAAGGGAATCTTTTACAAAATTATAGAAATCTCTAAGTTTTTTTATAGTTCTGTACACAAAAATAAAATACAAATTTGTCTTTCAACAATCAGACCCCTTCATTGATATCATTTTTTATTAGGAAGCTATCTGTCAATAAATTGGCAGTGGTTTTCAAATGTCTTCAGAATTTCGCATTAGTCTTTGTTATGCTCTAGAATGAGCTAGGAGGCTTCAATCGAAAACCTGAAACGGTCAAAATTTATTAAAATTTGACAAGGAATTAAAAAAAAATATTTTCGAATTATTTTACTGGAACCATTGGGTTTTAGGAACCTTTTTTTGTTAAAAATAGCGTTTTTCGGCTTAGACGCTATGCCTTCAATTGAAAAATTTGAAAAAATTTGGGATATGTTTTTTGATAAACAAAATGAGAAAAAAAATGTGAAAAATTTTTTAGGCTCCGTATCGCCCTAAAAAAATTATTTTCGTTAAAATAAGCGGTGTTTAAGCTCTTGGCGTAATTGGCATGAATGAAAAATTCTGCGAGAATTCAAGGAATCGTTTTTTAGTGTCAGAATTAAGAAAAAATACTCCGGTCTGGTATATCGAACCATTTCACCAAAAATGAAATAATTTAAATTTTCAATGATTTTTTCTGAAGGCCTGAAGCACTCGAAAAATCTGAAAAAATTCAAGGTTGTTTGGATTGTTGAAAAGTACCTTCGTGAATTTCATCAGATTTTTAAATTACTTCAGGGTTTCAGAATAAATATAAATAGAAAATAGACGTTTGTAACGGGTAGGGGGAGGGGGGGGGGGTCTAAGATTTTGTTTTTGGGACCCTTTTATGATGTACTACATATAACATACCAAAATTTCAGGAAAATCCGTGGACCTCGTCCACAGGTTTATTTCAAAAATTCTGAATCTGACCCACACATATATATATCCTGTATAATAATTAATGGCTTTTGTTTTTAGTTTTATTTGCGCAATCACAACCACTATAGTATTACCCACAAAGCAATAATAACTTAAAAAAAACATCAAAAGGTATCACAGAATTAGAAATGGAGTACACATAATATTACAGCTTCTGATCACATTTTTTTAATTGCATTTTTTTCATCTTGATCTCTTCTGCTGTAGTATGGGTTTTTGATTGGTGGATTGAAAATGTTAGGCCTCTCTAGAGAGCGCACGGTGGGTCTGAAGCCGCAATAGGTTGCATCAAAATGAAAACAAAAATTGATTGCACCACTGTTTATTCGGTCAATCACAGATGAAAAAAACCGTTCGAATCAAAATCCTAGCTGATTCTGTTCAAAAGTTATACGTATTTTTCACTTTTTATCCGAAAATCTCTATTTATTTCCTTGCGACTAAGAATAAGAATATTATAATCTTATTCTCATTATTGTAAATGAGTCATTCTCCTACTTTTTTAAAAAAAACGTGCGCGGCGATATTTCCAAAAATCTGGAAAAAATATATGTTATTGAATAACATAAAAAGAAGACTTTTCCTAAATTTGAGTGTCGAAACACGTGGTTTTTTTCGCTGTTTTTTGGCGATTTTTGAAAAATTCTACAAGGAAGAGTATTGACTCGTCAGAGACGTGGTTGGAATCATTTTTTCGTCTCAAAAAGTACTTTCTGAAAAAAATTGACTCCGGAGTTTTCGTCGAAAGCTATGTCACGTCACCCTTATTTTATTATAAAAAATTATTAAAATGTATAAAAATAATGTGACAAAATAATGAAACAGCGATTGTGAAAGTTCACTCTGTGAGAGAATATTTCTTAAAGTGTGAAATAGATACGCAATCCAACAGATAGATTGAAATCGAGGTCAAGATGAGGCGATGTCGGCTAAGCCGGAAAAACAATAAACCTAGTAATCCGCTAAAAATTAGCAAAGGCTGTCATCGGGTTCTCACGGACGAGCAGGTGCTGACAGGTATTTTCTCCCAAAAATTGTGCACAATCTCATGGTATATATTGAGGACCCGCGGAGGCCTCTGTGCGATTCAAATATCATCTTATTCGGTGTGTGGAGCTCACGTCACTTTGTACCGCGATTTTATATTATTCAGATTTGTATGAAATTGTGCCGCGAGTCCAATGCGGAGTGTAATTTGTAATCGAGACTAGTTTAGCTAGTGCAGTGCAGCCAACCAGGAACGCCAGTCAACCAGTTGCAGTGTGAGTCGTAAAAGTACGAGCGAGCCAAGCCGGTTCAAGTAATTCTACATCTACACCGAGAATCGTCCACCAGGCTAATAATATATACTATTTGTAATTAGTTGAGTAAGCCTAGGTGTAAGTTAATCTTTTGTACTTGAATGGATGAATTAAATTGAATTGTAATTAACTATGACGAATAATAACGACTACTCCACACAGTAAACTCACATCATACATATTTTCCCTCATTGTCACCAGCCAGATTAAAATCGTTTTATTTATTAATAATAAAGTGACGTCGCATGATATTACAGCTACATCTCGACCGCCATGCAAGTGGATAGCTAATTTTGTGGATTTTCAACAATACTAAAACGGCTATACAGCAGTCAATTTTGAAGAGTCAGAATCAAATTTTTAAAATAGGCAAATTAAAGGTATTTTTAAGACCTTCAGAGTTTCGATTGCTTCAAAATTGACTGGTATAGAGCCGTTTGAATATTGCTAAAAATCGCAAAAATCGCAATTTTCCTAGTTTTGTAATAGCTGAGGTTTGCTCGGAGAAACACCAATTTTTTTACACTCCTGGGTGTTTTTTCGTATGCCAAAAGCTAAAAAATGACGTAGGTTACGACCGGAATATTGCACCCTAGTCCCGTATAGCGTCATTTCAAATGTTAAATTTTTTCGTATTTTCTTTGCTTTTATCCGTCTAATGCTCACACGACTTTTAATGTGAGGACATTCACAAAATACCGAAACATTTTCCTAATTTTACTGATGATTAAAAACATCTCAAGACCTATCTTTTGAGACCTCCAACGCGCTTATAGGTGCCTCAGAGCCAAATCTACAGCCAAATTAAGAATATAATCATTAACGAAGTTCAAAAATTGAATCGCGATTTCGAGCTTAACTGTATTAAATTGTCCTTTAATTCCTACCAATTCTTAAAAAAATTTGAAATCATCATGTTCAACGTATTTTTCGACGAGAAAACCAATGGGGACCTTGGATTTGACCTCGAACATAACCTCTAAGCTACAGCGAACCAAAATTGATTTTTCGTACGGCGACCCCCATTTTTTATTGCAGATTTGAAAAGAGCGGAAAATTTCACGTTCGAATACACATTTCGTTTTTTTTTTTAAGGTCGTTTTAGGCCAATTTTATATAAAGGTATTCTTGCGTACAGTATCACCCTTAACTGGTCATTAACATAACCGGGTCATCGTGAGAAATGCACGTACTATAATTTTGATAAATCCAATTTGAAGGTCTTGTAAAAACTTTTGAATCAATCGTCTCAGATATTTTCTACTAGTTCTCCTACTCGGTTTGTAAAAGCAATAGCGAAGAAAATAAAAACCAGTTTTTTCGGTTCGTTAATTGTTAATAAAAAATTTATGAATAAATTAAGGAATAAACCCAATAACAATTTATATAGCCTTTAAGTTCTCATAAAGACCTTCCCAATGGTTACTTTAAAACCTTGATTCGACCTTTTTTGACTGAGCTGCGATACTTTAAATGTACTCATTTTTCGTTCAGGTATGGAAAAAGTGATTTGACTTTAAAATCTACATAAGGAAATTTATATTTCTTTAAGCTCATTGGCATGTTTTTTTTAAACACTCACTGTTGAACATTTTATGTGTACAATAATTATCGTTGATATATTTACAAAATACCTATTCAAAAAACTAGAAAAGTAATAAAAACCAATTAAAAAAATATCAGCTGTTTATAAACAGCTGCAAGATGTGAAACATCTTTATCAATTAATTAAAGAAAATTAAAGAAATAAAAAGTAAAAAAAAAGTAAAAAACAAAAAACGAACTAGAAACAAGAAAATAAAGAAAACATAAATGTAAATAAAAAACCACGAATCAATCAAGTAAAAGTCGAAACAAAACAATAAGTAAAAATAAAGTAAAAAAGTAAAAAACAAAACACAAACTAGAAACTAGAAAATCAAGAAAAATAAATTTAAATAAAAAAAACTAGAAATCTAAAATCAAACAAGTAAATTAAAAGTAAGAAAACAAAAAAAAAAACAAAAAACATGAATCAAAAAAATAAAAGTCGAAACAAAAAAAAATAGAAACTAGAAAATCAAGATCAAGAAGGCTGCTACGCGGCCTCGGCGGCTGCACGATCTTGGTACCTACTCGGTGCCCCCACCACCAAACAATCTCCTCGACTGTAACAGCACGGCATACACAGCTCTTGATGTTTACACAATTTTTCTACATATCCGCCCGTTTTGAGGAGCTAAAAAATGCATATTTATGTATTTTTATCGAAAAAAAGTTATTTAGCATGTAAATAAAGAGCCGCGGACTGCACTGGAATGATATTCGACTTTACTTGTGCGACTAATTCTTGCAGTTCTTTATTTATATCTGCATTTTTAATGTCACTGCCACTATAGTCTTCGTGAACTTGTGAAGCATTAATCGCAAACATAGATTCAAAGTTCATCTTGATCAACGGAGGATTGTTCATTCGATAGATCAATGCTAGGTTATGAGCTACGAGCGCGCGAGATACGTCCCCGGTCAGTATAGCGGTGAATGTTTTCAATGCCGTCAGAGCGAGCTACCGTCCTCGACTGTATTGAAATCCTCCTCGGCTGTAATAGACCCCAATACAGCCTAGTAGAATCATTACAACCGAGTAGCGCTGCTCGACTGTGCGAGACCTTATTACCCACACAGCTTGCTCAGCGCGTAACAAGCCTCAAACGGGCGCGTATGTTGAAAAATTTTTTTGTATCTCGGGGGATCCATCGGAATCTGAAAGTTTAAGGTTTAAAATGAAGTTTCCTTTAAACGAGAACTCAAACCAATGATTTTAGATGGTGTCGATGGATTTTTGAAGTTTAAAAACGTGCTCCTAAAAAAAAAGCAAAATCGGGCAACCATTCGATTTATTTCAAACTCTGTTCAGAGTGGAAAATAATCTTAACGAAACATTTTCTTACGTGTTTTTGTCTGTGAAATCAAATGCCGTAGTTAGTTTTGACCTAGAGGCACCATTTCATTTAAAAAAATACACTTTTTCGATCGTTCTTTTTCGATAATTTTGCAAACTTCATTTTCGAGCGAGCGGCAAATTAACAGAAAAAATCTAGAAAATTTTTTGACACTACCAAAATTTAGGATTTTTTACAAATCTAACGGTATATATTAGTATAACTTTAAAATTATTTTAATGTAAAAAAGTACGTCTTTATCCGAAAAAACGATATTATAAATGGAAAAATGGAAAATGGAAAAATATATTCTTTTCTTTAAAAATGACTGAGTATAATCACTCATGAAAAAAATTAAATACAAAAAATTAAATACGAAAAAGTGTATTTTTTACAATGAAATGGTGCTCCTAGGTCAAAACTAACTACGCCGTGCGATTCCGCAGACAAAAACACGTAAGAAAATGTATCGTTAAGATTGTTTTACATTCTGAACAGAGTTTGAAATAAATGGTGGTGAAATAATGGTTGCCCGATTTTGCTCCTTTTTAGGAGCACGTTTTTAAACTTCAAAAATCCATCGACACCATCTAAAATCATTTGTTTGAGTTCTCGTTTAAAGGAAACTTCATTTTAAATCTTAAACTTTCAGATTCCGATGGATCCCTCGAGATACAAAAATTTTTTGAAAAAGTGGACCACCCTAGTATACATACATGCATTAATCAATATCAGATTTGAAAACATACATTATAGTGCATAGAGTTTCGCGATGTATACGCATAGACAGCACATCACAACGCGCAGTGCAAACCGACGCTGTATTGGGATCCGAAGCAGCGCTCGTTTTCCGTCAAAGATGGTGGCATACGCTCGGCATTTAACATAGGCTCTTATGGGCGAGACGTCCCTATGGACAAGGAGAGAATTCGTCTCGCCCATAGAGCCTATGTTAAATTCCGAGAGTACGCCGCCATCTTTGACGAAAAACGAGCGCTACTTCGGATCCCAATAGGCACTTATACTACCGAAGGTGCGCCCGCTCGGACGGACGGACGGACGGACGCTCGGTTTTCACGGGTTTACCCTTCATACCAAACGCGAATATAGATTTTTCACATCAATAATGAGAATGAGATTATAATATTCTTATTCTTGGTCGCAAGGAAATAAATAGAGATGTTCGGATAAAAAGTGAAAAATACGTATAACTTTTGAACAGGACCAGCTAGGATATTGATTCGAACGATTTTTTCATCTGTGATTGACCGAATAAACAGTGGTGCAATCAATTTTTACATTACAACTAAGTAAGAGTACTTACTTAGTTTCAACTTCATTTTTTTGACATATCACGCTTGACCTGGCTATGCCAATTATTAAAAATATACAATGAGTCGACGTTTCACCGCTTTATACGCGGCCTCATCCGGAGTGAATGTAAATTTTAGATTAATTCTGAATCTGGATTCTGACACAGCATTAAATTTTACATCACAAACATGAACTTTACTGTTTTTTAAAAAATTTTAAACGATAAAGATATCCGACTCAAAATTATCTGAATAAACGTCCGTTCTGTCGCTAATGGGTTAAATGATACCTTTCAAACGGTCCACAAGGCGTAAAAAGATCATACAAAATCTTTTTTTAAGTTACTTATCACGAAGAGTTTTTGGCGAAGGTACATGTAGTTATGATAAACGAATGACTTTAGTCCAGGTATAGGTTTAAACATTCGATTTTTCTGTAATTTTTGGTGACGCTTAAATGTGACTGGTGACTCGAAATTTACTCAAATCTATTCAAAATATAAATAGCTTTAAATAAGGAAAAACATTTTCCAAGAAAACTTATAATAATTGTCTCGATACGATCTAAATTGATGCAGGTAGAAACATTTGAAAATTGACCACATTTAAAAAAAAAAAAAATTTGGCAGCGTGTAGAATATAAAATAGAAGTATAAAATAAGACTAGTGAATTAATCAACTGAAAATTCATGATTAATTTTGAAGACTTTCCCATGAGTAACCCACGTATGTATTTAATAATAATAGTCACTTCATTTTATGAAACAAATTATAAGCCTTACGTTATGTTGCATAGAAATATTAACATACCTTCTAGATTACTGAAAGATAAAATGTAACTATCTGTATCAACTGTAATAATATAACTTCTTTTAGAAACTTTTGAACATTCAGTTTCTTTATTGATGGGAATTTCAAGCAGAGATTGTCCATTGCATTCCGATTTTTTTTCTGCAACAGCAAACAAATAAATTTACATAAAATTTTGTAAAGTATTTAGGATATCAACATATTTTAATAATTATGATTCTTGCTATGGTAATTTGTTTATCAAAACCTAACATACGCCATCGCAAATTACTCTTTTCAACGAGTAATTTAAAAAAGAGAGGCCGCTATGACTTTTTTCACACTCTGTAGGCCTTTTTGAAGACACCATTTAAAGTACGCAAAATGCCTCCTTAGCTGAAATTAACTAGATTTTTAAGCATATTGCGTGCAAAATGGTAAAGAACTATTTATTTTAAATTACTCGTTGCAAAGAGTACTTTGTGAATGTGTATAATAGATTTTGATAAACAAATTACTGTAGTCTAGATACACGTTGAAACAGTCGATTTTGCAGTAATTTTTAGTGTTGTGCTCAAATACTACTGGTTCTCGACATTGACTCGAACCCACTCATAGTATGTATGGACTTGAAGAGAAAAAATGTCCAAGAAATCAAGAAAAAATTCGTCTCGATACTATAAAAATAGATGAAGATAGAAGCATTTAAAAATTGATAAAACTTCAATAAGATTTTTCGTTGCAATAATTTTGTTGCGTCGTGTTATAGTTATGAACATAAGAGAACGTTTAATTTAATAGAGTAAATTAAATGAAAACAATACTAGCAGGACAACGTAAAACTACTGTCAGTTCATTAAAAAATAATAATTTATTTGCTAATATTTTTATTTCTACGTAAACACAATAATGATGAATCTGTTTACTAGGGATGTGCGAGAACTTGAAAAAGCTCGGCTCCATCGAATCGAGTCGACCCTCGCTGCGCTCGGGACCTAAACTACGCCGTGCCAAAAAATGTCCCCATGGCACGAGTATCGTACAGCATTTTATAGCACAGTGCTAAGTTCACATTTATGCCCCCTTTTCCGAGTCATGAGTCGCACTTCCTGGTACTGCGAAGTGAGGTTAGCGCACGGGCCTATGCGAGTGTGATGTGAACGCAGCGGTGACAGAATGTGCGACTTATGCCATAGAAAAGCACGCCATAAATGTGAACTTATGCCACGCAGTGCTATAAAGTGTTACTTATAGCCCTTGTATCGTAAAGTACTATTAAAACATCATAATTGTCTCTTGGCAAAAACCACTGCCAATTTATTGGCAAATAGCTTCCTCATAAAAAATGATATTAATGAAGGGGTCTGATTGTTGAAAGACAAATTTGTATTTCATGTTTGTGTACAGAACTATAAAAAAACGTAGAGATTTCTATAATTTTTTGCAAAAGATTCTCTTGTAAAAGTTTCCCTAACTCAATTTCACGCTACGTATCTCCGTTCAAAGGTACACTGGATCCAGGCGTCTGCTTTTGCTCTATGCAGGAGTAAAAATACAAATGTTTTTGAATTCTAACTTTCTTTATATTCGGCGAATCTTTAAAATTTTGATCTTAAATTAAAGCTTGGCTGCTCCACTTACACTATACCGAACAAAAAATAATAATTATTTCTTCATTTATACATGAAAAAATCGAAAAAAACTTTTTTCCAAAAAAATCGAGTTTACAACACGATACAATAAATCATAACGTTTTAACTACTCGGTAGATCCTAAAATAAGTTTTTGACGCTTCATGCAACACACAAATCCTTCAAAACAAGCCGAACCGCTTCTCGATACGTGTCTCCGTTCAAAAGTTACACTGGTTCCAGACCCTACACACACACACACACAACACACACACACACAGCCGTCCTCGTATCGTCCGCTGTGTATGTTAGACACGGCGGGCAAGATTCTCGAGAGAATCATATGCGACCGGCTGGAGGCTTTCACAGAGAGACCCGGAGGCCTCTCGGAGCGACAGTATGCCTTCCGGAAAGGGCGATCAACGATAGATGCCATCGAAGACGTAATTTCCACCGCCCGTGAGGCCATCGCCGGCAAGAGATGGTACCGCGGCACCAAGAAATACTGCGCCGTGGTGACACTCGACGTGAGGAATGCGTTTAACTCGGCTCGGTGGGACAACATCCTCGCCGCTCTACGCCGTTTGCTCGTACCCGATTACTTGCTGAGAATAATCGCCAGCTACTTCTCGGCAAGAGTGCTCGACTTCACCACGGATGAAGGCCCAGAGTCCTACGAAGTCACAGCAGGAGTCCCACAGGGGTCAGTACTGGGCCCGATCCTGTGGAACGTTATGTATGACGCGATCCTGCGCCTCAACTTCGATGGCGATGTTCGTATCGTCGATTTCGCGGACGACATCGCAGTGGTGGCTGTCGCCAAGCATCTGTGGCAGATCGAACACGATCTGAACGCTGCGATACTACAGGTGCGAGGCGCGCTCCAGGCTCTCAGCTTACAAACGGCTGACCACAAGACGGAGGCTCTGCTCATCACAAGCAGGAAAAAAACGGAAACCATCACCATCACGGTAGGCGACCACAGCATACGCTCGTCCCCCTCATCCGCTACCTGGGCCTGCACATCGTCGCCAAGCTGAAGTTCGACAACACCTCCGAACAGTCAGCGCGAAGGCAGCCGGTGTGATTGGTGCCCTTACGAAGATCATGCCCAACTCTGGCGGGCCCAGAAGTAGCCGACCGTAAGCTGTATGCCCACGTCGTCGACTCCATCCTGTATGGAGCTCCTATATGGAGCACAGCCGTAAAAAAGCGAGCCTACATTCGTCAGGCAGAGGCAGCCCACCGACGAGCCTGCCTACGTGTGATCGGTGGCCGGCCGCATGTCTCTTACGAGGCGACATACGTCCTTGCCGGCATACCCTCGCTGGCTCTCCTCGCGGACGAGCGAACGCGGCTCTACGGCCGCCGCCGGAAGGACGCAAAGGACGAAGAACGCTTGGCAACGCTAAGCAAGTGGCAGGAAGCATGGGACCAGTCGACTAACTGCCCGTTGGACGCATCGGCTGATCCCGAATATCAGAGTGTGGATCGAGAGGAGGCACGGAGAGTTAAACTACCATCTCACGCAACTCCCGACCGGGCATGGCTTCTTTAAACACCATAGCCGACGCTACGATCATAACCATAGCGCGCAATGCCCGGTTTTCCCCTCATCCATCGAGAACGCGGAGCACGTAATCTACCACTGCCCGAGGTTCAGCGAAGAGAGAGAGAGACTACACTCCCAGCTCCACGAGGTCATGACGCCGGAAAACACACCAGGCTCATGCTCGCGAACGAGCCGAACTGGCTCGCTCTTGCTTCCTTCGCCTACTCAGTCGTAACAAGACTGAGAGACGAGGAAACAGACAGAAGGTGACGACCGGACGATGCTGCTGGAAGAAGACGCCACCTCAACCAAGCCTCCATGAAGCGCATAATGCCAATCCCTCCACCCCTGTGAATTTATGCTTAACGGCGGTTTCCGCGGGGATGGAACAAAGGGAAATTGTTGTGGATGTATCTACATAACCTATGTAAATTCTAAACCAATATGTTACATTTGCTACCTAATGTAAACTTCTCTTTTCTCTTTTACTGAATAAAATATATTAAACATCCAAAAAAAAAACAAAACACACACACAGACATTTGTTCAGAATTCAATGAAGATTCCGAATATGTGTCCGAAATGGTCCTATGACTTCTATATCAAAACTTGATTTTGACGCCTATCACAAAGTTTCCTCTATGAGGAAGCAAAATAATATTGTCTTCTGTTTATCCACTTATTTACATCTTAAAAGTTTCCTTTTTTAAAAAGTTTTTTTGCGAACTCTTCAAAATTTTTACGTGGGACTTTAAGGCACGAGTATCATACTAAATTTTTTGGCACTGTGCTAAGTTCACATTTATGCCCTTTTTTCTGAATCATAAGTGACACTTTCTGGTACCGCTGAGTGAGGTAAGCGGTGCGAACGATGCGATTACAGAAACTGGGACTTACGCGCAGAAAAGCGTGCTATAATATGAAATTATACCACGCGGTGCTATGAAATGTACTAGATTATAATTGTAAAGTTGAAAAATAAAAACGTTACTATTATCGTTTGTACGGAATCCAACTGTGGTGTGCATCTGCCAAATCCAACTTGGATATAATTGAAAGATTTCAGTCTAAAGTACTCAGGAACATCGTAAATGCTCCGTGGTACGTTACAAATGAAGCTATTAGACGCGACTTGGAGATACCATCGATAAACGAGGAAGTACGAGGATTCTCGTCCCTCTACAAAATTCGGTTGCAAAATCACCCAAAAATCCTTGCTGTTCAACTCAACAACGTGTCCTTCGAAGGGTCTAGATTGAAGAAACACTCCTACTTGTGATGTAAAAACTGTATAGTTTATAAGAGCCCTTGTCCTTGGACTTGGGCTCACACCCGCTTTTCTATTATACTGTTCAACGTACTTGCCTATTGTCGAAAAAATGTAGACAGATTGCTATTAAAAAAAAAAAAAAAAAAAAAAAAAACTATTATCGTTGAACTTTTAATTATGCTACAACTTCATGTCGAATTTTTAAATTATCGACAATTCAGCTGGCCTTTTATATGAAATAGCTGGAAAATAGTTTACTATCTCAACTACAATTGCATTAAATCTAGTTATAATTTTATCTCTGACTGTTTTGAATCCTGCCGAAGCTCAACTGGAAATCAAGACAAATTCAAGTTGATTTTAAGCAAAATCAATCTGATATTTCATCTAAAACAGTTGAAAAACCAAACGTAATTCCAGCCACAATTGTTCGAAATTCAGCTTAAAATCAAACTTGAAATCATTTTTGACAGAATTAAAAGAAGTTGGAATACATTTACTTTAAGACAACGCAGAGGGAATGATTGCAGAAATTGGTAACGATTTTTTAAACGAGAGGATTTTTAAAATTAGAAAAATTGCTATTTTGACCGTAGATGTCACTTTATCCAATTTCAATTCGAGTCGAAAGTCAGTCGACCAAACAGAGGCCACATAAAATGGCTTCTTTTTCGGGTCCATCATTATTTTAAGGGGAAAAAAATGAAGAATATGTCGGAAAATATAGTTTATATTGATTCGCCCGCCCCGATCAATTTAAAACAATTTGGAAAAATTCTACTTGGGGACGAATGTGACGAATTTTTCATCGAATTTAGCCCATGTGATGTTAATGAAGTGAAAAGAAATTGCCTTTTTTTATCAAGTCTCTTTTCAAGAAATGGTAAAGAGATTTTTTTAACACCGCGTGTGCGAAACACGCGTTTTCTAATCTTAAATCGTCAGAAAACCCTAGTTTCTCGCAAGCAGGGTTAAAAAATATCGTGTGCAACTAGTCCGAGAGGAAGTTGACTCACCCAGGAGTCTTTGCACCCTCGCTACGCTTAAGTAAAAACAACTCCTGGATAAGTCAACTGCTTCGCGCACTTGTTACAAAATATATTACTTTATTAATAACGGTTTTTTGAATCAATTAAATTTTTTGAAACCAGATTGCGCTTTATCAATAATCGAAGGGAGTAAAAATATAATACTTTTAAGCAATTTTTCCCCCAAATAGATGTTTTCAAAGCCAGCGAAGAATGGGAACCTTTACTTATGAAGTTCTCCGAAGAGTTGGACAATTCAAAATCTTCAAATATAAATTAATTTTTGCTAGAAGCCCGTACAAGAGGGTGTCAGTTGTCGACATTGCGCTCACCATAATTGATAAAAAACTAAAAGATATCGAGTCGAATGCAATTAGGCCATGCGGCTGTTTCACGATGCCCTCGGTAAACTGGGATTGCAAATCATCGATCAGAAAACCAAAGTTTTGCTGTCCCGAGCAGAAAACTGCATGAAAACATTACTCTCAGAACCGAAGATTGTGACATCTCATCGCTTCCCTGCATCCGATACCTTGACGTACACATCGATGTCAAACTACGATTTGAGCAACATATGAAAATCGACAGCAACAAAGCCGCTCGAGTCGCGGGCGCTCTACTATACTGAAGACCCAAGGAGAAGTTGACGCAGACTCTACGTCATAGTCGTCGACTCGGTTCTCGTTTACGGTGCAGCTGATATGGAATGATGATATGGGGACACAAAGTTACGTCCGTTGGGCAGCGTCGATCCACCGACGTGCATGTTTTTGTGCAATCTGTGGCTTTCGCAACATTTATTACGCGGTCTTGTATGTTCTTGCACAATTACTCCGCTGGCCTTTTATGTTGACCAGAATTTAAGGCTCTGTGAGCATCGTCACCAGGATGCCGCGAGGGAGGAACATGCCAGAATCAAAGATAAATGACAGGCCTAATGACAATGCACAAAAGGGTTGATGAACTCACCGGCTCACACAGAATATCGTGCCGTGGATCGAAAAGTGATAAAGAGAAGTGAACTAAAAATGACACGAGCAACTTGTGACTGGTCTGCCCTTCTGCAGTAGAGGACGTCGAACATGTCTCTTTCCATTGCCCTCGATTCGGACGGTGGAAAGAGAGTAACTGCGTCTCCTTACTAATGGGCCGTTGGAGCCCAAGACGATTGTCGGGTTCATATTTGCCGCTGAACCCAACTAGGAAGCAGTGTCCTCCTTCGCCTGCACAGTCAAGGCAAGACTGAGAAACGAAGTGAGAGCCAGAAGAAAATGAACGGACGATGCGGTGCGAAGAAGTCGAAATTTGAACACATGCTAACACCATGATGAGTTTGTACACTGCGATAGCCACTTCTCGTGAAGTAATGCTCAATGGTAGTAACATTACACTGACAACATTATACTACTCGAGTCCGACATATGGGTAAAAAAGCCAATAATACAGTGAAAACGGCCGGATTGCTCAGTTTTCAACTCGCTCGTAAAGGGTTAAATAAAATTCAGAAAAATAAACCAACATAGATTATCGATAGGTTTTTACCTCAGCTTTCTACTGGGGAGGTCGAAATTGCAAAAATATGCCTCCATAAACTTAAAAAATAGATTTGAAGATAAAACACGTTGTAACTTCCAGAGTTCAACTTCGATCGACTTTCTAACTAGCTAGATCGAAAGATCTCGCGATTTTACATAAGAAATGATTCTAAAAAAGGACTTTTTTGATTTTCTCGAGCGGTGAAGAGGGAAAGAGCGCGCGGTCGACCATTTTCGAGCGCCACGGCCTGTTTTTTCGCTATACTTTACGTTTCTTTATCGTTCACGAGTTAGGCTTTCGCCATAAAAATAAACAAAGACATGGTTAATGTGTATTTTTTTCTCATCTTTTTAATGGTGTAGTTAGTTTTTAGAAAAATGCGTTGTTTCGAGAATAAAACGAAGATAATGAAACTATTATTCAAAAAAGTTAATTTATGTGTTCAAAAAAGCCAATTTTTCAAAAACTAATTGCACTATTGTAAAGACGAGAAAAAAATACACAAGAACCATCTATTTTGTTTATTTTTATGGTGAAAGACTAACGCGTGATAGATATAGAAACGTAAAGTATAGCGAAAAAACAGGCCGTGGCGCTCGCAATACAAATTTCGCAAATTTCGATCGAAAAAGTGTAATTTTTTCAATGAAATGGTGCTTCTAGGTCAAAACTAACTACGGCATTCGATTTTGCAGACAAAAACACGTAAGAAAATATATCGTTAAGATTATTTTTACACTCTGAGCAAAGTTTGAAATAAATCGAATGGTTGCCCGATTTTGCTCCTTTTAGGAGCACGTTTTAAACTTCCAAAATCAATCGACACCATCTTAAATCATTTGTTTGAGTTCTAGTTTGAAGGAAACTTCATTTTAAACCTCATACTTTCAGATTCCGATGGATCCTCCGAGATACAAAATAGTACATTACGCGAAAAGTAGGTGTTCCCACGAGTGCGACGCTTGCCGCCCGAGCACAGCGAGGGTGGCAGGAGCACGAGTTGAAACACCTACTTCGCACGAGTTGAGTATACTATTTTTTGATACAGCTGCAGAAAGTTCGTTTTTCCGCACGCTTACGAACTTTCCGCACGTTGTAGCCACAGTACCGGGTTCTTTTACTTTCGAAGCATCCTACTGACTGCGAAAAACAAACTTTCCGCACGCTGTATCAAAAAAGTTATATGCAAGTTGGTTAGACGTTACAAAGCATGAGCGCCAAGCGCGTATATATGTCTGCTTCTATTGGGAAATGTGTGGTAGAAATTTTTATGCTAAGATGGCGGAAGGAGATCGGGCATTAACGCAGACTCTTCTTATTATGGGAGCCGAGAAATAAATAAATGTTTAAAAATCAATGAAGTCTCCAAAACCTCACTTTAGGCCGTAGCAGCGGAATCGACGGCAGATATAAGGTCAAAACCTTTTAAGGGGACTTACCAGTGTTTATGCCTAAAATGCAAAACATGAAAAACATGAAAATTAAGGATTTCTATTAGAATTTTTGTTTCTGATGTTTAAATATTTTTATAGGTCCTTTTACAACAAAATATAGTCTCTAGTTCTCTTATTATTAAAATTCATCCAGGATTCATATATATTGACTTGTGATTTTTACGTTTATGACTACATGATTTTGAATGTATATCATCAATTGCGTCCTTTAGATCTCAAAAGTTTGTAAAAATTCTTTTCCTAATAATAAGAGAACTAGAGACATACTTTTTATTGTAAAAGGACGTATGAAAACATATTTTAACATCAGAAACAAAACATTGTAATGATAATCCTTAATTTTCATGTTTTTCATTTATAGGCATAAACACTGGTGTGTTCGCTTAAACAACTAATTGCAAGGGAAGGGACAGAAATTGTTCACAATAACATATTTGAATAAAGATAATCTTGACCACATCAGACACGTGAAAAAAGTTCTCATCCAGAACCACAGGGCCACACGGAATCTGCATGGAAATCCACGCAATTTTCAACTGGGATAGCTATGGGGTTCTTCTATTTTTATGCCAAAATTATTATGAAAGTATCGGGAGCGAGGATTGAAGCAATTTGGGGCACGATTATACCCTGTTTGAAAAAAATCGCTGGATTTGCAGTTGGAAAATCGAGCAGGATTTAACTGGAAATCTAGCTCGATTTTCGATCGGAAATCTAGCTGGAGTTTTGAAAATCCAGCTCGAATTTCGGCCTGAAATCTAGCTCGATTTTCAAAAATTTTTTTTTATTGCATATCAGAGCAACAATCAAATCATTCATAAATGAGCGGAACCACGGATATCGCAATCACTCCCAATTCAGAAACTAAGTGACACCCTATTATATAGTTCTATAAGAGATTATACATTGAAATATCAAGTTTCTGAAAAAAGTCTAAGAACCCAAACTGATTATAAAAGCTCCTGAACACTTGCCATTAAAAATATTTCCATAGGGGCAAATAAAAATATTACTAGGAATTATTAAAAAATATTTATGCATACATCAAGAGCATTGAGAATTGGCACAATTATTAATTGATTTGTACTTAAAGTATGTAAACTTCATAATAAGATTAATTTAAAAAAATATGAAACAAAAGTAGTTAATTTTTACAAATGAGTTTACCTTGTGTTTAGGTGTAGTACTTTTATAAACTTTTTTGAATAATTTGTCAATATATGAAAAAATTTGAGAATTCAATTTTCTTTAACTTCATGGGTATATTATAAATTCGTCAATTATACAATAAGAAAGTAGTGAATTCAGAATAAACCTTTCCATATATTCTTTTTATAATTCTATTAAAAATTTACATTAAAAGTATATAAATACTATTATTTCAGCAATTTACAGCAATCCAATGCAAGATAATTCTTCAATAGAAATCTCAGAGAAAGTGTTTGAAATTGGTATTTTTACTATAGATTTTGTATGTGTTCATTGAAAAATACTACAAAAGTATTTCAATTATTTTAATTACAAAGGATAAAGGCTACAAATTTCTAAAAAGTATCTGAATAAATTTCTTAGTCATATTAATTTAATCTATGGAATATAATAGCTTGTTGAATTAATCTCATTAATTTTTGTTACGATTATAAATTAATTCAGAGCTGTTTAAATTAGATTCATTGAAATGTTTTAAACTTGTTCTGTAACAAATTATTTCTTTAATAAGTAGATGCAATAGAGTATACCGTATTAGCAATTACTTTCTGCAGTCCAAAATGTTTTGTTGTAAGATTTCATTATTTTGTTATTAGATAGTAGAAAATAAGAAGTATTATACTTTATTATTGATTTATTTGAAAAGTACATATTTTTTTAAATTATAGAAATCCTGTAATGATTCAATAATCATAATTTTGAAAATTCAATATAACCTAAAGTTAGAAGAAACATGTTTTATCATCTTATTATTATGGATATAGTTATTTAATAAAAAATAATTTTACCTGATGAAAGGATTATCTTCAAATCCTGAGTCCCATAGTTAAGACAAACTTGAACCCTCTTTTGAAATAAACAAGATATGTTTCCATCATCCAAAAGTTTAGATATTTGAACATTTTCAAAGATGTTATTCATATTTATTTTTATGTAAATATTGACATACAAGAGTATAAACGCATAAATATGTATTCATGTAATTATACGAATAAGTACATAAAGAATGTATTTTTTTATACATGCATTATTCTCCTAATATTTATGCAAATTTATACGAAGACAATAATTTATAGAAGATGAATGAATTAATAAGTGAACAATAATATTTTATATTGTTCCTACTTCAAGTGTCTGAATATTTATTCTTTGCCGGTTAACCTATTTTGGCGCACTCAAGTTTGTTTATCAACTTTAAACTTTGTTTATAAATACGAATAAGATTCACAAGTTCCGATCAGATTTTAAAAATATTCAGTGTTTGACACGATTCTAATAGTAGAATAATAATTTTGAGAATCAAGAATCGAATTTTCTTTACTCGAATGTGCATCAACTACGGAATCGCACATTTTACTTTTGTAGTTAAATTGTTTTTTACATCAATGTCGTTAAATAAATAAAAATATTCTATTGTAACTTTGTTTATAAATTACGAATTTCTTTGTTTTACGAATAAAAGTTCACACATTCCTCTGATATTTTAAAAATATTCGGCGTTTGACACGATTTCAATTAGAGGATAATAATTTTAAGAACCATGAATTGGATTTCTTCTTTAGGCTCGAATGTTTATTGAGTGATGTGATTATAGTATTTCAGAGCTTGGGTAGAAGTTTGTTTTTGGTCAATCACGTGTAGAATGAACATATTTTACTATCACAAAAAAAATTTCCACTATTTCGATTTGTATAGCTATTTTTGAAGTGAAGCTTTTAACACCGGACATCCCCTTTACTTCGAAATTGTACATTATTCTTTTATAGTTGTATTTTTTTTGTGTAAATTTCGATGAAAAAATCAGAATTTTTCTACAATAATTAAAGTGTTGTATAAAATTGACATACCACATCGAAAAGTTAGTTGTCTGTAGGACTCCTGTAGGAATTTTGCGGGGTCCTAAAGAAAATTGTTTCAAGGATAAACATTTTTTTTACAATTTTGTTCACAACATATATTTATTGTTCCAATAAGGGAGGCTAGAACAAAAATTTTATTTTTACGCTCATCGCAGTGAAATTTCAACAAATTCACTGAACATCTAAATTCAAAAGAGTTTTATTAAAGTTTACCTATTTCACGTGGGCTCTACAATCGCAGTATTTTTGCATACCATAAGCTACAAAAAAATAAAAATACATGAATCTTTTATTCGAAAATAGGGTGATTGTGCCTATAACCGGCCACCATCCAATTTTCGGCCACCCTAAGATATTATTCAAATAAATAGAAGTATATGCGAAATTTTGACGCAATAAAATATATTTTCGAAATGTTATGTTTCAGAGAAAATTCTAAGTACCCTTGAAAATTATTAAATCTTTTTCGTTGCTCAATTTATAATTCTGACCTGGTCGAAAATTAGGGATCGGTACAATTATCCACCCAGTTTTCGACCACCTGCATTAATCCTTAATAATTTTTATTCAAAAATTTTTAATTCAATTTGAAAATCGACAATAGGTTCCTCATGCACTTCTAGACACGTATGTTCATTTATTATGCTTTCAGATATCAAAAATAAACATTTAACCGAGTTCCAAGTTCAAGGTCTTTCATGGCTCAGTGAGGTGGTCGAAAAATGGACGATTTGTATTTTTTTGGCTTAAATTATTTTTTTTAAATACAACCAGCATTTTTTGGTCATGTGTATGTACTCATTAGAAAGGTTACTTTTTTTCTATCAAAAGGTATTTTTAGAAAAATTTTCAAATGTCGTGCTTAAGCTCTGTAAATGAGTAAAGAAAAATTTTTTCTTAAGTGTCCGAAATATGATGCATTCGCCCTATTATTTGAAACTTGACTGACAAGAAAACAAACTTTTCTGAGCATTTTGAGACTTTATTATTCAATATTAATGATGAAATCGGCAGCCAGTTAATTCAAACACAATATTCAGTAGTATGAAAAAAGAAAATCTCATTAATTGAGATTTCAGAGTTTGATAGGAGTTTATTTTTGCTCCATCAGGTGTAGTGTACAAAGTATACACTAGGTTAACATCGATTCTGTCTGGTCCAACGGAGTGGTAGAACGTGTTTAAACATAGGAAATTCCAGTGTTCCATCGGACAGAATCCAGTGTAAACAAAAAAGGTTCACAGAAACAGATGTATCTCCTTTAAAAATCACATAATTTTGGAGTTTTGAAAGATGCAATGGAAGAGGGAGACAAAAATTCCGCCAAGCAGGGCACTCTGCGACTGAGCGCGCGCGATGCTCAGACGATCTCCAGCGAGAGACGAGATAAGCCGTGAGCGGTAGTTAAAACCATTTGTAACGTCTTGGCAGCTAGCTGCGTAACTTTAAGTTATTTTATTATTATTATTATAATATTTGTTACACAAATACGTGTCTCTTTTATTTCGGCAACTCTTCCCCACTCTACCATTCCTGATTATAACACTTGGATCATTGAACTACGAAGTTTAAATCTGCGTCAGAAATTTTTCAAAATAGAATTAGGTACTGCGGAATTGTTATTTCAAAATTGTCTAAAAATATGTAAAAAATAAAGTCTTACAAACATACAATTTATCTATGTTGATCGTTATGTATTCTAAAATCACCAACTTTTTTATATTCTAAAATCGTCAGACCGGCTCATATAGTCTACTAGGTAAGTCCTTTTGAAAACCTCCACATATTTTCCTATAT
Organism: Trichogramma dendrolimi; assembly: GCA_034770305.1. Lineage (NCBI taxonomy): Eukaryota > Metazoa > Arthropoda > Insecta > Hymenoptera > Trichogrammatidae > Trichogramma > Trichogramma dendrolimi. The sequence continues at coordinate 1,103,064 of JAPMIB010000047.1, forward strand.
GTGTAAGTCTCATTACTTTCCACATGTTGTCACACGCGGTAAAACACATGGAATCACACATGAATGAACCCTGTCAAAAATCCCACGAATTATAACATGTGTGATAACACGAGGTATAAGAAAAATTAATTTTTTTTATAAATAATATATGGAATACCTATTAGTAGAACACAAACAACAAATATACTTTTCGTTCAACTGCAATCATGAAAACAGTAGAGGAGATAATTTTGCAGTTATTTTTAACAATTTTAGTTCATTTTAAAAATATAATAGAGTTTATTAATATATCAAAAAAGTACATAGTAGTACACTTAACAAACAGAATTTTCGTATTATAATTAGAAATAGTGTTAAGTATTAATAATGGTATTTATTAGCTAATCTAGAAATGTTAAATTTACCCTGACATTCGATATTTATACATATACTAGAAATATCAGAAGTTTTTACTGCCACTACGTGAGGATCTATTTTATTAATTTTATAAAAAATACGTGGTCAAACATGTAAGAATGAACATTTTCAATTTACATCAAAATAGTAGTTACATATATACTAGAAGATTCGGAAGCGTTCTGCTACAAACGCACGTTGCTGTGCCTCTCGCTATTTTTACTGTCAGTGACAGAGTTCTGCGTTTTCTTGTGTAAACTGCTGCACCATACGCGTGCAGTGTGGTGCCGCACCAGCTTGTGAGTGCCCCCAGCCGTTCCAGTGTAGCCTAATAACCGGGAATCACCTTTTTTACGTCTGATCGCTGCGGCGACAGCTGAGGCGATTTTTCCTGCGTTCGGCCCATCGGTGTGTGGCGTGCGCTAATGTGTGTGAGTCGATCGCCGATAGACTGACCGGTAACTCACACGAACTCCGCGCGGCCTGCGGCGACAGGCATGACGGCCATGTTGGCCGGGCTGCTGAACATGCAGGCGCTCGCCAAGAGCAGTGAACCGCTGCAAAACACCCCGATGTCGACGTGGCTGCGCACATCGCAGCCGACGTCTCCGGCAATGGTGATGCCGCCGCTCTCACAGGAGATAAAGTGGCGGAAATCACAAAAAGGATAGTGGAGGCCCCCCGAATGGTCAAGGATGCCTCGATCCCCTCTCAGCAGGAGTTCTCCACCGGTGGCCAAGGCGAGAAGATGGACAGGCTGGAGGGCCTCATCCAGGGCCTTGCCGCCTACGTCAAGGAGAAGAAGAAACCTGCGATCCAGCTGCAGAGATTCTCTTCCTGCCTCACCCGGGCCTTCTCGGCTCTGAAGAGGACCACGGAGTGCTCCAAGGCACCATCCTCGCAGGAGGTCGTGGTGGCCGCCTCCACTCCGTCCTCGAAGAGGAACAAGCGACCTGCAGCATCGCCGCCAGAGGTCACTGCGATGGAGAAGCGCGCCACTGGACCCCACCCCAAACACGACGTCGACGGCAACAACAACGCCATAGGCAGCGAGGAGACCTTCACGGTCGTGAAAGTCGACGCGGCCGGCGCCGTGAGGCCTTCCAAGCCGAGGAGGTCGAACGTGGCCCACAGCCCCGAGGTCGCGACAGCGCAGAGTCCGCCTGAGGTCTGACGCCATAGTCGTCAAGCCACCGGGACGACGACGTATGCCGACATCCTTCGGAGGCTGTACGCGGAGTCGGCAATCCAGGAGACGGTGGGCAGGGCCGTGCAGAGCATCAGACGCAGCCATCAGGTGCCATGGTGCTGCAGCTGAGGAAGGGCGTGCAAAATGCGTCTGCCCTGGGCACGGAGCTCGATGGCGTCCTGGGGATGAGCCACTGCCAGCGCCCTTAGCATAAGACCCCGCTCGAGATTAGGGACCTCGACAAGTGCGCTACCAGGGAGAAAATTCGCACGGCACTCTGCCAACAGCTAGGCGCGGCCAACCTGGACCCGGATGCCGTGAGATCACTGCGAAAGGCGTACGCTGGAACGCAGACGGCCGTCATCGACCTACCCGACGAGCTCGCGGCCAAAGCGATCAAGCTTGGCCACTTGAGGGTTGGTTGGGTCAGCTGCCGCGTGCGTGAGCGCGCGGAGGCCTCATGGTGCTTCCGTTGCTGGGAGTTTGACCACCTCGCCGCGCGCTGCGTGGGCCCGGACCGATCGAAGCTTTGCTATCGGTGTGGACAGGACGGACACCGAGCCAAGACCTGCGGAAACGCTCCGGTGTGCCTACTCTGCCACGGTCCAGATGCCAGCGGCCACGCTACCATCAGCCCTAGTTGCCCTATGGCCAAGAAGTTTCTTAGCAGCCGACGATGAGGATTCTACAACTTAACCTCAACCACTGCAGGTCGGCCCAAAACCTCTTGAGCCAGACGGTGCGAGAGCTCGGCATCAGCGTGGCCATCGTGTGTGACCAATATAAAAACCCTGGTCCACGCTGCACGTGGATAGCTGACTCCAGCAGCAAGCTGCCATCTGGGTCCTCGGAGGCCTGCCGGTGCAGGGTCGCCCATCGAGACCCCACCCCTTCTTCACGTGGGTCCGAGTCAGCGACGTTTACATTTTTAGTGTATACGCTCCTCCGAGGCTCACCACAGCAGAATTTTCTGCTCTGCTGTCGAACGTGGTGGAGGAGGCCCAGGGCAAGAGGCCCCTCATCATAGCAGGCGATTTCAACGCCTGGTCGACGGAGTGGGGCAGCAGCGAGACGAAACCTCGCGGCGTCATTCTCCTCGACGCGCTCTCTGCTCTGACGTCGTGCTGCTGAACACCGGACACACGCCCACCTTCACCGGTCCTCAGGGCAGCTCCATCATCGACCTCTCCTTCGCCAGCGACTCGCTCACTCCCAGAGTGGCGGGGGGCGTGTGGAGAGCGATGTCTTCACCAACAGCGACCACCGAGCCATCACCTTCAGTCTGAGCGGGCACAGACCACTCAGGACCTCGGCGGGCCCGAGACGCGGATGGAGCGCCCGCACGCTGGACGAGGGGCCTTCTCCGAGAGGCTGTCTGGTGTGACGATCCCGCACACGACGCCTGAGCACCCAGAGGACATGGCGGCCGCCCTCACACCGCCATCACCGGAGCTTGTAGCGCGTCGATGTCCGGCGGAGGGAGCCGGCAACGTCGCCGCCATGAACCCGTCTACTGGTGGACGGAGGAGATCGCCGCTCTTCGCCGACAGTGCCTGCGAGCGCGGAGACTCGCTCAGAGGGCGCGGGGACGGGCCATGGAGGGCGTTCGCCTCGCCGATTTCGCCATCGCGAGGGGCCGACTGCGCGCCGCCATCGAGGACAGCAAGCGCCGCTGCTGGATCGCCCTCTGCGATGAGGTTGACCGGGACGTGTGGGGCCGACCATACGGGACGGTCATGTCGCGCCTGAGGGGCCCAGGGCGACGCCCCCACGAGAGCCATCACTGGTGCGACGGACGGTCGCGGCCCTGTTTCCGGCGGTGACTGAGGCGCTGATCCGGCCTCCTGCGGGACCGGTTGGAGCCGTGGTCCCCGCCGTCACCCTCGAGGAGCTCCGAGGAGCCTGCGGCAGGATTCGGGATGGTGCGGCGCCCGGACCGGATGGTGTGCCAAATAGGGCCTTCAAGCTTGCCGTCGCGCTGCGCCCGGACGCCTTCTTGCAGGTGTACTCGGCGTGCCTGAGCGGTGGTGTCTTCCCGAGCCCATGGAAGAGGCAAAGGCTCGTCCTGCTACCGAAGCCGGGCAAGCCGCCCGATGCTCCCTCATCCTACCGTCCACTGTGTATGCTCGACACTGCGGGGAAGATCCTCGAGAGAATTATATGCAATCGTCTGGAGGTGTTCACGGAGGCCCCGGCGGCCTCTCGGATCACCAGCACGGATTCCGGAGAGGAAGATCACCATCGGCGCCATTGAGTCCGTCACCGCTGCGGCTCGCGAGGCGGTTGGAGGTGCGAGGGGCGCCGCAAGTACTGCGCCGTTGTCACCCTCGATGTCCGGAACGCGTTCAACTCGGCGCGGTGGAACAACATCCTCGCCGCGCTCGAGCGAATCCGCGCGCCTGAGTACTTGCAGAGGATCATACACAGCTACTTCCAGGCCAGAGTGCTGGAATATGAACTGATGATGGCCCAGAGTCCTGTAGCATCACGGCCGGCGTTCCGCAGGGCTCGGTCCTCGGCCCGATCGTGGAACGTAATGTACGACACCATCCTACGCCTGAGACTGGATGAAGGGGTACGCGTGGTCGGCTTCGCGGATGACATCGCCGTGGTCGCCGTGGCTGGGACGACATACGAGGTCGAGGATCTTCTCAGCTGCGCCATCGCAAGGGTACGCGAAGCGCTGTGGGGACTGGGCCTCGAGACCGCAGACCATAAGACGGAGGCTCTGCTAATATCAAGGAAGAGGAGGTTGGAGACCATCACCATTGAAGTAGGCGACTGCTTCATTGCCTCTCCCTGCATCCGCTACTTGGGCCTACAACTGGACGCGAGGTTGTCATTCAACGACCACCTCAAAGCGGCTTCGAGGGTGGCGGGAGCCCTTTCGCAGATCATTCCGACCATCGGTGGCCCCAGGAGCAGTCGGAGGCGGCTCTACGTCAACGTCATCGACTCAATCCTCCTCTACGGTGCCCCCATCTGGAGCCACGGTGCCGGAACACTGGTCGGCATGAGTCGGGCGGAAGCGACCCACCGGCGAGCCTGTCTACGCGCCATCAGTGGTCGCCCGCATCTCTCGTACGATGCTACCTACGTCCTTGCCAGCATACCACCGCTGGCCTTACTAGCAGACGAGCGTAGCCGGCTCCATCAGCGCCACCATGAGGACGCGAGAGCCGAAGAACGCCAGGAGACACTGAGAAGATGGCAGAGCCGGTGGGATCGCTCGACAAAAGGACGATGGACGCACAGGCTGATCCCGAACATCAGTTTGTGGATAGACAGGAGACATGGAGAGGTAGACTACCACCTCACCCAGCTCCTGACAGGCCATGGCTACTTTAAACATCACAGCCAACGCTACGACCCCAACGCCAGCGCGGATTGCCCGGCCTGTCCCAACACGGTCGAAAACGCAGAGCACGTTTTCTTCCACTGCACTCGATTTGAGGAGGGAAGAGAAAGGCTCCACCGCCCTGGCAAAAAGTTGCCAGGCCAGAAAATATCGTCCAGCTAATGCTAGCAGACAAAAAAAACTGGCTCGCGGTAGCCACCTTCGCCAAATCAGTCATAACACGTCTGAGAGCCGAAGAGATGGCCAGAAGAGGATGACCGGACGATGCGGCATGAAGAAGACGCAACAACAACCAGCGCAAACGAGAGCTTGCTACATCAGCCCAGCCTCTCCCCGCGAAGTAGTGCCCAACGGCGGTCCCGCGGGGGTTAAACAGGGGCAGAAGGAGAAGTCGATGGGCCACACAACAACCATATCTGTTCTTATTTTCCCTTCTTTTTTTATACCAACTCCACCCGCCTTACATAAAATATGTAGTCTTGGGAAAAAACCAAAAATGTACTGCAGTACATTTGACTTGAATAAACTGAGCCCATCGCTCCATTTAAAAAAAACAAAACCGCTGCCAATGTATTGGCAAGTAGCTTTCTCATACTTTTTTTTAACTTGAAAATAATTTGGAAAAAAGCAAAAAAATTTTCTCAAAAAAAAATTTTTTTTGTGCGTTTATCGCTAAATCAAATTTTCTAGCTTCATCCTTAATCCATCCATTAACAATGTTTTGACACATCATACGTTTTGAACACGAAACAACACAAAACTAAGAAAAAAGAAAAAATCATAAAAACCAAATTTCATTTTCAAAACGTAACTTTTCAAACTTACGGTGAATCTTTACACTTTTTATCTCAAATCAAAGGTTAAAAGCTCTTTCTTAAAAAAAGTATTACTTTTATTAGAAAAACCAGTTTGTTTTAGAACAAATATGACAAAACTAAAAAAAAAACATGAAAAAAAAAATTTTTTTTCTCGAAAATCCCTCATAACTTTTTAAAAACTTAACGCAAAACTAAAAATGTTTTGGCTTCTTCCTTACATCAAAACGAAAAAATGAGACATCTACAGTAACGATACGAACTACCGTCATCGAGATATCACTGCGCACATCCCAACACACGCACACACACACACACACACACACACACACACAACACACACACCACACGCCTCGATGGCTCAGTTGGTAAAGGGCTCAGGCCTCTTGCTTGCTGAATCTGAGAGTGTCGTCTAGGGCGTGGGTTCGATCCCCACTGGGGGAAATTTCATTCGTGATTTTTCCCCCGGTGTGGTCGAGCCCGTGCCCGAGGTGGAGCGGGTACCACTCAAAAAGAAGACCCGGGCTACGTCATCAGCCTCCGAAGCGGTAAAAACCCCGATCACTGTGCGAGCTTGAAGCGAATAGGATAACCATAAGTAGGAGCCCGAGGCGAGGACACACAAGGCTGGCAATAGATGGAGCACAACACTCCCTTGATGAAGTCAGAAGCGAGAACCACACTCACAAGAGGGCACTAGACAGCGAGTTCTAATACTCAACTCAGGAGGAGACGCCAGCAATGTGTGACCACGCAGTAGACGGCTCGAAAAAGGGGATACGACAATCGAGAGATGGCTTCGCGCAGGATCGGAGGTTCACCAAGTACAAAAAAAGATGAGTCCCTGAACCCCTAATCGTCGCATATCACTATGCGATGGATGGGGGTGTATGGAAAAACACGACTAACACAGAAGTAGCAGAAATGCTCAATTAACCCCGGCCTCACCGAAGCAATGCCTAACGGCGGTTCCCAGTGAGTGTCCGAATGGGGTGGAGTAGGAAAAAAAAAAAAAAAAAAAAAAAACACACACACACACACCACACACACCACACACACACACACACACACACATACAGACAAACAGACATGTGTCAGCAATTCGATCTAGTTTAAGAATATATATGTAAAAGTACTCTACAATTATTAGTTATGAAAGTCGAAAATCGGTCCGTCAGAAAGCTTCCTCATAGAGGAAGCAAAAAAAAATCTACTAGATATATCAAAAGTGTACTGTCACTAAATAAAGATCGATTTCACAAATTCATAAAAAGAAAAATAATTTTCTTCATAAACTTACAGTATTATAAATTGTCTGCTTACAATATCCACTAAAAAAATTAATTACTTCGATAAATCTAGCATCTTTTTAATAATATAGCTATTATATGATTTTTTATTTTTATTATTTCAAGAAAAGTACAAAAAAAAAACATTTTCTTGAATTCACGAATAGAGTTTACTGTTTTCAGTGGATATAACTTTTTTGTATTGATCATTTTTCATTAAAACGAATAAAGACTGATTTTAGTTCAGTTTTAATGTAAATAGAAATGAATAGTATATAACTAAGAGTACAAAAATCCAGAAATGCAAAAAACAATAACAAAATTTAAGCTGCGTTCTCTTGGTCATCGTCTTCGTACTCAAAAACTTCCGTGTAATTTAAATTTCGTAGATCCTTTACGAATTGTCCAATTTGATAATTTAGGTTGAGAATGGTTCTCGAGATTGTACCTGGTGGTAATTCCAAGTCACAAAGATAATCCATGAACAATTCTGTAACACATTAAAAATAAAACTCATTAATTTGCAACACAAACTAGAGAGATCGCTACGCTTTTAAAATTGATTTGTACATACCTTTTAAATGATTGTGCTTACGTGGTGTGCATTGTTTCCGTGGACTGCGATCTTGTAGTCTTATTTGAGTTTGTGACAGATTTATACATCCGTTAACGATGATTCTTTCCCTGCTAGAAAAAATCAGGTGAAAAATCAGGTGAAAAGTCAGGTGAATTATCAGGTGAAAAGTCAGGTGAATTATCAGGTGAAAAGTCATGCCAAATCGTCAGCTGATTTTTTTTTAATTTTAAAAAATTATTAAGAATTGTCAGTAGTTTTTGAAAATACTATTTACTAAGAAATTATATACGTAATAATTGAGAGTTTATTTAATGGTTAACTTTACAAAAGTGAAAAAGTTCCCCGAGACCTGGGTTTGAACCGGTGATCAGTCGGTTATAAGTCCAGCTCCCTTTTTTTTTTTTAACGAGACTATGTTTATTTATTCTCAGTAATACATTTTCTTCTTAAGCAATAAACATATAAAAGGGGCTTTTAAAATATTATACTAGAAATGTTATACGTAGAATGGCCTAATCGGCACTCGCTGCGTTAATGTTAAATATTAGTTCTTAATTGTATTTCTTAAAGTTATGTTTATTTAGGATTTAATAGTATTTGCATCTAGAAAATGAGAAAAACTAGATTGCTAGTTTGAGTTTGGTATTCTTCTTAACAGTATTGCGACTATATTACAAATTATTTACATTTATTTACACAAAAATCATCGTACTTACTCTCTTTTTTTTTTGTTTTTGTGTTTTTTTTTCTTTATTTACATTTCTAGGAACTATACATTTCTATGAACTATTTACATTTCTAGGATTATTTATTTTTATTGTCATAGTAGCTAAAATTAGTTATGAGCTCTAGATCATATTTTGTCAAGGCTCTACAATAAATTTAATTTTTATCGAATAGTGCCAGGTTTAGTGATTTAACCCAGTTATTTCTAGGTATATGGTACACTAGACCTACTTTAATTCTGTCCGGTCCACCTAGTAGTGGAACGTGTATAAGCATAGGAATTCCGGCATTCCAGCGGACAGAATTAAAGTAGGTCTAGTGTATATACAATGTTTCTGGTTTTTATCTATAATAAGTGATTTTTCATCAAGAAGCTTGAAGCCTTCAGGAGGAATGAATCCTTTACAGATAGCTTTGTTCAGGTATTGCTCGTTGTGATAATGGACCAAATTAAGGCTGTTGCTTTGGTTTTTGATAGAGTTTTTGATGTAGTTTCTTATTAAGTAGATTATAAAGGTGTCTATGCGCGGTATTTTTGCCATTTCTAGGATTTTGTAGTAACAATTTTTTTTGATAATCGCTCTCTACTGTCCTGTATCGGTTCAGACAGATTCTAAGGATATTGCGCTCGAATTTTCTCAACCTCTCAATTGCCGAGGCCGACATATTAAACCAAATGGGGCAACCATATATGTACTAACAGTGGTCTAATTAGACACTGATAGCATATGATTTTGGCTCTCTGTGACAGAAATGGTGAGTAGAAGAGGTTGTGTAATTTTTTGAAGGTGTCTTTCGCCTTTGCTAGTTGGAGTTTTACATGTGTGTTAAACCTGTGTAAGTCATCAAAGGTAATACCCAGGTATTTCACTTGTCGTTTATGTGGTATTTGGGAGTTGCTTTGTGTGTCAATTATTTGGAATTCTTTCCAATGGAGTCTCGTGTTGTATTTTTCTTTTCTTACGTTCCTCCTAAAAAGAATTGTCTCGCATTTGCTTGAATTAACTTTAAGTTTCCAAGTTTGGTAGAGTTTGACTGTTTTGTTGTACATATCTTGTAGTCTAGTCAGAGAATATAGAATAGTTATTCATAGAAGGTCGGATCCATGGAAACTTGTGAAGCCACCCAAGGCCTATAGTTCTATCCCCCATGAGGCAGGTAGCGTCGCAGTCAGTCTACCCACGCGTTCAAATTTCCAATACAAACTTTATGCATGTAAACATACAGAAAGTAGTAAACGAGAAAAAGTTTTTTGTCTCATAAACATTTATATGTAAATTGTAATTATGTATGAATAAAATAAACTATTTATATGACTATCGATTCAAATGTTTTCTTTATGTTTTCTTCCCAAGTCATAATGCTTGTTTTTCAAGCGCAAATTAGCAGACGGTTAAAAACAATCGCCTATCAATGCGTTGGCGATGCATGCACGGACTTGCTATTTCGCGATTATTACAGATCAATGATTTATTTTGCAAGAGTGCCGTTTTGTTTCCTTTCTATCAGTTTTTATAAAATTTTAAAGTATAAAAAATGCCGAATGTTGTTTGTTCATACAAAAATTGTAATAATAGTAACACTAGAAATCCGGAACTGACATTTCATAGATTTCCGAAAGATAATGATCAGTGAGTGTTTATGAAAATATGTACCTTTGGCAACGAAATTTTGATATTACTATAAGCAGGCTGCATACCAATTGTTATAATTTTTTGCTCTTTTAGGCGTCAAAAATGGTTTGTGAGAAGTGGTAATGACGATTTCATCAACTTATCTGATAAAACAATTGCCAATAAACGGATTTGTTCCCAACATTTTCCACCCAACTTTTTTTTGGCAAAAGGATTGCAACATGGGGCTTTACCGTTCGATTTAGAAGTCGAAAATCGTGAAGGTATCGTAGTATTAAATGTAGTTGTATAATTGAATGCATAATATTTTCTATAATGTTTTATGATTTAACACAGATTTCGAAAATGATAGAGACGATAGAAGCTTGAAAATTAATCCACTTGTATTGCAAGAAGAATCTTCATTGCCAGAAGAGTCTATATTGCAAGAAGAATCTTCAATGCGAGTAGAGGAAGTTGGAAATTATGAACTTAATATTGAAGGGACCGGAAATTATTCAGAAGCGGCTCATAATTTTAACAACGATGTGATTTGTAAGCAAAAAAAAGTTCTTCGTAGTGCGAAACGAATTATTATTTCCATGAGAAAGGAAAATAATAAATTACGAGCTGACCTTTTATGCTATCGTCGTAAAATAAAAAATTTGCAGCAGAATTTTCGTCGGCATGTAGAACGAGCTAAAAAGCGAAAGCTGAGCAAACCTGAAATCGCTCAAGGAGCTGCTGAATTTTGCAACGAGAATTTCATGACTCTATTAATTATGCAATTGTATCACGAAGATAAAAAGCTTGAATGGACGATTAAAGAGAAATATTTCGCGTTAGATTTGTATTACAGATCGCCAAAATTATACAAACATTTGCGTAAAGGACTCAAATTCGCTTTACCCTGCTTAACAGTCGTTAAACAGTGGGTAAGTGAGATTAATTTGAAGCCTGGATTGAACGACGATTTATTCGAGTTGCTACGTTTGAAAGCAGAATCCATGAATACTTTTGAAATTGAATGCGTTTTGATGTGGGATGAAATGTCAATCAAACCGCTTTTAGAATACAATATAAAGGACGATTATATTGAAGGATACGAAGATCTAGGACAGTACGGGCGCAAAAATGTAATCGCAAATCAGGTGCTAGTATTCATGTTATCAGGACTTCAATACAACTGGAAGCAGGCAATTTTTTATGGATTTTCGAAAGGTCCCGTATCAGCGCCAAATTTAAACTTGATCGTTCAAGACTTGCTTGATAAAGTTGAATGTACTGGGTTGAAAATCAGAACGATGGCTTGCGATCAAGGTTCAACAAACCAACGGTTGATAGCCAATTTAGGTATTTCTACGGACAAACCTTATATTGAGCGATTCGAGCGGAAAATTTTTTTCAATTACGATGCTCCTCATCTTATCAAGTGTTGGCGGAACAATTTAATGGAAAAAGATTTTATCGTTGAAAATGACCAAGTGTCATGGGAGTGTTTGAAAGAGTTGAGAGATTTAGAAAAATATAAACCCAGTAGGGCAGCTCCCAAACTCACAGACAGACACCTGGAACCTAATAATTTTCAGAAAATGAACGTTAAATTGGCCGTTCAGGTTTTTAGTGACAGCGTGTCTCGAGCAATGTTTACTGGATATAATTGCGGACAATTGAAGCATCCACATTGCCAAGCGACAGCAGCGTTTTTGTGGACGATGAATAAATTGTTCGACTGTGTAAATGCTCGTCACCCAAAAGATCCGAATCCTTTCAGGAGAGGCTTGTCGAAGAAAAATCAAGAGGTAGAAAATACATTACGACAGTTGATTCCTTGGCTGGATCAAATTAGAGTAGTTGGCAAACCAAATAATCCTCCTTGCTTTGAGAATTTAAAGCTTACGATTAATGCCTCTTTATTGCTGTGGGAAGAGAAAAAGAAAAACGGGCAACCATATCTTCTGACAGGAAAGTTGAACCAAGATCCGTTGGAAAATTATTTTGCTTTTATGCGCCACTTATCTGGTTGCAATACACACCCCACGGCGATGAAATTTCGACAAAATCATCAACATGGCACAGTCATGAGTTTAATGTTTCCGCCGCCGGGTGCAAATTGTCAACCAGATGAGTGCAGAAGTTTACTAGCAAGTTTGACTGAGATCAAGACGCAGAGCAACAAAATACAAGCTGATAAACCCGATGATACAATTGTATTCGAAAAATTAAAAAATTGGTTGTTAAACGATCATTTGGACGAAGAAATCAGTGAAATTAAGGAGGCCGAAAAATGTCCGGAAACTGATACTTCCCAACCAACACTTGTAAGATGTGCAATGAAATATGTAGCCGGATACATAGCATATAAATGCTTAAAAAAATTTCATTGCGAAACGTGTGAATCACAGCTCGTGCGAGCCAACCAAAATATGGAGCATTCCGATGAGCTTTTAATATTTTGGAAAGCTTACAACATACCGGACAAGGAGTTAGGAAATTTAAAAGTCCCCACGGAGGATTTTTTTAAAATAATACTCAGTGCTTATGATGTATTTGAAAGAGATTTTGCAAATCATAGTCACGAGTATGGCATAGGACAACTCTTGAAAACAAATATTGAAATGAATCTGTTCGAAAATCATAGCGATTTTTGGATAAGCGATGAATGTTTCAATCATAGAAGTTTTATTATTGAGAAATTTGTGCAATTGCATATATTTTATTTTTTAAAATGGATGTCGCATGATAATCGAGACGAGAAAAATACAAAAAAAAGACCTAGTGATTCGTTAAATAAGCCTCACACTAAACTTCAAAAATTAAATTATTATCAAGTCGTTCGTGTATATATTTATTTAATGTGTTGAAAATATATACAAATTATATTGTTGTTTTACTAAAATTTGGTATTTTAAAAATCATTATTCATCCTTCACTTCGTAAAATATACTTTCTAAGGCATTTCATATAATTTTAAATTAATTAAAATAATCACTGAGATTTCTTAGCAAACAATACACTCGGATTGAACGGAGAATTTGAACGCGCGCGCTGACTGACTGTGACGCCACCTGCCTCATGGGGGATAAAACTATAGGCCTTGGGTGGCTTCACAAGTTTCCATGGATCCGACCTTCTATGAATAACTATTCTATATTCTCTGGTCTAGTTTGGATTGTGTTCATGTCTTCATCTGCCGTGTAGAACGTATTAAGTCGTCTGCAAATGTGAGCGCGTTTACTTTGTTGTTGTTAATTCCAAAAAAGTTTTATGAAATCAGCCGTAAATAGATTAAAGAGGAATGGCGAGTTGACGGTTCCTTGCTGGAGTCCTCTTGTGATTATATACGTTGGGAGATCTGATTTATTGTTGTTTGTTATTTTAAATTTTTTATTTGTTATCATATTGGCTATTAGCTTGAGTAAGTGCGGGTTCATATTTTTCTTAATTAGTTTAAATAAGAGTCCTTGATGCCATACAGAATCAAAGGCCTTTTGATAGGTCTATTAGAATTGCACCTGTCATTTTGTTTTTGGTTTAGATTCCAGTTGATATCCGCTGACAGCTTGTGTATTGCATGAATTGTTGAATGTCCATTTTTAAAACCAAATTGGTATTCAGGAATTATGTTATGCAAGCTGTCAAAATTGATAATGTTGGTTTTTATTACTCTTTCAAAAATTTTGCTGATACATGGTAGCAGGCTTATTGGTCTTAAATTGTCTAATTCTGGAGGTTGGTTGGGTTTTTTGTTTAAAATGATCAGTTTTGCCGTTTTCCAGGCTTCTGGATAAAGCCGTTGTTTATGCAGTTGTTGATCAATATAGTGTAATTTTTTAATCAGATTTTGTTAATTTTTTTTAGAATTATATTTGGGATTTCATCCCAGCCTGAGGATGTTTTGTTACTCATTATTGAGATCAATTTTGTTATTGTTTTAATATTAGTAAATTCTATGTTTGTGTTATTGCTAAGGTTTAAGTTTGGGTTATCTGCTGTATTGTTTTGATTAAAGGTAGTAATTGGGGGTAGTTTGTTAATATTGTTCATAGAATCATTGACTTTATTTATAATTATTTTTTCCAACTCAGAGTTGTCATTTTCTTCTCTTGTATTGATTGAGTGGAAGAATTCCCCAAATGACTAGATAATCTTTGTTATCAATTAATGTTAGACTTTTGTTATCAATATTACAGTTTACCAAAATTTTTTTATGTTTTTCTGTTATAATTATGTTATCTAGTTCATTGTTTTTTTTCTTTTTCCTAAATATGTTATTTTATATTAGAAAAGAAATTTGTTGATTCTCTATAGTCTATATTTTTAATCATGTTTTCCCATTGATGTTTACTTTCCTTAGTCAATTCTGCATATAATTTGTTTTTAATTTGTTTCATTTCTATTTTAAAATTTTTATATATTTCCATTGAAGGAGCATCCTTCTTGTGAGCAATTTTGTGGATTTTTGTTTGTACAGTATGTTTTTGTTTATATAGTTTTTGTATTTTTTTTATTTACAAGCTTGTCCATATTATTATTGTTTACTGTGTAGGATGGGGTTGATGCTTTTGCAGCATTGTTTATTGCAATTTGCAATTCATTTATGTAGGCATCAATTTCACAGTTGGTTAAGTTTCTATCATTGGGGATTATAGACTTATATAGTCATTGAGGCATTTGTCGAATTTTTTATTATTAGTTTTTTTATGTAATAGATTGTATTTATCGTTAAATTCTTGATTTTCAATGTTGCTCTCAAGTAAGAGAGTGAGCTCGATTGCTCTATGGTCACTTTCAAAGTCATGCGTGTCAAGGAATTTCTTTGAGGTGTCAATCCCCAATGAAAATATTTTATAAGTTCTTCGGCAAGATTTTAAAAAGATCTTGTATAAGATCTTATGCAAGAATTTACGTATGATAATCGACCTTGTAAGTTCTTGTATAAGATGTTGATAAAATAGTAAGACATCTGGTAGCAAGTTCTTGTATAAGATCTTGATAAAATAGTAAAACTTCATCACAATCATGTAATTCAAATTATATAAGAACTTGTTATTTCAAGTCTAGTAATGAAATAAAAAACTCTTTTAAGAATTTGCTACCTGAAGTCTTCCAGTTTTATCAAGATCTCATACAAGAACTTGCTACCAGATGTCTTACAATTTTATCAAGATCTTATGCAAGAACTTACAAGGTCGATTATCATACGTTAGTTCTTGCATAAGATCTTATACAAGATCTTTTTAAAATCTTGCCTAAGAACTTATAAAATATTTTCATTGGGGATATCTGTGCTTATGAGTGCCAGATCTATGAAGCTATTTGCTTTATATAGTGTTGGGGTTGTTGAGTGTAGTAATTTAGTGTTGAAGATGTAATCATTGTCAGAGAGCCACTGATTTAGTTGCCTGCCCCGGCAATTAGATATTGAGTTGAGCCAATTTGTGTGTTTGGCATTTAAGTCGCCAATTATTAGGTGTAAGTTCTTATTATTATTGAGCTCAATCTTATTATAAATATATTCTAAGTCAGCAGTAAATCCACTGTTATTTGTGGGTGGTACATATGCTTCTATTATGTATAAATGCTTATTTTCTAGATTAAGTTTAACTATTGTACATTCTAAGATATTGAAAGTATGAGGTAGTGCAATGTTTGTACACTTAATTTTTTTACTGATTAATATTGCTGTACCTCCACCTTGGAGTTTCCTATCATTTCTAAAACATTGGTATCCATCAAATGCAATATTATGTTTTTTGTCGAGTTTTGTTTCACATACCACCATAATATCAGGTTTGTGATTCCTCAGGAAGATGCTCAAATTGTGTCTCTTGTAAAGAGATATCAATGAATTTGTATTTATTGACATAATTTTAATGCAATTATTTGCTGAAGTGTTTTGGGCTGGACAATTATTTAATTGTTCCATTCTATCTTTAAGGTTTTAAAGATGTAGTTAATTTTTTGAGCATTTTCCTGAGTTAGTGTATGTAAACTGCTATTTTCATTTTTAATTACTGTGCAAATCTCATTTTTTATATTTGTCAGTAATTGCTCGACTGAGCTGAATTTATTTTCAATTGTGCTGAGACGTTGCTCGCTGGAGGCTAAAGTTACCTTTAATTCATTGACAGGCTTGTCTACTTTGAAGCTTATAAGTTCAGCTAGCTGGTTGTTGATGGACTGTGCAGCGTAGCTTGGGATGTTGTTGTGTGCAGTGTTCTTGGTTGCGCTTACTACGCTTTGTCTGCTTAGTTCGCTGCTTTCGTTGTTGCTGTTGTAGCTGCTGTCTGCGGAGTCATGGACATGATTATATGTGATGTCATCGTGATTATGGCTACTGCCATGTTGTTGCTGGCTGCTGCTGTTCTGTTTGGTTGCTCCTCTGTTTGGCAGCGTCATTGTGTTGGTTGGTTGGCCATGTCTTTGGTTGCTGGCCACTATGTTGGCATATGACATATGTCTGCCATTTGGTGCTGCTTGTCTGCTTTCATTTTTTCAATTTCTTTAATTCTGGCAAGGCAACCTTTGTAAGAGGCTGGATGGCCTTTTTCTCCACAGAGAACACATTGCACTTCTTTGTTTTCTTTTGTTACTTTGCATTGGCCTGGTGGATGCTTCTCTATGCATTTGACGCACCTGTACTCCATATTGCAGTTAGATGCAACATGTGCAATTCTTTGGCAGCGCCTGCATTGCGGTGGCTCGGTTTTACATAGTGGTTCCCACTTTACAATTTGGTGGTTGACACATTTGATATTTGTGAGTATTTTCAGATTGTTGCTTGCATCAATTTGAATTAGGAATGTTACACCGTTCTTTGGTTTGCCTTTGAATTCTTCAATTTTAATGAAGTTAATTTCTTCCTCATTTTTGGTTAGTTTTGTTAGAGCTTTTAAGACGTCCATTGCTGGTGCCCTCGTGCAGGCCTATGAGGAGGATTGATTTAGGTTTAGATTCCTTCGGTGTGAATGTGATGAATTCAATTTTCATATTTTTTAAGAGGTTTGTTGTGGCATCTCTTAAGCTGCTATTACGGGTGATCAGCATGCATCCATTGTTGGATGTGTTTTTGATCTTGAAATGTACAGCAGTCTTTTGCTTTTTCATAAAGTTCAGTAGTTCATTTGCGGAGCAGTTCTTTACATATATTGGCGGCTGCTTGTCGTTGTCTGTCTCATTCGTTGAGCTGCTGCACGAGTTGTCGCTTTCGTCGTGGCTCTCGACGGTAACGTCGTCGTTGTGTTGTGCTGCCATCTCGTAGCTTATTTTGTTCGTCTCTGTTTCAATTTCCATAGAGTTGGTACTATTGCTAGCATTGGTTTCCGCTCCGGTTTGGACAGGCACACGCACGTTATTTTTATCTTCTGAGAAATGCTGCTGTGATGCTCCATCGCCGCTTTGGATAGCTTTTTTTTCACTATTTCCGTTTTTGCGATGATTTGGATGTTTTTTGGCAGCGTAGCTGTAATTTGATTTTTATTTTTAATGTTTTGAAATTCTCCTGTTTTTATTGGTAAGCCATCGCGCCCATTTTGCGTTCTCGCTGCCGTTAAATTAGGTGTGAATGTATTTCTCTGGGTTTGGCTTTTGATTGCGTTGGACGAATATGATTTCTTAAAGATTTTCTTAATCTCGCCGTTAGCTAGCGAGCTTGGTGAAATTTCGTTTTTCCTTTTGTTGTTAGCCATCGTTGAAGCGAATATTTATTTAAACACAGGTTAAACTGTCTCATGAGCTCCAGTGTGTATAATGGAGTTTGCGTCGCGATACTGCTACTCTCTTTTTATGAGCACACACTATGAACTAGCACTATGTTACTTTAATTACGTTATCACTGATTGAAGTGGTTCATCTTCAGATGATTAGAATTATGAAGGATCAGGTGTATGAGTAGGCGTACTCTTTTTTTTTTTTTTCTTTACTTTTTATTTTCAGTTCTAGGTTAGGTGTGAGAGAACTCCGCGCGGCCCGCGACTGCTCTCTGTGACTGCTCAGAGTCGACTAAGTCCAGCTCCCTACCACTTGAGCTATATTCATTAGTTATACACGATAACCATCGAAAAAGTTATATTAATGAAATAAGTGTATCCAGTTTTTTCAAGTGCTTTCATCTTATTATATTTATAGTAACATAATATAAAAGCTAGTGGAACAATATAATTTCTATTAGAAAATCTGGCTTTCGCTCTCACTCTGGATGGGCTCTAGGTAAGGATCCGGACTCGGAGATGACTTTCTTGAGGTAGTCAATTTTAACCTGACGATTTGGCATAACTTTTCACCTGATAATTCACCTGACTTTTCACCTGATTTTTTCTAGCAAGGTTTACTCCAAATCACGACTGCTACAGCCCTCATAAATGACCATCTGGGGTTGGTTTTAATGAACATCCAAGCTTCATGTTCTAGAGCTTTACAACCACCTAGATAAATCTGTGAATTAAAAAAAAATGTTGATAAGTTATTTTTCTAAGCAAGGTAAGTTTTATTTATACTAAATTCACTCCACGCTACTTTGTAATTGATTTTTTTATAAATGTTGATAATTAAATAAATGTCTTTACCAGTTTTTTATCATCTTGATTAAATACTTGATATTTAACCAAATTTTCTGGATTACGTACTTCAATTCCACCATCAGTGATTCGAATACGTACTCTTAAATCATCGTCTCGGGTTGCTTCTAGTTCCTCTGAAATTAAGTAATTACTCTTATCTCATCTTTTATTATCTATTAATATAAAGTAATATAATTTCTTACCTTCTGTCTTTAATCGGAATATTCTATAATGTTTTTTTATTTTTTTACCACTCTCTGCTTTTTTATTATTTTTTCCTTTGCGCTGTTGATGGACGTGATTGTGAAGCATCTGCACCAATTGTCGAATAAGATGAAGACTCAAGGAGCGAAGATGATTCAATATTAATATTTGCTGTTTGATTGGTATGTAAGGCATGCAATGCTGCTGGATGTTGTGGTAAACCAACTGTATCAATCACTGAATGAGATGAAGCCTCAAGAGAATTACCCATCACATTAGAATCTGTATTTTTGAACAATTGTCGTTTGGCCTTGACTTTTTTGTTTGTTTGAACAAAGGCAGATGAAACAAGGTGGAAATAATCTGTAAATAATATATTATAAGCATATGTTTTAAAAATTTTTGAAAAATTATTGTATACCTTCTTCATTTTGCAGCTGTTCATCAGATTCACTAAGGTTATTTTGCAATTGCTCATCAAATTCACTGGAGCTACTTTCGATTCTTTGTCTTTTTTTTGGTGGCACAATCTCATCTTCACTATATTCCATATCTCCTTGACTTTTTTGTGATACTTCATCATCTGAATTAGCGTCTAGAATGGCCATAATATCATTTGCTGACTTCAACTTGGCCGAATGTAAATTTTGAGCCTTGATTTTCTATAAAAATATAATTTAGTATAAATAAAAATACAATTTAAAATTGATAAAAATAAAAGTAAAATAAAAACCTTATCAGTTTTATAAGTTAATTTTAATTCAGCGGTTGAATTTTCTTCAACATCTTCTTCTGTACAATCAGCAGAGAATTGTTCTTTATCACTCAAAGTTACCGTAGGAAAAGATGTTCTTCTGGCCATTAATGCATCTCCTTCTGCACCGTCACCTAAGCAAATTCTAACAACAAATGATTAGGTTATTTTACTTTGTACGTCATATAAAAGTTCTTTTAATCCATTATTAATACATTTACTTACCACAAAATCCACCAATTTGTCCTACAATCACAATCCCTTTTGGATTTTTATCGTCCTTCCAAGAAATTTTGTACAATTTATGGGGATCAAAATCATTTCTATGGGCTGGTTTCTTTCCATTGAAATCTTTAATTTCTAACAAGGGCACTAATTTCAGGGAATCATCGGCCACAAATCGAACTTTTGCCTGCGTAATGTCCATTGTAAATAATCTAGGTGCACTCTTAGTCACTTTACAAATTTGAAAGAAACCAAAAAACCTCGTCTCTCTGAACTGTCTTTTGCAAATGGATGATTGAGAATCTATGTTTTGAGAATGGCAGTGATCTCGCGGTGCGTAAAATCGTAATCTGTGTTCAAACGTGTATAAATCTAACTTTCACGCACGTAACGTCTATCACAGAAATTCTAGCTGCACTCTTTATTGGTCGTTTTACAAATTTGAACGAAACAAAAAAACCTCGTCGTATCTTTCTGAACTGTCTTTTGAACTTGTGGAATGCTCAGGCTCACAGTCGAAGCTCTGCCTTCCTCTCGAGTTTTAAGTCGCGTGTGGTGAGTGCCAATTCGTATATGATTTGAGAATGGCAGTGATCTCTTCGTGCGTAATATCGTAACCTGCGATCAATAGTACGCGGATACGATATAAGTTTACTCGCAGAAGTAAAAGAAATTACGCACATTCAAAAAGAAATACTACACTGAAGTTCAGCAAAGCATTCACATTGACGAGAATTGTATCGCGGTTCGAGTTTTATTCGAAAAGAGCATCGGGTCTGTATACAATTTTGGTGAGTTGAATGTAGGACTAATATCCTCTTTTATATTAAATCATTTCTGTTGTAATATTTATCAACGATGAAAAAACCTGTACTTTAGGTCAATCGTTTTCGGCAAAGTTATATTTAAGTAACTTAGTTCAACGTAACACATAAGCAGGTTGCGTGTTTACATACTTTGGAATGTACTTTACGAATTGTGCACGTGATACCAATATTTCTCTATACATACTTACTTCTGCAACTTTGTTGTACCGTTTTCGTGCAGTACGGCTACATACAGCGGTAACAATAAATCGCTTGGTTGATCAATGTGCATCAAGAAAAAACACTAGATTGCTCTATATTTTATTTACGATACCTATTATCTACACAGAATGTATTTTGACACCCGTTCATAGTGAAACTATTACTACATGTCTTGTACATGTCAATTGAAAAATATAGTACCAGTTCACTGATTTAAACATATTTTTTCAGCACAATGAAGTATAGAAGATACTTGAAACTGGGAAATTTTGTGATATATCTGCATCATCCCTCAGAAGAAGGAAAAAAAATTTGGTGTAAGAGTTCTCTTAAAATTTCTTATCATCTGATTTGTTTTAACAATTTAAATGATTACAGAATTTTTTGAAGAACGAGAAATGTTTGAAATGGAAAGAGATACAGAAAATAAAAGATATTCCTGTCATTATCCAATACAACAAACTTGATTGAAAAAATTCAACAACTATAAACAATATTAATTTTGATATTCAGAACTCTGTAACTGTCTCAAATTTGGAAATTTCAACCCAAGCTCGAATCCAATAGACGCATTGAGACAAATTTACGTCAACTTATAACTCTTCAAGAGAAAAAATTTGAAGAGGTAAGTTGTTATCGCTTTTAAGAGTATTAAAACTTGCTTGATGCATAATTGCTTTCATGTGTTAATTATTTTTTTTATTTTACAGATTGTTATACGTTTTGATCAGTATACATCTTTGGATGCAGATTTGTACAAAGAATTATTTAATGAAAATCATAAGCATTTTGATGACAAGAATGGATTTTTACAACCAAAAGATTTTCAATCAATGATCAACGATCCATATTTTTCAATGATACCGTCAACCGTTGTAAACAAAACTGGTGGAGAAATTCTATTAATGTGTTTGAAAAATGCTCTTCAAAGTCACTTGGGTATTACACAAATAATGGATTTATTTACGCTTATCAATAGTTTGTTTCAGCAATCTATTTTACCAAATAGTAAATACTATTTGGACAAAATTCTGTCAAATAATTGTGATGTTGAATTTCATAGTATCTGCCCAGAATGTAAAGTGTATGTCGGGAAAGTGAACGACTTCAATCAAGAAATCGAATGTACAGTGTGTTTGAACAAATAATTATATCTAATCCTTCGTGTTTAAATGCATTTATTGTCATCGATCCTTCAGAATCGATTCGTAAACTTATTAATGATAATGAGTCATTATTTGAATGTTATGAATGAAAATGATTTTGACGGGAATTTCAAAAGTATTCGTGACGGTTGCCTTTATAGAGAATTTGTAAATAAATTACCCGAAAACGAAAAAGGATATTACGTTTCTTGTGTAATAAACACTGATGGTGCATCTCGATTTAAGTCGTCCACTTGCTCAATTTGGCCAGTATACCTAAAAATTAACGAAATTCCTTGGAATTAGCGACAGTAATGTTATCGTTATCGGGATTTGGTGTGGGAACTTTAACCAAATTTAAGTGCTTTTCTTGAACCTGTTGTAACAATGTTGAATAATCTTTCTAAAAATGGTATAAATTGTACATACAAGGAGCAGAGCAAAATTTAAAATTGTATGTCTTAGTATCGTGTGTTGACTCGGTGGCGAGAGCTCCCGCAGGGCATAAAGCAGTTCAATGGGCATTATGCGTGTGGCTGGTGCATGCATCCGGGAAAAAGTATCGCTAGGTGTATTAGATATTCATGGAAAACAAACGTAAAGTTAAGATCACATCCAGATACCATATCACATTTGAAAAGTTTTTAAAAAATGGCATGAAAAAAGATGTTTTTGGGTTTCAAAGTATATCTCCTATATAAATTGAAAGTTTCGATATTATAATGGGTTTGTACCAGATTACCTACATTGTTGCTGCATTGGAGTCGGTAAACAAATTATAGAAATATTGTTGAGTAACTTTCCTGTCATGTAATTAAGCTCTGGATGATATGATGTTGGTTATAAAGTCCTCACCAGCTCGCTAGACTTCCAAGACCTTTAAAAGATCGAGAACATTAGAATTAGAGAAGAGAGAAGGCCAGAGAATATGAAAATTTTATTATTTACTAGCATTCCATTGTTCAAAATATTTTTAAGTGAAAAAATGTACATATTGGACTGTTTGCAGATTTATATATTTTATTACAAACTAAAATAACGCAAGAAGAATTAGATCTGGCTAGAGCTTCGTTGTATAAATTTGTAAAAATGACTCAAGATGAGTTTACAAAGAGTAGAATGACTTACAATGTGCACCAATTACTTCATCTCGTTATAGTATAGAGAATTGGGGGCCTTTGTATTGTCATTCTACCTTTTCATTTGAATCTGCCAACCATGACCTTTTACAAGCAATCCACTGCGCCAAAGGCGTGAATTTACAAATTTTAAGATTTTTAAATATTCAAAAATGTATTTTGGAATTAGAAAACATGATTTATCCGTGCGCTTCAAATATGGTTAAAGATTATTGTATGAAACTTCTATTAAGAGAGCAAAAAATAGTTTAAAAATGTCTAATATTACGTATCTTGGAAAAGACACATCATACCTGATAAGCTAGACTCTTGTTAACTTATCAGCTAACAACTGTCAACTTTACTCGCGAATCATAAAAGATGGATGTTTGTATTCTTCGCGAAATTATGAAAAAAAAGATCAAATAATAGCTATGTACAATTGAAAGATGGAAGATTTGTCGAAGTAGTTTATTTTTTAGTGGATGTTGTGAGCCGAAAGAGTTGACGATTTGTAAAACTATACATGTTTCTGAAAAAATTAATTTTTCTTTTTATCAAATTAATAAAATAGATCCTCACGTAGTGGCAGTAGAAACTTCTGATATTTCTAGTATATGTATAAATATCGAATGTCAGGGTAAATTTACATTTCTAGATTAGCTAATATACCATTATTAATACTTAAATTTCTATATTATACGAAAATTCTGTTTGTTAAGTGTACTACTATGTACTTTTTTGAAATATTAATAAACTCTATTAATTTTTAAATGAACTAAATTGTTAAAAATAATGCAAAATTATCTCCTCTACTGTTTTCATGATTGCAGTTGAACGAAAAGTATATTTGTTGTTTGTGTTCTACTAATAGGTATTTATATAAAAAAAATAATTTTTCTTATACCTCGTGTTATCACACATGTTATAATTCGTGGGAATTTGACAGGGTTCATTCATGTGTGATTCCATGTGTTTTACCGCGTGTGACAACATGTGGAAAGTAATGAGACTTACACATATAGGAAAATATGTGGAGGTTTTCAAAAGGGAGTCCTTCTAAAAAAGTCGAGAAATTCCTGCAGGAATTTTGCGCTTTCCTGCGGGATTTCTGCAGAATTTCTGCAGGAATTTCGCGACTTTTTTACAAGGGTCTATGTAGAACGCCGGAATTTCCTATTGAGGAGCGCGCTACGCGCTCCCTCTGGCAAGTATGGCAGAGAGAGAGCTGCGGCGTACGCTTCCTCATATACATCGCAGTTGAGTTTTTCGCATCCCGCGAAAACTATTTTTCACTCTCATTTGAATTTGATTATGGATATCTTAATTCTGTAAAGTGCTATGGAATCCTTAGTAAAAATGGGACCCAACGATGTATATAACATACCGAAAAAAGTTTATATTAACGAAATACGAGCTATTGAAAAAAAATACACTTCGCTAAAATTCTTATCAGCTAAAAAGTGTTCAGACCAAAAAGTGGTTCAGACCATTGGCTATGTTCACGAGCTATATACGCCGCCGATGTGTTGTATAGTAATTTAAAAAAGCAGATGCGGTTATGTTCACGTCTAACGCATAGCTGGGGATAGCTACGTACAGCAGTATTGACAGTGCTTTAGGTATGAGCACGGACTTGGCGATGACATTCCCCGAGGAAGTCGACGTTTTTTCGCAAAATTATCTCTCGGGTGACACGATCTGTGCTCTAGGTGTAAATTCGAACTCGGCGATGACTTTCCCCGAGGAAGTCGACGTTTTTTCGCAAGATTATTTCTCCGGGTGGCCCGATCGGGGAACTAGGTATGAGTACGTACTCGGCGATGACTTTCCCCGAGGGAGTCAATGTTTTTTCGCCAAATCAACTCTCCGGGTGTCACGATCGGTGCTCTAGGTGTAAATTCGAACTTTTTCAAGAAACAACCACTTTTTCAAGAAAGTCGCGATTTATCGATACTCTAAGTAACCTGAGGGACTCAGAATGCTATTGCTGGTAGCTCTCAAAATTTGGAAATAAAGTCCAAATATCAATAATGCAAAGAATCATAATTTGTTTAGAATGATAAGTATACTTTGTCATGGCAAATCAAAAGTTTCGATTTTTTTCATCTCAAATTTGACTAGTAGGTGTAAAATCATTTTCTTCAATAAATGCTCAATTTAAACTTCTAGTTTTAAAATTATTGAAATGAACTTTTAAAATCTAAAATTCAATTATTGAAATACTCGATCGATAAAACAGTGAAACTAACATATTTATTTCGGAAATTGAAGCTAGACTACTAACGTTAACATAAAATAATTCAAAATCGCGGTAATACTTTTTTTCAAAAGATTAGATAAGTGCAAGTATGACAGTCTTATCCTTAAAATTTTAGTCCAACTCCTAATTTTTTTTCTCAATTTGGAAGTCTAATTTCAATTTGCAATTGAACGGTTTCTATCTATGATAGTAATGAAATCAAAATATATTTTGACAATTATTTAGCACAACTTAAATTTTCCTTTTTCAAACTATAATTACAATCAAAACTTTACTCTAGAAAAATTCAAAATCGTGGTAATACTTTTTTCAAAAGATTAGACGAGTGCAAGTATGACAGTCTTATCCTTGTTACTTGAGTCTATCTCCAAAATACTTTTTTTTCTCATTTCGGAAAGGTTCAATCTCATTTTGGGATTGAATTATTATACGCAGCTATGATAGTAATGAAATCAAATATATTCCGACAACTATTTAGACAAACTGAAACTTTTTTTGCTAAGGATAAACACACTAAGCTTGAGTATAATGATTTAATAGTGATCATGTAAAATTAATAATTGTATTAAAAAAATCTTACTCATGACTCTACTTGCCCGGCCAGCTTTTTCCGCACAGTGTGCGCAACACAACTTTGTTTGTTTGCACTAGTATTGACTGACGCCAGCCCTCGTATAATATGAGCAAATCCAGAATTTTTCTTCCATTTCACGGGCTCAAATCGACACCAAAAATTTTTTCGTGGTACACGAGTAAGGGTCACGGGAAAGCGTTCTTTGGGGACCTAAAATCATAAAAAAATGCGTAAACACAAAAAATTTTGATAGTGAATTTTTCTATATGCATTTTTGTGCACCGCATATGAAAAATCACGATTTAGCATGGTGAAAGTATAAAAACACTTGTGAGTATCGCAAAATAAGCGTAAAAAAAATTTCAAAAACCCCTTACCCAATGTATTTTTCGACGATCAGCAATCCAACGGTCACCTTTAATTTAACCTTGAACGTAACCTTGTGTACGCAAAATGCCCAGAAAATCGTGTTGATTTCAGCTAAACGACGGATTTTACGTACTTTAAATGGTACCTTCAATACGACCTACAGGGCGCAAAAATGATCGTAAAGAGCTCTATTTTTTTTAAATACTTGTTGAAAAGAGTACTTTGAGATGGTGTATGTGAGATTTCGATAAAAAAATTACTGTGGTACTAGTACACGTTCAAACAATCAATTTATTTCAATACTTTTTAGTGTTGCGCTCAAATACTACTGGTAACTCGATATTAACTCGAATCTAATCATAGTGTATATGGATTTAAAGAGGACAAAATTTCCAAGAAATCAAAAAACATTCGTGTCGATACGTTAAATAAAGCCCAAGATAGAAGCATTTGAAAATCGACAACATTTTGATGAAATTTTTTGTTGCCGAGTGTAATTGTACAACATTTTTCATTTAAACCTCCCTCACCCTTATTTTTTTCGCATTTTCGCAATTGGTGGATCAATAAAATATTTTTGATAAAAATACAAAAAGTAAATTTTAATGTAAAACTTTTCACTCTTTTCAAATCTGTCATAAAAATAGGGGTTCTCCTTAGAAAAACCGATTTTTGGATCGCTGGAGCTTCAAGGTTACGTTCAAGGTCAAATTAAAGGTGACCGTTGGATTGCTGATCGTCGAAAAATACATTGGGTAAGGGGTTTTTGAAATTTTTTTTACGCTTATTTTGCGATACTCACAAGTGTTTTTATACTTTCACCATGCTAAATCGTGATTTTTCATATGCGGTGCACAAAAATGCATATAGAAAAATTCACTATCAAAATTTTTCGTGTTCACGCATTTTTTTATGATTCTAGGTCCCCAAAGAACGCTTTCCCGTGACCCTTACTCGTGTACCACGAAAAAATTTTTGGTGTCGATTTGAGCCCGTGAAATGGAAGAAAAATTCTGGATTTGCTCATAAATTGTGTGCAAAAACGCATTTTGGGCAATTGTTGCATAAATAATTATTTCCTTGTTATATGATAAAGACATGGATAACAAGATACGCCGTTCGCTAAAGAATTGAATAACGTTTATACAAATATATTTTTAATTGTTTTTCAGTCATTGATTAATCCAACTACCCTATATAGGGGTTGCATTTGTGACCAAAGGTCTATTAAATAAAATGAGACCATATAGAATTTAATCAAGTCATGCGATACATTGATTTGGAACCAGCGTTGTAAAAAACTTTCCGACATATGGCTGTCCCTAGTACTGTTATATCGTCCAACGCAACCCTCCGCGGGGGGGGGGGAAATGACCGTCCAAGCATTGAATCCTTAACTGTATACTCTTGTGATGTAGTTAAATGTTTTTATAGATGTTTTTATGGCGGTCACAATACTTCCTAATGGATCATTGAAAATAATTGGAATGCCTATAATTGAAAAAAAAAGACATATTTTACCTTTCAATCAAGTCACTGTAAATATGAGAATTTCAAAAATTTAAGCTTTCTATAAGTGCTTAATTTAGTCGGCCTTATAGGAAAAATATTATGAATGGTTTTGCTTTTCATTTAAAATGCTTGGCTATCTCTTATCTCGAAAGGGAAATACTTCAAGAAAGAAATAAAAAAGTCTTGAAATCAAACAAAATATTTGTCTGGTTTTTCAATATTATTTCTCCAATTTTCCCACGCCTAAATCAACGTTTTTTATACAAAAACTAGACGTTTTTAGATGCCTTTGATTATTAAAAAATTTATACTTACATATTTTTAGACTGATTCTGAGACTATTTTTATTCAGGTACCAGAGGGCTCTGAAAACTTTTCGGAAAGTATATGTGACCTGGATGAGGTAAGGTCTTCTGTTAGTCTATGAAACTATACTACTGAATAGTGCATCTTTGGGTTTATTCAACCTATATCAAATGTCAATCCACCTGACTGCACTCCCTGATCAGCCACGGGATGTGAACATCGATTGCCCTCATTGTCAACAAGATTGAAAACTTTAACATAGAAATATAAAAAACAAGTGTCCAACCATTCTACTTTTCCCTAAAATGTTTATAGAGAATCTGAACAATTCTAAAACTGAAATACCCACTTACTTTAGTTCATTAAGGAAAATACATTGAGAACTAAACATATACTGAGGTTTCATTCTGTGACCAATTTGCCTTTGATTGAAAGTGAATAAAGATAATAAATAAGTATAATCAAACACAATTGTGATAGCTCTAAATATTCTTTAATCTTAACTCTATAATGTTTAAGCCAATGTACATTTTATAAAATATAATGTTTTGCAATTATCAGTATTATTTTAAAACTATAAATGAAATTTTAATTTTGAAGTTTTATTGTTGTTACAAAAATTTATTAAATGAACTTAAAATTATAATTTTCGTTGAACAATATTCAAAATATAGACGATTGACAAGATGATTCAATGATTTAAAGTAATTTTGTAGTTATAATTTCATAGATCATTTTTTTTCTGAAGTATGGCATATCATCTTGACTGAAATTAAATTCTTTATTAGCTGAAACATATTCAGCAAATGTACAAGAAAATACTCCACAATCACTGCCATTCATTTGTTGAGGAATATCTTTCAAACATTTCAAATCCCATCCGGTAAAGTCAAATGTTTTTTTTCTTTTTGTCAAGACTTTCGTCGTGTAGATACTGTTTCAATAAATGTAAACATTTTGATTCGATGAACCCATACTATCATAGTATGAAATTTTTTTTATTTTTAAAATCAATGACAACACCAATGAATACCCAATGAATAGGAATTATAATTAAATCTTTTGAGAACAAATCTACTTTTCTGTCCATCTTTTTAAAGATGCATGTCCTCCAGCAACTAGCTTAGGATAAAAAAAAGTGTTCATTGCATATACACTTGGAAATTCAGTATTTTTCCCACGTTCAATCAATAAATTCATGTAAAAATTAATTACTTCATCATTTAACCAATTCAAACCTGATAATGTTTGAATATCTCTTTTCCTGATTTGTAGACCAAATGATTGTACAAGAACTTCATCTCCAATGCCGTCAGCTAAAGCTGAATTTACTTTTTTTAACATTTCATCAGATAGTTCAGGATACTTAGGTTCTTCTTTGAAATAGTCTTCATCCAAAATGGTTTCACAAAGTTGTATAGAGCGATTTAATCGCTCTTCCAAAGAAATTTCTCTGGAAAGTTTATTATATTTTGATAGCATTAAAGTTTTTTTTTCAATTCTGCAACTTCTTCCAAATGCTGATTTAATTTTTCATTGTAATGTTTGGCCAGTTGGTGGAGATAATCTTGTCTGGCAACATCTTTATTATGTAGATAGTCTTGAAAAGTATTCATTTTTATAATTTCCACTCCATTATGATTTGGAAGATTTGTCATAGTTTTCTTTTTATCTGATGACACATTAGTTTCAATGTCAACTTGGTGAACTTTATATGTTAAATTTGACAAAGCAGATAAATCATATCTTGCCTTACTGGGTGAAATTCCTTTTAATTTTGTTGGCTTTATATATTCACGAGTCATTGATGATTTATGAGATTCACAATTTATTTGTGAATTTTTAAACATTTCACTGTCTTCAGGTTTAAGCTCACAACTTTTATTAGCACCCATTTCGCGAGCATATATGTATTCATTGAGCATTTGAGAATACTGCTGTTTCTCTAATAACCTGTTAGTATTATACATTGTAGTGTCATGAAAAGTTCTATTGGAAAATTTATATGATTTTTCTGCACTGCAGTCAACACTTGAACTATCTTTTCTAATACCAATGCAAATATTGGCACAATTGTTGCACATACAACTGGAGAGATGTTGAGCATTGTATGAAAGTTCTGTCTGATTATAATTATTTTTCAGTATACCTCTGCATTGTTTTTTTAATTCTACGTCACATTTGTAATGCACAGAAGTAGGAGCTTTTCGCTTTTACTGTTATCATCAGCTTTCCAGAATAAATTTTTTAAAAACTCAAAAAGCATTTTAGAATACAAATGTTAACTTAAGTTATAAAAAAGTAAACATCTACACTGATCACATTTATTCTCACTATTTACACATACAGAATTTTTATTATTAATGACGTGAGTTTGAAAACGATAAACCAATTTCGAAATGTCTAAAGAGAATAACCATGCATTGAAATTAATTGAACTTTATAATCAATATCATTGAATTTTTCGTTTCCACATAAATTACAGAGTATATTGAGGTTGTTAACATTCTACAATAACATCCTTGAGACACGCGTGCATGCGGATCTAATTAATGTGTTGTACACTGACACGGATATATTTGTCCACTGGAACACGGAACGTTGTATGCTTATACATGTTTCATACTAACAAAATCCGTGTTTCAATAGACAAAATATATCCGCGACCAGTTTATATGCGGGCTGAACCTTGCAACTAACGCAACTCTTAGGGTCGATAAAGAAGTTACCTTTGCTAAATGGGCTCGGACCTTAATAAATGCGATGAAATGATATTATAAGTAGCGTAAATAATAAATTGATATAATTACTATGTAAAGAACGACTTTTCTTCAATTTCGAAAAAAGACTTGCGTCGGGAGATCATCTATAAATTTTGCTCGTTGATCTTAAATATAATGTTATCATGTTGAGAATAACATTTCCTTGCAAATGGGTGCTTTGTTTTAATGGGTTTTATATCAAAGTAAAATAATAGTCTTTAAATTTTGATCTGCAAATTTTTTCACCGATTCTGACACGCTTTTGATTAACGGGGTGTCAAAAGGTATAGAAACCTCTAGAAATCTCACACAATACACGTTAAAAAAAATCTAAAACCCCATATCCAACAATTTTTGACAGGAAATCCAATGGTGACCTTGTATTTGACCTGAAAAATAACTTCAAAGCTACAGCAACCCAAAAATCGTTATTTCAAATGGAACTCCCCATTTTTCATTTCAGATTTGAAAAGAGCGTAAAATTTTACGTTGAAATATGTATTTTGTTTTTTTTTCAAGGTCATTTTAAGGGCGCTACAGACTCAAATAAAACCCTGATTTCACCTAAAATTAAACTCAAATTAGGGATTTATTTTCTAACTGTAGCACCCAAAAAATGGCCTTGAAAAAACCCAAAAGGCCTATTAGAACATAAAATTTTCCGCTCTTATGAAAGGTCACATTAAATTTGACCTTGAACGTAACTTCAAAGCTACAGAGAATCAAAAATAGATTTTTTACTTGGTGACCCAGATTTTTGCTTCCTCTTAGAGGAAGCTTTGTGATAGGCGTCAAAATCAAGTTTTGATATAGAAGTCATAGGACAATTTCGGACACATATTCAGAATCTTCATTGAATTCTGAACAATTGTCTATATGGATGGTGTGTGTGTGTTTTTTTTTTTTTGGGAGAGGACGTGGGCATGGTAAACCCTGCAACCAGTGGCCCTCTGAACCCCAGGCATTGACCCCACCGGAACTATCGTTAGATATTACTTCGGTGGGTGCCTTTTCGAGCATTGCTGCTACTTCGATGGTGTCATTCCCTACGTCCCCCATCCACCGCATAGTTATATGCAGAGATTAGGGGTTCAGGAACCTATAACGTCTTGTTGGCAATCCCTGGTCACTGCGCAGCACCGAGCTCAACCGAGTGGGGTACTCGCTCTCCAGGAGCAGTCTTAACGGTGCTCTCGGGCACGGGAGACCTCTTGTGAGCTACCTGTCCGGCGTCTCCTCTTAAGTAAAGTACTCAAAATCACTCCGCTAGTGCCATCTTGCGACACCCATTGCTCGATCGCTTCCGGCACCGCATCGTCTTGTGAGTCATGGTGAGCCAATTTTCCTTCTGTTTGCCATCTTGTGAGTGTAGTTCTCGCTTCTGTTGCTTACTTGCGGGCCACCAGTTCGCTTTTAGCTCCATCTTGCGAGTTTTGGTTCTCGCTTCCGGCTTCGTCTTCTGAATATGGTTCTCAACGCCTATCGCCATCTTGCGAGTGTGGTTTTTCACCGTCCAGCTCCTTATTATGAGTTCTGTCTTGGTGTCGTCGTGGGATACGCATCATGCCGCTCGTGATAGCCGCACGGTGATCAGGGATTAGTCACCATCTTCGGGGGCCGCCTCCTTGGCCCAGGTTTTTGTTTATAATGGAATCCCGAAACCACTTCGGTCCAGGGTTCAACTTCACCAGGTGAAAAAACTTTCGAAAATTCACCCAGGAGAAGCGAACCCCGGACTCTTCGAACGACCCACCGATCGAGCGAACAGGCATGACGCCTTTATCACTCGGCCAATGAGAGGCTCGTGTGTAAAACTTTTATGATCTACCGAGTAGTTAAAAAGTTATGCTTTATTGTATCGTTTTGTAAATTGGGTTTTTTGGAAAAAAATTTTTTTTTCGTTTTTCATGTAAAATGAAGGAATTATTATTTTTATTTTTGATCGGTATAGTGCAAGCGGAGCAGACAATCTTTAATATAAGACCAAAATAGTAGAGATTCAAGAAATATAAAAAATTTAGAACTCACAACGAAATTTGTATTTTGCTCCTGAGAGAACTCGAAACTCTCTTAAAACTTGAAAACTTTTGAAAGTAGACAGGTAACATGAACTCGAACAAAGAAAACTTATACAAAGGAATCTTTTACATACTTCTAAACATCTATACGTTTTTTATAGTTCAGTATGCAAAAATAAAATACGAATTCAATAATCAAATAGTTTCATTAATATCATTCTTTATGAGGAAGCTCTTTGCCAATAAATTGGCAGCGGTTTTTATTAAAGATTTGAAAAAAGCGGAAAATTTTACATATTTTCTAACTGTGGCCCTGCTAGAAAAAATCAGGTGAAAAAGCAGGTGAAAAGTCAGGTGAATTATCAGGTGAAAAGTCATGCCAAATCGTCAGGTGATTTTTTTTTAATTTTAAAAAATTATTAAGAATTCTCAGTAATATTCGAAATTACTATTTACTACGAAATTATATACGTAATAATTGAGAGTTTATTTAATGGTTAACTTTACAGAGGTGAAAAAGTTCCCCGAGACCTGGACTTGAACCGGTGATCAGTCGGTTATAAGTCCAGCTCCTTACACTTGAGCTATTCATTATTAGTTAACACGATAACCATCGAAAAAGTTATAATAATGAAATATGTGTATCCATTTTTCCAAGTTTTATCTTATTATATTTATAGTAACATAATTAAAAGCTAGTGGAAAAATATAATTTCTATTAGAAAATTGGCTTTCGCTCTCACTCTGGATGGGCTCTAGGTAAAGATCCGGACTCGGAGATGACTTTCTTGAGGTAGTCCTAATTTTTTGAAGACAATGACAACCGGGGTAGTCCGCTCAGTAAACCAGGTTATAAAATTGAACGCGCGATGACTTTCTTCAGGAAGTTGAACTTGTGGAAATTTTACGTAAGAAATGATATCTGAAAAGTTTTTTAACAAGTTTTAGTCGGTGAAATTATGCTATAAATGTTGTCCAAAAATGGTCATTTCAGGCGTTAAAGGGTTAAATTGTACCCAGGACTGAGGCTTATTATTTTTCTCTGCCTCTTTCTACGACTTATGAAAATCTTTACATGAAATGAAATTCAATAAGAAAAATTGAAAAATTTCTATCATACATTTTCCAACAGTAGTAGTAGTAGTTGTTAACCACTCGTTACTCCGCTATTCCTGACTTTAACACTTGTTGGAAAGTGGAAACTCGACGTCTACACGTGGCGCTATGCCTGGCACTAGCTAATTGAAAGTACGGCAAAATTTTATTGTAGAACCTCATTTACGTGTTTCGTCTGCTCGTTAAGTTCCAAGGTTATTTGATTGTGTTAGATCATAATTCATCGATTTGTTTTCAGCACTACACTATATTGAACTAAAAAATTGTGTACGATCATACATTAAATCTATTTTGACTGAAAAACTTAACTAAATCATGTCTACCATTATTAAGAAAGTAAGTGATTAGTTGCCAAGAATTTTTTACTATGTTTTTTAATTATCATTTATATTATACAAGATGCAAATTAATATAAAATGAATAAAAATTGTCTTATCAATTCATTCAATAACTTAGACAAAAAATTAGAGGATTAATCATATTTTTTTTTAATTCTAATCCTTTGCACTATTGCAACTTTTTTCTTCAAAATTTACTGTCAAAAATTTATTAATATATCACTGAAGTAAATAGTAAATTGATAGTTTACTCTTAAAGTATTTTGGCCACATTTTGAAAAATTTATTTATACTTGTGCATTTATCTTTAAATACTCTTGCAAAAGTGATTTATTGAATTAATTTGACTGTTTTTAATTTTATTTACATAATGATTTTACTCTGTTATGACCTTATATAACAATTGCTTATGACTATAGTCCCTGCTGAAAAAAATCATATGATGTTTTGGCATGATTAATCATATGATTTTTTATGATTTATCATATGATTTTTTCCCAGCAAAGGTGGCAAACCCTTATTTTTATGTAAAAACCATCAGAAGGAAGTGCCGAAATATAATTTAAAGTCTGAATTTACTAATGTCATTGAAAATGAAGAAACTACTTTTGAAAATAGCTTAAAAAATGTACATTTAGAGTACAACAATTTGAATAATTTAAAAGAGTTTGAAGTGAATTAAAAAAGTAGTAGGCATGAAAATTTAGTAACAACTATGCTATTTTATCATCAAGAAAATATCGATGCTAATCTTTTACACTACGGTACAAATTCAGGTAGTTTGATGATTCAACAGTTCGGCAGTTTTAATTCACTTCAAACTCTTTTAAATTATTCAATTGTTGTGCTCTAAATGTACATTTTTTTAGCTATTTTCAAAAGTAGTTTCTTCATTTTCATTAGAATTCAGACTTTAAATTATATTTCGGCACTTCCTTCTGATGGTTTTTACATAAAAATAAGGGTTTGCCACCTTTGCTGGGAAAAATTATATGATAAATCATATAAAAAATCATATGATTAATCATGCCAAAACATCATATGATTTTCCCATGATTTTTCAGCAGGGTTTTTTTTTTTTTCAAGATTATTTTAAAGGTGAATGGTATATGTGATTTTTTTGGATTTTTATATGAATTCTCCAAGTTTGACTTTCAAATAGTCTTGTAGCTAGGTTTGTAAAGGTAACCCAATTTCATTTGGATGCAGAATGCTCAAAAATCTATGATTGAATTTTTTTCAGATTCTTTATAACTTTTCCTTAATTTGACCTTATGGACTCATTGGAGGCTTTAAATCGAAAAATTTTTTATTTTCAAATAGGACTTTTTGTCCCCTTTTCATTGCATTTTTCAAAAACTCCAAATTCTAATTCTCATTAAGATACTCTTAACCATTAAGTCCCAACGCGAAAAATGAAAAAAAATTCTAAAATTTTTAACTCGAAAACGAAGGACTTAAGGAAAAAATTTTATAGAACAAAAAGTGTTCAAAATTAATCAAAAAAACGTGTGAATTTTTCCAGAATTTTCGGAGCGTTTTGGATTTTTGGATATGACCATTTTTCCAAAAATCCAAAAATGGCTCCAACAATTCTGAAAAAATTCACACATGTTTTTTGGTACATTTTAAACACTTTTTACTCTATACAATTTTTTCTTTAAGTCCTTTGTTTCGAGTTAAAAACTTGTAGAGTTTTTAACTCGTAACGTGTTGTTTTTTTTTCTACGTAGAGTTTTAACTCGAAAACAAAGGACTTAAAGAAAAAATTGTATGGAGTAAAAAGTGTTTAAAATGTACCAAAAAACATGTGTGAATTTTTTCAGAATTGTTGGAGCCATTTTTTGATTTTTGGAAAAATGGTCATATCCAAAACTCCAAAAATCGCTCCGAAAATTCTGGAAAAATTCACACGTATTTTCTGATTCAATTTTGTAAACTTTTTTTTATAAAATTTTTTCCTTAAGTCCTTCGTTTTCGAGTTAAAAATTTTAGAATTTTTTTTTCATTTTTTCGCGTTCCGACCTCCATTTTGTTTGTTTAAACATTAATTTTTCCAATCGGAATCCCACTAACTTTTAGTTTAGACATCGAGGACGCGATATTTGTACGAAACCATGAGATTTTAAATGGTTTCCGTTTGGAAAATCGAAAAATAAAAAATTTTTTTTTTCAAAATCACGTTTTTTTATAAATCACCATAACTTTTGACCTGATCATTTTTTTGAAAATCTGAGCTCAGATTCTTAAAGGGCATTAAATTTTACATAAGAACAGGCTACTCGTATATTTTTTTGACCCCATTTTCATCAAAAATACAGCGACCGAAATGAGTGTCAAAAAAACGTCCTCTTGGGACTTAATGGGTTAATATACTCATTAATACTCATTAAGATACAGCTGTTTCCGTGGGTATTTTTGGAATACTTTGCGTGTTACATTTTTTCTTCTTATGCGTTTTCTTGCGTTTCTGCAGAATGCACCTCACTTGTAACATTCAGAACGAACCGCTTGAGTTACAGCACCAGGATCGCATATACTTCTTCAGAACAACAATGGTCACAAACGCAAACTCGGGCAAAGTGATCGAACTCATAGGTCATTTTCAATTAGTAGATACATAATAGAGATAGCAAAAAAAAAAGTAAAATGAAAAAAAAGTTGTGCCCAAGTGTTTGTACAGAGTAACTAACGGGTCGGATCACCTCGCTCGAGGTTGCGTTTGTGTTGCATGGTGCATTGTTGTTCTGAAGAAGTATACGCGACCCTGGAGCTGCAACTCAATCGGTACGCTCTGAATGTTACGACAAGTGAGGTGAATTTTGCAAAAACGTATAACGCCAAAAGGTCTCACGGAAACAGCTGTATCTCAGTGAATAATTAAAATTTTGGAGTTTTGAAAAATGCAACGTAAAGAGGACACAAAGTCCTATTTGAAAATAAAATAAACATTTTTCCGATTTTAATGGAAGGCTCTCATCTAGCGCCTCAAACATGACGCGTTTTTCGTGATTTTTTTTTCGTGAAAGGAAGTGAAGAATGTAGTCAAGTTATTTGGTACTTATAAAGTATGTATTTAACTATATTTACACCTTTTTTTAGACTAAAATGTCGAATTATGTATTTCCTAGCAGCGTTTGATGGAAGTCGTGTTGAAAAAAGATACCTGAACGGGCGACAAGCTGGCGCCTTCAGTTTTTGCCCAAAACCAAAAATTCGTAGTTCCTCTTAAGGGCTCAAAGGTAGCTTAAAATCGAAAAAAATTTTATTTCATTTTCGAATAGGATTTTTTGTCCCCTTTCCATTGCATTTTTCGAAACTTCACTATTTTGATCATTCTGTGAGATACAGCTGTTTCCGTGAGCCATTTTCGTATACTTTGCGTGTTAAATTTTTTCTTCTTTTGCGTTTTCCGGCGTTTTGAGTTTTTACAAAGTGCACCTCGATTGTCGTAACATTTAGAGCGTACCGATTGAGTTACAGCACCAGGGTCGCGTACACTTTTTCAGAACATCAATGGTTACGGTCACAACTTCGGGCGAGGTGATCCGACCCTTGAGTCACCCTGCACAAACACTGAAGCACAATTTTTTTTCATTTTACATTTTTTTTTGTGACCTCCATCATGAATCTACTGATTGAAAGTGACCTATGAGTTCGATGAAAAAATGCTCAAGGGCCTAGTTTAAAAGGTAAGAGGAACTGCTCCTCAAGCGCCCAGGAGGAGAAGCTCCTCGAATTTCAACAGCCAGTGCCTCGGAATTGAGGAGTTGGAACTCGAAAAAATAGATGATACTAATGACTCTATGCTATCGAGGAGATTACACTCTTTTCATAGAGTATCAATTAGGATATATTCCAGTATTAGCTTTGAGCCGCGATGGTAGCACTGTGAGAAAGATATTCCGTAAGGTAACCAAGTATTGTTGGGTGTATTTTGGTGCGCTGAATACGAAAATGAAACTTTTTTTTCGAAAAGTGTCCCAACAAGTTATTAACAAATTAATAGTTATAAAATAATAAAATAATAAAATCACGTTAAAAAATTCACACGTGTTCTTTAAATAATTCTAAGAGTTATTTGTTCTTTGCATTTTTTCGTTCAAGACGTTTCTTATCGAGTTAGAAAATCACAAAGATTAAAAAAATGGTAGTTTGTAGAAAAATTTGAGCGTAAAAAAACTACCTTTACGATTTTTTATCTTGATAAGAAACGTTTCAAACGAAAAATGCAAAGAACAAAAAAGTCTCAGAATTATTAAAAGAATACGTGTGAGTTTTCTCAGCTTTTTAACGAGATGTTATTATTTTATTATTTTATAACAATAAATTTGATGATAACTTTTGTTGGGACACTTTTTCGAAAAAATGAGTTTCATTTTTGAATTCAGCGCACCAAAATACACCTAAAAATTCTTGGTTACCTTGTGGACTTCGGAGTGCATGCTCGACCCATAAGCCGGTGTGCGCATCCTTTTAAAAACAAACATTTATTAATTGATCGAAAGGGAATGTACAAATAAAAAACTTAGAATACATTACTACTATTTTGTATCAAGATTAATTTTATTATACTATTATATGCTATGGGAAATATTATACTGTACATTGGAATTATATACTATACATATATAATTATACTATTGGAAAGCAAATGCCTTCAAGGTTATCATGGGTAAAATCCATGCTAAAATTTTCAATAATGTGAAAATTTTCAATCTCATGAAAAACACACGGTTCTGTAATGCCATACAATGCAGTCTTCGAAAACTTGACATCAAATTCATAGTTTTGTTTTGTTCTTAAAATCGAATATACTTCTTTGGTTTGAATTGCCGTTTCGTCCACTGTTGCTCTGCAAATTCTACAATAGTAATCAGTATTGAAAGATTTTGGAAATCCGAAGATGTCATTCAGGCCTAAACTGTCGCCTAAAACCAGAATTAACTGAAATTTAACGATTTTTTTCTTTGATTCCACTAAAACTTCAATACCATCACGATATAAGAAATTAGCTTCTTGTACCATGTATTGAAACACTTCTTCATTGCTTAATTTTTCTTTGTCTTTAGTATGAATTAACATGCACATAAAAATTGCTTCGAGAGTTGAGGATATGGATGGTGGGAGGCAAGCAATTTGAGCATAAAGAGCACCAAATTACGCTTACCGACATTACTTCCTAGTGGGTTTCCACACTCAAAATCGTCATAATATAAATAATACGGTAATAATATTTCTGAAGAATTGTCTGCATATTTTGAACGCCATAGATTTCCTTGCATTATTTTCTAATTAAACGATGATTCTTTTTCGATGATAAACTTTGAACATAGTTCATTATGTCAGAAAACATGTCAGGTATTTCTAAAAATGTTTTAAAAATATCTCGTAAAGTTATCCATGGAACAGACACTGGTTTAAATAGCACAACCTCTTCATCTTCAACCATTTTTTTTCTAATATACTTCCTACAGAAAGTATTTGTGGTTCTTTAAACCCCTTTGTCTTCAACCGATCGAATCTTCTACTTTCTGTATTAACTTCATTGAAAACGTCACTATACTCATTAAAAATGGGATTCAATCTTACGATAGTTGCAGAAGATAATTTTTCATTTCCTAAAGCTGACATCACATCTGCTCTTAAAGATGGTAGAAATTTATTTTTATTGAAATCGTCAAAAAGAGCATCACGATATCAACTACAGATCTGGGTAAATTTGGATCTCCATAAAGATCTAATATGAGTATTAATATATGATCAACTAAAGACTTCAAAAAAGCCATATTACTCGAATGAAAAATCACACAAATGAGTTCTGTCAAAGTTGACTTTATTGATTGGTTTATTAACACCAACTGTTACAGTAACTAAATGAATATTATATCTAAGTCTTACAAAAGGAAAATATTCGCGTAATTAAAAGCAGGCTAAATATGCGGAGAAACAAAATCAAAAACCCCATATCCGACTTTTTTTTTTATTGGGAATCCAATAGTGACCTTGGATTTGACTTTGAACATAACCTCAAAGCTACAGCGACCAAATAATCGATTTTTCAAATGAAAACCCTATTTTTTATTGCAAATTTGAAAAGAGCGGAAAATTTTACGTTGAAACATGTATTCCGTTTTTTTTTTCAAGGTCATTTTAAGGGCACTGAAGGCTCAAATAAAACCCCGACTTAACCTAAAATTAAGCTGTAGTAAGAACTTCATTTTCTACCTGTAGCACCCCAAAAATGATATTGAAAAAGAATCTAGGAAAATTAGAGAAAAACCATGTTTCTTGACTCATATTAAGCTCAATAATGAATTCTGTTTGTCTGCCGATAATCAAAATTTATCAGAAGTTGTATTTTGAAGTATCGATGAACATTGTATGTTAGCCAAATCGAAGGAGACGAACACATTTATTTTTGTACACTTATATGATTAATGCCTGAAAATATCATTTTTATGGGTCTTGAAGTTGTAAATATGATTTTCAAGTACAAATTTGAATTCTACATCAAATTATACATTAAAAACCATGATTCAACAATTTTTTCATATTAACCCCAGAAAATCAGAATTACAAGCAGAATATCACCAAAAAAAGAAAAGTCAACTTTAAGACTCTGAAAATCAAACAGGGTTGGATCTAGAGGGCTGAAAATTTCAGGATTTTCTCTTTTCAATGTACTCTTCAATTCAAGTACATAATTTTAGAAAAAAAATTGTTTTGATCATCACGCTAACTATGGCTTAGTCCATATACAGCTGGCGTAGTGGTAAAGCCCTGTTTTTTTCGATTAAAATATCAGCGCGTTTAAAAAAAACACTCATTCCATCTATTTCCAACTCGTACAGCGTTGAATTTTTCGCGATCAGATCTACTAAACATACGTAAAATGTTGCATATGGATTGTCTACGACAAAAAAAAATCAATTTCTTAATAATATTTAATCTGCGATAAATAAACATTCTTGTACAGCACTTATTTGATGTAGTGACAGGTTTAAGAGATTTAATACTTTTCTTAATCCAGCCATATCGTCTGTATTCCTTTCTGGCATCCTTGTAAAGCCAGTAGAGTGTCCCTCCTTCACTGGTTGCAATGGAGTCTTCTGTACTACTGGAGCTTGATATAAACAAATGCTCTTTCTCAAGAATAGGAAATAGTTCCACTAGCTGGTCGGCAATCCAACCGAATTTTTCAGCACTTATACTAAAAGAAATCATAGTATTGAGCAATTCGTATAAGAACTATAAAGAATGATAATGACTGATAATGGATTTCAGTGAATGTTTTAATATCAAGTGATAATAAGCTTGGGTTATTTGTTGGAAGTGTCCATTTTTATCATTCAGAGCCAGTTGAATTTGAACTTATCACTAGCTTTCTGGTTTTCTCAGAAATAATTGTTTTCAAATGTCAAGTTTCATCGATAGTGATATTTTGTGAATAAATAGCATTTCATAGTTATATAACGTTAATAGTTGGCTGGAAAATATATTTTTTATATTTACAATTTCATGAAACAACTGCCTTCGTGCAAATTTAAAAAAAAAACATTAATTAATACATTTGCCCTCAACTTTACCATTAAAAATTTTAATTGTATCAATATGAATAATTCCTCATTTAGCCAATATCTTAATTTTGAAACTTTAGAGTAATTGTCTGAAGTTCTTAATTTTTACGAAAGGCAACATTTTTACGTAACGAGATTTATGAATTTTCTCCATCAAGTTTTAGCACCATTTACATGCATGATTGATTTTTATGAAATATGAAATAACTAAATGAATCTACTATGTGAATTTAAATAATAACTTACATTAACTTTTTGTATTTTTGTATACATTCGTGAATCACAATCAGCTTCACTTTGTATAAATCGACTACGTTCAGTGACTTGTAATTTTTTAATACTACCCGACCCACCGCACTACTATTTAATTAATGATAAATTTCATTTTCTACAAATTGAAATTCAGTCCGGATTTTTTATGTAATTCGGATGTAATGAAGATGTGATTCGGTCTCGAACTGTCTTATAGTAAAATTAGATGTATAGATATATCATATAGATATATTATACTTACCCTGAGACGATAAAACTTCTTCACTATTATCCATTTCTTTAAATACGTATATGTATCAAAGGAAACAAGGCTACGTGCCGGTAAATGCTGAGAGCGAAGTAAACGTCAAAAGCGAGGGAAGAGTTTTGGAATACATATACAGACGAAAACAACGTGACAATAGGCTACGCGATGGCGAGGACGACTTAAGCGGCGAGAGCGAGTCTAGCGTCTTAGCAGTCGAAAGGGTGGGGGTTCCTCTTTCTAATGCTAGTGTTTCCATGCCAGCGAGTGTCTGGTCCTCGTTGAGCGAGTATTTAAATATTATTCGGAAAAGGGCATACGTTCGCTCAACTTCGAGTTACAGTGACACTGCGCCGAGTAGCCAATCCTCGAACATTTTTTCAGCGTATGAGCTCTTAAATGACCCTAAAAATGAGTTGACCTAAAAAACAATGTCGGAATCGGATTCAGCGACTTCTATAACATAAAGTTCACTAGGTCCGGTCTCTGGACGTGAAAATTGTTTTTATGTGGCTGTTTATAAAATAATTTATTTTGAATTTTTGAATTTTTGAATTATTTGAATGAATAATTTTGCAACTATTTATTAACGACAAACATTTTTTCTTACATGAGATCATAACTATGTCCTTTGATGCAACATAGCGTGTTTTTTAAATATTTACAATTTAATTACGTTTTTAATGAATTTTTGCTATTGTTTATATTGAGCTGTACATACCACAAATTATTGTAAAATTCTTGCTTCTTTAACGTTTTTTACCAAAACTATGAATCGATCGAGCGAGAGCAAGCAAGGAATCACGTTAGTTAATATTAATGGCTAAAAATTTCAGAAACTTTCTTACGCCAGTCTAATTATTGAGTGTCTAGATCAAGTAATTATAAGTCATCAGTTTCGTTAGCTGCGAGTTTTAGCCCTGGATAAATTATTTTATGCAATGCTATAGCGAAAAGAGCCTTTTTGCGCACATTTTTTAGTGTGTAAAAAGCGTTTTTGGACACTGGTGGGCAGTAAAATTTATGGTATTTTGTGAAATATCATGCTAGTTATTTATGCACTTTTCGCATACTATTGCATTAAAACTTTTTATAGCACTGCGTGTCTTGAGTTCACATTTATGATACGGTTTTCGGCAGCATAAGTCACACTTGATGGCACCACGTCGTTCGCATCACACTCGCTGCGCTCGTGCTCTAACCTCACTCTGCGGTACCAGAAAGAGCGACTCGTGACTCGTAAAAGGGGGCATAAATGTGAACTTAGCACAGTGCTATTAAATTGAGTATGATACTCGGGCCGTGGGGGACACTTTCCGACACGGCTATTAGGACCCTTGCTGCGCTCGAGCCCTAAGCT
Organism: Trichogramma dendrolimi; assembly: GCA_034770305.1. NCBI lineage: Eukaryota > Metazoa > Arthropoda > Insecta > Hymenoptera > Trichogrammatidae > Trichogramma > Trichogramma dendrolimi. The sequence continues at coordinate 1,146,777 of JAPMIB010000047.1, forward strand.
ACACAGTACCGTAAAGTGTTACTTTTACTAGTATGTGTTACTAGTATGTAACACAGGCTCAGCTTTTTCCGCATAGTGTGCACAAAACAAAGCAAAGCCGGCACTCGTGTCTCTTTTCGTAACAGCGTAGCAAGTACTCGTGAATACCCTGTGCGCAATAACGTATTTTGGGTACTTGTTGCATAAATAATTATTAAAAAATATACTTATCATTTTCGAAAGGGTTCTCCAATAACTTAAATTATTTTATAAATGGGTGGAATTAAATTATAATATTTTCTTGAAAATAATTTCATATCGATGGTGCCTACGAAGAAAATCCCCTTTTTAAAACAGCAGCATTTTAGTTTTTAATATAAGAATTACCCCGCTTTTTTTAGATCTAGTCATTACAAGTTTTTGGAAAAGTTTGAATTACGAATTGAATGAGAGATTTTTTCCACCGCATTTTGTAAAAAAGAGAATTTCTTAGCTACAGGAATTTGTCTTCCTTTATAAAAGAGATAGTCTTTGTAAGCACCGTCGATATGTTTAAATCTAAAATCAAAGTTAGCTATAAGTATATTTTACTCTTTTAATAATAAAACTTTATTTATTACAGACTACTGGTTTAACTGGACTTGAACCTAATTCTAATGCTCGTCGATCGTTGTCTATAACTTATGGTAAAATTATTCGATTGTTAGAGAAGTTGCCCGAAAATTATTTATACAAACAATATACTAAAAATTTAATACAGAGTCGATCTGAAGTTATTAATAAGGTTAGTCAATTATTACACTTTTAAATAATATTTATAGACAAAAATATTTTATTTTAATTATTTTATTTCTCAACACCACATATCCACACTTACATTTTATACCACTAGCGTTCATGGTAAAGTCCTTTATCATTTCAAACGTGCTCAGGATATTTGTTTATCCTCAATTTACTTGAAAATCTTTTTTGGCTGAGAGAGCGGAAAATATTATCATTGAAATCGAGTATGATATAATTCTTGCAAGAACCAACCTACGATCACAAAACTTCATACAGTTTTGATGTAAAATACATTTTGTCATTCGTATGTGAGATTGTTCTCGTACAAGTAAAGTAGTTTATTGTAGCATTTCATTGTGATTGTGTGTTAAACTCTCTTTGCATCTCCGAAATATCATTCTACAGTAAACCATGCCATGATTATGAGGTAGAGACATGTAGTGTTATAAAAGTAAGTTTTATAACGGCCTGGCAGAAATTGATTTATCGTACACTGGGCCTTGCGGAGGATGTATTATTTTCTTTTGGAAGAAGCTTCAGCCAAAAGTGTCGATACTTAATAAGCATTCTAATTGGTTGATAGAGTGACATTGTGGATTGTGAAATGTATCAGTTGTCTAATGACAGCCATATGTGAACTTCAATTCATTATTTTAATATGATAAAATACTTATAATGCTAGGATATAGCCTGAAAAAAGTGTATATTTGGTCCAATACTTTTGAAAGTGCTTGCGTTTGTAGCCATTCTTATGTAAAACAATCCCTGGAAATTTCAGCTCATTTGCCAAAGCTTTCCCATGGAAAGTTGCGACAACAGAGCAATTTTGAGATATATTATAACTGCCCAAGAGTTGAAAAGAAAAAAAAATACCCTAATATATCACCAAAGTAGATTAGATATGAGATGTAAAAGACGCACGGGTAAATAATTAATTGGGTTATCTGAAAAAACTAGTATTTTTGTTTTGGTACTTACATATTCAATCACTGAAAAAACACGAAATTAATATATTTAAATTAAATAAAATTTCGCTAATATGATTTAAGGTTCAGTGTATCAGTCGATGAGTGTCGGAATTATGCGGTCTGCTCAGCCTGACTATATTATTGACCGAAAATAGGGACAAAGTACTGACCAGCGTTGTGAAGAAGTTGAATTCCCGCGTGGATTATAAGTTGGCAACAGCGAGTTGGTCGATAAAGAAGTTATACCGCACCCCCGTGTGGCAGACGACGCTGCCACCAGCGGCCATGTTACAGCAACCATTTCATAACACTGGTACTGACTATCAGTCCCTATTTTAGATCACTTAAGGAGGTTCCCTCGGGTAACACGCTAGTCAATTGAGCGTTCACGCAGTAACATGGGTTAAGTTAGTTGGCTTGTCCTAGCCCTAAAACGAGCCGAAAAAGTCGTGTTTTCGCGTCTTTTATTAAAAAAATATTGACAAAACGGCTGGCTACCTCTACTTTAAGACACAGAAAGATAAGAACTTTCTCTACAATTTGTATATAATCATTCTTCTACAAACTTTGATTTTTTTTTCATAAATTGTAAATGTAGCTCAATTTTTCATGCATTCCTATGTAGCCCATGTTAATTTTTGAAACTTTGATCGTGTTTTTCTCGAGATTTTGTCTGGCTTGGACATATAAGAGTTATACCATTGGATTCGGGAGATCAAAATCTATCATAGCGGGTTAGAAGGAGAACGTAAGCCAAAATACCATGATTATATACTTTGATCATTAAGGGGACACACCTGTGTTTCGGGTCGAAAAATCGATTTTTTTGAAATATTTTATTTAGAAAGGAAAACTTTTCTAGTTTTTAAGTTTTCAAACCACGTTTCTCTATCTATTTTGTATAAAAAGTTATTCACAAAAATGTAATGAAACTTCACTGATTTCAGGCTCATGTTGTGTTGTTTGTGTTGCCCACTATGCTTATTATTTTGACAGGTGGGGTTATGTTTTGCATAGCCTCAAACATCATCTGCTATACACAGATGCTGAAGCAGCAAGGTAATGACAAAAAAAGTTAACAATGCATCAATAGAGGGTATACAACTAATAATTTAATTAGTGGTATAATTGAGAATGTTAATTTTAATTGTCTTATTCTGAGACATTGATTTTTCCAGGTTTTAGTAGCTTTGCCGCATGATCCTGAATGCTATTCTTGACCAATTTGAATACCAAAATAACTATTTCATGAACGCTAATAGCTGTACTTGGAGACTGATGAAGTAAAGAAGTAATGTAGTAAAAATTCTGCTCCACTTAAGTGGTAGAGATATTATTACCTTTAGTTTAAGACCTCTAGGATTCAAATTGGTCAAGAATAGCATTCAGGATCATGCGGCAAAGGATTGAAAAAGAATAAAACATTATAGATGAATCCTGGACTAATATAATGATTTTAGGCACTGGAATCATATTTTTTAATGTAAAAAGTATTGAAAAAACAGATTTTTACATCAAAAATAATAAATTGTAAAAATATCATATTAATTTCAAGTTTTTTCATTTACAGGGTATAACACAGGTGTGTCCCCTTAAGTACTTACTTAGTAAGCATGAATACCTATATTTTTTAATGCACTAAACGTAGGCGATGACTTTATCTTTCTAATGCATAGTTTTTTGTTCCCCTCGTAACATAATTGAGCAAGTTATAGTCATTTCATGTTCAAGTTTCAACAGCCTCCCATAGTTGCCGTGTTGAAATGTCAATTTTCGGATTGAGAATCCGGGAAAATTAGTGTGATGATCTGGGCGGAAATTTTAAGTGTTAATCAGGGATGACTTAATAAACAACCATCCAAATTTTCAGCCCGATTGTAACACATTCATTTTTTCATCCTACCTCCTTAATTGATAAAAAAATCGGAATTTCGGAAAATAAAACCTCTTCATATCAAGAAAAGAACCAAAAAATTGCAAAGAAAATGTAATTAATTATTGCGCTGCGTTTTTAAATGAATTAAATTAATAGGAAAATTTACGAAATTTGTATAAATACAAAATATTAAGTTAGTTGTTTATGGACAGCCATCAGAAGTGAAACTTCAAGCAAGTCACAATGTAATTCAAAAAAACCAAAATTCGAAATCGAGAAAAGTTGATGAAAGTTTCAAATTGAAAATTTAACCGAAGAAAAAGACTCTTAAGTTTCACTTCTGGCGCTAATTCATATACCATGCATTCTAGAGAATCTAATCACCAGAAGTGAAACTTATGAGTCCTTTGCTTCGATTTATGCCCCCTTTTCCGAGTCATGAGTCGCACTTTCTGGTAGTGCAAAGTGAGGTTAGCGTACGAGCGTATGCGAGTGTGATACGACCGCTGCATTCGTAAGGTTTTAAGCTGTACTGCAAAACACCGGAGATACACCAACATTCACTGGTGCACTGGCCTACTCAGTCATCGATCTTACCTTCGCCAGCGACACACTCGCATCACAAATTACATCATGGGCCGTAAGCGAGCTCTGCACGCATAGCAATCATCAATATTCTGGCACCGCTGCATTCGCATCACTGAGAATTGCTTTAGGAATTCAGCTGTAACATGAAGGCTTTGTTTTATTGGATATCTTAGGTAGAAGTTATGTTGTGGGTTCAGCATTGCCAAACCCACGTGCGGTGTCGCCAAACGTCGCAAATGTGATAATAATTCTGCTTTATGCGAGTTTTTAGCAAAAATAATCTGGAAAAATGTTTTCTTTAAAGAAAAGTTCTAAACTTTAGAGAACAGTTGCATTTTTTGGATAAGACACTGTTTAGCTCATTTTTGAAGGATTGAACCAAATTTCCTACAACAATTCGTGATTTTTGCTTCCTCATAGAGGAAGCTTTGTGATAGGCGTCAAATCAAGTTTTGATATAGAAGTCATAGAACAATTTCGGACACATAATCGGAATCTTCATTGAATTCTGAACAAATGTCTGTGTAAGTGTGTGTGTTTTTTTTTTTTTTTTTGGACGTGGGCAGAGTGAACTCTGCAGCCAGTGGCCCTTCGAAACGAGTACCCCACTGGAAACCGTCTTTAAACATTACTTCCGGGAGGACCCTATAGAGCTTCTCTGCTAAATTTGTGTCTTTTTTGTACATCCCCGGTCCACCTTACGGTGATTAGGGGTTCGGGAACCAGAAGCGTCGTCTTCTTTTTGCAGCATCTTCCGGATCGTTTTTATATCTCTAGCGCCTCTTGCCTCAGTCTGGTGACGACTGATTGCGCGAAAGACGCTACCGCCATCCAATTGCCTGCGGTTTCGAGCATGAGCCTGACGATGTTTTCAGGCTCGATTTCTTCTTGGAGAACTTGTTGGAGTCTCTCCCTCTCTTCGTGGAATCTCGGGCAGCGAAAGAATGCATGCTCCGCGTCTTCTACTGTGATTGGGCAGGCCGGGCAGAGTGCGCTAAGGGTGTTGTCATAGCGCTGGCTATGGCTTCTGAAGTAGCCATGTCCGGACAGGAGTTGTGTGAGATATTAGTCCACTTCTCCATGTCCCCTCTCTATCCATTCTGTGATGTTCGGAATTAGCCGGTGTGTTCATCGGCCCTTTAAGGCCAGGTCCTACCACTTGCTCAATGTCTCTCTTCTCTCTTCCTCCTTGACGTCCTCGGGGTGGCGATGGTATATGCGCGCTCGCTCATCCGCTAGTAGGGCCAGCGGAGGTACGCTAGCTATCACGTACGTCGCGTCGTAGATGACGTGTGGTCGCCTTCTGATTACGCGCAGTCAGGCTCGTGGATGTACAGCCTCTGCTTGACGGATGTAGGTCTGCGTCTCCGTCGCACAGCTCCAGATGGGCGCTCCATACAGGAGGATAGAGCCGACGACGTGGGCATAGAGCTCTCGTCGGCTACTTCTGGGCCCACCGGTGTTGGGCATGATCTTCGCGAGGGCTGCAGATGCTCTTGCTGCCTTCTCGCTGACGATTCGGAGATGTTGGTCGAACTTCAGTCTGGAGTCAATGTGTAGGCCCAGGTAGCGGATGCAGGGGGACGACCTTATGCTGCAGTCGCCCACTGTGATGGTCATTGTCTCCATTTTCTTCCTGCTAGTGATCAGTAGGGCCTCGGTCTTATAGTTAACCATTACTAGGCCGAGCTCGTGAAGCGCGCATCGCACCTGCTCGATGACAGAGCTCAGATCGTATTCGATCTGCCACAGGTGCTTGGCCACGGCCACCAAGGCGATGTCGTCAGCGAAGCCGACGATCTTTACGTTGCCTCCGAAGTTGAGGCGCAGAACGGCGTCGTACATGACGTTCCACAGGATGGGCCCTAAGCCAGACCATTGCGGAACGCCTGCTGTAACTCTATAGGACTCTGGTCCGTCGTCCGTATCGTAGTCGAGTACCCTCGCCGAGAGATAGCTGCTGACTATTCTCAGCAGGTACTCTGGCGTGCGCATTTGGCGTAGCGCGGCGTTGATTTTGTTCCACCGAGCCGAATTAAACGCGTTCTTCACGTCGAGGGTGACTATGGCGCAGTACTTCTTGGTGCCGCAGTTCCATCTCTTGCCCGCGATAGCCTCTTGGGCGGTAGCGATGATGTTCTCGATTGCGTTTATCGTCGTAGAACGCCCCTTCCGAAATCGTACTGGTGGTCCGAGAGGCCCTCAGGGCTCTCGGTGATGGCTTCGAGGCGGTCGCAGATGATTCTTCCAGAATTTGCCCGCTGTGTCGAGCATGCAGGCGGCCTGTACGACGATGGTTTTCGGAGGGCTTGCCTGGCTTTGGCAGCAGGACAAGCCTCTGCCTTTTCCAGCACGCGGGAAAGACACCGGTTCGCAGGCACGCTGTGTACACCTGCAAGAAGATGTCAGGGTGCGTGGCAATGGCGATCTTGATAGCGGCGTTTGGTACTCCGTCCTGCCCAGGCGCATTGTGATCCTTGATCCTCCCACATGCTCCTCGAAGTTCTTCCATGGTGACGGCTGGTACAATTGCTCCTGCTTAGAGTGGTGGTGGCGGAGCTGGCTCGTCAGGCACACGAGGGAAGAGAGCAGCCACTATCCGGCGCACCATGGTCGGTGAGCTTGGTGAATTTGCTCTCGGTCCTCTGAGACGGGACATGACTGTCTCGTATGGTTTGCCCCATACGTCCTCGTTGACCTCGTCGCACAGTTTGTTCCAGCATAGGCGCTTGCTGGTCTTGATAGCAGTGTGCAGGAGATATCTTGTGGAGGCATAGTTCGCTTGGCAGACGTCTTCATTTGGCCGGCCACGCGCTCGTTGGGAAAGCCTTTGCGCTCGCGACATGAGCGCCGGAGGTCAGCGATCTCGCTTGTCCACCGGTACACTGTGCCACGACAGCGGCGTCCACTTGCCTTGGTCATGGAGGCATCACATGCACTAGTAATGGCAGCCATGAGCCTCGTTGCCATCTCTTCTATAGGCCCGGGTGGAACCACGGCAATGGTCATCATTACTGAGAGGCACTCTGTGTCAAGGGTGCGCACCAGTGTACTGCGCCACGACAACGTCGTGCACCTGCCGTGTGTGTGTTTGTGTGTGTGTGTGTGTACGTCTGGTGGTCTGGAACCAGTGTAATTTTTGAACGAAGACACGTAGCGAGAAGTGGTTTGGCTTGTTTTGAAGGATTTGGTGTCGCATGAAGCTCTAAAAACTTATTTTATGATCCACCGAGTAGTTAAAAAGTTATACTCTATTGTATCGTGTTGTAAACTGGGTTTTTTTGGAAAAAAATTTTTTGTTTGATCTTTTCATGTATAAATGAAGGAATTATTATTATTTTTTGTTCGGTATAGTGTAACGGAGTAGCCAAGCTTAAATTTTAGACCAAAAACGTAGAGATTCACGGAATGTAAAATAGTTAGAACTCAAAATGAAAATTTGTATTTTTGCTCCTTTATAAAGCAAAAGCGGACGTTTGGATCTAGTGTACCTTTGAACGGAGACACGTAGCGTGAAATTGAGCAAGGGAACTTTTACAAGGGAATCTTTTACAAAATTAGAAATCTCTAAGTTTTTTATAGTTCTGTACACAAAAATGAAATACAAATTTGTCTTTCAACTATCAGACGACCCCTTCATTAATATCATTTTATATGAGGAAGCTATTTGCCAATAAATTGGCAGCGGTTTTTCGACTAGGATCGACTTAATGATAAATTTTATAAAGAAAAAAAAGCTTAGAACGGTTCAAAAAACACTTGTACATTTTTTTGGAATTTTTGGAGCAATTTTAGTTTTTTTTTTTTTCTTAATAAAGATCATTTACAATAAACAAAGCAAAGAAAACGATCCGCAAAGCAGAATTAAGGGCCCTCGATACACAGTAACGTCAGGATATCAAGCAATTTATGTTAAATCTGAAAATTGAGAGTGTCATTTGAAAATTCTCGAGTGGGCGCACATTTCTAATACACTTATTAACATTTTGGTCGAATTCATCCATTTCATGCTCTATTGAAGGAGAAAAACGAAAACTACGAATAATCATGTTCTATAAATACTTTCGTAGGTTAACGAGATACGTAGTTTTCGTTTTTCTTCTTCAATAATGCATGGAATTGGAGAAAACTCAGCCACTATTAATAAGTATATTAGAAATGTGCGTCCATTCGAGAATTGGCGAATGACACTTGTAGTGACTCGTTTCACGTGTAAAGGGTGGGAACAATTAATAAATAACGCTTCAAAATCAATTACAAATCTCAGTAAAACTCTACGGGTGTGTCGTGTTCTGCGACTCTCGAGAGTCTGTCTCCACGCGCCCCTGCGCTTGGCTCCCTCTCGCCTTGCGGTCAGCGCATACACTACAACACTCTCAATTTTTCAGATGTAACATAAATTACTTGACATCCTGGTGTTACCGACTGAGTGTGTATAGAGCGCCCTTAACGTCACTTTTGCGTCGTTTGCCAACATTGTACCATTTCTTGCACCTTCTCATGTCTTAATCGATACTAGACAAATTATGCAATCAATTATACTTTATGAGTTTGAGGGTGTTTAAAATTGCGAATATTAAAAATTATAATAAAAATTTGCAAATTTACAAAAAAAAAACGGTTTTTTTGAGGTCAAATTTTTTCGTCATTTCAGTTTTTAAACAATTTATCATTGTTACATGGGGGGTAAAATATATACAGAACGTGCTCTCGGGGTCTCTATTTTGAGAAATCATTGTGAGTTTTGTTAAACAGTATTTTTTCTTAACAAATAATGGCTTGAATAAAATATGACTTTCAATTTCATATGTTTTTATCTCATTAACTTTATCTATTGAGTTTAGAGAAAAAGTTTATGGAATAAAAAGTCTTGGAATTGTTCAAGGAACACCTTCGTATTTTTTCAGAATTTTCCGAAACGATTTTTCGGGAAATCCGATTTTCTAAAATCATTTCCAAAAATTGTGGAAAAATTTAAGGATGTTCCCTGATCAATTCTGGTCTTATATGACTGTCCACAGGTCATATCTTTTATTCCAACTCTTAATTTAGTGTTTTTAAAAACTTTTAAATAGCCCTCGAACAATTGTTACAGACGTTGAAGTTTTGACTGACACTGAAAATTCAAGAATTGAATCTGGTCACGATCGGTTTGCAGATTTGATACTTAATGTTTCAGGGAAAATTACAGCACCTGTAACATTAATTTTGAGACACTTGAAAAGTTTTTAAAACAACCAAATAAATATGCATTTTTCCTTCATTTATGATCATATTATGTGTCAATACAATGAAAAACTCAATTAGAATAATTGTTGTTACTCCCCCGCCATTTTTCCCAGACTAAAACTTGAGTGCTAAAAATCCACAATTTTAATTTTATTTTCTATCTGTAAAAAGAAGCAGTTGCCCGAAAAAATACAAAGAACAAGTCTTATAATAAGTCAAATAATATGCATGAATTTTTACAAATTATGTCAAGGACCTTATTGACAATCAATATCGGTTTTTTGAAATTAGTGTCGCGTATTTTTTTACTTTTTGAACCCTATGTACATGTACTATCACATTTAATTTTGAACATATATTAAATATTTATATTTTGTTCATTTAAAAATTTATTTTTCTACTTTTTTTTTATGTAAAGAAATTAAAATTGTAAAGAACGAATATAAAGATTATGATAAAATTTCTTTGATTATTCATTTTTTATGTTTATTTTAGACGCAGTCTACCAGTGAGATTGAAGATAAAATTGGGTGTGGTCAAATCGAATTATTAATACAAGTGATAATGAGTTAAAACTCCTGCGAGATACAATGCAATGGCAATCTTGGAAGTCTCCTACTCATCTAAATATTGAAAGTCAATGGTCATGGCCCCCTTGCAAATAGCAAAATAGTTTTTAAACTCAATAAGTTTTTAAATTAAAAAATATATTTCATAGAATCTTATTTCCGCTTATTATACTTTGAATCGTTAAATTGTAAATTTACTTTAAAATAGCCAATAATAAATTGTTTAAACTCACAAAGGATTATTCTTTTATATCATGCTTTATCACTATTTACCGACGAATGATTTAGAAATGAAAAATTGATGGATTTTACAATGCATGTATTTTAAATATTTATTTATCATTTCGAGAACATTTTTTAAAAAACAATGTTGAATTGATTCAGTTCCAATCAAAAATTTTAGTATACAAAATGCTGTTACAGAGGAAAAACCGCTGCCAAGTTTGGCAAGTGCTTCCTCATTCTAATTTTTATTGTATTATAATAAATATTAACCTAATAGTGGATACTAATAAATTTAAAAATCTATAAAAATTTTTAAAAGAAAGTAATGGCCTGGCACATTGTCGCTGTACGCGCGCTTGATCTTATTTTTAGCCGCACGCACGCGAAATATACTTGTACGTTTGTAACGACGATCAATTTTAAGTCCCGTTTCTATCTATTTGGTCTTAAATTAAAACTTGACTGCTCTGCTCTCATGATGACAACAAAATTGAGATAATTCCGGCAATTACGTGAAAAATGAAAAAAATTTTTTTTTCAAATTTACAAAAAAAAAATTTAAAAAATCGAAAAAAAATTTTTTTTCCCCGTGTATTGCCAAAAACCTTTTTCTAGCCTCATTATTACTACAAACGACAATGAATGTAATTGAAAATTCCGGCAATTATACGTGAAACATGAAAAAAAAAAAATTTTTTTCGAATTTATAAAAAAAAATCGAAAAAATCGAAAAAAAAATTTTTTTTCCGTGTATCGCCAAAAAACTTTTTCTGGCCTCATTATTACTACAAACGACAATGAATGCAATTGAAATTTATACAATCTACCATAACATTTCGAGATTTTGCTTCGGACATACGTACATACACACACAACACACACACACACACACACACACACACACACCCACACAACACACACCCACACACACACACACACACACACATACATACATACGGACATTTGTTGAGAATTCAATCTAGTTTACAAATATGTAAACCAAATTGTCCTACGAGGTCTGGTTCAAAATCTCGTTTTCGAGCCTATCACAGAGCTTCCTCTATGAGGAAGCAAAACTTTCCCTTTTTAAGGTTTTCCTATAATAGAAGATTTTCGGTTATCGAGCAACCACTTTGCATAATGTTCTTCAGCACATACACTACATAATCAGTGTCAAAATCAGTTTAATTTATGAATATATAGGCAAGGTACAGGGTGATTCAGAAGGAATTTCTTTCCTCCGAGGATTAGAAAGAGGAGTTCAATCGACAAAAAACTCTTAAGGCGCAAGTTTTACTTTGTAGTCGCCATTTTGTTTAAAAAAGTGGTTGAAAAAATCTGTGACACTTCATTAAGTTATTTCTACACCCATGATTACCTCTGATCGTAATCGTATCTTGAGTTTTCATTGTAATACTTCGAAAAAAATTCTCAAAGTTAATGTTTCGCGAAAATTTTTGTTTTTTTTCGTTTAAACAACCGTAAATTTTTAACGAAGCATCAAATCTAAAATTAGTACCCAGATTCTGAAAGGGTATTAAATTTTACGGTGAGTCCATCCGTACGACATATTTTATTTTCAAATGAATCAATAATCTTGAAACTTTTTATTTAGGTTTAGGAGGTTAATACAATTATGCATGTAGTTTTGTTTTCACGAAATTGTCTCATAAGTTACGTAAATTAACTTTTTCGGTATATTTTGTTTATAGAGGTATGAAAATCAAAATACAACAATGAATTGAATTTAATCGAAAATCTGGATTATTACATAAACATAAGAGAACAGGCTTAATCGTATAAATCTCCTGAACGTTATTACAAAGTTTCAAGGTAATTGATTGATTATTCATTGAGAAAAATGAGGACAAAATAATCCGGTACTGAATACCGAGTGAGTGGGTATGCCTGGCCCTTAATATATTTTTAATTTTTTCTTGGTTTACCAAATTTTAATTTTTTAAGACTCAAATTCCGTTTTTACTTAAAATGGTTGTATTTTGCGAATGTACTCGTAAGTTGAATTGAGGAAAAATTAGATTTTAGTTTGCTATTGTAATTCTCCGTCTGTCGTACATAAACCAAATTGTTGGTTAGTTTAACCGGATTACGAGTATTAGTAGTTTTCTAGTTATTTGATTATGATTTATCGCTTTTGAGCTCTCTAAAAGTGCTATTTATGGTTTTTTATTGAAAAAAAATATTTCAAAAATCTACGTTTTTTTCATAGCCTTACGACAAAATTTAAAAAAGTCCCTAGATCTGTCATACGGGAGACGCAGCTTTTGTAACTGTTGCACAAAGTACTACAAAAACAAGGTTATAGTATTAATTGTTTGCTTTAGATAATAATATTACATGCAATTATTGTAGAAAAAATCATTTTTACGGAATTTTTCATGGAAGATAGCTGATATATTATTTATTAATTATTAGCTTTGGTATTACTCAAAATTTATAAAAATGCAATAACATAATACAGTAACTTCGACGTTTACAATTTACATGAAATCACAACGCAATATAATTAAAGATGTGTATGCAAGTGAATTTTGAAAATCATGTTACATACTTTAGGTTTGAGTTAAAACGATATCAAATTTTAATCTTCCAATCGCTTATTGGTTGCAGGATAATAATCAACCAGTAAAGGACGTGGTCTTTGACCAATTCCTAATGGCTGTTGTAAGCCTAAGGCTTGCTCTTCATTTGTTATAACGGTTGTTAATGTTTTGATAACTTGTTCATCATGCTGAGTCATTACTTTATTTGGATTTTTCATACGTCGAAGAAACAAGGCATTCCATTTTTGTCGTAAATGTAAAATTAGTTGAGCAGTAGAACTATCAAGTTTAAATGCAATCCAATCATCTAGTTTTAAAATGGTCGTACCCTCATTACTTTCATCAGCTTCTGAATCAGATTCACTTTCAGGAATAGCTGTAAATGTTATTAATACTATTTGAAATTAATGTATAATTTTTAATTTATTTTTAAAAATGAATTATTTTATTTACTGTGAAATTTTATAACCAATTAAACTTCATATTTTAGCCTTCAGTGAATTAAATATTTAGATACTGAGGTTCTCTCTAAAAGGCATTTTAAATTGACAAATTCGGGAAAATGACTTAGCGTCTCCTACATACTAAAATATTTACATATCAGTTTGATTTCGTATGTACTAAAAAAATTACACTGAAATTTTTTAAAATACTATATAATGTTTAAAAATACCATGTATTAGCATATTATGGTATGAGGCTTACGCAGTTAAGTGTAACTGCTCAAAAAAATAATTGTACTTAAACTTTCACATGTACTGTTCAAACAATAAACCCTTTAATACTGTTAAAAATTATCTTCAATTGCCCCGTATGAATAGTCGTTAGGTTAACATTTATCGTCAATTGGAATAAAGGCACAAGTTAAAATAGGTGTTCTTTATTTTCTCTACGTTTCGGTCACTAGTTCGTGACCCTCTTCAGGAGAACTATATACAAATATCATAGTAAAGTTACACAAATACATTAAATAATTTATTTTATTTATTTATTTTATTTAATAAAAGTGCATACAGTAACTTTATTTATTTATTTTATTTAATAAAATATTATTTAATGTATTTGTGTAACTTTACTATGATATTTGTATATAGTTCTCCTGAAGAGGGTCACGAACTAGTGACCGAAACGTAGAGAAAATAAAGAACACCTATTTTAACTTGTGCCCTTTATTCCAATTGACGATAAATTTTAACCTAACAATAAACCCTTTAATATTTGGTTTACTATGAAAGTTTTAAAGAACGAACTGTTTGATCTGAAATTAATTGGTGACGAATTGTTGAAACAATTATAAAGTAATAGGATGGGTACATGATCAGGTCTCACAATAAAATACTGCATTAGTGACATGAATTTCAATTTTCACTATTTTCTCTATTTTCACTCAAAATCACTCTTAATTAATTCCAAACTGAGTCAATATGTTTAAAATGTTGATAACAATAACTTTGTTGAGTGCACTAAAATTTTCATTGATTCTAAACTATGAGTTGTCAAAAGTTTGTAAAAATGAATTGAGCAGTCGAGGCGAAGCTTGATTGTACTAATTCCCACTTGCTTGTTAAAGAGTCTTTACAATGAGTTTGAGTAATCGACGCGAAGCTTGATTTTATTAATCCACACTTCTCCTGTAGTTGTTGCACTTGAGACGTGCAAAGCTTCTCTTGAGTTCACAGCGAGTTGAACTTAATTTATGATACAATCGGAGCACAACGAATGAGATTATATTAATCCTCTTGTTTGCATGTGTGAGCAGCCAGAACTGAGTTGACCGAGATCACGTGAGATTGCACATGGCAACGTGTAACCTCACTTTCTCTCGTCGTGCGCTCGTGCAACTGAGATGCACCGAATAATCCCGAAAGTTGATACGATGACAAAAAGATCCCACCAGGCCTGCAGTAGACATTATTGGTCTTCAATTGTAGCCTGGAAGGTGTCTTTACCTATCGCAATCAATGAGCTGACTCCGATTCGATGACCGATGAGTTGCGCCTCAATGAGTATGTTGATGAGATGTGCTTGCCGAAACGTCCTTGTTGACCGGCTTGCGCTTGTTGAGATGATCTGGAGCAGTCGAGGTGATGAGATTGTCGTGAAGGTGATGCTCAATATAGCTTTTGTTGAGGTGACGTTGGGGATTTAGTCGCAGTTGCAATAATTTTAGCACGAGACACACGCGAGGTGTAGGTTCGATGAGTGCAAACACGAGAGAGCGAGATCGCGAATAATGCGCAGATAGCAGAGCTGCCGCCGGCACGTGCCGAGGCGCAACGCCATCTCTCGCTTCGCAGTGAGAATCACTCGCGGACTTGTATAGCACGTGAACGTGTGTGAGTACACACTCATACCTTTTCGAATATTTCTCGAACATTAATGCATTTATCTATGTTACCGGCAAAACCCGATTTTAGGCATTTTGGAAAAATCAGAAATGTAAGTCATCAGTGAATTATTTTTCATGTTAAATTTATTGTTAATGAAAAAAAAAACTAATTTCAATCCTAGCTACTGTTAGTGGGTCATGAGCTTAAAACTAAAAAATATCACAAACTTCCATTTACTGCAACTGGTGCTGTGATGGAACTTTGAATTACATAGCACTCCATTTTTTTTTACGTAAACCGAATTTAGTCTTGCAAGATGTTCTACAACTAGATTTAAAATAGTCTTTGGCAACAAACGTCACAATCAGAATTCTGAGTAGTACTGAGGGGGTCCTTTTGGCCTACATCACAATTCTATAGAGGACTCTAAGACGAAAATTTATGCGCATAAGAGCATTACTAGAAACCGTAATGTATTTGTTGCGGATTTCTATAAAAAAAACTTATTATTTGCGCGATGGAGGTTACGTGGTATTAGGAAAAATAAAGTACCAATCGAAATGGCAGAAAGAGATTAAATACGAAAGCAAGTAAATACAAAAGTCGATTGGATCGAAAAGAAAATTTGCCGAAAGCCAAGCGTACAAAACTGAATACTAGCTGCTCATTGGTCACGATTAACAAATTGGTAATAAGCGAACCAATGAGCAGCAAGTATTCAGTTTCGTACGCTTGGCTTTCGGCAAATTTTCTTCCAATAAATTAGAAGGGAATTCGGGTATTTCCTAAAATCATCGACAATTCGGGTACTGCCTAAGCAAAACCAGGTTTCGCCTAAAATCGGATTTTGCCGGCAACATCTATAAATATTGTTGCTGAAGGTGTAATTTTTTATAAATATAATGGTTAATGAGAACTATTGCAAACACAATGATTAAATAGGCCTTAATTTCGGTCAACTTTGAATTAGTTTTTTATATAGGACTGAAACTTGATATCTGAATTTGAATAATATATTTCTGTTGAAGATGTTCGATTCATTTAGCCAATTATTAAAAAAAAATTTCTTACGTATAATTAAGTTGTTGATATTAATTATTAACCGAATATAGGTCAATATCCCTTACTGATGATAAGGTAATCTGACACTTAAAACATATGCAACATCACTTCGATCAAGGGTCAGAAAAAGAAAGAGAGAGCTTAATAATTAAAAAAAATGTTCACAACAGTTTTTTTATTTATTCTTTTTAATATACAATTTGTCAGTAAATCAAACCGCTGCCAATTTATTGGCAAAGAGCTTCTTCATAAAAAATTATATTAATGAAAGGGTTTGGTTATTGAAGGGAAAATTTGTATGCGACCATTTTCATTTTTATATAAGAAACTCCAAAAAAACCTAGAGATTTCTAGAATCTCGTGTAAGATTCCCTTGAATAGACACTACCTACACTTCTATCTAAGCCAAAAGGCCGAGAAGGCAAACATACATATGCAGCAACGCTCTTCAAGTCGCTTTTGCATGTACAATCCAGTACTGCTATTGACTGTATATTGCCTTTTGTTTTTGTTGTTGCTCGGGAGATAAATAAATTCTTCTCCCCGAGTTAGTTACGTTACGACTGCCACGACGAGAGGATCTCAATAAAGTTATGTTATTACTCTCTGCAAATATTGTCGTTATTTACGCGTACCTACAAATTTGGTGACCACGACGTGATTCACGATTACACATTGATTTTTTTCTCATTCGCAATGGTCCTGGATCGCGACGACGATCGCAATCAGTGCAACGCACAACGACAGCTCGAACAGTAACGCTTGGAACAACAACGACTCAAACAACAACGACTCGAGCAGTAGCGAGCTTAGGATATCGCCGCAGAGGACTTGGCAGCAGCAGGAGGCTTGACAGCCACAGAAGACTTGGCAGCGAACGGAGCCTTGCCACTACTACAACCGCAACAAAATTTCCCGCTGGCCAATCTTGGTGCCACTGGTTTTGGAGCGCCTCAGGTCCACCGTGTAGAAGTGTGCTTGCCAACTTTTTGGTTAAGAAGTACTATCATGTCATCTCGCAATTCGACATCTGTGCTCCCGCTGAAGTCGAGGACATCATAACTAACCCGCCTGTCAATTAGCCGTACACGCATCTATGGCAGCAGTTGATTGATCGACTGACATCATCGGAAGAGTAGCGCGTCCGTCAGCTACTGCACGACTAAGAGGTCGGCGATCGTAAGCCATCACAATTTTTGCGATACCTGATATCGCTGGCTGGCCCGACGCAGTTGCAACCGAATCTTCTACGTCATATGTGGCTGAGACGACTACCCCCGCACGTCCAAACTGTGTTGACAACTCGACCTGAGCTTTCCTTGGAGCAGCTTTCTGACTTGGCGGATAAAATCGTGGAAATCTCGCCGCTCTCCTCCGTGCATGCAGTTGAACATAATTCTGAGCAAGTAAGCCTCACGAATGATTCACTTATGGACGCTATTAAACAGCTTACTCTGGAGGTGAGCGCTCTACGTTCTCGTCATCACGAGAAGCCGCGAGCTCGTAGTCGCAGTCGCTCTCGAAGCTCTCGCCGAGATTTCCGTGGTTCAGCAGAGAATCAGAGGGATTTGTGCTGTTACTGTCGTTGTTTCGGTGATAATGCCGAGAAGTGTTTATGCGATGTAAAAAGCAGCAAAAACAGTCAGTAGCGGCGACTGACTGTCCTTCGTCCAGCAGCCGCTTATTCGTTGTCGATCACTACACCAAGAAACAGTTCCTCATCGACACTGGCTCTGATTTATACTGTTTTCCTAAGCGTTTCCTTTGTTACACTTTCCTTTGTTGACTTACAACTCACAAGGAGACCTTCTCACCTGCGGGTCATAGATCTTTCTCAAAATTTTTTTAGGGTCTTCTAGTAACTAATAACGAAACACTCCGAGCTTCGTTTAATTGAATGGGCCTTAGGGCCCAAGTTTAAGAGAATTTTCTATATTATCAAAAAATCTTTGCGATTTTTTATCTCGAGATAGAAGCACTTGAACGAAAAAATGCAAAGAACAAAAAAGTCCTAAAATTTTTCAAAGAATCTGTCTGAATTTTTTCAAAATTTTTAAAACCGTCTATCACCTATTTTCAGAGGCCCAGATTTGCCGTTTTTCTGAGGGATTTCAGAGACCCAGATTTGCCGTTTTTCTGAGGGATTTCAGAGACCTCTGAAAATAAGTGATAGACGATTTTAAAAATTTTGAAAAAATTCAGACAGATTCTTTGAAAAATTTTAGGACTTTTTTGTTCTTTGCATTTTTTCGTTTAAGGGGACACACCTGTGTTAAACCCTATGATTGGAAAAATATGAAAATTATATGTCATTATTATAATTTATTATTTTTTAGATGTGTGCCGCATGATTCTGAATGCAATTCTTGACCAATTTGTATCTATGCGGTCTCAAAAGCTTTGTAAACACATTCTCTTCCACCTAAGTGAAGCAGATTTTTGATAAGATTTTTTGTTCAATCTATCAGTCTTTAAATACAGCAATTAGCGTTGATAAAATAGTTATTTTTGGCATTTTCATTACATTTTAGTGTACAAAAAATTTCCCAAGCCTCTTATCAAAATTCTGTTTTACTTAGGTGGAAGAGAATGTGTTTACAAAGCTTTTGAGACCGCATAGATGCAAATTGGTCAAGAATTGCATTCAGAATCATGCGGCACACATCTAAAAAATAATAAATCATTGTAGATGAATCCTGGACTAACATAAATGATTTTAGGTACTAGAGTCATATTTTTTGATGTAAAAAGTCTTGTAAAAACATTTTTACATCAAAACAATAAATTATAATAATGACATATAATTTTCATATTTTTCCAATCATAGGGTTTAACACAGGTGTGTCCCCTTAAGTGCTTCTATCTCGATATAGAAATTCGAAAAGATTTTTTGATAATATAGAAAATCTCTTTAAAAATGGGCCCTAAAGCCCATTCAATTAAACTAAGCTCGGTAAGCTTTATTATAAGGTACCAGAAGGCCCCAAAAAATTTTGGGAAAGATCTGTGAACCAAAGGTGAGAAGGTCTCCTTGTCAGTGCAGCCAAACAGCGTCAACAAGACCTATGGGTACTCAATCTGAAACTAAACCTAGGTCTCAGGAGAGATTTCATGTGGAAATTCATCGTAGCTGACGTATCATCGCCGATCCTCGGATCCGATTTTTTGGCTCATTATCATCTGCTTCCGGATTGCCGCGATAAGCATTTGATCGATATGTCGACTGGTCTCAACGCCATTGGGCACTTGCGCGCGTCTATGGAATGCAGTGTAAAAGCGATCGTGAAGTCTCACGATTTCTCCGACATCATTGCCGATTACCTGCTCTCATTCGTCCACCGGTTTGACCTCGATCCATCAAACACGATACGGTGCACCATATCCGCACGTCTCCAGGGCCGCCTATTTCTTGTCATCCTCGTCGTCTCGACTTTTGGATTAAAAAATGCAGGTCAAACTTTCCAACGCTTCATGGATGAAGTGACTCGTGGGCTTCCTTTTTGCTACGTGTATATCGACGACGTTCTTTGTATTCGCGAAGCAAAGAAGAGCATAAGCAGCATCTTCATCAGTTATTTGTACGTTTACACGAATACGGCCTCGTTCTCAATGCTGATAAATGCAAGTTTGGTCTCGACTCCGTTCAATTTTTGGGCTACACAGTATTAGCTGATGGTATTAGTTCCCCTACTGAGCGTATTCAAGCAATCGTCGACTACCCTCTGACCAAGACGGCTCAAGGCTTGCGTCGTTTTATTGGGAAGTTCGATTTCTATCGTCGTTTCATTCCTCACACGTCTGAACTCGAAGCACCTCTTCACGATGCGCTTTCCAGCGTTGTAAGGAGGGCATCATCTCTCACGCGGTACTCGCTCATCCTCGTGTTGGAGCGCCTTTGGGCCTTTTTACCGACGCATCAGGCGTAGCTGTCGGCACGTGCTTGCAGCAATTTGTCGACCACGCATGGCGCTCATTGGCATTCTTTTCCAAGAAATTGCCTTTGAAAAAATGCAGTTGGCCTGCATATTATCGTGAACTTTTGGCAGTGTACGAAGCAGTTCAACACTTTCGACATATTTTGGAAGGATATTCGTTCAAGATTTATACAGATCATAAGCCGCTCATCCACGCATTCACGCTCAAAAAAGAAAAATTACCGCCGATCCAATTGAATAAGTTATCTTTCATATCGCAGTTTCACACAGATATAGAATATTGCTGGGTCAGACAGCATCGTCGCGGACGCTCTCTCACCCATAGAATTCGTGGCAGCAATCGGATCAACTTTGAATTACAAAGAATTATCGAAATCTCAAGATAGCGATGATTTCTTGAAGACTTTTCTCGATGATCCTCAGTTTTCACTTCAATTGCAACGAATCACCTTGCCTGGATCTACGACATCAATTTTCTGTGACGTCTCAACTGGAAAACCACGTCCCTTTTTGACGGCTCCATTTCGACGTTCAGTATTTCAAAATATTCACGATTTGAACCATCCAGGCGTGAGAAAAGTACTTATAAAATGATAAGTGCTCGTTTGTGTGGCCTTCGATGCGAAAAGACTGTGCTGCGTGGGCGAGGGCATGCATACCGTGCCAAAGGTCTAAAATTACTTGACACGTTCATTCGCCATTGGGAGCATTGTCGCAGCCGACCGAGAGATTTTCGCACATACATATTGATTTAATCGCCCCTTTGCCTTCGACTCAATCTTATATTTATTGTTTGACCATTATTGATCGGTTTACCCGCTGGTCCGAAGTGTACCGAAGTGTGTGAAGGATTCAACGAAGGAATCTGTTTGTAATTGTTTGCACAATGCTTGGATTTCTCGCTTCGGGTGCCCTAATGTCGTGACTGCAGATCGAGGTGGACAATTTACGTCGCACATGTTCAAGGATATCGTTAGCGTTTTTGGCATTCATCTTCGGTTAACGACTGAATGGCATCCCCGGTCTAATGGCCTCATCGAGAACATTCATCGACACCTCAAAGCAGCAATCATGTTGCATCAAAACGAGGACTGGTTAAAAGCTTTGCCACTTGTTTTGCTTGGAATTCGGGCGTCATTCAAAGAAGACATTTCTGCAACTTCGAGTGAACTCGCTTACGGAGAATCTTTACGTTTACCTGGCGTATTTTTTAAATCCTCTGCACTGCCTGGCGGCAGTGATCCGTCTCAATTAGTCTCTCGCTTACACAGCATTTTCTCGCAGCTACAGCCTACTCCAACATCTCGGCACGGTACTCCTCATGTGTTCGTCTACAAAGAGCTGAAGGATTGCGAGTACATGTTCCTTCGTGAAAAAGCATTTCTGAAAGCTCTGCAACCTCAGTATGCTGGCCCTTACAAAGTTCTGCAACGTTCGGAGAAGACATTGGTGCTGAACGTCCGTGGGAAATCCACTACTGTTTCCGTGAATCGTGTAAAACCCGCATTTTTACTGGGCGATCAACCTCCGTCGACTACCTCAGACGTCTCGGCTTGCATCTCAACGCGTGCTTCCAGTCCCACATCTCCGTCATCATCTGCGCAGCGGATTCGTCACGTTCATTTTGCACCCACCACCTAATGTAAATCCTAATGTAATTCCTAAATATGTAACCAAAATTTTCCTACAACGTCTGGTTCCAAATCTCATTTTCAGGCCTATCAGTTAGCTCCCTCTGTGAGAAAGCAATAACGCAATAAGTTAATAAATTGAGCGTACATTATATGGCTTAAGCACCGATGATAAGTTTGCTTCATGGACTATTTCAAAGGATAGTTTAATCTAAACAAAAAAACAAGAGTAAAACGTTTAAAACCGCCAATAATCAAAGCAGATTCATTCAGAACGCGTATTATGGTAAATTTTTAAGAAAACTTCAAACAAATTTAATTATCAATAACCAAAATTAACTTTATTTACGGCCCACGAAGACGAACTACAATAAATAACACAGCTACACAAAAAAAAAAAAATTTCGAGTCCTCCGAGGGACCTAGTAGACTTCCTGTTTTTTGGGTCACTGAATCTGAATCCGGGGTCAGTTTTTCAAGGTTAGCTCATTTTAGAGATCATTTGAAGGTCAAATAAAGGAAAAATGGTAAAAAATCTGAAGAAATTCATACATGGGTTTTTGAGGATGCTGAATCTAAATCCAAGGTCAGATGACATTCCGGAGATCACCTTTAAGGTCATTTGAAGGTCAAACTAAGAAAATTCTATATAAATATTGTAACGGTGTGATCCGGTGGTTACTTATAATAATAAGTCGTAAAAATTCAGTAACAAGTATTTATCGATTTAATGATAAACTAAAAACTAATTATTTACAAATATAGCAAATAAATGTAGCAAACAAAATGATTAGTATAGAGCAAAATAATGGAAAATAAAGAAGCAATAACTTTTGACTAAGCAGTTAATAACAAGAATGCAACAAAAGATTATTACTTGCAATTGATATTTAGCCACACGGCAATAGTGGTTAGCGGTAGTCAAGCAAAATAGTGACAGATAAGGCGGACACAGGTGCGTCAGGTTAGCCTTCGGTTGAACGGGACTGGACGGTCGGTATCTGTAACAATGTGAGTGTCGTTTCGTATAAGTCTCTATCCTCGGTACAAGTGTAACACATAAACAGCCCCGGGTCGGTCGGTGTGTAACGGAGAAATGGAACGGGTATCGGATCGGGGATGCTCACGTGTGCCCACGAGAGCTGGGGAGAGTGCGTGTGCTCATGCACTGAAAGGTATGATAGTGTCACGTGTGCTTACGTACACGGCTTGATGCGTGTGCTCACGTATCAAAAATCGAGCTTCTAACCTCGTGTGCTCACGATGTGTCGCTCGCTTTGGCCGGAGCCGAATCTGCCGTACTGCCGCGACTCGCCGGTTTATATAGGCGGGCGCCAACGGTGGGGGCCGTGCGTTGCCTAGCAACGCGTGTATATGAGTGAGTCCCGAAGCAGCATGGCTCGTCTGCTCCGCGGCTCGCTCAGCTGAGCGCGCAGCAGACGAGTGTTTGTGCGGCCACATACGTGGTTGTCACAATATCCAAAAAAAACCACACTTATGTTTTGAGGATAGCTGAATCTATATCAGATGTCATTTTGACTGTATTCGGCCATTAAAAAGTTATTTAATGGTCATTTTAAGGTCAGATCATGTAAAAAAATTAAAAAATCTGAAAATACTCATACATAGGTTTTCAAGGATGCTGGATTCAAATCTGAAGTTAGATGACCTTGGTTGTCTTTGAGTTTTTGCCTCTCGTATTTTGACTCTCTTTCTTCAATATCTAGCAGTAATCGGCCATCATCGCGTCTATCTTGCTACGGCTGTTCCATACTTTTTATGTCTTGATGGAATCGTTCTCCTTACTTGTCGCTGAAATCACCACAGTTTTTCGGGAACTCATCGGAATGGTTATGTAAGAAATGCAGTTTATAAGACATATTACATTTCATTTCACCGAAATTTTTTATCATCGTTGATATTAAAATTTTGTAATCATCGCTTCTGTGATAACCTAGAAAATTTTCTACAACATTTTTGAAGCTAACCCATGCATCTTTCTGAATCACAGTCATCTTGGTTGGAAAATCGTCATCTTTCAGCATTTTTCTTATTTCTAGTCCATCGAATATTCCTTCTTTCAATTTATTATCAGATTTATAAGAAAACTCAGATTCTAAATATTTGTAGCATTCATCGCTTTCACTTAGAGCTTTTACAAATTGTTTCATAATTCCTAATTTAATATGCCACGGAGGTAGCAAAACTTTTTTCGGATCGACTAATGGACTGTTAATAACATTATGATCTCCAACTTCTAGAGAGTTTCTCTCAGGCCATTCGTACCGTATAATATAATATTAACTCTCTTTTATATTTATTGAGTAGGAAAAAAAGCAGCTCCATCCCAGAATGTAAGCCCGCTAACTGTCTCGGTCTAAAAAATGAATTCAGTTTCAAAAAACTAAGCACAAACTTTTTCCATTATTTAATCGCATTGAATAGATTTAACATTCAAAAAACCTTGAAGGTGACTTCATAGAGGTCATCTGACTTCAGATTTGAATTCAGCATCCTTAAAAATCTATGTAGGAGTATTTTCTGATTCTTAACCTTTTTTCATGATCTGACCTTATAATGACCTTCAAATGACCTTTATATGGCCGGATACGGTCAAAATGACCTCTGATTCAGATTCAGCAACCCTCAAAACATTAGTATAATTTTTTCGGATATTTATATAGAATTTTCTTAGTTTGACCTTCAAATGACCTTGAAGGTGACCTCCTGAAGACCATCCAACCTCGGATTAGGATTCAGCATCGTCAAAAAGTCCATTACGTCCGGTCGATGAACATGAAATTTTTTTGGTGTGGCTGTGTAATCAACGATACGAAAGTAACAATATTCAAACTACGATACGATCCTGTAGCATAGTTCATTTTAATTCAATGATTATCTCACTTATAAATTAATTTATAAAATTTAATAATTGCTGAGTTTTGCCCTTTAATAATGTATATACAGGGTGTCCCAAAAGTATGGAAACCTCTGAAAAGCGGCCAAAATAAGCGGGGGAAAAAAATCGATAACCCTATATCCGACGTATTTTTTCACGGGGAATCCAATGGTGACCTCGGATTTGACCTTGAACATAACCGCAAAGCGGCAGCGACTCAAAAATCGATTTTTCAAATGGGAACCCCCATTTTTTATTGCAGATTTGAAAAGAGCGGAAAATTTCACGTCAAAATGTATGTTTTGTTTTTTTGTCAAGGTCATTTTAAGGGCGTTACAGACGCAAATAAAATCCAAATTTAACCTAAAATCAAGCTCAAGTTAGGGCTTTATTCTAATTGTACCGCCTCCAAAATGACCTTGAAAAAAAAAATAAAATACATACTTTCACGTAAAATTTTCCGCTCTTTTCAATGGTGACCTTGAATTTGACCTTGAACATAACCTATACGCTACGGTGAACCAAAAATCGATTATTCGCACGGTGACAGATTTAAAAAGAGCGAAAAATTTCACGTTTAACTGTGTATTTTTTTTTTTTTTTCAAGTTCATTTAGGAGGCGGTACGGTTAGAATAAAACCCTTTCTCAAACTTAATTTTAGGTTAAATTGGGGTTTTATTTGCGTCTGTAACGCCCTTAAAATGACCTTGAAAAAAAACAAAATACATGTTTCAACGTAAAATTTTCCGCTCTTTTCAAATCTTTAATAAAAAATGGGGGTTCCCATTTGAAAAATCGATTTTTGGGTTGCTAGAGCTTCGAGGTTATGTTCAAGGTCAAATCCAAGGTCACTATTGGATTCCTCGTCAAAAAATACGTCGGATGTGGGATTTTTGATTTCTTATCTACACTCATTCTACGAAAATTTTAGGGATTTAAGACTGAGATTGCATGAAATTTTCATAGAGGTTAATTTTTGCCGCAATTTTTTATTTCAAGTTCTGGCACTCAAAAATGGTCTTAAAAAAAAACCAAAACAAACATTTTGACGTGAAATTTTCCGCTTTTTTCAAATCTGCAAAAAACAATGATATGTATTGTATTGTATTGTATTCTACTCGTGCCTCTTCTCGTGTGGCGTAGCCAATACTCGTTTGTTTGCATTAGTATTGAATGACCACAGTCCTCGTACATATATTGAGTCTTTTGGGTATTTGTTTCATAAATAACTATTTCTACGATTTATTGCACCCTGTAGGTCGTGTAGAAGGTACCATCTATAGTACTTAAAAGGCCTCAAATCGAGTCGATTTTAGCCGAACGTAAATCTAAAAATGAAGTTTTTATAGTAATTTCTCATAATTAATGTAGTATCAAACCACCTTCAAAACCACGCGAAAAATTGCAAATAAGCGAACTTAAAAGCTGCAAATGGAGAGGGAGGGTGTATATAGGGTAACCACAAATAAGCGAATTCTGCGAATACGGAGGGTCTGCTGTATAATAATTGTCTGCGTGAGGATGTCAAAAGCGTAAGCCGTACGGCTTTGTGTATGTGTGTGCTGCTGCAACATTGGCCGTCGCGACTGTCACGACCTATTGTGAGCAAGCGCGCTCAGTTCGGTTATGACGCTGAGATAGGCAACAGCTCGCCCGCGAGTACAATCTCTGAGTTCTGTGAAGGGCACCTATAATTTAATAAAGATCAACGTTTTTTTACTTGAAATTGAATATTGCAGTTTTAATGTTTTCCACTTGTGCTACCTTTCCACTACCTTTCTCTGCAATAAATAAACTTATACTTATGGCGACATCTAAGTCAAATTTAATAGGAGTCGCTTGAGAATATAACAATGATATAATAATAAATAATTGAATATTAATAATTAAAAATTAAAGTTCGATGTAATAATAAAAATTTAAAGTTTTCGACAGTGCCCGAAGAAAAAATTTCATATTATTTGCAAAAAGTGCATGTTATTATTCTTTGGCTGTGGACGTGTATGAACTTAAAGATTTGGAAATTCATCTTGTATGTAATATGTTTAGATAAAATAATAAAATAATGATATAATCATTACTTACACTCTGCTTCTTGTATGACGTCCATTGGTAATCGAGTCGGGCCGCAAAATAATGCTACTGTGATAGAATTCACTAATGTTACTGTTTTGGCGTGACAGAGACGTCCAGATCGACTTAGTTCTTCATAAATTATCCATTCACAAGGTAAAGAGCTGACGTGTTTAGCATCTATTTTGTTGCAGGTCTTCGAAAAATCTTTCAATGTGGAGGATGGATGAAAGTTTACTTCAACTTCTTTTCTGAAAAGTTATATATTTTTAAAACTATTTAACCATTTTTATGAAGTCATTGTTAAATTAGAAGAATTCTTGTAAGTACAGAAAATGTTTCTTGCTTCCTCCTACAGCAAGATTTGTGATATACTCTAAAACGAGTTTTTGAACCAATTTTTGTAAAACAATATGGTTTACACAGTTTTAAACTAGCCTGAATGTACACTCTAAACCCAAAAGAGTAAACTGCGTTATTTACTTTTTTAAAAAGAGTAAATGACGCAGTTTACTCCTTTCACTTTAACGCTAGAACTTAAAAGAGTAATCTGTTCAATTTACTCTTTTAAAAAGAGTAAATAACGCAGATTACTCCTTTCACTTGAGCGTTAGAACTAAAAAGAGTAATCTGTTCAATTTACTCTTTCAAAAAGAGTAAATAACGCAGATTACTCCTTTCACTTGAACGCTAGAACTTTAAAGAGTGATCTGTGCGATTTACTCTTTTAGATAAACGTTTAAAAATTACTGTTTGGACGCGTTAGAAGATCAACTTTCTGATATAAAGAAGTTTCAAGCTTCGCCTGTCATGATTAAAGGACAAAAACTTGTTATAAATGTTT
The DNA here is from genome assembly GCA_034770305.1 of Trichogramma dendrolimi. Lineage (NCBI taxonomy): Eukaryota > Metazoa > Arthropoda > Insecta > Hymenoptera > Trichogrammatidae > Trichogramma > Trichogramma dendrolimi. The sequence goes on from JAPMIB010000047.1 coordinate 1,174,333, forward strand.
ATTCAACTCCAAACCAATACGCGAAAGTTTCAGTTGATTTGCAGCTTGTATTAATAGCGAAATAAAAAAAATTAGCATAATAATAACGTGTTTGATTGTTATTGTCGGCGTTGATCTTTTTCTGCTTGGATAAACACTTTGGGTGATTTTTATACTTGCAATAATGAGAATATTTTTCGCAAAGTAGTTTTAGTCACACTTATATGAATAGTTTTGATTGAATTTTTGAAGCTTTTTGTTGTTTTTTTACTGACTAATATAGATATAGATATAACAGAGTATTTAATATAGGGTAGTCAGACAAATCAATGACCGGGTACCAGTGAATGACCATTTTAGAAAATATCATTTGAAAAACAATTAAAAATATATTTGTATGGATGTTATTCAATTCTTTAGTGAACGATGCATCTTGTTTTCCATATTCAATAATAATTCAACAAGTATAAACAAGTAAAATGCTTCTTTGCGCACACTTTTTAGTACGCAAAAAGCGTTTTTGGACACTGGAGTGCAGTAAAATTTCTGGTATTTTGTGAAATATCATGCTTCTTATTTATGCACTTTTTGCATTCTATTACATTCAATTTTGTATGCAACACGTACCCAGCTTTTTCCACACAGTGTGCGCAAAACAAGCCACTCATGCCGACATAGCCAGCACTCGTGTCTCTTCTCGTCTCTTCTGATGCTAGCCCTCGTGCATACCGGAGCGCATCGATTCGCCCCCATGTCTGTTCGACCTTTGATAGCTCGGTGCGACATCTTGACCCTGACAGCTCGACCTGGCGACATCTTGACCTCGAAAAATTTTTTTTTTGCTATAGGTATTACTTGTGTATCGTTTCTTCGTTTGTTTCGTTCGTTTGTTTATAATTATATCGTGTTTCAGATAACATAATATTGATGACAACTATATTATATATCGTGATTTGAGTAACATTACTGCGTTGCTGATGGTTCTTTACGCATCCTGATTTTAATAAATTTTTTTATTACAGCGGGCGATTTGTCGTTCGAGTTGAAGCGGGGGCGAAAAGTCGTAGACCCCGTGTCTACACTGTGTGCAAAAACGAATTTTCGGCACTTGTTGTTAAATAATATTAAAAACTTCATCATGCTTAAAAATGTTGTTTAAGGGCCCATTGGATAAAACAAACTATAGAGGGCTTGATCATTAGGTACCAAGAGTCGTGCGCTTGATCGTTAGGTACAAAACTTTCAGGGTATTTGGTGACCCGGAGATGAAAGGCTCTTCTTATTAGTTCTTTTATCTTGAACAGAAGTAGTGGATTTTACTTGTAATATGTGTCTCAATAAGCTTTAATTCACTGCTTCATGGATTATTCAAAAATACTTCAAGTATTTATACAGTTGCAAAAATTGAAGTTTACTAGATAAGTTATATTTTCGGTGGTGTATGTGTTGGAACCAGTATCAGAAATTAAATAAACTATTCTACGATTCTTAAAAGAGTGATAAGATATTTTTCCGTGTAGTGGAACATTTTTTTGCTACTTTTCTGAATAAAATGTTTGTGACTAAATGGATCAATCAAACTCGATGTTCAAATTTTTTCAGGTTGAACAATATTTCAGATACCTACAAAAAGACAACTAACTTTGAACTGCTAAAATAATTGCGTTAATCAGCGATGAAGTTAAGATTTGTAGTTTGATAGTTAGATTAGTGCGGTTATTTTGAGTCATTTAAGCGTTAAAGTTTATATCAAGGGTATTTTTATAAAAAAATTTTAGAACATCATCGATTATATAAAAATAGTGACAACTCTTTTCTTTTATTTGGCATAGTGCTGCAGTGTAGTGATACATACTATACAGGGTGTCACAAAAGTATGAAAACCTCCTAAAAGCGGGCTAAATATGCAGAGAAAAAAAATCAAAAACCTCATATCTGACGTATTTTTTGATGGGGAATCCAATGGTGACCTTGGATTTTACCTTGAATATAACTTCAAAGCAACAGCGACTCAATAATCGATTTTTCAAATGCAAACCCGTATTTTTTATTGCAAAATTGAAAAGAGTGGAAAATTTTACGTTGAAACATGTATTTCATTTTTTTTCAAGGTCAGTTTAAGGGCTCTACAGGCTCAAATAAAACCCCGACTTAACCTAAAATTAAGCTCAAGTAAGAACTTCATTTTTTAACTGTAGCACCCCCAAAATTACCTTGAACAAAAAACAAAATACATATTTTAATATATCATTCTCTGCTGCCATAAGTATGAACGTTTCTAATTGTTCTTAGATCATGCTATTCTGAGCTTCGTTTTAATGTGTTTCAGATACTTAAAAATTCTTTCACAGGCAAATTGGCAAAATTATAATGTTAACATGTATCTATAGGCTAAACTTATACGTGGGAATGCACCTGTTAAAAATTGATATTTTTGTAACAGACGATATGAACATACACATAAATTTTTACATGATTCATACTTGTTCTCTTTTTTATAGTTTTTTTCTATATTTAGTTTCTCTTCGTCGTCTTCATTTGAGTCATCACCTGCATCGCACTCGTCTAATACGAATGATTTTGAATGATATCCCAAGTTTGAGCTAATTTTAAGAGTTCTCCTCTCAAACTTTGGGCAGTTATTTTTAAGTCTTTTTGTTTTGATAAAAATTTTAATTTTTTCGCTAAAGCGCTTGAATACTAAAGAGCTTCGAATACTCGAGAACTCAATCCTTCATACAATTTTTTTTTGAAATTGCGAGGATCTAATAAATTAAGAGCTGCACAAAAGGCATTATACGGACGTCGAACCGCTCGTTCATAGCAGATATCGCATTATCTATTATTTGGTAAAATATGTTGACTTAATATTCATCTTCGGCTTTTGAAAATACATAATCTTGAAACTGTTCTCCATTCAAGTATTTTATTTTCTTTATCCTGGTTTTAAGAAATTGTTCACAATTACAATTTTGACGCTGCTTACGAAAACTAACATTTTAAGTAAATCTCTGTCAAAAACTAACACGTTTCAGAGTACTCTGTCGAAAACTGGCATTTTTAAAAATCTCCGATGAAAACTAGCACTTTTACGTCCTCCGTAACGAAAACTAATACATTTGAAGTGTCATTGAGCAAAGGAATTTTTGGACGTTCCCCATGAAGAGTAGCTCATTTACGTGTTCGATCAATTGATCAGCTGATTGTTGGATTTCTGAAAACTTTCAACAATTTTCTGTACATTTGTAATTATCAATTTGACCATTTGGTAGGCCTTTAAAATATCCAATCCATTTGTTTGTAAATAGTTCGATAAGTGAGTAGTTTCTTCGAGAATTGAGCGCAAAATAAATGCTGCCGAACATTTTGACCAATGCCACATCTTTTCCCACCACTTTGTTCCACCAATAAAATTTAATTTCCCTTTATCAGAATCTGATAAAACTGACTACCATACGTCCAATCGGACGCATGGCTCTTTGAAAAAAAAGACAACTCAACGTAGTCAAGTCTGTGAGTTGGACTGACTGTTGCCTCGTGTGTATAAGTAAACACAGTTATATATGCGCGTGCGAGATCGAAGCATTTCTCGGCAGCATCAGAAAGCAGTCATCGAGTTTGATGTAGCTAGCGCCGCAGCAAATAAGCAGCGTGCAGCGCAAACCGACGCTGTATAGTATAGACTTATACTACCAAAGTTGCGCTCGCTCGGGCGGACGCTCGTTTTTTACGGTTTTACCCCTCATTGCCAAACGCTAATAAAGATGTTTCACATCAAAAAACATTTAAGTCGCTAACTAAAATCGGATATCACTTAATTTAGTACATGCGTGTAACACCATACATGTATAGATTCATGGTCTTCTTCAGAAAGCCTAGCACAAAATCCTTTGCTCTCTCCTATTATGTTAGATGCTCCATCGGTAGAGCTTCTGTTAAAATTTTTAACATTGATATTATTTGATTTGAGTTCTTTCATCACAAGTTTTTTTAGACCTATGCCCGACGAATCTTGACATCGAACAATCCTTAATAATTGACATGAACAATACTTAATGACATTTTCCTGAAAATTCAAAATTTTATGATTGCATATTTAACGAAAATTCAATGATAATACACAATGTATAACAACAATTACCCATAAGTTTTATCATGTCAATAACGCTTTCAATTATTTTTCTATTGGTCAATACTTCTTCACGTCGCTTATCATTTAAATTTTTATTTAGTAGATTTGGCAAATCAACATCTTTTTGTTGTAAAACCTAAGCTGCAATATAGTTTCGGTGAAATTTACTTTTCTCGTGCTCTTTAACTCTATCACGTATATGTTGGCTAACTTTAAAACCTGTTGTAAATCTATTGTCTTCAGCTGCATTCGAAAATGCTAAACAAATATAACAATAAAATACTTTTATTTTTATACATATATTATCAATAGTCTTTGAGAATTGTCTGGATAACTAAAAACTTCATTTATAACATTGTCTTTTGTGCACTGTTTAGGATGATAACTCAAAAAATGTTTTACATCTTCTGCTTTTGGTTTCATAAAGTAATCGAAATCGTCAAAATCATCTTTTGTAGAAAGAGTAGCTAGAGATTGTTGGTGTGACGCAGAATTTTCATGGGGTAATGAAATTGAACTTGGTGCCCTATTTTCAACGTTATCGTCATCGATTACTTCAATGGATTGATTATTTTTCAATTGATCATCGTTATTGTCTATAACGCTCTTTTTACACGAAACACTTCCAGTTGTCGTCAAATCAATAGCTTCGCTATTTTGCACTTTGTACATTGTTCCGATAATGTATCAGAGGTTTCTGGAGAGAAAAATGTTTGTATATCATGGCTTCCCTTTGCAGCACTAAGCATTAATTTTCAATTATTCTCTCTCTTTTTTGTGGTCCTCCCTTTTCTTTTTTTTAATTACTTTAAATTTCGGGAGCATTTTTGTTGTAATAACAAAATACTCTCCATAAAATAGGGAAATAAAAACACAAGTACTTGAAAACTACACGAAACTCACGTAATAACATCAAATAGAAATAACGTATCCTTTAGCAAGTCTTGTTTGAAATAGTAAAACAGTTAAGACGTTGTATTGATATAAAGAAAAACTGAACGTACGAAACGGCAGAGTGTAAAGTTTTACAGCAAGTTAAGACTAAACTGATCGCGCAGTAAAACATGCATCGTTGTTTTGCTATATTATTAGTTATTGACAACGTGAAAATTAGTTAAACGTGCGTTTGTGAACACGACAAAGGCTTTGCGTGATTCGTAGATGGCCATTATTCTCGCGCTTTCTTGCGCTGCTAAACAAAGCAGCAGATCATTTGTTTCAACCAGTACATCGCTGACATTACGCACGAGACTTCTCGTAAGTTCTTGACCGCACTGGCCAAAACAAATGCACACTAGTGGATGTATTATTTGATAATCGAGCTTAAAATGTAAAAATAGCAAAGGACTGCCAGTATGAATAATATATGCGTCAATAATAATGATAGTACACGGGTAGACATAATCATCGCCTCTGCTTCGCTGTAATTACATTTTCTTCTCGATAGTAGAATTAAACACTCACTAGTGTAATTCAATTATCTTTAGCAACTATTGTAAATATTTTGCGGCTGATTTTTCCGAATCCTAGTCCGTCCTATATACTATGTATATAAAGCGAAGTTGGTGTCTGTTTCTATCATATTAAAACCACGATTTACTTTATTATTTTTAAGTTCAGAATTTTTTTCGTTTTTTATAACTTCACGCTCGCTCGCCCGCACCTTTCCCAGTCAATTGTCATAAAAAAGATCGAAAGCAGTTGTTTTTTTACACTCGGTCAATTGGCATAAATTGTATTTGATGTGTACATGTGTTATTACGCTATTTGCAATTTACAAGTGTGTGGACTTAACTTAGACATTTCTTGCTACGCACTTGAGGTGGCCTATTAACGAGCTTTGAATAAAACAGTCGAATTTTTTTACATACATCCCAATAAACAAAGCTAAAAATATTCGGTACTATAGTATCATTTGCAAATACGTCTTCACATTTTTCGTATAAATTAAACGTACGCGAAGCCACAACGAGGTCGCTAGTTTAATTTTAAATTGTTCGAATTTAAAATGATTAATTAGGTAAGTGTTTTTCACCTTTTATTTTGCTTTGAATAACAATCCAAATCATCTGATAAATCTATGTTTAGTTATTAAGTTTTGCTCAAATTCATTATCGGGAACTCCCAGTAGATTAGAAATTAGAAATCCAAAACGTAGGCTGGATTTCGAAAGCCAAAATGCAAACTGTGATTTTGAATTAACGAGGTTTTACTGCATAAATATTTTAAATTATTTATAAATGTGTGTAAATAAAAAATCGATTCGGTGGATATGAATAAGGCAGATTTCTGCCTTATTCAACTTATGACATTTTCTTAGTAATTGAAAATCATAATTAGCTTCGCAAGCCAAGCAGCATTTGCTTGGGACCCGGATGAACATTTGGGTGGTCCACTTTTTCAAATTTTTTGTATCTCGGGGATCCATTGGAATCTGAAAGTTTGAGGTTTAAAATGAAGTTTTCTTCAAGAACTCAAACAAATGATTTTAGATGGTCGATGGATTTTGAAGTTTAAAAACGTGCTCCTAAAAAGGAGCAAAATCGGGCAACCATTCGATTTATTTCAAACTCTGTTCAGAGTGTAAAAATAATCTTAATAATACATTTTCTTACGTGTTTTTGTCTGCAGAATCGAATGACTTAGTCAGTTTTGACCTACGAGCCAGATTTCATTGAAAAAATACACTTTTTCAATCGTTTTTTTTCGCAAATTTCGTAAAGTTCATTTTCGAGCGAGCGGCAAATAAACAGAAAAATCTAGAAAATTTTTTGACACCACTATAATTAGAATTTCTTATGACAAATCCATCGGTACATAAGTATATACTTAAAAAGTATTTATATGCTGAAAAGTAGGACTTTATCCCAAAAAACGATATTCAAAAATGGAAAAATGGAAAATATTCGTTTCTTCAAGAAAATGGCTGAGTATAATCACCCATGAAAAAAATTCTCTCACTTTCCAACGCCGTTTTCAGATTTTAAAAATTCGCAAGTTTTGCTGAGATACAGCTGTTTTGGTACGATGCACTTTTGTAGCTTTAAATTTTGCTGGTTTTTTAATGAATAGAGCTAGCTCAGAATTATTGAATTTTAGGCTACAAAAGTGCATCTTACAAAAACAGCTGTATCTCAGCAAAACTTGCGAATTTTTAAAATCTGAAAACGGCGTTGGAAAGGTGAGAGAATTTTTTTCATGGGTGATTATACTCAGCCATTTTCTTGAAGAAACGAATATATTTTTCCATTTTTCCATTTTTGAATATCGTTTTTTGGGATAAAGTCCTACTTTTCAGCATATAAATACTTTTTAAGTATATACTTATGTACACCGATGGATTTGTCATAAGAAATTCTAAATTATAGTGGTGTCAAAAAATTTTCTAGATTTTTCTGTTTATTTGATGCTCGCTCGAAAATGAACTATACGAAATTTGCGAAAAAAACGATTAAAAAAGTGTATTTTTTCAATGAAATCGGGCTCGTAGGTCAAAACTGACTAAGTCATTCGATTCCGCAGACAAAAACACGTAATAAAATGTATTATTAAGATTATTTTTACACTCTGAACAGAGTTTGAAATAAATCGAATGGTTGCCCGATTTTGCTCCTTTTTTAGAACACGTTTTTAAACTTCAAAAATCCATCGACACCATCTAAAATCATTTGTTTGAGTTCTTTGAAGGAAACTTCATTTTAAACCTCAAACTTTCAGATTCCAATGGATCCCCTGAGATACAAGAAATTTTTGAAAAAGTGGATACCCTAATAAACATTGCTCAACAACGGGTTGCTTAGGCTATAAAGTAGTGGCTGCTTGGGATGTCATCATTTGTTGATTTCATTCTTTTTTCGTGTATTTGCTGTGCTCTGAATAGCGTGAGGCTAAAATCAATACTTGTTTGAGTACTTACATTATTCGAAAACGTTTGCGTTTAAACATATTAGCCAGCGTATTTATCACAATTATTAAAACATTATACGAACATCAGTATAAAATAGGACTAAGATCCGGATTTTGGATATTAAACGCGATTGGAATAAGCGGGTGTCACTTTTCATAAAAATTGAATTACGTTAAAGGAAGTGATATTTGAAAGAATACTTACTGAGATCGAAGTTGCGAATGCTGGCGATCTACTCTCAATAAATTTGGGTACATGCCAGCGGTCAAAGCTGCTTTAACAACTGCCCAATTTTCAGAATTAGAATTCAAGTCTCGAATGTCTCCAGGTCCTCTTGCTTTGACAAAACCTGAAGCTCGTAATTGGCCCAACAATTGAGTTCTAGTTCCAACAATCATTTCCATTACAGCAGCAGAAACGAAATGTTTTTCACAGAACAATTTTTCCCATCCATTAGCTCTTGCATTTTGCCAAACTTGAAAAGCTCTCAAAAGAGCCATATGATCAGAATATGACGAAGCAGCGAAATCTTTACGTGCAGACAAGGCAGCTTGTTTCTGAGATGATGAAATAGGTATAAAAATGGATCTCTGAAACACATATGTAACAAATTATTTCACGAAATAATGAGATGACAAAAGTGGACAAGAGAATTTTAAAATTTTAGACTTTCAAGTTCAAGTTCAAATTGAACATAAGAACACGCTTGTGCTAAATAATTTATCGAACATGATATTTACAAAGAGACCTTCCTACCCTTTTTTTTTCAAGTTTTTTTTTAATTGGTTTGCTTACTAGTGATACAATAGTTCTGATGGCGCTAATAAAACTAAAAACAAAAGCCATTGGTTATTATACAGGATGTCACAAAAGTATGGAAACCTCCTAAAAGCGGGCTAAATATGCGGAGAAAAAAATCAAAAACCCCATATTAGACGTATTTTTTGATGGGGAATCCAATTGTGACCTTGGATTTGACCTTGAACATAACCTCAAAGCTACAGCGACCCAATAATCGATTTTTCAAATGGAAACTCCTATTTTATATTGAAAATTTGAAAAGAGCGGAAAATTTTACGTTGAAACATCTATTCCGTTTTTTAATCACGGCCATTTTAAGGGCACTGCAGGCTCAAATAAAACCCCGACTTAACCTAAAATTAAGCTCTAGTAAGAACTTCATTTTCTACCTGTAGCGCCCCGAAAATGATATTGGAAAAATACATAAAGGCCTAATCGAACGTAAAATTTCTCGCTCTTTTCAATGGTGGCCTTAAATTTGATCTAGAACATAACCTAAAAGCTGCAGCAAATCGAAATCGAGTTTTCACGGGGTAACCCCAATTTTTTATTTCATATTTAAAAAGAGCAAAAAATTTTCCGTCAAAATATGTATTTTGTTTTTTGTTCAAGGTAAATTTAGGACGCTACAGGAAGAAAATGAAGTTCTTACTTGAGCTTAATTTTAGGTAAAGTCGGGGTTTTATTTGAGCCTGAGGCGCCCTTAAAATAACCTTGAAAAAAAACGGAATAGATGTTTAAAGGTAAAATTTTCAATTTTGCAATATAAAATAGGAGTTTCCATTTGAAAAATCGATTATTGGGTCGTTGTAGCTTTGAGATTATGTTCAAGGTCAAATCCAAGGTCACAATTGGATTCCCCATCAAAAAATACGTCTAATATGGGTTTTTTGATTTTTTTCTCCGCATATTTAGCCCGCTTTTAGGAGGTTTCCTTATCTTTGTGACACCCTATATAAAAGGGTGTCCGTTATTTCCGAAATGTTAAAAATCCTTGCCCTAGATATTTAGATCACTTCTTTGTAATATAAAAACATGATTTTTACGGTTTATAACCTTTAGGCACAGGTTAAAACCGTGCCTATAAATTAGAGTCGATATTTACATTTAATCAATTAAGGGTCCTCTATACACACTCAGTCGGTAACTATATGCGTAAATACTTGATTACTTTGTACCCATTTTTTTTCATTTTATATCCAACCAATTGTCTTGAAATTTTGTGGGGATGTTCAGGGGACTAATTAGAATGTGCCTCTGGAGTCACTTTTTCATATAAGTGAAAAAAAATATTAAAATGCACTTATCGTTCGTACCCAAATTACTCCCTCAAAAATTGATGAATCGTTTTGAAATTTGACTATGACTTCCATGAATGCCCTAGAAATGTGCCTATGGAGCGATTTTTCCTTAAAATGATTGTGAAAGTCTTTTATTTACTATTTTTTCTTTTTCTTTTTTTTAATAGTAAATAAAAGACTTTCACAATCATTTTAAGGAAAAATCGCTCCATAGGCACATTTCTAGGGCATTCATGGAAGTCATAGTCAAATTTCAAAACGATTCATCAATTTTTGAGGGAGTAATTTGGGTACGAACGATAAGTGCATTTTAATATTTTTTTTCACTTATATGAAAAAGTGACTCCAGAGGCACATTCTAATTAGTCCCCTGAACATCCCCACAAAATTTCAAGACAATTGGTTGGATATAAAATGAAAAAAAATGGGTACAAAGTAATCAAGTATTTACGCATATAGTTACCGACTGAGTGTGTATAGAGGACCCTTAACTCTCAGCATGTAGGAATGGAAAGTGGGGTTTTTCCACGTTTTGAGCTCTAAAAAAACTTTGCAATTACATAATTTGATGAAGAATTTAATGACCTTTCCAAATTCGGGCTCAGATTTGAGATCCAGTGCGTAGTTCAAAAGTTATGATAGTTTAAAACATGAAAAAACGAAAAAATCTGCTCAAACGAACATAACTTTTGAACTACGTATTGGATCTTAAATCTCAACCCAGATTTAGAAAGGGCATTCAATTTTACACCAAATTATGTATTTGCAAAGTTTTTCGAAAACCCGGAACATGGTAAAAGTCCTACTTCAAAGCAAACCGCGACAGTTGCTTTGGAGCGCAGTATCCCGCACAGCCCAGAATTTTACGTTTTCACACGTTCATCGCTGTATTTCAATAAGTAATAATCATTTTCACACTCTAAAAACTTGCATATCGATAGGAAATTTTTTCAGCTTTTGATTGAGATTATTTAAAAAAATCTTAAAAATACCGTTTTGGAGATATTTGACTTTAAAGGTTTTCCGGCAATTTTTTCGAGGAAAAAGGAAAATTTTCGAAAAATCTGACCTCACCATCAGAAAGCTAAAGTAATTTCCCATCGAAATGAAGTATTACTTTTTTTTATTGGTGCATTTAGGTGCTGTTACAGCGAATTAGAAATTGAGCAATTTCGCCTTATTATGCCGTGCAGGCCTCGCGCTAGGAAACTTGACTCTGATACCTTAAATTTTTAGGTGAGTTCAAAGCTTTTCACCTTAGGATCTATACGATTTTAAAAAAGATCCAATATTTTAATAGTAAAATTTAATGCCCTTTCTAAATCCTGGCTGAGATTTAAGATCCAATACGTAGCTCGTAAGTTATGTTCGTTTGAACATAAAAAAACGTATAAATTTTTCATGTTTTGCACAGATTTTTTTCGTTTTTTTATGTTTAAACTATCATAACTTTTGAACTACGCACTGGATCTCAAATCTGAGCCCGAATTTGGAAAGGTAATTAAATTTTTCATCAAATTATGTAATTGCAAAGTTTTTCTAGAGCTCAAAACATGGAAAAAATCCCAATTTTAATTCCAACATCCTGAGAGTTAATTGATTAAATGTATATATCGACTTTAATTTATAGGCATGGTTTTAACCTGTGCCTATGGGTTGTAAACCGTACAAACCATGGTTTTATATCACAAAGAAGTGATCTAAACTTCTGGAGCAAGGATTTTTAACATTTGGGAAATAACGGACATTCTACTGTATAGCATAAATACATGGCCGGGTTAGCAACTCGTACATAGTCGAATAGAACAATATTGGTGAAATAATCACGATTTTGGTTATTTTTGCGATGTGTATGAATAGCCAAAAGCAGCGATGAGTGAGATCGCAGAAAAAGACCCGAAGAGATATTCTAGAGAGATTGTGGGGGGGGGGGGGGGGGGGGGGGTTATTAGCATGATCAACGCTGCATTAATAATTAATTTTTACCGATGAAGGGTTGGTTATTGCTGGAGGAGTCGGTAGAGAGACTTTCCCACCTCCGGAGAACCAAATGACTTGAGAATTTTTTTGGGGTCACTTGGACATAAAAAACCAGTGTCCAATAGTTGGTTTGATCGCATAACAGTAAAAATATTATTTCTGATTTTATGCATATTTTAATAAAAATATCATTATCAGGAGCGCTCTGAATCGCAAGTATGGTAGATAAGCAGCGTCACTTTACGCTCCTTTTATACATGAGAATCGCGTTTCGGATCCCGCGAAAACGACCTAACGTTATCATTTGAAATCTATAAAGCTATAAAAGAAAAAATCCCCGACGAAAAATCGGTTTCACGAGATTTCACGCTATCCAGGGCCGTAACCAGAAAAAAAAATTTTTTGGGGGGGGGGGCAGGGGGGTTTCAAAAAATTGTCATACAATAATAATATAAAAAACTAAAATAATTAATATATTTTTAAGCTATTAAATTTGATAATCATAAAATAAAATCAAGTCTTCTATTCTTTTGCGAGAAAATATCAATCACTTCGTTTGTAGATATATTGATATCTCTATGGACAACCATAGAGGCTTATCCACTCAGCTGATTTTGACTGCAGGAATTTCTGAGATACGTTTTTAATCGGCGTAGCGTTGAAAAATTGCACTCCGGTGTACATGTCGTTACAGGTAACGTAGAATATATTTTTAAAAGAAAAAATATATTAGGAAATAGCTCTTCGTTGCACTCGGCGAGTGCTTCTACGGCGCAGGATAAATCGTCTATTTCATCTTTTCTTGACCAATACATTTTCCATAATTCAAATTCAGCTTCTAATAAACATAAATCAATTCTTGTTTCATATATTTTTAATCTTTCTACATTTATCGTTGTATTTTTCTGGGAACAGATTGATGACAATAAAAAATTAAGTGAAGATAAGACTTCTTGTGGTCTATGAATCGATCACTAAGTTGCTCATTAAAATCACCTAAAACAGGAATTGAATTACGGAAATAACTCTCCGGCGTTTCTGCATTCACATTGCACCGCAATGTTTGTAGAGAAGTGAGCCTCGGGATTCTTATCTCGTCGCCAAGATCAGTCATTATGCTTTGTGCCACTTCGAATATTTTTGAGAATTCACTGTCTATATTTTTACGCCTTAATGTAAAACACTCGGTGATTCTTTCTACGTGATCTATAGCTGCTTTTAAATCGCATATCGGAGACTGAATTTTGCAAAGCGGCAAAGTGTAAGAAAAGATCTTGCAGACGAAAAGCAAAATAATAATAAACTCTCCGTTTATTATTGTTCGGAGGAATGCTCGTGCGTTAGACGAAGTTTCAGCATTATCATCTTCAGACAAGTCGTCTAAAACTAATACAATTGGTTTCAGGAGCTTTTTGAATTTTAGAAGACCGTTGTGATTTTCTATCCATCTTGTCTCGCACATGGAAGTAAAGTATTTGTTGTACATTTTGGCACGGTACTGCTCAATTTATCACGAAGTATAGCCATTTTTTTGGTGATTTTTTAAAATAATTTATTACTGACTTGACCGTGCCAATGCAATTCCTCACACTCTTAATTTTACACGAGTGGCAGAGCGCTAAATTTAAAGAGTGTGGCAGCATGCACGTAGATAGCTTCCGGTTGTTGTTTTTTAATGTGTGCTTGCACACCTTCCATTGGTCCTCTCATCACAGCAGCATCGTACCCCTGCCCAATAATATTTTCGCAATTTAGACCAATTTTGCGTAAATAATCTAAAATCGCATTAGCTATAAATTGACCTGTTGCGTGCTCTAAACGGACGAATCCTAAAAAATCATCTACAGCAATGTAGCAATTATTACTTTTTTTTATGTATCGTATACATACGGTCATTTGCTGAGAATTGAAAAATATGAAAAAAAAGAATTGAAAATACTTTTGCCTCGTTTATAGAATTCACAATTTGTTTATTTATTATAGCGCCACAAATATCTATAATTTCATTCTGAATCTTTGGGCTGGTATACATAGCATTTAAAGGTGAATTTTGGGCGTGCTTTTTCAAATTTTCATCACCACACTTGACTCTCATGCGCAAAATTGCCCTAAAATGTCCATCATTCACAATTGGTTCTTCATCATCGATAGAGAGCGGCCCATAGTCGTCTGTACCTCTTAACGCGATTTCTTGACCGCCCCGCACAGTATTATTGTGTCAATAATGGAATGCAATTTTCTCTATTTTCTTGTACTTGATGCATCCTTGCGACATTGAAAACATTAAGCACATCGCGCTTTGGATTGAGGCTGTACTCGGAAAATCAGTGCCCATAATTATGCAATTTTTGTGGTATGTATGATTCTCGTGTAATTTAAGGGGAGATATACACCAAATTTGACCCAAATATCGATTTTTTTTACGTTTGCTTTCGATTCTTTGACATTTGAAGTATTATTTCCCAAATTTTTAGCCCTCAAAACAAATTATTTATATTATTATAATGTGTACGAGCCATATCACGTCAAGTCTCGAATGGCTCGCCCGCGCAGCATTATTAGACGAAATCGCACAATTTCTAACTCGCTGTAAAAGTTATTAAACCTAAAAGAAAAAAGTAACCCATCATCTCGATAGGAAATTACCTCAGCTTTCTGATAGTGGGGTCATATTTTCAAAAATTTTCCATTTTCCTCGGGAAAACCGCCGGGAAACTTTTAAAGTCGAATATCTCAAAAAGGACATTTTTATGATTTTTTTAAATAGTCCAGATGGAAAGAGGAGGAAATTTCCCATCGAAATAGCTATTTTCCAGAAGACCATTTTTTGATTTCAGCAAAATATAGCGAGAGAAAGAAGAAAAAACGTGTTTTTTTGTGGCTTTGGAAGTTCAGCCGGCGCGGCGCGCGAGTAATCGGACGTGATATGGCTCATATGTAAATCCAAAATCAATAAAATGCGATAAAGAATATCAAAGACAAGCTGTTGGAGAGGAAATAATTCATGTCAAATTTTAATTCATTTCGATCATCTAATTGAGACATGAATGCGCGCATCAATTCGGCGTTCGGCTGCCTCTGGTGTTCAAATTTGAGAATCAAATTAGTAAACAAAAAGCTAGCCTCTCTTATATAGCAGAATTGCCCCAGCAGAAGTAGCAGAAAGATTAATTATGTTGCTCATGTTAAGATTCAATTGATAAAAATGTCACATGCGCAACTAAAATGTCAACATAAATCAGCTGTGTAATGAGGCTGTGTGAGTGATGTTTTATATTTTGCGAGTTGAAATTATTTTGTTAAAGTGAATTTTGTAATAAAAATTTAGAGTAGTTCATTGCCTTGGAGAAAAATAAAGATTCTTAATTTTATTTAGTTTAATATTGTTTCTCAGTGCTGCAGTGTAGTGATTGATTTACAGTAAAACATATGTTTATACAAGTGATACAGTTCAAATAGTAAATATATACTTTACACTATAGCATGTTTTATTTTTAGAAAAGACATTTGAAATATTAATGCTCAAATGCAACTTTCAAATCTAAAACATTTGTGCTTAGTACTTTACAACATGCATCACTGAGAAACTGAATGCACGCATGATACCTGAATTGTATGTGGGTTGAGTGAAGTTTATATAGAAACAAATTAGTGAAATGATGTGAAAAAGCTCAAATTAGTCTGAGAATGAGTAAAGTGTGAGTGAGATTTATGTGTGGGCCACTGAGAATGTGTGAAAGATTTCAATGTTTTAAACATAAATTCTTTCTTTTGCTTCTCCTGAAAAGTTTAATTTTTCACATTTTAGTCCAGTGTGCGCAGGGTTTCTCAGTCAGTTTTCATCATAGAGACCTCTAGTACGTCTCAAACTTTTCATAAAATGACACTCTATGGGCTGAGTATTGTGGAATTTTGATTCAAGTTATAAAAAAGTTTTTACACTAATAGATGTGAAAAAAAGCAAAATTCAAGAAAATTTATTCTTGTTTTTGAGCACATATTGAGTAACAGAACTGATATAAAGGTTATATCAAAATTTCAGAAAACTCAGCCCATAGAGTGTTATTTTATGAAGATTTTGAGACGTACTAGAGGTCTGTACCTCAAAAACTCTGGTCTGAACCTTGCACACAGTGCCAAAATCCTAAAATAGCAAAATTAAGCTATTTTTAGACGCAGAGGCCTATTCTGACACTTTTTTACACATTTTGTTGGGTCCAAAGATGTAAAATTGATGTTGAAAATATAGGTTGACATCAAACTGTGATGTATATCACAAAAATGCCCAATAAGAACCAATTGGTGTATGACTCCCCTTAAAAGTGTCAATAGCTTTTTTCCAATTTTTGAAAGGCTCCTTTACTAAATTCTTCAAATTTTGACGATCGCCGTTTCCGGCAGTGTCATCGGCGAACAAAAAGCAATACTTACAAAATGCGCCATCTAATAAACAAGGCAATTGAAGCTTTTCAACCACTGATGTTGAAATCTCAAATTTCATTCTCCACTATCTGGGAAAGTATAACTGGAATCAGAAACTCATGGTGATTTTAATAATTGTATTTTTGTTTCACGTTCAATTTTGGTTCCTGGATTTCTAAAAGTAGTTACCAAAATCTAAATGATGAAGTTTATCATTAGAGCTTAAAGTTTCGAATTCTTCATCTCGAAGATTTTCTTGAGTAGAACTCTGTATATTGCATTCAGCAAATTGATTCTCTGGTGTATCACTGCTTTCAATTCGACTTTTCTTCGTTAAAAAATTATTGAGTGTGAGCTGTGTTCCAGAACGTTTACTCATAATGGATTCCGCTGAAAAAATCATTTCATCAAACTTGTTACAAATCTAATAATAATTTTTCCATGATTTTATCTATTGAAATTTTTTCGCGGTTATTATAAGCTTTTACGTAAGTATTCAAAATCACGCTTTTTTGTAGACGAAAGATGTCATTTATTTATTCAAGCAGTACGCTGAGAGGGCAGTTGCTGTAACTGCAATACAAAATATGAGGTTTATCACGCTGAATCTCCCAGCTTTTCTGCCACACGGTATTTTAAGCGAAATAACTTTTTGCTTTAAATGTTGTGTAGTCACTGAAATTTGCCTCGTACAGCTGTTTGTATGTACGACTAGAACAACACATAAAGGTGTTATGCGCCGACACGCAACAATTTCTATAAGTATTAAAAAATTTTGTTGCTAAAAACTTAACTAAAGAGTATTGGCAAGACAAATAACAGTTGTACAGCTCGAACACCCGTAGGATTGCTCTGTTAGCGATGCTGCCTTCTCAACGTGGAGTAAAAAATAACGATCTTTTCGTTCGATTCGCGAATGAAAATCTTTGACGACTGAATTGCATAAAAGAGTTTTAAATTTATTTATCACATGAAGAAGAGTTAACAAAAAGTTAATTTCAAAATTATTCGTCGTAATTGTATCATGTATATATTTATTTAAGACAAGATTGAATGTAAAAAAACAAGAGCGAAACAAAGCTGTTGCATGCATTATACATTTACACGCACGGTATTTTTGTTTCTTTTCGATTTTACTAAATTAAGCTAGATATTTTTACTCACCTTTTCGCTGCAATCACAGTAACACTTGTAAACTACTAATGCTTCTCAAATTTGAATTTTTATTATTGACGTATCACGTAAGACTTTTCACGATTGCGTTAATACTGCATAGTGAGGAGACTCGTCACACAGAGTATATCTCTACGTTTGACGGTTTGTATCGTCTGCCCTGAACGGCAATAGTTTGGCGGGATGCTATTTGTAAGTTTTTTTGAAAAATCGACTGCGGCTCGATTCGCGGTATTCGCAGGGTCAAATGAGAATTTCAACGTATATTGTAAATGACTTTTGCATCATATCTCATATTATATAAGTTAAATAATACGGTCACATTTGATCACATTTGAAAAGCATAAACTGATTTTAAATTATTTTTTACTTTATATAAAAAACACATAGGATACTGTATTATATATTATCAATGATAATTTATCATACATACTTAGTGTATGTATACACTATAATTTTTTGAAAGAAAAAATCGTTACACCAACTCGCTCACAATAGCTTATAAGATGCAAAACAAATCTGAAAACGTATAAATCTGATAAATTTGAACATTTTAAATAATTTTTTCAATAGTACCACTACAAGCAATCAGATTTTTCAATTCAGATTTTTTCTGGCTTCTAGTATAGGTTATTGTGAGCGAATTAAAAATATGAAAATTTGAGTGGAAAATGTCATATGGGTAGCCAATGTATTATTGACATGCACATTTTTCTTATTAAACTACAAAATAATATTTGTATATTATTTATACATTATATAATTTACAATTTTACTCATTTTAAAATGCTAGTTATAGACGCGCATTGCGCCGGGATTTTGTTGCTTTGTCTGTAAAAATTATTATTTTCTATTTTAATAAGAGTCAAAAGTTTGTTAGTAAATTGGAAACCATTTTCTTCGTGCTTCTTTTCTCAATGTAATTTTTTTCGTGAATATTGAAAAAAAATTCATTTTATTTTAAAAATTTCGGGGGGGGGGGGTTCTGCCCCCTTCGATTTGGTTTATTGATAAGTGAGGCTACATAAATACATAAACGCTGAACATCAAGCTGATGTGCATGTATTGATTGAATTGAACAATATACATGTAGATTTGTCTCCCCATAACAACATCACGATACTCGGAATCTAACCCAGTAAAGTAATGAAGTAATATTTATAGATATCTAAAAAACATCAATAATTTAAAAAAATGCGGCGCAGAGTTTGTCCCGGAGATTTAGTCGCGGAGATTTTGTCGGGATCCCATCAAAAACACTATAAATGGCGCGTGTGGTTTTTGGAATTCAAGTGCGCCAATGGTGAAATCTGCCTTGGCGATGATAATTTTTTGAGCGTCAGAGGATCGGGCACGATTGTGGTGCAGAAATACATCAACGGATAGGATGCTTGGAAAGATCGAAAATGTGCTTTTCGTGCCAAATTTAAGAAAGAATCTGTTCTCCATTGGAGTTTGCACCTCAAAGGGTTTTCGTGCCAAAGCGAAAAAGATGACCTTTGTTGGCTGTCAAGGCGATTCGAGCAATTGTCGATTTTACGATCCAGCTGCATGGAAAATCATGGTTTCAAGAAGCACTACGTTCAATGAGGGAAGCCACTACATTGGTGAATTAAATGATGATTACACGTTGAATCTGTTCTTGCTCCCGTCGAGAACGGAGACAGGTCCTGCTGATGTCGGCCTCGAGGACACGCAGACCGGCTATGAAAGCGCTGAGGTATAGACTGATTGCCAGGCCTTGATGGAAGAGGAGCAAGCAGGATCTGCCGAACATCAAACTGATCCTGAAGCCATGAAAGTCAGGCAATTGTGAGATAGACAGTCGTTGAAAAAACCGGATAGATTCGATAGCTAGATTCAAAGCAAATGTGGCAGTTTTTTATGAACCCAATTTAGTACAGTGGCAGTTCGGTAGTGAATCTCACTCACTCCAAAAAGAAGAAGAAGAACCTAATACATATAGACAGGCAATTTCAGGCCCTTATTCTGACGGCTGGAGACAAGCTATCAAGGATGAGTTGTTGGCACACGAGAAGAATGGCACGTGGAGTATCGTTTAGCTGCCTGGCGACCGTACCCCCATTGACTCGAGGTGGGTCTTCAGGATGCAGGAAGCCAATGCTGGAAAGACCAGAAAATTGAAAGCCAGGCTCTGTGCGCTCGGTTTCAATCAGACACGATTTTGATTACACGGAGACGTTCTCGCCTGTGGTCAGATATGAGGCTACTCGTATAATGCTCGCTATGGCAGCGACATATATGATTTGGAAATAGTATATAATATTGGAGAAATTCAATGTATTTATGACTGACTCGATTTTTCCGATGAAAATGGAATATTTCGGAAAATTGGATAGCACCATTGGAAAGCTGAGAAAAAAATACATCGAAAACATGTTATTGTTAAATTTTTTTAGATAAATTGGTAACTATTATTGGCACAAAACGCGAACGTAGCGGCTACGGCGCGCGCTGGCCGCGGCCGGGCGGTCGAGCGCCGACTTTAATCGCTCTTGTAGCTCGAAATTTTCAGTTGTTGCACACGCTGAAAAATAGTGTTTTCGACGTAAAAAAACCTCCTCTTTCGATTGGAAACATAAAAAAGAAAAAAAAAACGTTGTTTTTAGAGATATTCAACTTTGAAATATATTTTTCAATTTTTTTCCGGGAAAATGAAAAATTTCGGAAAATTTGACCTCACCATCGGAAAGCTGAGGTAATTTCCCATCAAAAACCTTTATCACATATTTTTTCTAAGGATGTTTAGAGGCTTTTCCTGGCGAGTTAGAAATTGAGAGATTTTGCTTAAAAAGGCTGCTCGGCCGGGTCGCTAGGACAGTTCAGGAATTTTGCCCCATATACATGATGGTGCCAGAGGGCTTGGAATGTTCGAAAGCGATCGGGTCGGTAGACTGGTCTGCAAGCTCAACAAAGCCCTGTACCGACTCAAACGCTGCTGGAACGAAACGTTTAAAAGTTTCTTGTCGGACTTCAACCTGTCACACCGTGACTCCGAACATTCGATTTTTGTTGGACAAGTAAACAACGCGAAGGTGTATATTTTGTTGTTTGTAGATGATGGTCTATTTAGGTTCGAAAATAAAAAGACCATAGACTAGGGCCTTGAGCGAACGTTTTGAGATAACAACTTGCGAGCCGGAATGTTTTGTGGGTCTCAATATCGAGAGAGATCGAAAAAATAAGACCATGTTCCTGCATCAAGCAGGATTATATTGATAAGTTATATTGATAAAATGTTGCAAAAATTCAATATGGCAAATTCTAATACAGTAAGTACACCGTACACCACATGGTATATTGTACCAAGGTGATCCGTGCAATTCTAAATTAGTAGGTTACTGCGATTCTGACTATGCGGGTTGCCCGGAGAGTAGAAAATCGACATCGGGCTTTGTATTCAAGTTGTGCAGCAGGCCTATATTGTGGTGCTTGCAGAAACAGTCAATCGTAACTTAAAGGAGTACTGAGGCAGAATACGTGTCTGCCACAACCGCGACTTGTGAAGCAATTTGGCTGCGTCAATTAATGAGTGATATTGGGCGTCCATGTGCGTCACCCACAAATCTAAACATAGATAATCCAAGTTCGATACAGCTTGTCAAAAACCCTGTATTTCACAAGCGCACCAAGCACATAGACGTCCATTGCCACTACATAAGAGAAAAATATAATAAAAATGAAATAGATGTTGTTTATATAAACACTAAGGAAAATATCGCTGATCTGTTGACTAAGGCCTTGCCGCGGCCGCAGCATGAAAAACTTTATATTGCGATAGGACTGCGTTGTCCGATTTTTAATGAAAATTATTTTTAAAATGCATGCAACGAGCAACTGTAAAGTATTTTATTATTGTATAGAATTGCTCATTAAGCGGGAGATCACTGGGAGCGAGGTTCTTCGCGTTCTATGTATTATTTCGCGTCGCTCAAGTATGCTTTTATGCACTCTTGTAGGTGTCGTGTATTGAATCTTGTTTCTTATTTTGTAATTCTTTTAATTTTATAAATAAGATTGAATGTTTGAAAGATGTGCTGAAAATGAGCTGGAGCTACGAAAATTTGTGAGTAAGCGGGTAAATTATGTTCCGATGCAAATGCTTGTCAAGCGAAAGTGTTGAGCGATTTTGTTCCGCGCATTTCTTGTGTGAGTGAATCTCTCAGGTGTGTATGGGACACGCCGAGCACTCACCAGTCAGTCCGAACCGGTAACCGTAGCTGTGGACAAGCGCTCCTTTCACGTACTTTCACGTATAATAAATCTAGCTCCTATTCAATTCGACTTACTCGAATACTTATTTCAATAAAATATAATCAAGCTCCCATATGAATAAGGAAAAATGCCCGTTAAGAGTTAGCAGTTTATCGAAATTTCAAAAAAGTACAACATAAAAAGCTTGAGGTGAAGCTTCAGAGTCTTTTTCCTTGGTTGAATTTTTGTTTTTTGATTAAATTTTTGACTTGATTGGTGATAGAGAATGCTGAAATATGTATAGCATAGAGGAAATCAGCTCATATGTGGCTACTGTGTATTAGCGAGAGCCGCAAGTCTTTATCGATGATCGAAAGATGGCACATTAGGCAGATCTGAATTTGAGAGATAATGGGTAATTCTTAAAAGAGGGTCAAACGTCATTGCTGAGCTGATGAGATTGATGTGAAGGAATCTCTCTTCAACACGCCACACCGAATAGACGCCATAGCAGCTGAGTTCATATCCTGTCCTCTACCGACCAGCCCATAACTTTTCTTTGGAGTCGAGATCTCGTGACAACCTTTGTACCAATATGGTCTACGAGTAGGTCCACAGTATTACCTCTCTCTGACAAACTGATTGATAAAGCTCTCTCGCTCTCTCTATTTTTCTTATCTTTGGGTATTCAGTTCTTGCATGCCAAAAATTGCAAGGTTCCTAGTGCACCAATTGGATTGTTGCATCTTTGACCCTGCTATTAATTACTAACACTTTCTTCTGCGAGCTGAACACTTGAAGTTAGTTTTCCACCACATGGTACATTCAACCTAAGCGACACCTGTGTTCTGAGTTAAGGTCAGGGTAAATGGATGAGCCTAGAATTTGGCTATTTTCACGTTTAGCTATTTTCTGCGCCAGCACGAGACTACCTATCATACTTCTGCTGCACCTGGGATTCTTCTGATCTGGAACTTGGCTGAAAATGGCAAGTACGGGAAATTCGCTGCAGCAAGAACTGCCACCACATCTTGCTGACTGTCTTCAGCGCCTTGACGCGAAGCTTGATAAGCTATCAACGCACTTTATGGCCATTGAAACATTGATGACTCGGCTTGAAGTCAGGATAACAGCTCAGGAGCTGCGTTCGGAGGATCAGGCTGTTGATTTAGCTGATATTCGTGCTGATATTGTCATGATTAAGGAGTCCTTGAACTCTATCCCCGCCTCTACCCTCAGAGTTCAGTGTCTCCACCGGCTAACTCTTATGTGTCGGACCCGTGTGATTCTTCTCACTGGAGTTCCGACAGACATCGAAATGACGGACGAGGAAGCTCTCGGTAAAGTCTTCACAGCCATGGGACTTGAAAGCTATAATAAATTCTTGGTTAACTCTTGTCCATGGAGGCCTAAAAATAGATGCAGGCCTGCTCCTGAAAATACCAGGGCATTCGTATTCAAATTGTCTTCTCCAAGCATTCGTGACCATTGCACGATGAACGCGTCCAAACTTCCTTCAGTCAGCACCAATGAGCTTTTTGATAAGGGTGATGGAGACTGCGCCACTTATGGCCAAGTGAGATCTTCAGTCTGCTGAATAAAGCATCAGCCAACCGTGAAAAATATAGCAGTTTTTATGCATGCAACGAATGGCTTAAAACCTATTCTGATATCGAACGAATGTGACATCAGAGCATTGAAGCCTACACGGAAAATTTCAAATAGTATTGGTTACTAGAGCTATAGTAAAAAAATTGACTGCCGGTAATAGTAGCGGTAACTGGATTTTTGGGTAGATTACACTACATACTCTAGTATTTACATAATAGATATGTTCTTGTAACTTGAACTTGAATGTTATAGTATTCTTAGCTCAGTCGTAATTCTTTCGTTGATACATAAGTTACAACTTAGTTATACTATCGAACCAAAATATTATAAATACTATATAATTTTTTGACTATGGCAAAATAAAGAAATAGTATATTACGTGCCTAGGGAGCGAAAAACTGAAAAGCCTCAGAGCATGTGTAATTATCGGCCGAGGCAAAGCCGAGGTTGATAAACACAAGCTCTGAGGCGTTCGTTTTTCTATACTATTTTTCTTGAATCCCTCAGCAGAAATTAACTTTTTCATTTTGGCCACAGGGACGAAAAAGGTTAGTTTCGGTTGAGGTAGCATGAAAAAAAATGTTTTTTTCAAATTTTAAACTCTTATTTGTGTTATTTGAGTAATTTTAGGTAAAAAGTGTTTCTTGCAAAATTTTCGTAATAGTATACTGCCCTAGGCGCGAAAAACCGAAAAGTCTCAGGGTACGTGTAATTAGCGACCGAGGCCAATAAATACGTGCCCTGAGACTTTCTGTTTTCGCGAATTAGGCCTGTATACTATTTTTCATACCCTGTGGCCCAAAAATAGCTCTTCCCGTTTCGCGCAGCGGCCGGGAAGTAGTCACTTTCGGGTGCCGAAATACGGAGACTCAAAAAATAAAAAATGCACATTTTTGCAATTTTCAAACGCCCGTAACTTTTGAAATGACCAAGTTCGATCGATTTTAGACACGGCATCTTAAAGTTAAAAACTTGATCTATAAGATCATATTAATATCATAAATGATTCATCATATTCGAGGTGTTTTTGGGCGCTATAAACATCGGCGTTTCAGATCGTGCTTACTGTAAATAAGTAGCATACGAATTTCAAATCTCCCCGTTCTGACCCCCTTCCCTGTCCCATGATTCAGCTGCACCTTACCAATTACGGTATACAGTCAGTCAATGGTTATACTATAATAAAATAGTACTGCTTACTAGAACACAAACATGTAACTTTACTAGTACGGTAATAGTGATGCTTACTAGAACCTCTTGTACTATAGCGCTCTGGTAACTAACACTAGCACAATTAGTTCTGGGGACCATTTGAAATTTTCGGTGTAGGTCAAGATGACGTAATCCTGGTCATTGAATGCGCGCCTGCCAACAATCATGATTGCTCTTTTTAGTCTAATGGGGCTTTTTTTCATCATCTACAACTGATTAAGGGGGTTCTTTCAGTTCAAGTTTTTCTATAGTGAACTCTTGCCTAGAGCGGTGCATTTTGTTTGCGCAGTACGCACTGCGCAGCCTGGCATCAGCTGATTCATAACAAAAACTTTTTTCACTTTGACGTTAAAAATCTTGATTTTTTGCAGCGTAAGCCTTGTTTTACGATGTACAGGCTAAAAAATGAGGGTTTTTTCTATAGACCCTGTACACTCCGATACCCTAACCAATTAATGTTTATTTATAAATAATTTATGAACGTAATTATACCATTGAATTCAGCGTGATTTTATCTATCAAACAGGGTAGGTCTCATTTCTCAACAAATGTTGAAAGAACCTGCTTAGGCAACAAACATTTTCCTATGCACGCCCAGTGAGTGAGACGCTAGATGATAATCTCAATCTTATTCTCTACTAAGATATATTATGCTGTATACGCTGATTTATGCAATGTTACATCGTCTTATAGTACTTTACGCTGTACCACGCTATTTTTTTATGTTACATTATGTTACACTTAAACATGTTGTAGTGCGTCATTTATATTGCTACTTACTACAATATCACGCATTGTTATATTTAGTTATAACTTGATTGTAATTTCACTTGGGTCAGATGGGGTTTACCTTTCGGTCGAATAAAGTTTTCAATCAATCAATTTCTCTCTCTCTCTCTCTCTCTCTGGACAACACGAGTCAGCCCGAATGCCTGCCCTTTGATTGTATTGTTACTTAAATATTAATTCGGCTTCGTTAAGGTGTTACATTCGTGGGACTGGCGCCTTGAATAAACCTTATTCGTTGTCAAAATACTAGTGCTCAATTTTGATTAGTAATTTATATTTTTTTAAATAACATCAAGATATTGCAGCCTGTCCATGGCAATATTGTTGCAACCGCAGCAGTGAAGGGGGAAGGAAGTTAGCTAAGTTTCAAATCTGTCGAATGCTGATCAATCACAGCGAGCGAAGCAAACGGACGCTACTGAAACTAAAAAACTTATATTATCCGCATATACAGATGGACGGATGCTCGTTTTTTCCGGCTTGACCTTTCATACCCAACGCGCGTAGAGAAGATTCACTTCAAAATTATCAAATAATCATGCAAATGTCAGGTTGAACGCTGCGCGATCAGTACCTGTGGAGTTATCAAATGAGAATACAATAAGGAGTTGACGGCTTATTTGTAAGAGATATTCTGAAAGATGATTAGTTTAACACTTCATCTAATTTTGCATCCCCAATAGTTTTGACGACGAACCAAATACTCAGTTGCACCCCAAGTGTCACTTCAACATTCTGTACCAACTAATTCTATTTCAATTTTTTTAAACTTCAAACTTAAATTCAAAATAATAGCTATTTAATTAACAAATGTCTGATATGTAAACCAATCATGGGCCAGATTCAATACTTGAATTTTCATAAACATCACACAACTATAACTTCGCTATTAAAGAATTTATAAAATTAAAAAAATAAAATAAATAAATAAAATAAGAGAACTTTGTACTCTTTGAAAGCTACATGTTTAACCTAGAAACTCTTATCGATCAAAAGCGTACCGATTTTGGTGCCGACTTTCCAGAACATCCAGAAGTAAACATAAAAATACTGTTATGACCCCTTTCGGGTCACTACATTGTCGTGAGCGAGTATAGAGAAAGTATAAATGAGTACAAGTATAAAGACACTTTGGTTTATTTTACGTTGCATAATTTATTAATTATGACACTAAGCATATACTTCAACGAAAATACATAAAATGACATGAAGCTTGATCCTGGATGTAGTGAATGGCTGGATCTCGATGCACAGGTGCGTGACGGTGTAGCGGGCCCCAGTGCCTAAGGTGCAGCTGCGCACTTCCAAGTATCGTTTCTGGCCACTCAGCGTACGGCAGCTTTAGTGGCTAGTGGAGTAATGCACGGTGTTAGTGAGATGATTTTGTGGGAATAATCGATGCATTGTGATCGTCAATCCAGTTGAAGTGAGATGATTATACCCCTATTTTCCCTTTCTGGAATGCAACCCCTAGGTTGTACCCTGGGATGATAAAAATGATGCTTGGCTTTTAACGAAAAGTATCCCTGCTGAATAGTTTCACCCTTATAATGATGTAGAACTAAATTCGTTTCCCAGCATCAAATGAAGGACGCTTGTTTGCATAAAATACGCGTCAATAATAACAATAGTATACAGCCTAGCATAGGCAGTAGCCCACGGAAATTAGATATAGTTCAGGACAGTCGTTGCGATAAATATTTTACAATTGTTTCGTAAGTAAAAGATGCTTAGAAATGATATGTACATAAAAAATATAGAAAGTTTGTTGTATATTTTTATTTATCACTGAAAAACGGTCGAAAATTTTCTAAAGGAAGGACTAATTAATGCTCAAATATCAATTGACCTACACGTAGAGCTTGTCAAACCCTTCAAATGAGCCCTACCTGAATTTTTTTAGTACATTTGTTCTTTAGAAAAACATTAAATGCTGTTGAATTATCGCTTTTTTCAATTGTTTATATCTTCTGAATAGATTAGTGAAATCTTTTGAAAACGCATGAACAGTATGCTCTCGGTGTACCCAATATGTGGTAAAATATTCAAAATTATTCATGCAATACTTTACCCTAAACTTGAATTTGTTGCTCCCATCATATTTATTGTCTCAGGTCATTCTACGCGTATGAACAAATTAAATCACTTTCTATAAGAGTCAAATTAAAAAACAAGACTTATACTTTCCAACCTATTGACTGGAATTGTAAAAATTAACCGATAGTATATTAATAAAATTCATCATTTTTTGTTAAAGAAAAAAAGTTAAAATTATCATTTTTGATGGAATTATGTGTTATAAACAATTTATTTAAACAAACTATAGGTTATTAATAAGTTATAACTAATTAAAATTGAATGCTCGTACTAATTAAAAAAAAAAGATAAACTTCTGTCGAACGGTTCCGGAGGTATTAAACAATTTTTTAATCACTTTTGAATTGAAGATCTGATTTAAAATTTGTGGAAAAACATTTTCTAACCCGTATGAAATTATCAAATTAGTGTTTCAACGAACTTTTAATTTTAAGACTGTACAAAAGCTTTAGTTTTCACAAGACAATTTGGAAACTTCATACGAAGAAACTTTTACTTATATACGATACGAGCGTTAAATTAGATATCTTAATTGTTATAAACAAAGGCGTTGTGAATTGAAAAAAAAAATTAACTTCACTTGTAATGATTGTAGAGACTTGTACTTTTTTTTTTTTTTTAAATACGCGTAAAAATGACACCTTCATGATGAAAGAAAAATAAAAGCTCATCGGTTAATTGAGCGAAGATATTTAATTTGTTTATAAAGATTGAAATACTGTCTTTTTTGAGCTGAATTTTACAATAGATCTCGATTAATTTTCACTATTCCAGTCAATAGGTTGGAAAGTATAAGTCTTGCTTTTAATTTGACTCTTATAGAAAGTGTTTTAATTTGTTCATACGTGTAGAATGACCTCAGACAATAAATATGATGGGAGCAACAAATTCAAGTTTAGGGTAAAGTATTGCATGAATCATTTTGAATTTTTTACCACATATTAGGTACACTGTGAGCATACTGTCCACGCGTTGTCAAAAGATTTCGCTAATCTATTCCGAAGATATAAACAATTGAAAAAAGCGATAATTCAACAGCATTTAATGTTTTTCTAAAGAATAAATGTACCAAAAAAATTCAGGTAGGGCTCATTTGGAAGGGTTTGACAAGCTTTACGCGTAGGTCAATTGATATTTGAGCATTAATTAGTCCTTCCTTTAGAAAATCAATAAACTCCCAAAAAATGATATTTTTGACCGTTTTTCGATGATAGATAAAAATATAGAACAAATTTTCTATATTTTCTATGTACAAGCTATTCTAAGCATTTCTAAGCATCTTTACTTACGAAACAATTGTAAAATATCTATCGCAACGACTCTCCCCAAGTCGGTATTATTTTTACTTAAGGGCCAGGCATACCCACTCAGTCGATAACGCAAGGCTACCTAGCAATTTATGTTAAATTAAAAGAATTGGGAATGATATTCGCGTATCTAAGAGTAGAGGCATATTTCTAATACACTCATTAACATCCTGTCCAAATTTCATCCAAATCCATGCATTATTGAAGGAGAAAAATGAGGACAAAGAATATTGTAACCTAGAAATTATTATTGATCATTATTATTTTTGTCCTCATTTTTCTCCTTCAATAATGCATGGATTTATATGAAACTTGGACAGGATGTTAATAAGTATATTAGAAATATGCCTCTACTCTTAGATACGCGAATATCATTCCCAATTTTTTTAATTTAACATAAATTGCTAGGTAGCCTTGCGTTATCGACTGAGTGGGTATGCCTGGCCCTTAAATCCCTGGGCTACAGAGCCCCTTATTCACTGTGTTTACGTTGTCTGCTGTGAAACGAATTGTTTTACATCTAGTGTACCTTTGCCTTGTTTTTGTGTGATTAGGTACAGTATAGGCAACATTGCGTGTCATAACAATGGATACAAAAGTAGTTGTAGTTAATTGAACAATAAACACGTTAAAATTTTCAGAAAAAACGATTGCGGCAATTCTTTTTTGGCCATGTTGTATAAAATTCATGATAAGTATGATCACGGGAAATCACTATGGTAAAAGTATCTCAGGGAATTTTTAAAGAATTTTGAAATCATTTTTTTTAACAAAATGAAAATAAAAACGCAAAAAAGTTTTCGAACAATGAACTAATTTTTTTTCTCGAAAACTATTGAGTTTTAAGAGCTTTTCCGTGAAAATTTTTAATTATTCCAAAAATTCGAAAAATCGGATTATTTAAAATCAGTATAAAATGTACTAAAAAAATTTAAGGATGTTTCTAGATTAGTTTTTTGACATTTTTTTAGTCCAAGTTCGGTCACTTCGATTAATTACAATTGCTCTTCGACAGTCTAATAGTAAAATAAGATTAGACAATTCGGTTACTAATGTGCCTATTCAAATATAAAGAAAGATAAGTTAACTACATTGAAAAAGTCGATAAAAAAAGTCAGCGGCGGATGTTAGATGTTCCCTATAACAACGCTAACGCCACTGTATAAATTGTTTTTAATGAAAATTTGACGCATAATAGCATAGCATTACCTGAATCATAAAAAAATTATTTACCTTTGGAAATCCACCGTCATAAATAATATTAATTTTTTCTCAAATCATTGAAAAAAAAAAACGTTTAATTACAATGACGTTTTTGAGCAACTCTGATAAATTATAAGTATCAGTAAATGTATCATATACATTATTGATTTATGTCATTAAACATGACTTACAATTACTAATGTCTTCATGATTTTTTTAAAATGATTGTGGAAATTCAAAAACATTTTTGTATAAATACACTAAGGAATAATAAAATTTTCATTATTTAAAATTACTCACTTATATGCCAAACTGCATGCAATTGTCAAAATTGGATCCAAGCATTTCAAAACTACTGCATAGAGTAACATTTTACCCAAACGTGGTTCTATAGGCAAATCAAGAAGATGACATCCCAGCTCAGTTACATCTTCCCAAGGATCTAATGCATCAATTGTTTTTAAAAATTGCACAGCGTTTCTTGTTACAATATTGGAAGGCGGTTCTATAGCTTTTTCCAAAAATTCAGCTATAGGTGTATTGGTAGATGTTAATTGTTTTGAATAAAGACAAAGTTCATGTAAAGGCAATCTTAAAATTTCTGGTGTCTGATATAATTGCATATAATTGTATTGAATAGATGAGTATAATCTATAACAGACACCTTTTTGGCATCTGCCAGCACGTCCTTTTCTTTGCTTAGCACATGATTGTGAAATCCAATTTGCACGAAGAGTTGAAATACCAGATATAGCATCAAATGATTTTTCTTTTATTTTACCAGAATCAATAACATAAACCACATCTTCAATAGTAATACTAGTTTCTGCAATATTAGTCGACAATATGATTTTTCTTGATCCTTGGTTGGTTGGTTTGAACACCCTTTTTTGATCACTAGTTTGCATGTTAGAATGTAAAATAAATAAATTGTATCGACTAGCTTGGAGTAGTTTACTCTCAGCAATTATTTTCTCTTTCATTGTTATTATATCATCATAACCTGGTAAAAATATTAAAATTGATCCCATAGATGTATTTAAATGAATATTTAAAAGTAACTTCAAAATTAAATCATAATTGATGACTTCACTAGTATACATTTGATTATAAACCTCTAATAATCGTTGACTTTCATCTACGAAAGTACAATTTTCAGGTTGCAAATTATCATTTTTTACTAACATGGAATCACATTTCTTCCCATGCAGTTCAATTAATTGAATACATTCAGATTGATTCATATTCTGAGCCCAATCTAATGCTGTCCAGTTATTACAAGATCTCAAATTCAAGTTTGCTCCATATTTTAAGAGCTTTTCTACTACTTTTGTTGATCCTCTGCCAGCTGAAATCATTAAGTGTGACAGAGGTATGAGAATGTTGATAGTTAATTGATATATTTCTGAGTGCATCAAATTAAGTATTTCAATGAATTCACTTTCTTTTCCTGATAACCATGCTTTATTTATCAACTTATCCATTTCTTCAATAACCCACGAATCTAATTCAATTTGAAGGGATTTAAATTCGTCTTCTTTCTTTAAAGTTACTAAATGATGTTCTTTATTATTGCTAAGGAATAACTTTTCTTCATTGCAAGAAATTGAAGAGTTCTTTTGATCTGCGATCACAGAATCTTTTTGTTTTGATAATTCTATTGTAATATAGTTAGTCATTTTTAATATGTCTTCTAAATAAAAAACATCAACATTAAAGGATTTTCCAGGTATACTAATTAATGGGCACTTGTTAAAATAATCAACAAAAATAGAAGGATCTATTGTAGCACTCATTAAAATGACTCGCAATGTCCTATATTTGGCAACAGCATCTTTTAAAGCAATTAGTAAAAAATCACAG
This sequence comes from Trichogramma dendrolimi, assembly GCA_034770305.1. Classification (NCBI taxonomy): domain Eukaryota; kingdom Metazoa; phylum Arthropoda; class Insecta; order Hymenoptera; family Trichogrammatidae; genus Trichogramma; species Trichogramma dendrolimi. The sequence goes on from JAPMIB010000047.1 coordinate 1,206,325, forward strand.
AACCGATCACGTTCATGAATTTCATCAACAACTATATGTGTAATCATAGCTAAGGCAGAATCATCACCCATAAGGGTTCTTAATAAGACTCCATGAGTACAATATGTCAAAAGTGTTTTAGGAGCAACCCTACTTTCTAGTCTTATTTGATAACCAACAGTTTGACCAATTTTTTCATCTCTTTCAAAAGCTACTCTTTCTGCAACAGAAACTGCAGATAACCGCCGTGGTTGAGTGCAAATTATTCTACAAGGTTGTTTTTTTTGTTGATAATCTTCTAAAATAAATTGAGGAATTTGAGTTGTTTTCCCACATCCTGTTTCACCAATTATGACTACAGAAGAATTATTTTCAATCATGTCCAGTAATTCCTTCTTTTTGGATACTACAGTTAATGAATTACGAAAATTTAATACATCTGTGTTAGTTTTCAAGGATGGAACTTGTGGTATGCTATTGTTTAATCTGCCCATAGCTCTACAACAATTATTTACTAAAATTGAAAAAAAAAAAGATTAAAGAATCAAAATGAATTATAGAAGATATTTAGTATTAATACAATTTTTCAGTTTACCATCATGATCAATAGACCTTTCTCTTTCCATTGGCGGCAACAAGTCACGACGCTCTTTGTTGTCCAATGGAAATCTTTTGATCAAATTAAAAATTGCCTGTCTGGATACTTTTTGAAGTTTAATAGAGGCATCTTTCTGAACAATAGTTGAACCTTCTCTTTTGTATATGGTTAAAATCTGTTTGCACCACGACTATAAAATGAAAAGTAAATAATAAGATATTGAATGAGTCAGTTAAAGTTATAGTACTTCTTACCCGCGACTTTTTGACTTCAAACCCACTTTTCTAGCTAGAGAATGAATGAACGCCCTTTCTTTTGCAGTATATGAAGATGGAAATTCGAATTCGTTATGATCTTTGTTTTCTAAAAATTTCTTGATAGTTAAATTGATAGATATTTTGGTATCTTCTCCCATTTTATCAGATTTTCGATGACACAACATTTTTAATTATATAATTAACTCTATATTCAATATTCAATGAAAAATATAACTAACAAACTTATTGTAAATTTTCTGTTCTTTTTCGTGATTGGAACAACAAATTACAAACGTCAAGTATCATTCACAGTTTACATACACAAAAGATGTGTTAGTCATTTGTCAAATTTTGAAGAGCTCCGCAGCTAATCTTTAATCTTATCTAAATTCTAAAATATCTTAATTCTCAATAATTCAAGCACTTCGAGGTTATTGAAGTTTATAGTGCACATTAACACTGGAACATCAACCTTTTAGGCTCTTTCTACATAAGTCGTTGTGTATTAAAGTAAAAACGCTGAAAGTATAAGCCTGACTTCTACATCTAGGTAGCGTGACGTAATCCTTCGAACATCGCAGAATAGTACACTAGACCTACTTTAATTCTGTCCAGACCAAATCCACATTCCGCCGACACGAAAAAAAGATTCAGACCACCATCTATCTCTTTTCATAGTTTCAGATGCTCTGCGTAAGGTAGATATGGCAGTGACGTTACTTATCTACCTTACGCAGAGCATCTGAAACTATGAAAAGAGATAGATGGTGGTCTGAATCTTTTTTTCGTGTCGGCGGAATGTGGATTTGGTCTGGACAGAATTAAAGTAGGTCTAGGGAGGCAAAACAAACCGACCGCCCGTATACTTTACATGTTAAAGTTGCTTGATCAAAGTACTTGTAAAAAGTTTACGGTTGTTGTAAAAAAAAAAATAAAAAATATCTGGGCGTAGTATACAACCTCAAGATTACGCACATTAATTTTTTGTCGGAAATTGTTTACGCTTTGTCCATAAAAAAATAAAAATTGATAGATTTGTAGCTTTTTTCGCGCAACTGAGTAACTCACAAACCAAACCCGCGTCTATATAAATCTTACGTAAATGAGTGAATACGTGCAAAAATTAAATAGTAAAATTTTTTTGTGTAGCTGAAAATGTCAAATTGTTGAAGAATTTTTCTGTCACAGCCAATATATAATACAAAATCAGATTACACTTATAAAATCTTGCAGATACACAGTATATGAGGATGTATATATAAATATTTTTTTACTTGAACAATAATTTTATTACTATAACTTGTATGATGCAATTTTTGCATAACATTATTATGAATGGTTTACTTTGAAGTCACCCAGTCGCATGGAAAAAGCTTAAAAAATTCTTAACTTTTATGATTTTTTTTTGGACAAAGCGTAAATATTTTCAGACAAAAAATTATACGTAGGTAATCTTGAGGTTGTATACTACGCCCAGGTAATATTTTATTTTCTTTTTACAACAACCGTAAATTTTTTACAAGTACTTTTATCAAGCAACTTTAACATGTAAAGTATACGGGCGGTCGGTTTGTTTTGCCTCCAGACAAATCAGCTGATCGATTATGACCGTCACTGACGACTGTGAAAAAGCCCTATATTACTGCCCTTGGCCGCGAATTACAGAAAAGTCCCAGAGTACGTGTAATTAGTATTGGACTAAACAATTATATAACTTGTTGTCCTGGCCCCGGAGAGGAAATCATGGTGAAAAGAAAAGGTAAACACTTTATATTTGAAAATAATATAACTCGATTTATTATGTGTAAGTAAGAGTAATGCAATTATAAAGAAGTGGCGTATTCTAGCTTCTTGCTCGAGAGCACAGCAGCAACAAACTGACGTGAGTGTATGTCGATAGGTGGCGCTAGGGCGCGCTTGCTCTACAATTTTTCGGTACACACACACACACACACACACACACACACACACACACACGAGATGGGGACTTGTAAGGGAGGCTGAGAAGCCCCGCGCTGATTGCGCTATGTAGAAAGGCTCCCAACACTCCTTCCCCTTTCTCCACTAGCGCATAGGCTAGTTAATTTTTACTGTGGCTGTTGTTGTTGGGTCTTCTTGTGGCTGTAACTAGAATAAGCAAGGATTTAGTTATATATGTTGCTGTAAGTTGGAATGTCCGCGGCTCAGTCCTCGACGTAGATATAGTGAAAAGGCGGGAATGGGTAATTCTCAACGGTCGAAAAGAAATTTTCTTTTGAGTTGTCCTCGACTCTGCGTGCCGAGAAGTTCTGATTTTTATTTTCTTATTTTACATCAAACTGTTACAAAATAAACCCGTTAAAAATAAACCCGTTACAAAATACCCCCTTTTATTCTCTTATTTACAATAATTACGCGCCATAATTCGGCCGCGCTACACATCGTTGTTTATCTTTCGCTTCGTCTAACGTTTAAATACGACGCGTACCGACGCCTGTGCTCATACACACATCAATGTATATCCTCTATATATGTATATATAAACTCTATCTATTCAGTATCTTATCTCTAAGATATTCGTGGCTTTGAGCGGGTAGGGGTTTGGTCATTATGTCAGCCTCATTTTGAGCAGTATTGACCCAATCTATTATTATGATCCCTTCCATTGCGCAACTCTTTACGTAATCCCCATGTATGCTTGACATGTCTCATTTCTTGCCGGTTTTCTCTCTTTCGGCTAGTCCCTTGATTATCCACTCTAAAGGATCATCGAAGTTTTTGAGCTTATTGCATCCGTCCATCTGTGTACAATCTATGGCGGATCTATTGTCGCACCAGATCTTCGCGGGTAGCATCGTTTTTCCGAGCATATTTCTAATGGATTTATCAAGGGAGATTATCTCTTGCGTTGCCTCGCTCATCGAAAGATACTCCGCTTGACATGTGGACACGCTCACTGTCGATTGCTTGTGACTCCTCCAAGCTATCGGGTCGTTAAACAGTTTGATCACATACCCGCTGGTCGACGTAGAGTCGGAGTTATCTCCAAAACTCGAGTCTGTGTGGCATTTTAGGGTCTCTCCTATGCCCTTATACTCTATGCCGATGGTTATTGTTCCCTGTAAATATCTGAGAAATCTTTTGACATCTTTCCAGTCCTCTTCGGTCGGTGCCACTTGTTTTCTCGCCAAGTAGTTGACCGCATACGCTATATCGGGTCTTATTACCGTCGCTAGGTACATAAGACTGCCAATCGCTTCTCTACACGGGAATTTTTCTGAGCTAGTCGTTTCTCTCGTTTCTTGCCCTTTGGGTTTCATTTCCCGCGTTTTCACCTGTCTGGTTACCATGGGTGTGTTTTGGGGCCTACTCTCGCTCATGTTGAATCGCTCAAGGACTTTGTTCGTGTAGTCTACTTGGGTCAGACGCATAATGTTTTGGTTTCTATCTCTACTAATCTCCATACCAAGATATTTGGATGGTTCTCCAAGGTCCTTCATCTTGAACGCTTTGCAAAGAGTCTCTTTGATCTCTGCGAGTCTCTGTTTGCAGTTGCTGGCTAGTATTATATTGTCCACGTATAATACCAGTAACGCGACTTTGCCTTCTTTTCTCCAAGTAAAAAGGCATGGCTCGTGAAGGTCTTTCTCTAGGCCGAGCTTTTTGACCTCTGTCGTAAATCTTTGATTCCAGATTTTTGGACTGGTCTTAAGTCCGTAAAGCGTCCTTTGGAGTTTACAGACCTTGGTCTTTACCGGTCTATCTTCTAGTGTCAGTCCGTCAGGAATTGTCATATAGATTTCGTCCTCTAGACTTCCGTTCAGGAATGCTGTTTTCACAACTAATTGCACTGCATCTAGATTCAGTTTGTTACTCACTGCTAGTGCAGTTCGGATGGTGGACAGCCTTGACACAGGAGCATAAGTCTCTTTTAGCTCGTAGCTATTTTTATCTTAGCTCTGATTACTAATCTTGCTTTATATTTCCGTTTGCCGTTCTCATCGGTTTTTGTTTTGAACACCCATTTAGAATCTATGAGATTTAGTCGTTGACCTTTTGAGTCTTTTTCTGGTTTATCGACTATTTTCCAGACTTCATTTTCTTTCATGGACAGAAGCTCTTCGTCTACAGCAGCTTTCCATTCATCTCTATTATATATACATATATATTTTGTAAATCATAATTTTTCAAAAATGAATATATATCATTTAGAAAAAAAAACTTTTTTTATCATTTTCAGACCCAATCACCCAGATTCCTTTTTTTTCCGATTTGAATGAGAATAGCAAGATATCGGAAAATAATATTGTTCGTGTCGCAGCTTCCTTCGACATGGGCTGGACTACGAGAGGTACTGGCAAAACTTATGACAGTCTCAGTGGTACTGCTGCTAATAGGAATGTTTTCCAAGAAAATTATTTCATATGTTACATATAATCGAAAATGTAAAAAATGTAAGATGGGTCACAAAAAAGACGATCATGATTGCAGGCAAAATTACGTTGGCAGTGCAAAAGGTATGGAGCCTACAGCAGCAGCTCAACTCGTGTCTGAAAACGACATTTTTTCGAAAGAAAACATTGAGCTAGGCATATTTATAAGCGATAATGATAGTTCAGCAATTCATGGGATGAGAAATGCTGTATACTACGACATCGTTAAACAGGCAGATAAAAATCACAATACGAGAGGAGTCTCGAGTGAGTGCTACAAAATAATAAAAATGCACAAGGAGCTCACGAGCGCCGTAATAAAATATCTGCAACGATCTTTCGGAGCAGCTATCGCTCAAAACAAACCAGATAGCGAAAAAATTGCAAAAGCTGTTCGCAATATCCCCTATCACTGTTTTAATCAACACGATAATTGTGACGTCTCTTGGTGTGGCTATCTGAAAGATCCTGAAAATTATCGGCACGCAAACATTGGAGAAGGTCTTAAAAGTCCATCATTATTTGAAGCACTTAAGGATATTTTTAATTCTCTTGCCAATCGCAGTGACCGATACTGCGCAGGATTATCGAGCAATGCCAATGAAAGTTTGAATAACAGTATTGCTAGTAAAGCTCCGAAAGCTCGTTTATATAGCCTATCGCCTTCAGGCGATATAAGAGTAGCTTTAGCTATTCTCAATAAAAATGAAGGCCCTGAAATCATAGCGCGTTTAAATGAAAAGCTGAACTTATCTCCTAATACGCATGGACTCAAGACTTTTTCAAAATTAAAATCGAAAGCTGATAAGAGATCTTTAAAATCTTTAGAGCCAGCAACGAAGCGTCGACGTTTAAATTTGAGAAAAGCTAAAGTAAATTTAAAAAAATTGGAATCTTCTGAGGGATCAACTTATGAATCCAATGTTCAACTGCTTGCTCCTGATTTGCCGACAATTTCAAGCATTACGCCAAAAATTGACGTTTCAGCCGAACCAGTTATAGTTTTTTTTTATTTAGAAACTGGAGGTCTGTCTCCTGACTGTGATATATTGCATATAGCAGCGAAGTGTAATGATTTGCATTTTTCAACTTACATCAAACCTACTAAAGCCATTGAGCCGCAAGCTAGCAGTGTGCATCATTTGACCTTTCAGAAAGGAATATTGCTGTACAAACGCACAGCTGTTGAGACAGTCGATTTGCCATTGTCAATTTAAAATTTTTTAAATTTCTTGGTCTCGTTAGGTCGAAAATGTATTTTAACTGCTCATAATTGCAGTTTCGATTCGTCGCGATTGCTGTCTGCGGTTAAAAATAATTTCATGCTAGATCATTACTCTTTCGTTGTAGACGGCTTCGTTGATACCCTACGTATTATACAAAAAAAAAGAAATTGCCATGGAAAGGATGAAAATAAATTAGTAAATTTAGCTAGAATTTTAAACATAAATTCGGCTGATGCTCACAACGCTATCGAAGACATTAGAGTTCTCGAGGAAGTCCTCCAGAGATTAGATATAAGTCATGCAATATTACTCTCATCGGCAACAAAGTGGGCTGACAAATTATCTAATAAAAAATCCAAAAAAAATAATCTACCCATTTTCAATAAAGAAGAGATTCTTATCAATGTTTTGGAAGGTTACACGTCGCTTGATACGAGAAAAAAACTATTGAAAACTATGTAACGGAGTAGTCCTCGGGATGCAGACTCTTCGTCTGGCACGACTCCACACAGACCTATAAACGGTAAAAAAGGGTGCCGAAATAAAGCTACGAATCGTAATTTATGAAGAATAACAATTAGGCTTAATTTATTGAGTAGGCGCCAGTCACGAATGTGACGCCGTAACGGTTATTTCTTACACGAATATATACGCTTACAAATGATGTTTCAAGATTATTTTATAATTGGGCACGCGATTATCAAATTACCGAATACAATCTATATGTGGCTTCGGAGACACCTCGGCTAGACGGTACAGCAGTTAAAAGGTCGCAGGACGAGCTATACGGGGACGTAGTCGAGAGAGATCGACCAGTAGAGAAGATGTTCAAATTATGGCGCAAAATACCCGAGAGAGTTGAGCGACTTACAGTAGTTGACTCGTAGATGTTGTTTAGGATTGGCTCGGAAGTCGGTAGCACGACTGTAATATAGCGAGGGCAGACGAGAGGCAGCCAGGGTCATCAAACAGTCCAGGGACGGCAGCTCGCTCACACTCGCAGACCCAGAAACCGGTCCCACACACCAGAGAGGAGATTAGGCACGATGGCCCTTCGCACGCCCCAACACAGAGTGTTGCGTCCTCGCATCGTCGTAGGCCCGTCAGTCGTACACCCCCCTTCCACACATAAGGCCTTTCTTCTGCTAGTCAGCAGCACGCTGTATCGACAGCACCCACATAGAGTCGCTCGCGACTCTCTCTCGCAATTTCGGCGCGTCGCGAAACACGGCGCCGATCCGCCTTGGCATTATTAGGCCCGATTAACTATTTGTCTCTCTCGACATAGGGATGCTTAGGATAGATATTTAGGAAGGAATACCACCGGACTCTGCGTTGGGGTACGACTTCCTTACAACTAATACAACTTTTTCAAGTCTAGTCGATAGCTATGACCAAAATAAATTAAAAGGAATAGAAGATTTATTAGGAACAGATTTTAATGGGTCTGTAAAAGTCAGTAAATCTCTATTAGTAATTAATAAAATAAATATTTTCTTTAAAGATTTATACGATATATTATCTGATGACACTAGTCGCGCCTTAAGTTATGTATTATAAATACAATACTACTGTTTTTTACTTCAAATTTTAATTAATAATAAAAAAAGTATGTGCTGTATTTTATTTATATTATTTTATCTTTATTATACCTTAATCAACTATCTGTAACTAATAACTAATAACTAATTTGAGACACTAATACAGTTCTCGTCATAAAAATTTGAAAATGTAAGGTTATGTCGCTTGTTTACCGCCGCTCGATATCAGCACTGAATATCACTAGAAAGTGCATTCATCAATCGTTTTTATTAATTGCACAGTACTTACGTAGTAAAAGTTTACAACATTTTAACACGAAGTACTGCGATAGTTTATTGAATGTCTCAAAAAATTTCACGAAAATCCGTCTTATAAATTATGAGATATGCTATCAAATGTAAACAATTATCGTCATTTGCATGGGAAACAATGTAAAAATGTTTATTCATAACTCTTAAACTAAGTAGTGAAATTGCACAAAATTTTTACAGTGCATTTCTATTATAAAAATGAGCATGTTCGCGTAATTTGGTTCCATTCCGTCTTATAATTCTTCGACGGAGGTACCTCCTTAACTTCATAGTCCAGACGCTGGCAGGGTTTTCGTAAAAATTTCGGACTCCACGGTATTTCTATACGTTTCTGAATCGATTTTTCGAGGTTGATTTTTTCGAAATAGGTGCGTTTAAAAGTTATAAACAAATAAATTGTTTAAACCGCTATATCTTGTAAACTATTGAAGATAAATAAAACAATTTTGCATTATTTTATTTTTCTTCAAAAAACAAAGAGATTGACGTATATAACTTAAAAATCCGTTCATTAGAAAAAAAGTTATCTAATAATTAATACAAAATTCATAGGGCACGTCCTATTCTTATTTGTCAAAGTCTGTAACTTGGCTTGTATTAGTGCGATCGAGCTCATTGATATCTCGTTTTGAAAGTAATTATCAACACAATAATTCGGTATAGTTTTTATTTCAGTATAATTGTTTATAGGGCAATTCATAGCCGTCTTTAGACGTCATTTTATGACTTTGACGTACTTTTCATTTGTTTGTACGCACCTTTCGCTGAGATAAATTATTAAAATAACGTGGCAACTTAGTACAAATAAAAGTACGTTAAAAAAGGGCGTTGAAAGTTAGGGCATACGCTCAGGTAACGGGATCCTCCCGCTTGTATTACCGTGAAATTAACATTTAAATTAATAATATTATGTAAACTTTTTAAGATTTTATAAAAAAAGGTATTTCAATTGTAAAATGTGCAGCACCAAATCTTCAACAGAAGGAAATATCTTTAGAACTTTAGCACAAAACATTCTTGCTGCCGTGAAGCGGAATTGAATTTCTGCTCGTGCAATGTAAATAACCCTCGTAAAAATGAAAGATAAATATACCATTTTCTATAAAATTTTAAAAAGTTTACATAAGATTAGCAATTTAAATATTAATTTCATGGTAATATGAGCGGGAAGTCAACGTTACCTCAGTTTGTGCCCTAACTTTCAACGCCCGCTCGTTTCTATGCCCAAGCTTAGAACGTCGTATCTTGGCGTCTACTTGATGGATTACCTATTGGAACGTCTCGAAATTTTCGTTTTTTAACGTACTTTTATTTGTACTAAATTGACACGTGTTTTTTATACGAAAAACGCGTATAAACAAATGAAAAGTATTTTAAAGTCATAAAATGACGTCTAAAAATGGCTATGAATTGCCCTATAAACAATTATACTGAAATAAAAACTATATACCGAAGTATTGTGTAGATAATTACTTTCAAAACGAGATATCAATGAGCTTAATCTCACTAATATATACAAACCAAGTTACAGACTTTGACAGATAAGAATAGAACGTGTCCCTATGAATTTTGTATTAATTAGTAGATAACTTGCTTTCCAAGATCCAATTCAAATCCAATCCAAGATCCAATTTTTTAATGGTAAAATTTAATGCCCTTTCTAAATCTGGGCCCAGATTTAAGATCTAATGCGTAGTTCGAAAGTTATGTTCGTTTGAACATAAAAAAACGTATAAATTTTCCATGTTTTGCACAGATTTTTTCGTTTTTTCATGTTTAAACGATCATAACTTTTGAACTACGCATTGGATCTCAAATCTGAGCCCACATTTGGAAAGGGCATTAAATTCTACATCAAATTATGCAATTGAAAAGTTTTTCTAAAGCTCAAAACATGGAAAGAATCCCACTTTAAATTCCTACATCCTAAGAGTTAATGGGTTAAATGTTAATATCGACTTGAATTCATAGGCACAGGTAAAACCGTGACGATTTTAACCTGTGCCTAAGGGTTATAACCCGTACAAATCATGTTTTTATATCACAAAGAAGTGATCTAAACTTCTAGAGCAAGGATTTTTAACCTTTGGGAAATAACGGACACCCTAATGTACATGAAGACGTTACATATTTAACAGCTGTTATTATACATCTGATTTTTAGAATTATGAATTAATTTTTTTAATTGATTTTAATGAAACTGATTTTTCGATTTATGCTGTAGAAGATACTTTCCGATTAATTGTGACTTCGTTTAATGAGTGCCAAGGCCGCTTGTGGGGCCTCTACTTACATTATCTCCATTTCAAAACGAATTTAAGTTTAATTGCCAATTTTTGATTTGTTAACATAATTTTGAGCTTAGTGTTCGGTTGTGATTGCTGAGGTCGCTCCGCGGTCACGACATATTACCATCCTTTACCAACAAATTTGGTGAATTTAAAAACTCATTTTCTCAATATATTCGTTAAACATTCATCAATTTGTAGTTATATTAATTTTTATAAAGTAAACTTATAAAAATTAGTGTAACAGAACACTACGATTTATGATTTACGATTGAAGACATGTGCGCGAAGACATACAATAACTCGAGTTATTATTTGATCGATTAACACGCATAAAAACGCAACGCACGAGCGATAGACAGAGACACACAGATACACAACGCTACATTCTACGTTTTATAGACATGAGCGCTGACTGCCGAGTACTGCTCGACCGTGCTGTGAATGCCGCAGCAGAAGCGAGCAAGCAGTGATTCAACACTGCCTAGCGTCGAGCAATCACAGCGCGAGAAGCAAACAGACGCTACTGACAAGGAGACCTTCTCACTTGCGGGTCACAGATCTTTCTCAAAATTTTTTTAGGGTCTTCTGGTAACTAATAACGAAGCACTCCGAGCTTCGTTTAATTGAATGGGCCTTAGGGCCCAAGTTTAAGAGAATTTTCTATATTATCAAAAAATCTTTGCGATTTTTTATCTTGAGATAGAAGCACTTAAACGAAAAAATGCAAAGAACAAAAAAGTCTTCAAATTTTTCAAAGAATCTGTCTGAATTTTTTCAAAATTTTTAAAACCGTCTATCACTTATTTTCAGAGGTCTCTGAAATCCCTAAGAAAAACGGCAAATCTGGGCCTCTGAAAATAGGTGATAGACGGTTTTAAAAATTTTGAAAAAATTCAGACAGATTCTTTGAAAAATTTGAAGACTTTTTTGTTCTTTGCATTTTTTCGTTTAAGTGCTTCTATCTCGAGATAAAAAATCGCAAAGATTTTTTGATAATATAGAAAATTCTCTTAAATTTGGGCCCTAAGGCCCATTCAATTAAACTAAGCTCGGTGAGCTTCATTATAAGCAGAAGGCCCCAAAAAAATTTTGGGAAAGATCTGTGAACCAAAGGTGAGAAGGTCTCCTTGTGAGACTAAAAACCTACGATTATCGCGCTCGCTCGTTTTTCACGGATTCACTAGCCTACCCAACGAGCCATAATACGTTACACATCAAAAGTGTATTTATTTATAGCACTGCGTGGCATAAGTCGCACATTCCTGCAGGAATTTCGCGCTTTCCTGCGAGATTTCTGCAGAATTGCTGCAGGAATTTTGCGGCTTTTTTACAAGGGGTACGTAAGCCTCGTGGATTTATGAGGTATCCACGATGATTTTCGATCAACCCACGTGGCTTTCCGCGGAAATCCTCGTTGATTCTTCATGAACCTGCGCGGTTTTACGCAGAAATCCTTGTGGATACCCTACTGAAATTTCTGAGGTAAGATCTCACCTCAGAATCTAAGTAAAATCAAAAATAAAAAAAAATTATTTAAATTTGAAATTAGTACAACCCTGCTAGGAAAAATCAAGTGAAAAGTCATGTTAATTATCAGGTAAATAGTCATGCCAAATCGTCAGGTGATTTTATTTTTAATTTTAAAAAAATTATTAAGAATTGTCAGTAATATTTAAAATTACTATTTACTACGAAATTATATACGTAATAATTCAGAGTTTATTTAATGGTTAACTTTACAGAGGTGAAAAAGTTCCCCGAGACCCTTGTATTGAACCGGTGATCTGTCGGTTATAAGTCCAGCTCCCTACCACTTGAGCTATTCATTAGTTATACACGATTTCCATCGAAAGAGTTATATTAATGAAATATGTGTATCCATTTCTTTTAAGTGCTTTTATCTTATTATATTTATAGTAACATAATGTAAAAACTAGTGGAACAATATAATTTCTATTAGAAAATTTGGCTTTCGCTCTCACTCTGGATGGGCTCTAGGTAAAGATCCGGACTCGGAGATGACTTTCTTGAGGTAGTCGTAATTTTTTGAAGACACTTTGGCAATTATTTTTTATATGACCAACATCAAATAATTAAAAAAAGAAACTCGCTTAATAGGCTTGTCTTAGAGAGTTCCGGTAAGTTTTAATTCCTGTATCCTGTATACTATTTTTCATATCCCGTGGCCCGAAAATAGCTCTTCCTGTTTTGCGCAGCAGCCGGGTAGTAGTCTCTTTCGGGCCACTGGTATGAAAAAAAAATCTTACTGCTAAAATAATTGTAGTCATTTTTAACTTTTTATGAGTCAAATTGATATATTTTCGAAACGATCATAACTCATAGTTATAGGTAACATTAGGTATTATTTGCTTTTGATGAAGCATTTTTAAATTTTAAGCTTACATAAGTGGACATAAAAAAACTGTACATTAATTCTATGAAACTAGTCATTCACTTTGTTGAATTTCAAGTTTTTTCATGAAATTTTTTACTATTTGTTGAAATAAGTATTTAAAATCTTTACATGTAAATTGAATTGTCAATTGATAGTTTGGTATATCCTCCAAAAACTGATACTCATTGCTAGAGCAGTAATAGTAGTATGTAAAATTCTTCGTCTTGTATCATCTTTTCGTACAAGAAAAGTTGGTGAAGAAGGACCCAAAACAGCTAAGACCTCAACATGAGGTAATTTACTTGTATCTGTTTCCACTTGATACTGACAGCAAGGGTCAAATTGCCATGAAACAGTGTATAAACTGCATGCTATAGCAGCAGAGAATCCAAAGGAACAACATACATATGGTCGATCATTCCATATAAATCCTAAAAGAAATGAATAAATTCAATATGTCAAAAACAAAATAAAAGTATAATTAAATATACCTGTTATAATTGATAAAATTCCTGATAATGCTGACGTTTTGTGAAGGCAATTTCCTACTGAAATCCATCGAGAAGTTTCATCACCCAATTTAGATGGTTCTATGACTATCAACTGACATTCAGATTCTAATGCTTTTTCCAACTCGTATTCAAAATTTTTCATGGGCATTCTCACCATCATAGACTTCACGAATGATAGCCACTTTTTTTGTGATTTCATTTCTGAAAAGTAATGAAATTTGAGTTCTTTATTTTGTAAGAAAATGATCAAAAACACTTGCAGGATAATATTTGAGCAGTGTTTGTTCTATATCAATTGATAAATGATGCTAAGACAATTTGAATCAATAAGTTATAATTTTATACATATTTATGTAATTATTTATCAAAAATAGTAGTGTTCATAATTAATTATTCCAATGCAATTAATACATTTTATTGACAGTGAATTGTTTGACAACTATTAAACTTTCAAAAACTGAATGTGAATTGCATTAAAAATTTTGCTAGAAAAGTGCATATTTTGCAATAATTATTGTCCTCTGGTCATTTAGATGAAATATTGTTGAAATAGATTTTTTCAACAGCAAAATGGTCTATTTTATATTGTATATTAACTTCTAATGTTATTTCTACTTATACTACATATAAATTTTCTAAGGTACAATTTTAATCTTGAATTTAAAGTATAGTTTACATTCAACACTCAGTTCAAACATATTTTTTGCTTCGTTATTAAAAAAAAATTCTAAAAAGCCCTAAACATTTTCATTAGATTTTTTTGTTTACTCGTTTAAAAAATTGCATAGAAAAAAATTATAATGCACAGAACAACTTTTAAACTGACAAGGTCAAAGTACATTTTTCAAATGTTCTTCTAAGAATCTTGACTTGACTAACAATCAAGAATGATCAAGAGTTCAATCTTCAGTCAACACATATATTATTATAATTATTGATAACAACTAACATTATTAATAAAATAATAAATTTGTGGATTATTTACTCATCCTAATTAGTTTTTAAAAATACTATGTATAAAATGTATTTTTGGTAATTAGTTGAATGGTTAAAAAAAGTTTCTTTTAATAGGGCTATACAAAGCTCTAAATTATAGTGGCTAAAGCTCTAAAAATATTTAAAATTGCCGGAGGAACTTTTATTAAAATATCAAAATGGCAAAAACTACATATCTAAGACTTAAATTCAATAAAAATTCAATAAAAAATTCAATAACGTTAAACATGTACAATCATGTATGGTTATAACTTTCTTATTTATACAAATTGATCTGCGTGAAAAAACAACCAACCTCTTATCTGATTCACTTAACATTCTTCTTATGTGATTGAAATATATAGTGTTGCCAATTTCTACATTCTGTCTTTAACGAACAATTATATAGATTTGAATTAAATGATTCAAAAACACTTTAATGTAGCAACTACTTATCATTATATTATTTGTTCATAAAAATTATAATAAATGTACAATGCCAATTAATTAAAATAAAATACCGATATATATTTTAAGAAATATTATTTACAGATAATCATATAAAATACAATGTCACGAAAAATAACCGAAGACAAAAATACGACAGAAGGAAAGGTAACGAAGTCAACGGAATACAAATGAGGTTCGCCACGACTCTTAATGCTCACTTATAATACTTATAATATTATTTGATGAAATTTGAAATCCGTACAAAACATTCAATTTGATTACAATGCTCTTTCAAAATACAATAATAAATTTATAAGCTTCATTTTAGTTAAATTTTGAGTAACATTAATAGGGTCGTTCAATTAAAGTGGTCCCACACTCACCATTCTGATGAATTTCATGTTTTCGTTTTTATTTCATATGCAATGAAAAAATAAAAAAATTATTAGGTATATTGAATACTTAAGTTCTGTACCTACATAAAGTAAAACTTATAATTCACTGATGACGGTATTTACTATAATTTTAACTATTTATGCAGAATAAAAAAATTATCTTATAATTATTATTTACTATTACCATTACTATAACACATAATAATTACGCAATATTTTACTTTGAAACCTTTTAATTCAATTAAAATCTTGTTTTCAATTGATACGGATATAACACCTTTGTTGAAAAGTATGCCTAAATTTCCAGATAGGAATCCAGTCAGAACCTAAAGAATGGTCTCAATTTTTTATAAATTTCTAGCTGTATTTTTTGGTCAGATTTATTAATCAGATTTTTTAGTGAATATATTGATACGATTTTTTAGGTGGATTTTTGTTTTAAATACCTTTGAAAAAATTTCCTGTAGGATCCCGCGAAATTTTTAAGGGACACTACACAAGAACACAAAAAAAAAGAAATGTTCAGTTTCAGACACCGTACTTGGTGGATTTTTCCAGTTAAATAAAATTGGATGGATATCCACGTGGATTATCCATGCGGACTCCGCGTGGATCAGACATGGATACCACATGGATTAAATATATTATCCACGTAGGTAAGCCTCGTGGATTAACAAAAGATCCACGTTGATTTTCGATCAACCTACGAGGATTTTCGATTAATCCACGAGGTTTTTTCGTGGAATGATCTACCTATCGACCTACTCTTTCAAACAAAACATAACTCTTATTCATAAAACATTAGTATATTATTACGTGCCTAGGGTGCGAAAAACTGGAAAGCCTCAGAGTACGTGTAATTATCGTCCGAGGCGAAGCCGAGGCTGATTAACATGTGCTCCGAGGCTTTTTTTTCGCTTCATAGGTGCGTATACTATTTTTCATGAATCCCCAGCATAAATTAACTTTTTCGTTTTGGCCGCCGGGACGAAAAAGGTTAGTTTCGGCTGGGGTAGCATGAAAAAGTCATTTTTACTCGAAAACTATGCGGTACTACTTCATCCTGCTTGCCATATACACATCATTCACAAACATAGTTATCCCGATGATTACTGTAAGTAACAATGTCATTTCTGTTCAAAATGTTTTTAACCTGTTTTACATTTTGATGAGCAAATTTTTCACGCCATTGCCTAATGGACACACTGATTAAGCACTGATCTGGCACTTTTTGTCGAAAATCCATTAGTAGTCCAGTTGAAAATAATTGCATGGATATCCACGTGGATCGTACAGGGATTCCACGTGGATCATGCAGGGATTCCACGTGGATTATACAGAGATTCCGCGTGGATCAATCATGGTTTGAAAAAAATGCAATCGCCGCGGGTTTTCAACTGATCCACGTTGATTTTTTTTCAATCCTCGTGGATTTTGGACTTACTCGCGAGCACGCGCCCTCGAAACATCCGCGAGGTTTCGTCGGTGAATCACCGCGGATTTTCAACTGATCCGCGAGGATAATTGAATAACCCTGCTAGAAAAAATCAGGTGAAAAGTCAGGTTAATTATCAGGTGGAAATCATGCCAAATCTTCTATCTTCAGGTAGTTGAATTTTTTCGAGCGAAAATATCATTCGAGTAGCCTATTTTTGGTGCAGGTCAGAACTGAACTTTGCGATGACTTTCTTCGGGTACTCGCGATCATAAAAATCACTACTACCCAAGAAAGTCTCGCCGAGTCCGGATCCTAACCTAGTGCCCTTCCACAGTAAGAGCGAAAGCAAGATTTTAAATTGTGATGGTATTGTACAGTTAGATTTCTATTGTGGTACTATAAATATAATAAGATATTAAAGAACTTGAAAAAAATGCATACACCTTTCTCATAATAAACTGCTTTGATAGCTCTTGTATAATCATGAATAGCTCAAGCGGTATGGAGCTGGACTTGAAACCGACAGATCACAGGTTCAAGCCCAGGTCTCGGGGAACTTTTCACATCTCTAAAGTTTACAAGTAAATACATCTTATATAAATCTTAAAAATAATCTAAATTGTTAAGTAAATAATTTCGAAAATTACTGACAATTCTTAATTAAAAAAAAAATCACCTTTTTTTTCACTCAAAATCCTCGAGGATTTCTGCGGAAAGCCGGGGGGATTGATAAAAAATCAACGAGGATTTTCGCGGAAATCCTTGTGGGTACATCGAAAATTATTGCGGATATCTCATAAATCCACGAGGCTTACGTACGTGAACTCTTTATATGATCCATGTTCAATCCACGTGGATAATCTACGTGGATATCCACGCAATTTTTTTCAACTGTGAGAATTCCTTCTCTCAATGCCCTTGTAAAACGCGAATTTTTTACAAGGGTGCTCTCGCTGTGATATACAATTTTTCGAAATATATTTAAAGTTTTGCAAAATTATGCAAATTCTAAATTTTCAAAAATTGCTCGAAAATTTTTGAAAATATTCCAGTGTATTCTTTGTAATTCCAAGAATTTTTTCCTAAAGTTGATATTTCTCGAGAAAAAAAGTCATGATTTTACTTCCGAATTGCATGTAGTATAATTCAGCAAAAAAATTTGCATTCCAAAGCTCATTTTGTTAACTTCCCGGCAAATTTTTGGTACAAAATCTATGTCATTTTAAAGGTTCAGCATTGATGCCACGGTTTGATGTGTTCCAAGGTTGTGGCCAACTCGAAACACATTTAAAATTTGTTTTAAAAAAAAAACGTGAAAAAAATGTGTTTTTTTTTGTTTAAACTAATTTTTCATTATGTTAATAACACTTTAGCGCAATTTAAATACCACCATTGAAAAAGAGAGCTTTCAAACTTTAAAAATATGTAGGTCGCATTTTTTTCGAACGCCAATTGCGTAAACTGTACAGCTTCGAAGAGTGACGTGTTGTTTGGGTCGTTTTGGGAAAAGGGTTAAAACGATATCAAGTGAGTTATTAGATTTTAAACTGTTGTAAAACAATATTTCAAGTATTTACTAGACGTAAGTATCATTGTTAGACAGCTTCTCTGTCATAATAGTTAAAATGAGGTCTAAACGTAAGCTGTGTTTTACAACTTTTTAAATTTTTTTGGCTCAAAGTAGACTGAATATTTTTGAATGAATTAAAAGTGAAAATATCCTCCGTAAAAGACCTGTTTTTTACGCAATTGATAAAGTTCGATCAGAAGAACAAACAGGAATATTTTGCAGATGATATTTGACTTGACAATTAAATATACTCGACTAACGAATATAATCCACGGTAATTGACACACCCACGGTAAAAAGTACATTTACCCTATCACCAATTCCAATGCCTTTTACTGCTTTTGCATCACATGAGCTTTGCAATTTAACATACTGGCTAAACCACTCTTTATAGCAACTCATGTGCTCGGTAGCACCACAGCCTTCGATATTTTTAAGATCGACTGACATTTCATTCTATGAGTTTTGATAAGGCAGACTTATTACGGAAATGCAGGCATGTTTATTTTTGTCGCTAAAGTTTTCTGATTGTCAATCATCATGACTTGATTCTTTTTCAGTACATTCCTTGTCAAAAAACCTTTTTTTCTTACAAATTTTGCAGCCGCATGTGTTATTATACAGTACTCAGTGTGTGATGATTTATTGAGCATTTCCAGTTATGGGTGGGCTCGCACTATCGCCGCCAACTCCTTGGAGCTGTTGGGCTTCGGGTGTGGAACTTTCGGCATTTTTCGTCGATTTCGTTTTCGTGCGTATGGGTCGACTGTTGCATTTCAACTGATCAGTTCGCTCCGTATTCGAGTCTACGATGTTTGCGCGCGCATCTTTCTATGCCGGACATGTTATGTTTACGTGGCCAGCAGGCGCTTCTGTGTCGTTCGTTTTGAGATGCGCTGCTGCTTTCTGCGTATGTTTCTTTGTCGACTGCCTGTGGCTTGACTCCACTCTGCTCTGCGATTGGCGGTGTTACTATTACGAATTCTGAGCTCGAGTGTGTTAATATTTCGAGGTCTTTGTTAAAGTATTTGTCGATTTTGTTTACATTCTGTTAAGGAGGCTCTTTCGCTGCAATGTTTTTTACATTAAGCGCGCGGAGCGCTAATGCATGGTGCAGCGCGCAACGTACTGCGCATGTGCTATGCGAATAGTCGCGAGCAGAGTAGCAGACTTGTCGTCAGCTTTTATTTACATCACGGCTCACGTGTAGCTACGATAAAATTCGATATTTGTGATTATCAGTATTATAATTATATTGATGATTATGAATGATAAAAAAGAAATATATGGAGTTAAGTTGCTTCGGGGGAAAAAAAGGGCCAATTTGCCAAAAAAAAAGTTGTGCAAAGAATGGAAAATATTTATGCGACCGTTTCTAAGGCACAATCAAAAAATAAAGCAATAATTAATGTTATTTTAAGCTTATTTTCAACTGATAAATAGCATTGCAAACATTTTATCATTTTATATTGTTTACAATTTTTTTAAACTATAAGAATTTTTTAATTATATAATTGTTAAATATTCATTAACAAATTTATTTAAAAAATGTTAGTGTTAATATTTTTTTAATAAAAGACTTTTTTTACAGAATTTATACTATTTTTTTTTTGAAGCGCATTTGAATTTCGCGCGCTTTCGTGCGCACTGCATTGCTGCTGACTGCTTCGGGTCGCACCCCAAATTGACCATATAAAGCAGATTATCTTCTTAGAATGGTCAGCTACCCCTATTTTTTTTACAGGAAACGATTCGTGAAACTCTAACGAATCAATTGATATAACTTTTATGAGGATGTAGAATTTTCTACAAAAGTTATTAACGAAACAAGATCATTTCCTATACGAGTCTATGTTAAAATTGCAATTTTCGACAGCATTTTTCTCGGAAACGAGTTCAGCTACCCCCATTTTTTTTCTTTCTACATAATTGTGAGGCTCTAACGAATCGATTTATATAACTTATATGAGGATGTAGAATTTTTATCAATATCGAAAGAGCCTCCTTAAATTTTACATTTTTGATTGAGTAAATGAACTATTTATTGTCCAAGTATCACTTAATGATTAATACAATTATAACAATACAATGCGAGAGTGGAGCAGTGTTCTTAGCTCTGCTTACCGCTTAAATCTAAAGTAAGAAGGAAGTAAAAAAGGGGGAAGGTGTAAGGTACTGTTGTAGTCGGACGGTGGATGTCGGCTAAAGTGTCCAGGATTCTTTGACGGGTAAGGTGAACTCGAGAAAGAAACCGTTACTTTCGCGCGGGGACTGTCTGAATTTTAAGTAAATAAGCTTATTGTAGTTGTTACTAAGACGGCTAACGAGCGAGTGCTCCCGAGCCAACATTTATTTCTCCTTATATATACAATGTTTACATATTTAAATAATAAAACTCGATCCATGTACAACGCGAGCCGAGGTTTGTCTCTTGTTCGATACGTAACCATGGCCACCGAGCAATCAGCAATTGTTTGTTTAAAAACGACGAATAAATTCATTGTCGAGCGAGCCTCCTGAGAGACACGTTTATCGCTCTCGATATTTTTACGAAAAGCAACTAATTTATTTTGGCAAAGGGTAACTTGTTTGTTATACCTTTGATCGCGAGGCCTCGGCCAATTCTCGTTTTGAATTGTGCTCATTCCATTGAATAAAAATAGTGAGTTTTTTGAACTTAAAGTTTTTCTCACTTTAAAAAAGTTCTTGTTAATATTTATTTATTTTACAAAACAAAATTATCGGGACTCATTCGAAAGAAGAGTTCCCGAGCAAACATTTTGGTGCCGTGACCAGGATCCAGCCTCTATCTTCAAACCGAGCTTACAACATCAACCAACTCTCACTGCCACTCTCACTGCCATTCCTCTCCGCCATCTCTCACTGCCATTCGTCCTTCATCATCGACCTGCTGCCCTCTCGATCGTCTCGCAAGACCGGAGTCAAAATTACAAGCGAATTTAAGTAACATTTAATTATCTATTTTTGGGGTTGTTGCGATTTTGATTCGAGTTTATTATAAATTCATATTTCTCGTGTGTTTCAATACACAGTCTTGGTTGGACAATAGCTAACAAGATAAACATTTTACATACATACATTAAACAATACAAAAATAATAACAGTTTTCGTGAAAATTACGATTCATTTAAAGAAATTTAACCTTGTTCGCTGACAAAATCAATTGAGAGATTTCTTGGTTAGTTTGTTGTTATTTACGCGTTGCCGCGACTATTATTTGTTTCAAATTGTCGAACTAATACATTGAAAAATGTCTCGAGTGAAATTCATAAATCAAAAGCGATCGACCTTAAAGGGACAAATCACTCAATTAGAAAAAATATTGACTGATCCATTAGACAGTCCGGAAAAAATTGCATCTGTAAAAGCTCGTAAGGTTCGATTAGAAAAATTGTTCGAAACGTATGTCGAATTAAATGATGAGCTTGCATTGCTCGTAGCGGCAGACGACGAAAATCTCATCGATTTTCTGACAACCGAAGAGCGGTATTTCGATGTAGTTGGTAGATGTGACGCGCTTAACTCGAGTACAAATGATAACGCGATGAATACGACGTCGATTGTAGCCGGAAACAATACGCATCGTTTAAAATTACCCGTAGCTGACTTACCGAAATTTGACGGTGATATATCGAATTGGTTATCTTTTAAAAATACCTTCATGACGATGGTCGGTAATAGTGATATTCCAAAGTTACAAAAGTTTATGTACTTAAAAGGTTGCCTCGTGGGTGACGCTTTACGTAAAATTTCGATATACAACGTGAGTGAAGAAAATTTTGATTATGCGTGGAAATTATTACTAGAATCTTATGATAAAAGACGAATTTTAATGGCTAAGCATCTCGATGCTATTCTAACCTTGGAACCACTTGCCGAAGCAACACATTCAAATTTAACTCGATTGATCGACCAAATGCGCCAACACGCTCAATATGTTAGGAACATTAAAGATTGTTCCCGATGAGAATTATTAGTTCGAATTTTAGAACGCGCTTTACCAAATAGTGTTATCTAAATGGGAGGAACATTGTCGCTAAATCAAATACCTACTTTAAAGGAAATTTACACCTTTGTTTGGAAACGGCATTTAAATATCTCACGATTGCACAAAATACGACGTCCTCAGACAAACCTTCAAATTCTAATAATAAACGTTCAGCAAACAATCAAAATCGCGGTAATGATAAAAGACAAAAGGTAGATAAACCGGCACAAGCATTCGTTACTAACTCTTCGACAAGTTGCCCTGCTTGTTCGAAAGAAAATCATCCATTGTATCGTTGTCGAATTTTCCGAGAGGCTAATGTTCAATATCGATGGGATGTTGTAAAAAAATCGAATGTATGTCGAAATTGCTTGAAGACTCACACCGGTGAATGCTCTTACCCGAGGTGTAAACGATGTTCAAGTTTTCATAATACTCTATTGTGTAATCAGCAACCCCAGAAAAATTCGAATAACCCAAAAACTAATTTATGACTAGCCGACTTAACTTCTCGAGCTTTTGAATCGAAACTTATGTTGACAGCAAGAGTACGGTTGCATAATAAAGGGGGTGAAGCTATTGACAAGCGAGCGTTATTAGATACGTGTGCAACAGCTAATTTTATTACCAAAGAATTAGTAAAACAACTATCATTAGACATGCGTGAGTGTAAGCTTCCCATTGCGGCAATGAACAATTTAAATACAACGTCATCGGGTTTAGTTGAATGTACATTTTCATCTATTCATAACGAGTTTAGTAAAACTCTCGTATTTCTTGTCGTAGATTACATATCAGACGTAATCCCGAATGAAGTCTTCCCTCGCGAATCGTTGAGTTTACCGAAGAACATAAAATTAGCCGATCCTTATTTTCATTTACCGCAAAAGGTCGATTTATTAATCGGCTCGGGAGCGACTTTGTCAATGTTTTGCATCGGTCAGATAAAATTAAATACTTCGGAGTCCGATTTAATTGCACAAAAAACCAAGCTCGGTTGGGTCATTGCTGGTGGCGTACCATGTCGCACTCGAGAAGCTTCGTGTTATTTAAATAGATTAGAAAAAATGATTGAACGATGTTGGTTAATTGATGATGATTCGCGCGAGGATAACAGTGTACAATTGAACGAATGTGAAGCGCACTACGTCAACAATGTTTCGCGTGATTCGTCAGGACGATATATTGTCAAATTGCCATTCAAAAAGAGTAATCATAATGATCTTGGTGAATCGAGGAATTTAGCGTTAAGACGTTTCATGAGTTTACAAAAAAGGTTGAAAAATGATGCACCATTGAATCAAGGTTATTGTCAAGTTATGAATGAATATCTTGAAAAGGGTCATATGTCACTCGTGGAGGACGAATCTGAAAACGGATACTATTTACCTCATCACGCGGTAGTCAAATCGACAAGTACGACAACAAAAATTCGTGTAGTTTTCGATGCGTCTGCTAAGACAAACGAAGGAATTTCACTGAATGACGCGCTCATAACAGGTCCTGCTCATAACACTTAATTCGATTTCGTACATTCAAATTTGCCATTACAGCCGATATTGCACAAATGTATCGACAGATATGGGTACATCCCGACGACCGTCATTATCAACGAATATTCTGGTTTCATGAAAATAACGTGAGGACTTTTCAATTGAACACGGTCACGTTCGGTGTTTCTTCCGCACCCTTTTTAGCGATCCGAACGTTACACAAGTTAGCCAATGATGAACAAAAAGAATTTCCAATCGGAGCTTCGGCTTTATTGCGTGATTTTTACGTAGATGATTTTTTGTCCGGAGCGAACACTCTCGAAGATCTTATTTTGTTACGCGATGAGGTTATTGAAATTTTGAAACGTGGTGGATTTGAGATTCGAAAGTGGGCATCAAACACTACAGAAGCTATTCAGGGTTTAAATGAAAAAATTGACAATGTAGAATTTATGGTCGATGAAGGTTCTATCCATAAAACGTTAGGGGTTTCCTGGAACGCAAGCACTGATGAATTACTTTTTAAAACAAAATCTCTAGAATCCACAGATAAAATAACAAAGCGTTTCATCTTGTCAAAAATAGCTCAAATTTATGATCCTCTTGGTTTACTTGGCCCAATAACATTAACGACAAAATTGATTATGTAAGAATGTTGGAAGGAGAAAATTGCGTGGGACGAATCAGTTCCTTTGTCGTTGCATAATACTTGGTGTACGTTCGCTGATCAATTGCATTTGATAAATGATTTCAGAGTAAGTCGACGTTTGCTTATCGATAATCCCATAGATGTGCAGTTACACGGTTTTTGTGATGCGAGCAAGGCAGGATACGGAGCTTGCGTATATATTCGTTCTCGCGATAAAAATAATCAAGTTAATGTCCATCTGTTGTGTTCGAAAGGTCGCGTAGCGCCGTTAAAAACTCAAACGATACCGAGACTCGAATTATGCGGCGCATTAATCCTTGCACGTTTATATCAAGAAATAATTCCGACGTTAACTTTCAATTTGAGTAAAATTTGTTTTTGGACCGACTCAACAATAGTATTACAATGGCTAAAAAAAGATCCGAACATTTTAAAGGTTTTTGAGTCGAATCGAGTGTCTGAAATCCAACGACTATGTAAAAATGTCGAATGGCGGCATATACGCTCGGAACATAATCCTGCTGACGCACTTTCTAGGGGGCAGATGCCTCGAGAATTTCTCGGTAATCAGTCAAGGCTTCAGGGACCTTCTTGGCTTAGTAAACCAGAGAAAAAATTGGCCCAGTCTTTATTCAATGAGTTAACGGTTTTTACCCGGAAATAAAACAAATTCACTGTTTAATTACTCAATTACATTATGAAAAATTCATTTTTAAATTAGCGTCCCGTTATTCGTCATATTCTCGTCTTATAAGATCAATAGCTATATGGCGCCGGTACATTCAATTTTTGAAAAATAAAATTAGTTCAAACCGCGATAAAACATCCACTGAAACAAATAAGAAAAGTTTAGATGTAAAAGAGCTTAATGCGGCTGAAAAAATTTTAGTCCGTTCAATACAGGAAGTTCATTTTGCCGATGAGTTCGCGCAACTCAGAAAACAATCAATAATTAAAAGTGCAAAAATCGGCGCGTTGAGTCCTTTCATAGACGAAGACGATCTTATTCGCGTTGGAGGTCGGATTAAAAGAGCTAATATTATTTACGAACAAAAACATCCGTTATTATTACCGGCGCGAAATTACATAACAGATATGCTCATTCGACACGTACACGAAACTCATTATCATACCGGAATACAATCAACGCTTTATAACTTGAGACAACGATTTTGGATATTAGATGGGAAAAATCAAATTCGATTTGTAATACGAAAATGCGTTCAGTGCAGACGTTGTCGCCCGATGCCACTTCAGTATAAAATGGCAGATTTGCCAGAAGCGCGAATAGATTCTGCCGGGTTATTTTATCATATCGGGGTTGATTTCTTTGGGCCACTTCTCATGAAAGAGAAAAAATTTAGAAATAAAAATAAAATCAAGGTCTACGGTTGTATATTTGTTTGCATGTCTGTTCGTGCCGTGCACATTGAAATTGTAAGCGATTTATCGACAGATGCATTTTTAGCTGCGCTAAGACGTTTCGTTGCTCACCACGGTAGACCCGCCCATATCTATTCAGATAATGGTACAAACTTCGTCGGAGCAAGTAGTCAATTAAGAGAATTGTTTCTATTATTAAAATCAAAAGAATTCGAATCTCGAATATTGAATTATACAGCGAACAAGGGTATAACTTGGCACTTTAATCCTCCCTTGTCACCTCATTTTGGAGGTTTATGGGAGGCAGCCGTAAAATCTTGTAAACATCATCTTAAACGTGTCATGGGTTCTCAGTTATTCACGTTTGAAGAATTGGCTACATTAACAACAGAAATTGCCGCAATCATGAATTCACGACCACTGTGGCCTGTATCGACAGATCCAAATGATCTGTTGGTATTAACACCAGGACATGCTTTAATTGGGCGTCCTCTCACCGCAATACCAGAACATGATTTTTCTTCAATTTCAGACAATCGTTTATCTTCTTGGCAATGTCTTAGCAAGATTAGACAAAATTTTTGGAATCGATGGCAATACGAGTACCTCACAGAGTTGCAGAGACGTCAAAAGTGGATAAATCCCAATGAAAAAAAAATAAATTCAATAGTACTATTGATGGGATAAAAATCAACCCTGCTTGCATTGGCGATTGGGACGAGTAGTAGAGTTGCATGCTGGAGACGATGGTACAGTGAGAGTGGTGACAGTCAAAACTGCACTTGGAAACTTCAAAAGAAACACAAGAACACTGTGTTTATTACCCGTTGATCACAATGATTAATTAATTGTTCTCATATTTCAATGTTGAGATTTTTTTTGTTATTGTTCAATCAAACACAATTTATTTAATATTTGTCATGCATTGTTAAATTTTGTATTGTCCGTGGTCACTTCCATCGGGGGGGAGTATGTTCGATACGTAACCATGGCCACCGAGCAATCAGCAATTGTTTGTTTAAAAACGACGAATAAATTCATTGTCGAGCGAGCCTCCTGAGAGACACGTTTATCGCTCTCGATATTTTTACGAAAAGCAACTAATTTATTTTGGCAAAGGGTAACTTGTTTGTTATACCTTTGATCGCGAGGCCTCGGCCAATTCTCGTTTTGAATTGTGCTCATTCCATTGAATAAAAATAGTGAGTTTTTTGAACTTAAAGTTTTTCTCACTTTAAAAAAGTTCTTGTTAATATTTATTTATTTTACAAAACAAAATTATCGGGACTCATTCGAAAGAAGAGTTCCCGAGCAAACATCTCTCGTACATACATCAGTACATACAGTACACCGCGCCCTCACACCAACTTAACATGTCAATAATTCCATTGTGAATTTCTTTTCTATCAACACACCCCTTCAATGGAAATATCGCTACATATTATAAGATTGATATTGATTAATTAGTATTATAATGTTTCACATGATAGTTCTTATTATGGTTCATACATTAACATATTTCTTAGTTTTTGAAATTGATCCTTGCATAAAGGTTTTATAAACATATCGGCGATTTGATCGTTAGTGTTTACATATTCGATTATAATCAATCCATCATTAACTTTTTCTCGAATAAAATGATATTTAATGTCCAAATGTTTCATACGCTTATGTTGCTCTGGGTTGTAAGCTACCTTCATTGCTGATTGATTATCTTCGAATATTGTAATCACTGTGTTATTTGTATCAGATAATTTGAAGTCACTTATTACATATTTTAACCAACAGGTTTCACTTGCAGCGACACTAAGGGCTACGTATTCAGCTTCAGTTGTTGATGCGGAAGTCGACTGCTGCTTTCTGCTACACCATGAAATAACATTTCCATATAATAAAAAAACAATAGCCAGTAGTCCACTTCCTATCAACAATATCGCCTCCCCAATCTGCGTCTACATATCCAATAATACTTTCGTTATTATTTTTGTCCTGTCTCTTATAAATTAAGCATAAACTGATAGTTTCTTTAATATAGCGTAGAACGCGTTTTAAGGCTTTAAATAATTGTTGGCTTGCTACACTTTGAAATATACTTAAAAACATGACTGTATTGCATAAGTCGGGTCTAGTTCCCATTGCAGCGCACATTAAGCTTCCAATCAATTTACGACATTATGTTTCAATTTCAACATTTTCGCTTTTATAAATGTTTAGTATACTAGCATCAAAGTTTTTATCAATTGGAGTACTAGAGCCCTTACATTCGTCCATTTCATATTGAATAATATTATTTAAGTAATGTTTTTGACTTATAACATTTATTCCATGTTTAATATTTTGAGTAATATTTAAGCCTAAAAAGTTTGTTGCTAAACCTAGATCTTTTATATCAAGATTTCTTTTTAGTACTTTTTTTTAACGATTGAATTTCATTATTATCAGTACCAAAGTATAGTATATCATACGCATATAAAATTACATATGTTTTACTAGTTTTAGTTTTTTTAATATACAAACAATGATCACTTTCAGATCTTTTAAATTCTATATTTACCATTATACAGGAGTCCCTCATATAACGCGGGTGTTACGTTCCAAAAATGTACCGCGTAATGTGAAACCGCGTTATACGGGACCTTAGCTTTATGGGAAAAGGGGGTTTAGGTTCCTAGTTTTAAAAATTTGAGATAAAAAATTTCAAAAATTGAATGAAAATTTATTATATATTAAAAAAAAAATCAGTCATTTTTGACTGTTTGAACTTGACATTTTTGACTCTTGAATTGTAAAATTCGCACCACAATGGGATCAGACTGAATTGCTGTATCGATTGCGCTATGAATGAGATTCATGATTGCAACAAGTCTCTTGGCATCGAAAGATTTTTCCTCAATAGCAATGTCCGTTTCGTCATTAGGAGCGTAATTCGAAATTTCTTCAAGCTCTTCGACTGAGTAACTCGCTTTCTCCGAGAGTACAATAGGTAAGACATCAGAAGTTGCCATGTCTTCAAAGCCTTCTCCTTCGATCTAATTTGCTAAACTCACAAAATCTTGGACCACTTCTTGAAATTCCGATTGGTCGATTCTATGATTATACCCACTTGCAATTATAGTTGTTGGCTTAACTTCTTTCCATGAGTCATCAATAAAATTTATCGCGTCTATGATCGAAAAATTTTTCCAAAATAATTTTACAATATTTTCTGGAATAACATTTTCAATAGAGCGACTGAAGTTCACTTTATGCCCCATAGCCCGTATAACGCTCCTCATGTAATAAGACTTGAAAGTTTCTATGACTGATTGGTCCAAGAGTTGTAATTTTGTTTTGCAAGAAACTCTTTAACTTCCGGCACGAACGATTGAAGAAACCATTCTTCGAAATTAATCTTGGTCACTCACGCAGTCTTATTTGATTTCCAGAATACAGGTAAGTGCTTTTTCCTTTTTCCTTTAAAAGCTCTTGGGTTCTCGGATCGATAAATAAGCATAGGCTTACATTTCAAAGATCCCGCAGCATTCGCGCAAAAAAGAAGAGTGAATCGATCCTTTGCTACCTTGAATCCTGGAGCTTTTTATGCTTCCTTAGTTACCCACGTGCGTGATGGCATTCTTTTCCGAAATAAACCAGTCTCGTCGCAGTTAAAAATTTGGTCTGGAACATAGTGTTTTGCAGCAATAATTTCGCGAATGTGTTGAGGAAATGTACGTGCGGCCTCGTGATCAGCACTTGCGCTCTTTCCTGATGAAATTATTATTTTTTACGATACGATACACGAGATAGAGATTTCCAAAAAAGTCCGTCAAATTTACCTGAAAATTTTATATTGTGCAGACCAAATCGAGTCTTGAATCTTACAAACCATCCTTTGCTAGCCTGTAAATCTTCATTTTTCTCATATTTTTTATTCAAGTATGAATGAAAAACAATAGCTTGGTCGCGGATAGCTGCTGTGCTCATTGCATCAGATCCTGTATCCAGATGATTAGCATTTCTTCGGTTTTCTCAATAAAATTCTGCCGGATTCTTGTAGAGCTTTCAGCATGCTTTCCCAATATTTCTGCACTCTCACGTATCTTTTCTTCGTTTGAGCGAATTGTGCGTATCGTCGATTCATTGACGCCGAAACGTCTAGCAATAGCAGCTACTCGTTCACCACTTCTTAAAAGATTGAGCACTTTTAATTTTTCCGCGAGATTCAAGCCTTTTCTCGTTGGCTTTAACGATTTTCTTGGACTCGGTGCCATTGCAGTTAAATAAAAATATAAATCAAACGATAGAAAGGACTCTCCGAAAAAATACGTGTATATCGATGTCAAAAAATAGGTTATTTAAAAAAATTATATGCGTAAACAATGAACATTGCTACGTGAATACGCGTTATAGGGTTCCAAAAATCCGCGTTATATGAGGAGTGGGAGCATTCGATAAACCGCGTTATAGGGTAAACCGCGTTATAAGAAACCGCGTTATACGAGGGACACCCGTACTATTAAATTACACATTCCAATTTTTAGCTGACTTTTTAAGTCCATATATTGATTTTAGTAATTTACAAACTTTACCTTTACTATTAAATCCTCCAGGAAGACGCATAAATACGTCTTCTACAATATTTCCATATAAAAAAGCACCTTTTACGTCAGATTGAAAAACAGGTAATTCAAGTTGATTAGCATTACACATAAACATTCTGATAGTTGTTAATTTTGCAACAGGTGTATAAATATCGTTGTCATCAATATGATCTTTCTGTTGGAATCCTTTTGCTACAATTCTAGCTTTGTATTCCCAGTTGAAAAAAATTGCATGGATATCCGCGTTGATTATCACACCGATTCTACGTGGATCATACATAGATTCCTCGAGGATCAGTCATTGATACCACGTAGATTGGACATGGATACCACGTGGATTAACTAAATTGCCTACGTAGGTAAGCCGCGTGGAGTGACATAATACTTGCGCAGATTTTTGATCAACCCACGACGATTTTAGCTAAAATCCTCGTAAACTTTTGAGCCTCCACGACGATTTTTAAACAATCAACTAGGATTTCTGCAAAACCCCTTGTTATATACTCTTTTCTATGGGTAATAACTTTATTATCTCTAGTGAGATTCACACACAAGACTTTATTATAAACATGAGAACTTAATACTATCGAACAAGCTTACAAACTAGGGCGGCAGAAGATCGGTGTTCTTTATGCTGGCTCGCTGTCCGTCGGCTGCGATGGTCGGCTGCTCGTGGCTGCTGCTAGGCTGATGGTCGTGGCGGCTAGGCTGCTGCTTGTCGGCTTGGCTGGTGCAGGTTGGACGCACCCTTACGAGTTGTGCCGTTCGTATTAGACACTCACTTGCTTCGACACTCGCGGCTGTATGTCTACAGTTACAATTGAGCTAGCGCGTTGTTACAATCCTTTTCTATTTCCCGAAAACTACAAGTATATATTGTTCAATGATTTGAACTGCGTAGTCTCAACTACAATATCTATTCTCGCAAAATACAAGTATACTTTATTCGGTGGTTCAAAATGCAAAGTCTCGACTACAATATTTTCAATAGTTCGCGCACAGAGCTTTGCCCTCGTTAACGGTATGAGATGATCTACCCAGAGCTTCGCCCTAGTCAACGGTATGAGATGATCTGCCTTGAGGCCTAATTTTTATGATCACTATATACTAATTTGATTGTGCATCTTTTTGGCGGGGGTACGTCTAGGTTTTTTCCCCAAGTTGCAAATCTTCGGCTATCTTGACACTCGTCAACTTGATGTTTCGTCATCTTGTCAACTTATCGTCTTATCGTCTCGTTGTCTTGTCGTTTTGTCGTCTTGTCGCCCGGTCGTGCCATCCATCGGTACCATCGGTGTGCGCTAGCCGCTGACACTCACACACACATCCACGCGACAGTTGTGCCCATGTGCGCTGGCGTATGCCTGCCAGCCTCGCGTTACATAGTATACGTCTTGGTTTTACCGCCTTTTCGTTCGCGAGATGCATATTTGTTTATCGAATTACATTTTATTTTTATAATACTTAATGCTAGATTATTGGTATATAACACCTTCACGCCTATGAGAACTCATGAGCTACCTCTCATGGGGATATATTTTTATAATATTTCAGTATATAAAAATATATCACGCCTTCATGACTCTTACTGGTAGGCGAGTTTTTTCTACTTTAGACGTTTCTATTGGTAGATGAGGCAACCGTACAAAATTTCTGCATATAGTCTATTGGCTGCGCGTCCCGATCAGTTATCTCCTAGAGGTAAGGGCTATTCGCAATAGATGCGGGTTTTTTGTACGCGTGGTGTGGTGCTAAGTAGTTTTATCCCTTATTTTGATTATCACGCATGTCCTATTCATTTTATGTCGTTACATTCACTACATCCTGCGCATACATCTTAACACTTAAGGTTATCCTAACGTGAAAGCAAGTATAGAATTTTTCTTGAGCATGCATAGTCGTTGTACAATAATTTGAATCAACTATCATTTTATTTTTCAATGTGCCCATTTTCTTTTGTTATTTATTTGCGCGTAAATATGTTTTTCTGTAAAGAATGTTTGTATACGCGTCTTATAGAAATCTCTCTATATTATAAAAACATATCGCCGCTGCTGCCGCCTGTTCAGAAATATGCAAGGTGTTATGGGTTAAACAAATGGGAGACCTTGTACTTTTTCCTCCAGGCCAATCGGTAAAGTGATTATTAGTGCGGATACCCAAAAAAATTTATTCTTATATTGTTTGCTGATCAAGATCGTTCGAAATTTATTCAATAATTATATTTATTCACTGTGCAAAGGTACTAGGTATTGTGGATTGAATAATTGTATTTTTACCTTCAACAAAATGTGCAAGGTGTTGTGGGTTAAACAAATGGGAAACCTTGTATTTTTTGCCTCTAAGAACATGTGCAAGATGTTGTGGGTTAAACAAATGGGAAACCTTGTATTTTTGCCTCTAAGAACATGTGCAAGTGTTGTGGGTTAAACAAATGGGATACCTTGTATTTTGCCTTTAAGAAAACGTGCAACGTGTCGTGGGTTAAAGAAAAGGGTGACCTTGTATTTTTTACCTCCAAGCAAATGCACAAGTTTCTGTGAGTTAAACAAATAGGTGATCTTGTATTTTCTTGTCTCCAAGCAAATGTGCAAGGTGTTTTGTGAATTAAACAAATGGGTGACAACAACTTATTCTTATTTTACCTCCATATCAAAATTATTCAAATTTATTCAATATTTATTTTATTCAATATTCACTCCAATCAAATATAAAATTATCCCATGTCATGGTTTTATTAAGAATATTGAATTGTATATATCTTCCTGGCAAATATGCACGGTAGTGTGGATTTAACAAATGGTAGACCTCGGTTTTTCCTCCAAGCAACAAGTGACGAATAATTTTTTTAATACCTATTATTTATAATAAAAATTTATTTCAATATCTAAATTTCTACTTTTATTTCGAAAAAAGGGGGTTGGTGAGCGGAACGAGCAGGGGGGCGAAGCCCCCCTAGTTTTCTATAATGCTATCTCGACACACAATGAATGATAATTGCTCGATGGTTTTGTGCGAGGGAGTCGATGTGCGATATATGACTATTATTATTTTTATCATTATTTTTTTTTTTGGTTCTTTTTGTTCATACTCGTCTTAAAAATAACGCAGGATTATGTTAAAAAATTTATTTTTATTTATTTATTTTTTTTTTTTATTATGCACGCATTTTTACAAAATATATTGCTTTGTGACATGTACTTTTATACCTTTTCTTTTTCAGGTATGCACATTAGTTATGTATATTTTTGTCATTATTTCTGTAAGTTGTATGAATATAAATATATAGATGTGAAATTTTATTATCGTGTTATGTGTTGACGACGTGTTTGACGACGGCGCGCGTGCTTTCCTTCTGCTCCCTCAATCGAACACGGCGTAGATCCGCGTGCAGGGTGTGTCCGGCTTCCGTCCGCACTTGCCGCAGATCGGCACGTCTGGCTCCCAGCTTTCTCGGTGACATCTCTCGTCCCGATCGCCGTTATGGTGAGCCGTATTTTGTCGTTGATAGCCTCGACGGTCATGCGAGGGTCGCTTTCACGGAGCACAAAGTACCTGGGGTCGCTGCTCCTCCGTTCCTTCTTGACACTCGTCCTCGCTGGGTTCGTCGGCGTTCGCCAGAGGTATCGTTGTTGTTGATGTCCTCGCTGGCCTGCTCGTAGATGTTCTCCCGTGGCTCTGCTCCTGGTATACGGAATGGATTGAGCCCGCGTTCTACCACTTCTTCGAGTACCGCTTGCCCTGCACTTTCATTAGTTTGATATTTTTCCATGCTGTGCTATTATGCTGTGTTATTACTGTGCTACTTGCTTGGATGTTCAAGTGAATCTGGCGATGGAGATTTTTTTATTTCGAAGCCTAGGCCAGCGTAGATGTGCCTCTTGAGTTTTTATTGCTTTTTATCTATGTCGTAGTTGATCGAGGCTTTGAGCGTGTAACTTTCGTCATTTCTGCTGTGGTGTTTTGTGCATGTGAGTTGTGTGTGTATTGCGTACCGCAAGATTCTTCTTGGGTCGGAATTATTATGTATAAGGTTTTTAGAATAAATTGTCGCAAAGCAATAGACGTTGTACAAATGCACTGTTGGATATTTTAGTCGAGGTTGCACTCGGTCAAGATTAGCATAGCCTATACAAAACTTATATAATATAAAGACAAGATATTTACGAACTACTATTCGATCCGTGATCGTTGGCCCAATTATTTATATAAACGGAGCGCATCAAATACATAAATCTTAAACTATTTATTTGTGTACGCAGTACACTTCCCTCCGTTGCTCTTTTTTTTGAGTTTTTAACGAATACCCTAATATCCGTGCTTCGAGTCGTTTTATTGTTAAAATTGTTTTTACTTATTGCTTACTCGAAATACGGATTGTCTTGTGTGGAAATTTTCGGTGACTTTTTACTTTCTCTCTCTTTTTTTTTGAACTCGTGAACTTTTGCTCAAGGAATGTACACTTGCTATCTGCTTACACTTGCGCGCGTCTACTTTAGATTGGTACTTCACGATTTTCTTATCTTGTCGTAATGCTCGTAAATTTTTATTTTTATTGCTTTAAAACTTTGAAAATATTTGTCAAATTTTGATTTTTTTTCTGTTGCTATGCGAGATTGATCTACTTCGCGGAGATGATTTTTTCATTGCGGGTCTATTACGATCTAAGTAGCGTTCTTAATTCATTTCTACTTCGTACTTCGTACCGTCAACATGAAGTTAACCCATTATCAAATAAGTGTAAAAATGTTGTATCTCCAGATCCTGTATGTGTTGTTAATAATTTTATTTCTATTAATATCTGATTAGTTTCTTTTTGCTTTATTGTGCGATTTTTTGAGTCTGTTCGCATGTACTACTTTGTGTTTGTTTTTTATTTCAATTTTCACGTTATTTTTGTTATTATCCACCTCGAGCACTAAGTCCTGTGTATTGGTCGTCAAGTTTGTGTTGTTTTCCCCCTTTCAATAAATATACACTACCTCCTGGTTCAAATTTCTCCGCGTTAACTTTTTTGTCATAATAGAACTTGGATTTCAATTTCGCCTCAATCAGTTTTTCTCTGGCAATGGTTTTTATTCCAGCTAACGTTTTGCATATTTTCCTGACGTAGTCGGTGTATGTTACTATTTTCCCTGTTTTCTCTATGGATTCTGCTGTCGGTAAGGTTGGTAGCTTACCAAAGACTAATTGAAACGGTTGGAACTGATGCGCTTCGTGCACTGAAGTGTTGTAGCTAAACATCGCCATTTCCAGGAGATCATCCCATTCTCGATTTTTCCCTGCTACAGTCTTAAGGTAATCTGCTAGGGAGTGGTGGGAACGTTCTAATGAACCGTTGCTGACCGGATGATACGCCGAGGTCGTTATCGTTTTAATCTTAAATGCTCACGCCATTTCGACGAACATTTTTGAAGTGAAATTGGTACCTTGATCTGATTATAATTTGCGGGCAACTGAATATACAGATGAAGTTCTTCAAGAACGCGTCAGCTACTGTCTCAGCTGTTGCATCTTTTAGTGCTATTGCTCTGCAGAATTTCGTCAGGTTGCACTGGATGGTCAGTATATTGTTGTTACCTTTTTTCCGATGATGTCTACACAAACTTTTTCCATTGATTCGTGTGACGTATCGCTGATTACCATAGGTTGTCTAATTTTCTTACGTACCGCTTTTTCAACTGACACTGTCACAATGTTGTATGAATTTTACGATGTCATTTTTCATACTTTTCCAATAATAAACGGGTCTCATTCGCCTCATTGTTTTCAATATTCCCTTGTGACCGCCAATCGCGTTTGCGTGCATGTTTTTTAATACCTGTTGTCTTTCCTGAAGTGGAATAAATTTTATTTCGCCTAAACAAATTATTATTTTTGTTTCCACGTCGACGAACAACATTTTTAGCATATTTTCAATGTGTACCCACGGCACGTTACAAATTTCCTGACTCTTGGCAATGCTTATTGAACATATTTTGAATTTTCCATAAGAGCTTTCAGTGTAATTAATCCTTTCTCTATGTTGTTAATTATACAGGGAGTGCTGTCTTCTTTGTTTTTAATGCAAACCGCGAATTCTAATTTTTGTTTTCTTTTTATAACCGTAACTTCGCCAGGACTAGATTTCACTGAATGCAATTTATTTTGACTCAAGAGCCCTGATGATCCTTCGTCGCTGGCTCTACCGTCATAATCTATGAAAAATGCATAATTGTCTCTTCTCATAAATAATTGTTCTCTGCAGTCGATAAGTATCTTTTCAACTACGATCTTACTATCGCACTTCTGAAAATCTTCTTCGTAATTACGTTGAGGATCTTCGTGTGTTATCTCGTCCGGGGTTTCAGCAATTTCTACTGTTGGTTCATTTATTATTTCGCTTGGTTCATTCTCTTGCACTTTTGTCTGTGAGTCGGCTTGCACTTCTTGTTTCTTTGGTCTTTTTACGTATGTTCTTTTTAATCTATAGTTTAAGGGTGCTGTGTTGGTAGTACGAGCTCGAGTTATTACATTTACATTTTCTATCACCGGATTGCGTGATAGACAATCGGCTACGACGTTGGTTTTTCCAGCTTTGTATCTTATTTCAAAATCGTAAGCACTGAGAGAAAACTGGTAACGGCTTACACGTGAATTTGGATCTGTTGAATGTCTGAAATATAGCAGTGGTTTGTGGTCTGTATATATAATGAACCTTCTACCCAATAGGTATGCTTTGAATTTTGTTATTGTGAAGAGGATTGCTAAAGCTTCTCTTGAGTATGTGTCATACTTTTGCTCGACGTCTGAGAGAGCGCGTGATACATATCCTATAGGCATTTCTATCTTATTCTTCATTTGTGCCATGTAACCTCCTATTGCTGTATTCGATGCATCTGATGTCACTATATAATCTAAGTTTGGATCCGCTACTTGCAGTATTGGACCTCTGCACAATAATTCTTTCAACGTGTCTAGGGCTTGTTGATGACAATCGGTCCATATGAAATCCTTGTTTTTCTTTTGTAATTCTGTAAGTGGTTTAGCGATGTTTGCAAAATTTCTGTTGAAGCGTCTATGATATCCTGCGAGGCCTAGGAATTGCCTCACATGTTTAACATTGCTTGGCATTGGGAATTTTCTCACTGCAACCAGCTTTCGTGGGTCGCATCTTACCCCTTCTTCGCTCAAAACGTGTCCCAAATATACTACTTCCGTTTTAAGGAAATAGCATTTTTCAGGCTGTAGCTTAAGGTTTACCTCCCTCGCCCTGCACAGGAATTTATATAGCTTGGTGTAGTGTTCTTCTTTGGTTTTTGAAAAAATTACGGCATCATCTAAGTATAGAAAAATGTCCTTTTGTTGCAATCCCTTAAACGCTATATCCATACCCCTTTGGAAAGTCGCTGGGGGTTAGACAGGTTAACAAACTGGAAAAGTCCAAAAGCCGTTGAAAATGCTGTTTTGTACCTGTGTTCTTTCCTCAGTAAACATTGATAAAATCCGCTCGAAAGATCGAGTGTACTGAAGTATTTGGAGTTACCGACATGGTCGATGATGTCTAATATGTTCGGTAGTGGATACCGATCTGGCTCTGTTTTCTCGTTCAGCTGTCGGTAATCAACTACAAGTCCGTATTTTTTATTTCCCTTGCTGTCAAGGGCTTTGGGTACTAGGAAGATGTTTGAGCGGTATGATGATTTCGACTCTTCCGTTTCGTATTATGATTTGCGACGTGCGTTCTAACCGCCGGCGTGTAAAAATATATTCCTACATAAACTATTTAAGCGTATACATAAGGGACCAATAGGAGAGCTTGGTCTTTCGGGTATCATGAGTGGAGAGTTGCCGGGTGTCGGGTGCGTAATCTGCAGCTCATAGCGACCGATTACTCTGCGCTTTGCGTAGCGTTCGATTCCTATATAAACTATTTAAGCGCACACATAAGGGACCAATAGGAGAGTTCGATCTTTCGGGTATCATGAGTTGAGAGCTGCCGGGTGAACTGATGCGCAAACTGCAGCTCATAACGACCGATTACTTTGCGCTTCGCGTAAAGTTCGATTGAGTCAAAGATTGACGGACGGAAACTTTTTGCAATAGTTAGCTTTTTTAATAATGTGTGTTATAATATTAGCCTTGTATACTTAAGTGTACATGCATAAAAGCAACATTAAATTTTCGTCGTGTCACGTTCGAATCGTTGAATATCTTTGCAACGGATCCGGCAAGTTCGACCCTTCTAAATCATAGCCTACACGCATGTAGCGACGCATTTAGTGTTCAATGAACTTTCTGTGTTCATCCTCGATCGTCCCAGATATTCGACAATCAAAATGAACTGTAAGTAATCGAATATAAGTATTAAAAATTTACAAATTTAATACATTGTGACATATAAAACTTGTGGCTTATTTATAATAAAACGTGATCGATTTTGTTTGAACTTTTCCTTTTCGTTTTATAATTTTATTTTTAAGAGCACAACAATTCTTTTCATAGCTTCTAATTATTCATCAAACGTGGAATCAGAAGCACAGCTCGCAGCTGAAAATTATTATGAATATGGTTTTAATTTTTTATTATGGCCACCACCACTGCCACAACCCACATCGAGCGGCCATGTTGACCTTTCATACGACAACGTAGAAGAGAGATCGTACATGAACTTAGACGGAAATTCGAACGGTATACATTTAAAATAAATTCATCAAACTTAAGTGAATCAAGTGAACAATAAGGGAATCAATGAAGTGGCATACGTTTAAAATTTATTCCATGAGTTTGATTTTGATGTGTTTAGATGTTTCAAAGCCAAATGAGAACTCGAGCTACACCACGCAACATCCAGAGTTACCGTCAAACTTTTATTCTCATCAGCAATTTCCGACGCAAAACTTGGAGCACCGTAGAATACAAAATCAAAATGTTGTGTTGTCAAACGACCGCTCGAGCTGCACCACGCAATATCCAGAGATAGCGTCAAACTTTTTTCTCATCAGCAATTTTCGACGCAAAACTCGGAGCACCGTAGAATGCAAAATCAAAATGTATTGTCAAACGACCGCTCGAGCTGCACCACGCAATATCCAGAGATGGCGTCAAACTTTTTTTCTCATCAGCAATTTCCGACGCAAAACTTGGAGCACCGTAGAATGCAAAATCAAAATGTTGTATTGTCAAACGACCGCTCGAGCTGCACCACGCAATATCCAGCATATGCGTCAAACTTTTTTCCTCATCAGCAATTTTCGCACCGGGCAATTCAAAATCAAGATTCAAGCTTTTCTCTCGATCAATTTAATAATGATCACTTTAATAACGAATCATTAGATTCAAGTTTGAATAATCAACCTGAAGATATTATACACGAGGACTCAGAAATTTCGTTAACAACTATTTCGATTGGCACCAAACGAAGCTGTATATCAAGCAGCCCGAGCGACGTGCAACTCCGATCATATTGGTAATTAATTTTTATACTATAATTTGTTATAATTTTGTTCACGATTTATTTATAAAAATTCTGTTTTCCTAGAAATAGCGACCAACACAGATTCTAAAATCAAAAAAAGGATCAATGTGCCTAAAAAGCTGACAAGAAAGCGAGTGACCGATCCTTCATCGTGGATCGACGTGAAAGCAAAGAAAGCCAGGAATGAAAGACGCTCGGGAATTGGTTGAAAAGGCAAAATTATTGTAAACAGAGAAATGAGAGAGAACTGCGACGAGTCTTGCCGTAACTGCTTTAAAGCAATTTCTGATGAGGATAGGCAAAAAGCTTTTGACGAATTTTGGGCACTCGGTGATAAAACTAAGCAATGGGATTGCATCAATCGCTGGACCCACTGCGAGCCAGTAGATAATAACGATCTCAAAGAGTATAAGACTGCACGGAAAAAACCGTTCAACATGTCTACACGTTGCCTGCAGGGTCGGAACTTGTCAAAGTCTGCAGATCCTTGTTCCTTTCAACACTGGGTATGTTGTAAAATCTTTTTGAACCCATGTAATACGAATGAACCTGAAGTTTCTTCGTCGAAGTTCGACGAAGGGTTCCAAAAAGTTTTTTTATTGTTTGAATTCTGTAGTCGTGGTTTACTGTCATATTTGGTTAATGGATAATTGCCCTCTTGCTGCGAAACTATAGACGATCGTCGAGGCTCGCGCAGACTGCAGCTATACAGAGCCCAGCAATGCACGCCGCGCGGGAAGAACAGCGAATCAACCAAGCGCGACGTATACGCCGACACGTAAGACACGTAAGACGCGGAGATAAAGCTCGGCGAATCATGCCATAATACTTTGTGTGTGCCCGCGACACTGCACATGGACAAAAATTTCGTGACAATTTCTTGCAGCGATCCGCGTTCGGCTGCAGTCGTTGGCATATCATAACGCGACATTGTGTTGCGCGACTAGCAAGCGAACCTCATGGATGGGGAAAAAATGATCGTTCGAATTTATCGACGATAGCGATTTGGAAGCTTCTTGTAACATTATTTGTGTGCGCAGCTGGCTGCCGCGCGACAAAACGAATTGGGTTGCGCCGGGTCAGATCCGGAATCGCGACTCGCGAGCATGGAAACAAAGTCGAGAAATGATTGTTAGGTCAAGTGCGCAGGTTGTGCGCACTGTGTAAGGGAGCAGCGAAATTGCAGTGCTCGCTCGAGCCCTCTGCTGTGCATCGCTTGGGCACACGTAACACAAAGTTATCCTCTCGCTAATGCACACGTTTGCAGCTAGCGTAATAGAATAATCGGGGGAGTGAATGCAACGATTCGTCTGAAAAGACGACGAGCTGCCGTCTTCCGCACTGTGCAGGCTTTGTGCGATCGCGATGACCAGCAGCAACGACGATACGCGCTCTTGGATGTCTATCTATAGCTATTACCAGCCGCACTGGTCTGCAGTACTAACCGGAATTGAGCATAATTCGCCTAATCTAAACGTCTTACTTATACCGCGCAGCGACTGAAGCTCTGCACCATTAACCCTCCAAACTAAATATGACAGTGGATCGTGATTTTAAAATTTAAGTAAAAAAAAATTCATTTTTGAATTTTTCGTCGAAGGATGAAGGAAACTTCAGGTTCATTAACACGAACATTCGTTCGTTTTTTGATTAATTTATATTATTATATAAATATTTTGCAGATATAAGTCACCAATGGATAGAGACGGCCAATAAAAAGAAAAGAAATGTTAATACAACCACAATAATTCAGCCCTGTGCCATAGGAAAAGGAGCCAATCGCGGCAATAAATTACCAAATGAACTTAAGACAGTAGCACGTCAAAATATCGAATCATTCCCTACCATGGATTCCCATTACTGTCGAGAAACTTCTAATCGAAAATATCTTGAAGAGGGATTAAATATTACCAAGATGTATAATTTATTCGTTCAGGATATGCAGAGTAAAAACATCACTAAGTACGTTAATCAACAGATGTACAGGAATATATTCAATACCGAATATAATTTTAGTTTTTTCATTCCAAAAAAGGATAGGTGAGTATTTGATTTGGGTATAGCTGTCATTCGTACAAGCGACGTATCGCGAATCTTTGTTTTAATTTTATGCGATGTAAAGTTTGTTTGTTTGTTTTTCCTTGCCACGTACCTTATACACACGCCCACACATAGAGCGTCTTTTTACATATATAATACGTACACGCACGCGCTTATACCGAGCTTGCAGCGGGCGACTCTCGACTTATACATTTGCGTCAGCTTGGAGACTTTGAGCTTTCAACCCCATTCTCCCGTCGAATATACCTTTACCCATTTTTTATCCATTGAGCCTGCCTGCCTGGCGCTTGCGTGTATCCGTGTGGGAATAGTTATTTATGCAACAAGTGCCCAAAAGGCATTTTGGGCACGAGTGGGTTTTTTTCCGCGCACTGTGCGCAAAAGCTGGGCACGTGTTGCATACAAAATTTTATGCAATAGTAAGCGAAAAATACTTTCATTTAAACGAGGCATTTACCGCACACCAGTGTCCAAAATGAGGAATTTTCGGCACACCGGTGTCCAAAAACGCTTTTTGCGTACTAAAAAATGTGCGAAAAAAGACATTTTTTGTCATACTATTGCATAAAATATTTTTTTGA
The DNA here is from genome assembly GCA_034770305.1 of Trichogramma dendrolimi. Taxonomy (NCBI): domain Eukaryota; kingdom Metazoa; phylum Arthropoda; class Insecta; order Hymenoptera; family Trichogrammatidae; genus Trichogramma; species Trichogramma dendrolimi. The sequence continues at coordinate 1,248,889 of JAPMIB010000047.1, forward strand.
CGAGCTTGCAGTCGTGCGCGCCTATACGCTATTTCGATGCTGCATATATTTCTCGTCCGAAAAAGCACGCGCGATGGCGAGCTTCGACTATGCTTAAAAATGCTCATCGAACGCTCGTGCATGCATCGCATTGTTTTTATTATTATTATTATTATTATTTTACTTTTTTTCCAAATTGCATCGAATCGACGCCTCGTTGCGAAAATTTTACGTGTATATACCTCGGGAAAATCAAAGGAATTAATTAATAATTACAATTGTTTTTTTTATATTTCAGATGTGATCGGTGTGAATGCTACGGTAATCTTTCTACTGCTGACTTGAACTTTATCTGCTGCTTTTAGCGATAAAGTTTTCTAGTTTTTCACAAACCTCATCCTTGTGCTTCAAGAAGTACACTGTTCTGAAGTGAAAGTAATCGTCTTTTAAAAGAAAAAAATATCTTGAGTTTCCTAAAGACTTCACTTCCATTGGCCCAAATAGATCAATGTGAATTATATCTCGGGGAGCAGTAGTTTTGGTCTGACTTTGATGAAAAGGCATCTTACTGTGTTTACCTTTGATACAGGGAACGCATGTTTCTTTTTCACCTGATATAACCTTGATGTTATTATTTTTTAATATCTTTTTGATCTGAGCATTATTTTGATGCCCTAATTTGCTATGCCAATCTTCAAGACCTTGCTCCACTTGCCCAATGTTTGCATGCACATTGTTGTTATTACAGCGTTTGAAATCCATGATATAAACTTTGCCATGTCTTTTACCTATTGCACAAATCTCATTGTTCTTTAAGAAATTCCAACGATTAACATCAGCTTCCAATTTTAGCCTTTGGCCAATACTGATGCAACAGAGAATAAGTTTGAAGTTAGCATTGGTGTATATAATACGTTTTTCAATGTTACTTCATCGTAGCTTTCACTATTCTTGGCTAATAATTTAACGTCTCCAATTCCAATTGCATATAAGCTGCTTCCATCGCCTATGATCACTGGTATTTTATTTTTCATCTCATTGTATTCAATGAACAAACTTTTATCCATACACAAATGATTACTTGCACCACTGTCGACAATCCATTGATCATCTGAATATACTGTACCATACATTGCTGTGACTATGAATGCATGTGTTTTTCTTTCAGCTTGATTACTTGAAGGCGTGTTCTCATCCTTATCATTCTTATTTTCTTCTCTTTAGCCAAGCGGTATCTGCAAACTTCAATTGTGTGGCCTTGTTTTTTGCAGTAATTGCATAATTGTTTACCTTTTTCTTTATGATTATTTAATCCAGAATTCTGACGGCACTCATTATTCTTATGACCAATTTCGCCACATTTATAGCATTTTACCTTTGCAGTCTTTTCAGAGCTTTTTAATCTTTCTTCCTCAACTATTAGCCTTGCGAGTAGGTTAGTTGTAGTTTGTTGGTCTTCTTGAACTGATTCCCAGGCCGAAATGAAATGTTTATAATCTTCTGGGAGAGACATCAATATCTTGGTTATCACCATTTTTTCAGTGGGCTTTTCACCTCTTTGTTTCAGTTGATTCACCATCTCATCGATTTTGCTAAAATGAGCTTTTATGCCACCACCTTCGTAGGCGTAGTTCAAGAATCTTTGGTTAAGTAGATGAACATTCAATGCTGTTTTTTGTTCGTATATGCTGCAAAGTTTTGTCCAGATTTCGGCTGATGTTGTGAAGTTGATTACGTAATTAATTACCTTCTCACTGACTAGGAGACCTTCTCACCTTCGGGTCACGGATCTTTACCAAAATTTTTTTGGGGTCTCCTGGTACCCAATACTAAAGATCCCTGTGTTCAGTTTAATCTCATGGGCCTTAAGTCCCTTGACCCCAAAAAATTTCTGGAGCAAATACATGACCCAGAGTTGGAGTGGTCTCCTTGTGAGTCGAGATATGATTATAGTCTGTGCTTTAGCGTCTTTTGTTTCACACTCCGTTACTTCGGCAGGTTCTGTGTCGTCACCGACTGGTTTTACATCTGAGCCATCAACTACTTTGAAAATACCTGCATCTTTCAATAATACAACTACTTGAAATTTCCATGCTCCCCATTGTTTTTCATTGTCTAATCGAATTCCTTGGATAGCCAACGGATACGATGATATGTTCTGATCCATTGTGTTGTATGATTTTCTTTGTCCAATTCTGTGAACTGCAAATTTTTACTAACCTCAAAAAAGAGTATTTCCACCTTTTTTTACAAGTTTGCACGTTCTTTTACTCTATCAAGAAGGTGATGAGTCCATAACCTGTTAAATTATACACTTTTGATGGAGTAAATGAACTATTTATTGTCAAAGTATCACTTAATGATTAATACAATTGTAATAATATAATACGAGAGTGGAGCAGTGTTCTTAGCTTTGCTTACCGCTTAAATCTAAAGTAAGAAGGAAGTAAAAAAGGGGGAAGGTGTAAGGTACATACAGTACACGGCGCCCTCACACTAACTTAACATGTCGATAATTCCATTGTGAATTTCTTTTCTATCAACACATTCGGTTCACGTGCACTTACCTCTTCGTTTCTTTTGGCTTCTGTGCACTCATCATCAGTATCGTTTTCTGATTCGATTTCCGAGTCGAAGAGGGATTTAAATCAGACACATGTACTTTTTCGGTCTTTTTAGTATTTTCGTCTTGTACCTCGTATATAACTGGTGATATTATTTTTGTAATTCTATCGGGGTCTCTATATTTCTGTGTTAATTTCGTTCTACTATCTACTTTTATCTACTTTTGATGATAACGTATGATTTTTACATGTAACTGAATTATTGATATTAAATTCGACGTCTTTTCGTTTTTTGTTGTAATATTTCACTTGACTCTGGTTTATTTTCGTGAAGTTTTATCTGACAATGTTATAGATTATTGGCAATCTTTCGACTCTGTTTCCCCATGTTTCTTGTATGAGCAAAATCGTATGAGTTTGTCGGACTTTCGAGATTATTTTTTATCGTTACTATCGTACGTGGATTTTTTTCGAAGTTTAAGTGGATGTGCAAGTTTTGAAAGATGCCGCTCCAGAGGAGAGCAGAAAGATTCCACTTCACACTCCGAGCAGAAAGATTCCATTCACACTCCGAGCAGAAAGATGCCATTTCGCGCTTCGAGCTGAAAGATGCCACTTCAGTGGTCGGTATTTCTGCGTTTGAAGCTTCAACTTTAACTATTACCTTCATTCCAACGCCAGATTCTGGAAGAGCATCTAATTTGACTTCTAAAGTGAAGTGGCATCTTTTTGCTCTGCTCTGCAAAGCGTCATCTTTCAGCACTGACACGTCAAAGTATGCTGGTGAATAGCCTATCGATACATTAATCAATTTATTTATCGTGAACGCAAATTCTTGTAAGTGTTGATCCCAAAGCAAATGATCTTTCTCTATAAAAATCGTGGTCATCGTTTTAATTAATCTGTTAACCCTTTCGATTGGGTTACTTTGAGCGTGATATTTCGCAATGAATGTTTGCACATTGCTGAGCTCTCGCATTCTCCTAGTTGTGGCTCTGTTCGAGTATTCGATACTGTTATTAGTAAGGAAATACTTCGGATAGCCTTATTTAAAAACGATGAGTTCTTCGAAGCTTTTCAATATCGACGCTGAGTTTGCCTTACGTAGCGCTCTCATTTCGATATATCGAGTGAAAAAATCTCCGAAAATTATATATACGAGTATCTGTTTTTACTGCGAGGGAAAAGCTGGCGATCGATTAGTAAATCTATCTATCTATGTCTATCTTAGGCCATCAACATGTATCAAATGCAATGCCGATACTTTTTAAGAATTCAAGATATCTTATTATACATTAGAATTTTCTGAAAGTCATATTTGCAATCAAATAGCGGAGAAACATTATATTTTATCATAACGCTTCCTTATTATGTACTCTCTGTCAGAATATTATTATCATGTCGAATTTATTTATTTCAGTTTTAGCAACAATTGTTGCCACTAGTTATTATGTAAAAACATCCGTTTTCTTGGGTTTATAAGTTTATTTTAAGATTATTTCTATATAGCGCGTGACGTTCATTTGGCGGAGAGGGGTTATGACGGGTCACCGCAAAAATACGAAACTAAAATAATTTTTTTCTCAAAAACAGCTCACAGGATTGAGTCCCACCCATAAGGACTTTTATTCAGGAGGTCAGAATCTATAACCAAAAAAATGTTCATCCCATTTAACCGAGACCCACGGTGCCTTGTTAACTTCCCAAAGTCCTTTGGAAGTTCTTTGTTCTACACTGACAAGAGTCAGACTTCCAAGAATTTCACAAGCGCGCACTTGACTCTGAGCTGCTTGGGTCTATAAACTATTACGACATAGGATTGGGCACAAGCGAATTACTGTTCTAATAAGCATACACTAGATACTATGTATATTTTATATGCTTTTTATTAAGTACAGATGTAATATGTATGACGTGGTAAGTCATATAGGCCGCCGCGACTCGCCGAGTCAGAGCAGAGCCGAGCTCACAATCGGAGCGGAGCTCTCGTTTGAGCCCGGCAGTCAGCGGCAGGCCGAACGGGCGGCCTGCGTGCTGGCCGTAGAGAGGGGGAAGCGCGAGCGGCCTCGCGCGGAGCTGCGAGTCGAAGAGTAGTAGTTGACCGATTGTGAATCGATCAGCAGCCCAACCGTCAAAGCGTAAGCCTAGACAGCGAATTACAGTCGAAGCGTATTGTGTGCGAGAAGTAAACCAGAGTCTGGTGAGTAGTTGTACTTGCGGAGTGTGTCAGCGTGTGTGTGCAGATCGTGTCGTGTGATACGTGTGTGTCCACGTGGCACAAGGATGTGCCAGCGGATAGCCTCGTCGAGAGCGCGAGTCTGCAGGACGTTGCACTTGCAAGTGCTAGAGTGTGTGTGAGTGCGTGAGTGTGAGCGGAGACGTGGTGAGTCACCTCGTCGTCCGGGTTCGTCGCGACGCGGCCTCAAGGACGGACGCGATCAGTAACTTCGGTAGGGCTTAGAAGCGAGATAGGCAGGGACGCGGATATAGGCGCGATACATCGGCGCGAGCAAGCAGACCTAGCGAGGCATCGGACCAACGTTGCCCGAGAAGAGTCTCGAGATACCTGTGCTAGCCGGCCAGGTAGTCGCGTAAGAAAAAGGCGTTTGTGCTGCTCGTCGGCGACGACCTCACGGTCGTCTGGCGCTCCGCTTACGTGGAAAAGTCGACGAGCACAACGAGACGAAAAAGCTAGTGACACGTGTCTGCGTGCGAGAAAGGAGTCGAGCGAGGTATACGTGGGCACGCGGTCATAAACTGGCGCCTTAACGTGTGTTGCTAGGTCTACGTGAATAGTGTCAAACGTCTACCGCGGGGCCGGTGTAAGTTGGCCCGCGGACGTGAGTTGAAAAAACATCGAAAAGTGGCGCCGATCCGTTTGCTGCGTCAAAACCAGCTTTTCCACGTCGACGGCTCGTGGCAACGAGCATCGTCTACGAGGTGTACGGCATCTTAGGTGTGGGGGAGGTTGGAACTAGCATCAACAAGGTGAGTTCGTTCCAATTATTTTTACTGAATTTGCTAAATTGCACGAATACCGCTTGCTTCCGAAAATCGACGGTCGGCTATTCGAGGTATGCGGCGATAAGCGCCCAAGCCCGTTAGCTCGACAAAACGTAAATAGAACGAGTTCGAACTTGTCGTTCTATAGTGAGCTCGGAATTCGGAGTCGGTTGTGTACGTGAGAGACGACGCGCGTGTTGTTTTGCGCACGGCCCGCACGGCGGCTTGCGTAGGGCCTCGCGCATAGAAGGTAAATAAGTCCGCGCGGACTTGCTTCGCGAAATATAAACAAAGCGCGAAGGCATATTCGATACGGAGTCGTCGCGAACAAGTTTGTGCGTGTCTCGCCAGACTCGCGAAGGTAAATAAAATATGCCAACGGCTAGCGAGATCCAAAGTTTGGAGCGTGCCGCGCGCAAGGTAGCTCGTGGGTCCGATGAATGCAAGGGCATGGTCGACCGAATCGTCGCCCTGGAAGACGACGAAGTGCTCCAGGAGTTGGCGAAGGGTGGCGCGAACACGCAGGGGTCAGAAAAGGAGACGCGAAATCGTCTGCTGCGTATGTTGCTCCGATTACGGGGGTACTAGTCCGCGGTGTGGGTCCCCGAGACCGACGGTGACGTCGAGTTTCCTGTTGTGCCACGCGATAAAGAGCAATTGATTGATCTTGCGGGGGCAGCTGCGGTCACGACAGCGACTAGCACGGCGACAAGCTCAACGACGACAACGTCTTTCGCGAGGGTGTCGACAAGCGGCAGCGCGACAGCGAGTGCACACGCGATGAATTCGAGCACTGCGCCGATAATGAGCGCGTGGACGAATACGGAGCTCGATGAGCCCATGCGACTCGCGTTGCAGGCGCGAGGCTGGACGCCGCCACCGACGCCGATCCACCATTCGCGGCAGCACAGAAAGAATCGGCGTAAGCAAGAAGACACGATCGCGGAAGAGACCGAGTGTGAAAGCTCACGTCGGTCGAGCACGAGCAGAAACTCGTCGCGCGCGAGCACGCCCGTGCGTAGCAACGGTCGATCAAAATTAGCTGCGCAAATACAGCAGCTGAGTGAACAGCTGGCTACCTTGTCAGCGAGTTCTTTCGACGAGCAGCGCGCAGGTGAGGGGAGGTCGCGGAAGAAGTCGAGCCTGCGAGCCGACTCTCGCGAGCGTAAGCAAGGAAACGCGAGTCGAAAACAACGAGACTCGAACAGCGAGAAAGAGAAGCACGTCGCGAATAAACCGCAGCGAAAAATCAAGCAGCGAGTAAAACCACCACGCGAGAGTTCGGCCAGCAGCAGCGAAGCGAGCGAGGCCGAGCAGAGGGCGAACCATGCACGCGCCGGATGCAAGATGGACAGATTAACGCGTCGCGAAAAATTCATGAGGCTCCTCGCGAGCTACAAATTGAATTTTAAAGGCGGTGACAAAACGAAGGCGCAATTATTCTTAGAGCGCGCGAAAGAATTTCGAGAGAGCGTGCCGATGACACTCACCGAATTTTTCGATGTTATGTCGTTCGCATTTAGCTCGGATGACAGCTCCGATCTGTGGTACCGCACGCATAAGCGACGCTTCGTCACTTTCGCGGATTTCGAGACCGCGTTTAAAAACAGGTATATCGGCCCATGCGATGAGGACGATATCATGGACGAGCTGCAGCATAGAGTGCAAGGCAAGAACGAGCCGATCTCGGAGTACATGACCTTCGTTCGGCACCTTGTGATGCAGCTCGAAGATCCGCCGACTGATAAGAAGTTGGCTCGTATGGTGTGGCGAAATTTACGCGCGGCGTACCGACTCGTACTCAACGACGAGTGTCCGAACTCGATCGACACGATCGAGAATCGCGGATTGAGATACGAGCGTGGCAGGGCGCTCGATGCGAAAATCGAGAAGAGTGGCAAAGATCGAGCCGCCCACGCGGATACGAAAGGAGCAAAGGTCGGCGCGTTGGCGGCCGAGTCGACAAACGCGAGCGCGTCGTCGGGTAACACTTCGAAGCAGCAAAACTCGAAGGGCGGCGGAGAAAAACGCGAGCAAAGTCAAACGCGAACGCGAATCCGAGCGCGAACGCGAATTCGAGCGCGAACAATACTCCAAGCGCGATCGCAGATGCACCGGCGGCACAGCAGACGACATCGTCGCAGCCGCGCGGCGCCGCTGGCGGCTTTATCGGGGCTTGCTACACATGTGGCCAGACGGGACACAGGGCGAGCAGGTGCCCGCGCACGAAATGTTACCGATGCCACGAGTTCGGAATCGAGCACGCGAGTGCTCGATGCCTCCTCCGGCGGCAATTCCATCGACAGAAAAATGTCAATTCTGCGGCACGGAAAACGTGACCTTCTTGACATGCCCGAGATGTGCTGCAATTCGACAGCTCGTGGGAAACTTGCACGCGGAGGCGCAGCGCAGCCAAGCACCTCCGCAGTCGCAAATTAACCACACTAGAGGGTGAAGGGCTGCTTGTACACGACGCGAGTGAGGCCGCGCGGCCAACTCCAGTCTGTACGCAAGCACACGAAGGAGGCGAAGCGCGAGCCGGCGACTCGATTAAACTCGACCAGCCGACTCTGGTAGGGACGGGCGCGAGCGGACGACGCAAACACAGCTTTGCAACGGTCGACTCGCGCGGTGTTGAGATCGCGCGAAGTAAATTCACGTCAAGTTCGATAATAGACGAGGCGTTGAGCTCGGGCTCACCCTCGTACGATTGTGACGCGGACGAAGCTTGCGCGCGCGAGAAGCAACGAAGCGAGAGAGAGGGTAGATGCGTGCGAATGTACGGCGACGTACATAGAGAGGTCGAAGAGAAGTTAGCGGACGAGAGCGTAGAGCGTAGAGATGCTTCGCGAAAGGTTGAGCTTACAGGTCGTGTGAGTGATATGCCTCTCGGCGAGCAGCTGCAATGGCTTGGTCAAGCACTTGACCAAGCATCGGGCGACTGCAGTGAGTCACCGATCAGCCATGCGGCGCGCGAAGAGAATCGGATCGCGGCGATGATGAAGGAAAATAGGGACTTCATCAACGTGCGTGTCAACGGCGAAGATTATCGAGCGATGTATGACACCGGGGCGCAGGTCACGATAGTTGGCCCTCGCGTCGCGGAGAAGTTGAAGGATCAGTTGCACGAGACGTCGACAAATATAAAGATGCCCTTCACGCCAGTGTTGTCACGGACGATTGGCACACTGACGGTGCAGGTAGAGACCAACGGGCGTGTCGAGCCGATGCGTTGGCGAGCGATGTCATACGGGATGACGATATCATACGGCGCAGATTTTAAAAATTTGTGGCAAGTTGACACGTGTATGAGCGAACAACAGTGGCGAGCGCGGGGCGGACCGTGGCATGATTTTTATGCACTGAACGACACGGCATTAGATATCTTCGTGGAATGCGTGGGATTATCAGTCGCGAGCGTAAATGAAATTCATGCGATCGGTGAAGTATTTGAGCGTGTGTACGCGTGAGCGCGGGTCTATGCGAGCTGAGCGACGAACAGAAGCGTGCGTTGGATGCGACGATCGAGAAGTTGCTCGCGGCGAAGCCGTCAAACTTGGGCTTGACGACGCTCACTGAGCATCATATTGATGTGCAAGGCGCGGCGCCGATCAAGCATCACCCGAGGCGTATGTCACCAAAGATGCTCGAAGTCGCGCATGCAGAGGTCGATAAAATGCTAGCAGACGGCGTAATCGAGCGCTCGGCTTCTGCTTGGAGCAGTGCGCCGGTTATCGTGAAGAAGGCGGACGGCAGCAATCGTTTCTGCATCGATTATCGCGATCTAAATAAAGTCACGAAAAAAGATGCATAAACGGTGCCGAAAATCGATCATATTTTGGACAAGTTGCGTCGCGCGCGGTACATTACGACGATCGATTTAAAGTCGGCGTATTTTCAAATGAAAATCGAAGAGTCGAGCAAGAAATTCACGGCGTTTGCAATACCTGGGTCCGGATTGTACCAGTTTTCGCGTCTTCCATATGGCCTATGCAATGCGCCAGCTTCGTTTCAACGGCTGATTGACGCTTTGTTTGGCCCGGAATTCGAGCCTCACGTGTTCGGCTACCTCGACGATATTATTATCGTCACGGAGAGCTTCGACGAGCACATGAAATGGCTGGAGCTCGTACTTACGAAGCTACGCGACGCGGGACTCACGGTGAATCGAAAGAAATGCGATTTTTGCCGCTCGCGAGTCAAGTACCTCGGGTACGTGCTCGACAGCGACGGCTTGCGCGTTGACTCGGAGAAAATACAGCCGGTCCTACGCTACCCGGCGCCGGCAAACGTGAAGGAATTACGGCGTTTCCTCGGCATGGTAGGCTGGTACGCGCGCTTTATTCCGAACGATTCGGACTTGAAAAAGCCGCTGCTAGAGCTGCTGCATAAAGATGCCGAGTGGCGGTGGGTCGAAAAACATCAGAGGGCGTTCGAGGCCTTAAAGCGAGCGATAACCGAAGCTCCCGTATTGGCGAGGCCGGACTTCTCGAAGCCGTTCGTCGTGCAATGCGACGCGTCGGATGTCGCGATCGGTGGAGTACTGACTCAAGATCACGAGGACGGCGAACATCCGATCGTGTACGTGAGCCGCGTGTTGACGCCGGCAGAGCGTAATTATAATACGTCCGAGAAGGAGTGTTTGGCGCTCCTATGGGCGATAAAGAAGCTGCGGCCGTATCTCGAGGGGTATCGCTTCGTCGCGATTACAGACCACGAGGGCGAACCGTGAAGGGCCGCGGGCTATCAGGTGCGAGCTTGGGCCGTGGCCGCGGTCGAGGAGAGAAGGTCGCCACCCGTAGCTGCACAAGGGCACCTGCCGCGTCTTGGCACCGTGAGCCCCCGCATCAACAAGCAATCCCCGAGCAGTACCGCGCTCCGCGGATGTCTGAGCTCGAGATGTACCATCGTGTGATGGCACGTCAGGCTCAGGTAGAAGCGGGACGAGCCGAGGTTCAGCGCGCGATGCAGGAGGCTTACGCGATTGAGATGATACAAGCGCGTGCGTTTGGCAGGACGGGCCCGTATCATCAGTGGGAAGGCCCTCCGCATGACCGACGATAAGTAGGCGGAGAAGTACCCGTGCACCGCGATGCAAGAAACCTTTTTTGTCCTCGCCAGCGTGTGTCGCGCGGCACAGTATGTTCGCGATCATGAAGTAGATGAGGAGATACGTGCGCCGGCGCACCACAGCGGCGAGAAGCCTTGTTGTCCTCGCCCAGCACGGATCACGGTGCATCCCGGAAACGGGAGATTTAGTTCAAATTTTTGGAGTCGCGTTAATCGCTGGGACTGACTCTCGCGAATAAACCGCGAGGGTAGTCTCAGCAAGGGGGGGGGAGAGTTATGACGTGGTAAGTCATATAGGCCGCCGCGACTCGCCGAGTCAGAGCGGAGCCGAGCTCACAATCGGAGCGGAGCTCTCGTTTGAGCCCGGCAGTCAGCGGCAGGCCGAACGGGCGGCCCGCGTGCTGGCCGTAGAGAGGGGGAAGCGCGAGCGGCCTCGCGCGGAGCTGCGAGTCGAAGAGTAGTAGTTGACCGATTGTGAATCGATCAGCAGCCCAACCGTCAAAGCGTAAGCCTAGACAGCGAATTACAGTCGAAGCGTATTGTGTGCGAGAAGTAAACCAGAGTCTGGTGAGTAGTTGTACTTGCGGAGAGTGTGAGCGTGTGTGTGCAGATCGTGTCGTGTGATACGTGTGTGTCCGCGTGGCACAAGGATGTGCCAACGGATAGCCTCGTCGAGAGCGCGAGTCTGCAGGACGTTGCACTTGCAAGTGCTAGAGTGTGTGTGAGTGCGTGAGTGTGAGCGGAGACGTGGTGAGTCACCTCGTCGTCCGGGTTCGGCGCGACGCGGCCTCAAGGCCCTCAGGCGACCCGTGCTTCGGCACGACCGGCCTCTTGGCCTCGCGGACGCGATCAGTAACTTCGGTAGGGCTTAGAAGCGAGATAGGCAGGGACGCGGATATAGGCGCGATACATCGGTGCGAGCAAGCAGACCTAGCGAGGCATCGGACCAACGTTGCCCGAGAAGAGTCTCGAGATACCTGTGCTAGCCGGCCAGGTAGTCGCGTAAGAAAAAGGCGTTTGTGCTGCTGGTCGGCAACGACCCCACGGTCGTCTGGCGCTCCGCTTACGCGGAAAAGTCGACGAGCACACCGAGACGAAAAAGCTAGTGACGCGTGTCTGCGTGCGAGAAAGGAGTCGAGCGAGGTATACCTGGGCACGCGGTTATATATGTAATAAATGTCTCACTGAGACTACAAATAAACTAATGGTATGTTAAATAGAAAAATTGATTAAAGAGCTGATCTAGTCATTGTTAAATCTGGCGAGCAAGTAGAGCGACAGTCGTAATGCACTGTTCAAGGCGCTCAAGTGGCCAAAAGGAAAAACCCTTTATCGACAGAAGTTCTCGCTCATACTTCAAACATAGAAATAATTGACACATTACCATCGGATTCTAAGTTATGATATGGGGTTATTGAATCAGAATCCGAATCTGCTATCCGTTTTTCTGAGTTTGTTTTCCTCCAGGTCATTTAAAGGTTAAAATTATAAAAAAATTTTAAAAAATGTAAGGTAAAGCGGGGGAATTCCCGCCAAAATTCAAACAAAATTTCCCACCAAATTTTGAACATTTTTTCACGCCAAAATGCAAAAAAATTTCCCCGCAAAATTTTGAATTTTTAGGCGGGAAAAAAATTCTTAATTTGGCGGGAAAATTTTTTTTTTATTTTGGCGGGAAAATTTGTTTTGAATTTTGGCGTGAAAAATTTGCAAAATGTAGAGGAAAATTTATTTAATCGTACCATTTTTAAATAATTAAAAATTCATACCTAAGAAACCTCTAGTAACCCAATCGTCCCAGCTCGTTTAGTTCATAAAAAATAACTATGAAAGCAAAGCAAAGGAGTGTTACTTCGCCCTTCATTTATTATAAATATTATAAAATTTATATTCATAATATTCATTTATTATAAAATCGAGGTCGAGATGAGGCAATGTGGGTTTAGCGGGAAAATCAACTAGGAATCTACTAAAAATTAGCAATGCCTGTCGTCAGGTACTCACGAACGAGCTCTCTTCGAAACTCTGATCATGTTCATAGTAAAAGCAGATTACTTCATGCATAAGAATTTTGCGCATAAGAATATTAAAAACCACTGCCACTTTATTGGCAAATAGCTTCCTCATAAAAAATGATATTAATGATGCGGTGTGATTGTTCAGTATATATGCAGAATATTATTCAGTAAAAAAGCGGGACAAAAAGCTTCAACGATTTAATAAAAACTATTCTTGTAAGTGTGGCTAAATTTTTTAAATAATTTACTTTTTATACTTGCAATAATGAGAATTTTCGCAAAATAGTTTTAGCCACACTTACAAGAATATTTTTTATTAAATTGTTGAAGCTTTATATATATATGGGCTAAGCCATAGTTATCGTGATGGTCGAAAAAATTTTTTTTCTTAAATTATGTACTTTTGAAGAGTACATTGAAAAGTGAAAATCCTGAAAGTTTCAGCCCTCTAGGTCCAACCCTATTGGATTTTCAGGGCCTCAAAGTTGAATTTTCTTATTCTGCTGATATTCTGCTTGCAATTCTGATTTTCTGGAGTTAATATGAAAAAATTGTTGAATCATGGTTTTTAATGTAAAATTTGATGTAGAATTCACATTTGTACTTACAAATCATATTTACTACTTCTAGACCTATAGAAATGATATTTTCAGGCATTTATCATAGGGGTACAAAAATAAATGTGTTCGTCTCCTTCGATTAGGCCCATACTGTAATATGTTCATCGATACATCAAATACAACTTCTGATAAATTTAGTTATCGGCAGACAAACAGAATTCATTATTGAGCTTAATATGAGTATAGAAACATGGTTTTTCTCTAATTTTCCTTGATTCTTCTGAAAATCCAATAGGGTTGGACCTAGAGGGCTGAAACTTTCAGGATTTTCACTTTTCAATGTACTCTTCAAAAGTACATAATTTAAGAAAAAAAATTTTTTTGACCATCACGCTAACTATGGCTTAGCACATATATATATATATAGATATAACAGAATATTTAATATAAGTTCTTTTAATATATTCATGTATATATAATAAAATATTTTTTCAAAGAGAGTAATCTGCACGCAAAATTCTTATGCACGAAGTAATCTTTTCCAAAAAAGTAATTGGAATGAATTACGCTTTTATCCACTCAGCATTTTTCGAAAAAAAGTAATCTACGTTATTTACTCTTTCTAAAAGAGTAATTTGCATAGATTACTCTTTTAAGTTCTAGCGCTCAAGGAAAAGGAGTGATCTGCGTTATTTACTCTTTTAAAAAGAGTAAATGACGCAGTTTACTCTTTTGAGGTTCGAAAACTACTCTTTTGGGTTTAGAGTGTAATTTTTATCGAATTTTTTTTACGATGACGTAACAATTAAGGAAGTTCCCTCAAAAAAAAAATAATTTGGAAATATTAATATCATCTTTTCTAATTTGTTCACAAAACAGTTTCAATCATAAATTATTTCTCATCCAAACGATACAAAAAAGAAAGAAAAAAAAAATTTCCCGAAAAAGAAATTTTTTAAAAATCGAAAAAAAAAATTTTTGCTTCCTCATAGAGGAAGCTTTGTGATGGACCGATTTTCGACTTTCATAACTAATAATCGTAGAGTAATTTTACATATATATTCTTAAACTAGACCCAATTGCTGACACATGTCTGTATGTCTGTATGTGTGTGTGTGTGTTTTTTTTCCTTCTCCACCCCATTCGGACACTCACTGGTAACCGCCGCTAGGCATTGCTTCGGTGAGGCCGGGGTTAGTTGAGCATTTCTATTACTTCGCTGTTAGTCGTTGCCATACATCCCCCATCCGTCACATAGTGATATGCGACGATTAGGAGTTCAGGGACTCATCTTTTTACTACTTTCGCCTTTTTGCGTGGTCACACATTGCTGGCGTCTCCTTTTGAGTTAAGTATTAGAACTCGCTGCTTAGTGCCATTTTGTGAGTGTGGTTCTCGCTTCAGTCGCTGCCCGGCAAAGGACCAGGTTGCCAGGGCCGATTCATCTTGTGAGTGTGGATCTCGCTTCCGGCGCTACTCTCCGAGTCCCGGTGAGTTTCTGATACTCCTTTCTGTTGTCGTCTTGTGAGTGTGGTTCTCGCTTCAGGCGCCATCATGCGTGCTTGAGGAGCCTTGCGTCCATGCGTCCACGAACGGGGCCCCCGCATCCGGCGCCATCTTGTGAGTGTGGTTCTCGCTTCTGACATCATCATGGGAGTGTTGTGCTCCCCGTCTATCACCAGCCTTGTGAGTCCTCGCCTTGGGCTCCTACTTATGGTTATCCTCTTCGTTTCCAGTTCGCACAGTGATCGGAGTTTTTACCGCTTCGGAGGCTGATGACATAGTCCGGATCTTCTTTTTGAGTGGTACCCGCTCCACCTCGGGCACGGGCTCAGCCACACCAGGCGAAAAAACGCGCCTCGAGAATTCGCCCAGTGGGGATTGAACCCACGCCCTACGGCACACCGTGTATCAGCAGGCAAGAACTATACCCACTGAGCCAAGGTGCCCGATATGTGTGTGTGTGTGTGTGTGTATGTGTGTGTGTGTGTGTGTGTGTGTGTTTTTTTTTTTTTTTTTTTTAAGTTTACATTAGGTAGCAAATGTAACATATTGGTTTAGAATTTACATAGGTTATGTAGATACATCCACAACAATTTACCTTTGTTCCATCCCCGCGGGAACCGCGAAAAAAGCATTACTTCACGGGGGTGGAGGGATTGGCATTATGCAATTCATGAGGGCTTGGATGGGGTGGCGTCTTCTTCTAGCCGCATCGTCCGGTCATCCCCTTTAGTCCATTCCTTCATCTCTCAGTCTTGTTACCACTGAGTGGGCAAAGAAAGTAACCACGAGCCAGTTCGGCTCGCTCGCAAGCATGAGCCTGGTAGTGTTTTCTGGCGTCATAACCTCATGGAGAAGAGCCTGTAGTCTCTCTCTCTCTTCGTTAAACCTCGGGCAGTGGTAGAATACGTGCTCCGCGTTCTCGATGGACGAGGGGCAAACCGGGCATTGCGCGCTATGGTTATGATCGTAGCGTCGACTATGGTGTTTAAAGAAGCCATGCCCGGTCAGGAGTTGCGTTAGGTGGTAGTTGAACTCTCCGTGTCTCCTCTCGATTCACACTCTGATATTCGGGATCAGCCGGTGCGTCCATCGGGCCTTAGTAGACAGGTCCCATGCTTCCTGCCACTTGCTTATGCCTGCCTCACTCCCCTGTGAACCGCCTCACTAGACACAGCTACTCGCTTTGCTATTGACAGCTTAATTATTTTGTTCCTACATTCGCTTATAGTTTTCATATTATTATTTTATATATAATAAAAAGAAAGAGATACCTAGGAGTATCTGTGTTTGTTTTGTTTAGTGCATGAGTGCGCAGTTATTGAGAGTTTTGAATTAGTCAATAAATCAGTTTTGCTTTGTTCTTTGCTTTGCAACAAAACGTGTGTATGTTTTCTTTATTCTGTGCGAAAATCCTGCTTCCTCCATTACTCCATTCAATCTAGGAAATGGCACATTTACAACAAAAAAAATCAATTTACCTTGGTTTTTGTTTACTTTAGTGTAATCTAAACCTTCTGAATAATTTTAGTTAATTTTTTGACTAATTAATTTCAGAGGTTTGAGCATATATTTTGTGCAGTGATTGTGTTTTGTTCAAAATCATACTTATTGAAAACAATCAATTGAAAATATCTACTACTCTTTAGTTCAAGAAATAGTTGAATAGTTTTATTAATTTCAGTGATTGTGTTCTATACCTATTGAAACAATCAATTTAGTTTCAAATACCTTAGTTCAAGGCACGATGATGCAATTATCTAAAACATGGCCCAAATTTGATGGTGGAAAGTAAAAGTTAAGCTAATATAAGTTGCTGGTACATTAAAATTTATGGCACGTTACTTAGAATTTCAATCATCAAGAATAGATAGAAAAAAACCTTCAGATCCTTGTAAATTTTCAGAAAATATAAGGGGTTGAATGAATGCTTATGAAAATTTTATAAGAAAAAAATCATTAACCAAAAGCAATTGGATAAAATGTGCTCAATTTCAAGAAAAAAGGAGGCACCATCGTAAAGCAAGATTTATCTATCAACTAGCATTACTGAGTCATAAGCGAAATCCAGAGGTATGGAATGAATACATAAAAATGGAAATAAGACTGGGAGAATGGGGTCATGCTGTATAATAATTATCTAAGAAGGCTGTATCTATTGTTCCTCATGCCGATAAAATCTGGTGGGAATACATTCGACTGTTAGAAACACTTGAAAATATGCAAGCTTCTCGACAAGTTTTTGAAAGTTATATGTCATTGAAACCACGCGAGAAAGCATTGAGAACTTATATAAATATTCAACTTCGGTGCAAACATATTGATAAAGCCAGGGAAATATATCAATATTTTGCCGAATATTATAAAGTAAAATATTGGCAAATAGCTTCCTCATAAAAAATGATATTAATGAAGGGGTCTGATTGTTGAAAAATAAATTTGTATTTCATTTTTGTGTACAGAACTATAAAAAAACTTAGAGATTTCTATAATTCCGTAAAAGATTCCTTCGTAAAAGTTTCCCTTGCTCAATTTCACGCTGCGTGTCTCCGTTCAAAGGTACACTGGATCCAGACGTCCGCTTTTGCTCTATAAAAGAGCAAAAATACAACTTTTCATTTTGAGTTCTAACTTTTTTTATATTCCGGAATCTCTACGATTTTTGTCTTATATTAAAGACTGGCTGCCCCGCTTGAACTATACCGATCAAAAAATAAAAAATAATTTCTTTATTACATGAAAAAACGAAAAAAACAAAATTTTTTTCCAAAAAATCCAATTTATAAAACGATACAATGAAACATAACTTTTTAACTACTCGGTAGATCATAAAATAAGTTTTTGGAGCTTCATGCGACACACAAATCTTTTAAAACAAGACGAACCACTTGTCACTGCGTGTCTCCGCAAAAGTTACACTAATTCCAGATCGACGCTTTTGCTCTATAACGGAGCAAAAAAAGACTTTTTGTTTTGAGTTCTAACTTTTTTATATTCCATGAATCTCTACGTTTTTGGTCTTAAATTAAAGATTAGCTGCTCTTCTTACATTATACCGAATAAAAAGCATACAAATTCCTTCATTTATACATAAAAAAAAATTTAAAAAAGTTTTTTTTCGAAAAAACCGAGTTTACGACACGATAAAAAAAATTATAACTTTTTAACTACTCGTTGGATCATAAAATAAGTTTTTGATGCTTCATGCGACACACAAATCCTTCAAAACAAGCCGAACCGCTTCTCGATACGTGTCTCCGTTCAAAAGTTACACTGGTTCCAGCCCACCAGACGCACGTACACACACACACACACACACACACAGACGCCTCGATGGCTCAGTTCGTAAGGGGCTCAGGCCTCTTGCTTGCTGAATCTGAGAGTGTCGTCTAGGGCGTGGGTTCGATCCCCACTGGGGGAAATTTCATCCGTGATTTTTCCCCCGGTGTGGTCGAGCCTGTGCCCGTGGTGGAGCGGGTACCACTCAAAAAGAAGACCCGGGCTACGTCATCAGCCTCCGAAGCGGTAAAAAACCCCGATCACTGTGTGAGCTGGAAGCGAATAGGATAACCATAAGTAGGAGCCCGAGGCGAGGACACACAAGGCTGGCAATAGATGGAGCACAACACTCCCTTGATGAAGTCAGAAGCGAGAACCACACTCACAAGAGGGCACCGGTTGGCTGGCGCGACGGCGCCTGAAGCGAGAACCACACTCACCAGATGGCAACAGAAAGGAGTATCAAAAACTCACGGAGACTCAAAGGGTAGCGCCGGAAGCGAGAACCACACTCACATGATGTAGCCGACAGAGCAATCGGGCACTTGCCATCGGCGACAGAAGCGAGAACCACACTCACAAGAGGGCACTAGACAGCGAGTTCTAATACTCAACTCAGGAGGAGACGCCAGCAATGTGTGACCACGCAGTAGACGGCTCTGAAAAAGGGGATACGACAATCGAGAGATGGCTTCGCGCAGGATCGGAGGTTCACCAAGTACAAAAAAAGATGAGTCCCTGAACCCCTAATCGTCGCAATCACTATGGATGGGGGATGTATGGAAAAACAACGACTAACACAGAAGTAGCAGAAATGCTCAATTAACCCCGGCCTCACCGAAGCAATGCCTAACGGCGGTTACCAGTGAGTGTCCGAATGGGGTGGGGAGTAGGAAAAAAAAAAAACACACACAAACACACACGGGATTCGCGCTCGGACCAGAAGACAGGCAGGACGTGTGTTGCTCGCGCTCCTGCTTCTTCTTGATTTCTAGTGCGGTTAAACGTAGTGCCGAAGTGTCTTTGTGTGCGCCAAGTGCGCAGCTTGACGCGCCGCGTCGATACATGTGCGTGCAGTTTTGTAGCTGTGCGTACACGGCTGTAGTGGTGCTTTTTTTACTTTGCTCAGTGCTTTCCCGCGTACCGAGTTGTCGATGTGAGCCCCGCGCGCTAGTGTGAGTGCTTGCTTGGCACCGTGGTGCGAACACAGAAGGCGCGCGCAACTCGCGGCATGTCAACAGCCGTGAACGACGGGCTGCGGAGCCCGCAGGGGCAGACGTCGGTCGAGGGGTTCGGCGTGCCGAGCTCGATGGAGCGTGGCCCGCACTCGTCGCCGCGAACGTCTCCTTGCACAATGGTCAAGGCGATTACGAGGAAAATTATTGTCGCTTCTTTGGATTGCAAAGAAAAGGATGCGACGCTCCCGCGAAATTCGCGACCGGGACCTTGGAGGACAAACTGGAGCGGTTGGACGGCCTTATACGCGGTCTTGGCCTGTTCATCAAAGGCAAGTCCAATCTCCATAAGGAGGTGATCAGCTACCAGCTGAGCCTTGTGATGGCCCTCTCAGCGCTGGAGAAGTCATTGGCGATCCAAGTGCCGCCTCGCCCTCCCGTAGCCGAAAAGGCGGTTTCCCCTCTGTTCTCGGGCAGTGCAACCATTAAGCGGCCTGCAACGTCACCGCTGGCGTCTCACTCGACACCCAAGCGCCATGCCGTGACAACAGCATCCAAGCAGCATGACGAGAACAACAACGAGGTCGGAGACAAAGACGGATTCGTACTTGTCGACCACCGACGTCATCAACAGCGTAACCAGACGGCAACAACACCTGGAACTGTCCACGCCCAACAACAGCCGAAGCCACGGCCAGCGCAGCGTAGAGCTCACCAACCAGACGCAATAGTCATCAAGGCGAAGGATGCGACTAAGTATGCAGACATCCTGCGATCTCTCAAGTCAGACCCGACGTTGCAGCAGAAAGTCGGCAGCAGCTTAAATAACATCAGACGCAGCGCCGCGGATGCCTTAGTGCTGCAACTGAAGAAAGGCGTGGACAACGCCCCCGCCTTCGGTGAGGAGCTTGGTAGGGTGCTTGGCGCTGCGGCTACAGCCAGTGCCCTGCAGCACACGTCCTTGATCGAGATTAAGGACCTGGACGAGTGTGTCACCAAAGAGGAGATCACCACGGCGCTGGACGCGCTACTGGGCGTTCCGGCGTCTAAACGCGACCCGGTGAAATCCCTGCGGAAGGCATACGCAGGAACACAGGTGGCTGTGGTCGCACTCCCGGATGACCTGGCGGCCAAAGCGCTGAAATTCGGCCACATACGGATCGGCTGGGTGAACTGTCGCATCCGTGGTCGCGAGGAGGCTGCGCGCTGCTACCGCTGCTGGGGTCCTGGTCACATGGCCGCTCGCTGTAAGGGTCCCGACCGCAAGGAGCTCTGCTACCGATGCGGCCAGAAGGGTCATCAAGCAAAGGACTGCAAACGCCAACCGGCGTGCGTCCTCTGCCAGGAGCGAGGAGCCGACGACTACCGTCACGCGTCCACAAGCTCGAGCTGCCCTCTTGCACGGAAGATCACCCTGGCCAGCCGATGATGAGAGTCCTCCAACTCAATCTCAACCACTGTGAGGCTGCCCAGGACCTGCTCTGCGATACAGCAAGCTGCGCATCGACGTGGCCATTCTGTGTGAGCAATACAAAAACCTTGCTCCACCGAATACATGGCTCGCCGATGCCAACGGCCAAGCAGCTATCTGGGTGCGGCGAGGAATCCCAGTTCAGGAGTGCCCGGCGAGAGTGCATCCTTACTTCTCGTGGGCCCGTATCGGCGGAATTTTCTTTTTCAGCGTCTACGCTCCACCAAGACTCTCTGATGCAGAATTTTCCGTCCTCCTCGCCAACATCACCGAGGAGGCCCGCGGCAAGAGTCCTCTGGTCATTGCGGGGGACTTCAACTCATGGTCGACGGAGTGGGGATGTAGGGCGACAAGACCTAGGGCGCACATCCTGCTTGACTCGCTTGCTCTCCTCGATGCGGTGCTGCTTAACACCGGCGACGTGCCGACCTTCATCGGCAGACAGGGCAGCTCTCGGTCGTCGACCTGACGTTTGTGTGCGAGTCGCTCGCGCCTCGCGTGTTATCATGGACGGTGAGTGGGTGGTACACACAGCGACCATCAGGCCATCGTCTTTGAGATCGAGGACGCCGGGACTTCGACCGGGCCCTCGACGCGCGGGAGCTGCAAATGGAACGCCCGTACACTCGATGCGGACCGTTTCTGTGCCGTCATGTCCGGCGCATCGGTCGCCCCCGGGACCGCGGAGGATATGGCGTCGAGCCTCATGGACATCACCGGCGCATGTGATGCCTCCATGTCCAAGGCAAACCCACGCCGCCGTCGCGAGCCGGTGTACTGGTGGACGGCGGAGATCGCTGATCTTCGACGCTCTTGCCTGCGGGCTCGCAGACTCTTCCAGAGATCACGTGGCCGGCAGGACGAGGAGGCTCACAGCGCCAACTACGCCTCCGCAAGACGTCTGCTGCGCTTGGCGATCAAGACCAGCAAGCGCCGGTGCTGGAGACAGCTTTGCGACGAGGTCGACAGCGACATATGGGGCAGACCATACAGGATTGCCATGTCGCGCCTGCGATGCCCGCAGACCAAGCAGCCTGGCTCTCCGCCTGGTGCGCGGCGCGGTGGCGGCTCTGTTTCCGCAGGTGCCGAGCGGGCCCGCCTTGCAGCTGCCGCGACGGCCGGGAGGGCTAGTCCCAGCCGTCACCTTGCAGGAACTCAAAGGAGCTCAATCGAGGATCATGGAGCGCTCGGCGCCCGGCCCGGATGGCGTGCCCAACATGGCGCTCAAGCTCGCTGTTGCCACGCGTCCTGACATCTTCGTGCGGGTGTATACGATGTGTCTGGAGACCGGCGTTTTCCCGTCTGGCTGGAAGCGCCAGAGACTCGTCCTGCTTCCAAAGCCAGGCAAACCTCCCGACGAGCCGTCCTCGTATCGTCCGCTGTGTATGTTAGACACGGCGGGCAAGATTCTCGAGAGAATCATATGCGACCGGCTGGAGGCTTTCACAGAGAGACCCGGAGGCCTCTCGGAGCGACAGTATGGCTTCCGGAAAGGGCGATCAACGATAGATGCCATCGAAGACGTCATTTCCACCGCCCGTGAGGCCATCGCCGGCAAGAGATGGTACCGCGGCACCAAGAAATACTGCGCCGTGGTGACACTCGACGTGAGGAATGCGTTCAACTCGGCTCGGTGGGACAACATCCTCGCCGCTCTACGCCGTTTGCTCGTACCCGATTACTTGCTGAGAATAATCGCCAGCTACTTCTCGGCAAGAGTGCTCGACTTCACCACGGACGAAGGCCCAGAGTCCTACGAAGTCACAGCAGGAGTCCCACAGGGGTCAGTACTGGGCCCGATCCTGTGGAACGTTATGTATGACGCGATCCTGCGCCTCAACTTCGATGGCGATGTTCGTATCGTCGGTTTCGCGGACGACATCGCAGTGGTGGCTGTCGCCAAGCATCATGGCAGATCGAACACGATCTGAACGCTGCGATACTACAGGTGCGAGGCGCGCTCCAGGCTCTCAGCTTACAAACGGCTGACCACAAGACGGAGGCTCTGCTCATCACAAGCAGGAAAAAAGAGGAAACCATCACCATCACGGTAGGCGACCACAGCATACGCTCGTCCCCCTCCATCCGCTACCTGGGCCTGCACATCGACGCCAAGCTGAAGTTCGACCACCACCTCCGAACAGTCAGCGCGAAGGCAGCCGGTGTGATTGGTGCCCTTACGAAGATCATGCCCAACTCTGGCGGGCCCAGAAGCAGCCGACGCAAGCTGTATGCTCACGTCGTCGACTCCATACTCCTGTATGGAGCCCCCGTCTGGAGCACAGCAGCACAAAAGCGAGCCTACATTCGACAGGCGGAGTCAGCCCACCGACGAGCCTGCCTGCGTGTGATCGGAGGCCGGCCGCATGTCTCTTACGAGGCCACATATGTCCTTGCCGGCATACCTCCGCAGGCCCTTCTTGCAGACGAGCGAGTGCGACTCTACGGCCGCCGCCGAGAGGACGCAGAGACGAAGAACGCTTGGCAACGCTAAGCAAGTGGCAGGAAGCATGGGACTGGTCGACGAAGGCCCGATGGACGCACCGACTGATCCCAAGTGTCAGAGGGTGGATCGAGAGGAGGCACGGAGAGCTGAACTACCACCTCACGCAGCTCTTGACCGGGCATGGCTTCTTTAAACACCATAGCCGACGCTACGACCACAATCAAAGCGCACAATGCCCGGTCTGCCCCTCATCCATCGAGAACGCGGAGCACGTATTCTACCACTGCCCGAGGTTCAGCGAAGAGAGAGAGACTACACTCCCTGCTCCACGAGGTCATGACGCCGGAAAACACCACCAGGCTCATGCTCGCGAACGAGCCGAACTGGCTCGCTGTTGCTTCCTTCGCCTACTCAGTCGTAACAAGACTGAGAGACGAGGAAACAGACAGAAGGTGACGACCGGACGATGCTGCTGAAGAAGACGCCACCTCAACCAAGCCTCCATGAAGCGCATAACGCCAACCCCTCCATCCCCGTGAAGTAATGCCTAACGGCGGTTTCCGCGGGGATGGAACAAAGGGAAACCGACGTGGATGTATGTACATCACTATGTACCCTAAATCAATATGTTAACTCTCACTTCTATTGTTACATTTTACCCAATGTAAACTTCTATTTTCACTTTCTGCTAAATAAAATATATTAATACATCCAAAAAAAAAAAAAAAAAAAAAAAAAAAAAGTTGATAGAAAACTTGTAGAGTTTTTAACTCGTAACGTGTTGTTTTTCTACGTAGAGTTTTTAACTCGAAAACAAAGGACTTAAAGAAAAATTGTATAGAGTAAAAAGTGTTTAAAATGTACCAAAAAACATGTGTGAATTTTTTCAGAATTTTTGGAGCCATTTTTGGATTTTTGGAAAAATGGTCATATCCAAAAATCCAAAAATTGCTCCGAAAATTCTGGAAAAATTCACACGTATTTTTTGATTAATTTTGAACACTTTTTGTTATATAAAATTTTTTCCTTAAGTCCTTCGTTTTCGAGTTAAAAATTCTAGAATTTTTTTTCATTTTTTCGCGTTCCGACCTCCATTTTGTTTGTTTAAACATTAATTTTTGCAATCGGAATCCCGCTTACTTTAGTTTAGACATCGAGGACGCGATATTTGTACGAAAACCATGAGATTTAAATGGTTTCCGTTTGGAAAATCTAAAAATAAAAAAATTTTTTTTTCAAAATCACGTTTTTTTTTTATAAAATCAACCATAACTTTTGACCTGATCATTTTTTTGAAAATCTGAGCTCAGATTCTTAAAGGGTATATTTTTTTGACCCCATTTTCATTCATTCCAAAATACAGCGACCGAAATGAGTGTCAAAAAAACGTCCTCTTGGGACTTAATGGGTTAAAAAGAGCGAAAAATTGTATGTTTTAAGAGACTTTCGTTTTTTATCAAGGTCATTTCAAAATTGAATGGTATATTATGATTTTTAAACTTGAAAATAACTTCGAAGGTTAATTCATTCAGGTAACCTGACTTCAGATTTGGATTCAGCAAGCTCAGAAACCGATGTATGAAATTTTGCGGAATTTTTTAATACTTTTTTATAATTTGACCTGTGAATGATCTTGAAAATGAAGAAATCCCGAAAAAAAGGTCCTTAAGGTCCAGTTTCTGGATTTGAACACTTTTTTGTGTGTACCTGTATTATTTATAAATAATTTTCTTTTTTTTTTCATAAATTTTTTTTTAACTAAACTTTTTTAAGGCATTAACTTGTTAACGAAAAAAAAATGTTTTCTTAAATATATTTTTTATCATTTTTTTTTTATACTACAGCCGTGCTACCGTACCTCCTAATTTTTTTCGGCTACAATTAGACACAAAACAAATCAACCTATCCAGAAATACGCTCTGAAAGACTGCGCCATGGCCTACTTTAGATGCATCACTAATTTTAATTTCAATTTTGGATTAAAATGGACTAAAACACAATTCTATACAATTTCTTGTTTTACTTTATCGTAAGCTAATCGACACGATGCCGTAAAAGCTCAACGACTCTGTTTTTTTAAAGAAAATTATTAATGTAGCGAAAAATTGCGTAGGCAAATTCGGAATAAATTTATCGTAATATTTATTCAAAGGCATGCCAAATAACGCTAGCACTTCTTGAACATTTTTGGGATTGGGAGCTTTCAATATTGCTTCTATTTTCGACGAACACTCATGCAGCCCTACTTTATCAATTACATATGTCCAAAATAGATAATTGGGCATTTTTCCTGCACAAGTTTGACCGTGAATATAACATTTATTATGCTCAAAAATAACAGCTTCATCGAGAAAAACGCAATTTTTATCTAAATATCGAAAATGTGATTTTTTAAAAGTGTATTCTTGAATTATTTTGGAAGAAAATAAGCTGTTTATTAAGTAAAAAAAAAAATAATTATAACTGGAGATGCGATTTACTAAACATTAATTATCATAATTAAGGTTGGGTCAACTGCAAACTGAAATTTTGAATGACAAAAGTTCGAAATTTACATTTTAAACTAAACAACATTAAAATATAAGGTGCAAATACGTTTTTGGTAAAATTTCAAGATTAAATATTAATAAGAAAGAAAACGGCAAGAACTTTAAGATTGAAGTACTGAGTACGCACTTATGGCGGGGAAAATTGTGTTTTTCTCGATGATGGTGTTGTTTCAGAGCAAAATAAATGTCACATTCGAATGCAGCAACCAAAAACACAAAAGGAATCATGTCGTTTAGTGACTTAGCTCTTTATGGTCATTAATTTTGACGACTTTTTCGGCAACCTCTGGCTAGCCCAAAACAAGTCACCGTAATTTCTGCGCTCTCAACTACGGGCGCCCAGTACACAGTCACGCTGAAAGCTCCGTGCCATAGTTCGCTAGAAGCACTGCGATTCCTGTGCTCAAAAATTTTTTTAATTGCGGAGATTTTGTCTCTAATAATTTAATATAAGTAATTTTGCTGCTTTTGTGACAAACGAGTAACCAATTTTTTTGTCTTTTGAAGACGTTTTCAACCATATAACTATGTATAAGGTTTTTTAAATTTTTAATGAAGCTACAATATAAAACGTCCAACCTTTTGTGTCACGATCGAAACTACCATTTGTTATTAATTTTTCAGTTTGTTAAGAGTTACACATGCTAGACAAACTTGAACCCCAATGATAGTTGTATGGTATTAAGGAATACAAAATTACCTTTAATTTGGTATATTTAAAAACTGTCTAAGTCCTCTAGAAATGGAGATACAGCTGTTTGAAGCTTTACTGAAAATTAAAGTACTAAATCTGTGAATTTATCATATAAAATTCCATTTTGCCGAAATGTTTTATCATCGTTGATATTAAAATTTGGCTATGATCGCTTCTGTGATTACCTTGAAAATTTTTGAAGCTAACCCATACACCATGACCCATCGAATATTCCTTGTTAGAATTTATGAGAAAACTTAGATTCTAAATATTTGTAGCATTCATCATGAAATTTCGGCAAAATGGAATTTAATATGTGTTAATAACTGTATTCTCTGCATAACTATACAGATAAGTTCCCAGAAAACTGTGAAGATTTTAGCGACGAGCAAGGAGAATGGTTCCATCAAGACATAAAATATGGAGCAGTGATATCAAGATAGATATGGTTGCGATGATCGATGATTACTGCTGGATGTTGAAGAGAGAGAGCCAACATAGAGGAATTAAATCCAAACGATAACCTTTACGCCGATCGTTTGAAGAAAACAAGGTGCGTTACGAAACAAAGAGTAAAAGGGCATGCAAAATTAAGAATACTTTGTCAATTTTGGCTCTTTTTTTATTAATTTATCCTTAAAATGACCTTGATCTTGACTTTCTACAGGTCACTCAATGAAAAAGCTGAATTTGTAAGCTCCAACAACCTATACACAATCTTTTTCCGTTATTGTATCGCTTTTACTAGATTTACCCTTAAACTGACTTTTAAATGACCTTAAATTGATCTTATAATGACCAGGTATAGTCAAAATGAACTTTGATTGAGATTTAGCGACCCTCAAGAAATAAATGTGATTTTTTTCGGATTTTTGTATAGAATTCTCTAACAAGGAGACCTTCTCACCTTCGGGTCATGGATTTGGCCCAAACTTTTTCTGGTGATTCAGGACAGTTAGAAAACATGCCCTGTTATGTTCGGTTGTGTGAATATGCCCTAGAAGCCTTAGATAAAAAAAAACGTTAAAATAAAAAATAAGCATATAAAACCCAATAAATATTCATTTCCTATTCTTAAACTATTTTGGTGACTTATTTCAGACACCTGGTTCTTGAAAAAATTACATTTCATTGTTAAGAAGTTGTTGGTTCTCACTCATGACCCAAAACATTGCAATATTGTTCAATTATGACATTATAGAGCGTTTAATTTCGAATTTACGCTTCAAATAATTATTATTTTAATACAAGCACTGGAGATCCGACAAGTTCTTCACTGTCTTTATTTATTATTAAGTATTTTTCACTGACTAATTTTACACTTCAAGTACCTAAGCAGAGTTGAATTTTATCAATGATGTGATGAGGTGAATAATATTTGCATATAAGGCCACTATTTGCCATGATCTCGATGCCATGCCTTTGTGCAATATTGCAATGTTTTGGGTCATGAATGAGATCCAGCAACTTCTTAACAATGAAATGTAATGTTAGTACTTGTAATTAGCTTATCATGCAGTAAAAAAATAAACATAAAATATCTGGAGAAAGCGAAAATCCTCGTGTATCGAAATATCGAAGCGGTTTTTAGTTAAAGTCTTTAGATGGTAAATATAAATATATATAAATTTCGGCTTTTTTGTCTGTGATATTGTCAATAAACTGTAATAAAATGGTTATTAAAAGTGGTTTTTTGGGTTGCAATACAAACTCTCAAGCGGGGAAGTTTTTTATTTTTTTAAATGACCAACGAAAAACTAGGTATCAAAAGTAAATTTAAAGTTACCTTATCAAGAATTAATAGAAAGTCTAATGTATTTGTCGGTAGCAACTCGGCTGGACATTATGTACGCGTTATATTTCTTTTTCATTTTAACTCAAGTTATGATAAAGAGCATTGGAACGCAGTACTCCTGAAGCCGCAAAGAGAGGTCATGATGGAATGGTTGAAGAAGATTAATCTGTTTTCCCCATACAACGCGGAGAACTTGTTGGCGCGGCCTATTATCACGGCCTGCAAGATCATCTGCAGCTTCCACAACGCGTGCGGGATCCGAGAGTGAGGACGCGAGAGGCGAGATTTTGTGCTGAAGATACGCTTGGATTAAGATCTGTTAATATGCTCCCACACTAGATGTGTGTAATTTAATGTAAGGTATATGCCCCTATTTTTGGTCAGTTAGGCCCTAATTTCGGTCAACTTTGAATTAATTTTTTATTTAGAATTGAAACTTGATATCTGAATTTGAATAATATATTTCTATTGAAGATGTTCGATTCATTCAGCCAATCATTAAAAAAAATGTTTTTACTTACAATTAAGTTGTTAATATTAATTATACTCGGGCCACGGAGACACTTTTCGGCCCAGCTATTTAGGACCCTCGCTGCGCTCGGGCCCTAAACTACGCCGTGCCAAAAAGTGTTCCTTATGGCACTTGTATTGTAAAGTACTAGACCGAATGTAGGGGCATGACCGAAAATAGGGGCGTATACCTTACCTACCAATATTTTGTAATTTTCAAGCTTATTCGGTATTCAATAAAGTAAGTGCAATTCCCTAACGTGTGCAAGAATTATACATAATAATAAAAAATGAATACTTCGATCTAGCCTTTCTTTACCTAGGGTTTTCGACATCCTCACTTTTACGGGTTCAGCGTAATCAACCCTCCTTTTCACAAAGACGTCACTATAGGTACAACTCTGTCACTAGGAATCTTGCTCATAAATTGAGTGAGGGTTCGAGCACCATAGCGCTGATACTAATTATTGATACACCGGTTAATCTGCTGATAAGTCCATTGACAAGTATTAATGATAATGAGTTTAAGATAATTGTCGTGTTTAGGGGCAGCTTATTTTTGAATGCTCTCTTTTGGTTTTCCCTAAGAATCTTATAATCAGATGCAAAATTGGATTGATCCCCCTCTTACGCGTGACAATAAACGATAAAAAAATCGCAAGCAATAAGCAACTACTCTTACTAATCGTTCCCAAATCGAAATCTGACTTTGAACATCGTCCAATTTTCCCAAATTGGATTGCCTTTCTTTACTACGGCATATACGTTAACATGAGATATTTCCAACACACTAGCCGCTACTTTGCTAGCTTGAATGCTTAGATAGACTTGTGCAAGCTCATGCAAGACTGCAGATCCATTGAATTGACTAAAGGCTTTACTCCAAAAATTGCAAAGGCATCGCACCACGAGAGGCAACATCAGCGGGATTATACTTATAAGGAGGCCCCACCAGGTGTGGGTGACCAATTCTCAGCAAAATTTTTTTGTGGCTTCCTGGTACCCTATCATGAATTTCAGTACGTGTAGTTTCATCTCATGGGTCCTTTAAGTCATTTTTATGAACATTCGAATATAATTATAAGAGTTAAATAGAGAATAAATGGTTAATTTGATTTATGGCATCTAATTTAATCTTAGACGCTCTTACCCATCAAGATAACTATAAACATATATTTCCTAATACAAAACATCAATGATGTACTAATAAGAACTTCAATAGTATGATGCATAATCAATAATTTAATTTTAACGTACCCCGCCAATAATCTATATTTATAAAATTTCATCCTCTTTGAGCAATTCTTTCAAAAAACCTAAATTAATCCAAACAGTTAAATGTCCAATCACTACCAGAATCAACTTAAAAAGTTTCACACTCACATTTGGAAATTGTCCTGATCGCCTCAGAACAATGATGGACATAAAAAACAATCAACTTTTCATTTTTAATTGATGGAAAGAATGAAAAATTGTTAAAAAGCGCATTTATACTCATAAAACCATTCAATACATGTAATAAATATAGATTATTGGCAGAGAGCGTTAAAATTAAATTATTGATGTGTTATATTAGGAAACATATGTTTATATTTATCATGATAATATTATCTGTTGGCACAGTTGATATACAGTGGAGACCGTTTATAACGAGGCCGGTTATAGCGAGAGACCGGCTATAGCGAGCAGATTTTGGTTACTCGGTTG
The DNA here is from genome assembly GCA_034770305.1 of Trichogramma dendrolimi. Classification (NCBI taxonomy): domain Eukaryota; kingdom Metazoa; phylum Arthropoda; class Insecta; order Hymenoptera; family Trichogrammatidae; genus Trichogramma; species Trichogramma dendrolimi. The sequence goes on from JAPMIB010000047.1 coordinate 1,279,212, forward strand.
ATCTCTGTGTAATAAGTATAGGAAATTGAATCGATATAACGAGTAGTCCGGATATAACGAGGTAAAATTTTGAAAATTTTTGAAAAAATTTACGTTTATAACGAGAAATTGGGTGTCAACATTCTGCTACTTTTGTATTATTAAATTTTATTTATGTGACATTCCACGTCAACTGGCCCACCGCCGAGTCCAAAAATGGGAGCCACCTAGAATATCGATTGAGGGCTTAAAATTTTCGTAAAGTCAAGGGCTTTCGAAATTCACGTGGCCTTTTCCCCGAAACCGAGCCCCCCACCCACTATACCCACTAACAGCCCGTGGGCCAACTTTTTGCATTGTTCATCTTTTCATAAAACCCGCATCGGTTGGCCGTCTGAGGTCTACGATGAACCAAATGAAAGGTTTTGAGCTCTACTTTTAAAAAACATGTGATACGACCATTTTCGTATGATGTAAAGTGCCGTATGGCTGCAAATACCACGCAACACGTATTTAAGCCTCTCTATTTTTTATCTCGAAAACCATTGAGTCAAGGAAAAAGTTTATTGAACAAAAAAGTCTTAGAATTGATCGAGAAACATCCTCAAATTTTTTCAGAGTTTTTTGCAGATGATTTTGAGAAATTCGATTTTCTATCGTTTCCGAATATTTAAAATCAACCCAAAAAATTCTGAAAAAATTTGAGGATGTACTTCAAACAATTCTAAGACTTTTTTGTTCAATAAACTTTTCTCCTTGACTCAATGGTTTTCGAGATAAAAAATAGAGAGGCTTAAATACGTGTCGCGTGGTTTTTGCAGCCATACGGCACTTTACATCATACGAAATTGGTCGTATCACATGTTTTTTAAAAGTAGAGCTCAAAACCTTTCATTTGGTTCATCGTAGACCTCAGTCGGCCAACCGATGCGGGTTTTATGAAAAGATGAACAATGCAAAAAGTTGGCCCACGGGCTGTTAGCGGGCATAGTGGGTGGGGGGCTCGGTTTTGCGGAAAAGGCCACGTGAATTTCGAAAGCCCTTGACTTTACGAAAATTTTAAGCCCTCAATCGATATTCTAGGTGGCTCCCATTTTTGGACTCGGCGGTGGGCCAGTTGACGTGGAATGTCACTTATATTAAACGAAGCAATTAACACAGGAATAACAACATGTATATGTAAGCAAAGCTTGACGGAGCATGTTCAATTATCAGTTGTACAGTTGCCTTTGCGAAGAGTACTATTAATATAAAATAAAAAATATTTGAAAAATGGAAATTTCAAATTCGAAAATACGGAAAACCTTATCAATAAATGATAAGTTCTTGATAATCCAAGATCTGCAAAATCAAAAATCGCATACACAAGTTTGTAATGCTTATCAACTATCATCCTCAACTGTATCGACGATTTGGAAAAATCGCGAAAGTATCGTCAAATCCTTTCAGGAATGTGGTGGATCGGTCAAAAAAAGGCGCACTTGTAAAAACCCCGACATCGACAAGGCCCTCTACAAATGGTTCCTCCAGAAAAGAAACCAGAATGTGCCCATCAATGAACCAATTTTACAAACGCAAGCTGATAAATTTGCAGCGATTATCGGTGACACTGACTTTATTTGCATAGTTGGATTTCGAGATTTACCAAGAGGCATGATATTTCTTTTGGTAAAATATGTGGAGAAGCAAATAGTGTCAATTTTTCCAAAGTAGATACGTGGAAAACAGAGCTGTGGGATAAAATTAAAGATAAATACGCGGAGGATGATATTTTTAACGTCGATGAAGCAGGTTTGTTACCTAATAATTGTACAATTATTTTTGAATTGTAAATTAATTTTAAAATTAAATTCAGGAGTTTTTCACAACCTTATGCCGGATAAAACTTTCCGCACAAAAGGAGAAACTTGTGCTGGCGGAAAATGATCGAAATTGAGGGTAAAAGTTCTGATCGGAGCAAATATGACAGGAAAAGAAAAAAGAAAAATGTTCGTCATTGGAAAGTCAAAAAATCCTCTGTGCTTTAGAAGTGTCAAACAATTGCCAGTAAAGTATGACGCAAATATTAAATCATGGATGACTGCCGAGCTTTTTGCCTCAGTATTGGCAAAATGGGATACCGAATTGAGAAAAAAAGAAAGAAAAATATTACTTGTTGTTGACAATTGTGCGGCACATAACAAGATGCCGAGTTTTTCAAACATAAATTTAATTTATTTTCCTCCGAACGTAACGTCGGTGTTACAAACAATGGACCAAGGCGTTATAAAATGTTTTAAGGGCATCTACAGAAGAAAACTAGTATTAGAGTACATCGACAACTTAGATCGAGGAAATACAAACAGTAATGTTTCTCTGTTGCAAGCAGTTCGTTTCATGGCTGAAGCGTGGAATGAAGTAACAGAGAAGACAATTCGAAACTGCTTCATAAAATCTGGTTTATGTAGGGAAAACTTAATAGAAAAAGACGATGACAATGAAATGAGATTGTCTGATTGGCTGAGCTATAATCAAATACATCACAGTATTCCTACAGAATCCATCGAAAACTTCGATGAGGATGACATGGAACTTTCAGTAGAGGCTTCTTATTCTGATGCGGAAATTTTGAACGACGTGCTCGCACAAGAGAATATAAATGACGAAGCAGAAACTGAAAATGAAGAAAGTACTGAAGAAATCGAGTTCGCATCAAGTTCTGAAGCTTTATCAGCATTGAAATTACTATCGAGGTTTAATGAGACCAATGAACTTAACGACGATAATTTTTTTACGTGTTGGTCTAAAATGAAAACAATTGTCACAAATTTCCATTTTAAACAAAAAGCTCTAAAGCAAATACAACCCACAATTTTATGTTACATAAAGGACAACATTTAAAATATTGTATGATATTATTATATCATTATTATTCATGAAAGTGAAATAAATAATGCATATAATAATGATCCGATCAATAAATAATCGTTTTTTCTGCGTAAATTCCAAAAAATCGTTTCATTAACTTATGTTGGATATAACGAGGACCGGATATAACGAGAGCTTTTCGGTGGTTTTTTGAGTCTCGTTATAAACGGTCTCCATTGTATTCACTAACTGATGAGCTTGGCTAGTAGCTGCGCAGGACCAAGCTTGAGTTGTGGTATGTTGAGAGTTTTTATCGGTTCCACTCTCGTCTTCGCTATCTGTAAAGATATATACACCGGCTAATCTTTTACTATGCTAAAAAATATACAACGGCTGCGTAGACCGTCTTGGAGGCTTCGGTGAATCCATGTATTTTGAATTTCTTATGTGCGGGAGAGTAGAAGTTCCACCGAGGAGTAGTAGTAGTCGTAGTAGTAGTAACCAGCGAGTCCGTTTTTCGAGTAGTAGTCGTAGTAGTTATCATCCCATCAACTTTTTTGTAACTACTGTGATTGAAATAACCTTCACGTACACAATCACTGGTGATATTATACTACGGGATAAGAAAACTTTACCAGCTGCCGCAAAAAAGCTCGCTTCGTCTATGGTAGTCGTAGTAGTAGTAGTAGTAGTAGTAGTAGTCGTTCCAAGCACAACTATAGATGTCTCGTACTCTTGAAGTAGTTTCAGGTTATCGACCTAAAACTTTGAAGGTATCTCGTCAAGCAGCTCCGAATCACTAGTGGACCACTTGCACAATGTAAATCCTCATTGATACATTGGAATATTACGTTAAGATAATACTACAAAATAAAAGATAATATAAAAACCTAATAAAGTAATAACAAATGTAATTTATTTCAGCATTTTTATCGATACAAAATCTTCAAAATTTGATGTCATTAAACCTTTGCATTACCGCTGGAGTTGGTTCTTCATGATAAGATTTTATTTAGTAAATCTGAAACAATAAAAATTTTTTTTATTATTCAATCCTGTATTTTTCGTATAAATAATAAAATGTACTGCATTTTTAAATTCAGAAGCTATTTATTGATTTCAACGGGAATAGTAGATGTTCATTAGCCTGGGATTTAATAATTTTTTTTGTCCTTGTGATAAATTCCGGGTAGCAATCACATTTATACACCTTAAAAACGTTTCTCGAACAGCAATAGGACCCTTTAATCGGTTTAAACAACTGTCTTAAGCTGATTTATTCGTGACCATTCACTGCTTATAGAACCATAAATTTTTTTCAAAACGTTACTGAACTTCGAAACTTATCCACTCTCTACTGAAAGAATTCATATGAAATTCACTTGAATTTTACATGAACGATTTACGTGAAATATACAAGGATTTTACATGAAATCTATGTAAAATTCACATGAATATTGTCCAATATCATTACGTGAATTTCATATAGATTTCATGAAAAGTTCATGTAAAATTCATGTAAATTTCACGTGTATCTAACATCAAATATTTCGAGGGGAATTTGATGAAAAATTTTACGTATTATTATTATTATTATGCGTAAAATTTATCAAAAAAAGTACACATGAAATTCACGTAAAATATACATAAAATTCCTGTGGAGCATAAGTGAATTTTATATAAAATGTATGTGAATTTCACGAGTGAATTTTATATAAAATGTATGTGAATTTCACGAACGAATTTTATATAAAATGTATGTGAATTTCACGAGTGAATATTGTCATTTGTTACCAAGAGAATTGAGTGACAATATCTGTACATGAAATTTAAGTAAAATATATGCAATATCGATATAAAATACATAAACTTTACGTAAAATATACATGAAATTCATATGAAATAATTGTTGCTAAAATGTTCGGAAGATTTTCATAAAAAAAATTATTCACCTGTAAGGCTAAGTTTGAATTATCGCAGATAATTCAATAGGTTTTCTAGAGCAACTTCGAGTCGGAAAAAAGTTCACTTTTGTTCCGACGCTGGGGTGCGAACCGATGATCAGTCGGTTACTAGCCCAGCTCCCTACCAATTGAGCTATTCTAATCAATGATTCTTATACTATAAATTTTAAAGTGGTCTCTACAATTTTTTCAACGCCCTGTAGGTCGTTTTGAAGTTACCATTTGAAGTACGTAAAATCCCTCGCTTAGCTGAAATCAACACGATTTTCTGGGCATTTTGCGTACACAAATCGTACCTTCAAAACATAAAAAAAATCATAGAGAGCTCTATTTTTTTTTAAATTACTCGTTGAAAAGAGTACTCTGCGAGGGTGTATGTTAGATTCCAATAAAAAAATTACTCTGGTACTGGTACACGTTCAAACAATCAATTTTTTCGGTAATTTTTATTGTTGCGCTCAAATACTACTGGTAACTCGATATTGACTCGAATCCAATTATAGTATATATGGATTTAAAAAAGACAAAATTTCCAAGAAATCAAAAAAAATTCGTGTCAATACGATAAATATAGCCCAAGATAGAAGCATTTGAAAATAGACAAAATTTCGATGAAATCTTTTGTTGCAATAATTTTGTTGCCGAGTGTAATTAGTAATCAAATGATCAAAATAAGATTTTGAACTTATGAATATATTTTATGTTAATTTAAGTATAATGAAAAAATGAGCCTTAAGATTGAGTATGTATATTTATTTTATTAGTACTTTAAAATTAGCTATGTCAGTATCATTGACACATAGCTCAATTGGCAGGAAGCTGGAGTCGCGCGCGAGCAGCGTAGCGAGGAGGACGTATGCGCCTATTGTATTCATTCGAGGTTATGGATGCCACTCTACATAATACTCTCGTAATTAAAAATTAAAGTGCAACCAATTAGTGCTCATTATAAATATTATGTGCAAACTAAAGTCCCAGTAGTGTTTACTGACAATTTAAATGTGTTTTCAGGCACGCTACGAAGTTTAGATAAATCATTTAAAATACAATTGTCGGACGCAACATCTAAAATAAAAGTTAAAGTGGCCCCAAACCTTGCGGCAGGGCGATTTCGCAATTATAAAACATTCTTGAATTATAAACAAGTCCTAGACATAATTGGCGGCAATGTGAACGTTACTGCCCCAAATAAAGTATCAGGCAGCCATATTGCATCAGAAAATTCAAAAGGCTCACATCCGGTGAAGAAAGATAGTCCCGAGATTGTAACGGAAATCACAGACCAAATAAATACAACTAGGCTAACTATGGCTAATGAAACTGAAAATCCGAAGCTTAATACCAGCGCTGACCATAAGAGGGCGCCATCCAACAAAAATTCAGAAGATAGCTCGTCGGTAAGTGGCAGACGGGAAAACTCGAGCATGGATTCGAAAAGAATTTGTTTATAAAACTTTGACTAAAGTGAAGTGAAACAAACCAAATCAAAGTAAAAAAAAATTACTCTAAAACAATTGTGTCGAATTGTCACATAGTCTAGTTTACTGCAAGGCTCGGTAACCTGTAGGAACAGGATAACTGCTACTGGTGCGCTCTTACATAACCTCAAGCCCCTGGCTATGCCGGGTAAGCTTCCTATCATGAACAATAATTCTAGCGAAAGCTATTCTTTTGTAAAGGATACTGAAATGGATTGGCAAAAGTCATTGTCTCTTAAAAGAGGCATTGATAGTAATGATGATGATGTCAAAATGTACAGGGAGAATTACCTGAAAATTAAAAACTTCAAGTCAAACAAAAAGCATACATATACATTGCCGACCCAAATCACTCAGACGTAAGATAATACGGAGCAAGGATATAGCGAAAATTACAGCGGCCCATTCTCAATATGGGTCAGATACTCTTCGTTTTCAGATAAGCCTTTCAACATATACCAAATATGCAAAAGTAGCTGGATATTATAAGTCTATCGTCGAGGTTAAAAAAGACGGCCGCTTTAGAGGTCTAATAGTATTCAAGGACCGCAACGAAGCTAACATATCTTTTAAAAGATGAAAGATTCAAACAACATGGTCTCACCACCTTTATACCCGGCTTCAAGAAAATGCACAAAGGCGTCATTAAAGGAATTCCTACAGATTTGGAAGAAGAAGAACTCAAACAGGCGTTGTCGTGCAAATCGAAAATCTATCAAGTAACAAGACTTAATAGGAGAAACAGGACAGAGGCCACTTCAGCCAATAACATGTGGGTACCAACTACCTCGGTTCTAGTCTGCTTTGAGGGAGACTGCCTGCCCAGTGAAGTAATTTTATATCACGTAGTCACAAAAGTCACACCTTACGTCAGAAAAACTATTCAATATTTAAGTTGCTTCAAATTCAGCCACATTGCCAAAAATTGTCGCAGCAAACCAATATGTGCTTCATGTGGAGAACCAGCTCATACAGAGGGAGTCGAATGCCAGCTGGACACTCCTACATGTATCAATTGCAAAGGCCCTCACAAGCCCACCAACAAAAATTGCATTGTATTCAAGAAAAATCAACAAGTGAATTTAAAATGGCATACGAAAACTTATCGTACTTTGAAGCTAGAGAGCTTATATTCAACAACACTCAGGGCCCGCTCCTATAAGAGAATTATTTCCTGGGCTCAGCAATGCAAAATCAATCAGACCTCTCATTTCATACAATGATGTCATGAAAAGGTCTAACTCTCGGTCAAAATCCCCATGCCAAGTTCAAGTTCAACCAGCACAGTACAAAACAATCCAACTCAACAAAACAACGCATCTGGCCACCAGAGAAAGCAGAAAGCTACAATCTCAAGTCCGAATGCAAGTATCAGCTCTACACCAAAGAAAAATGAAGAAAAAGCAGCTAGTCAGCCACAAGAAAAACCACTACCCATAACTAATAAGTTATATGAGAGTCTATGCAGTAACAATAGTAACTCTAACAAAAATAAATCAAATTTAAAAACATATGTTGACGCTTCGACAACTAAAAGTAAACAAAATAAAAAGCAAGTGATTTCTTAGTGTTACTTTAATTGATTCATACTCAATTATACTATTTACTTTAATTATGTTAAACTCAAAATTCAATCTCAAAATTTTACAGTGGAATTGTCGAAGCGTTAGCAACAAATTAATGCTTCAAAACGAAGCTCACAAATTTGATGTAATAATACCAGTTGAAACATGGTTAAAAGAATCTAAGTCATTTAAACTTGAAGGTTTTCATATTATTAGGTTTGATCGACAAGTTGGCTCAGGTGGTGGCTTAGCAATCTGCATCAAGGATAACCTCTTCTACGAGAAGACTAAAATCAGATTCAATAGTAATAAGCTAGAAACTGCTCTGTAATTATCAAAGTTAATCCATATAACTCAGACAATCTACTGATAACAACCTGCTACAGGACGCAAAATATAGATTGTTCGACAAACAACATATAACATAATGAATGGGACAGCTTAACAAACGCAATTTCTAACCATAGCTCAAAATACTATATTTTGGGAGGTGATTTGAATGCGCACCACCCCTTGTGGGGAAGCAAGAAAACCTGCCCAAATGGAAAAATCATTGCAGACAATTTAGATTATGACAATCTAGTCATAAACGACCAAAGCCCTACTCATTACACTCTTACATATGCTGGATTTCATGAATCGTGTATTGATTTGACATTCTGCTCGCCAAACCTCTTCCCTAAGATCAACTGGCACGTTCTTGACGAAAATTGGAAAAGTGATCATTACCCAATCGCAATTGATATCAACATCAAACCTCTGCATCTGCAAAGATTGGAATATAGATATAATTTTAAAAAGCTAAATTGTGAAATTTTTTTTACAAAATTGGATCAGAATAAACATTCTTTAATAGTATAGCATACACAAACCTGGATATTCCATCTAGATACGACTATTTTTTGGACTTCTTACATGAATCTATAATTGACTCTCTGCCGAACACTTCTCCAATTAATAAATCATCAGGTATTACTCTCAAACCAACTAACTCTTCCTCAAAGCCCAAGTGCATTGGTGGAATGAGAAATGCGATAAAGTCATTCGTCGAAGAAAAGCTGCCTTCAAATCAATGCGTTTCAAGTACAGCATTGATAGATTTATAGCAGTCAAAAGAATGGATGCTCTGACTACAAAAACATTACGTGAAAAAAAACGCTAATCATTTCAATCATTCTGCAGTAAAATCACCCCAACAACCAAAATAAATGAATTTTGGAAAATAGTTAAAAAATTTAACAACAGCTTTAAAAAATAGATTACGGAACGGGTAATACCAAAATGGAAGAAAATATGTCAGAAGCTATAACTAGGCTTAGTGCATACAAATCTATACACACTAACGAAATTCAAAAGTTAAAGGAGTTACCGGACAACGATAGCTATCCATCTGATAATGAGGTTTTGAGCAATCTATTTTCCTATGAAGAATTTCAGTTTGTAATGTCTAATTTAAATCTGAAATCCTCTCCCGGCCTGGACAAGATTAATTATGAGATCATAGCAAACTTACCTGAGTTTTGGCAAAGAATATTACTAGATTTCTTAAACGACATCTTTCACTCACACTATTTTCCATCCGATTGGAGCAAATATTTAGTCATTTTTATTCCTAAAGGAAATTCAAACAAAGTCAGACCTATTTCCCTGGCTTCTTGCATTCTAAAGATAATGGAAAAGCTTATCAAAGAGTGATTGCAATGGTGGTTGGAAAAGCATGAAATATTTTCAAGCTCACAATTTGGTTTCCGCAAAAATAAATCGTGCATAGAAAATTTGGCTATTTTAACATCGGACATTCAGAAGAACTTCTATATGAAAGATACAGTTTCAGCATTGTTTCTGGACATCAGGGGTGCGTTCGACAACGCCATCCCCGACATGATGATTGACGATTTGATTGAACTTGGACTGCCAAAAAAAATCATTATTTTCATCAAGAATATAATTTTTGAAAGGAATGTGACATTTTGCACATTGACTGAAATTATAAATAAAACGGTCGACAAAGGTCTTCCTCAAGGCTCCTCCGTATTAAGTCCATTACTATATGCAATATACACAAGAAAAATCAACCAATGTATAAGTAAGTCCATCACGACACTACAGTTTGCAGATGATATTGTTATTTATAATAAGGAACAAATGCATTACGAAGAACAGAGTAGATACCTTGAAGAAGAAAGTTCTAAGCTTGTAAATCAACTTAAAGGTAGAGGACTAGAGGTATCTCCGGAGAAATGCGTCTTCATCATTTTTGATAAACTATCTAAACGTCCAAAAAATTTAACAATCAAAATCAACAACTTGTCGATCAAACCATCAAAAGACGTCAAATTTTTAGGTATGCTTCTTGACCAACACTTAGACTGGCATAAACATACTGATAACTTGATTAACAGATGTAAATACAGTATAAGGATAATTAGTTTTCTAAGGTCTACTTGGTGGGGTGCGAACCCAGAATCTTTGTTAACTTTGTACATAATGTTAATACGGTCTAAGATAGAATACGGCGGTTTTTTAATATTCCCGAGTGACAGTAAAATCATAGGCAAAATTCAAAAAACACAGAATATGGCTATTAGAATAGCTATAGGGTACCGAAATAGCACTCCAATAAATGTTTTGGTTGCTGAATCTGGGATTCCATACATAAAGTGCAGGCTAAAATTGGCCAACAATCAAAATTTAATTTTGGACAATTTAGAAAAACTCACGGAACTAAGTGAAAATTTCATGTTTAAAACAAAATTTTTTTCAACAAAATGTATCTAGAGCTTAACTGCGTGAATATATTTACAGATGGTTCTAAAATCATTAATCGTGAAAGTTCGCGGGTGGGTTTTGCCGCTTGGAGCTCAAATCCGGAATATTGTCTCGCACTTCGAATCTCAGATTCAGCATCCATATTCACTGCAGAATGCAGTGCTTTATTATTAGTTATTAAAAAAATCATTACCAAAGGTCAAGGTATATGCTCAATATTTTCTGATTCCGAAAGTGCCTTGAAAGCCCTGAACTCCTTTACATCTAATTCTATATTAATTAATAAAATTAGACAAAAACTAGCTTTAGCCTATAAGTTAAATATAGTTATTAAGTTTGTCTGGATACCTTCCCACGTGGGTATTCAAGGCAATGAAAAAGCGGATTCGCTGGCAAAATTGGCAGCTATGAGCGAGAACTTTCTTGACAGACCAATCCCAGCGACGGACTTTACAATTGACTTTAAATGTAAATGTAATGAAGAGAACAAGACAATTTGCATTAATTATGCTGAGCATAGCGAAGTCGTTCTACCTGCAGCTTCACGTTTTTTGTCAACTTTTTGTGTCAACGGTTTCTCATAAATGGGTGGGCCAAATTACATAAAACTTGATGGGTTTTGTTTATGTTTATCTGGCGGAGTGCTGATTGACTAAAAGGTGTCTGAATCGTCATCCCTTATGCACTTGGATGCAGTTTTACGCATTTTTCATGTGTTTCCTTGGAATTGCTGTATTTCGTCTGAAAATTTTTTTATTTAAGCGAAAACTCGTGCTTGGGTTAAGGGCGGGTTTTATTTTCGTGCTTTGGTATCGTAATGCAGCTGGATGCACTTGGATGAAGTTTTATGCATTGTTTATGTGTTTCTTTGAATTTGCTGTATTTCGTATGAAAATTTTTTTAATTAAGCGAAAACTCGCGCTTGCGTCAAGGGTTGGGTGCATTTTCGTGATTCGGTGTCATAATGCAGCTGGATGCACTTGGATGCAGTTTTACGCATTTTTCATGTGTTTCCTTGGAATTGCTGTATTTCGTCTGAAAATTTTTTTATTTAAGCGAAAACACGGGCTTGGGTTAAAGGCGGGGTATATTTTCGTGCTTTGGTATCATAATGCAGCTGGATGCACTTGGATGAAATTTTATGCATTGTATATGTGTTTCTTTGAATTTGCTGTATTTCGTATGAAAATTTTTTTATTTAAGCGAAAACTAGCGCTTGCGTTAAGGGTTGGGTGCATTTTCGTGATTCGGCGTCATAATGCAGCTGGATGCACTTGGATGCAGTTTTATGCATTTTTCATGTGTTTCCTTAGAATTGCTGTATTTCGTATGAAAATTTTTATCATTAAGCAAAAACTCACGCTTGCGTCAAGCGTTGGGTGCATTTTCGTGATTCGGCGTCATAATGCAGCTGGATGCACTTGGATGCAGTTTTATGCATTGTTTATGTGTTTCCTTGAAATTGCTGTATTTCCTATAAAAATTTATTTAATTCAGCGAAAACTCGCGCTTGCGTTAAGGGTTGGGTGCATTTTCGTGATTCGGCGTCATAATGCAGCTGGATGCACTTGGATGCAGTTTTATGCATTTTTCATGTGTTTCCTTAGAATTGCTGTATTTCGTATGAAAATTTTTATCATTCAGCGAAAACTCGAGCTTGCGTTAAGGGTTGGGTGCATTTTCGTGATTCGGCGTCATAATGCAGCTGGATGCACTTGGATGCAGTTTTATGCATTGTTTATCTGTTTCCTTGAAATTGCTGTATTTCGTATGAACATTTTTTAATTAAGCGAAAACTCGTGCTTGGGTGAAGGACTGGATGTTTCATCGTGCTTTGGCGTCATAATGCAGCTGGATGCACTTGGATGCAGTTTTATGCATTTTTCATATGTTTCCATGAAATTGCTGTATTTCATATAAAAATTTATTTAATTCAGCGAAAACTCGCGCTTGCGTTAAGGGTTGGGTGCATTTTCGTGATTCGGCGTCATAATGCAGCTGGATGCACTTGGATGCAGTTTTATGCATTTTTCATGTGTTTCCTTAGAATTGCTGTATTTCGTATGAAAATTTTTATTTAAGCAAAACTCACGCTTGCGTCAAGCGTTGGGTGCATTTTCGTGATTCGGCGTCATAATGCAGCTGGATGCACTTGGATGCAGTTTTATGCATTGTTTATGTGTTTCCTTGAAATTGCTGTATTTCCTATAAAAATTTATTTAATTCAGCGAAAACTCGCGCTTGCGTTAAGGGTTGGGTGCATTTTCGTGATTCGGTGTCATAATGCAGCTGGATGCACTTGGATGCAGTTTTATGCATTTTTCATGTGTTTCCTTAGAATTGCTGTATTTCGTCTGAAAATTTTTTTATTTAAGCGAAAACTCGAGCTTGCGTTAAGGGTTGGGTGCATTTCCGTGATTCGGCGTCATAATGCAGCTGGATGCACTTGGATGCAGTTTTATGCATTGTTTATCTGTTTCCTTGAAATTGCTGTATTTCGTATGAACATCTTTTTAATTAAGCGAAAACTCGTGCTTGGGTGAAGGACTGGATGTTTCATCGTGCTTTGGCGTCATAATGCAGCTGGATGCACTTGGATGCAGTTTTATGCATTTTTCATATGTTTCCTTGAAATTGCTGTATTTCATATAAAAATTTATTTAATTCAGCGAAAACTCGCGCTTGCGTTAAGGGTTGGGTGCATTTTCGTGATTCGGCGTCATAATGCAGCTGGATGCACTTGGATGCAGTTTTATGCATTTTTCATGTGTTTCCTTAGAATTGCTGTATTTCGTATGAAAATTTTTATCATTAAGCGAAAACTCACGCTTGCGTCAAGCGTTGGGTGCATTTTCGTGATTCGGCGTCATAATGCAGCTGGATGCACTTGGATGCAGTTTTATGCATTTTTCATGTGTTTCCTTAGAATTGCTGTATTTTGTATGAAAATTTTTATAATTAAGCGAAAACTCACGCTTGCGTCAAGCGTTGGGTGCATTTTCGTGATTCAGCGTCATAATGCAGCTGGATGCACTTGGATGCAGTTTTATGCATTTTTCATGTGTTTCCATGAAATTGCTGTATTTCATATAAAAATTTATTTAATTCAGCGAAAACTCGCGCTTGCGTTAAGGGTTGGGTGCATTTTCGTGATTCGGCGTCATAATGCAGCTGGATGCACTTGGATGCAGTTTTATGCATTGTTTATGTGTTTCCTTGAAATTGCTGTATTTCGTATGAACATTTTTTTAATTAAGCGAAATTTCGCGCTTGGGTTAAGAGCTGGGTGTATTATCGTGCTTCGGCGTCATAATGCAGCTGGATGCACAGTCATGATATCGACATAGTGTCGTGATTATATAAATCGTAGTGAATTTAGTACGTTATATTAACGAATACATCTACAAAAACTCAGAGGATTGAACATTGCAATTTTTAAGGACTTTTTAACATAAACTGGGTATTGAATATTTATCAAAAGTGTTGTATTCTCATGTGTGACTATAAGTAGGCAATTTTATTGATTATTTACATGCGGTTATTCGTAGTAAATAATTTATGACGATTTAACTCGAGTCTGGATTTTGGGCGGGGTGTATTTTCGTGAATCGGCGTCACCATGCAGTTGAGTGCAGTTTTAAATTATTTGCAATTGTTAAATTACTATGTTATATGTACATCGTAATGTATTCAGTTGTCGTACGTCGCAATTTAAAGTTAGTAGCGTACTAAATTCACTACTATTTATATAATTATGGCACTGTATCGATATCATGCACCCGTTTATTCATACGTATGTGCTCAGCATTCTGCAACTGGAGTTGCCACTAGTTTAAGTGATACTAAAGGTACCTTCTACTTTGAAAATTTCTATTCTGGAAAGATAAAACCGTGGTTTGCTGGTATTGGTCTGCCAAGAAAGATCATCGTCTCAATAAACAGATTGAGAAGTAATCACTCTTCTCTTAAAACCAGCCTCTTTAGAAAAGGTATTGTTAATGAAACTCTTTGTGTATGTGGTCAAAGCGACGACTCGCTTGATCACATTTTCTGGGAATGCGAATTATTTGCAGAACCGAGGAAAATCTTATGTGATAATTTAAGGAGCGCTGGCAAAGTCAGTCCATACAATGTGATATCGCTGCTTAAATGCGATAATAGAAACATTATCTATTATATAGGAAAATTTCTTTATGATATAGAATGTAAAATTTAATATACGGATACTAAGTATTATAGATTTAAGCTTAATTATAAGAATCAATATGTAATATAAATATACGTTTGTATTTCGCGCTATTTTGTATTATATGTGGCCATGTACAAATTTCTTTGTGTTGCCAATAAAACTATATTCAATTCAAGATAACTCGTCTGCTTACAATACACCTAACCAGAAAAAAGAAGCGCAACCGCTCATATACGTCAAGAATTGCGACGCTGCTAGATTAATCGATATTTTTAAAACAAAAAAAATACCCATCCTCTTCAATATAAAAAATGCAGCTGATATAACATGCACGCTTACCACAGATCATTTAAATGCGTTCCAAGCTACAACTAAAGTTTTGATAGATCTAAAAATTGAATTCATTAGCTTAACGCACAAGAGTAAAAAGCTCAAATCTATACTTCTAAAGGGCCTGCATGAGAAGATGGTTGTCAATGAAGTGCAGAAAGAAATTGACGCTCTAGCAATTAGCGATGTCACAATCGTCGAGTTTGCCGGTAAACCGAGGAAAGGCAAAACGTTTCTGCTTCAACTAACTCCAGATAGTAATCTAAGCTCATTGACCAACATCAAAAGCATTGAATACCAGATCATCAGATGGGAGATGTTGAGAAAAACAGAGCCCCCTCAGTACAGAAAATGCCAGCGTATCTCACACGTAACGTCAAACTGCTTTATGAAGTATAGATGTGTTAAGTATACCAAAGACCATGAACCTGGGCAGTGTGAAGTAACTAAAGAGAGTGGAATAATCCCACAATGTGTCCTATGTGGTGAGAGCGGACACCCAGCCTCTTATAGTAAATGCAAAGCCAGGATAAAGGAAATTAACTCATTTAAGAATAAGAATTCTTCAAAAACGTTTATACACAGCAAATATGCAAACTATGCTGAGACGTTGAAACACAATCCTACCCAAAATTATGAGAATGCTAGCCAAGCTGCAAAAAACCACAGCAACAACAGCAACACATATGGACTGGAACGCCTTCACCAAGCGAGAAACGTCAAAGTCGCCAACAGTAACAACATGTCCAGCACCGAGGCAAGCCCAAAATACACAATTTCACCTCAACATACCCATGCTGCTTGAGAAGATTACGGTAACAACGCCATCCAAACGAAGTATAATAACACAAACAACAATTCACAACATACTAACATTGGAAAGTACTTTGTCGATTCAGTAAAGAAAGTTTGCATCAGTTAATTTAGTTGTGCAAGGTTTTATTTAGTTCGTTGGATCATTGGCCATAATCAAGGCTTCAAACTAAGCAGCAAATTAACTTCTACTACTACTTGCAGGCACAATACAGTACAATTGATCTATAAAAATTATGGAAAGTTGATAATAAATTCTCTTCAATCTTGCATACAAGTAGCTTGGGTTGATCTGATGCTTGGCTTTGTGCATCATTGGTTTCAAAATAATGATGTTCAGTGATGAAATGGAAATTTTTTGAATTTTTAAAAAGTTAAATATCGGAAAATTTGTCCTCTAATGATAAATAAAAAAGATCCGAGAAAATCTTTTATCACATAATTTGTTGGTATTCTTTCGAAGAATCGAATGACATCATCGATTTTAGTCTATAAAATAATTTTTAGTGATAAAATTACACAGTTTTGAATGCATATTGATTGGTTATTTTGAACCGTCGGATGTTATGTATTAAAGCCTGTACAGTGGCAGTTCGGTAGTGAATCTCACTCCCTCCAAGCCCAAATAAAGAAGAAGAAGATTGGTTATTTATGATACATTTTCGAAATTACAATCGAATCGAGATGTTGTTATCATCCGATCAAGAGAAAAATCTTTTAATAAATCATTATATGAGTTATAAAAATTCCAAAAATAAATAACTATAGAATTAAGATTTACCTCTGATAATGTTTGCACTCTTCTGCTCGCTTTTTAAATGTGTCGTTACTTCGTATTCCACTTCAGATAAAAATCCTTCTTCTATACCTGTAAAAATGTAATTTTTAAAATGTTTTATCGGTATTAAATTCTTATTAAAAAATGCGAGTTGAATAAACTGTTGTTGTTAACACAGTTCTATGCTGTTCTAAGAACTTAACATAACTAAAAGAACCATTGCCAATTGTAGGGCACTTTTGTGCCTACGATGCGAGTGATGGATGTGGGGGAAATAAATAACAACTCACGTTCAATTAAGATTGAATGATGATTTATTAGTATTAAAGGAGTTTCTTAAAGGGTGCGACCGCGTATTAGGTACGTGGACCTTTCACTCGTTTTCAAACGCACCAACACACTTGCATTACCGTTCTTTCGCCGAAGATTCATCTCGGCAACGGATCAAGGAAACAACGCGTGAATGTATTCGTCGACTACCGACACTTATTATGCTACGTAATCAATTCTACCTTCGTCTTCTTTTTTCGAGCCCAAGTCCTGGTAATGATGCTACAGCTGGCTGGGTCGACACACACATGCAAGGCGTCTGGCTTCTTTCGTGGCACACGATATTGGCACGACACTTTGACAATCGAAAACTATGGCGCACAACTCGTTATATGCGAGGGTCACACGTGCTCATTAGGCTATCAATGCTAGAGTGACATCAGCGTGGTCTTCAATTTGCACGCCGGCTGTGAAAGACTGCGCGCGCACTTTATCCTGTAAGGATAAGTATAAAGGAGTAAGGATAAGTATATAAGCTCGATTAAGTATCGATCAGCACGTGTTGCTCTTTGTTTCATGACGCGTACTTGTCTGCTATCTATGTTGTTGTGCGCTGCGATTCTTGCTATATATTGTTCTTTGCTTACGTGTGTACTCCTTCTATCTCATGTCTGCATGCGTATGTCTGCTGTTTCTGCGTCTTCTTCTCGTCTGGGTGAGGGTCTTGCGCACCTGAAACCTATATGAAACTACGCGGCATCGAGCGTAAATTCTTGATTCGCGACACAGTCACCGGTACACGGGGTGATGTAATTGATCCTACTTTTCTGTGTTTATATTATTAAAACCCGCTGTCAATACATTGACAAAGAGCTTCCTCTTATTTTTATGTATTAATACCGATATCTATCTACAGAAAGTCTTAACCAATTAATTCCGAAACGGACACATTTCTGATACTTTTTGAACCGTTCTACTTTTGCTAAAAATGGGGTCTAGAGAACTTGCGAGTAAGCACTTTCGAAGCAAAATTTAATGAAATTTTCGAATCCGGTGTCAAATTTTCGATGTAACAAACAAAAGTTATGGATGGTTTTATAAAAAAAAACGTGATTTCGAAAAAAATTTTTTTCTTCTTTTCGAATTTTCACATGGAAATCTTTTAAATCCTGTCGTCTTTGGTACAAATAAAGCGTCCATGGGTCCTTCTCTTAAATTTATGATGGTTCCGATTAGTGAAATATGATTTTAAGTACAAAAAATGGTGACTGTAAAACGAAATTATATTGAGTTTTTAACTCAAAAACGATAGATTTGAAGAAAAATTTTTACTAATGAATGAGTTCATTGATATAAATTCTAAGAATCCATCGTTTTTTGAATTAAAAATTTCGAAAATTTCCTCATATATTTTTGTTTTCCAGTCACCATTTTTTGTACTTAAAATTATATTAATTACTTAAAATTATAAGAAAAAAAATTTTGTTCGAAATCACGTTTTTTTTATAAAACCATCCATAACTTTTGACCTATTTGTTATATCGAAAATTGGACATCGGATTCGGAAATTTCATTAAATTTTGCTTAAAAAGTGCTTACTCACAAGTTCTCTAGACCCCATTTTTAGCGATAGTACAACTGTTCAAAAAAGTATCAAAAATGTGTCCGTCCTGGACTTAATGGGTTAAGTTTAATTCTGCGGTATTTTCTATGGGTAAATTCGGACCGCAAGATTTTGCAGGATTTTTTGCAAAAATAATCATGACGATTATGAATCAAGTGAGTGAGAATCAAGTTTGAGACAAATTCGTCCAAATTTAGCAATAACGGAATTCCTACAGAAAATCGACGAGAATATTTCTCTTATCTTCCGGAATTCCGACAGGAAATTTGCTTTCTTTTTGATGGATTCCCAAAAGAAATCAACGCGTTTTTAGCGGATTCCTAAAAGGAATTTTCTGTTTTTGTGCAGGATCCCTTTAGAAATTTCCTGCTTGTCTCAAAGTTTACCCATAAGAATAAAGCGCTTACCTGAAGAGCTCTTGCAAGAAATTCATGAGTGTCTGAAGAATTATTCATAGAAATTCAGCGCTTGACCGAAGGATTACTAGGGGAAATTATCCGTGCATGTCTTCGTGCAATTTATTACTTTCGCAGCATTTTTCACGAGGCCGTGTACATTCTTTCCAGCTATTGAGACTCTATGAGCATTGTTGCAAAGATGCCACGAAGGAAGAGCATGCCAAAACACTAGAGAAGTGGCAGGTTAATATGCGTGCACAGCCGAAAGGTCGGTGAACCCACCAGCTTATACTGAATATTGCCCTGAAGTTTGAAAGGAGATAAGGAGAAGTGAATTATCACCTCACTCAACTACTCTCCGCCACGTCTGCTTCGGATAATACCTATGACGTAACAAAAATGACATGATCAACTCGTGCCTTGTCTACCCCTTGCAGTGGGACATTGAGCACGTCTTCTTCCACTGTCCAACTCCGACGGCTTACTACCAGTCCCTTTGAGCCCGAGAATAGTGTTGGGTTGGGTGTTTTTCGCTGAACGCGGCTGGGAAGCAGTGTCCTCCTTCCCCAACATAGTCATAACAAGACTGAGAAGCGAAGATAGGGCCAGAAGAAGATGACCGGGTGATATGTTACAAAAAAGATGGAATATAAAAGCTCACTAACGCCAGAAAGAGCTGGTATAAGAGCGATGGCTTCTCCCCGCCAACTACCAGAAACCGAATACGCTTATCATTTGATATTGCACCCTTCTGACCAGTTGAAGCAGTCCAATTCGCAATATCAGGTGAACTTTCTACGTGTGTAAATTGTCAACGTCTGTGCTGCTGTATAAGTATCAAAATTTACTTTAAAAAAATAACTAACTAGTGAATTCGATAAGAAATTTTCTCAGCTTTCTGATGGTATTATAAGATTTTCTGAAATTTTTCAGAACGATGAAACCGCGTTGAAAACAGCTCGAGAACAGAAAACAGAGAGCAGAGTAATCTAAATTTTCTTCATTGTAATTCTTATATATCAATCTGTACACATATTAAGATGATGCCGAAGCCCCGATTTTGACCGACCGAGCATAAAAAATATAAATTTAAATAACTATTTTACTAGACCAATTTTCGAAAAACGGCTCTGTGGAGCCCTCCGTATTGATGCTGTGAACAACTGTACCAATTTTCATTCCATTTTATTCAACAGTTTTTCCGGTAAACGGGATCGAAATTTTTAATTTAGGTTTTCAGGCTTAAAAATTTATAGATAGACTTAAAGGGAAAAAAGCGTTGCCACTATTGTATCTCTAAAAATGCGTTTTTTTTTTTTTTTAAATTTCTCACAAACGAGACATCGCACATTATTGTCCCACGGTTGCAGTGCTCTGGCAGCATCCAATGACGCGGGAGTTGTATACACAGCGTTCCAATATCATGTTTTATCATTTTTAAACCAAAGTAGATTCGATAACGCATTGTGGGTCTCGCTTACGTGGACTTGGTCGGTTTGGCATTGTACTGCACCACCACAGAATTGCAAGCATCTGATGTTTTTGAAACATCTGATGAGCGTACACCAGCTTATTAAAATTACCTGTCATAAGAAAATAAGTCAATGCCTAGTCCACCTGAGTCCTGAGTGATTTCAACTTGTTCACTGAATATTTAGTTCTAATTAAAGGTATTAACTATAGCAAAGTCATGTTGATCAACTTGTACAAGTAGGTTATATGTATAATTTCAAACAGTAACTACATTCAAAATTAATAGTACTAACTTGTTTGCTAAAGTTGATACACGTGATATTTTGTTACAATTGAAGTCTTCAAAAATACTAAATGTTTAGTGAACAAGTTGAAATTACTCAGGACTCGTGTGGAATAGACATTGGCTTATTTTTTTATCACAAGTAATTTGAACAATCAAGCTGGTGTATGCTTTAAATCTCTAGAGCGATTACTACATTTTTAGCTTGGTTCAGGTACCCGATGGTATCAATAAATTTTAATGTCTATCTAAGAAAAAAGTAGCACTAAAGATGATTGTTAAAAAAAACTAACCTTGTGGAGTAAAAATTGGTTATCTGAGTTATCGCGCTGTGCTGCTCGGCAGTGCGCGACGGGGTTATCCACTGAACACGCTCAGAGCGAAATCTGCCTCAAACGAGTGCGAATACTGAAAACACATACGTGAGAGCCTGTGGTTTTACCACAAGAGGATAGGTTTTAGTCGGTAGCAGTAGATAGATTTTTTCAGCCCACTTAAAAACAGCACACAGACAAGACTACACTACTCAAGTCTGATATATCCGTGCGCCACCGCACTGTTGCATATTGAATCCATAAATGGATTTCTTTCCTCGTTTATCGGAAAAAACCGCTGCCAATACATTGGCAAAGGGCCTCCTCATGAAAAAATCCATTAAGTGGTTACATAGCTTTGTGTGTAATTTTTTTTTTTGAAAAAATTATATTTTACAAGGGAAGAGTTCAATCAATTTGAAATTTTTCGAAAACAAAGTTTATCTATTCGAAAAAATGTGAAAAAAAGTTTATACTCTTGGCTAATGACTGAACGAAGGAAAAGTGAAAAAATAAAAATTGATGATTTGGCACGAGTTTGAATGATTTTTCGTCCATTTTTTGACGAATATGTGCGTTTTTTGCTCAATATAGACAAAAAATCATTCAAACTCGTGCCAAATAATCAATTTTTATTTTTTTGTACTTTTCTTTCGTCTAATCACTAGCCAGAAGTATAAACTTTGAGAAACATGTCGCAGGCCAACAGGATGACCGAGAAAAATTAATGAAAAATTAACAATTTTCAATATTTTCTTCTAAACATTTTTTCACTGTTTCTCTAATGGATGAACTTCATTGTGTGAAAATTTCAAATTAATTAAATTTTTGGTTTTTGAAATATGCTTTTTATAAAAAAAAATAAATCTCCGTCTCACAAAGCTATGTAACCCCTTAATGGAAGGGTTTGGCTCTTGAAGGGAAAAATAGTATATAACCTGTAAAAATCTCGCACAATGAGCGTTAAAAAATCAAAAGCCCTATATCTGACGTATTTTTGACGAGGAATCCAAGGGTGACCTTGGCTGTGACCTTTATTAAAAATTTGAAATCTTTAATAAAAAAAATTGGGGTCACTGAGTGAAAAATCATTTTTTGGTTCACTGTAACTTTAACGTCACCATTAAAAAGAACGGAAAATTTTACGTTCGAGTAGGCCTTTTTGTTTTTTTCAAAGGTCATTTATAGGGCGCTACAGTTAGAAAATAAATCCTTTTACTTGAGCTTAATTATAGGTTAAATTGTGGTTTTATTTGAGTCTGTAGCACCCATAAGGTGAGTCATACACCAATTAACTTTTCTTTGGCATTTTTGTGATATCTCTAAGCCTTGAAAATTGTGAAAAAAGTTGCTGAATAGGCCTTTGCATCTAAAAATAGCTTATTTTTGCGATTTTAGCCTTTTGGCACTGTACGCAAGGTTCAGATCAGAGTTTTTATAGTTTTCTGACACCCTGTATTTAGGGTGTCCGTTATTTCCCAAACGTTCAAAATCCTTGCTCTAGAAGTTTAGATCACTTCTTTGTGATATAAAAACATGATTTGTACGGTTTATAACCCATAGGCATAGGTTAAAACCGTGCCTATAAATTAAAGTCGATATTAACATTTAACCCATTAACTCTCAGGATGTAGGAATTTAAAGTGGGATTTTTTCCATGTTTTGCAATTACATAATTTGGCGTAAAATTTAATGTCCTTTCTAAATCCGGGCTCAGATTTGAGATCCAATACGTAGTTCAAAAGTTATGATCGTTTAAACATGAAAAAACGAAAAAATGCAAAAATGTTTGCTCTGAAAAGCTTTGTACTTATCTAAAAATTTAAAGTACCAGAGTCAAGTTTCCTAGCGCGAGCCCGCACGGTATTATGAGGTGGAATTGCTCAATTTCTAATTCACTGTAACAGCACCTAAATGCACCTACAAAAAAAAGTAACATATCATTTCGATGGGAAATTACCTCAGCTTTCCGATGATTAGGTCAGATTTTCGAAAATTTTTCATTTTCCTCGAAAAAATCGCCGAAAAATCTTTAAAGTCAAATATCTCCAAAACGGTATTTTTAAGATTTTTTAGATAGTCTTAATCGAAAGCTGAGGACATTTCCTATCGACATGCATGTTTTCAGAGTGTGAAAATGATTATTACTTATTGAAATACAGCAACGAACGCGTGAAAACGTAAGATTCTGGGCTGCGCGGGTCACTGTGCTCCGATGTAACTGTCGCGCATTGCTTTAAAGTGGGATTTTTACCATGTTTCGGGTTTTTGAAAAACTTTGCAAATACATAATTTGGCGTAAAATTTAATGCCCTTTCTAAACCCATGCCCAGATTCAAGATCCAATATGTAATTCAAAAGTTATGTTCGTTTGAACATTAAAAAACGTATAAATTTTCCATGTTTTGCACAGATTTTTTCGTTTTTTCATGTTTAACTACGCATACTTTTGAGCTATGCATTGGATCTCAAATCTGAGCCCGAATTTAGAAAGGACATTAAATTTTACGCCAAATTATGTAATTGCTAAGTTTTTCTAAAGCTCAAAACAAGGAAAAAATCCCACTTTAAATTCCTACATCCTGAGAGTTAATGGGTTAAATGTTAATATCGACTTTAATTTATAGGCACGATTTTAACCTGTCTATGGGTTATAAACCGTACAAATCATGTTTTTATATTACAAAGAAGTGATCTTTTTACGTTGTGAAAGCTTTCTTACAAGTTTGATTTATTTGTATGACAGTGGAATTCGCGATGACCCTTTCTTGAACCGGTTGATAAATATATAAAAAAAGTATCGAGGTAATTACGTCAACTCACTCATAATTGACAGATCACATTAATATACTCAAGAAAGTTTTTGATAAAGCGTTGAAATCAAAATCCATTCAAACTTTCAACTTTGGTTTAAGAAGGCCAAAAATTAATCTGATACACGTGACCAGTTACCATTACAAATTTCAACTAGCTGCGGCTCTCGTGTTTTGTTCTGCTTAAACGTGTGTATGTTAAACAAAAATTCAAACAATCATACAGAACAACCAAAAGCAAATGAGTTTGCTTAAGATTTGTGGTATTTTTCTTTCATATATGACTTCGTGGTGGTATTTTAGGGTTGCGCCATTTAGAAAGGTTTGCACATGCCGCAGTACCTAATAGATTCGTCGTGTAATAGATTGATGTTGAATTAATAGGACACTAGCATTGATTATGTTTTGCGGTTGGGTATTATTTCTAAAAGAGAGCCGCCTGTACTAGTGCGAAATGTGAATTGTCATCACAATTGTGAAATTGGATCACTTTTCCGATCGTTCCGAGACTTTTATAAAAAAAGCGATCTTTTTTACATTGATTAAGTACTAAAAAATTAATAATGAACTTCTCTAACGCGCGAGCATTAAAAAATGATAATTTTCAAATTTTGAGGCACAAATAATCGCTGCACTTTCACTTGTCCTATATTTTTTTCATCGGCTGCATACGCTTGTCAGTGCAGTACACACACTCGTGCATTAGTCATACTCGGAGCCATAAGCGAAGCTTGCGAAGTTTCATTATAGTGCATATATACCGTATTATACGCAGGCAATTGCGTTACACACGATGAATTTTTGCTCCCGCTCGCGCACGCGTGCGGTATTCCCGAAATAAAATTATAAAGGCAGCTCGTTATTATTTTCACGTATTTGTGCGCGTACATACGGAGGATAGGTGTATAGCTTTTATCCTGCGCGCGCGAGGAGTATTTATGCACGTACTCGAGCTTCGCGACGCGCTCGTTATAGTCTATATTCTGCCGAATGTTGGCACGCCGCTGCAGTTCAGCTATGTCATCGTTTGCGCGGAGCTCTCGCGGCAGTTAACAAATATTTCCCAAAGTTCTGCGCATTGCGACAAAGTTGCAGGCTCTCTCTCTCTTGCGCGCGCGATGCATGGCTGCAGGCTAAGCGAGTTGCGTACGATGAATTGGAAAAATGCCATTCATTTTTCAATGATTCGAGGTGAGAGTGAGCGGGCGTTCGATTCCACACATACTTTTACGTGTCATCGTCGACGCTGCATCAATTATCCTCCTTCGCGTGGTGCGCGCAAAAAGCAAAATTGTAACGAATCAAGGAGTAGATAACGATGAAAAAATGGTTCTCGTATAATAACAATGAAAAGAATTCGAGTGCGATCGTGGCAAGTATTTTCCGATGTAAAAGTTGCGTATACATAACACCTCGTGCCAGTATTGCCCCACAATGTTTATCGATGCATCGAAAACGTGCGCATTGGATATTATGCCTGTTCACAAGTTGACTGGTCTACCCCATAAGTATCTCGCAACGAATGCACGACACTTCCGGTAGGCATAGATGCATACATAGACAGTCGCGGTACATGCAAACGTTGCGCGCGTGCAAACGCGGGGACGGCGTCGTCTTTGTCACGTACGTATGTATACATGCAACACTAGCAGCCCTGGGCCGTCGTCGTCTACGTACTTGCTCGCGCCTCGCGTATTCTAATAACTTTCGCGACGCCAGCTGAGAATATAGCGTGCGCCAGGCCATAATAGTGCAATACCGCGATGAAGCACACACACACACACTTGCAGGATCCGTCCCAACGCGCTTCTAATGCGCACCCGCTCGCGTTTCCTCGAAACGTACAAGTATCTACTCCGAGGCATAAAATACACACACGGCAGTACATTAAAACCTACTCACAGCACGATTGCCTCGCAAGTACCTGTCTGTGTGCGAGAATAAGAGAGAGAGAGAGGGGCGATATTATACCTGTGTGTTGTGCTGCCTGCGTAGTGCAGACTACTTTCTTTCGGCGTGCAAATCGCGAAATGAGAGTGCCCTATGTGACGGCTACATGAAGAAGGGGCCCCCCTCGAGCGAGCGCGCCTGTACTCCAAGAGAAGAAGAAAACTCGCCGGACTGCCACTCGACTCGTGTAAGCCCCATGCCGACGGCCATGCTTAACGATCGGCCAGTAAGTCCCAAACGTCGAGCCTACCGCGACCGATAAAGCACGCGGCGCTCGCGCCAACAACCAGTGTTCCGATCCTCGCTTCGCGTATATAAGCGACGCACTGACGACAACTCCGCTTGCATCTTCGAAATTGTTCATTCTGGAGAGTTGAATTCGCGTTTTTCGTTTATTTTCTGAGTTTTTCCTTGACTCAAGAGGAAGGCATAGATATTTCGATCAGTGTTTTATACGAGTTTGTGTGTGCATCTTGGTTTTGATTATTTCATATTAAGTGTTAGCTGTGCAAAACGAAGGAGTCTTAACCGGTGAGTTTTTCTTTCTTTTTAAAAATTAAAAATAGAATAAATTTCGTTTGAATTTTCGCGCCCTTTAAGTGATTAAAATAATTTTGCTCGTACGAATGTTTTTTATTTGATACGTTAATAAAATGTGTCCTTACATTTCTGACATTCTCAGAAACAAATGGCAACTCGAAGTTAGTTAATTTCATTGATTCGAAGTATGCGTGAGCATTACTCGTGCTCGCAAATATTTGCTGAAAAAACAACGGCAAATGTCATCGGTGAAGTGCAATTTATAGACCCAGGAGACGAAACTATGCTGTATGCCGAGATATTGCATTGCAATAATGTATATTAAATTTGTTATGTAAAAAGAATCAAAAGCCAGGCAATGTCTTGGCAGTAGCTCTCGCGCGCAGAAATCCCGGGCCAAATGAAATCTCTCAGGGAACAAATTAAAGTTATGCTATATAGATTATCATTTTAATAACGACGTCGACGTAAACAACATTAACTTTCCCTGATAAAGAAGAAAATGTATATCTGCATTTCTGTCACTGCAGCTCGAGAGCGTTATTACACGGGGTATCAGCCCGGCTCCGTAGATACATACAGACGCGGTACACGAGTGTGCAGTGCTGGCGCAGCCTCGCGCAAACGGACCGAAGAAACGCTCGGGCGTTTTTCCATTTCAGCTTTCAGAATCATAATTGTTGATTCGGGGTATGCATATAATGTGAACACGAATTTCCAAAGAAAGTGGACGCATAAAAATGTTACCGATTTTTTCATCTACTTCGATATTAGATTCGACGCAGCGCCGCTATAAAGCTCGTTAAGCTGTATACGCGTTGTAACGATGTCACTGGCAACGAATTTGCCCCGATGCAGTATGAATGCCGCGTGTATGAGAGTGTGAGAGTTGCGACCGACCGACCGTGCAGGGTGAAGGAAGAGCCAAGCTCTTCTAACCTCCGCACGCCGCGACAGCGTAGGCACGTGCGTTACCGACCGAACGAACGGCTCGGCGACCAGCCGCAACTATGGCAGCAGCAGCGGTGGCAGCGGCCGCAGGAGAAGAGCAACGAAGGCAGCAAAAAAGAAGCCACGTGAAGCGACGATGACGACCATCATTATTACGACACACGTTGCCGCACGCAGAAGTAGTAGTTTGAGGCTAGGAAGCGAAAAAAAGCTGTACGTGACCGCGTGACTACGCAGTAGCACGAGTCCGAGGCTAAAAAGCGAGTAATAAGAGCACGAAAGAACGAGGGCAGTAGTGCGACAGAGTGAGGTTACACTCGTGGAAATAACGTGTGAAAAAGATTGTCCGAGGCGAGATTCGTGAGGTAGCAGCGGCGAGTCGTGCGCACGAGAAGGAGGTTACGTCTGCCAAGCTCGTCGACAACAGCAGCAATAGTCGCGTGCCGCATAGTGCTGTGTGAATGTCCACGTAAAAAGGACAAGCCATGTCGTTGCGATTGTCGAGGTGGCATCGTAGACAAGCAGTACGAACGTACTTGGACAATCGCGCGAAGCAGCAGACACCCGGCAGGCATGGCGTCGCGGAGCAACGCCAACGACACCGTAAGCGAATAGCCTAAAAATAATCGTAGTAACTTAGTCGGTCGTGTATGCGACGTGTATGTACGGAGTGTATGGAGAATTGTATGTCGTTGCGTGTGTACGAAAAATCGCGAGGTAAAGTGCAGTATTGTATGTGGTTGCGGGCGTACGAGAAATCGCGAAGTAAAGTAGTAGTATTGTATGTCGCTGTATGAGTACGAGAAAATTCGCGAAGTAAAGTAGAGTCGATTATTGTGTGTTTCGTCGTTGCGTAGTGAAAGTCGTCCGAGGCGAGCAAGTCGCTATTACGTCGCGCGCGTACCGATGTCGAAGAGCAGCCATTTTTGTACATTGCCGTACCCGTTCGCACGAAGCCGCGGATCCGTCGTAGGCCGAGCGGTACGAAGTCACTTCCGCGTAGTAGCTAAGAGAGCGTCACGAAAAC
This sequence comes from Trichogramma dendrolimi, assembly GCA_034770305.1. NCBI lineage: Eukaryota > Metazoa > Arthropoda > Insecta > Hymenoptera > Trichogrammatidae > Trichogramma > Trichogramma dendrolimi. The sequence goes on from JAPMIB010000047.1 coordinate 1,307,567, forward strand.
GGGATTCGAACAGAGCGTTGTGACTCTGTGATTCCCCTTGGACTTTCACGAGCGAACTCACGTGGCATTAGGCTTCGTGTACAGTGGAACGGAGACGCGCGAGTGCAAGTGCGCGGCACGATATCAGGATTCAAGCCGAGAGCGTATTGTGACTCGCCAGTATCCCCTTGGACTTCATTGCGCGAGTACCCTTATGGTAATTTGACGTCACTGGAGCAATTATTGAGACTTTTCTTCGTAATTTGAATACAATCGAATCGTAATTGAATAATCATTAATAAATCATAGAGTAATAATTAACTTTGACTTTGGATAATAAAATAAGTAACTTTGATTTAAACTAACTCCCTCTGTGGTCATTTCGCGAACCTTTTCCGATTTTCAGCAACGAATCGCCGACGCTCGAGGCACACTTGGTGGAAGGCTCGACCCCCTTTTGAGGTAAGACGACCAGATAGGCTAACCGGAGCCTCATTAATTAAATAATACGACTGCAGGGCGAGCATAGGCTAAGGCCCAAACCCTCGCACGTCGCAATGGCGCCCAACGTGGGGCGAATTGGGTCTTATTAATCGACTGACCCAATTTGAAGTAAAATTTCATTGAGCGAGAATTTTCTCAAAAATTTCCACCAAGTGTCGAGCTGAATTTTGGAATTGTTCGCGTGCGTATTGAAGTGAGTGAGTGTGAAACACGCCGACCAAGACGAAATTGTAAGTAGTATTAAGGATTGATTATAGAAATTGTATTTACTCGTAAAGCCTTGGACTTCGTGATCGAGAACGCGTGCCCTATTGAGTTGTTGATTTATTTGAAGTACCGATTTTGTAACGATCAATTCAGCAAGCTCATTCTCATTTCTATTCATTTGCACACATTTTCACATGATTTTATTTGGTGACCCGTACCCCTAAGAATTCCCGTGGCTAGGTTGTTCCATTTCAGCTATCAGGAACCGAACCTTAGTTGGTACTCAGCTGTCGGCAGGAGAGTCAGACAGAGAATATCCAAATTAATAAGGATTGCACTTGGACGAGAATCGAGATTCGAGCCTACCAGAGGTGATCCAATACTCAGCGAGTACCACCAGACGATTAGGTACAACGGCTTAGGTAACGCCGTTTCCTTATTTTCAAATTTTGATAGTAACGTTTGAACTGTTTAGCTTTCCCGATTTGACCCGAAGTAGGACCTTTGATTAGTTTTCCGTGACTCAATACTCGCGAGGATGAATGTCCCCGAGACTTGGGTGCAAGCGACATCGCGCTTGTCGACACCATTAGGGCGATGCCTTCGTAAGCTCGTTCGAGAGGTTACCCTATGTCCTCGTGAGGTCGTCGTTGATAAATTAGGTGCGATGCATCTCAATTACAAAGGCCTCGAGGCAGTGATCCGCGATCGGTTGGTTCGCGTCGAAGCGAAGATCGAATTTCCCGACGAAGAGGTTCCTTGGGTCGAGATGTACGATGAGATACCCGACGCAGTAGCTTTTGAAAAAGTAGGTCAGCGAGTGCTAAGTGCAGAAGCTCGGAAGGAGATTAATGACGAGATAGATTCGATAAAGAGCTTGGGCCAAGAGCCAAAAGAAGATTACTGGGCTCAAGAGATTCAGAACACACTCGAGACAGCACGGCAGATAGACGAGGAGAGCATGGGGTCGTATACACCCGTGTCCACGAAGGATGTTCCCACTATGACCACCTGTTCTACGACTACGACTACGACCAGGACGGCAGCGACTGCCACCGGAACGACCCTTGGACCATTTTCGACCACAACGGCGTGGGCGCCGAGTGCAACTTGGAGACCTAGCCTACCACCGATGTGGCAGCCTGGCATGGAGAGTGCAGCGGCTACGAGCTTGACACTAGCAACTTCGACAAGTTGCATGTTTCCGGGCCTACCGCCAAGCTACATGAATTGGCCGCAATTTGTGCCGATGGCACCAATGAGTGGAAGTGCAATCGATGCAGCCTTCGGAGCACCGTCCTTGGAGAATACCGAGAAAGACAATCAGCAACAGCGCCAAGAAGCACCCGTAAAGTCACCGTCAAAGAAGTACGACTTTCCGAAAGACCGGACACCGACAAAGGTTGAACCTCCCTTGAACAAGTCGTTGTCGACTACTCCTACCGAAGGCCAAGCCAAGGAGGGGAGTCGAAGACCTTGGTGCAATACGACTCATCGTCAAGCAGCTCGTCATCATCGTCCGATTCATCGTCAGACTCATCATCGAGCGACTCGTCAAGCTCAGACTCCGATTCGTCGTCTGAATCTTCCTCGGACAGTTCGGACGACGAGAAGTCCAAGAAGAAAAAGAAGAAGACGAAGAAAACGGAGAAGAGCAAATCGAGACGTAAGACGAATGCGGCGTCACAGCCCAACGGTTGCCAGACAGTGAGAGCTTTGCAGAGCTGGCAAAATACCTTCGACGGCGAGAACCGACTGGAGGTGAGGCGATTCCTGAAGGAATTAGAAACGTGCATGACTACGAATGATTTGAATGAGCAGTTAGTACTCAAGGCGTTATCGGCAGTTCTTAGCGGTCATGCGAGAACGTGGTACGACGACAACAGTCAGAAATGGAAGAGCTGAGACAGATTCAAGATGGCTTTCACAAAGAAATACCTGAAGAAGATCGACGATGAGCTGCGGGAGGAACTTGATAAACGGACGCAGGGTCCGGGCGAATTGATCAGTGACTTCGCCGATTGCTTCCTACACATCGTGCATTTCATGAAGGAGAAACCCAAGAAGAAGAAGCTCACTGAGCGCTTCTTGAAAAATCTCCGAAGTGAGTATCGGCACTCCATCGCCCTCGGACATCCGAAGTCTATCAAGGCGGCCGTGAAACTCGGCAGAAAATTTGAAGGAATCAATGAGAGAGATAAACAATTTCGCGATCCTCCGCCTCGGAACCGAGTCCTACTCGCAGATGCAGCATTCAGCGGTAAGAAGATACACAAGAGGCAGCTGTTGATAGTGAGGAAGAACCGACGCAAGTTCAAGCACAGAAATCACAGAAGATGACAACACCAAGCAAGAAAGAACAGTCCAAGGTGTGACGGTGGCTTCCCCGTGCGCACCGTCCGTGACGACTTCTCCTTGTCCTGGTCGGCTTTGCCGTTGAACGGCGCGCCAGACGAGCAGATGCTCGTCGCCGACCAGGGTCCGGCTAGCTAAATGAAAGGGGATAGGGCACGAAAGTTCTCGCGGTCGTCGGGGTCTTGGGCTCGGCTTGCCTCCGAAAGGGAACGCCGACGGGTAGGGAGCGGGGACTCCTCTGATCTGCCGCACTGCACCTATATGAAATGGCTGAAAACGTCAAAACACGAGAGAGAGAGAAATGTTATATCGGGAAATGAAATAATGACACGGTTGATTTAGGTACAGTATTACAAACGATTTATTGACATTAATCTTTCCTTTCCACACACACACATTCACACCGTAGGGCACGCGAGCTGCGTTGTCGCGCGAGGGTCGGCACGAGGCACGGAGAAGTACACACAAAATACTCACGTGGGTCTCGCACTCGAAAACCACTACCACACGGGTGGACTGACTCGTCGCCGGGGTCACGCTGATCGCGCGGTGTCTCGGGCCACGTCTGTTGGCCACCGACGTAGCTGGACGGGCCGGATGCAGGCTCGGGCGAAGGTGGTGATGAGGCTTGGGGCGCCGCGAGAGTCGCAAGCACGCACGCTCGACGCTCGCGTGTGCACCAGCAGCACTTTGCAAACACTTGCAACACACACACTCTTTCTCTCTGCACCCACACGTACACGACACTCTACTCCACCAGACAAAACGACTCTTCAACACTCCGACGACTACTCTACGACTATACGCTACGAGACAGAGAAACTATTCGATCGCGCGGGTCGAGCTCTGTTCGCTACAGCGGTCCAACTTAATGTGTTGAATTCCGTCCGCTAGCTCGCTTCGGTCGTCTCGCTGATCTTCGGCACGCGTGCCGCGTGTCGCCTATACAAGTCGGAGCGGGCCTCGCTTGCACGGGAGGTGCGAACGTAAACATTGCAGTGTTTACGTTCGCGCGCCACAGTGGTCTCGCGAGGCCGGCTTCGCGTCGCTTCGTACAGCGCGAACCTGAAACAATGCGGCGCAAATTCGTTAATTATCATTATTGGATTATTTCGCTCCTCGTAGCCGACACTACGACGCTTGCCGAAGGCACAACGTCACAAAGGTTAAGAATAAACAAGGCAAGGGTAAGCCTGTCGCAAGTAGCGAAAAGAAGCAGAGCAGTGAGACAGTTTCGCAAGTCAAAACAGTAGACGAAACGGTAAAGACGCCCGAGCCGATGAACCCTTGGACGGAGGCAAATGGACAGTATTCTTGGCCACAGTATGCGATGAGTGCGATGTAGTTGACTCCAGTCACGAGCCAGCCGATGGCACCACCGATGCAACTTGGACCGAATGTAGGCTGGCAGCAAACTATAGCAACAATGCCTCAATGGCCGAGACAGCCGGCTGGTCAGGGAGCTGTTCAACAGCCTTGGACAAGCCCACCACCGCAACCGAAGAACGAGCCAAACGTAGCGAGTATACCGCCTACACAGCAAGGACGTACGAGCTTCACAGGCCCGTGCTTCCACTGCCAAGTACCCGGCCATCGAGCATCCAACTGCCCGTCTCGAGTGTGCTACGGATGTAGATAACGTGGACAAACTCGGAAGACATGCCCAAATGTACCTCAGGAGGTCGCAGGCGCAGTGGCAAGGGCTACACCACGCGTACAGTGTCAGCTGTGCGGCAATGAAGGTTATACCGTGCAGAACTGTCCGACTTGTGCCTCTCGTATCAAGCCTTTGGGAAACGCATAGATGGGGCTGTTGCAGGGTCAGCAGCAACCCCAGTGTGCGGAGACGAGAGAGATTGCTGAGGAAAATCAAGCCTTGGACGACGAAGATGTGGAAGATTGCGAGCTCGTGTACATGCAGTATGACGAAGAGCCGGAAGACGACGACGCGGAGTGTGGGAGTTTGGATGAAGAGGAGATAGCTGTGGCGGAAGTGAAAGAGGAAGATGAGGCGCAGTTATTTCCGGACGAAGTTGCAAGTGAAGTGGAGTATTCGAAGGGAAGCGTCGAGCGTCTGGTGGCATGCCATGTTGCGAGAGCAGTGCAGGAAGAAGCATCGAGTTCGAGAAGTCTTGATCTGAACCAGCGTCCGTGTCTCTTGAAGGACGAAGATGATCGAGATCAGCTGTTTCTTGATGTCCAAGGTGAAGCGATAATGCAACAGCCGATTGACCCACCGGCTGAATTCGCTGACGAGGCGGTCGAAATTGCCGGTCTGAGCAATGAAAACCGCCATCTCATAAAGATGTGCCTTGGACGGCAAGAGTATGTAGCTCTCTTAGACCCTGGAGCGACGGTGACAGCAATTTTGCCGAGAGTGGCAGAGCAGTTTGCGGACAAGATTACAGGTAAGCGCGGTTACATTCAAGGTGGATCGGGAGGTTATGCAAAGATTGACGGTGAGTTGCCGATCACCTTTGAGATCGACGGGCAAAGCGCAAAGATAAATGCTAGGATTTGCGGTACGTTAAGACACGATGTTGTCCTTGGATGGATTTCATACTAGAATTTGACGTTGACATTCGTGGAGGTAGATACCTTTGGCGAGTGAAGGAGGGCCCTTGGCATTCATCACGCCCGTCCGAGGAAGAAGGTAAGCCATTATTATTTGCAGAGTGCGCTGGAATTTCGTTGTGTGACGAGGAAGAGATAGACACCTTGGACAGATTGGTAGCAAAGTACTTGCCTGAGATAGCCCGAGCCCTGGACTAACTCACATGTCCGAGCACCACATTCGAGTGACAACGGTACACCAGTACGACATCATCCTGGAGAATTTCTCCTCGTATGGAAGAGGTAGCTCGAGAGGAGGTGAGAAGCTGGCCAAGCAAGGTTTCATCGAACCCTCAGCCAGCGACTGGTGTAGTGCCCCGGTAATCGTACGCAAGTTAGATGGCGGATACCGCTTTTGTATCGATTACCGGAACCTGAATAAGGTAACGGTCCAAGATCAGTATCCCATCCCAAACATGGACGGGATACTTGATAAATTGAGGAAAGCTCGCTACTTGTCCAAGATCGATCTCAAGAATGCCTATCACCAGATTCCTATGGAAGAGCATAGCAAGCGCTATACCGCTTTTGCTGTTCCGGGATCTGGACTATGGCAATATACGAGAATGCCCTTCGGACTTGCAATGCACCTCGGACATTCCAACGCTTGATCGATGCGTTATTTGGCCCGCAATACGAGCCAAATATCTTCGGATACCTCGACGACATCATCGTGGCGACTGACACTTTCGAGGAACATCTGAAGTGGCTGGAAGTAGTGTTGACGAAACTCAGAGAAGCAGGTCTTGCAGTAAATCGCAAGAAGTGCGAGTTTTGCTGTAAGCAACTGACCTACCTAGGATTCCTGCTCGACGACCAAGGCCTGACCTGGGGAAAGAAGCCCCAGTGCTGAACTATCCTCCACCTTGCAACCTCAAAGAACTAAGAAGGTTCCTCGGTTGCGTGTCATGGTACTCTCGATTTATTGAGATGGAGTCAAACGTAAAAATGCCACTCCTCTCGCTGACGAAGAAGAATGCTCCTTGGACTTGGGGCCCAGATCAAGACGAGGCGTTCCAGCAGCTGAAAAGTGCACTCGTCTCTGCGCTTGTACTAGCTAGGCCAGACTTCGGTAAACCTTTCCGAGTGCAGAGCGATGCAAGCGCATACGCTATCGGTGCTGTGCTGACTCAGGAGCATGACGATGGTGAACACCCGATCGTGTACATCAGTCGTGTCCTGAGCTCATCGGAGCGTAATTATTCGACCACGGAGCGTGAGTGCTTGGCCGTTGTATGGGCGGTCAAGAAGTTTCGTCCATACCTCGAAGGTTACCAATTCACGATAATCACCGACCATTCAGCACTCAAGAGCCTCCAGACGGCGAAAGAGCCTGCGGGACGCTTAGCCAGATGGGCCTTGGAACTCCACATTGGAACTTCACCATCGAGCATCGTAAGGCACGCAGATGAAGGTGCCGGATTTCTTGTCGAGAATGGCAGACGAAGAAGAAGAAGAATTGCAGCTTTTGAGACCATAGAAGACCCTTGGTATTTGACACGAATGCAAGAAGTGCAGGAGATGCCGAAGAAGTTTGGCTCATGGCGTGTCGAGAATGGCATCCTCTATAGACATCGCGAAGATCCCCTACTAGACCCAATAGACGGAGGAACCGAGGCGTGGAGAATGGTAGTTCCCGTGGAGCATCGCGCACGTATTTTGTCCGAGGCGCATGAAGAACGGTCAGCAGGACACCTTGGACAGCAGAAGACCTATGATCGTGTCGCGAGAGATTATTACTGGCCTGGAATGTGGCATGATGTTCGTGAGTATGTGAGGGATTGCGAACTTTGTCGGCACGTGCCGCAGACAGGACCGCAAGGTACCCTTGGACGAAGATCGTGGAGCGACCGTGGACGGTGGTAGCTGCCGACATGATGGAGTTGCCACTTAGCCTGAACAGTCAAGTACGTCTTGGTATTTCAGGACCTATTTACGCGTTACTAGAGTTCAAGCCCCTCAAGAAAGCAAACGGCCAGGCAGTAATCGATGCTTTGGAAGAACTGATATTCTTCAGATGGGACGTACCAGATTATTTGCTGACTGACAATGGACGAGAGTTCAAGAACAAGGCCTTGGACTCCTTCTTGAGCGACTTTGGCGTTAAGCACGTCACGACACCGCCTTATCACCCAGCCGCGAACCCCGTTGAGCGTTCCAACCGAACTTTGAAAACTGTGTTTTCGATGTACTGCCAGCCAGACCATCGGGAGTGGGATCTCCATCTGCACGAGTTGAGGCAGGCCATTAATACAGCAGTGAATGCGACTACTAGAGTATCACCGGCGTATCTCAACTTCGGCAGACATCCGCAACAACCGAAAAGCCTTCGACTAGACGTCGAAGAGCGAGGTCCGAAAGTCCAATTGAGTCCAGAGATTTGAAAAGATCGCGTAAAGCGCTTGGACGCGCTGAGGTATCGCGTTACGCGCTTTATCGACAAAGCGCATGAGAAACAGAAGCGCCACTTTGACAAAGGTAGAGTCTGAGTAAGCTTTCAGGTGGTATCGTGACGATGTCACTGGCGACGAGTTCGCCTCAAAATGAAACGAATGCCGCGTGTATGAGAGTGTGAGAGAGTTGCGACTGACCGACCGTGCAGGGTGAAGGAAGAGCCAAGCGCTTCTAACCTCCGCGCGCCGCGGCAGCGTAGGCACGTGCGTTACCGACCGAACGAACGGCTCGGCGACCAGCCGCAACTGCGGCAGCAGCAGCGGCGGCAGCAGCCGCAGGAGAAGAGCAACGAAGGCAGCGGAAAGAAGCCACGTGAAGCGACGACGACGACGATTACTATTATTACATACGTTGCCGCAAGGAGAAGTCGTAGTTGAAGAGTTGGAGGCTAGAAAGCGAGTGCAGAGTTGTACGTGACCGCGCGACTGCGAACGCAGTAAGAAATCCGAGGCTAAAAAGCGAGTAAGAAGTGCACGAAAGAACGAGTGCAGTAGTGCGACAGAGTGAGGTTACACTCGTGAAATAACGCGAGAAAGATTTGTTCGAGGCGAGATTCGCGAAGTAGCAGCGGCGAGTCGTGCGCACGAGAACGAGGTTACGTCGGCCGAGCTCGACGGCAACAGCAGCAATTGCCGCGTGCCACGTAGTGCTGTGTGTGTGACCGTGGAAACTACGAGCCACGTCGTTGCGAGTGTCGAGGTGGCATCGCAGTAAAAACCAGTGCGAGCAAGTACGACGAGTGAAGGTCAGGCTGACCGTCGAGAAGCGGCCGATCCAACTTCCATAAAAACTCGGACATAACCGCATTCTTTGCGCAGCGGACAGCCGGCAGGCATGGCGTCGCGGAGCAACGCCGACGACACCGCAAGCGATTAGCCTAAAAATAATCGTAGTAACTTGGTCGGTCGTGTATGCGGCGTGTGTGTAGGAGTGTGTGTAGAGTCGTATGTCGTTGTGTGTGTACGAGAAAAAATCGCGAAGTAAAGTAGTAGTATTGTATGTCGTTGTGTGCGTACGAGAAATATCGCGAAGTAAAGTAGAGTCTAATATTGTGTGTTTAGTCGTTGCGTAGTAAAAGTCGTCCGAGGCGAGCAAGTCGCTATTACGTCGCGCGCGTACCGACGTCGAAGAGCAGCCATTTTTGTACATTGCCGTGCCCGTTCGCACGAAGCCGCGGAGCCGTCGTAGGCCGAGCGGTACGAAGTCACTTCCGCGTAGTAGCTAAGAGAGCGTCACGAAAACGGGATTTGAACAGAGCACGTGTTGTGACTCTGTGATTCCCCTTGGACTTTCGCAAGCGAACTCACGTGGCATTAGGCTTCGTGTACAGTGAACGGAGACGCGCGAGTGCAAGTGCGCGGCACGATATCGGGATTCGAGCCGAGAGCGCATTGTGACTCGACAGTATTCCCTTGGACTTCATTGCGCGAGTACCCTTATGGTAATTTGACGTCATTGACGCAATTATTGAGACTTTCTTTGTAATTTGAATACAATCGAATCGTAATTGAATAATCATTAATAAATCATAGAGTAATAACTAACTTTGACTTTGAATAATAAAATAAGTAACTTTGATTTAAACTAACTCCCTCTGGTGGTCATTTCGCGAACCTTTCCCGACTTTTCAGCAAAGAATCGCCGACGCTCGAGGCACAATTGGTGGAAGGCTCGACCCCCTTTTGAGGTAAGACGACCAGATAGGCTAACCGGAGCCTCAGTAATGAAATAATACGACTGCAGGGCGAGCATAGGCTAAGGCCCAAACCCTCGCACGTCGCAATAGGTTAAATTGTGGTTTCATTTGAGTCTGTAGCACCCATAAGGTGAGTCATACACCAATTAACTTTTCTTTGGCATTTTTGTGATATCTCTGAGCCTTGAAAATTGTGAAAAAAGTTGCTGAATAGGCCTTTGCATCTAAAAATAGCTTATTTTTGCGATTTTAGCCTTTTGGCACTGTACGCAAGGTTCAGATCAGAGTTTTTATAGTTTTCTGACACCCTGTATTAGGGTGTCCGTTATTTCCCAAACGTTCAAAATCCTTGCTCTAGAAGTTTAGATCACTTCTTTGTGATATAAAAACATGATTTGTACGGTTTATAACCCATAGGCATAGGTTAAAACCGTGCCTATAAATTAAAGTCGATATCAACATTTAACCCATTAACTCTCAGGATGTAGGAATTTATAGTGGGATTTTTTTCCATGTTTTGAGCTTTAGAAAAACTTTGCAATTACATAAATTGGCGTAAAATTTAATGTCCTTTCTAAATCCGGGCTCAGATTTGAGATCCAATGCATAGCTCAAAAGTATGCGTAGTTGAACATAAAAAAACGAAAAATTTCCAAAACATGGAAAATTTATACGTTTTTTAATGTTCAAACGAACATAACTTTTGAATTACGTATTGAATTACGTATTTGCAAAGTTTTTCAAAAACCCGAAACATGGTAAAAATCCCACTTTAAAGCAATGCGCGACAGTTACATCGGAGCACAGTGTCCCGCGCAGCCCAGAATCTCACGTTTTCACGCGTTCGTTGCTGTATTTCAATAAGTAATAATCATTTTCACACTCTGAAAACATGCATGTCGATAGGAAATTTCCTCAGCTTTCGATTAAGACTATCTAAAAAATCTTAAAAATACCGTTTTGGAGATATTTGACTTTAAAGGTTTTTCGGCGATTTTTTCGAGGAAAATGAAAAATTTTTGAAAATCTGACCTAATCATCGGAAAGCTGAGGTAATTTCCCATCGAAATGATATGATACTTTTTTTTGTAAGTGCGTTTAGGTGCTGTTACAGTGAATTAGAAATTGAGCAATTTCACCTCATAATACCGTGCGGGCTCGCGCTAGGAAACTTGACTCTGGTACTTTAAACTTTTAGATAAGTACAAAGCTTTTCAGAGATAACATTTTTGCATTTTTTCGTTTTTTCATGTTTAAACGATCATAACTTTTGAACTACGTATTGGATCTCAAATCTGAGCCCGGATTTAGAAAGAACATTAAATTTTTCGCCAAATTATGTAATTGCAAAACATGGAAAAAATCCCACTTTAAATTCCTACATCCTGAGAGTTAATGGGTTAAATGTTAATATCGACTTTAATTTATAGGCACGGTTTTAACCTGTGTCTATGGGTTATAACCCGTACGAATCATGTTTTTATATTACAAAGAAGTGATCTAAACTTCTGGAGCAAGGATTTTTAATGTTTGGGAAATAACGGACACCGTACCCTGTATATTATTTGTGTTATTTTTACAAAATTTACAAAAAATATCGATTTACCTGAAATGATGCTACCCGTGAGAGAACCATAATAATCTAAGCTTTCAAAAATCTTAGGAAGAAATTGAACATTTTTTTTCATAATTACTTGCGATTTTTGAGTTAAGGTTTCATCTACATTTAATATTGTTAAGGATTTTGTGCTCTTATTAATTTGCATTTCCTGAAAAAAACGTGTATTTATTCAAAATAATATTTAAAAATTATATTAATTATTTTTAACTGACTTTTTCTTTTTTCCAACGTTGGCAATTTTCTGAAAGCCTTATACATTCTATATGTCCTATACTTTTAAAATGATTAATTTGTTTTTGTCTGTCTGCAAGCCATGAAAATTCTTCTTCAACGTCAATTTCATTTAATGCTTGTTTCATAGTGGACGTGATCAATACTTCTAATGAAGCTTTTACTTCAGTGTCAAAATCAAATAGCTGCAATAATGATTATGTAAAATAGTTATTAAATTTATAAATTGATTAGTTCCCACTTTTCTACTCTCGTTTCACGAAAACCATTTTCACAACAAGTATCTCTCCCGAAAATTAATAATCCCGAATTCAAAGTCCTGACAGCTATCTCCTTAATACAATTTCACAACAACAATTCTCCAAAATAAAATTTCATGACAATATAAGTTAACGGGTGTAACCTATATTCTCGATCCTTACCCCGGCATACCCGTTAGGTTACGTATATCCTTTTGGCTGCAGGTCCGTTCCTGTACGTCCAGAGTCTACCTGTACTGAGCATGCAACACGGGAGGGGAAGATAGTCACACGCACATTCAGAAATTATTACTCTCTCTTAACAATAACAACTACCAAGTTCTCATTCAATATTCTCTCAATCTCATTCTCATTCAAATCGGCTATTCGTGAAATTTGATTCGTGAAAAACGACGGATACCGATTGTAAATATGGCGATCGTAATAGAACGGATGGCGAGTCATCATGGCGATCACGAGGTGGATATCAAAGAGAACGTGTCAACCGAGGAAGAGGAAGAGGCCATAGGGGAGTGCGTGCGCACCAAGCTGAGCAAGAAGGACAGCAGAAAGAAGATACAAGAGCTTGGGTTGCTGGTGTAAACAATAACGTAGCACATCAATGTAAGTTAAGCAAAAATACTAAATATAATAGCGAGTCTTACATTGTAAATTGGTTGCTCGATAGTGGTTGTACCGATCATGTTGTGAACGACGATAGGTATTTCGAAAATTTTGAAATTTTGAAAGATTCTGTTGATATTCATTTGGGTGATAGTAGTACTGTAAAAGCTACTAAAGTCGGTAACGTACTTAGTATTTTTGATGCGTTCGGTAAAAGGAAAAGGGTCAATATGGAAAAGGTGTTTCATGCTAAAAACATGTCAGCGAACTTAATTAGCGTTAGTAAAGTAACAAATAATAATAAAATTATTTATGAAGGTAATTAAGCAAGAATAATTGATAAAGAAAATAAAGTAACAGCTGTAGCGGTAAAAATAAACAATTTATATCACATGAAAAGTTACATTGATGTAAAAAATGAAAGTAAATCTGTAAGCGTAACAAATACAAATGTAAAGGTAGAATCTATGAATTCAAAGGAAAAATGACATAGACTACTGGGTCACATAAATTTTAAATATTTAAATATTTTAAGTAAAAATCAATTAGTGAATGGCATTCCTAAAGATCTAAGTAATGAATTCATGAAATGTAAGGTGTACATTGAAAATTAGATGTTTAATTTACCGTTCAAAAATAATAGACAAAAGGCTACAAACATATTGGAAATAGTTCACACAGATGTTTGTGGACCTTTTCAAACGGTTGGTTTCAAAGGAGAAAAATATTTTATTTCTTTTATAGATGATTATAGTAAAATTGCACGAATATATACGATGAAATCGAAAGCTGAAGTGTGCGATTGTTTTAAAAGATACGTAAATGAATGTGAAAATTACTGGGTAAAGGCGTTAAATATTTAAGATGTGATAATGGTAAAGAGTATATTAATAATGATGTGGATAAGTTTAGTAAAAGTAAAGGTATTGTGATTTCTCCATGTCCTGAGTATACTCATGAATTAAACGGAGTTGCAGAAAGATTTAATCGCACCATAATGAATATGTCGCGATGTTTGTTGGATGAGGCTAAAATCGAAAAGAAATATTGGCCTGAAATAGTGTGCGCGGCAACCTATTTAAAGAATAGAACTATAACAAGTAGCACAAATAAAAAAACTTCTTATGAAATATTTTTTGGTAAGAGACCGGATGTTTCTAATTTGAAATTATATGGAAGTAAAGTTTTTGTACGTACACCTGAAGTAAAACGAAAATCCAAATGGGATAAAAAAGCCGAAATGGGTATTTTAGTAGTTATGAAAATAATGGATATCGTACATTGTTGAATGGCCGTATCATTATATCGAGAAAGTTGAAAAAAACGTTAAAATTGCGTCCAGACATGAAAAATTGACCTTTTTTTCGGAAAATTTGGTTCGGAAAACAAAAAAATTTTCGGAAAAATCGAAATATCTCTACGTCAGTACCTGCTCAAAGGGTTTATAAAGAACTGTGCAAATTTTCAAAAGGATCGGTTGAATACTTTTTGAGTGACGTTTCTCACCGATTTGAAAAATGTCATTTCGAGGAATTGCAGTTCAAAGATACAACATTATACGTAAAGATTTTTCAAATCGGTGAGAAACGTCACTCAAAAAGTATTCAACCGATCCTTTTGAAAATTTGCACAGTTCTTTATAAACCCTTTGAGCAGGTACTGACGTAGAGATATTTCGATTTTTCCGAAAATTTTTTTATTTATAACGAATTTTCTGAAAAAATGAATTGACGTGAAATGACACAGATGGCAAGTCTCAAAATAAACCGCTAATTGCTCGTTGCTCTCTTGTAATTTTTCTTGGCATTTTTATAAAATGCTAATAACTTTCAAGTTAAACAAGTAATAATATTGTTAAGTGTGTGTACAACTAAGTTCAATACAATACTGAGTGTTAGTAATGTTAGCGGTACAGCTATCATTCGGCTAAAAAGTAAATAAATAGTTATCGAATTAAAAGTTCAATATTTTCATCAATTTTGCTCGGATTGAGCTGAAATTTTCACAGAATACTCTTGAACGTATAAACAATCAAATAAAATAATAAAAAAAAAATTTTTCAAGGTCAGGACCATACCCTCCCCCTTAATCTATACACAGCTGATGTCACTGATCTATACAATATCAATAAAGGTTCGATAAACGCGCTCACATCTGCGGATGATCTAATTCTGTATACTTCCGACAGCAACATGAGGACAATTGAAAGAAACTTACAATCAATGTATGACAAAATAGTAAATCATTACAAGGCGTGGAGATTAAAAGTGAACCCCAGCAAATGTGAAACTATTTTATTTAGAAACAATGTAAGAGAAGAGAAATATTATACTCGAAAAAACTGGAAAAACTTCAAAATAGTAGATACGCTAGAGAACGTCAAAGACAAGTATCTCGGAATAATTTTTGATGATTACTGAGATTTAAGACGCACGTAAAAGTATAATTAAAAAAAACTAGTAAATCTTTTAAAAAACCACATAATCTGTTCTACTCACCTCATTTAATGCCTAAAGCAAAAATCATATGTTATCAATGTTTGATAAGACGTATAATAATGTACGGTTGTCCCATTTGGTTCAACATGTCTGTCTCTGCGACGGAAAATCTGAGAATGTTTGAGCGTAAAGTTCTGAGAGCCTGTCTGAGCAAATATAGATCAGTGACTAGCAATTACCAAAAAAGAATAAGTAATGTCAAAATACTGGAGATGGCTAAGTTACCTCGCATTGATTCCTTTATAGCATACCTTATTAGAAACAATATCAAGCAATCACTAAATAATAAAAATAACAGTCTAATTTTCGGACCATACTATCATAATAATCAGTACCTAATAAAAGCTCTTGTAAAAGGTAAAGCTCTACCCGAAACATTCAAACTTCTAGATGAAAATCACCTCATCATAGGGAATGACTTAAAGCATTGCCTATTTCATATACCCAGAAATAATTGGAACAAAGCTTTACGGTTCCATATTTGAGAGAAACTTTGTTTATGATAGAAAACTAAACGACCGAGCTCTACTAGCTAATTTTGATTACTACAAAAAAAATTTATGAAATTTGTCCTTCTGCTATGCAGAGCACATATATATTCATTCGACAGTCCTGACTTCCGTCTCCTTAGTTTTAAATTTGACCTCGAACATAACCTAAAAGCTGCAGCAAATAAAAATCGAGTTTTTATATGGTAACCCCAATTTTTTATTTCAGATTTGAAAAGAGCGAAAAATGTTACGTTAAAATATGTATTTTGTTTTTTGTTCTATTGTGCTACAGTTAAAAAATGAAGTTCTTACTTGAGCTTAATTTTAGGTTAAGTCAGGGTTTTATTTGAGCCTGTAGTGCCCTTAAAATGATCTTGAATAAAAACGAAATTCATGTTTCAACGTTAAATTTTCCGCTCTTTTAAAATTTGCAATAAAAAATATGGGTTTACTTTTGAAAAATCGATTATTGAGTCGCTGTAGTTTTGAGGTTATGTTCGAGGTCAAATCGAAGGTCACCATTGGATTCCCCATCAAAAAATACGACGGATATGAGGTTTTTGATTTTATTTCTCCGCATATTTAGCCCGCTTTTAGGTGGTTTTCATACTTTTGTGACACCCTGTATATAATTATAAACCTATAAATGAAACACAGCGAGCGTCTCCTTGATCATTCCGTGTAAAACATTATTGTGTAAAGTATTGGATAAGTTCTTTTGTATATGTTTTGTATATGTTTATATTATTTTGTTCCTGAAAATAAACATAATTTTATAAAAAAATTAAGTTCAAACATCAATATATGTAAAAAAGTGTAGAGTAAGTAAATCCAAATGGAAAAAAAAGAAATCAAAAGAATAAAAAAAATTAAAGTTAAACAAGTCACAATGTAATTGAAAAAAACAAAAATTCAAAATCGAGAAAAGTTTAAGAAAATTCCAAAATGAAAATTCAACCGAAGAAAAGTTTCACTTCTGGTGCTAATTTATGTACAATGCATTCTAGAGAATCTAACCACCAGAAGTGAAACTTAAGAGTATTTTTCTTCGGTTGAATTTTCATTTTGGAATTTTCTTAAACTTTTCTCGATTTTGAATTTTTGGTTTTTTTCAATTACATTGTGACTTGTTTAACTTTAATTTTGCTTCCTCATAGAGGAAGCTTTGTGACGGGCTGAATTTCAGCATTCGTAAATAAGCATCGTAGGGTAAATTCGATGATATATCCTTAAACTACATCGAATTTCTGACACATATTGGTATGTATGTATGTGTTTTTTTTTTTTTTTGGGAAGGAGGGAAATCCTTTTACGGATTCAACACGCGACGGGGTGTTTGTCGCATGGATATGTCGGACTCGAGTAGTGTACTGTTCTATATGTACTGTTGTTATGTGGCGGATGTTGTGCCTCCCTACTAATACCGACTAAAACCCATCCTTTTCTTCTGCCTCTTCTTCTTCCCCGCGGGACCACCGTTAGGCATTACTTCGCGGGGAGAGGCTAGAGCTACATGCTCACTTCGTGGATGTTTTCTTCTTCTTCAACGTCTTCTTCGTCTTCAACGTCTTCTTCAAACCGCATCGTCCGGTCGTCTTCTTCTGGCCCTCTCTTCGCTCCTCAGTCTTGTCATGACTGAGTATGCGAAGGAGGACACTGCCAGCCAGTTGGGTTCCACGGCAAGCATGAACCCTATCAACGTCTCAGGCTCCATTGGCCCTTGAAAGAGGCGATGGAGCACCTCTCTTTCCTCCATGAATCGGGGGCAATGGAAGACGACATGTTCGATGTCTTCCACCGCCGGAAAACAGACCGGGCACGAGTCGCTTGTGTCGTTCGAGGTTCGACACAGGTAAGACCTGAAGCAACCGTGACCGGTCAGGAGTTGTGTGAGATGGAAGTTCACTTCTCCGTGTTTCCGTTCGATCCATGGAGTGATGTTCGGAATGAGTCGGTGCGTCCACCGGCCCTTCCTCGAGCGGGCCCATTCGCCCTGCCATTCATCAATCGTCTTGGCTCGTTCTTCGCTCTTGACGTTCTCGAGGCGGTGATGGTAAAGCCTCGAACGTTCGTCGATGAGCAGTGCCAGCGATGGTATGCCGGCAAGAACGTAGATGGCATCATGGGAGATGGTGCGAAAGCCGCAAATCACTCGCAGACAGGCTCGTCGATGGATCGACTTTGCCTGGCGTATGTAGCTCTGCGTCCTCGCCGCCTCCGCCCATACTGGGGCACCGTAGAGGAGGGTTGAGTCGATGACGCTAGCGTACAGCCTACGCCGACTACTTCTCGGACCTCCAATGTTGGGCATCAGACCTAGCAGGACCCCCGCAACCCGGTTGGCCTTGTCGCTGACGATTCTAAGGTGTTCGTCGAATCGCAGCTTGGCATCGATGTGCACGCCAAGGTACCGGATGCAGGGGACCGACGAGATATCACTATCGCCGGCTCTTAGGGTGATGGTCTCCCTCGTCTTCCTGCTCGTGACCAGAAGAACTTCTGTTTTCTGGTCAGCGGTTTGTAGCCCCAAGCTGGCGAGCGCAGCTCGCACCTTGCGAATTGCGATGTTCGCGTGGAACTCGAGCCTGTGCAGCTCCTTTGACACTAAAGTGACCGCGATGTCATCTGCAAGGCCCACGACTCTCGCAGGCTCCGGCAGCTCGAGCCTCAGGATCTTGTATGTATGTGTGTTTTTTTTTTTTTTTTTTTTTTTTGGATGTATTAATATATTTTATTTAGCAGAAAGTGAAAATAGAAGTTTACATTGGGTAAAATGTAACAATAGAAGTGAGAGTGTAACATATTGATTTAGGGTACATAGTGTATGTACATACATCCACGTCGGTTTCCCTTTGTTCCATCCCCGCGGAAACCGCCGTTAGGCATTACTTCACGGGATGGAGGGGTTGGCGTTATGCGCTTCATGGAGGCTTGGTTAAGGTGGCGTCTTCTTCCAGCAGCATCGTCCGGTCGTCACCTTCTGTCTGTTTCCTCGTCTCTCAGTCTTGTTACGACTGAGTAGGCGAAGGAAGCAACAGCGAGCCAGTTCGGCTCGTTCGCGAGCATGAGCCTGGTGGTGTTTTCCGGCGTCATGACCTCGTGGAGCAGGGAGTGTAGTCTCGCTCTCTCTTCGCTGAACCTCGGGCAGTGGTAGAATGCGTGCTCCGCGTTCTCGATGGATGAGGGGCAGACCGGGCATTGTGCGCTTTGATTGTGGTCGTAGCGTCGGCTATGGTGTTTAAAGAAGCCATGCCCGGTCAAGAGCTGCGTGAGGTGGTAGTTCAGTCTTCGTGCCTCCTCTTGATCCACACTCTGATACTTGGGATCAGTCGGTGCGTCCATCGGGCCTTCGTCGACCGGTCCCATGCTTCCTGCCACTTGCTTAGCGTTGCCAAGCGTTCTTCGTCTCTCTGCGTCCTCTCGGCGGCAGCCGTAGAGTCGCGCTCGCTCGTCCGCAAGAAGGCCAGCGGAGGTATGCCGGCAAGGACATATGTGGCCTCGTAAGAGACATGCGGCCGGCCTCCGATCACACGCAGGCAGGCTCGTCGGTGGGCTGACTCCGCCTGTCGAATGTAGGCTCGCTTTTGTGCTGCTGTGCTCCAGACGGGGGCTCCATACAGGAGTATGGAGTCGACGACGTGAGCATACAGCTTGCGTCGTCTGCTTCTGGGCCCGCCAGAGTTGGGCATGATCTTCGTAAGGGCACCAATCACACCGGCTGCCTTCGCGCTGACTGTTCGGAGGTGGTGGTCGAACTTCAGCTTGGCGTCAATATGCAGGCCCAGGTAGCGGATGGAGGGGGACGAGCGTATGCTGTGGTCGCCTACCGTGATGGTGATGGTTTCCGTTTTTTTCCTGCTTGTGATGAGCAGAGCCTCCGTCTTGTGGTCAGCCGTTTGTAAGCTGAGAGCCTAGAGCGCGCCTCGCACCTGTAGTATCGCAGCGTTCAGATCGTGTTCGATCTGCCATAGATGCTTGGCGACAGCCACCACTGCGATGTCGTCCGCGAAACCGACGATACGAACATCGCCATCGAAGTTGAGGCGCAGGATCGCGTCATACATAACGTTCCACAGGATCGGGCCCAGTACTGACCCCTGTGGGACTCCTGCTGTGACTTCGTAGGACTTTGGGCCTTCTTCCGTGGTGAAGTCGAGCACTCTTACCGAGAAGTAGCTGGCGATTATTCTCAGCAAGTAATCAGGTACGAGCAAACGGCATAGAGCGGCGAGGATGTTGTCCCACCGAGCCGAGTTGAACGCATTCCTCACGTCGAGTGTCACCACGGCGCAGTGTGTGTGTGTGTTTTTTTTTTTTTTTTTTTTGTGGACGTGGGCAGAGTGAACTCTGCAGCCAGTGGCCCTTCGAAACGAGTACCCCACCGGGAACCGTCGTTAAACATTACTTCGGTGGGGACCTTATAGAGCTTCTCTGCTACATCTGTGTCTTTTCCGTACATCCCCCGTCCACCTTACGGTGATTAGGGGTTCGGGAACCAGAAGCATCGTCTTCTTCTTACAGCATCGTCCGGGTTGCTTTTACGCCTCTTGTGCCTCTTGTGCCTCTTGCTTCAGTCTGGAGACGACTGATTGCGCGAAAGACGCTACCGCCATCCAATTTCCTGCGGTCCGAGCATGAGCCTGACGATGTTTTCAGGCTCGATTTCTTCTTGGAGAACTTGTTGGAGTCTCTCCCTCTCTTCGTGGAATCGCGGGCAGCGAAAGAACACATGCTCCGCGTCTTCTACTGTGACTGGGCAGGCCGGGCAGAGAGCGCTAAGGGTGTTGTCATAGCGCTGGCTATGGCTTCTGAAGTAGCCATGCCCGGACAGGAGTTGTGTGAGATGGTAGTCCACTTCTCCATGTCCCCTCTCGACCCATTCCGTGATGTTCGGGATTAGCCGGTGTGTCCATCGGCCCTTTGAGGCCCGGTCCCACCGGTCCTGCCACCTGTACAGCGTCTCTCTTCTTTCTTCCTCCTTGACATCCTCGGGGCGGCGCTGGTATATGCGCGCTCGCTCATCCGCTAGTAGCGCCAGCGGTGGTACGCCGGATATCACGTACGTCGCGTCGTAGGAGACGTGTGGTCGCCCGCTGATCACGCGCAGGCAGGCTCGTCGATGTACCGACTCTGCCTGGCGTATGTAGGCCTGCGTCTCCGTCGCGCATCTCCAGATGGGCGCTCCATACAGGAGAATCGAGTCGACGACGTGGGCATAGAGCACGCGTCGGCTACTTCTGGGCCCACCGATGTTGGGCATGATCTTCGCGAGGGCTCCAGCCACTCTTGCTGCCTTTTCGCTGACGATTCGGAGATGTTGGTCGAACCTCAGCCTGGAGTCGATGTGTAGGCCCAGGTAGCGGATGCAGGGGGACGACATTATGCTGCAGTCGCCCACTGTGATGGTGATGGTCTCCATTTTCTTCCTGCTACTGATGAGAAGGGCCTCGGTCTTGTGGTCAGCCGTTTCTAGGCTGAGATCTTGAAGCGCGCCACGCACCTGCGCGATGGCAGAGTTCAGATCGTGTTCGATCTGCCACAAGTGCTTGGCCACGGCCACCAAGGCGATGTCGTCCGCGAAGCCTACGATCCTTACGTTGCCTCTGAAGATGAGGCGCAGAACGGCGTCGTACATGACGTTCCACAGGATGGGCCCCAAGACAGATCCTTGCGGAACGCCTGCTGTGACTCTGTGGGTCTCTGGTCCGTCGTCCGTATCGCAATCAAGCAGCCTCGCTGAGAGATAGCTTCTGATTATTCTCAGCAGGTACTCAGGTACGCGCATTCGGCGTAGCGCGGCGTTGATGTTGTTCCACCGAGCCGAATTAAACGCGTTCCTCACGTCGAGGGTGACCACGGCGCAGTACCTCTTGGTGCCGCGGTTCCATCTCTTGCCCGCGATGGCCTCTCGATGGCGTTGATCGTCGATCGCCCCTTCCGAAAGCCGTACTGGTGATCTGAGAGGCCCCCAGGGCTCTCAGTAGTGGCTTCGAGGCGGTCACAGATGATTCTTTCGAGAATCTTGCCCGCTGTGTCCAGCATACACAGCGGTCTATACGACGATGGTTCTTCGGGTGGCTTGCCTGGCTTTGGCAGCAGGACAAGCCTCTGTCTTTTCCAGCACGCGGGAAAGACACCGGTTCGCAGACACGCCGTGTACACCTGCAAGAAGATGTCAGGGTGCGTGGCAATGGCGATCTTGATAGCGGCGTTTGGTACTCCGTCCGGCCCAGGCGCAGTGTTATCCTTGATCCTCCTGCATGCTCCTCGGAGTTCTTCCATGGTGACGGCTGGTACAATTGCTCCTGCTTGGAGTGGTGGTGGCAGAGCTGGCTCGTCAGGCACACGAGGGAAGAGAGCAGCCACTATGCGGCGCACCATGGTCGGTGAGCTCGGTGAATTTGCTCTCGATCCTCTGAGACGGGACATGACTGTCTCGTATGGTTTGCCCCATACGTCCTCGTTGACCTCGTCGCACAGTTTGTTCCAGCATAGGCGCTTGCTGGTCTTGATAGCAGCGCGCAGGAGACGTCTGGCGGAGGTATAGCTCGCTCGGCAGGCGTCTTCATTTGGCCGGCCACGCGCTCTCTGGGCAAGCCTTCGCGCTCGCAGACATGAGCGCCGGAGGTCAGCGATCTCGCTTGTCCACCAGTATACTGCGCCACGACGACGTCGTCGACCTGCCTTGGTCATAGACGCGTCGCATGCACTGGTAATGGCAGCCATGAGCCTTGTTGCCATCTCTTCTGTAGGCCCGGGTGGAACCGCGGCACCGGCCATCATGGCCGTGAGGCACTCCGTGTCGAGGCTGCGCGCGTTCCACTTGCAGCTTTGGCGCGTCGCGGGTCCAGGCGGTCTGGCGATCTCTATCTCAAACACGATAGCCTGATGGTCGCTATGCGTGTAGAGCTCGCTTACGGCCCATGATGTAACTTGGGAAGCGAGTGTGTCGCTGGCGAAGGTGAGATCTACGACCGAGTAGCCCAGTGCACCGGTGAATGTTGGTGTATCTCCGGTATTCAGCAGTACAGCTTCGAGGGGGGCGAGCGCGTCCAGGAGAGTGGTGGCGCGCTGTCTCGTCGCTCGGCATCCCCACTCCGTTGACCAGGCGTTGAAGTCGCAGCAATGATGAGCGGTCTCTTGCCCCGGGCTTCCTCGGTGATGTTGGTGAGAAGAGCGGAGAATTCTACATCAGCGAGTCTTGGTGGTGCGTAGACGCTGAAAAAGTAGATTCCGCTGATACGGGCCCAGGTGAAGAAAGGACGCGCTCTTGCCGGGTGCTCCTGCACCAGGCTACCTCCCTGCACCCAGATGGCGGCTTGGCTGTTGGCATCGGCGAGCCATGTATAGGGTGGATCGAGGTTCTTATACTGATCACAGACTATGGCCACGTTGATGCGCTGCTCACGGATGGCTTGGCTCAGGAGATCCTGAGCAGCCTTGCAGTGATTGAGGTTAAGCTGTATAATCCTCATCATCGGCGGGCTTGAGTGTTCTTCTGTGCAAGAGGGCAGTAGCGGCCTGTGGACGCATGGTCGTGGGCAACGCCTTGTTCTCGGCAGAGAACGCACATTGGGTTGTTCTTACATCCTTTATTTGGTGGCCTGCTTGTCCGCAGCGGAAACAGTGCCCGAGCGATCAGGTCCCTTACACCGGGCTGAGACATGACCAGGGCTCCAGCACGGTAGCAGCGCGGAGCATCCTCACGACCACGGATGCGGCAGTTGACCCAGCCAATCCGTATGTGGCCGAGTTTCAGTGCCTTAGCGGCTAGATCGTCCGGGAGCGCGGCGACAGCCGCCTGCGTCCAGCGTACGCTTTCCGTAGTCCTGACTACTTCCTGTTGAGGCTGGGGCGCCCAGCGATTTGCTCAGCGCGTCGGCGATCTCCTCCTTGGTGGCACACTCATCGAGATCCCTGATCTCGATCATGGTAGTATGCTGTAGGCGCTGGCAGTGGCCGCATCACCGAGGACTTGGTCCAATTTCGCGCCAAGAGTGGAGGCATTGTCCACGTTTTTCTTGAGTTGCAGCACCAGGGCGCCAGCAGCACTGCGTCTGATGTTTTGGACGCTGCTCCCGACTGATTGCTGCAACGTCGGGTTCGCCTTGAGAGTTCGCAGGATGTCGGCATACGAAGACGCGTCCTTCGCCTTGATGACGATTGCGTCTGGTCGATGATGAACTCTTCGCTGCGCTGGCCGTGGCTTCGGCAGTTGCCAGGCGCGAACAGATCCAGATGTTGTTGTTGCCGTCTGATTGCGCTGGCGTTGACGACGATGGTCGACGAGTACAAATCCGTCTTGGTCTCCGACATCGTTGTTGTTCTCGTCAAGCCGCTTGGATGCGGCTGTCACGGCATGGCGCTTGGGTGTTGCGTGAGTCGCCAGCGGTGACGTTGCAGGCCGCTTACCAGTTGCATTGACCGGGAATATTGGAGAAGTACAGACCGCCTTCTCGGCAGAGGGAGGGTCGAGGCGGTACTTGCTTCTGCTTCGTCTTCTTGAGCGCCGAGATGGCCCGCTCCAGGCTTAATGAGTATTTGATAACCTCCTTGTGGAGGTTATTTTTTCCAAAGATGAACGTATTAAGGCCCTCCACAAGTCCTTCTATACGAATCATTTTCTCTTCGTAGCTCCCGGTCGCAAACTCTGCGGGGGTCGGGAGCGGGGCATCTTTTGCTAGCAGAGGGGCGCTGATGATTCTCCGTGTGTTGGCCGCCGCAATCACCGCAGAGGAGGTCATCGTCTTCGTCGGCATCGACGGCAGCGAGCCGCTCTCCAGCTGGCTCGTCTTTCCGACTTCGTCCGTCGACCCAGGCGCCTGCTGATCCTGCTGCCCGTCGCACATGGCTGCCGACTCGCCGCAAGCCCACACGACAGCACAGAGAACCGGCACCACGGAACGTAACGCGCACTCACACTAACGCGCGCGACTCACACCGATGGTACTAAGCGCGGGAAACACTGTGGTAATAACACTAGAAACTGACACACGATGCAATATAACCTGCTACGGCTGCACACACACAGCGACGGGGCTGCACACACACATGCACCGACGCGGCGCGCCACAGCGAACGCGTAGCACTCACACACGCACCTTGATTCAGCGTGTATCTACAAAAAAAGATCGAGAATACCGGAGCACGAGCAGAACACGTCCTGCTTGATTCGCTCTTCCGTGTGTGTGTGTGTTTTTTTTTTTTTTTTTTTTTTTTTTTTTTTTTGTCAGAGGACGTGGGCAGGGTAAACCCTGCAACCAGTGGCCCTCTGAACTCCAGGCATTGTCCCCCACCGGAACTATCGTTAGACATTACTTCAGTGGGTGCCTTTTATTAGCAGTGCTGCTGCATCGATGTTATTGGTCATTTCCCTACATCCCCCATCCACCGCACGCTAAGGCGCGGAGATTAGGGGTTCAGGAACCGTGTCAACGTTGGTGATCCCCCGCTCGCCCCGTGAAGCCCTCATCCAGCGTCATTCCCGCCTTCCGGAGCCGTCTTTGTCGGTGCTCTCCCTTGTGCTGATGTTTCTTCTCGGGTATCTTCGGCAGAACTCGTCGAACAACAGGACTAGTGTCATCTTCGTGAGAGAAGTGACGACCCAGGTCTCACGCCCGACACCGTCCCACGAGTCGGGAAAGAACTTTCCCCGCTTCTTGATTTGCCATCTTGCGAGCCCCTCTCGCTTTTTTCTGGCTTCCTCCATGAGTGAAAAACTCCGTCGGTCAGCGCCAGCACTAGAAGTTCTGATATCGGGCTCCATCTTGGAGCCGAGGGGTCGGTGCTCTTCCTTGTGTTGGCGCTTTTCCTCCTGAATGATGCACTTCGTTGGCCAACATCAGCACTAGGAGTTCTGGCTTTCGGGCTCCATCTTGCGGGAAATCTTCTCAACTTGGGCCGCAGGGTGATTGGAGGATATTTCACCCTCCAGGAGGCTGCCTACAGCCGTGGACCTACAGTTTAAAGTGGAATCCGAATTTCCGAGAATCCGAATGTGTGTGTGTGTGTGTGTGTGTGTGTGTGTGTGTGTGTGTGTGTACGTGTGTATGTCTGTGCAGAGTGATATCTCGATGACGGTAGGTCGTATCGTTACTGTAGATGGCTCATTTTCTTCGTAATTATGAAAGGAAGAAGCCAAAACATGTTTTTTTCTTCTATGTTAAGTATTTAAAAAGTTATGGGGGTTTTTCGAAATTTTTTTTTTTTTTTTGTCATTTTGTCTATAATAAACCGGTTTTTCCGAATAAAAGTAATACTATTTTGAAAGAAGAGCTTTTAACTTTTCATTGAAGATGAAAATGGTAAAGATTCACCGTCGGGTTCAAGTTTTACATTCTGAAAAAAAATTTGGTTTTTCGGGGTGAATGTGTTGGGATGTGTAGTGACATATTGATGACGGTAGTTCGTATTGTTAGTGTAGATGTCTCATTTTATTTGTATTGATGAAAGGAAGAAGCCAAAAAAACATTTTTAGTTCTGGGTTAAGTATTTAAAAAGTTATGAGGGATTTTCGAAAAAAAAAATTTTTTTTTTCATGTTTTTTTTTTAGTTTTGTCATATTTGTTCTAAAACAAACTGGTTTTTTCTAATAAAAGTAATACTTTTTATAAGAAAGAGCTTTTAACATTTGATTTAAGATAAAAAGTGTAAAGATTCACCGTAAATTTGAAAAGTTACGTTTTGAAAATGAAATTTGGTTTTTATGATTTTTTCTTTTTCTTAGTTTTGTGTTGTTTCGTGTTAAAAATGTATGATGTGTCAAAACATTGTTTATGGATGGAGTAAGGATGAAGCCAGAAAATTTGATTTAGCGATAAACGAACAAAAAAAATTTTTTTTTTTTCGGAAAAATTTTTTTTTTTTTCGTATCGTTTGGTTGAGAAATAATTTATGATTGAAACTGTTTTGTAAACAAATTAGAAAAGAAGATATTAATATTTCCAATAGTATATTACTGCCCTAGGCCGCGAAAAACAGAAAAGTCCCAGAGTACGTGTAATTAGTGTCCGAGGCGAAGCCGAGGCCGATAAACACGTGCTCTGGGGCTCTCTTTTTTGCGGCATAGGCCTGTATACTATTTTTCATACACAGTGTCTCGAAAATCGCTCTTCCCGCTTTGCGCAGCGGCAGGGAAGTAGTCACTTTCGGGCCGCAGGTATGAAAATTATTTTTTTTTGAGGGAACTACCTAATTGTTACGTCATCGTATAAAAATTCGATAAAAATTATATATCAAAGAATAGAAGAACGTTGGCAATTGATTAAACGAACAGAAATAATTTATGATTGAAACTATTTTGTGAACAAATTAGAAAATATGATATTAATACTTCCAAATTATTTTCAAGTTAAAAAAAAAGTATGAGGAAGCTACTTGCCAATACATTGGCAGCGGTTTTTTGCACGCAAAAGGTTAATTGGTTAAAGTATGAGGAAGCTACTTGCCAATGTATTGGCAGCGGCTTTTTTTATTCTTTTGATTGCTTTTGTTTCCTTTTGGATTTACTTACTCTACTTTTTTTTTACATATATTGATGTTTGAACTTAATTTATAGAAATTTCACTTCTTATGATTGTCCTTAGACAGTTAATTGTATTAATGATTATTATTCGCAAAATTCGGATCGGAACCACTTTTAGATTAGATCACCTAATCGTGTCCGCCCTACAGAGCCAAGTTTAGCGGCGAATTGCCTTGCCGAATGTGACAATCGGAATCTTGCCCTAATTCAACTAGCTTACAATCAAGTCCGCGAGTGCGAGAGAAAAACAAGCACGAACACGCACAGCGCGAGGCAAGAGCGTGTGCGAGAGAGGCAGTTACAAGTCGCTACGTAGACGTTGCGTAGACATGAGTGCCGAGCGCGTAGCAGTAGATGTGCGCCTAAAACTCGGCAACCGATGCGGATAGCCAGCAGCTGCTAGCGCAGACGGCATAGAAGTACCCTATCTGTATACAGTCTATATTCCTACGATTATCGCGCTGGTCTCCGCTCGCCCGTACGCTCGGTTTTTACAGGTTTACTCCTCATGCCTAACGCGACTAAAGAAGTTTCACTTCAAAAAAAAAACGAAGCCAAGAGCTGTTATATCTGATGTCCCGCAGGGTAGCGTTTTCGCCCCGCTGCTGTTTCCAATTTTTATCTTCGACCTCCCGACCTGTCTGCTCTGCTTTCGGCACATAATTTACGCGGATTACACTCAAATTATCTCGCATGGACTGCCGGCTAATTTTGTAGAACTCCTGTGAGTGGGCCACGACAAACGGACTGACTTGCAACACATCCAAAACAAAGGTCATGCTAATAAAAGCTTGAACTTTATGACCTCGCTGGGACCAGCATTGCCTGCAGGACTTAATATTGCCAGTGCAATTGTCCCTTTCTCTGAAGGGATTTAAGACTCCAGGCGTCTTCTTGTCAGGAAAGTTCAACTAGGATCGACAGATAGCATATATGACGCACTCTTTCGTAAAATGCGTCCGATGCTGGTGGGGACGCCTCACCTAGACTACCCGTCCCCACTCCTGACTGACCTGACAAAGGAGCAGTTTCTAGCACTTTAGCGCCTGCAGAACGCCTGCATTAGATTCATATATGGCACGATACCTAGGATGGCTCATGTCACTCCCTATCGACTAGCTCTGGGATGGCTCTCAGCTGGGCAACGCAGAGATGTCATCAACTGCTCCCTAGCATCTCACATCATTAGAGATGCTTTATCGGGCTATCTCAGAAGTTGTTTTCGAGTCATCGGAGTGCTGACTGAGACTGAGGAAATCAGACAGTCCGCACGGCGCCAACCCCTGGTGCTTTACTACAAGGCGCCCCGCACTGCATCATTAGATCACATGCATTTTCATCTGCCATATCAATCGATAAACTCCCTTTCACCACAAATATTCTCTCCACGCTTCCTCTCTTCAAGTCCCTTTACACCGCCTTCCTTTTGCAGCTCGAGAAAGCGGAGTGGTTGCAGCGATGCGGAATGGAGGGCCTTGCCCCTGTCCCGCGTACTGAATTTGAATATGTCATGACAACTAAAAATGCTTAATGGAATTACTATACCTCAAGGCCCCAATAAATCTCTTAATCAATCAATCAATCTCTCTCTCTCTCTCTCTCTCTCTCTCTCTCTCTGTAAGTACGAACACACACGTTTTTGTCGAGCTCCCATTTCTCGTGCCTTTTCTGCTGTTTTTCGCCCACGGGCGTTTGTTCTTCCAGATTTTTCTTGCGCGCTACTCATCGCAAGGTCGTGGCCGCAAGCTTGAAGCTTCTCCACCCTTGCACCCTAAGAAAATTGGAAAAGTCTGCTCGGAATTCTGCTTTGGAGGTTAGTCAAAATTGGCCATCTTTTCCGTTTCATCATCAGCTGACCTGACCAAGAAGCGCAAAACCGTACCGCTTTCTCGCTCTCCCTGCGCACGAAGCCGCGCCATCTCTTGCCAGCCTGTGCACTGTACATCTAAAGTTCAGGGAAACTGAGGAGCCAAGCAGACCAATTTACTACCACTGCTCATAACATCGTGTCATTTCCTGGGACTTCGTTACATGTAGAACATCATCAGCAAATTAACGTGGGTGCAGTGCAATTGTTTCATAGCGAGGAGTGAATCTACTGTGTGTTCTGTCTGCCTAAAAACTACAACGGCTGATACAAGCATGGCCCCACATAAAGCCTGCACTCCACCAACTTGGTTTGTGTCTTTCGAGGCCAATATGAATGCCAGGTTTGACAGGTTGGACGCCCGTATGACTGCAATCAACGAGAGGCTGGACAAATTCGCACAGACCCAGCTCAAACATGGTGCTGCTATATTGCAGAACACTCGCACTGTTGCTCAGCTGGACGAACGTGTGTCTGTCGAACTGAACGAGCTTCGTCGGAGGCAGAACGAGAGCAGTGAAATGCTGTCTGAGCTGCAGAAGAGATGACAGTATTTGTTTCTACTGCGCGCGACCCAGATGTGACATCTAGCTCTTCTGCACCTACTACACCCAGTGTCGACTCTTGTGAAGTCCGTGTGACCGGGATCCCCGTGACTGTCTCTGCCTCCGACATAACTATCACCGAGAGCATACTCAAAAAACTGCAGCTTGAACGCCTCATCCCTCTCGTCATCTCCGTGCGCCCATGGAGTCCTGGACGAACATCGAACTCCTCATCTGCCTCGGCCACCGCTGGAGTGCGCCCAGCTGCCCGTCGTGAGAGAGCAATAGTCGTCCGCCTTGCGTCAGCGATAGCACGCGAGACTTTTCTCGTTGCTGCACCGTCTCTCCGAAGTACGAAGGCATCGAGCATCTTCGCGCTAAACGAGGACACCACTAGCCAGCTCAACGTATCACCGTTACTTCCACCTGCACGGTACCGACTTCTCCAGAAGTGTTGGGCTATACGAAAAGAGAAGCGTATCCCAAATCCCGTGATCCGTGATATGCGCATATACATGCGTCGTTCACGAGATTCTCAACTCACTGCAATCAGTTCAGAAGCTGACCTGATACGTTTCAACTCATTGCTCTCTTCTACAACGGCTTCCAACTCGTCAGCGAACCTCATGCCGAATGCTACTGCATCTTGAAGACCTGCTTGTTCTCTTACTGTCTCGATATCATCCCTCTTTTGCCATCCTCATTAACATCACAATTATTCCCAATAACATGTTCATCGCTCGAAGCTCACTCCAACTACACAACTTTTTCGTACTATAACCGTAACCAAATCCTATTTTCAGCCTCACACATACTCAATCCCTCCCTCTTTTATTCGACGCCAGTCACTCCACATTGTATATTCCATCTTCATTTCCCTCGCCCTTCATCTGCAGTTCTTTGTCAGTACTACGCTCACATCTCGTCTGCCTCTCCTCCACTTACAATTGAGTCCATTAAAAATGCTCAAAGCATACCATTGCCACACTCACGTTTTCATTCGGGCAGGTGACCCTTGTGAAATACTCATCTCTGGAATACGTCGCCGGCGGGAGATGAGGATCGCCCTGCTCGCTTTGGAAATTCTGCGCAGAGGGTCACCGCCGCAGTTACGTGCACCGTTCAAGCTCCTGAACATCACTTGAATGTCCCCCGACATAGAAAAAATCGAACGAGAAGTGGCCCTCATAGCCTTATCACGCGACATACTCCACTGTTATATTAACAATTCATATAATTTTGCATATGTTTGGCCCGAATCACAATACGCATTAATAAATGACGATTTAACATCATATATCATATAAGGGTATTTCATGCGTCTAAATAAATGATGACGATATGGTTTTAGGTTGAATTGTAAAAATAGTAAAAGTTCATTGAGTATAAAAATGATTTGCTAGTTAGTTGGTTAGCTGTGAATATGGGCTCCACCACGTGATCTGCGGCACGTGGACCGTAAAATACAAATGAGAAAATAATAATAATAATTAAATGCGTTGTTTAACTTTTACCAATTCGTCTTTCAAATATTACAATTGTTCATTTCGATATTATTTCATACATATTCGTCTAGGCTTAGCGAAGAGCAATTAACACTCGCAAAAATCTCGGAGGGACGCAGGGTCACGGGGGGGAAAAGACTCGAATGCTACGCGAGAGAGCACGTGGTTTTGTCGCTTATAGGTTACTTAAATATTAGCTTACTCTATTCTTCTTTCTTCGTCGACAACGGTGATGGCCGGCTTCCACGGAGTTGGACGTCGTCACCAGGAGTTTTCAGAAGATGCGGAGATACTTTTCGAGATCACTTCACAGACGAGCAGATTCTGTAATAATGGCTGGCTCACGACGTGATCATAGTCGTCGCTTTCACGTGTCGTCTGAAGCGACATGTGAGCGCCAATCGATATTGATCGATAGGTGTCGATTAGTCGATGATTCTCGTCTGCTCATTTCACGTGTCAACACTGGATGCTTCGGTTTGGTGTGTGTGTTTGTTGTTCGTTATTCGTCTGTTGCTGGATATGGTGTTGTTTCAATGGATCGTCTCGTATTTTGTACGTATGGTGTGAGGTTACGTTAGTAGAAATTCTGATGTTCAACCTGAGATGCGTCTCGACTGAGGTGCAAGTGTCAAGCTAACCTGTCAGGTTATGGAATTATACATTTATGGTCATTTAAGGGCGATGTTGTACGCAAAAAGACTTTTATATAACCTAGATTAATCTCATATAAAGATTGGAATTAAATGACCTCAAAAAAACTAAAGATGTATTCCACCGTAAAATTTTCCGCTCTTTTGAAATCTGCAATAAAAAATGGGGGTCATCGTACAAAAAATCAATTTTGGTTCACTGTAGCTTAGAGGTTATGTTCAAGGTCAAATCCAAGGTCACCATTGGTTTTCTCATTAAAAAATACGTGGAATATGATGTTTTTTTAGTATAGTTAAGCTCGAAATCGCGATTCTATTTTTCAACCTCGTTAATGATTATATTCTTAATTTGGCTGTTGATTTAGCTCTGAGGCACCTATAAGCGCGTTAGGGGGCTTAAAAGATAGTTCTTGAGATGCTTTTAATCATCAGTAGTATTTTGAAAATGTTTCAGTATTTTGTGAATGTCCTCACAATAAAAAGCGTGTGATCATTAGACGGATGAAAGCAAAAAAAAATACGAAAAAATTGAATATTTCAAATGCCGCTATACGGTGCTAGGATGCAATATTCCGGTCAAAACCTACGTCATTTTTTAGCTTATTACACACGAAAAAATTGGTGTTTCTCCGAGTGAACCTCAGCTATTCGAAAATTACAAAAATTGCGATTTTTTCCCATTTTTTAGCAATATTCAAACAGCTCTACAGCAGTTAATTTTAAAGCAATCAAAACTTTGAAATAGGCAAATTGAAGGTATTTTTAAGAACTTTAATTTGACTGGTTTGAATTCTTATTTGCTGCAAAATTGACGGCTATAGAGCCATTTGAATATTGCTGTAAAGAAGCGGTAAAAATTAATTTAAATAGAATTTAAAAACCTTCAAGCGACTGGTGGCATGGGGTTATCTCAATTTATATGAGCTAAAATTTTGTACAAACTATTCCCCTCTCTCACCAACATTCTCACTTTGGTTACCGTCCATTTCCACAAATCGTATTTCACGAATAGCCGATTTCACGAATGCTTTTTTCACGAATACTCATATCCCGAATACATATATCACGAATGAATTTTTCACGAATGACTTTGTTCACGAATATTTATAAATCGTACTCAAATTTATTTATATATAAAATGTATATTATAAAATAATGTAAAAATTCATAGTAATATATTGCTCCCAATCAATTCTAAAAATTTCAATTCATTTCCAGCTTTTTTGTACGTGGCATAATCATTTGTAATATTTTGAATTTTTTTTTTATAATCAAACCATTTTTTTTTCGGTAAAGCTTTCACTTTTCTACCCAAGCATATTTCCGTGATCGCAATTTCCGTATCTGCTTGTTCTTTTTGAATCTCGGACATGAGCGAGTACAAGTCAGGATGGTTTTTGCCTACGAGCAGGCGGAAACGTGTATGCCACCCCTCACTGACGTTTATTGGTCTTATGTTCTCCAGAGAGAGCAGCTTCTCGTTGATTCCACAGACTTAGTGGAAATAAAGGACTTGTAGCTTCTCTTCTACCTTGCGCTGGGGTACCAGTATATGTTTTTTCAAAATATTGAATTACTGGAAGCATTTCTGAAAAAATCATTGTGATAAGTGAAAAAAGCATTCGTGAAATCGGCTATTCGTGAAATCTGATTCGTGAAAAACGACGGATACCCTCACTTTCACTCCTTCATGACAGCATACTTTCCAGTCACATCTGCTCTTTCATTTCCACTTCATCAAACTCACCTGTTCTCTCTTCATTCTCGCCTCATCATAGATAATAAATTATGAAAAACCAATGTACCTACAACACTGTACTTTACTATACATAAAGGCAAACCCCGTTATACGCGGATTCGTTATCCGCGATTCTTCGTATCCGCGGTACCCTCATTTGTGACCCAACTTCAGTATCCGCGGTTTTTTGTTTTCGTATCCGCGGTTTTTTTCTGGAGGTTAACATTTTGTGCGCGTCAAATTTAAAATTTTTTTTATTAATTTTTTTTTAAATATGACTCGACCAACGCCAAAAAACCAGTTTCAAACGAAAAAAAGCGCGATAGAAAAGTTCTTAATTTGGTCGAAAAGATCAAAATTCTCGACGAGTTGGCAGCTGGTGAAAAAGTTGCTACCCTCGCAAGAAGATTCAACGTTCAATTTTTTGGAAAAATTTTAATATCGCTCAGTCAATAGCAATTGTAGATGAAAGTTGGAAATTAGTCAAGAATACAACTTTAAATAATGGTTGGAATAACCTTTTACCGGAACTAGTTGAGAAAAATCAAGTGTCTGAAAATCAAATCAACGAGCAGAGCAATTGTTACGTGAAGCTGTAAACATCGCGAGAAATGTTGGCGGAGAAAGATTCAGTGACTTGCAAGAATCAGAGCTGTTGGACTTGGTAGCGTCAACCGAAGTTCTTAGCGTTGATGAAATCGAGACTATGGTACAGATGAATTCAGAAACTGACGAAATGGTTACAGATGATTAAGAATCAGAACCTGTACTTACGGCCAAAATTATTGGAAAAATTTAGCTGATGCAGAACAACTCATTGAACGAGCCATAAATCATGATCCAATAATGACTCGCAGCCTTCAATTCAAGCAAGATATAACAAAATCATTGCAGTGTTATGAAAGTTTATACAAAGATTTGATGCGCAGAGCGAAGCAAAAAAGTTTGACTGAGTATTTACTCGAAAATGAATAAATAATTGATTTTTTTAAAAAAAAAGTTGTTTTACTCTTTCGTACATTGACATTTCAGCTGGACGAGGAAACCGAACCCCCCTTTTCCCATAAGAACAATGCTTTAGTATCCGCGGTTTCGTTATACGCGGTACTTTTTTGGAACCGAACCCCCGCGGATAACGGGGTTTGACTGTACTATGTATACAGAGCGACCCAAATTATGGAAACCTATAGAAAGCGGCCAAAATAAGCGGGGGACAAAAATCGATAACCCTATATCCGACGTATTTTTTCACGAGGAATCCAATGATGACCTCAGATTTGACCTTGAACATAACCTCAAAGCTGCAGTAACTCAAAAATCGATTTCTCAAATGTAACTCCCATTTTTTATTGCAGATTTGAAAAGAGCGGAAAATTTCACGTCAAAATGTATGTTTTGTTTTTTTTTTGAGGTCATTTTAAGGGCGTTACAGACGCAAATAAAACCCCAATTTAACCCGTTAACGCCCAGACGGACAGAATTTTTATTTCTTTTGTAGTGACCGATAAAATCATCTTATCAGGGCGAGAAAAATTCTAGAGTACTCATTTTCGATGTAAAATTTAATGTACTTTTCGAATATGAGTTTATAATTGACCTGCGATGCATATTAAAAAAGTTATAAACAAATTATTGCAAAAAAACACGATTTTGAATCCTGAAAAAAAATTTTGATTCAAATTTTTTTGATGAAAGAGACTTCGATTGTGGCCTATAATACCCAAAATTATGGAATAACGATCTAAAGTTTAAAGTACCGTAGGTGGGATTGGAAAATTCAAGATGGTGGACACCAAAAAATACACTTTTCCAGAAAAATGTACTAAAAACCTTTGGTATTTTTTACTCGTAAACGATCAACTTTAGGAAAAAATGTTACTTCACAAAAAGTGTTTAAAATCATTCAAAGATTACGCAGGAATTTTTTCAGAATTTTTTGAAAATTTTTGAAAATTTTTGAAAAATGACCGTATTTGAAAAAATCGAAATATTCTTAAACATTCTGAAAAAATTCCTACGTTATCTTCAAGTGATTTTAACCACTTTTTGTAGAGTAACATTTTTTTCTAAAGTTGTTCGTTTAAGAATTAAAAAAATGTTTTTGTTTATAGTGGAATTCGGTCATTTTTCCAAAATTTTCAAAAAATTCTGAAAAAATTCCTACATAATCTTTGAATGATTTTAAACACTTTTTGTAGAGTAACATTTTTTCCTAAAGTTGATCGTTTACGAGTAAAAATTACCAAAGGTTTTTAGTACATTTTTCTGGAAAAGTGTATTTTTTGGTGTCCACCATCTTGAATTTTCCAATCCCACCTACGGTACTTTAAACTTTAGATCGTTATTCCACAATTTTGGGTATTATTGGCCACAATCGAAGTCTCTTTCATCAAAAAAATTTGGATCAAAATTTTTTTTCAGGATTCAAAATCGTGTTTTTTTGCAATAATTTGTTTATAACTTTTTTAATATGCATTGTAGGTCAAGTATAAACTCATATTCGAAAAGTACATTAAATTTTACATCGAAAATGAGTACTCTAGAATTTTTCTCGCCCTGATAAGATGATTTTATTGGTCACTACAAAAGAAATAAAAATTCTGTCCATCTGGGCGTTAACGGGTTAACCTAAAATCAAGCTCAAGTAAGGGCTTTTGCTTCCTCATAGAGGAAGCTCTGTGATAGGCGTCAAAACCAAGTTTTGATTTAGATGTCCTAGGACAATTTCGTTTACATATTTGGTATCTTCATTGAATTCTGAACAAATATCTGTATGAGTATGTGTGTGTGCGCGTGTGTGTGTGTGTGTGTGTGTGTGTGTGTATGTACGTCTGGTGGTATGGAACCAGTGTAACTTTTGAACGGAGACACGTAGCGAAAAGTTGTACGGCTTTTTTTGAAGGATTTGTCTGTCGTAAGAAGCGTCAAAAACTTATTTTAGGATCCATCGATTAGTTGAAAAGTTATGATTTTTTTTTATGGTTTTGAAAACAGGATTTTTTGGAAATTTTTTTTTTTCGATTTTTTCATGTATATATGAAGGAATGTTATATTTTCAATCAGTAATGTTAGCGGAGCAGTCAAGCTTTAATTTAAGACCAAAAACGTAAAGATTGACCGAATATTAAGCGAATTACAACTTAAAAAAAGTTCTACTTTTGGTACGTTATAGAGCAAAAGGGCCATCTTGAATTAGTGTAACTTTTGAAGGAGACACGTAGTCTGAGATTGTTCGGCTTGTTTTGAATGATATGTGTTTCGTAAGAAGTGTCGAAAATCTTTTTAGGATCCACCGAGAAGTTAAAAATTTATTCTGTATTTATTGTGTTGTAAAATTTGTTATTTTGGGAATAATTTTTTTCGGTTTGTTTATGTATAAATGAAGTGATTTATATATTTTTTTGTTCATTAAAATTGAAGGTGAGCAGCCAAGTTTTAATTTAAGACCAAAAATGTAGAGATTCACGGATTAAAAAAAAGTTAGAGCTCAAAACGAAATTTTGTATTATTGGTCTTTTATAGAGCGAAATTGGCGATCTTGAATTAGTGTAATTTTTGAATAATGACATTTACCGGGAAGTTAGGCAACAACCGAACGTATTTCAACAATGAAATACGAATTCACCTTTAATAACCAAGTCCTTTCATTAATATAATTTTTTATGAGGAAGCTCTTTGCCAATAAATTGGCAGCGGTTTTTTCTAATTGTACAGCCTCGAAAATGACCTTGAAAAAAAAAAATACATATTTTCACGTAAAATTTTCCGCTCTTTTCAACGTTGACCTTGAATTTGACCTTGAACATAACCTATACGCTACGGTGAACCAAAAATCGATTATTCGCATGGTGACCCCAATTTTTTATAACAGATTTGAAAAGAGCGGAAAATTTTACGTGAAAATATGTATTTTATGATTTTTTTCAAAAGTCATTTTAGAGGCAGTACAATAAGAAAAAGACCTTACTTGAGCTTGATTTTAGGTTAAATTGGGGTTTTATTTGCATCTGTGACCCTCTTAAAATGACCTCGAAAAAAAAACAAAACATACATTTTGACGTGAAATTTTCCGCTCTTTTCAAATCTGCAATAAAAAATGGGGATTACATTTGAAAAATCGATTTTTGAGTTACTGCAGCTTTGAGGTTATGTTCAAGGTCAAATCTGAAGTCACCATTGGATTCCCCGTGAAAAAATACGTCGGATATAGGGTTATCGATTTTTGTCCCCCGCTTATTTTAGCCGCTTTTCAGAGGTTTCCATACTTTTGGGACACCCTGTATATTACTACCACTGTACCTGTATCTCACAAACTGTACTCTACTTTTAAAATACTTCTGCTATGTATTTTTGTAAATAATGTTTCATACTGGGCCACTCGGGGTTCTACCCCACGGTCCATCTTCGAATATATTTGACAATTCAATTCAATTCTCTCTTGGCTTGCTCTTCTGCTTTAAACCGCTACAGACGTGTTTATGTATTGCTCAATAAGTATTGCTAGTTTTACCTAAATTAAAATCGGAGGAAAAATTTGGTTCTTATTGTGAACTATTACAAATAGTGATCCCTATACGTTGAGTTTTTGAGTGCGCTGTGGTCCATATACTTTTCTTGCAAATTGAATAAAAGAGTTTTGCTGCGGAGAAGTGTGTAATTTGCTTAGTCAAAACTTGTTGAAATTTATGAAAGATCGATTGCCCGTCTAGCCAGTGCACATTGTTGTCATTATCGACTTGTTGTGTATTGATTGAATTCATCTTGAACGTTATTTACACCATGGATATCGGGAATTGCTTTCGACTGAGGAAACTCTGTGATAGGCTCCAAAACGAGATTTTGAACCAGACCTCGTAGGACAATTTGGTTTACATATTTGTAAACTAGATTAAATTCTCAAAAAATGTCCGTATGTATGCATGTATGTGTGTGTGTGTTTTTTTTTGACGTGGACAGAGTGAACTCTGCAGCCAGTGGCCCTTTCACAACGAGTACCCCACCGAAAACTGTCGTTAAACATTACTTCGGTGGGGACTCTATAGAGCTTCTCTGCTACATCTGTGTCTTTTCCGTACATCCCCCGTCCACCTTACGGTGATTAGGGGTTCGGGAACCAGAAGCGTCGTCTTTTTCTTGCAGCATCGTCCGAATCATTTTTACACCTCTTGCGCCTCTTGCCTCAGTCTAGAGACGACTGATTGCGCGAAAGACGCTTGCGCCATCCAATTGCCTGCGGTTTCGAGCATGAGCCTGACGATGTTTTCAGGCTCTATTTCTTCTTGGAGGACTTGTTGGACTCTCTCCCTCTCTTCGTGAAATCGCGGGCAGCTAAAGAACACATGCTCCGCGTCTTCTATTGTGATTGGACAGGCCGGGCAGAGTGCGCTAAGGGTATTATCGTAGCACTGGCTATGGCTTTTGAAGTACATGCCTGGACAGGAGTTGCGTAAGATAGTAGTCCACATCTCTATGTCCCCTCTCGACCATTCCGTGATGTTCGGAATTGGCCAGTGTGTCCATCGGCCCTTTGAGGCCCGGTCCCACCGGTCCTGCCTCTTAGTCAGTGTCGCTCTTCTCTCTTCCTCCTTGACATCCTTGGGGCAGCGCTGATATATGCGCGCTCGCTCATCCGCTAGTAGGCCAGTGGAGGTACGATAGCTATCACGTACGTCGCGTCATAGGAGACGTGTGGTCACCGCTGATCACGCGCAGACAGGCTCGTCGATGCAACAGCCGCTGCTTGACGGATGTAGGCCTGCGTCTGTCGCACGGCTCCAGATGGGCACTCCATACATCATCGATGAGAGCATACAGCTCTCGTCGGCTACTTCTGGGCCCACCGTGTTGGGCATGATCTTCGTGAGGGCTCCAGCCACTCTTGCTGCCTTTTCGCTGACGGTTCGGAGATGTTGGTCGAACCTCAGCCTGGAGTCAATGTGTAGGCCCAGGTAGCGGATGCAGGGGGACGACCTTATGCGGCAGTTACCCTCTGTGATGGTGATGGTCTCCATTTTCTTCCTGCTAGTGATCAGTAGGGCTTCGGTCTTATGGTCTAATGGTCTCTTATGGTCAACCGTTACCAGGCCGAGCCCGTGAAGCGCGCATCGCACCTGCTCGATTGCAGAGCTCAGATCGTATTCGATCTGCCACAGGTGCTTGGCCACGGCCACCAAGGCGATGTCGTCAGCGAAGCCGACGATCTTTACGTTGCCTTCGAAGTTGAGGCGCAGAACGGCGTCGTACATGACGTTCCACCGGATGGGCTTTAAGACAGACCCTTGCGGAATGCCTGCTGTGACTCTGTAGGATTCTGGTCCGTCGTCAGTATCGTAATCGAGTACCCTCGCCGAGAGATAACTGCTGATTATTCTCAGCAGGTACTCAGGCGTGCGCATTCAGCGTAGCGCAACATGGACGTTGTTCCGCCGAGCCAAATTAAACGCGTTCTTCACGTCAAGGGTGACTACGGCACAGTACTTCTGTGCCGCGGTTCCATCTCTTGCCCGCGATAGCCTCTCGGGCGGTAGCGATGACGTTCTCGATTGCGTTTATCGTCAAGCGTCCCTTCCGAAAACCGTACTGGTGGTCTGAGAGGCCCCTAGGGCTCTCAGTATTGGCTTTGAGGCGGTCACAGATGATTCTTTCGAGAATCTTGCCCGCTGTGTCAAGCATGCACAGCGGCCTATACGGCGATGGTTCTTTGGGTGGCTTGCCTGGCTTTGGCAGCAGGACAAGCCTCTGTCTTTTCCAGCACGCGGGAAAGACACCGGTTCGCAGGTACGACGTGTACACCTGCAAAAAGATGTCAGGTTGCGTGGCAATGGCGATCTTGATAGCGGCGTTTGGTACTCCGTCCGGCCTAGGTGCAGTGTGATCCTTCATCGTCCCGCATGCTCCTCGAAGTTCTTCCATGGTGACACAATTGCTCCTGCTTGGAGTGGTGGTGGTAGAGCTGGCTCGTCAGGCACACGAGGGAAGAGAGCAGCCACTATGCGGCGCACCATGTTCGGTGAGCTTGGTGAATTTGCTTTCGGTCCTCTGAGGCGGGACATGACTGTCTGGTATGGTTTGCCCATACGTCCTCGTTGACCTCGTCGCACAGTTTGTTCCAGCATAGGCGCTTGCTGGTTTTGATAGCAGCGCGCAGGAGACGTCTTTCGGAGGTATAGCTCGCTCGGCAGGCGTCTTCATTTGGCCGACCACGTGCTCTCTGGGCAAGTCTTCGCGCTCCCCATCGATCGCCAGCCTTAGGAGTCCTCGCCTCGGGCTCCTACTAATGGATATCCTCTTCGCTTCCAGCTCGCACAGTGATCGGGGTTTTTTACCGCTTTGGAGGCCGATGACATAGCCCGGGTTTTCTTTTTTGAGTGGTACCCGCTCCACTTCAGGCCGGGCTCGATTACACCAGGCGAAAAAAAACGCGCCTCGAAAATTTGCTCAGTGGAATCGAACCCACTCCCTACGGCACATCCTTGTATGCATAATTATTGCTCTGCGTTGATAGCAGCTATCTAATTGGTATATTATTTTTAAGTTCTTATGCAAACTTAACGCTTTTAAAAATACTCGAAATGGCTTTACTCCCGAATTAAACATATGGTTATAATCACATTGTGAATGAGTTGTATGCATCTGAATCAAAGAAACAGTCGTGTCGGTAACTGGGTTCTTATAATAGGGTAGTATTTTGATTTGCTAGCATTGTGCAACTAGAGTTCCACTAGTGTTAATAGACTCAACTATCATCTCAACGAAGTGAAATAAAAATTAATCTCTGAGAAATATGACGGTTTTGCACTTACAGAGACGTTCCTGACCGATGAAACCCCTGACTCACCACTGCATGTCGATGGCTATCCATTCTCAGAAAGGATGTGTGGAGGTGTGTCCATCTACTTTTGCGAAAACTTCAAGATCAAGATCTTGGCCATATCCAAACAGACGTATGACAATACGCCTGAATACATGATACTCGACCTCAACTCCTCATATCAGTACCTGCTACTCGCTGCTGCCCACATGAGACCACATTGTACACAATTGGCCTCTTTCTTTACAGTGCTCTCTATATTTTCAAATAAATATAACTATATCGTCCTCACCGGAGACTTTGACCACAATCTGTTTGCTTCAAACAAATCTGAGATTACAAGGTTTCGCAGACATGTCGAAAATTTATCTCCATGTATTGTGCCTTCCGACCCAACACATCACCCGATGACGAAAGACGGTGTCAAGCACACCTGGCTCAACTTTTTCATTGTTGACAATTTGAATTCAGTTGTAAATTACTCTAAATCAATTACGCCATTTATTATTGCTCACGATCTTATCCAATTAAACTACAACTTTTGCAAGCTACCTGCTGATCTAGAGATCTGCTCCAATTATTGCTGATCCGTTGTTAAATAGTAGATTACATCACATGGCGCGCGTGATGATGTACCGTGATGTATAAAATTTTTCTGTATCCTCCGCCGAAAGTAAAAAATAATAAATTGATTATCAATGATATATCAGACGACAAAATGCAACTTAATTCTGCTGTCGCGTAGCTCTATAAACTTTCGAGTCATGCGCTTGCATCGCCCTCTTGCGACCATCATATATTATCATTAATGTGCGTGCGATCTATTTATTTGCACTGTCTGCAAAACGACACCGATATGCTCAGCGACTACGCTGACGAGTAAAAGTTACCATTAATGATAATGAAATAATGAACAGGTGAGCCCGGCATTTGCAAAAACGAGGCGAAGCTGAGTTTTTGCTGATCGGGGCTAACAAAAAATATTACAATAAATAGTGTAATGGTATAAACCCAATACACTGATTGTTGCTTTTGTAGAACAGTATTAACGCTGCTCTCAGAATCTGGGGTCAACATTCAAACTATCAAAAATATATCTCGAGTGTAAAAGGAAGTTTTTTATTATTTTTAATTTTATTGTATTTAATATCAATTCATGTGTAGGGAGCAGTTTATATGTTTAATTTCAATAATTATTCTAGTTTATTCATGTATGTTATTAATATAAATGATAAACAATGATTGACTGTTTTTGAAAAAATAAACAAATTCATTGATTTTTTTCATTTTTCATATCATATATGCGTGTATAAATATATAAGATGGACGCAAGAGTGCGCTGCGAGCGCAGAGCAAAACATGTAAACATTTGAAAGTGGCCGTAAAAGTCGAACTTTCGTAAGTGTTTTTGCGCACGAAAGTCTATACTTTCGGCCATAGGATACAGAAAATCTTTAATCAGTCTATCGGTTCCCGCCATTTGGCTCAAAACCTACGTACTCCCCTTATCGAAAAAGAAAGTGATCACGAATATTACTGACACACGACCTATAGCCAAACTATGTGAGATGTCAAAGGTCTGCGAGAGGCTGGTTCATGACCAACTGAGTGATCATCTAGAGAGATTTGAGCTACCGAACCCACGCCAGGCTGGCTTTCGACGAGGACATAGCACTCAGTCGGCTTTGTTGGTGCTGACAGATCATGTTCGACAAGCAGGAAATGACCGCCAAATGACTATCTTGCCTCTATTCGATTTCTCTAAAGCGTTTGACATAATTCCGCAACAATTACTTCTAATGAAATAGCACAAATTCAACTTCGGTGACTCAACTAT
This sequence comes from Trichogramma dendrolimi, assembly GCA_034770305.1. Lineage (NCBI taxonomy): Eukaryota > Metazoa > Arthropoda > Insecta > Hymenoptera > Trichogrammatidae > Trichogramma > Trichogramma dendrolimi. The sequence goes on from JAPMIB010000047.1 coordinate 1,350,558, forward strand.
CAAATGGTTTACCTCATACCTGGGACATCGTAGCCAGACGGTAATAGACTCCAATGGATCGGAATCGGCGTGGCTGCCGACCACATCCGGTGTCCCACAAGGCAGTATGCTCGGGCCACTGCTCTTCTCGCTCTTTATCAACGATCTGCCAGACGTCCTTGTTGACTCAAAATGCATGCTCTTTGCCGACGATCTGCAGGTGTACAGCTCGTTTTTCCCGACGAACTTTGCGCGGGCACTGAGCGCTTTCAATCGCAATGTCAACGCTGTTTCAGCCTGGGCCACAGCAAACGGCCTCTCGCTGAACAAGGCTAAGACACAGGTGATTCTGATGGGTAGTGACGCTTTTTTGGAACGCTTTGACCTCTCTACCACACGCCGGGTGCTCTTGGATGGCTTGCCCCTGCCTTATGCGACCGTGATGAAGCCCTTGGGAGTGTAGATTCAGCCAAACCTTGACTTGGGGGCACACGTCAATCAGGTGGTGAAGTGCGTCCACCGTGTGCTCCATTCGCTTCGACATCACCGCAAGGCACTGCCACGACCTATACACAAGGAGCTGTAGAATCACTAATTTTTCTGCATTTTGACTATTCGTGTGCAGTTTACAATGATATATTTCAATAACAAGAACTCAAACTCCAACGAGCCCTTAGATGGCTGTCTACTGCCAGACGAAAAAAATGCTTCATCACTTCAATTGCATACACCGCCATCTCATTCAACAATCCTTCTTATCTGCTACCCAGATTTACCATGCCACCTACCCGCGTCACTGAACGCTCATCCAAACGCCTTCCTCAGCGCTCTCTCATTTACCGTAAAACAAGAGAAACCAGCACCAGCAATCAAATCTTCTTTTTACTACACTGCAACTGATCTAATCAACTCTCTCTTTCCTGAATCAGTAAACTTTACTCCTCAATCCACACTGAAAATTTAATATAGTTCCCTTTGTTTAGGTTTGAATTATGTTGTTTTAATGTTTTATGTTACATTCTAATAAATTATTATTTTTAATCTAGGTTTGCCCATTTTTTCATTCTACTCATTTATTGTTACCGGTAATAAATTAATCTTCGAGCCTCTTCGAACTACTCATGCCGTACCCTGCCGGGAAGTCATCATTATTCGCTTTGGTGCATTAGTGCAAGGTCGAGTATGTTGTCACTGTTTGAACTATAGGAGTTTAAAGTGAAAGCTCGCCGCCACGCTTTGGATTTTGCACAATCTGGATGACTTCGAAAGGGATTAATATTCGCAAACTTCTGTGAAGGTAGAGCGTACGCATTATTTTAGCTTGGCCAACTCGGCAGGTAAAATAATGCAGCCATATGCATGAAAATAAGTCTAAAAGGGGCATATGGTACGCAGTTGCATCAGGGATAATTTCGGTCAATGATGCGACAAAGAGAGCTCGAAGATTAAAATATTAAAATTACGATATGTTCCAATTAATTTCAATGCAAAAGAAGAATAAATCGAGCTACAAAAATCTCCATGGCAACGAGAGGCGAGAGCGGTGCTGGTGACGAAGCCGGGTCAGACTTCTTCGGTTTGAGCTAGACGAAGGTTGTTTTAAATTGGAAAATAAAACTCTCCAAACGTATATTTGAGTATTTTCATTTAATTTCCAACACCCTTATTTTAGTAAGCATCACTATTACCGTACTAGTAAAGTTTACATGTTTGTATTCTAGTAAGCAGTACTATTTTATTATAGTATAACTACGTATACATACTGCGTATGCTACTTATTTACAGTTAGCACGATCTGAAACGCCGATGTATGTAGCGCCAAAAAATACCTCGAATATGATGAATCATTTATGATATTAGTATGATCTTAAAGATCAAGTTAAACTTTAAAATGACGTGTCTAAAATCTATCGAACTTTGTCATTTTAAAAGTTTCGGGCGTTTGAATATTGCAAAAATATGCATTTTTTACTTTTAAAATGACCCAAATAACACAAATATGTGTTTAAAATTTATAAAAATATTTTATTCTTTATTTTGCCATAGTCAAAAAATTATATATTATTTATAATATTTTGGTTCGATAATATAACTAAGTTGTAACTCATGTATATGGGCTAAGCCACAGTTAGCGTGATGGTCAAAAAAATTTTTTTTCTGAAATTATGTACTTTTGAAGAGTACATTGAAAAGTAAAAATCCTGAAAGTTTCAGCCCTATAAGTCCAACTCTATTGAATTTTTAGGGCCTCAAAGTTGAATTTTCTTATTCTACTGATATTCTGCTTGCAATTCTGATTTTCTGGGGTTAACATGAAAAAATTGTTCAATCATGGTTTTTGATGTAAAATTTGATGTAGAATTCAAATTTGTACTTAAAAATCATATTTACTACTTCTAGACCTATAGAAATGATATTTTCAGGCATTTATCATATAGGGGTACAAAAATAAATGTGTTCGTCTCCTTCGATTAGGCCCATATTGTAATATGTTCATCGATACATCAAAATACAACTTCTGATAAATTTTAGTTATCGGCAGACAAACAGAATTCATTATTGAGCTTATGAGTGAAGAAACATGGTTTTTCTCTAATTTTCCTTGATTCTTGACTCATATTAAGCTCAATAATGAATTCTGTTTGTCTGCCGATAACTAAAATTATCAGAAGTTGTTTTGATATATCGATGAACATATTACATATGGGCTAATCGAAGGAGACGAACACATTTATTTTTGTACCCCTATATGATAAATGCCTGAAAATATCATTTCTATAGGTCTAGAAGTAGTAAATATGATTTTTAAGTACAAATTTGAATTCTACATCAAATTTTACATTAAAAACCACGATTGAACAATTTTTTCATATTAATCCCAGAAAATCAGAATTGCAAGCAGAATATCAGCAGAATAAGAAAATTCAACTTTGAGGCCCTGAAAATTCAATAGGGTTGGACCTAGAGGGCTGAAACTTTCAGGATTTTCACTTTTTAATGTACTCTTCAAAAGTACATAATTTCAGAAAAAAATTTTTTTCACCATCACGCTAACTATGGCTTAGCCCATATACAAAAGAATTGCGACTGAGCTAAGATTACTATAACATTCAAATTCAAGTTACTAGAACGTATCTGTTATGTAAATACTAGAGTATATAGTGTAATCTACCCAAAAATCTAATTACCGCTATTATTACCATCAGTAATTTTGCTTCCTCATAGAGGAAGCTCTGTGATAGGTTCGAAAACGAGATTTTGAACCAGACCTCGTAGGACAATTTGGTTTACATATTTGTCAACTTGATTGAATTCTCAACAAATGTCCGTATGTATGTATGTGTGTGTGTGTGTGTGTGTGCGTGTGTCCGAGGCAAAATCTTGAAAATGTTACGGTGGATTGTACAAATTTCAATTGCATTAATTGTCGTTTGTAGTATTAATGAGGCCAGAAAAGGTTTTTTGGCAGTAGACGGGAAAAAATTTTTTTTTTGAAATTTTTTGAAATTTTTTTTTGTAAAATTGAAAAAAAAAAGCTTTTTTTCATTTTTTCACGTATGAATGCCGGAATTTCCACTATTTTTTTTGTGTCGTCATGAAAGCAGAGCAGCTAAGCTTTAATTTAAGACCAAAAAGATAGAGATTCACCGAATATTATGAAAATTAACGACTCGAAATGAACAGTTGTACTTTTGCTTCCTCATAGAGTAAGCTCTGTGATAAGCTTGCAAACGAGATTTTGAACCAGACCTCGTAGGACAATTTGGTTTACATATTTGTAAACTTGATTGAATTCTCAAAATGTTCGTATGTATGTATACACGGCCTTTTGACTAAGATTTTTTCGTAAATTTTTTTTTTCATTTTTTCACGTATAAATGCAGGAATCCATGATTACAGGAAATGTTATGGTGATTTTTAAATAAATATTTAATTTTTTATACAAAAACAATATTCATTATTTAAAAAAAAATGTAATTGGTATTTTTTTATGAGGAAGCTCTTTGCCAATGAATTGGCAGCGGTTTTTTTTACTATAGCGCTCTAGTAACCAATACTATTTGAAATGTTCAGTGCATAGCCCAATTTAAAACCACAATCTTTCGCAAACTACTTGACATGGATAAAGCTGATTACTCATAAACTATACCATATCTTCACCCTTCACACTACCTACCTCACTATCACTATCACAATCGCTACCATCACTTACTTCACACTTTTCATCACCATGCTACAGTACGCTATACTCATACTACTATTATAACTTTTATTACATTTTAATATATTGTTGTTAAATTGATATCAACAATGTATGCTTTTATTGTAAATACAACTGTGCTATGGGGCTTGCCCTGCGGTCGAATAAAGTTATTCAATCAATCAATCTTTCTCTCTCTCGCTCCCCCCCCCCCTGTAAGTACGAGCAGACTTGTTTTTGTAGTGCTCCGTTTATAGTGCTGGTTTTAATTGTTTTTTCCACTCCTTCAAGTGTTTTCGATATTTCAGGCGGACAAGGCACCCAGTGTCACCTGCATTACGTGAGTTCTTCAGCTTGGACTCACCCTCGAGCCAGGGTTACCTTGTTTTGCCTTTAAAAATTCCGTCGAGGTTAGAATTCTTGAAACATCAGAAGAAAATTTCTTCCGTGAACCATCTCTCTCCCCTCTGCTTATACTGGCTAATTTGCGCTGGACCTGACTTTTGCTCTCTGCGCCAATCATAATATTGTGACACCAAGTTCAACATCTCTCTACTCGATCTACTCCGGCGCAGTAGGAAGTGGTAAGTCTTCCTCTGTATCGTTTGTTCTGCCCATTTCTCGTCACAATCGCGTTTCTTCAAACCCCACTACTTTTGCCTTTCACTCGTGATGCTCATCATTATCATTGCCGTCATCTTCAACACAGTATTGCTCGTCTCTTCTATCTGCCGTTGTATGACGGGTGATCATCCATTCTGCTCGTGTGCATCCCTTCTGTGATTCCGAAAATGAACAAGAATACTTCTGTCGAGCGTGGCTATGTATCAGCCAACTGGCTGTTGTAATTCGAGAAAAGAATTTTCGAACGCTTCGACAGGTGTTTTGAGGAGCTTTCTCATCGCTTCGTTTCTTGAGAGAATTCAGACACAACACACGGATGCTTTGAGACAACAGTCAGCTGCGACAGAAGAACTCCGGGTGACTTGCAACGATGAACTTGCTTCTATGCGTAAGGAGCTCATGAGCGAAGTTGAAGAGGTACGAGCTTACATCTCAGCTACATCTACCACTGTCCCATTGCCTTACTTTACCAGAAACTTCTGAAGACCCGTGTGAGGTCAGGTTCAGCGGTATTCCACATGAAGTGGATACTACTTCCTCAAGGCAGCTGCCAAAATTTTAAAAGCAATGTGAGACTGGCTCGATTTGAAAATCATATAGTCCGAGTACGCGAGTGGGTCGACCGAGATGCTCGTATTTCTGTACGCGCGACGACAAGGCTAATTGTCAATAAAAATAATATTGCTAATCAAAAATAATCATTAATGAATAAAATATTTTATTAATTGTATGTGGAAGTAGTCAAAGTTGATCTTATGCTTAGCTTGAGGTTGCGTTGATGGAAAATGATCCATCAAACAAAATGAAACCACATACAATTCAATTGTGTCATGCAAACACTTGGAATCTTACGGCAAACAGCTTAAATATCCCAAATGCTTATCGCTGAAGGTTTATAGACTTATACCAGTTAATTTAAGTGTTTGTAAGTATTTAACTGGACAAAGTACTTTCAAATGGGGTATTGGAAAAGGCTTTTATGCCTGTTTTCTGAAAAAAAAATTTTTTCACTTTTTCTCTTAATACTATAAAGAAATATATAATATTTAAGCCCCCTTTGAGCCCTTAAAGGGTTTTAAGGTATGTGTCACGTTACGTGATTACAACCTATCAACTTATTGCCGTGTGTCGTGAGTGCTGTTTTTATCAACTCAGACTTTGTTATCATTATTGCTTCTCATCATTTTCTCAATTCGGTTTTCAGCTCTAGGCTTCAGCGGCACGAATGAAAAATTCGAAAATAATTCAAGGAATCGTTTTTTGGTGTCAAAATTAAGAAAAAAATATTTCGGTGTGGTTATCTAACCGTTTCACCGAAATAAAATCATTTAAATTTCAATGATTTTATCTGAAGGCCTGAAGCACTCAAAAAATCTGAAAAAAATCAAGGTTGTTTGGATTAAAAAAGACCTTCTTGAATTTTTTCAGATTTTCAATTACTTCAGGGCTTCAAATTTATATGGAACTTATGATCTTTCCTCCTGGACTCTATATAAAACTGTCCTCGTGGAATCCATGTATTTTCCACGCTGTTTCCACGCTATTTCCACGCAGAATCAATCTCTGATTAGCATCGATTCCACGTAGCGGATCCTCGATGAAATCCATGCACTATTTCAACTGGGATTATAAAAAGTCGAAACTTTGATTAAAGATATCTTTTAATCGGCGGACTCTTGAGAGTTGCGGCAAACTTTTTATTGTTCAGGAGATCAAATTTTATCTTATCAGAAAGTTTCATTGAAATTAACCGGGAACCAATGATCACGGGTTTTTGGCGGGGTCCTTTGAATTTACGCGCATTCGATTAAGACAACAGTAAAAATTAAATTTTTTTTAAAGTAGATGATATTCGACCGTCCACTCCAGTAGAGTAAATCAAAGTAGACTGAGTATTGCAGTACGGGGATCGCGGAGGTGGACTTATATCGTTTGGGCGGGAATCGATTGCAGCGATATGGACTTATCTCGTTAGGCACGGTGTTATATTTAACGATAGGTGCTATTTTTCAGCTTTTGTGACACTTGTACCTTAAAGTAGACATGACATATAGGTAATTTATGTCATAAACTCGATTTCGAAAAAAATCTCGTTAGCCCTTTCCGCCACAGAAGTATACAGTCAAAATATACGAGACACTACAATTGATAAAGCTCTATGAGAAAGCCATATTAAGGAATTTTAAAAAATGTTATGAAAAGGGAAGATAAATCATTTTTAAAATTGGAATGAATTTTTTTTTTGATTTTCACCTTTAAGACATGAATCAAATAAAATTTTTTGTTATGTTTAATAAAATTTTTGATTGTAAAAGTACTTACTTCTCCGATCTCTATAAATGTAGCAGCGTTTTTAGTTTTTTTTGTGAAGTTTAAACAATAATCGTTTGAGTTATTCACATGTGACTTTGTTTGCACAAAAATGTCTGATTCCGCATTTTTTTCTAAAAACTGAATAAAAATATTTAACATAAAATTTTTCATTGTAATGTGTAATAATGTATACTTCATTTTATAATTTCAAAAACAGCCCCAGCAGCCAAGAGACAACAGCATTCAGGATGCGAGAAAAACGCACAAGTTTTAAGAAGAGGGGGCACTGTAGAGTCACACTGTGAGAGTTATCTCTCTCGTGAGAGTTATGATAAGGAGGGAACTCGAAGTATCACTCGAGCACACGTTCGAGGTTCAGGGCAAAGGATGAGCACAGTTAACCTCGGACGCGGTACTCGGACCATGTGCACTGGAGAGCAGATCACTGTGCAAATCGAGCGCTTTGCACTCGATGCGTGGTGGATCTGCGCGACAGTGCACACACAGATTGGTAATCCAGTAGTGATAGCGAGAGAGTGAGGACGTGTAGAGAGTAGGGAGTTGCGAGAGAGAGAGCGAGTGAGTGGCCTTGGACGTTGATAGTAATTGTTCGTGGAGAAGCTGTGTGGCAGCGTTTTTAAAGTTGAGTTGCTGTGGAAGCTGTGTGTACAGCAGAAGGTCGTAGTGTTGTATCCGTGGAGAAGCTGTGTTCAAGTCTGGGGTTCATTGCGACGAGTGAAAAATTACGACGTGACGAGGCGATTTGCGAGTTGCTCGGAAGGAAGCGAGCCGAGCAAATAAGCTGTATAGCGACCTTCACGTGAATCATCCAAAGCATCTCTGAAAAATCGAGCACGAACTTGGACTGGACATCTCGAGTACTAAGCAGCTTAGGGGGGGGGGGGGGGGCAGCGTAGAGGCAACAGCAGGATAGAATGAAGGCCAAGGTATAGGAGCGACGAAAGTAAGACGCGCTCTTGCTGGGTGCTCCTGCTCCAAGCTAACTCCCTGCACCCAGATGGCGGCTTGGCTGTTGGCATCGGCGAGCCATGTATAGGGTGAATCGAGGTTCTTGTACTGATCACACACTATAGCCACGTTGATGCGCTGCTCACGGATGGCTTGGCTCAGGAAATCCTGAGCAGCCTTGCAGTGATTGAGGTTAAGCTGTATAATCCTCATCACCGACGGGCTTGAGTGTTCTTCTGTGCAAGAGGGCAGTACCGGCCTGTGGTCGCATGGTTGTGGGCAACGCCTTGTTCTCGGCAGAGAACGCACATTGGGTTGTTCTTGCAGTCCTTTATTTGGTGGCCTGCTGTGATTCCCTGTGGTCCGCTGTCTCTTCTCTTGGTGGTTGACGAACAAGGGACTCGATTTATTCAGTAAATTGCAATAAAAAAAAATAAAAGGAATATATTTACTTCTACTAAACTAGTTTTTTTATATAATGCAAACTCGACTTCGCGACCTGAAAAAAGGAAAAGGTCGTGTATTTACAACACGAAGTTATGTTAAACTCAACAATAACAATTTATTGACTATATATAACTATGCACACTATTTACAAATATTGTTACGCAACACTATGACAAGTGAGACGCTATACGCGTGAACGCGGGTAAGAAATGCCTACTATGTTCACCAGCTTCGGCGATGATCGCTCGGTATAAATTGCAGATACCTCGCCGAGAGCTGCTTTCTGCTTTAAAAGTTGCAGAGCATAGAGCTTTATAAGTTGCTCCGTGAGTCGGCAACCGAAGGCTTTTGACTTCTCGTCGTCCAGACTGGCCCTTATATAGCGCAAAACTCGCGCCAAAATCTACAGCATAAACTCTTTTAAGCGTCAGCAAATCCATACAATCTCCAACCGTCCCGCTCACCACCTCCAAACCATCTTGGGTTCTGAGGTTAATTTAGAAAATTGGATTATTATAATTTTTCATTCATGCTGTGTATAACATCATCACACACTACGAGACTGAAGCTCATGATCTTCTTCTTTATTATTTTAATTAAAATTTATTATTTTAATAGAAGATTAAATTACGTCAAGTCATTGAAATACGTAAAGATAACAGATCATCATAAGATGATTAGAATAGATAGTGTTTTGGGTTGCATATGTAAAGACGTCGCTTTAGAGACTTAAATAATCTTTCAAGCGAAGTCCCAATACATAATATCATTCTTTGACTGATTGTGGTAGCGGCATTACAGCACGCTCTCGAAACATCCACGGGGTTTCATCAGTGAACCACCGCGGATTTTGAACTCATCCACGAGGATAATTGGATAAACCTGCTGGAAAAAATCAGGTGAAAAGTCAGGTGAATTATTAGGTGAGAATCATGCCAAATCGTTTTTCTTCAGGTAGTTGAATTTTTCGTGTGAGAATATCATCTGGGTAGCCTATTTTTGGCTCCAGGTCAGAACTGAACTTTGCAATGACTTTCTTCGAGTACTCGCGATCATAAAAAATTACTACTACCCGAAGAAAGTCATCGCCGAGTCCGGATCCTAACCTAGTACCCTTCCACAGTAAGCGTGAAACCAAGATTTAAAATTGTGATTATATTGTACAGCTCGGTTTTCTATTGTGGTACTATAAATATAATAAAATATTAAAAGAACTTGAAAAAAATGCATACACCTTTCTCATTAATATAACTGCTTTGATAGCTCTTGCATAAACAATGAATAGTTCAAGTGGTAGGGAGCTGGACTTGTAAGGGACAGAATACTGGCACCGCTTATAGCCGTGCGTGCTCATCAGCGATCCCGATCATCACAGAAAAAAAGATGGCGCCCGGGCGCGAAATTCAAAACATTCAAAATTTGAATATGAGAAATTATTAGAAAAAATTGTATGGAAATTTTTAAAAATATTAATGAATGCAAGAAAATGCAAACCCAAGTAGTCACCCATGTAGCACAGCTCGCAAATGTTTATAAACAATAAATCTGCAAACCAAAGCAATAATTCTTGTAGACCAGTAACATTTAATATTGTGTTAAACAAAGGTTAAGATTTTTTTATAATTTTTTAAATTGAATAGAATATATTATAAAATGAACAATATCATTTTTATTTATTTATCATCACAATTATAGTCATTAAAATAAATAGTTTCATAAACATTTAATTCCAAATACTTTTATTATGCACGTAATCTATCATTCGTTCACTAGGCTTAAATACATGATCAGTGCTGTATAGTTTGATTGCTTGTCGCGATTTTAACAATCCGGATACTGTCTTAATGGCTAATCTGTTGCGGTTGTTAGTTTTTATAAAATTTAAATCACTAAATCGTCTTTCGGGATCCACGTTTGCGTGGGGCACTGATAATATATTTAAAATAAATGACGAAAGCTGCGTAAAAACTGGCTTATTACTGGGATAAAATTTAATATTTTGAATATTATTCCAGAATAAAACAATGTTATCTAACGAACCTGGCCCCACTAGACCCTTAGTTTCCGATAAAATTGTCAGAGACCTCCACTCGTTAGATAATATAGATGCATGATCGTTGTCGGTAATAAACATCTGACATATCTTTATTAAGTCCTCAAAAGTATCCACATTATCGTTAATGAAATTTTTAATTTTCACAACACTTCTAGGTCGCAAGCATGAAACAGCTTTCAAAAATTTCATGTCAAATGCTCTAAAACGTTCAAGCATTTGCAATGAGGCCCTGATTACAAAGTTAAAGGCTACTTTGCAAAAATCTTCCATAGCGTTACCGTGCTCCAAAATATTATCTCGTACGCATTCGTGAATCTCAAACATATCGAAAGATAAGTAATTTTTTACCTCAAACAGATTTATGTCGCTCTCGTTAGTTTTTACAATATAGTCACGTCGTATAACAATCGACGCAATATCCTTAAAACTTTTAACTAAATTATTATAAACGTCGCTTATGATGCAATCATCCCGCTGTAAAAACATGATGAATTTATTAAAAATGTTAGTGACTTTATGAATGAGGTAAAAATAACTTTTACAGTCGATCTTTGACATTGTATCAAAAATTTGACCGGCAAGATCTTCATTCGGATCTTTCTTCAACCGCAAAGTAATTTCATAAAGCGCATCCCATTGTTCTAAAATTCGATCAACACATAAAAACAATGAAGACCAGCGTACTGGCGTGTAGCGAAGAATGGCGTGGATAGGCACCGAAAATTCCTCTTGTACTTCCTTGTAATCATGGCTCCTCTTGCCGCTTTTGAACAACGAGTAAGAATTTTTTATGAGCTGCATGATTTCAAAAGGAATACTATCCACTGCATACTTGATACATAAACTGATTAAATGCGCTGGACAAGGAACGCATAAAACATGTGGTAGCTCCGATTTGAGTTTGCTAAAAAATCCGTGTTTGTGACCTAAACAAAATTTCAAAGAGTCATGTTACAAAAATTAATTGAAAAATTGTAAAAAATAATGATCAACAGAAAAGATTAGGCGAGAAGATAAGTAAATCTAAAGGTGATCAAGGAAGGGTACGTGTAACAGCGAATGGACGAATGCATGGATGAACGAACGAGTGTGCACGAGTGTGTGAGCGAGAGGACGAATGCGTGTGAGAGCGAGAGGACGAGAAAATGTGTGAGCGAAAGGACGAATGCATGGATGAACGAACGAGTGTGCACGATTGTGTGGGCGAGAGAACGAATGCGTGGGTGAGCGAGAGGACGAGAAAATGTGTGGGCGAGAGAACGAATGCGTGGGTGGCCGAGAGACGAGAAAATGTGTGGGCGAAGAACGAATGCTGGGTGAGCGAAACGAGTGTGGTGTGAGCGAGAGGACGAATGCGTGTGAGAGCGAGAGGACGAGAAAATGTGTGGGCGAGAGAACGAATGCGTGGGTGAGCGAGAGGACGAGAACATGTGTGAGCGAAAGGACGAATGCATGGATGAACGAACGAGTGCACGATTGTGTGAGCGAGAGAACGAATGCGTGGGTGAGCGAGAGGACGAGAACATGTGTGAGCGAAAGGACGAATGCATGGATGAACGAACGAGTGTGCACGATTGTGTGAGCGAGAAGATGAGAACATGTGTGAGCGAAAGGACGAATGCGTGTGAGAGCGAGAGGACGAGAACATGTGTGAGCGAGAGGATGAGAAAATGTGTGGGCGAGAGGATGAGAACATGTGTGAGCGAAAGGACGAATGCGTGTGAGAGCGAGAGGACGAGAACATGTGTGAGCGAAAGGACGAATGCATGGATGAACGAACGAGTGCACGATTGTGTGAGCGAGTGAACGAACTCAAAAATAATTAGAAAAAGTAATCGACAAGCTCACCAATCATTGTGTTGCAGTTATCCATTGACGCTGAATGAATATTGGTCATCGGTATTTTCATCTCCTCAAATGACTGTTTTGTTATATTGAAAAGAACTTCTGCAGTGGCTTTTCCTTCTTTGCCAGCTTCGAATATTGGCAGCATATCCCAGAGCAAACTTTTACTCTGTTTTCCTCGTATCAGTGTATCGTATGCTCACACAGAGCACTTTTTGGGCGGAAGTATCTGTAGATTCATCGACACTAATAGCGAATGGAGTGGTTTGAAGCTTTTCTTGTACTTCCTCTTGGTGTGCGCGACCTGAAACAATTCAAATATTTTTTCATAACTAATATTATGTTTTTCATCATTTTAAATAAAAATATAATTCTAAATACAGAAAATTACCAATCCCATTAATTACGATTTTTTGAGCTTTCGTATAGCTTAGTTGCACTTCTTGGATAAGTCCCGTGCCCTGCTCATCGAAACTTTGTAAAATCTTTACGAATTTCTTCGTATTCTTGAAGCTTATATTCAAGTCGACCATAGACGCGACAATAGATGTCTCAATTTTGGCTATAGACCTTTTTCTTTCGTTTTCATTAGGAATAATGAAATCCTCCTCGGTTGGAGGTACAAGCAAGCCAGCATTTTGACAGTGCTTTTTTCCTGTGGCGTGGGTCTTGATATTACTCAGTTCGGCTACCATTGGTTTTTTACAGGCAGCACACCACACTTTATCAGGTATCTGTGGATCTATGATAAGCCATGGCTGAAAACCTGGAATGAGATTCTACCTAGAGCAGTGCCTATATTGTCGCGGTTTTGGCTCAGCTTCATCTAGTTCAGATAAAAGTACTTCATCCGAACGAATCTCCGATTCATAATCCTTCACAGAGCATAATGAATTCTTGTTATTAATAAAGTTAATTATAAATTAGAATGCCTATGTAAAAGTTAATGTAAAGATGACAATGAGTCTTCAAATTCAAGAGGAAACGAGTGAGTGCATTTTTGAGCGCAAGAGGAGGAGTGCGTGGAAGGGCACAATAGGGCGAGTGCATGTGACAGCGTCAGAGGACGAGTTTATTTTTTTAATATCAAAGTTTATCACTAATATGAATTAACGAAGAAAGAATAAATTTGAAATCGTCCATAAGAATGTATAAACGTCAATCAAGCTATGAAATGTAAGTGAGTTTCAATGAGAAATGTTATGAGATTCGAAAACAATCTACTTCGTGCTTTTTTTTATCAAAACAATACTTACTTGTAGTAGCTCTTCTTCTAAATACTCAATCTCATCGTATTCTGTGCTATCGATTGAACCATCGATAATGCAGTCTTCGTCCAAATACTCGATCTCGTATTCTGCATCGTTGATGATGTCCATAATGTTATTTTACGCGGATTTACAAATGTGATGACCGCTCTACACCCAGTTTCACTCGAGAATGCAAACAATATTGCTGTGTTTTATCGCGCGAAAATCGTGTTGTCGACGTCGGACACTCGGACCGAATTCGTGGATGCAGTGAGCGGCAATCATCACATAAGACGGAGCGTCGACGATTTCTTAGAATAATCGATTTTTCGGAAATGTAACTGCAGCTTTTATGCTGCGGCGAAAATTTTGCGACTCGCCAGACAGTCGTATCTCGACATTCATAACACGAGGAGCGTTTGTTTCTCATGGTATCTTGTACGAGTGTAACTATATACATTTTTAATACAGCAAATATACTTTGTTTGAATGCAGGTGTAATGAGTGCCAATAAAATAAGTGTTAAAAAAAGAGTAATAATTAAAGTTTAATAATTATAAAAGTTTTGTCAATGGGTCCAAAAAAGACATTTTCAATTGAATCATGCCCGACCCTTGATATGATAGATGAAATAAACAAATTGTATATAAAGGAATTGGGGAAAAAAAATTCTAAAGGAAGATCCGTTCAAAAAATGTGAGGATGATTTAAAGAAGAAATTCGATGAAAAAATGGATATGCAAGTATCGGATCTTGATTCGCCAATGCTTGAATTACATTTTCAGGTACGTATCTTTAATCAAATAAATATAGAAGTACTAAGTGCAATTTTGAGTGCAATAAAAAAAATATTGGATGATCTTAGAATCACGCCTATATTACACGATAAAATTATTATTGAAATTAAAAAAAAACGTTTGTCTCGTCGTAGGGTATATTCGAAGATTCCATTCCTACAATTGAAGTTTTTTCAAATTTTCATAAAAAAAAAACCGCATCAGTTTCAAGTTGTAATTCGTCCGTTGTAACTGTTTCTAGTGGTGTGAAACAGGTTCAAAGGGTAATCCGATAAATAACGAACAGTCAAATTTAATAATCTTCACCAGTAGTTATTTGTAATTTTTGTGCATAATAAAAATCAATGAGTTCATTATAATTAATTTTAAAATAAATAGGAATTTTTCGACGACAATAAAAGGAAACGCCGGAAATTGAATCATATTTCAAGTGACGTTCATTCGAACGCAAGTTGCGCCACAAGTCATTCATCAAATAACAGCAACAAAGTAAAAAATGCACTATTTTATATTGATTTATTTTGTCATTCAGATAAACTACATTTTTATAAAATAAATTATAGGGATCCGCTATACGTAAAAGGGATGCAAGTGGCATGTTTTCGATGCTTGAAAAGATCGGATAATTGCCTGTTCTGCGAATGGTGTTCCCAAAGATTCCCTAAGAATATTTACTTAAAACCAGCGATAGTCAAGCCAAAGATAAATGAAAATGAAAATTTGAAAATGAATATAAATGATACTCACGATGGCAGTATATTAAGGTATGGTATAGCTTCTCTACTACAAATGTTTAAAACTGAGAGAGAAATGATGCTCTCGCTCTCACACTCGTGCACACTCGTTCGTTCATCCATGCATTCGTCCTTTCGCTCACACATGTTCTCGTCCTCTCGCTCACCCACGCATTCGTTCTCTCGCCCACACATTTTCTCATCCTCTCGCTCACACATGTTCTCGTCCTCTCGCTCTCACACGCATTCGTCCTTTCGCTCACACATGTTCTCATCTTCTCGCTCACACAATCGTGCACACTCGTTCGTTCATCCATGCATTCGTCCTTTCGCTCACACATGTTCTCGTCCTCTCGCTCACCCACGCATTCGTTCTCTCGCCCACACATTTTCTCATCCTCTCGCTCACACATGTTCTCGTCCTCTCGCTCTCACACGCATTCGTCCTTTCGCTCACACATGTTCTCATCTTCTCGCTCACACAATCGTGCACACTCGTTCGTTCATCCATGCATTCGTCTTTTCGCTCACACATGTTCTCGTCCTCTCGCTCACCCACGCATTCGTTCTCTCGCTCTCACACTCGTGCACACTCGTTCGTTCATCCATGCATTCGTCCTTTCGCTCACACATTTTCTCGTCCTCTCGCTCACCCACGCATTCGTTCTCTCGCCCACACATTTTCTCATCCTCTCGCTCACACAATCGTGCACTCGTTCGTTCATCCATGCATTCGTCCTTTCGCTCACACATTTTCTCGTCCTCTCGCTCACCCACGCATTCGTGCTCTCGCTCTCACACTCGTGCACACTCGTTCGTTCATCCATGCATTCGTCTTTTCGCTCACACATGTTCTCGTCCTCTCGCTCACCCACGCATTCGTTCTCTCGCCCACACATTTTCTCATCCTCTCGCTCACACACTCGTGCACACTCGTTCGTTCATCCATGCATTCGTCTTTTCGCTCACACATTTTCTCCTCTCGCTCTCACACGCATTCGTGCTCTCGCTCTCACACTCGTGCACTCGTTCGTTCATCCATGCATTCGTCCTTTCGCTCACACATTTTCTCGTCCTCTCGCTCACCCACGCATTCGTTCTCTCGCTCACACACTCGTGCACACTCGTTCGTTCATCCATGCATTCGTCTTTTCGCTCACACATTTTCTCGTCCTCTCGCTCACCCACGCATTCGTTCTCTCGCCCACACACTCGTGCACACTCGTTCGTTCATCCATGCATTCGTCTTTTCGCTCACACATGTTCTCGTCCTCTCGCTCTCACACGCATTCGTCCTCTCACTCACAGATGCATTCGTCCGTTCGCTCTCACACTCGTGCACACGCGTTCGCTCACAAATGCATATCTTATTTTGCGCTGATACATGCACTCCCTCTCTAAGAATTGAAAGACGGATATAGAGAGCAAAAGAGAGAGAACCATCGCTTTTTATAGACAAGAATTGAATTAATAAGAGCGATTTATAATGAAAAATAAGTCCAATAAATTTATATTTTTCAGCGAGCCCGTTCTAGCATTACCCTCTATCACTTTCGATAATGGTTTATATGATGATGTAAGCTATTACTTACTGGATATAAGGTCGACTAAGAGTCTCTCACTATCGGAAACTATAATGCTGAGGAACATCCCATTTTTACCAAGCATTACTTTTATTTATATTCAATGATTATTCGTCACTGATTTCACCTGAATGGATTTTTGGTGACGTTATCGACAACTTTGGTAAAATGAATTCTACCAGGTGGAATGCTACATCTATAATTACCGAAGAGAGCCGTGCTATTATGAGTTTAGCATCAGACAACACCGACATAGAATGGCCAATGCACAATTTGAGTAGAAATCAAATTAAGAGATACGTATTTTTACCTTATTTGGAGGCCGATCATTGGACGCTGTATGTCGTGGATACTTTCGAAAAAAAATTAATGCATTTGGACCCGAAGAATTTTGAACGTACAGCCAAAGAATTTTCAAACAGAACTAAAAAAGCGCCATAGAAATTTTTCATTATATTTAAAACGCTGCAATAGTCGAGGTGGAAATTTTCTCAGCAAAATAAAGTGGAAAAAGGCGCCTTTTACGGAAAATACCCTATACAAGAAGATAACGTCCACTGCGGCGCTTTATGTTATGCATTTTATGGATGTGATTGGTTCTAATGAACATTTTGAAGAAACGCCAGATCCAGTTAATGATACGCCAGATACAGTTAAAGATACGCCATTCGATCCAGTTAAATGTAGGACTGGTATCGCTCGACAGTTCTTAAAATTTTCCGCGAGCATGAGTAATACATGCATTTTTTGCTTTCGAGATAGATCTTCGGATCTTCGTCGCTGTATTTCATGCCATCGTCCATTTCACACTACATGTATTTTGAATAGTAAAGATGAACAATTAGTTCATAATTTTTTAACCCACCAAGATTTGCGATGTATACGCTGTCGTATTTATTTAAAACTATGATTTATATTATTCTGTTGCAGCACATTATATTCATTACTATTATTATTGAGTAATTTAATAAACTTAATCTTTGCATAAAATTTTTTTTTTATTATTTATTATTATACAATTACATGTATGATCACAATGAATTTTTAAAAAAAATTCACAGCTCCAAAACTCTGCATAAAAATATTATTAATCCTAAAATATGTTTCGTTCAATAAAAAAAAATTTTTATAATATAAAAATAAAAGTATTTGGAATTAAATGTTTACGAAACTTATTTATTTTAATGAACATAATTTTGATGATAAATAAATAAAAATGATATTGTTCATTTTATAATATGGGGCAAAATTCCTCAACTGTCCTAGCGACCCGGCCGAGCGGCCTTTTTAAGCAAAATCTCTCAATTTCTAACTCGCCAGGAAAGCCACTAAACATACTTAGAAAAAATATGTGATATAGGTTTTCAATGGGAAATTACCTCAGCTTTCCGATGGTGAGGTCAAATTTTCCGAAATTTTCCATTTTCCCGGAAAAAAATTGAAAAATATATATTTCAAAGTTGAATATCTCAAAAAACAACGTTTTTTTTCTCTTTTTTTATGTTTCCAATCGAAAGAAGAGGTTTTTTTACGTCGAAAACACTATTTTTCAGCGTGTGCAACAACTGAAAATTTCGAGCTACAAGAGAGATTAAAGTCGGCGCTCGATCGCCCGGCCGCGGCCAGCGCGCGCCATAGCCGCTACGTTCGCGTTTTGTGCCAATAACAGTTACCAATTTATCTAAAAAAATTTAATAATAATAGGTTTTCGATGTATTTTTTTCTCAGCTTTCCAATGGTGCTATCCAATTTTCCGAAATTGTCCATTTTCATCGGAAAAATCGAGAGTCAGTCATAAATACATTGAATTTCTCGATTTTTCTGATGAAAATGGACAATTTTGGAAAATTGGATAGCACCATTGGAAAGCTGAGAAAAAAATACATCGAAAACCTATTATTATTAAATTTTTTTAGATAAATTGGTAACTGTTATTGGCACAAAACGCGAACGTAGCGGCTATGGCGCGCGCTGGCCGCGGCCGGGCGATCGAGCGCCGACTTTAATCTCTCTTGTAGCTCGAAATTTTCAGTTGTTGCACACGCTGAAAAATAGTGTTTTCGACGTAAAAAAACCTCTTCTTTCGATTGGAAACATAAAAAAAGAGAAAAAAAAACGTTGTTTTTTGAGATATTCAACTTTGAAATATATTTTTCAATTTTTTTCCGGGAAAATGGAAAATTTCGGAAAATTTGACCTCACCATCGGAAAGCTGAGGTAATTTCCCATTGAAAACCTATATCACATATTTTTTCTAAGTATATTTAGTGGCTTTCCTGGCGAGTTAGAAATTGAGAGATTTTGCTTAAAAAGGCCGCTCGGTCGGGTCGCTAGGACAGTTCAGGAATTTTGCCCCATACATTCTATTCAATTTAAAAAATTATAAAAAAAATCTTAACCTTTGTTTAACACAATATTAAATGTTACTGGTCTACAAGAATTACTGCTTTGGTATGCCGTCTAATTATTTAAATAATACACGGGCTGGGCTAAATGACTAACCGCTTTGGTTTGCAGATTTATTGTTTATAAACATTTGCGAGCTGTACTACATGGGTGACTACTTGGGTTTGCATTTTCTTGCATTCATTAATATTTTTAAAAATTTCCATACAATTTTTTCTAATAATTTCTCATATTCAAATTTTGAATGTTTTGAATTTCGCGCCCGGGCGCCATCTTTTTTTCTGTGATGATCGGGATCGCTGGTGCTCATGAAAACGCCGTGCATGCACAGGAAAAAACCGGGCATGAGCAGCAGCGCCCATCGCGCTCGCCCTCACGCGACGGTCGGATAGCACGGCACTTATTGTCGAAATTACTTATTTTCTAACTCGCTGGAAAACCTCCTAAACCTACTTAAAAGAAATATGTGACATACAATATCGTTGGGAAATTTTTTCAGCTTTCTGACAGTGTGCTGAGATTTTCCGAAAAATTTATTTTTCCCAAGAAAATTAAAAAAATAAACTTTTAACATTAAACATGTTAAAAAGCGTAATTTTAAGATTTTTTATAATAGTTTAGATCGAAAGCTGAGGATATTTCCCATCGATATGCAAGTTTTCATAGTGTGCAAATGATTATTATTTATTAAACTACAGCGATAAACGTGTAAAAACGCGTTTTTACACATTCATCGATGTAGTTCAGCTAGTAAAAATAAAATTTAACATCTGGAAAATATGAATTCAAACGGAAATTTTTTCAGCTTTCGATCTAGACTATTATAAGATATCTTTAAATTACGCTTCTTAATATATTTAATGTTATAAGTTTATTTTTTTGATTTTCCAGGAAAAAATAGATTTCTCGGAAATTCTAAGCAGCTCATCAGAAAGCTGAGAAAATTTCCAATCGAAATCATATGTCACATATTTTTTATAGTAGTTTTAGGAGGTTTTCACGCGAGTTAGAAATTAAGCAATTTCGTCAAAAATTGCCGTGCGACCCTCGCGTTGGGACGCTGCTGCTCATGCACGGCTTTTTCTTGTGCATGAACCTAAAACTCTTGCTCTCAACGAGCACGGCTCACAGCTCGGCGCCAGTTTTCCCGTGCAGGTCTCGGGGAACTTTTTCACTTTTCTAAAGTTTACAAGTAAATAAATCTTATATAATCTTAAAAATAATCTAAATTATTAGTAAATAATTTCAAAAGTTCTTGTATCCTCGTGGATACAAAATCCACGAGGATTTCACCACAAAAAACCTCGTGGATAATCGAATATCCATGAGGATTTCCGTATATCCACGAGAATTTCTGCGGAAAACTGCGTGGGTTCATTGAGGAATCAACGAGAATTTCCGTGGAAAGCCACGTGGGTCGATCTAAAATCAACGGGGATATCTCATAAATCCACGAGCTTACGTACGTGGACTCTTTATATGATCCATGTTCCATCCACGTGGAATCAATGTCCGATCCTCGAGGAATCCCTGTATGATCCACGTGGAATCAGCTTGGATCTAATCCCCCATTTTGCTAAAAAAACATAATTACACCCATTGAGAAGTATATATTTTTGGTCATGCGTATTCTGCAAATATAAACAAGCGCTGGAAAATGATTAGATTAGGGTTTTTAAGTAACACTATTTGGTAGGGAGTAGTTAAGGGCCCGAGTGCAGTGAGGGTCTTAATAACTGTGCCGAAAACTGTCCCCGTGACCGGAGTGTCGTACGACATTTTATAGTACTGTGATAAGTTCTAATTTATGCCCCCTTTTTTGATCCATAAGTCGCACTTTCTGGTAAGGCGAGGTTATCGCACAAGCGTATGCGAGTCTCTTATTTACTTTTAAAAAAGAGATGGACCTCACTTAGAGTGAAGCATCGTAAAACAACCTCTGATTGGCTGACACTGACGAAGACGCCCAACGCGAGCCGACTCGATACAAGTACCTACGCTGCAAACTGTTAACAGACAGATAGTAGTTAAGTAACTTTAAAATACGAATGACAAAATTGACGCGCGCGAAGCGCGTTTGAAACTTACTATTTCTGAATTAGATCTAATTTCAGATCTGATGTAAGTTCTGATATCGATTATCGTATGTAAATTCTGATATAAGATCTGGTGTAAGATCTGATGAGGTATAGGACGGTGGAGCCCACGGAGGTACAGCACTCATAATAAAATCAGCAACGAAACATGGCAGAATTGAGAAAAACGCTGACGGCTATTTACAGGTAACCCGCGTTACAATTGAAGACTCTTGCGGGTCAATGACTATCTCCGCTATTGACTGCGATGCTGGAAATTTCATCAAGCAATAAGAATTCACTGTTTTTTTTAAAAAGCTGGGTCGTCAATTTCCCGTGGGAGGTGATTACAATGGTAAACATAGCAGGTGGCCGGGGGTCTCCCGGTCACCCACTCCCACACCTTGGGATAGAAAACTATTACAAGTAAAACACACCGATCTTATTGATTTCGCCGTATGCAAGCATAAAGGCACAAATAATTGCTCAGCTAACTCTTGCCGTGATCTGTCATCTGACCATTACCCAATAGTAATTACTCTTAAGGTGACTCTTTACTGACTCGGCTAGTCAATACGAGTGAAATTAGTTTTTTTTTACTCTTATTGTACCCGAGGGCCCCATGCTGCAGTGTTGTAAGCGTCCCCTCTCCTCAGCAGAAACAAAACCTTAATAGGACCATAAAAATTCACTTTCTCGGGCAAATATTATAATAATTAGCATGTCAACATGTACTTTTTAATATACCAATCGAAAGCTTAAACTTTCAACTTTATGCTATCAGTTTTTGGAAGAGCTGTATGATATATTTTGCAAGATATTCAATAAGAAGGGTTCAAAAGTAAATGTGCGCCTATATGCGCTGTGTTAAAAAGTTTATTTTCGATGGCTTTATTCTCGAAAATTAGCATGGTAACAGGGTCTGAAATTTTGCAGGGAGATAGTTAGATCCCTAATTAACGTTCTCCCAAAATTTTAAGACCTTGTGTAAAAAAATATTTAGGTAAAGAGTCACCTTAAAAATAACTTTAAACTAAACAAAAAACCAAACTTCCTTGACCGAAACAAAACCGACTGGAACATGTACGAAAATTCCATCAATTGGAATACTGAATGCAGCATCTCTCTTGAATTTTTACAAGAATTAGAAAACACCATCGAAATTTTCAACATTTTTGCACATTTGTTAAAATAAAAAATGAAAGAAAAAATGTCAGAAATTTTTCTATGTACTATAAACCAGAACTTCAGGAAAATACTTGGCCCCCAGCGTACGATAATGAAAAAGCTCTAAGCCTTACCTTTCCATTGTAGCTCTTACATGAATGAGGGAAAAATTCCTGACAAGAGTAAGCATTTCATCAAAATTTCGAAAAAGTACAACAGAGAAATGCATTTGGATGAAATGTTAGAAAATTTATGTGATAAAAATAAAATCTTATATAAAAATTCAGCAAAAAGCCTTATTTCTCCTTTCAAGTTAACTTTAGGCTAATTCTTAAGGACGTTAGGGACGTAACCGAGTTTAAATCAGCAACTCTCAAGAAACAGCGGAATATAGGTACTTCATTTGACTGGATTAGTCGGTTGTACACTACTACTAACCTCTACCGTCGTGTTTGCATGCAAAACAAATATGACTTTTTTTTGTAAATTAAGGAGGCTCTTTCGATACAAGTGTTTCTACAAAGAGCGCTCGGTAAATTCACGCATGGTGGAGTACCCGATGTTTTGCAAGATTAGTTAATTATCATCAAAATCGAAAGATTTGTTGAAAATATTCATTAACGCAGTCATTTGAAAAATACTAACATTAATTTTTCATAATTAAACATTTTATTTAAGGTTGCATTGAGAAAATCAAATTTTCAACGGGTAATATTTCTCTAAAATGAACGTTGACCTATATATTTCGCGATTACATTTTAAAGATCATGGATTCACCTTGGGGCGAAGCACACGCCCGCGAACCTGAACGTCGCGCCTGACCGAAGGCAGCCCATACACCAGCGAGACGCGAGGAGATTTTTCGCCGCGAGAATGCACGGATGAATGAGATTGCGCGTTTTCCTCGTAGCATAGGTTTCAGGCCAAGAAGAAGACGAGCTGAGCAGATCGAGAATTCACTACCAAAGCCAAGAAGAACGAACCGCATTTCGAAACTTGAAGCCTAGGCTGAGCAGAAGCCTGCAGGCCGCGCAAGAATAGCAGTAGCGTCACGCGCCGACTGCGCAATCTACTGCGCCACCGAGAGAGCCACGGGACCGGCAGATTACCACGAGCCAAGTCCGAGTGTGCACGTGCCGCAAAGAAAAGCAAGCGAAGTGCAACGAGTTTTTTTTTGTTGTTATTATTGTTGCGAGTCAACCGGATAGTACGCAATCGTGTAAGTCCTCAGCGAGGAGAATTCGCCGACGAGGAAAACATCGATCACAGTGTGAGTGTAGTGTGAAACGAACAGATCGTGCGAGTGCCAGGGCCGAGACCAAAAAGTGAGGCTAGTTTTCTGCCTAGAGAGACGTGGCGCCGATCCGAACTCGATAGCCACCTAGGCCGAATAGTGAAACTCTGCCTCCGGTGTTTGTAGCCGACGAAACCTACGGTAGCCAAGCAGTTTGCCCAGGACATCGACGACCAGAAGAGCCGGCGAAGAGGTTAGCCTTTAACTTATTTAGGTGATCGGTCACTTGGCCGTGTGCACGATTACGTCATCGTGTTCGCGCGTGTATAGTGTGTGTGAGTGTGTGTAAGTGTCGTCGCAGCGGCGGCGAGCTCATTGTGTGTTTTTTTTTTTTTTTTGGACGTGGGCAGAGTGAACTCTGCAGCCAGTGGCCCTTCGAAACGAGTACCCCAGGAAACCGTCGTTAAACATTACTTCGGTGGGGACTCTATAGAGCTTCTCTGCTACATCTGTGTCTTTTCCGTACATCCCCCGTCCACCTTACGGTGATTAGGCGTTCGGGAACCAGAAGCGTCGTTTTCGATTCGTCTTTTTCCTACAGCATCGTCCGGATTATTTTTTTTTTTTTACACCTCTTGCGCCTCTTGTCTCAGTCTAGTGACGACTGCTTGCGCGAAGGACGCTACCGCCAGCCAATTGCCTGCGGTCACGAGCATGAGCCGGGTGATGTTTTCCGGCTCGATTTCTTCTTGGAGGGCCTGTTGTAGTCTCTCCCTTTCTTCTTGGAATCGCGGGCAGCGAAAAAACACATGCTCCGCGTCTTCTACTGTGACTGGGCAGGCCGGGCAGAGAGCGCTAAGGGTGTTATCGTAGCGCTGGCTATGGCTTCTGAAGTAGCCATGCCCGGACAGGAGTTGTGTGAGATGGTAGTCCACTTCTCCATGTCCCCTCTCTACCCATTCTGCGATCTTCGGAATCAGCCTGTGTGTCCATCGGCCTTTTGGGGCCCGATCCCATCGGTCCTGCCACCTCCTCAGCGTTTCTCTTCTTTCTTCCTCCTTGACGTCCTCCGGGCGGCGCTGGTATATTCGCGCTCGCTCGTCCGCCAGCAGGGCCAGCGGCGGTACGCCGGCTATCACGTACGTCGCGTCGAAGGAGACGTGTGGTCGCCCGCTGATCACGCGCAGGCAGGCTCGTCGATGCACGGCCTCCGCTTGACGGATGTAGGCCTCCGTCTCCGTCGCACATCTCCAGATGGGCGCTCCATACAGGAGGATAGAGTCGACGACGCGAGCGTAGAGTTCTCGTCGGCTACTTCTGGGCCCACCGGTGTTGGGCATGATCTTCGCGAGGGCTCCAGCCACTCTTGCTGCCTTTTCGCTGACGGTTCGGAGATGTTGGTCGAACCTCAGCCTGGAGTCGATGTGTAGGCCCAGGTAGCGGATGCAGGGGGACGACCTTATGCTGCAGTCGCCGACTGTGATGGTGATGTTCTCCATTTTCTTCCTGCTAGTGATCAGTAGGGCCTCGGTCTTGTGGTCAGCCGTTACAAGGCTGAGCTCGTGAAGCGTGTCGCGCACCAGCTCGATAGCAGCGCTCAGATCGTACTCGATCTGCCACAGGTGCTTGGCAACGGCCACCAGGGCGATGTCGTCCGCGAAGCCTACGATTCTTACGTTGCCTGTGAAGTTGAGGCGCAGGACAGCGTCGTACATGACGTTCCACAGGATGGGCCCCAAGACCGATCCTTGCGGAACGCCTGCTGTGACTCTGTAGGACTCTGGCCCGTCGTCCGTGTCGTAGTCGAGGACTCTCGCTGAGAGGTAGCTGCTGATTATTCTCAGCAGGTACTCAGGCGTGCGCATCCGGCGCAGCGCGGCGTGGATGCTGTTCCACCTAGCCGAGTTAAACGCGTTTTTCACGTCGAGGGTCACGACGGCGCAGTATTTTTGGTGCCGCGGTTCCATCTCTTGCCCGCGACAGCCTCTCGAGCGGTAGCGATGACGTTCTCGATGGCGTTGATCGTCGATCGTCCCTTCCGGAAGCCGTACTGGCGGTCCGAGAGGCCCTCAGGGCTCTCGGTGATGGCTTCGAGGCGGTCGCAGATGATTCTTTCCAGAATCTTGCCCGCTGTGTCGAGCATGCAGAGCGGCCTGTACGACGATGGTTCTTCGGGGGGCTTGCCTGGCTTTGGCAGTAGGACTAGCCTCTGTCGTTTCCAGCACGCGGGGAAGACACCGGTACGCAGGCATACCGTGTACACCTGCATGAAGATGTCAGGGTGCGTGTCGATGGCGATTTTGATAGCGGAGTTCGGTACTCCGTCCGGCCCAGGCGCAGTGTGGTCCTTGATCCTCCTGCATGCTCCTCGTAGCTCTTCCAGAGTGACGGCCGGTACAATTGCTCCTGCTTGGAGTGGTGGTGGCGGAGCTGGCTCGTCAGGCACGTGGGGGAAGAGGGCAGCCACTATGCGGCGCACCATTGACGGAGAGCTCGGAGAATTTACTCTCGGACCTCTGAGGCGGGACATGACCGTCTCGTACGGTTTGCCCCACACGTCCTCATTGACCTCGTTGCACAGTTTGTTCCAGCATAGGCGCTTGCTAGTCTTGATAGCAGCGCGCAGGAGACGTCTTGCGGAGGCATAGCTCGCTCGGCAGGCGTCTTCATTGGCCGACCGTGCGCTCTCTGGGCAAGCCTTCGCGCTCGCAGACATGAGCGCCGAAGGTCGGCGATCTCGCTTGTCCACCAGTAGACTGCGCCACGACGGCGTCGTCCACCACTCTTGGTCATAGACGCGTCACATGCACTGGTAATGGCAGCCATCTCTTCTGCGGGTCCAGGAGGTATCGCGGTCCCGGCCATCATAACTGAGAGACACTCTCTGTCCAGAGTGCGGGCATTCCACTTGCCGCTTTGGCGCGTCGAAGGTCTAGGCGGTCTGGCGGTCTTTATCTCGAACACGATGGCCTGGTGGTCGCTGTGCGTGTAGAGCTCGCTTACGGCCCATGATGTAATTTGGGGAGCGAGTGTATCGCTGGCGAAGGTGAGGTCGAGACCGAGTAGCCCAGTGGACCGGTGAATGTTGGCATATCTCCGGTGTTAGGAGTACGGCTTCAAGGGCGGCAAACGCGTCAAGGAGAGCGGTGGCGCGCCGTCTCGTTACACGGCATCCCCACTCCGTTGACCAGGCGTTGAAATCACCCGCGACGATGAGCGGCCTCTTGTCCCTGGCTTCCTCGATGATGTTGGTGAGGAGGGCGGAAAATTCCGCATCAGCGAGTCTTGGTGGTGCGTAGACGCTGAAAAAATAGATACCGTTGATTCGGGCCCAGGTGAAAAAAGGGCGCGCTCTTGCTGGGCGCTCCTGCAACAGGCATCCACCATGCACCCAGATCGCGGCTTGGCTGTTGGCATCAGTTAGCCAGTATGGTGGATCAAGGTTCTTGTACTGATCACACAATACGGCCACGTTGATGTTTTGCTCGAGAATGGTTTGACTCAGGAGGTCCTGGGCCGCCCTGCAGTGGTTGAGGTTTAGCTGTAAGATCCTCATCATCGACGGACTTGGTTGGACTTCTGTGCGAGAGGACAGTACTGGCTTGTGGACACATGGTCGTGGGCAGCGCCTTGCTCCTGCAAAATACGCACGCTGGCTGTTGCTACAATCCTTTATCCGATGGCCTGTTTTTCCGCATCGGAAGCAGTGCGCCGAGCGATCAGGCCCCGTACAGCGGGCCGAGACGTGGCCGGGGCTCCAGCAGCGGTAGCAGCGCAGGGCATCCTCGCGACCACGGATGCGGCAGTTTACCCAGCCAATCCGTATGTGGCCGAGTTTCAGCGCCTTGGCGGCCAAGTCATCCGGCAGCGCTGCGACAGCCGCCTGCGTTCCCGCGTACGCCTTCCGCAGCGTCTTGACTACCTCTTCGTTGAGATGCGGAGCACCCAGCGATTTGCCCAGCTCTTCGGCGATCTCCTTCTTGGTGGCACACTCGTCGAGGTCCCTGATCTCGATCATGGTTGTGTGCTGTATGGTGCTGGCAGTGGCCTCGTCACCGAGAACCCTGCCACCTCCGCGCCGAGATAGGAGGCGTTGTCTACGCCTCTTCGAAGTTGCAGCACCAGGGCACCAGCAGCACTGCGTCTGATGCTTTGGACGCTGCTCCCGACTGATTGCTGCAACGTCTGCTCCGACCTGAGCTTACGCAGGATGTTGGCATAGGTGGATGCATCCCTCGCTCTGATGACGATCGCGTCCGGTCGATGGTGAACCTTACGCGTCGTCGGCCGTGGCTTCGGCTGCTGCCGAGTGCAAACAGTTTCATCTGCTGCTGCTGGCTGGCAACGCTGGCGCCGACGTCGACGGTCGACGAGGGAAAATCCGTCTTGGTCAACGGCCTCGTTGTTGTTTCGTCCAATTTCCTGGATGGCCGTCGCGGTGTGGCGCTTGGGCGCTGCGCGAGCCGCGGGCGGCGACTGTGCAGGCCGCTTGCTGCTCATACCACCCGCGAACATCGGAGCGTGCCGACCGCCTTGTCCGCGGTAGAGGGACGAGCCGGTTCCAGACTCTTCTTCGTCTTATTGAGGGCCAAGACGGCCTGGACTAGGCTCTGGGTGTACCTGGTCACCTCCGGTGTAGGTTGCCCCTGCCCTCGATGAAGGCGGCAAGACCTCTCACCAGTCCATTATCCGCGTCCACTTCTCTTCGCAGCTCCCGGTCGCAAAATCTGCGGGTGACGGGAGCGGAGCTTGGCCGTCAGTAGAGGGGCGCTAAGGATTATGCTCGTGGTAGCCGCTGCAATCATCTCCGGCGGGGACCCTCTCTTCGTCGGCATCACCAGCGGCGAACCATTCTTCGTACGGTTCTTGATTGAGGTACGATCCGCCGGCGTAGGCGCCTGCCGACCCTGCTGCCCGTCGAGCATAGCTGCCTACTCCACGCCAGTCGGCCCAACAGTACAGGCACCGGCACCGCGGCGCGAAGCACGCACTCACACCAGCACGCGCGGCTCACACCGATAGTACTGAGCGCGGGAACACCTATGGCACTCGTAACTGACACACGACGCAGTATAGCTTGCCACAGCTGCACACACACACACAGCGGCGGGGCTGCACACACACATGCACAGACGCGGCACGTCACCGTGAACGCGCAGCACCTACACAATCACTTTGATTCAACGTATGACTTCGTAAAAGTTCGAGAATACCGGAGCACGAGCAGAACACGTCTTGCCTGCTTCGATCTACCACGCTTTTATCGTGTGTGTGTGTGTGTGTGTGTGTGTGTGTGTGTGTGTGTTGTGTGTGTGTGTGTTGTGGTGTGTGTGTGTGTGTGTGTGTGTGTGTGTGTGTGTGTGTGTGTGTGTGTGTGTGTGTGTGTGTTAAAACACGGCGCGCTGCCGTGTTGTATTGCCTGGACGATACGCAGGTGTACGGCGCGGCGTATACGCGACATCGTGAATTTAGCCACGTGGCTACAGGTCGACGAGGAGAGCACGCGCGCGTCGGCCAAGCTCGTTCGACCACGCGTACGTAGCGACGGCCATTTTGGCCAAGAGCATAAGCGAGTCACGGACGTAACCCGTCTTTGCGTAGTAAGGGTTCTGCCACGGAAGGCAAACGAGAGCGCTACCGGCGCACCTGGTGGCCAATGTTGAAAGCTGAATAAAGTTACTATATTTTGAAATTGAATATCGCGAGTTGCGTAGGATTAAAATGATAGGAGCAAGCCAAAGCTTTCCGTTTTAGAGAGAGATTTTATTCGAACCGATTTGTTCGAGTGATCTACGTGGACTGACGACAGTTACACATAGCCACGAGATCGACCGTTACAATTATGGCGCGCTCGCAACATAGTACAATAATAACAAAAGAAAGTATCTACAGTAGAACGATTGAATAAGAAAATAAAATAAACAAATCGTACACTCATACACGAAACTTAATTTACGTCAATAATTTATTCAACGTTCCAATTCTAAACACGAGTCATCATTATTTCAACATCGTGTGATAAATTGTCCAGTTTTCAGCGGATAAAGAAATTTCACAAATTGCACGGATTTTGGCGGAGTTCGAAATAATTTAGATTTCCTCGGCCAAAATTTGAAAGGTGAGTCACTTGGGCCAACAGCTCGGCCCAAACTCGGTGGAAGGCCCAGAACCTCCTCTGAGCGGTGAGCGTAAGTACAAGAGGTCCCAACAATAAAATTCTTGCCGACGGCATCTGAGCTGGGTCTTACTCGATAAGGCCGATTTGCCCGTCGCAACCTTTCAGAAAATATAACTTTCATCAAAATTTTCCATGTATTAAAAAACTTATGAGTAAAAACAAGTAGCTGTCCACAAGAGCCCATGTTAAAATGCAACTTTCAAATGCATTTTTTTCGAAAATTTTAACGTTGACCTACATTTTTTATTGATTCTTGATTGGGAGGCTTCAACCTATCTTTTGATTCATATAACATCAATTTCTTCCATAAAGTCGTTTATCGAAAGAGCCTCCTCAAATTACTTTAAAGCATAAAAAAGAGATGGACCTATGCTCGTGAATCGACAATACGTCCGATACCGTTTGAAAGGTAATAATTTCATATAATTACGCAAATTTTTGTCACGATCGCCCATATTACCCTCAAATTATACTAAAAATCGAGCGAGAAATCTTGCGCTCTCCTATAGTAGCCATGTTAAAAAGTTTAAATTTGAAATGAAAATATGCAAAAATATACTCGACGAAAGAAGCTGAAATTTCAGAAGAACATCATGAGTGTTTCAACTATTAAATTCCGAGGTTTCAACTTCGTGACCTAACTTGACACAAAGGTCCCCAACGTCCTTAAGGCCCTTTTTACACATCCTGTTACAGCAGCAAGTAAGCTGAAGTATTCTATGCTATTTCAAGCCATTCCAGCTCACGTAGAAAGCTTTGCCTTCTAAGCTTCTTAATTTAATTCATTTATTTATCTTTAATTTATATTTTATTCATGAGTGTTGTTAACAATTTTCCTGTCTTATAAATGCTAAACATGAGTTGATCCATAATATTAAATAAGCTAGTAAAAATAAAAATAATTCATTTACCTGTTCAAGATATAGCTCAGTTTGCGATGTGTCGTGCCTTGTTTTAAAAGATTCGTTGAAGGACTGATAAAAAATTAAAGATTTCATAGTGGTACCAATGTTATACTGTTTAAGAATAATTCTATCAACAGAGTAAATTATTTCAAATTATATTTTTTGAAATCCTGAAAATTTTAATTAATTTTTAGTAAACAAAACTACAATATGGATATATTATTTAATAGAATTTAGAGGGTAAATTTTTATTTCAAAGAAGGGTAACAATAACATTTTCTTTTAATTGTTCAGCATGAAAATTATACTGGTGGGAAGAAATACGTTTTCAGAAAAAAATTCACTATTTCAGTATTTTACTTCCCCATCGAGAAAGAGGAAGAAATTCTCCATATAAAATTTATTATCTGATGAAAAAAAAACAGATTTCAATACAAGTTACTACTAATGGGTCTAGAATCAAAAAGGATCACAAACTTCTATTTATTGCAACAACTGATGCTACTATGACATTGCATAGAATATTATTTTTTCCATACAGATTTTGGATTTCGGTCTTGCAAGAAGTCCTAAAGCCATGTCCAGTGGCATCATAAATATCTTCCAAGGTTGCGTAATCAACCTTGCATTTCCGTCCAGCTGCATCACCTTTGCACTTAGCGATGAGTTTTTTTGCAACCATTTACTTCTGCACTGCACATCTGCACTGTTGTGGTACCTTTATGGATAACATTTTTGCGCGTAGAAGCGATAAGTAAAATAATCTTGTTAATCAATTTTTAGCTTGGTCGGTTACATTTGCATGTGTGAGAGAGTGTAGTTATGAGTGTGTATACTTGAAGTATAATATTTCGATCGTGCTGTATAGTATCACATGTGCTTCCCACGTGTGTTGGCGTGCATCGTCATACACGTACAGTAGACCTGGTCGTTTTTGCAAAAAATTTTTGTATCGACTGGGCTCATGGCTGAGCTGAAAGTTCAAGGTTTCAGATGAAAAAAGGCGGGCTCCAGAAGTCAAAAAAGTGATGGGAACCGTTGTCGATAGGCTGTTGAAGTTTAAAAACGTACTTCGGAAATTTAGTCGATTTGTCTCTAGCTCTTTGAGAAGTTGAATTTTATTGGCATTTAAAAGCTGTAGCGATGGCATACACCATTCTCTTTTTTTCAAAGTTTTTTGAATGCTTCTGGGAGAGCTGCCCGTGCTGTTGCCTCGCGCTGGGCTTACGTGGGATTATCACCAAGATCAACTGCGTCGGGTCGCAACTGAACTACTGCATTTAGATCTGTATGCGATCTTACCAAAATGAGTTCATGCTTGGCATTAACAATGATCTTTTTATAATCCTCTGCGAATCCAAAAATCATGTTAAGAGGCAAATGCACGTCAACATTTCTAGCAGCATCAACGACAGGTGGATGTTGGGATATATCGCTACACCATCCACCAGTACTGTTTTTTCCAAACTCATGTGCCTCAAGCTTAGAACAAGTTTATGATTCTCGGTTGCTCGAATGATATCCAATACGGACCATGTGTTTACTCGAGCTCTTGATATTTCTTGAGTGTTGAATCTCGAATCGTCATTCCCGCTGTTCTTGCGCTTGCTTGAGTTTCGCTGCTTGCGCTCTGGTTATTCTGCGTGTTGGTGTAGTTGGCATAGCATCTTCACTCTCATTGTTATTGTTCCGCACTCGGAACGAGCGAGCACCTGAGAAAAGAGAAAAAAGAAATTAAAAAGGAAATAAAGAGCCAATTTGTAATTAAAGATTTTTATTCACCTTTTTGGCTTGAGGGTACGAACGAGACTGACCAAAATCTCCGATCGACCGCAGAGCCAGAACAAAAAAACAACGCGACATTGTTATTTCCGTGGCAACGCGCGCGCGCGGAACTTAAATTAAACGAAACGCGAAATATTAAAATTCACGAGGAATGCCGGCTTGACGCACTCTGCTAAGCCTTTATCTTAGCAGAGTCAAGATACTTATACTCGACATACCGAGTCAAGAAAAGCGCCATAGCCTCAGCAGCCGCGACCTGCTGAGCTACCGCCAAAGAACCATTGATCCGCAACAGTTATTAAGCGTTGTTGTGGATTCTGAACTCAGATTTTGTTCCCTTGGCTTTTTTTTCTTTTTCTTATGATTTACTATTTTGATGGGGTTTTGTCTAGCAACGACGAGTGGTTTTTTCGATGTTTTTATTTAGCTTTTGTTGCCATTTCAACGTCAGCTGTGTTAGTGTTTGCTGCCGAGTTGCACTCGTCGCTTTCTGCTGCCGAGCTTTTGGCGTCACATGGTTTTAAGTCGCACGCAGTAACTTTCTCAACGAGTTTGCCTGATTCACCTATCAGTTGATATACGTTGGATCCGAGTATTTTTTGCAACTTTTCACGGTCCTCGAAATTTTCGTCCGAGCTCGGTTGCAATTCCTTTTTCGCCAGATGATAATATTCTGTTGCGTCGCCAAACTCTGTCATTAACCTTAAACGTGACATCTCGCCGTTTTTTTGTCGTAGTAATGCGCTTGTCGTTCTTGCGCTCGTTGCGAATTTTCATTTGCTTTGACGCGGATGCCTGACAAATTTTCTATTCGCATAGCCTAACCAACTCTCGCTTAATTCTCTCCTACAATGAGCCCTGCTTTGGTTTCTTTGCGATGTACGCCATGGCTGTATCTCCGGATTTCTGCCGAGATTCAAGAAGGCCGGACTTACTTGTAGAGTCGTATACGGTGGTGTTGAGCGCAAACGTAAGCTCGTGATCGTATCGATTTTCTTCGATATATGATATCATCATGGTTTTATACGTCCGATTAACTCTTTCTACCGGATTTGCATTAGCTGTATAAATCGCAAAATACTCTACAAGCAAGTGCTTGCGAATTGTAAGCGCGTTCGCTTTGCATACAGGTATCGCTTCAATCCACCCTGTGAAGAGATCCATGATGGTTATGTATTCGTTTACTTGCGCTGAACGCGGAAACGGCCTCCATTGTATCACCTGCGACTACGCATCACCGGCGCGTAATTGCCCGTCTGTCCATCAGGCCTGCTGGTGCAAGTTGTTGCACCTGGCACTCCTGACAAATTTGACACTCGCACACGTATTTTGTGACATCGCGATGTACTGATAGGCAATAATAGCTGCATCATACGTCTTGTGTCGTCCAAAATATACTGAGGTTGGCTCTTCATGGCACTCGAAAAGCACTTGTTGTCGCTTTTCTTTCGGCACTATTAATTTTCATGCATCTTAATCGTCGATGACGTCGTCTATGAACGGATCTGGACGATAGTGATACAATACTGTTCCAATTGCTTTGTGGTACGGATACTTACTCGGTTCTGCTTTTACTTTTTGCGAGAAGATTATTGTACCAGCTATTATCGGATTTTTTCGTCGATTGCGATGGACGCAGTTTGCGCTTCGTCGCTCATATCTTCTTCTTATCTTTTCGATGCTCGACTATGTAATCGGATTGTTGCAGTTCTAGCGACCATCGTGACAATTTTTCAGTCGGATCACGCAAATTGTGTAGCCATCCCAAGCTGCCGTGATCTTTAATCACTCGAAAGAGGTATCATTTCACGTATAGGTGAAATTTTCGAACTGCCCAGAGCACTGCAAGGCACTCTCTCTCTCTCTCTCTCTCTCTCTCTCTTTCTCTTTATTTAGAGTCCTGCTTGTAAAGCATGGCACTTTTTCTACTCCATCGATAGTTTGCGTCAGTACACTGAAAGAAATTTAAGGCTATTATACTCCCGCTTGGTCACGAAATGTATCGCGCTATCGCCCGAGATGTCGGTATCGCTTTAATCCCAACTGGGAGGATTTCGCGACCAAAATAAAAACAAAAACTCGGCCAACTAAGAGAGATTCCGCAAGACGACGAACGAAAGTAGTATGTTTGAAAGTAATCGTATATCGGGGTATATTGCGCTTCGGATGTTTGGGTGCGAATCCTACCCAGCATTGAGCTGCATTAACACCAATACAGTGATTAATTCTCCCCGTACCAGATAGGGGCTTTATACGACTTGAGTGGAAACTAAACACACCCCACATTTTTTTCAGTATACTGCACCCAAACCGGAGTCGCTTGCATCCATTTGTATGACGAATTTGTGTTCAAACGACGGTCTTGACAACATTGGCGCTGATGCAATGAGCTGCAGCTAAGATGCAGCTTGTTGCTCTTCTCCCCAGATATACAGTGGTAGCCGCTTATGAGAATCACTACGTGACAACAATTTTCATTCTATTAAGTGGATGATTCTACTGTCCGATAGGGATTGCCATAACTTATAAATAACTTTGAGTCCGAGAAATTATGCATTATTATAATAAATTATTTATTTTTATAAATGAATATATATGTAATTTAGTAGTAAATTTTTTGTAGTAGGCAATTGAATTACATCTTTGAAGCAACTTGGACTCTTCACTTTTCCAATAGCGAACAGCTTTTTTTTTATTCATCTGCCATACTGGTACAGTATAATAACGTTATACGCTCCTTATTTATTTTGAAACCTTTTGTATTTTCGGATTTCAAAGTATGCATATGCTCTGGTAATGCTCGGTAGTACAAACCTATTTCGTTAGCATTAAATATATCACTTGGCGAATAATCTTTAGATATTTTTGGCCATTCTTGAATAAACCACTCATTTGCACCTGTAATATCAGCTTCGGCTTGATCACTAAGTGGCTTGCGGTACACAATGTTTTCTCGGTTTCTCCAACGCGAGAGCCAGCCGTCAGTGGCCTTGAAATTTTCTTTTCTCAATTTTTTGCCAACTTTTCAGCTTTTATTT
The DNA here is from genome assembly GCA_034770305.1 of Trichogramma dendrolimi. Classification (NCBI taxonomy): domain Eukaryota; kingdom Metazoa; phylum Arthropoda; class Insecta; order Hymenoptera; family Trichogrammatidae; genus Trichogramma; species Trichogramma dendrolimi. Next base: position 1,386,144 of record JAPMIB010000047.1, read on the forward strand.
AAATCAACGGGCCTTAGATTGGATTTTTTTCGTTAGAGCAAGAGGTACTTTATATTTCATAAAGATTTAGTAATAATCTACTAAGAGTAGATTGTGAAATTTGATGCTATTAATCAAAAAGTTTATTTACTTAAGCGGTGAATTTTATATGTATAAGGATACGGAAAAAATCATTGTTAGGATTTTTGATTCATATAACAGGCGTATTCTATTGAGCGCAATTCTCTTAAGCGGCTTCCACTGTACTTTGTATTTTTCTTGAGTAATTATTCAGGGGATCCACGATCGTCACAAAATTCTCAAGAAACTTACGATACCAAGACGCCATGTCACGAAATCGCTGTAGCTGTTTTAGCGTCTTCGGCGTGGTCATTTTTGCTATCTTGTCCGGGTCTGGATGAAATCCATTCCTATCAACTATGACGCCGAGGTAATTTACTTCGCTGCAGCAGAATAAAGACTTATCGCGATTTATAGTAAGCCTCCCCCGCCTGGTTTATCCGCTTCCATTCATGCTCAAACCACTTCAAGTGTTCTGCGTACGTCGCAATAATTATATCGTTGATGTACGCGAAAGCTATGGGTTTTGCCGTGTATTTTTGACCCGCAACTCATTGGCACTTGATGGAATGGTGCAGACATATCCAACGTAGTTATACATCTTGCATTTTAAAGCTTCCGTAATATTATGTCCATATTGGGAATCGGGTAAGCGCTTACCTTGGTAACTGCATTAAGCTTACGGTAGTCTATGCATAACCGATAGCTACCGTTCGCTTTGCACATCATTACCACCGGGCTCGACCATTCGCTACTCAATGTGACCTGCAGCCAGCAACTCTCGGACCTGAGAGTGCATTTCTTCCTCAAGTTTCTTGGAAACTGGGTAATACCGCTGCTTTACCTCTCTCTGGGTTTCATCCACTATAATGCAATGTTCCGCCCACGAGGTACACCCAACCGGTTGCTCTCCTGTAGGCAAAATACTGTCGACTAGCTGGAGTAATTCCTCTCTTAGCAGCTTTGTTACTTCGGTGAGACCGATCTGGAGCGGGCATATTATCGAGCTTTTTCCGCTCGTCACCGCTTCGAGTGCGACTCTTTCACTGACGCCTTCGATTTGCAGAAGGTTCTCGCGTGGATGCAATATCACATTAAGGTAGTTCCCTCAAAAAATGAGTATCGATAAAGGGTCTTGAAATTTTAACCACATATTAGACAGTGCTTTTCATATGTGTGTGAAATTTCAGGAACTTTAACCAAACATTTCCGAAATATAATTAATCAAAGTTTGGTATTTTAACATGGGATCTCTATGCTAGCGTGTCGAAAAGACGCTATTTTGTATAAAAAAACGCATCGATAAAATCTTTTCAAAAACTAGTAGTCGATTGTTCAGTATGTACTAAAACATAGCTCAAAAACTGGAGAAATTTGACCAAACAGTTTTTGAGAAATTTAATGTAAAAACATTGCAAAAATAAAAATTTAAACTTTTTGACCTGAAACCCTCTTTTTAAGGTTTTTAGGGTTATTTTAAATAAAAAGTGCTCTTGCAAATTTTCTGTAAATCGATTGTTCACGAGCTATAAACGATTCAAATTTAAACAATTTCAAGCAATGAATCTTTGCGATTTTTTATCTCAATAAGTATGAACTCTAAGAAAAATTTAAAAAGAACGAAAAATTCTTAAAATTTGTCAAGGAAAGCGTATGAATTTTTTCAGACTTTTTCTAGACATATGCCTGAATTTGTAGGTCAGGTTTGAGGGAACTACCTTAAATGTGCGATAAAAACTGCTCCATGTAGGCATTCGCCAACAATGCTATTAACCAGCGCGACGTTTAACGTACGTTACTCCTGCTACTTACACTGGAAGCTCTGCTCATCCTATGATACTTTCGGTTCGTCCGTCATAAGCTTTTTGTTTACGCGCTAAAGTTAGGTATGACGCGACTTTCGCGAGGCTATTTGTGAGCGTAAAGGTCCCATTATCGTGTTTGTTGCACCTAAATCAAGCATTGCACGTATAGGGGTGTGCGAGCACTCGATTTTTCGAGTATTACTCGACTCGAACTCGGCTCGTCGAGTTCAAGTCGAGTCTGGAATACTTGAGTACTCGCCATGTTTTCGAGTTTTGGACTACTAAAAGATGCAGTGACAAAACCATTATCACCTCCTTTGTATGTGCATGGTCATAAGTGCATTTACAGCGGTATATAAAGTTTTGCATCGAGCTCATGACCCGTTGTTGTTGTATTTGAAAAATTGAATTTTTCAATATTATTGATTTTCCCTTGAAAAGCCGCTGTATAAAAGTATCTGTGTAATCGAACGGGACTATTTATACGACATATGTCTCGACATATGTATATAAAAGATACGAATGCACTTATATGACCATACAATTACAAAATAGATGATAATGCTCACTGCATAATCCAGTAGATCGAAACTCGAAAAACTCGAGTACTCGAAAAAAAAGCTCGACTCGTTCGAGCCGAGCTTTTTCGGGTACTCGCAAACCCCTAGGACGTATTGCTTCCTCCATAGAGGAAGCTAAGTAATGGTTTCGAATATGAGTTTTTGAACCAGACCTCATAGGACAATTTGGTTTACATATTTGTAAACTAGATTTAATTCCTAACACATGTCTGTGGGTGTGTGTGTGTGGTTTTTTTTTTTTTTTTTGGACGTGGGCAGAGTGAACTCTGCAGGCAGTGGCCCTTCGAAACAAGACCCCATCGGGAACCGTCGTTAAACATTACTTCGGTGGGGACTCTATAGAGCTTCTCTGCTACATCTGTGTCTTTTCCGTACATCCCCCGTCCACCTTACGGTGATTAGGGGTTCAGGAACCAGAAGCGTCATCTTCTTCTTACAGCATCGTCCGGGTCGCTTTTACGCCTCTTGTGCCTCTTGTGCCTTTGCCTCTTGCTTCAGTCTGGAGACGACTGATTGCGCGAAAGACGCTACCGCCATCCAATTTCCTGCGGTCTCGAGCTCTAGAATTCTAGAATAGAATTCGATTCGTGTAGAGCTCGTTACGTCCAACTTGGGAAGCGAGTGTGTCGCTGGCGAAGGTGAGATCGATCACAGAGTAGCCCAGTGCTCCGGTGAATGTTGTTGTATCTCAGGTATTTAGCAGAACAGCTTCAAGGGGGGTGAGTGCATCCAGGAGAGTGGTGGCGCGCTGTCTCGTCGCTCGGCATCCCTACTCCGTTGACCAGGCGTTAAAGTCGCCAGCAATGATGAGCGGTCTCTTGCCCCGGGCTTCCTCGGTGATGTTGGTGAGAAGAGCGGAGAATTCTACATCAGCGAGTCTTGGTGGTGCGTAGACGCTGAAAAAGTAGATTCCGCTGATACGGGCCCAGGTGAAAAAGGGACGCGCTCTTGCTGGGTTCTCATGCACCGGGTCTCCTGCACCCAGATGGCGGCTCGGCTGTTGGCACCAGCAAGGCACGTATAGGGTGGATCTAAGTTCTTGTAATGATCACACACTATGGCGACATTGATGCTCTGCTCACGAATGGTTTGGCTCAGAAGATCCAGAGCAGCTTCCCAGTAATTGAGATTAAGCTGTAAGATCCTCAACATTGGCAGGCTTGAGTGGTCTTCTGTGCCTGAGGGCAGTACTGGCTAGTAAACGCATGGTCGTGGGCAACGCCTTGTTCTCGGCAGAGAACGCACATTGGGTTGTTCTTGCAGTCCTTTATTTGGTGGCCTGCTTGTCCACAGCGGAAACAGTGCCCCGAGCAATCAGGTCCCTTACAGCGGGCTGAGGCGGGACCGGGGCTCCAGCAGCGGTAGCAGCGCGGAGCATCTTCGCGACCATGGATGCGGCAATTGACCCAGCCAATCCGTATGTGACTGAGTTTCAGCGCCTTGGTGGCCAGGTCGTCCGGGAGCGCGGCGACAGCCGCCTGCGTTCCCGCGTACGCTTTCCGCAGCGTTTTGACTACGTCCTTGTTGAGATGCGGGACATTAAGTGACGTGCACAGCGCGTCGGCGATCTCCTCCTTGGTGGCACACTCATCGAGATCTCTGATCTTGATCATGGTTGTGTGCTGTATGGCACTGGCAGTGGCCGTGTCCTCGAGGACTTTGCCCAATTCCGCGCCGAGGGTGGCGGCGTTGTTCACGTTTTTCCTGAGTTGCAGCACCAAGGCACCAGCGGTGCTGTGTTTGATGTTTTGTACGCTGCACCCGACTGATTGCTGCATTGTCGGCCCTGACTTGAGTTTTCGCAGGATGTTGACATACGTAGACGCATCCTTCGCCTTGATAATGATTGCGTCTGGTCGATGGTGAACTCTGCGCTGCGATGGCCGTGACTTCGGCTGTTGCTGGGCACGAACGGATCCAGATGTTGTTGCCGGCGGATTAAGCTGGCGATGACGACGATGGTCGACGAGAACCAATCTGTCTTGGTCTACGACATCGTTGTTGTTCTCGTCAGGCTGCTTGGGTGTGGCTGCTGCGGCGTAGCACATGGGTGTTGCGTGAGTTGTCGGAGGCAACTGATATTCCTCTCAGTGAGAATCAAACTCAAGTCCCTAAACACGCACTTTGACTTGGAAGGCAAACGACGCCTTTACCGACTAGACCAACGAGGACTATGTATTAGGGCGGAACGAATAAACACTTTTGACGCCGATCGCTTTGTAATAGTAACTAGCGTCGTTCCTCGCTCGCTAACGCTCGCTTGGTTTTAGACTGTTTCAATGAAATTGTAAGAAATGTTGGAGGAGTAAGAATATTATGAGACATATTTATGAAATATTTAAATTTTAAACAATGTTGGATGTTGAGACATAGTATAGACATAATAGAATATGATAGAATCATGTACATGGAAATATTATCTCTTCGTCTTCGCCTTAAATACAGTTTAATGTAATCGGTCATGATTCATTTAATTCAAAATAATTCAAGAATATGATAGAATCATGTTCATTGGAATACTCTTTGCATTCACTTAAATTACAGTGCAGTGTAACTGATCTGATATATTTAATTCAGAATAGCTGAAGCATACACACTACCCCGTATCATGCCCAGGCAAATGGAATGATCGAAAGATTCCACAGAGATATTAAAGCGGCGTTTATGTAGAGGTGAGACGGGAGATTGGCTCGATTCGTTACCGACGGTGCTGCTTGGTTTGAGGACTCGACCGATTTTAGACACAGACTTGAGCCCTGCAGAGATGCTGTATGGCAGAGCGTTACGCATTCCAGGTATATTCTGCGAGTATGACGACGATGATTTTGATTCGCGTTCTTTCAGAGAGACTTTCTTACGTTATATGATGGATGTCAAGCCGTTACCGGTGAGGCATAAAACCAGCACAAGACCGTTTTACTATGACGATTTGGATACATGTACTCATGTTTTCAGGGTGGTCAAGTCACATAAGCAGTCTCTGCAGAGGCCGTATACCGGCCCTCATCAAGTAATTTCGCGCGATCCATCTAAAAACATATGGAGATTCGTGTAGACAATAAAGTTATGCGGGTTTCGGTGGATCAACTTAAGCCAGCACATTTCCTTGATCGAGCCCTCGCTCACCAGGCCGCCGCCACGACCGATCGACCGCCGCCTGACCCTCCGGTTGGCGTTCCACTACCCTCTGCCTCGGGGATGGCCCCTTTACAGCCCTCCTCGATGGCACCCCCACCATCTTCGGCCCCTATAGCGACACCTAAACCGTCTACATCCTCTGCAGCGGCCACGGTTGCCCCTACTGACTTGGCTCGCGCTGTACCTCCCCTAGACAATGCCGTGGCCGACGAAGACAATCTTTCACTGTCCAATTTCCCCGAGATGACGCAAGACGTGCAGGACGAGCTTTACATTTGCCACTCGGTCACTGTGGGCGATGCAGCCGACGCTCCTTTACCTCCCGACCAACCCTCATTCTCATCTGAACACACATACTCAAACGCATCGCGACGTACTAATAAAAGAAAAGCTTCATCACAAAATATTAAAAAATCTAAACTCATAAAGATGTCATCTCATACGGGTTTACATGATTCTTTTTCAGAAAGCTAGTGGGAGCCTTCGATGCGCTGCGGAACGAGACGGCGGCCGCCCTCCAGCGGTACCCGCACCTCGTCGAGCTTGCGGATGGCGTCATGGACGAGATAAGAAGATTGAGACGTCCAAGTACAGAGACGATATCCAGCATAGGTTGAGGCCGGCGCGAACTGGTCGAACGCGTGCGGACTTGGCAGAGTACGAGCCGGAGACCTCCCTGCCTGGTGATTGGAGATAAGCCGATTTTGAGGCTGTACTTTTTTGGAGTATGTAAGAGGATGAAGCAGGACGATATATATCGCTTACTTAAACCTATCTCGGCCCCGCCAGTTTTTACACTTACCCGACCCAGACACCCTCCCGGTAAAATCAATCGTACGTGGTGCCACATCAACTGCAAAAATCTCGTCACTTCGCTGAGGCTGCAGCACGCTGAGCTTCGGCGTTGCTCGATGTTGGTTTTTTCAGTGCCAAAAAGGAGAAGTATCAACCTTGTTACGCCCAGATTAAGCCTGACAGGTGTTATTTCCAAATCGAACCCTCCGATAAGCGAACTAACCCTTTGGTTAGTAACTCACTCGAATCGCATCTCTTCATTGTTTTCACCCCAGTGCTCGCATGCATTTATCGTCATCTCAACGCCGACGACGCCTACAGGTTTACCTTTGCCCTCTTTAATCACCCTCGTCATATTTTTATGCATAAATTATTTCGATCCTTCATGGCCTTATTTTAACTTTAATGACATCTCGGGTTATATTAAGGACCACATTAATGAGTTCAAACCGAAATCGATAGCTTTTAAGGATAACGATTGCGTGCTGAACAGCGGCGTAGTTAAGGATGCGTTATGGGCGATGCGAAATCCTGGATGCAGTCGGGGAAACGCGAACGCGAGCGTGAGGCGAAACGTCAACATGATTGATTTGCGAGCTGTTAAGCCAATCATCGCTTGGTCGATTTTTTGGCTGATAGTTTTAAGATGAAAATTTGCGTATTGGGCAACTTTACAGCATCGATAGACACACACGTTGCCAGAATTAAAACCCTCCGACTCGAGATAAGTGATAATTTTTACCTAACAGGTGCTTTCGTGTCCGAGTTCACCGCCGAGAACGTCAAATTATCTTTCTGCTGGCAGCTAAGTTTCGCTGCACTGGCCCGCGCGGTTCGAAGGAATATTTTTGTTAAATTTTTGCAGCTACTAATGTTATGGCCTTTGACGTGGACGCGCAGCTCGGTAGTCTGCTTGACTCTCTTTCTCCGGTGAGAACGCTCTTGTGGTTATTACATTCACGTCTAAAGCCCAGGCGCCTTCGAGCCGGACATCTCCCTATCAGTGTCGTTGAACCTGCCCCAACATCCGATTTTTAGACTTTTCTAACTCTACTTTTGTTGAGCCGCACCTACAAGAAATCCTTCATTTGTGCCGAATTTGATTGAGTTAAAATTAATAAATATTAGAATCCACGACTCGGTCGACTTTTCAGTTCTCCCCAAGCTGCGCAATCTCGTTGTCAGTTGGGACAGAGACGCGAATAATTTGGCAGCGCGTTTATGCTTGCCACGGCTGAAATCGTTGGTGGTGTTCAACGACACGAATACGGTCAGCGGAGCCCTCGACCTTAAAGGTCTTATAGCTGCCGTTGGTGTGGGTGCAAACCTTATCATCAAAAATTATAAACTCGAGAGAGTTTGCCCCCCTTGTGACCGCCTCGAAGCCACTACTGAGAGCCCTGGGAGCCTCTCAGATCATCAGTACGACTTTCGGAAGGGACGATCGACGATCAACGCCATCGAGAATGTCATCGCCACCGCCCGAGAGGCCATCGTGGGCAAGAGATGGAACCGCGGCACCAAGAAGTACTGCGCTGTGGTGACCCTCGACGTGAAGAACGCGTTTAATTCGGCTCGGTGGAACAGCATCAACGCCGCGCTACGCCGAATGCGCGTATCTGAGTACCTGATGAGAAGCTTGACTACGACACGGACGACGGACCAGAGTCCTACAGAGCCACAGCAGGCGTACCACAAGGATCTGTTCTGGGTCCCATCCTGTGGAACGTCATGTACGACGCCGTTCTGCGCCTCAACTTCGGAGGCAACGTAAAGATCGTCGGCTTCGCTGACGACATCGCCCTGGTGGCCGTGACCAGCACTTGTGGCAGATCGAACACGATCTGAACTCTGCCATCGAGCAGGTGCGTGGCGCGCTTCAAGATCTCAGCCTAGAAACGGCTGACCATAAGACCGAGGCCCTGCTCATCACCAGCAGGAGGGAAGTGGAAACCATCACCATCACAGTAGGCAACTGCAGCATAAGGTCATCCTCCTGCATCCGCTATCTGGGCCTACACATTGACTCCAGGCTAAAGTTCGACCAACATCTCCGAATTGCAGCGAAAAGGCAGCAAAAGTGGCTGGAGCCCTCGCGAAAATCATGCCCAACACCGCGGTGGACAGCAGAACAAAAGTAGCCGACGCGAGCTCTATGCCCACGTCGTCGACTCGATTTTCCTGTATGGAGCACCTATCTGGAGATGCGCAACGGAGACGCAGGCCTACATCCGTCAGGCAGAGTCTGTACATCGACGAGCCTGCCTGCGCGTGATCAGCGGGCGACCACACGTCTCCTACGACGCGACGTACGTTATAGCCAGCTGTGAGAATTATGTCCTGTTGTTGGGCTGGGTATATCGGTCCAATATAGCCAAGGGGATGAGCTGACTCCGGTCAGTGTCGAGCGTCTCACACTCGCTCGAAGGAAGGTTGAGAATGAAGGAGACAACGTATTATACAGTTAATACTGATTTATTGAAGAGAGGTTAAACTTTGAGAGCGGAGCAAGTGTTGCCGACTCGGCGTCTCTGACAAAAATCTTTCGGCCGTGCGGCCGTTACACGAGTATCTCGGTGAAGGAGACCGCGCTAGTCTCTCGCGCATGCGCACTACCACACTCTTGTAGGCGCGTTCACACAGGCGAACTGTAATACATACACGTTCTCAACAAGGCGCATTCACACTGAAACTAGTGGTAAAGCCCACACCAGCATATCACCGCTGGCTATTCGCGGTGTGCGTGACTTACGCGCCATCTATGATTTTCAACTATTGGAAGTTCTGGAAGTTCACGGAGTGTAGAGTTTGTATGGAGAACAATAGAATAATTACTTCAAAACCAATAAGAAATTTCAATTAGGTGTTTATTTGTACATAAATAATCAACTGATTATTTATTGAAGACTTCTATCAACTAAAGTCATCACACAAGTAAGTAAAAATATATAAAAGTATGTTGTTTACTCTATTGTAAAGGTTAAGTTGCACCAGTTGTTTTGACAGGCGCATTGTAAACAAACTTTGACATGTACAGCTGTCCAAACTCTGGGTCTAATAATTTGACTTGAATTGTTTTAGATCAAAAAGAAAGATATGGATATTGTACTCAGAACTGGGTTCATGAAAATTCACCATTCAATTTCATTCCAACCGTCTACCGAGAAAAAAGGAAAGAAACTCGTGCAGGCAAATCATGTTTTTCACGCGGAAGAAATAAGAAAACAGGATGGAAGTAATTTTATTACAGCAAAAGTCGTTAGACAAACATCCGTTCTTCTACAATCATATGATGTAAAAATTCACGTAAGTAAAAAAAAAATATAGAACTTTGAAAATCAAAGCTGTATTTACATTAATTTATTTATTTATAGCTTAATGTTAACACAAGACACATCGAAAAAAGTGTATGTGCTTGTGTATATAAAAAAAGTGAAAAATGCAAACACCTTGCTGCTGTTATATATTTTGTCAACAATCAAGAAAGTTTGTCAAAGACAGATTTTGAGCAACAATGGGGAAAGCCTAGTGCTCAACAGTTCGCCAAAGAAAAATACTCTAAAGGAAGGTCTTTTGAGGAAATGTATCATCCATCAGATTCTAATGTGAATAAAAGGAAAGCATCTCTTTTGGACATGAGCAAATTGATTGACAATTCACCACTGAAAAGGCTATATTGTGAATCAAAAAAAAGTGAAACCGAAAGAGCAGTTCAACAGCTTATGGATGAACTGACTCTGCAAGTAGATAAAAATCTACAAAATGAAAAATGCTTGCTGTGTGTCCAATATTTAGTCAATTTGTCAAAAAAAAGTTTAATTTTCACAAACGGTGAATGTGACAAAATTAAACCATACTTGATTGAGCTTTATAAAAGTAATATTGTAATTGATGAGAAAGATGTCATAGAGCTTTGCTGTTCGACCACTGATCAGTCATCAAACCATTTATGGTATTTAGCCAGAAAAGTTAGATTGTCTGCAAGCAGAAATGTTCACAGCATTAAGACTCAATCATCAAAATCAACAGAAGACCTTGTCAAAGACATGCTGGAGCCAAAAACTTTAAACACAGTATATAAGCATGAGATATGGGACTCGACATGAAGCAACAGCGAGAAAAGAATATGAAATAACTTACAAGTGTAGTGTTCAAGAAGTCGGTGTGCTAGTGAGCCCAAATCAACCCTGGCTTTGTGCCAGTTTGGATGGGGTAGTGTATAAAGATGGTGTACCTACTCACATTGTTGAATTTAAATGTTCCCATAAATGTGCCAAAAAGAAACTCTCAGTAATAACTGAAAATAAAATTAATGTAGATTACTTGACTAAAAAAGGTAGCAATATTTGTTTAAAAGAAACATATCTGTATTACACGCAATGCCAGATACAGATGTATTTGTCTGGCTTCAATACCTGTGATTTATACACATATTCGCCTTATGGAAGTTACTGCGTTCAAGTCAGAAAAGATGAAAATTTTATCGAAAAAGTAGTTTTGAAGTGTGAGAAATTCTATTTTAAATATTATTTACCTGCCTTGGCCAAATCCAATATAAGTACAGAAAAAAGTGCTGTGAAAATGGCAAATGATTGGTGTTTTACCAGATTAGATATATGCAATAAATTGCCTACAGTACAAAAATGATATTTATTAAAAAAAGATATAATATACAAAAACCAAATAAAATTGTGATCTTAGTTATAAAAATGTATTGATGTTACACTAATATAACACTAGATTGTCAAAAAGTGCTTTTAATTTTAAGTGTTAAAACATTTTCAGACTGAACAATGTACATGAGATGTATGTATTGAGTTTAATGGCTTTAATAAAATGATTTAATTTTACATAAAATATTAATTTTTCTTTTTTTAAATAAAAAATAATATATTACCTATGCATATAAAAAAGATTTATTTTTTTTAAATTTTACAATTTAAATTGACAATTTAGTTTTACAATTTACATTTACAATTTAGTTTTACAATTTACATTTACAATTTAGTTTTACAATTCAAATTTATAATTCGATGAATATTATAAAATATGAAAAAAACAGTCAAGATTACTAAAAGTTATGTTTCAACTAGTATCTGCTATAATTGGAGGTTGCAGATTAACCAATACACAACACATATGTATGATATTGTCAATATTGTGAAATAAATATTTTGAAATTTTATTCAAAATTTGGTAGGTCCGAAGTCTTTGCATTATTCGCTCGACATGTATTCCAACTCTTGCTACATTGTACGTTTCTTCTATTTCTTCTTTTGCAAATTCGTTATTTCCTTCTAAAAATGGTGGCATTATAAGCAAGACTCGTTTGCCACTATCATCAATTTTAGATTTGAAAGCTGGAAAACCTTTGTCTGCTAGAACAATGTCATTATCTTCAACTAAATCTACTAGTCCAGTTTCAATAGTTAATTGTGAGTCACTTTTTCTTCCACCTGCTGCTTTTGATTTCAAACTTATAAAACCACCTGGAGTAATGCCAATCAACACTTTTGCAGTAAAAGATTTCTTGTAATGAGAGTAACAAAACACTCTATTATCAACACTTGCTGGCACATCAATTCTAAACTCGGTACAATCAATTATCACACGAGTGTTACTATAGTCTGGCTTGAAACAGTCAGGCATGGTTGCTTGTACAAGACTCCTTTCAGGCCAATAAAACCAAATCCTTCGTTTCAGTAGCTAGATGATTTAAAAGTGAAAAGAAAAGTCTTGAAATCGTAGTCCTATGCACACCAAATAAAGCACTCATTGCTGAAAATGTTAAGCCCAGTTTTAATTTCATCAAGAAAATTAAAAGTCTGTTTTCTTTTGTAATGACATGTTTATCAGACACTGGTACCGCTGACAATAAAAATTCAAAATTGTTCTTTGACACTTCAGCGAGACCAGATAGTTGATCATCAGTCTTGAGATAGATGAGTATCCATTAAAATGTTTATCACATTCATCACTTGACAAATCACATTGTGTTGATGAATCAATAAATTCTTCTTTACTCGTACCACAACTTTTATCTTTCATAATTCTTCTATTAGGAATCACTATTTTTTTAAAAAAACTCATTTCGGTTTGAGTTGCAGCATCACATTTACCACTTGTTTGACAAGTATTTTGTACAAATTCAACTTGACATTCTTGATTTGAGTACGAGTTTTCCATTTCTATTTCTTGTACTACTGCATTATCAATAGATACATTCACATCTGCATCTGTCTGCTTCATACTTTGGTGGTCATTTACAATGACACTTCTTGGAGTATCATTTAAAATTAATTTTTTTGGACCTTTGGAGAGAAAAACTTTATTCAACCTTCGCTTGACGAATCGATTATGCCTGCCACACAAATAAATCCATTTTTAATAATTGTGTAGTTCAATTTTAAACTAATATAGTACACCTTTATACCTGTTAATGTCTTGAAGCTGTTGTTCCAAATCCTTTTTTATATAAGAATGAGAAAAAATTGTTGGAAAATAACTTGGGCTAAGTTCACTTGAAGATTTTATATTCCCAGCAAAATGAGCACTGCAAATCCTATCGTTAGGTTTTGGAGTCCAGTCTGAATGATCGATGCTGTGTACATAAATGAGCAGACACGTGTAAATAAGTATATACATTAGGGTGGTCCACTTTTTCAAAAATTTTTTGTATCTCGGGGGATCCATCGGAATCTGAAAGTTTGAGGTTTAAAATGAAGTTTCCTTTAAACGAGAGCTCAAATAAATGATTTTAGATGGTGTCGATGGATTTTTGAAGTTTAAAAACGTGCTCCTAAAAAGGAGCAAAATCGGGCAACCATTCGATTTATTTCAAACTTGCTCAGAGTGTAAAAATGATCTTAACGATACATTTTCTTACGTATTTTTGTCTGCGGAACCGAATGCCGTAGTTAGTTTGACCTAGGAGCACATTTCATTGAAAAAAATACACTTTTTCGATCGTTCTTTTTCGCAAATTTTGCAAAGTTCATTTTCGAGCGAGCGGCAAATGAACAGAAAAAATCTAGGAAATTTTTTGACACCGCCAAAATGTAGGATTTTTTATGACAAATCCAACGGTATATTATAAGTATACACTTTAAAATTATTTTAATGCCGAAAAAGCACGATTTCATCCCAAAAACGATATTAAAAAATGGAAAAATGGAAAAATATATTCGTTTCTTCAAGAAAATGGCTGAGTATAATCACTCATGAAAATAATTGAATACAACTATCTGATAGGTTTTTTTCTCACCTTTCAAACGCCGTTTTCAGAGTTAAAAAATTCGCAAAATTCGCCGAGATACAGCTGTTTTTGTACGATGCACTTTTTAGCTTAAAATCTGCTTTGCTGGTTTTTTAATGAATAGAGCCAGCTCAGAATTATTGAATTTTAAGCTAAAAAAGTGCATCGTACACAAACAGCTGTATCTCGGCGAATTTGCGAATTTTTTAACTCTGAAAACGGCGTTTGAAAGGTGAGAAAAAAACCTATCAGATAGTTCTATTCAATTATTTCATGAGTGATTATACTCAGCCATTTTCTTGAAGAAACGAATATATTTTTCCATTTTTCCATTTTTTAATATCGTTTTTTGGGATGAAATCGTGCTTTTCGGCATTAAAATAATTTTAAAGTGTATACTTATATATACCGTGGATTTGTCATAAAAAATCCTACATTTTGGTGGTGTCAAAAAAATTTCCTAGATTTTTTCTGTTCATTTGCCGCTCGCTTGAAAATGAACTTTGCGAAATTTGCGAAAAGAACGATCGAAAAAGTGTATTTTTTTCAA